>NBBA01000013.1:0-1352454 GCA_002794785.1 Coniferiporia sulphurascens | reverse complement strand
CCCTAAACCCTAACCCTAACCCTAACCCTAACCCTAACCCTAACCCTAACCCTAACCCTAACCCTAACCCTAACCCTAACCCTAACCCTAACCCTAACCCTAACCCTAACCCTAACCCTAACCCTAACCCTAACCCTAAACCCTAACCCTAACCCTAACCCTAACCCTAACCCTAACCCTAACCCTAACCCTAACCCTAACCCTAACCCTAATCAGTCTGGGTTACTGTATCCCAAGAATAGCTCATAAACTATTTTTGGATGTCTTTTCGTATCAATTGATATGTCAGCAATTGGATAAACCCGATGGCTGGGTATTGACGAAGCTTATAGTTTCGACGAGAGTAACCGGTCCGAAAGGATCGGCGAAGTGCGCGTCTTAATTAGATGACTAAGTCCCCGGTGCTTTATCGGACTTATTGTTGAAGGCCATCACCGCCTACGGCGGTGATCTCATGATCGTCGCGGGAACTCCGGCATATAGTCGGACCTCGTGATGTGTAGTGCGTGAGTTTTGCCTCTACCCGGACCGCTGTCCAGCGGTCGTAAGCGGTAGCTTCAAAGGAATAGGAGTGGGTGGATGATAACACTGAAGCAAGGAACTGTGGCGCTTCGCGCCACAGGAGTCTCTCGACTGAATGCTGTCTCATCAGCAGGTCGTTTTCTTGCCCCTATGGATAATTGATGGAACCACAGTCTTCTCGACTCGTGACCCATATCAATAGATATGAACGGAGTATTTCACCATACTTCACTCAGATAGCGTGCAAGGAAGCGGCCTCGTGTTTAGTAACGGCCTCTTGCACTCTCCTGGTATGGCGCCTTCGGCGCCATCCTTGTAGTCGATTCTTCGCCTATAAAGAGCTGCAAAAAAGCACTGATGAGAACTCAGTTCGAAAGCTCAGGTTGCACACGCCGTGCAACTGTTCTTTGCTTTCAGCCTTGTCCTCACCGACATCTGCTTCAAAAATCGCCTTCGGCGATTTTTCGTGTGTTGATTCCCCCCACCCTAACCCTTGGCTGTGCACCAAAGGTCTGGAGGGAAAAGTACTGCGTGAAGTTCAGCCTCCCCACCGACCCCCGCCGCTAACTCAAGCTTGAAATGCACAAGTTGTACCACAGGAAAATTGTTCGCAAGCATACTTTCATTTAGCAGCGAAATGCATTCTTCTCCGGTTCGTACCGTCAGGAATAACATCACCATGTCCTCATCATTCTTCAACGAGTCCAAGCAAATCTTTGCTAACTATGAAGTCACATCACCTCGTCATTCATTCGATTCAAACTGCATCGCTTGCCTTCTGAATGCTTCTGTGAATAAAAAATCTCGGATAACCAGTGGACATGACATTGACGACTTTTGGATTTTCTTCTGCTCGATAGATATTGTCTTGCCATGATGGGAGAGAGACTGACAGCGCATGTGGAGTGCAAGGTATTGGAGTCCCCAGCGCGGCACTGCCAGGGGGTGACGAGAGAACCTCCTTCATAGTCAAAGGAGAGCAGGGAGACAGTACTACTTCGTGTACCGAACCCCGCAAAATTGTGCACACACGAGGCCAGCGGCATCCTCGAGAGAGACCAAGTAACTCCTTGTTTGGATGCGTGCTATTATAGGTTTTGAGATTCTGAACTTCCCATGAAAGCAGGCAGAGCAGGCGTGCTCAGGACGACACAAAAGGCTGGCATGACCCGGAAGCATCAGAAAGGAGAAACATCGTCAAAATGAACATGTTGACTGAAAGCCGACGTAACGTGGGAAAATCTCTAATTATGTAGTGTACCAGCCACAACTTCAAACGGAGTGAAGAGAATTTGCTCAGTCCAAATGAAAAATGCAGGATTCTGTATTAAAAACTATATAAAGAGAATACAAGTCAGATAAAACTACAAAGAGAGCCTAATTTAATGTTAAAGTTCGAGCTCGATGCCGAGACGGTGTCGGAGTTTGAATTATTTTTCATAGTATTTTTTCCTGTTGTATGCGCGCTCAGTTTCCCTCGCGCGATTATCTACTGGTTAAATGATATACTTGGATACGGAGTGCATTCGCTCGCGCCGCAAATTGCTGAATTCCAACATTTAACTCATTCCAGTCTAAATGAAAAAGGCAGGACTGAGGTGTCTCGGATCATATGCACTATCCAAAAAAAAACTACATAACTAATCGGATTCAAGCTGCAATCCCAATACGGAGGATAGAAGGGCATGAAGGCCACTGGCAAATGACGGTGCACAAAAAAATCAAGTACGCTTTCAGAGAGGATCGCTTACTGGAACAGATTCAGGTTACAACCCCTCTATGCTCCTTACGCATCTACTACATGTAATCTGAGAAGAATTTGCCTCATTTCTAATGAAATACAGCGGTAGAGCCCTTACTGGAGCCGCGGAGGAGAGAGAAGCCTGGATGCTAGTTGATGAAGCTTGATTCCTCGTGTCAGCTGAACTGCTCTGGACCCTACGGGCACTTGAAGTTTTCTTGATGCCCTAGTAAATTATGTTTGCACATAAGATATCCAGACGTTATGCACACCTTAAATTATGTTTTCCCCTAAGACATACAGACCTTATGCGCACACCAAAACAAGATACACTATACTGTACTGAAGATAAATAGCTAGTGGTAGGAATACACACAATATATAGGCGAATATACTTCTGGGTGCCAGGTTTCATGTGGCCTTTCCCCTACTAAAAGCCAGTCCCAGGCCTTGCCTAGCTTTCGGGACCCAACTTCTTCCCTAAGATTAGATTAGAAAAGCACCGATCGAACATAGTAATACAGGAGTAACGTAACGTAAAACCGAAAGCGATAGCATAGTACACAGAACAAGACTAGCGAGACAGCATGTACGACTCCCAGACTCCTAGACTCCCGACTCTGACCCCGACTCTGACTCGCACCCGTCTACCTATCTATCCGTCCGACAAAAAAGAAAAACGCTCTCGCTCGCTTCTAGGTTAACGTCCCTGTACAATCGCGGTCGCAATTCTCTAACACGTTCCCAGGGGTTGAGGCTGGTACTGGAGCAGGGCCGACAGAGTCTTTTCGTCTCCGCGCATGCTGGTATTGGTACTCATACTGTGCCCACTCGTTCCCGGCCCCGTTCTCCACCCCCGCCTCCACTGCGCATTCCGAATCCGCACCCAAAAGCGCCTGCTCCTCTTCCTCTTCCACAGATCCATGCCCGCGCGCATACTGTTTAACGTGGCTCGATCCCGTTCCTGTGCGCGTCCGCGACCGTGAGTGTGAGTACGACCGTATATGTGCATTCCCGTGCCTTGGCTTCGCGCGATATAGGAAAGACTGTATGACGATTGTGACGTCAAATAGAAGTGTGCCGCCTGAACCGAGTAGATATCTATACCATCCCCATGGCAAACAAAAGAAGAAAAATCAGCGTTAATTAATTCTCTAGACCGATGCGAAGCATATGGATGTAGATGTAAACGTAGATGTATAACTTTCAAAAACCACTCACGGGATGCTCTCAAGCAAAAACGCCGTCGCTGCCGGTTGAGGTTGCACCATCTTCGGCGAAGTAAGGATCGAAAGTACGTAGAACGTGTTCCCAAGGAAGGCGAACACGAATAGGTACATCGATAGGCCCTCTACGGATTTGCGCATGAACTTTTAGTTCGTGTATATATATGTGTGTGTTGGGAAGGAAAGAAAAAGAAGTTAGTCGAGTGCGAACGCCGGTCCAGTAAGACATTAAGGAAATAAGGCAAGGGGTGGAGACGCACGTTTTTCCAGATTTGAGGTAGGCGCGAGGTGAGGTACAGCGTCGTGCATAGCCATGCGAATATGCGACCAATAACGCGCTCAGAGGAGGGCTCGTCTGAAACCGACATTGACGCCGATGCTAGTGCTGAAGCTGATGTTGATGTTGATGTCAACGCCGACGCCAGTAATGGTGATAGCTCGAATTGAGACTTGGCTTTAAACTCGACGGAATTCCAATCCCAGTCCTCATTGCGAGATGGAGGTATGTGTATTAACTCTGGAACCTCTTCTCTGTCTCCGCCTCCAACTTCAACTTCAGACAGCACAACCCCCCTCGGTCCTACTCCCGAGCCCGCACGCGTAATTCGCATTTCCCCCGCTGGACTTCGAGACCCCGCCCCCGACCCAAAGCCAGGACCGGAGAACGCACCAACTCCAACTAACGCCCACACACTCAGAAACACAAGACCAACACTCCGATGACTCGCGCGAGAGCTCCTCCTCTCTCTCCCCCTCTCCTCTCCGTGTCCCTGTCCGCGCAGCGTCGCTACGCTGCCTTCTGTGCCATGCCCGCGCGCCTGCTCTAGATCTAGATCTAGGTCCGGGTCCAGACCTACCTCGTCCAGAGGAGATTCGACAACCTGGCGCTGTCGCGGCCGTCCACGGCCTGCAGCAGCAGCGATAGCATCCACTTCCGTCTGCGTCTGCGTCTGTAACTGCACATCACCATCGGACCCCAGCGGCCCCACCGACGCGCGCATCGTCGTAAGCGGCGACAGCGTCGGCCGCACCGGCGCCGCGCGTGTACGACTCGAGCTACCCCCTCGCCCTGTAGCGGTGTGGCGTTCCCGACTTTGGCTCCACGAAACGCGCTTCCGCCCACTCTCCGAATGGAAGCTGTCTGCTAGCGCTGCAAGCGCGTCGTCGTCTACTTCGTCTTCCGCCTCTGCGTCCAAATCTAGCTCCGCCGTCTCGCGACGTGCGTGCGCCGACCCAGACCCGCGTGCATGCGTATGCACATTATGTCCGTGAAGCTCCTCCTCTGACGCAGCGAGCGCGGCAGCGATCGCCACACCCGCAGCGGCGTTAGACAGCGCACGGTAGCGGTTCCCGTGTCCATGCCCGCGCTCCGCCTCCGCTGAGAACGCACGCGGACGCGTTCGACTATGGCTGCTGCCGTTGTAGCGCTGAGCCTGCTCCGGAGGTGGCGGGTAAAGAGGGGTGTGAGGTTCGTCGAGGAGCGCAGGAGATGCCGACCCCAAAGCCGCTTGCGAGCGGGAGCGAGAGTAGTAGAAGTATTGGCTGAAGAGCATGAAGTCGACAGAGACGAAGTAGGTTGCGAGGATAGTCTGGGGGAAGAGGAACGTGTTTAGGTATAAGTATAGGGATAGGGATGTGAGGATATAAGCGTAAGTGATTTATGCTCAGCTTTCGATGCAGAATGCAGGGAGGGGGAGTGTGGGGGCGTGAGGACTTGCCTGGAAGGGCAGCTGGTGCGTGAGGAGGCAGCCTACGAGGTTGGTTATGTCGCCTAGAGGGAGACAAACGCGAGCGCCAGTTAGCATAATCGACCTTTACACCCTTTCTTTCGTAGGTTGGAGACGCACCGAGCAGCCAGTTGAGCAGGAACGGCAGCGCGAGACCGTCACACGACTGCCTACGGACGTTCTCGAGGACTTGTCTGTAAATATGTGCATTATTATTAGCATGGTATAGCGTAGCATAGCACACAACGCGAAGCACGAAGCACAAAGCACGAAGCACGAAGCAAAAGCACGAAATACGAAATACGACCAGGACCGATCTCGCGCCATCTTACCCAGTGAAGGCGCTACCAGGACCGGTACATGGATCAACAAAAGGAAGGGGTACTTACGGGAACTGGGCACCGAGCCAGCAACCTATGGAGGCCCATCCCATGAAATCGCTGAGCGTGCCCAGGTCCATCGTACTTGTCGACGACGGCTAGGTGTAGCGTTTAGTTGGGGGAACGGGGACAGCGCACGGGCTCGTACCGGCTTTCCAAACACGGCATTACTTGCCCCGCCCCCGAGTCCAAGGAAAGTTAATACAGCTAGTACAGTACTAGCACTTTGCTTAGCTCGGACTAATAATTGATGTCAAGCCTCCGTTCCTATCACAAATGACGTTGTGCATCGTATTAATATCAGAAGCTCTGCTTGATTCACAGAAGCCGCATCCATGATACTGTATACCGTGGTGATTATAAAATACTACAGTAAGGACCATAGTTAAGCCTGAGTCTTCGTCTCAACAAGCTCCATCCTCTCCATAACCTCCCGTTCCCACTCCCTCCACCCATCCCCATCCGGCTCTTCTGCGCCCCCGCCCTCCAACGCCCGCGCGAACACGCTCCACGGCACGCACTCCCGTCCGTCTTCAGCCTCCGTTTCAGCCGGCGCGCCTACACCTTCCGGTACGGGCGTGGCCGAAACGCACTCCGGGCCCAGCGCAAACCGACCCTGCCGCGATCGCGTGAGCGTCACGACGTGCGCTGCCGACCCCAGTGCGTGTCCGAGGTCGTGTGCGATGCTACGCACGTACGTCCCGCCTGACACGCGCATCCTCAGCACGAACGCTGGCGGCACGTCCATGTCTGCATTCTCCTCCGCTTTCCCTCCCTTCTCTACCGCCACCGACGCTGCTGGCGTCGACACGCCCTCTGGCTCATCCTTAATCACTGCGTCCGCAGGAATTTCCACCCCACGTAACGCCTGCTCCATCCTCTCCCTCTCTTCATCCGTAAATTTCTTCGCCGGGAACCGATACGCATGCTCCCCACCCTCGATCCAATGCGTGAGCTCGAGCGCATGTACGGTGACGCCGCGTCGCTCGATAGGGCGCGGAAGAGGCGTCCCTGAGCGCGCGTATTCGTATAGCGGCTTACCGTTCATTTTGAGCGCCGAGAATCTGAGTAAAGTATAGATGTCAGGACGATCGTGCGGTTAAGGAGAGGAATAACGTACATGGGAGGCGTCTGTTGGATCTCTCCGCGGAACTGCTCGAGCGCAGCTTCGACGCTTTCGCGTGTAACGTGGCGCCACGGCGCCGTGCGTACCTGCGCACCCTCACTGTCATACGTGTCCGTCTCGCATCCCAGTAGACACGTCGTTCTGTACTCCTAGTACGCGTCCCATGAGCAAACCCACTTTAGTCCACAGTAGAAACGGAACGAAGGCGCACCTTGACGCAATCCAGAAACTCGCCTAGCCTCTTCGTGCCCTTCCCAACGCCGACGACTACGCATAAGATAAAGGCAAGGGAGTAGACAGACGCGGGCGCGTAAATGCAACGAGTGAGAGGCGTTCAGCGTTCAGCAATCATTATGCAGCCAAGGTCAATCACCAAGAACACCATCCGCCAGCGGGTCAAGCGTCCCTCCTTGCCCAATCTTCGCCTCTTCGCCTCTACCTCTCCTCCTCCTATTCTTTCCTCCTCTATCCCTATCTCTATTCTTGCCCTTGTCCTTACCAGTATCAGCATCAGGCTCGGCATTTGTCGTATACAGCCGCTCCGCATTGGTCTTCGCAGACTCGGGATCAACAAAAAGCCGTGAAGCAGAAACGAGCCTCTTAAGATCGTTAATCACGCTCATAGACGAAGGGCCTGAGGGTTTGGTTATTCCGAATAAAGCGGATATAGGCAGTTTTTTGGGAAGGGGGATGATTTTGGGCATCTTTTCTTTTTGTTGTTGTTGTTAAGGCGTCTAGTAAAAGAGAGGACGAGCGAGACGGCTTTTTTTTTTGAAAACGAAGGAAGAGAAACGAGTCAAAACTACAGTAGAATTGAAATAATCGCCACGACGAGACCGCGGCAGGCGACCGGCGCTGAAACGGGTTCGGGTCCCGTCCTCGGACCGGATGCAGTAATGGAGCCGCAGATCAACCGGCCCTAAACAATCCTCTTCCCAGGTATAAAAGGCTCCCACACCGCTGGCATGCGCCTCTTTTTTCCATATCTTTTAACAACTACCAAGGCTGCCTTACCACATGTCCCACCGTCGCTATTTGCTTCTACGACGGAATGCGTTCATCGTGGTGGCCTGAGAAGAACGCACGGGCTCTTTGGCTGGCGGCTCGCTTTTTTTAATGGGCTGGATATTATCGGTCACCTAGCTCCTCGACATGTCTTTCTTACCATATCGTATCGTACTATGACTTGACTCTTGCGTGGGTTGTGTTTGGGGAAGAGGCAATCTGCTGCGTACGTACAGTATTGTTCTCATCCCCGCTTCGTTTCCGCGTTCTTCGCCCCTGCATGTCGTACAAGCATAAGAAATACTATTGTTACTTTGAATCATTGAGTGCCTGCGCTGCGTACATAAGTAGGGGGAGTGTCGAGTCGAATGCCGAGTTTCGTTTTTGAAAAGGACAAAGAAGGAAAAGGAAGAAAAAAGCAGACGAAGCATAAAATCAAAAAGAACACTAATATTAACATCCCACGACCCCGAAATCGCGCAAGTAAAGAAAGAGGAAAAAAGCTAAGTATCCCTCAACGATCAACAAAAAAAAGATGGTGAGCAGATAAGCAAGTCAAAGTAATTGAAAGAAAGGTTAAAATAAATTAAAGCGAAAAAAAGCCCAACAAGCACTCATCGTTCATCACTCCGAATCGTTAACCCCCGTCTCCCGGCCCCGCTTCATGTTTCACACCTCCGCCACACCACGATACATTCCCTGGTTCCCGCCTGAGTTTTGCACACTAAGGAATCCAGACCCATTGTGGGTTGCACCAAATGTATGGCCTGTGGTATGACTCGCAAGCGTTGGCGGCTCAGGCGAAACGGGGAACGTCGACGGGTCATTAGGGTCCTGGTCACGGACCGTGATTCAGCACACGGAAAGGGAAAAGGACAAAGGGAGACAAAAAACGCACGTAAAGCTTCGGCTGTCCTCCAAACGATATTGAATCCGCCTGTCCATGTCCATACGCGTTCGGGGTATACGGTACCGCCGCATACTCGTCTCGCGCACCCATCATTGGAGACCCCGAGCCAGCAGTCGCACCGTACGGCGACCCACTTGCACCGCCTGCACCTGCGGCATTTGCACGGTGTCGTCGCCAGAGGAAGAACGCGCCGAGCGCGATGAGTGCAGCGCCGACGACGCCTCCTACGACACCCCCTGCGATCGCACCTGTGTTCGAGCTAGACTTGGATGAGGACGACTTGGAGCCGGAGCCTGAGCCAGAGGTTGATGCGGGCGAGTTGCTAGATCCTGAGGCTGTTTGTGTAGTCTGTACGTGCGTTGCTGTCGATTCAAGGGCTGCGAAAGAAAATGGAAGGAAGGAAAGGAAGGAGAGAGTAGGGCGGTGTCAGCTGGGCGATTGTGGACGAATCTTTTTTTTGTAACTACGTACTGCTATCGTCCAGCGCCTCTGTAACGTTATAGAGACCCGTTATCGTGACATTCTCGTACGCCCACCCAGGCACTGCTGATTCCGGAGGAATGTCCTCCGGGAATCTGTAAGAAGGGCGCAAAACGTGAGTTTCAAAGGGAAGGGAAAGAAAAACAAAGCGGTATGAAAACGCACGTGTCAATGAAGACGTTTGAGCACGCCGTGGACCAGCTATCCCAACTGTAATATTTCATAGCCATGAGAGTCGCTACTAACGAACTGGAAAACAGAAATAGACGGCATACGTGATAATGGTACCATTCTGGCACGTACTGCACGCGCCCATCACCGAGTACATCACGGTACTGCACAAGCAGGGGTTCGCTTGGGCAGTCGTCGGGCCGACATAGTGTTGGCCATCAATGAGGGCACTGACGTCGTACTCTGTAACAAAAGCACAGTTAGCATGACGATCTGACGATATACATCGCCACCATCATCAAAGGAAAGCCAAACGCACGTCCTCCGTTGCAAGCACTGCCTAGATAGGCGGCCACGAGACACGGACTCTGGCCCTTTGAGTTGTACAACTGATAGTAGACAGTTGTTGGTGAGCACGCAGACGACCGACAGATGAGAGAGTACGAGTACGCACCCCCGAAAGAGACGCAAAGCACGTCGCGTTACTCGTGACCTGCGCAGCCGCGCGCTGGAGACCAGCGAGAGCGAGTACAGCAAACGCGAGGCGTTTTTGCGAGCGCAACATCGTTGGTCCGGCGCAGGAGAGAGTAAGGAGAGGGAGAAAGAAGTGGGAAGGGGACGGGACGGGCTGGGGCGCACGCCCCCTTGATTTGAGGGACGGATAGCGCCCCGGCTGTGTACTGATGGGCAGCCCGGATTGGGTAAGGCGCTATTCCAGGCACGCAAACTCAGCCTGTCTGCACCCCGGCCTGGGGCGGTGTGATCGCATTTACCGAGGTTTGGACGACCTGTGCTCGAGCCGTTCGTCCAGACCGCTCGAGCGTGTATGGAGGATTTATTTGCTCAGAAAGCAAAGTAATTCGGGATTTTGGTTTTTCGTCGCGCGAAGTTGCAACAACACGCGCACCGTCACGCCGATCAAAACGATCGGCGTGGCGGTACCATTTCGAGGAACCGGAAGAACTTTTCTCTCGCGTAGGCAAGCCGTACTTCAGACAAAACAAACATGCCACCGGCCGAAGAAAAAAAACTCGGACATCTCACAAGAGACTCTTCATCATGATTCATCACGGTAACTTCGGCAAGGAAGATCATTCCCGTATATAGCTTACTTTCTCACTTCCGTGAGCTAAAGCCCAGGCTCAGGCTCATCGCATTATCCGCCCTTAATGTGTACTTACAAGTGTGGGTTACCCAGTCCCTATATGTACAAAGGTGCAGCAAGCTCGGTTATACCCGTCCGAGTCGACGGCTGCAGCCCTGCTGTTCGCGTCGTCGGTAAATTCTAGCCTAATTACCGACCAACGGAGCTGCTTTATGTAAGTACTCCCATGCGCGCCAAGCAAAAACAAGGACATGAAAGTACATGATGTGTACGCGTTGTCCTGGCATCTTCATACGCACCGTCAACCTGTCAAGCGCTTACCAGTAAAAACTAGAGGACCTAGGGGTATTCTAAGTTCGGTCACAAATGCCTCTCGGCAAGTATTGATGTCCGGCAGCTTTATGGCGGTGACCCAAGGGCAAGCGATAAGCGCCCAGAGAACGCGGCAGGCGATAGCCTAAAAAGGTAAAAGACGAAGACAATATTACTGTAATGATGTACGAATGGCATAGAGGGGCTAGAAGTACTATAGTTGTGTATGTATTACTCAAGAAGAAGGCAGGCGGCGCAGGCGAACTTCATACGATCGACCAGTCGGCATTCAACGCCACATTGCGTTAGCAAGACAAGAAAAGAACTTGGAACTTTGAATGTTCTCCACCAAGATCGTCGTTCGCGGATGGATGGGCAGATGATAGTAAACTTCCGAAACACTCGATCAATATGCTGTACTTAAAATACGTATATATGTCCGAGCCAGTGTATGCTCTCTGCACACATTGCACATCGCTCTCCTTCAAGACAGGAATTCATAATTACATAAAGACAAAGACTTCAAGGAAATAAACTGACCAACTTGAAATGTTGAGCCGTGTTCACATTCCCTGACGGAATATCAAGAGACAAGGTTAAGATCAAGACCATCATACTTCTGAAAGATAGACTCAAGCAATTTGCTTCAAGCCTTGTGCTCATCTGGCAGAAGTGCATAGAATACGTACAAAACCTCGGGGGTGCGATTGATCAGGATCCAAGTGGGGAGTGTATATCCGAGTCTGTGATTATGTGTCACTGATGTGCCAGCGATTGATTAAACGGTACCGGGCCATGTGTAGCGTACTATGACAGTAGTGCATCTGTGCCGAGACGGAAACCGCGACCGGAAGAACGTGCGTCCAATTGTGGTGCCACAGTGATCAATCTCAATTTCAATCTTGTTCTTGTTTCTGCTCCTTTCCTTCGTCTTCATAATCGTTCTGCTCATCCCTTCATATGCTCTTCCTCTCTTTAAACAATCCCCCAAAATTAAACTTGAAGTCGGTATCAAAAACATGTCCAACTTTTCAGGGAATGACTTGAAGTGCCAAATGAGGTACTATATCCGATACAGACACTACTGCCACCTTCCGCTTTACAGGGGAAGTAGGTGCCATATCCCGGGCTGCTCCCGGTATTCGGACTTGAGGAACGTGCTGGAGCACAGCCGCTTCAATTACTTCAGGAGATACTTGCCCCGAATAGCAACTTCTTCGCACTTGTACCTATTCGACCAAGCGGTCTTTTGGCCAGCTGGGGTCCCTTCGTTTCCCGCAACCCATTGGTAGCTGAGAGCTTAATATAATAACTAAAAATGGATCAGATTTTCAGCTACCTTGGTATACAAGACGGGTCGACTCTGGATAGCTACTACTAAGTCTCCCGCGACCGGTAACAAGCTACGTGTCTTTATCTCCAATTGTTTCCCACTCTTCTGGAGAACAGAAAACTAAGATACAGCCACGGCAGTCGAGACAAATTGGACGCGGTATGCGCGGTGCGTTTCTCGTAGTGTATCCACGAGCACCTACTAGCCACACCCATCATATCCAAAAGCATGAAATAGGAAGTTGGCTGGAAGTCTGTTGCACATGGTACTTTCCCTGATTCACCTCTACCTCCAAGGTTACTGTTGCATAACAGCGTATCCAAAAGGTCCTGTGTCTCCATATCAGACCCCAGCCCTCAATCTCCAATTTCTGAGCGTGTCTACGGGAGTAGTACCCGTCCTCCCTAGTCATAAAAGAAGCACATGAACTTGAAGTTCGACAACGCCATCTGTCAAAATTTGATTCCGGACTTGTTAGCGTGGTTACTCTAATTTAGTGATTGCAGTCAATTATGTATCACCGCCATGCTTTTGTGTTTTGGGTATTTTTATTTTATGCACCAAAATCGTGAACCTAGTATGGTGTCAGCGCCGATCGAGATCGGCGGTCTATCCCCACTCGGGCCGGGTTTTCACTTTTCACCTTTCTCTCTTCCAACTTAAAGGCTCAAGCTCTTGCACAGTCGCCTTTTCCCAGCGCCGCGTTCTATCCCGCCAGACATCCGACATCAGCATTTCCGAAAATGCGTATCATTATTGACGCCTGTTCCATTTCAATGAAATTTAGATCGAGCGGACCGCTCTCTCCGTATATCATTGCAATTCCTTCTTTTCGTCATTTATTCACACCACAGATTGGGGTCACCTGGTACATGTAGCAGGAAACCAAGCTTAACAAGCTCCTTCCTGCCCGAGGCTGGGCCACCCTTCCTTGACCGCTGCCACAAGTCTAGATCGGAGTCATCCCTCTCTCACGATCGAATTTTGCACTAAAAGCCTGGGCAATGTCGGACAACATATCCTTCCTACTCAACAGCGTTTTGGACACTTCGTTTCAACAAAGGCCGGTACCTGAATGTACGTTTTAAGCGCAATCTGTATTGCAGTTCTCTAAGTTCTCGCGGTACGGCGGTTAGTGAGTCCGGATGAAGTCCTTGTTGAAGTGAAGAAGACCGGCAAGTGACTCTAGCTTCTGTGCTTTGCTCTCTTGCATTAATTTGTGTCGCGGCTTTGAAGGAATCTGTGGATCCGATGTAAGCATGAATGATAGTCAAAGAGCCCATGCGGTATTCGAAGCCGACTGTGTGCCAGGTTCATTTCTATGTCGAAGGGAGGATAGCCGATAACATAGTCACTCAGCCATTTGTGAGGTTAAATTTGAATCTACAACAGTCTTCTTACAAGAGATTCAGGTACTCGGACATGAATCATCCGGAGTGATAGCGAAATGTGAGAATGGTCATTTCGAACAGTGCGGAGTAAAGCTCACATCGAGACACAGTAGGATCGGGGGTGACAGGTGTGAAAGTCGGGGACCGTGTAGCGATGGAGCCCGGAGCTACCTGTCGTATTTGCGATTTTTGCAAGAGTGGGAGGTATCAGGTGAGTCCACGTGTCTCCGATGGTATTACATCTGCGATCATTAACAACTGTGGTAATTCCTTCGTTAGCTGTGTGGAGAATGCCATTTCGCCGCTGATCATCCAAGAGATGGGACGCTTGGACGCTATTATAAACTTCCCGCCGACCTTACATACAAGTTACCCGATCATCTCACTTTGGAAGATGGTGCAATGGTGAGCGCTAAACGTGGCCCATCGTTCATCTAGGGTCTGATTTATGTTGTTACCGAAAAGCTGGAGCCACTGTCCGTTGCTGTCCACGCTGTATCTTACCTCGGGAAACTGCGCACTGGACAGAACGTCGCTGTCTTTGGATGCGGGCCCGTTGGGCTCCTGTGTATGGCAGCAGCGAAGGCACTTGGTGCCGCCCGCGTCATCGCGATTGATATAAACCCGACCCGCATCGAGTTTGCAAGGGCCTATGTTGGGGCGGACACATTCTTGTCACCGAATAAGGAGTCGGGGGAGACTAATACAGCGTTCTCGAAGAGGGCTGCTGACCTTCTGAAAAACAGTCTGAGCGTTAAAGAAAAAGGTCCCGATGGCCTTGATCTGGTCATCGATGCCACGGGCGCTGAGTCATGCATTCAGATGGCGATTTTCGTTGCCAAGGTCGGAGGCACTTACATCCAGGTAGGAGCCTATCTTTCAGGATCGAAAGATTAACAAAGAACCGCAATCAATAGGTCGGGCTTGGAGCCAACGAGGTGAAGGTTCCGGTCACCATTCTGCTCGTCAAAGAACTGTCTATAAAAGGTTCATTCCGATATGGCGTGAGTATTGATCAATGTACGATGTGTTTATGGGCTAAATTAAAGTCTTTTTTTGATCTCGACTTAGCCGGGAGACTATCCTCTCGCCCTCGCTCTCGCGTCATCGGGGAAAGTGAATCTTAAGCCACTTGTTACGCACAGGTACGACCACTTTTTTGTGAAAGAAAAGAAAAGCAGACACCGGCTTACGTTTACTTCTCCCAGATATAAGTTTGAAGATGCGGCTTCAGCATTTAACACCACGAGGCTAGGAAAGAGCGAAGATGGAAAGGCGGTAATCAAGACTATTGTCTCGGGGCCTGATGTGGATCCCTCAATTGTGTAGGATTTGACGTTGCAGTCATCGAAATGTAGGGATCCAGTGACTAGAATATGGTGTACGTATATCCAAGTATCGCGTTGAACTGTATAAACAATAAAATTCCAAGTCGTTGATTACGAGAAACGCTGAAGAATACAGATATATGTCAGATCTTATTCTCCCGCCTCTGTTTCCGAAGAAGAGAGTTCCCGCCACATAACTATGGCCTGGAATGATCGTTTCTTAGGGCCTTTGATGTGCCCGAGGCGTGGTGGTGCTGCAGTAGTGAGGAGAAAGTAAGACGCCGGTTACTGCCGTATTACTTTAAGCGGAGTCCAAACGCCAAATACTTGCCGAGCTGGAAACGCATGAGTCATTCGGCCAATTGCATCCTGTCGGGTAAGAGGACCATGTGTAGGAAATCCCCCCGCTTCAGGCGATCTACAGCTAAGCTCATACTAACTCAGTTCATGACATCAAAAGATCTCGTCCAACAGAACTTATTTTAATCTACTTCATTGGCTGATTGATACCCAACCAAACGAGATCAAAGTCAAAAGGTTTCCATCAAATCCCCAAGGTCTCGATGGACAACCGTTTTCTTGAATGCCTCTTTACGTCCCGACCTTATTTAGGATCCTCTCTCAATATTTATGTCATCCGTACAAAATCGGATTTTTGCTTGACTGGGAAGCACGATACTATTTGAAACATGAAAGTAAACGTGATTTAACTGAAGCAGTTGATATGGAAATCAATTTAGCTTGATATAGAACTATCTATACGTTGATTTCTTGCTAGTCTTCTATTGCTTCCTGCTTTCACAGGATGACCTGTGATGTCGTTTGATGCGGGTAGCTACGTATGCTCACAATACGTATATAAGATGGACCGCCCCCTTTTATCCCGTTTCACTGATGTCTCTCAGTCCATCATGGTTGGTATTTCGCAATACCAGTCCTCCGCTGATAATGGCTACTACGATGTCGAGATAGGCAGGGTGAGTCAAATAGCCGTCTCTTTGGATGCACAAAACATAAGGCTAATACTGTGGATAATATAGTATACTATAGGTTGTTTGGAACATCTCAATAGTCGATTATGTTACTGATGCTGCTGCTTCAGTTGCGACGTTGACCGTCCAGGTAAGGCACTCTTTCTTCAAGGTATGAGCAGTTAAAAGCTAATTAGTGTGACAATAGTTGTATGATTACTTCACTTCTATCGATGAAGAAGTTAGTTGATGTCCAGTTCCCTTCATTGTGAGACGCGTTCATCCTAAATGCGCCTTTTAGGCCCGACTTGTATGGACACGAAAGTTCTGCATCAGCCAGTTATTGTTTTTCCTCAATCGTTATGTTCCCTTCCTTACCTCGTTCGTGGCCGCTTATTGTAAGCATTTCCCAGAGAAGTCACTTTTTGATCCTTACCGTTCCCTCATTTCGTGCTTTAGTTATTCTGCTTGAACGTGATTTAAATGCAAGTCTACTCAACCCGCGCACAGTCTATGGAGCCTCACCAAAAGAAAATTTAACCCTATGTATAATAGAACTGTAGACGAGGCCTGGTCGCTTTTCTAAGTGAGTCATACGACAAATCTCCAGTATTATGCTGATGTTCGAAACAATCAGTTACCGCTACTATTGGCATGATTGTAGCGGAATGTAAGCATATTGGTCTTCACACGTATCCGTACTCCTCCAACTCAGATCATATAGTCACGTTCTTTCTCCGCGCCGACGCAGTCTGGGGACACAAGCGTTCGATAAGGGCACTACTTTTCCCAGTCTTAGTGGTCTGTCTTTGGACACTTACCAAAGTCTGCATACCCTGACATTGATTACCGTGTAGGGAACCTCAATCTGGTATAGCTACGCGTCTGCGAAACATGTCGCATCGGTGAACGGTTAGTGTTTATACCTACCTACTAGTAGTCTTTTGAATGGATCCAGCTTTACTGATTTTGCAAATTCCCGATCCGGCAGTTCCCCAAATCCATTTCGGTGGTGGATGTATGTACTCTTTTTCCGACAGAGAGTGGACTCGCATGGTTATGTTCGCCATCTGTGACTTTTGTGCGTTTTTCCATTATGAAAGCCTTCAGAATAGTAACATTAACTAAAACTCATTTTTAAACTATCAAGTGTCTATGATTTTTTTAATAGCCAAAACATTTGTAGGCTGTGAGTCGATCCAGAACTTGAACTTTCACCTCTCCTTTTAATCAAAGTGTGTCGTGGATAGGCCGGACAACGATGATGCGCACGCTCTATGAAGACGGTGAGGGCGTATTTAATTTCTCTTCGATTACCGTGACTCTAATCGACTTCATGCGTGACAAGGGCTGATATACATGACCGCCATGTCGGGTAGCTTGACTCTATCTTGTGGCTGCATTACTTTAAACGCTGATTAACGTCGCTTTGCTTTTTGCGGCACCGATAGGATTGACGGTTCTGAACCTTGTACTTGCTATTAGAGGACCCGTGCGTATGCTTGTATAAGCGTTAAAGTCTCGAGCTCACCATTGTTTCGGCGATCCAGTCGCTCATGATGGACAACTTTATAATGTAATGCTCTCATTTTGAAGTTAACCAGTCATTTCTTACGCATACTTCTTACTCACGTTTAGGGTAGAGGGAATATTGGTCAACGTACTGTGTTCGCGCATGCTTCTCAGTATTAGGCGCGTGTATGACTCGTCGACCTGCCTGTCGGACGATCCGAGCTCGCTGGGAATCACACTTCCATGTTAATCCTTCCCGGAATGCAGCTGTAATGATGCGTTTAAAGGCTATAACAGGATAAGATGCCGCAGCTGAGATCATTAGCAGACGACTTTGATATCATTGTATGTAGATATTGTACGTAGACAAGCGAAACATGATCGTGTCTGGGCGACGAGCGCAAGCTGCGCATCACTACGAAAAACCAAACAAATTCGCGCGTATGTTCCTAACGCCGCATGGGCTCGTGCATCACGTTCAGATCTCTCAGGACGTACGATAAGTCGATTTGTAGTCCGGCCTTGCGCTTTCCAGAAACTAAGTTTGATCCAGGCTGATGCCGGGCCGTGCCGACCGCGGGGCCCCGCATCTCGATCGGCAATTCCCATCAGTTGCTTAAATCGTCCGCCTGCTCAACTTTGTTCTATAAACACGACTACTATACACGTCAATAGCTGCCAGCGAGCACTGTCCGTCGTCGTTGTCGCCAGAATCTCTTCAGTGTTCGCCATGTATTGGGCGTCCACAGTGAAGCCGATGGTTGGGTCTGGCTCGTGGACGCGTTCCGCTGGAGCATCGCGGCTCTCGGTGAGCTTGACACGCATAGGTACGTTGACAACGTAGGATCGGATCGGTGCTGGAGAAGGATACTCACTGTCCACAACAGCTGCGATTAACATTCGTAGATGCTACCATCCGACATGCAGATGGAACAACGAGGAACAGCCATCCCAATCGAAAGTAACTGGTGAGTGAGATGACTCACACCTGGACGACCGTCGAATAAGCGAATGATCCCGTGTAGCGATTCCATACTCTTCGCTCACCGTCGGCATTCCACTTGAGACCTATCCGAATGAGCGGAGGGTCGCCATCACTCCACAAAACGCCGCTCTGTTGCTCAAGAAGGGGTTCTCACGTGTACTCGTCGAACATGGTGCGGGTGCCGAAGCACAGTTTACCGATGATGCGTACGCGAAGGCAGGCGCAACTCTGGTCGATCGCGGTGTAATATGGAACGAGAGCGACATTCTCCTTAAAGTACGCGCTCCAGGTATCGATGGCCCCAAAGGCGAAGTAGACGCGTTGCGGGAGGATACGACACTCATCTCCTTTTTGTACCCCGCACAAAACAAACCCGTCGTGGATGCGCTGGCCGCCAGAGGGACTACTTCATTCGCTATGGATATGATTCCTCGGATCTCACGTGCACAAGTTTTTGATGCACTGAGGTGCGTGATCCGGCTTCGATATCGGGAATTAACTAATCCGGTTTCGTAGCTCTATGGCGAACATCGCAGGATACAAGGCGGTTTTAGAAGCTTCGAATCATTTTGGACGGTTTTTGACTGGTCAGGTCACAGCAGCAGGGTAAGCAAACGCAAACTACTGGAATTGTCTTATCTGACGGAGTGGTCTCTTGTGCATCCAGCAAAGTACGTAAAACAATATACTTTAGTTCTAATCTTGTTTATATCCCATTGGATTAGATCCCACCTTGCAAGGTGTTGGTAATCGGTGCAGGTGTTGCGGGACTTAGTGCTATTGCTACGGTACGCGCGTCTGTGGGGGTGGTTATTGGCGCAAATATTGACCATGCTTCTTAGGCTCGTCGTCTCGGCGCGATTGTCAGAGGCTTCGACACGCGTCCTGCGGCGCGTGAGCAAGTGCAATCTCTCGGCGCGGAGTTTTTAGAGGTTGATATTAACGAGGATGGTTCTGGCGCGGGCGGGTATGCGAAGGTTATGTCGAAGGAGTTCATCGAGGCGGAAATGAAGCTCTTTATGGAACAGTGTCGAGATGTGGACATCGTAGTCACGACAGCACTGATTCCCGGCAAGCCCGCACCGAAGCTGATCACGAAGGAGGTATGGTTGTTCCTTCATTTACTGGCCAATCTTTTAATTTTGCAGTAGATGGTGGCTGCGATGAAACCCGGGTCGGTGATTGTCGACCTGGCTTCGGAGGCAGGTGGAAACTGTGAGGCGACTATTCCCGGTCAATTGGCAACGTATGAGGGTGTAAAGATCATTGGTGCGTTTCTTTCCATCCGCTGTCTATCTTTGTTCCTGTCGCTGACATGCTTTTCGTACAGGCTATTCTGACCTTCCATCACGACTGCCCACACAATCCTCCACGCTTTACTCGAACAACATCACCAAATTCCTCCTTTCAATGTCACCTCAGGAGCAGCACTTCGGCATCGATCTTTCTGACGAGGTCGTCCGTGGCTCTATAGTTACTCATAACGGCGAGATTATTCCGACTGCACCCCGCCCCGCCCCTCCCGTACCTCCAACCCCTAGTCCCACCGCAGCAGCAGCTGCAAGGGAAGCAGAAACCCGCGCGATAACGCCTTGGCAGAAGGCATCGCGCGAGGTGGCGACTGTAACCGCAGGGTTGGGTGCTGCCCTTGTACTGGGAAAGACGACAGGCCCGGAATTCATGAGCAACGTATTTACATTCGGGCTTGCAGGGTTGATCGGGTACCGTGTTGTATGGGGCGTATCTCCTGCTTTACACTCGCCACTTATGAGCGTCACGAATGCGATTTCTGGTAAGCTTTTTTTCGTTTCTTCCTGTCAATATTAGCTTATCATTTTGTAGGTATGGTTGGTGTGGGAGGCTTGTTCGTTATGGGCGGAGGATACCTTCCTGGAACATTCCCCCAGGTGCTTGGGGCTCTATCCGTTCTATTGGCCTTTGTGAATGTCTCCGGAGGATTTGTTATTACAAAACGCATGTTGGATATGTTTAAACGTAAGCGTTCAAACATGATAGCCATGCCTCCAAACTTCTTTAAATTGACTACCGACTTTAGGTCCGACTGACCCTCCTGAGTACCCCTGGCTGTACGCGATCCCAGGTGTTCTATTCGGTGGTGGATACATTGCTGCCGCGAGCACCGGTATGGCTGGTCTCGTTCAAGGGGGTTATCTGGTCAGCAGTGTCTTGTGCATTAGTGAGTGTCTATGTTTTTCTAATGTGATTCGAGGCTTGCTGAGCTGGGCGATCTTTTTCAGGCTCGCTTTCCGGTCTTGCGTCGCAGTTGACAGCCCGGCAAGGCAACATCCTTGGTATCCTGGGAGTCAGCTCTGGAATTCTCTCGTCCCTTCTTGCTGTTGGATTCTCGCCTGAGGTGCTCGTACAATTCGCAGGAGTAGCAGGAATCGGGAGTCTAATCGGTACGTACTGTTTTTTTAGTGAAGACGCATTTCCATAGGTACTCAGGCCGCCATTTGAATAGGTGGACTACTTGGTCGGCGCATTACTCCGACAGAGCTACCGCAGATGGTCGCCGCGCTGCACTCAGTGGTTGGGCTGGCTGCAGTGCTTACGAGTATCGGCAGCGTGCTGGCTGATGTCAGTTATATCACAACTCTACACCTCGTAACCGCATACTTGGGTGTTCTCATTGGTGGGTTGCGTATTTCGGATGCTTTGGTCCTGGATTCTAATTCATTCTTTGTTTTCTGGGATAGGCGGTGTAACGTTCGCGGGATCCATCGTAGCGTTCCTCAAGCTTGCGGGACGCATGTCGTCTCGCCCGCTCGCCCTTCCCGGCAAGCACCTAGTCAACTCGTCGCTTCTCGGTGCGAATTTGGCCACAATGGGCGCGTTCGTCACTATGGCACCGGGTGCACCGATGATTGCTGCAGGATGCCTCGCTGCGAACACAGTGCTCAGCTTCTTGAAGGGGTATACGACAACTGCCGCAATCGGCGGTGCCGACATGCGTGCGTTTCATAATCGCTTATTCCATTCTTGAGAGCAGGCTGTGACGAGGCAATTTCGATAGCTGTGGTCATCACGGTCCTGAATGCGTACTCCGGATTTGCACTTGTCGCTGAAGGTTTTATGCTTGACAATCCTCTACTTACTACCGTCGGTTCGTTGATTGGAGTCAGCGGTTCCATCCTTTCTTATATCATGGTAATCTACACCGATATTTTCTCCTAATTCCAACCACTTATATTTCGGACAGTGTGTGGCCATGAACAGGTCTTTGACGAATGTCCTATTCGGCGGTATCGCCCCTGCCGCTCAATCTGATTACAAGATAGAGGGACAAATCACTAAAACGACGGCTGATGAGACGGTGGATGCTCTGCTCAATGCTGAGAATGTCATTCTTGTACGTTGTTCGTTTTTGTGCTTTGTACCCCGAATTCTGAAGTATGGCTATCACATAGGTTGTAGGATATGGGATGGCTGTTGCGAAGGCGCAGTATGCCATTTCAGACATAACTCGCATGCTTCGTGCGAAGGGCGTGAACGTTCGATTTGCGATCCACCCTGTCGCTGGGCGCATGCCGGGCCAGTGCAACGTCCTACTAGCCGAGGCGTCAGTCCCCTACGACAGTACGCCCTTTCTTCGCCTCATTGCATGGGTACAGCCCTAACCTTTTTACACCCGTTCAGTCGTCCTGGAGATGGACGAAATAAACGATGACTTCTCGGACACGGACGTCACCTTGGTCATTGGTGCGAATGACACCGTAAACCCGATTGCGCTCGAGCCCGGTTCCTCCATCGCGGGTATGCCTGTGTTGCACGCATGGAAGAGTAAACAAGTGGTTGTTATGAAGCGCGGGATGGCCAGCGGCTATGGTGAGTCATACGAATATAGGTGATTTTTTAATGGGCTGTGAGTCTGACTGATTACGTTCGTAGCGGACGTCCCGAACCCAATGTTCTACATGCCGGGAACGAAGATGTTGTTCGGCGATGCGAAGGATTCTTGCGACGGTGAGGAACATTTTCACTTCTCATTGTGTTCTTGTGTTCTGAGGTTTTATTTATAGCTATCAAGCGCGGATTGGAATCCCGCAACTGACGGCCCAAAGTGGTTTGATATAAATGACAATGGATCATGTTTGATGGAATAAGCATCTTTCTTATTGTATTCGTGTAGATCTAGATGGTCTCGCTTTGCTTTTTATGCTTTGAACGGACCTGTATCATTTTTTACCTTCTGCTGCATGCATGTTAGTGCGCTGACCGATTGAAGGATGTTAAATTTTTAAAAGATCAGATTGGATGACTTCTTTGGTTGCCAAGTGTGAAGGGACGTACATTTTATGTGTAATGAAAGAAGACAGAGATATGGTTGAGGTCAATCTTTCACTGCGTGGCTTCGCGATTAAATACTGCCTCACTAGCTTAGAAGACAGGAATGAAAATGAGAAGATTTGCTTTTAGCATTCAAGAAGTTGGAACTTGGCTCGCGAGGATCGGCTAATATGGTGATCGGGTCAAATGCGGACTACGCGTGCTCCAGCAATGTACCATGCGCGTTTATCGCGCAACCCGGTTAAGTTTCTTTCCGCCACTACAACCGGCTACGAATTTTCAACCTCGGTGAATTGAAGTCAGACATTGGGCGTTTTGAACGGTTATCAGAACGTCTATTTCTATGCTTGTGTTGCGTTTCCTTCTGTGCACTGTGGCTCTGCGTGCCGTCGCGCAGGAAACTCAAGTACCGCTTCGGCTTGCAGATGGCTCAGGGGTTGTCCAAAGACGCGAAAAGATTTTGTCTCCCGAGTTTACAGATTATGCACACCATTTGATGGACCTTTGGAATGTCAAGGGAGCTGCTATAGCGGTCGTGAAACCAGGCGGTGAAGTTGAGCTCGGCGCGTATGGAGTCAAAACGGAGGACGGCGAGCGGATGACAACTGACGTTCGTTATTTATTCACCTCAGAGTGTGAATTCTTCTTACCTTTCATAGACCTTGTTCGGCATTGCCTCATGTTCCAAAGCCTTCCTCTCTTCATCTCTGGGCATCTTGTTTGATGACTATGCACACGGGAAGAACAGCACGCCCTTACCAGGCGCGCTCTCAGAGTTGAACTGGGAGACGAGGATCAAGGATACCCTTCCGGGAGAATGGGAACTCCAGGATAAATGGGCAAGCAAGAAAGCCAATTTCCGGGATATCTTATCTCATATGAGCGGCATGCCGAGGTAGTCTTGCCAAATTATGTTTTGTTCGAGCGTATCTGAATCGTGATGGTAACTCCACAGGCACGATAGCTCGTATAGTCCTGGAGACTCAACTACGGATATTGCCCGCCGCTTGAAATACCTCCGTCTAGCGCATGAGTTGAGACAAAAAATTTCTTATAATAACCAAGTAAGGACTATTTCTATTTTCGAAGTTTACAGTACGTTCTGAACGAATGCAGATGTACATGATAGGAGCTCATATCATAACAAAATACGCCGGCTCGTATGTCGACTTTGCAACAGAACGGATATTTAATCCTCTCGGCATGAACTCGACAACATTCTCTCCACTTTCGGCTAGACTGACCGGAAGGCAAACTCAGACATGGAACATGCATGGGCAGAGAATCCCAAATTTGGAGGAGGCGAGGGAGTTCAATGCGGGCCCCGGAGGTGTCATAACAAGTGTAGTAGACCTGGTCGGCGTGCTTGCTTGTTTTTTTCTGTGTCATTGACTAAACTTCATTACCGCATAGTCGAAGTGGATAAGGATGCTTCTAAATTCTGGAATCGATCCTATCACAGGCACGAGCATTATCTCCAGATCTGTCTTTGATGCCGTTACAATTTCGAGTACAATCGACCAGGGCAAAGCTTCAGAACCCGGATTCTCAATAACTGGATACGGTATGGGTTGGCAGAGGTCTTCTTACCAGGGACACGAGGAAGGTTTCAACCTAATACGTGTCCGCCATATGGGGAAGTGAATGTTTCTTCTCTGTTTACAGGTTGTATCGCATGGTGGGGCTTTCCCCGGCATATCAAGCATCGTGTCTTTCTTCCCCGGCGATGATTTCGGTGTAGCAGTCATCTTGAACACCGGGAGTACGGGCAGGGTTGCCCTTGCCCTCAGTACTCGTATTGCCGAGGATCTGTTGGGCCTGTCACATATATTTAGCGCAGGAGAGTGCGCGTCTATTTCCCACTCTAACCCCAGCGCTGGTCTGTGATCAGCTAACTTGATTCGATCCTGTTTAGGCCTCCGTCTTCTCCGACGCCCGTGCCGCGCAATTACACGACTCCGCTTCCCCTTGCAGCGTACGCAGGGACGTACAACAATTCGGGTTATGGCGCCTTCACGCTTTGCGAACCCACGGCGAGTTCACATTACTGCACTGAAGTCCTGTCGGCGTTCCGCGCTGTGGACTCCTCACGCGGCGCACCAATGCCACCTGGGGCGGAAGCACCGCAGCTCTTCGGTGCGTGGCCCCGCCTGGGGTCCTCGCATGTGCGTCTTGTGTACGCGGAGGGAAATACGTTTGATATTGCGCTTACTGCGCTATTCCCGGATGGATACGGGGCTTCGAAGACACCTTTCGAGACGTTCGAGCACGGGGGACAGGTGTCGTTTGTGGTTAATGCAAGGGGCGTCACTGAAGGCTTTGGGTTTTATGGGGTGGGAGATATGGAGGGGACGAGGGGCGGAGGTGTCAGTGTAAGAGATGGCGCGATTGCCTGGTTCGATAGGGTGTAGACATGAAAGTCAGATGTAGCGATAGCGATAGGTTTTTATTTGGATAATATAGACTTGTACTACATGGGCGCGCAGAGAACAAAGATTATTTCGGGCTAAGCAGCGCGTACTAGGGTTGTCCCGCTGATTCATTGAAACAAAAACGTTCAAAACTTAATTTCATAAATCGAGGCGGATTCCCAAGTACAGTACAGTCGAACCTCCCATAACGGATGGAGGTCGGTGGAACACAAAAATATCCGTTATGAGAGGTTATCCCACTATGAGAGGTCCAAATTATTATGTAATTAGTTATAAATTTTTTCTTCAAAAGCGTGCTTGGGTGAAACATGTAGTATTCATTTCTCTGAGCAATGAACAAGCCAGGTCCTTTTGTTGTGGGCCTGCAGCTGCCAACAAAGAGACCGCCAGTGTTGTGAAATGAGATTCAAACCAGGATTTAGGGAGTAGGAATAATGCTAGTCCTCTGAGAGGAGTATGTGGTTGGATTTTTGAGTATATGATATACCCCATCCGTTATGGACTTAGTGGAAGGACACAAAAAGCAAACAAAAAGCAATACAGACTTGCAAATTTGCATCAATAACCTCCCATAATGGATAAAATTTTGCCATTTGGCTATCCGTTATGCATTATAAAATACATCCGTTATAACATAGGGATTTCGTGACTACCAACTTGGTGGAAGCCCCAAACTATGAGAGGTACCCGTTATGGGAGGTTCGACTGTATATGATCGAATTAGTAATTGAGGCAATTATCGGGGTGACCTGGCTTGTGCCCCCGTGAGAGCATCTTCCTACTAAGTCAGCTTTGAACAAAGACGGTGGCCCTTTGTGGATTGGAAAGCTCAAAACCACGTCCACCGTTGGATTGCTGAATTATCCTCTCCCTTTTATAACCGCATATCAGCTTGGATACTTGAACCAATACAACTCGCACACTCTATCTCAGGCCTGGGTTCGTTTTCTGGCCTTCTTACACCGCTTTGGTTCGTTTGGACAAGCGTCGGACCGTCAAGAGGATCTCGAATACAAAAAGCAGCATAGTTCCAGAGATACACTTTTTCGCTCTCGCTCTATCAACTTGTCGAAGCAGGAATAGCAGGGCCCGTACGCAAGTCTACAATTCGTCGTTTTACAGCGTGAAAAGAGATTGGTCAGACTCGGAAGCCCCGTAAAATAAAAGCTTCGTCACATCACCAACCCGCGAGTATAGACTCAAAGTCCATCTATGAACTCATGAGAGTCATAAGGGTGTTGGAAAGTGCGGATTTCCCAATGAACTTAGACCAAATGTGGAGCAACTGCTTCCCGGTGCCGTAGGTCGTTTTCTCTATTTTGCTGTCTCAAAAGCTAATCGCTTCGGCCGGCTGTAATGTGTTTTAGACGTCAAGGAGACGCGATTGCTAGCATGGATATTATGGATCCTCAAATGCTGACCCGCACAGGGCTGAAGTCGACTCTTAAGGAACTCAAGCACCTTTTGAGCACTTTAAGCTGCCTCACAAACTCGCTGGAAAGGAAGATATCGTCGGCGGAAGCCAATCATAAGTCTATGATTCTATCCCAAGGGATGAGCATGACACCCGTTGAAATCCTCGATATTATTTTTGAAATGGCGTGTTTCGAAGACATCCGAACGGCAATCGACCTCTCTATGGTAAACAAGCAGTTCCATGATATCGCGATGCGTAATCCACTTTTATGGAACAATATCGGGAATTTCTACAATACCAGCCTCGGGCAGCTCCAGGTCAGCTTAAAGCATAGCAAGGGTGCCGGGTTGGATGTGGAACTTGATTTAAGCCCTGACATAACCTTTCCGAATGGTGTTGAAGTCTTAGGCGTATTGGTTCCGGAGGCATATCGTTGGGAGTGCGTCTCTTTTTCAATGGAAGAATTGTATGGTGACGATTGGCTGGGACTGTTCCAGGATATATCCCGATACAGTACTGGTCTCAACCTCCCACGGCTAAAAAGCGCTGCGCTCTTGTATCCAAGGTCGCAGAGTCTCGAGGAATATGGTACGGAAAGCATGATCGACCAGTCTGAACCGCTAATGCACTTTTACGCGACCTGGTACTTGCCGAATTTGACCGACCTCACGGTGTATAACTTGATCCCGTGTCCCTTCTTACATTTCGCCCCACCACTGACGACGCTGGCCTTGGACATCAAGGAATGCAATGACCCTGATGCCGTGTTAGAGAGGGTATACGATATGAACCTGCTGCTCGATTTCTTGCAATCGAGCCCTCTTCTTGAGAATTTCTGCTTACTTGTTGAATTCTTTACACCATCCACAAAGGATGATGACCATACACTTCCAGAAACGATTCTTCCGAACCTTCAGACTTTTACGTTTTTTGCTCGTCAGTTGACCGCGCAGAGCCTCCTGCCTTTCTTGAAGGCACTTCACTTTCCGAGCCTCAAAAAGCTGTATGTATGTGCCGACGAAGACACGGGTATCGTTGATGTGGGAGGAGATGTCTGGCTAGATTGTGTCCTTCCACTTTCCTACGAGCAGTACATGAATGTCGAGGTCTTCAGCTATGAGGCGTGTACATCGGAGAAGATCGCGGACTCAGGCCACCACTTCGGTAACGAGATCATACATGCATCTTTTGAAAACCTGCGCAGTATTACCCTCGAGATGCCTCACTTGAAGCCCAGCATATGAAAAAGCAGCTACAATTCCCGAACCTGTATGACTCGGAGGCTCCCGCGACTGAAGGATGTCTGCTTCTTGCAATGCGATGCCCTCGATGAGGTAGAGCTAAGATCCTTCAAAAAGCTGCTTGAGGAACAGGGTAAATGGGACGCGTTGAAGAAAGTCACATTCAAATGGTGCAGTTCTTTGAGCGAGGACACCGTCCGTTCATTTTTTGAAGGAAAAGATGTGATCTGGATGGAGTAGGAAGAGTAAACGTTATATTTCAGGGGTCTGGGCGTATCTCGTCTGCTTAATTCCCTGGTTTTCACGGACCTTATCTCCTTTCCCCCCGTCATTATTCAACGGATCTCTACAGACGAGTTGCGGTCCCGTTAATATGCTTGTAATAGCGCCTTGAAACTCTTCCAACATGAAAGTCGTAGAGCGTAAATAGCCTGATAGAAACCATATGAAGAATACGAAGGAGGACCATATATATATATTATATGGTGTATCGTCCCCGTGATAATCTGTGCATTGTATGTTATTGGGAAACAAAGCCTACCAGTTATCGGGGCAGGCTTCCGAAAAGCTAGCTTACTTGCCGTGCCCCCCACCCCCCTCCCCCGCGGTGAGAGCATCTTCCTACCCTTCAAGCCAGCCTTGAAGAAAAGCCACCTCTTTTCTCTACCATGATTAAGCTGATATGGTGTAGCTTTGATTTTCCTATGTGGGTTCCCCACATATACTGTATTATCATACCAGAAGGATGCGGCTTCGCAAAAAGGGACGGTATTCTAGGCGGAGTCACGGTAGTGTTCCACTTCGACAGGTAGTTGCTTCTGCTATGATAAGGTGGCCTTAAGAAGAATTCCCATCGGTACTTCAGGACTCAGATTACTCAATTCTAGAAGATGTTTACGCAGCTACTGGCAGTGCCTGTGTCTGGCATGCTTCGAGAATGGGAAGCGCGTGACAATAAAATGTACTACTAAAAATCCCTCTGAGGGCCTGGTGTCATACTCAGCAATAAATACGCGTTCACAGCAGGCTTGAAATCCAAGGTGTAGTAATGTAAGTAGTGGACGATAGAGGTCTAGTAGTATTAACGGTGACTTGAAATCTTCTCCGAGCCGCGTATAGTAACTGGGAAGATCAGCGTTCACCGAATCACCGGTCCGAATCGTTGGAACAAACGCGGCGTGACATGATGTAGTAAGCATTCGTCACAAAGAGCCTCGAGTCCACCGCCCTTTCTACGCACCGTGACTTCCACAACTCTCAGCCCATGTTAATTCTCACTGCCCTCAGCTCACACACAGGCGACTCTAGCTGAACGTCAATAACTGGGAGGTTGGCCCCATAATGTCTGCGAGCTCTGTGTTCCAGCCCTCGCCGCAGTCTCTGGTGAGCTCTCTCCATCGACGTGGCATGTGTCTCGTGTGCTCATTGTGCACAGCGCGAGCTAGTACTCGACTACCTCCTGCACAACTCGTACATTGACACGGCGCGCGCATTTGCAGCGGACTCAGCTGGGATAGTGAACTCAGAGAGGATTCTTGAGGGTCTGGCGGGCGACGCAACCGCAGGAACGGACGACTCACACGATGGTATGGACGGCATCGAGGACGGGGCTGTTGAAGACATGAAGGCCGTTGAGATTTCCGAGGAAGTGCTGAGGCTTGTGCAGATGAGACGAGGTGTGCATGACCCTATCCGACTCTCTCTTGCCTTGCTGACTCCTTGCAGAGATCAGGTTTCACATACTCTCAGGGCGGGTTGACGAGGCAACGCAGCTCCTGAACACGCATTTCCCTTCCGTTCTGCAGGAGCACGACGAAGACGCACCTTCCTCCTCGCATGTGCTTAGACCTAATGCCCTGTCTCCTTTCGCAAGGGTGAACTACACCTCGCAGCTCTCCACAAAGCCCATCCACATTGCGCTCAATCTCCGCATATTGGCATTCATAGAGGCGGCTCGGACGATCCCCCTCCCATACGTATCCGACCCCCAGCGCGGCTCTAACTCCGCGAGCAATTCCGGCTCCTCCGCGGTCGCGGAGCGCTCGTCGGACGCCTATTCCACGCAACAAACCGAACTCCTGCACCGCGCGCAGCGACTGTATGCATCGGTCGAGTCATTGCGCGATGTGCGAGACCGTGATTTGTATCGTAAGGAGCTCAACAGTGTCGGTGGGCTGCTTGCATATCGCGTACCAGAGAATAGTCAAATATCAAAGTACATGGAACAAGGGCGCCGGGAGGCCGTCGCTGACCAAGTGAATAGCGCCATATTGTGTATGAACCTATCTTGGAGAGTACATGCATCGTATTCTGACGTGACCTCTTTCTTCTCTCTCTCAGATCATATGGGCCAGCCTGCCACGTCCCTCGCCGAGCTATATGTGCGCCAGACGGCTGCGGTCTGGTTGACTATGCGGGATGTCGACTTGAGGATTCCGCCTCCATCACTATGGCCCGCCGGGGTATCCCTTCCACTAGACGATACTGCAGGCGTCGAGGAACCGATGGCCCCGTCGTTGAAAGCAGGAAGCTCAGTTAAGGTGGAGAAAGTTGACGCCGAGGTTAGTGGTCTCTATAAAGTAAGAAGACCGCTTTTAAAACTAAATATCTTCTCCAGCAGTACGTCCCACAGTTTGACCTGCGCCAGTTCCTCGACTCCCCGTGACCGTTCTACGACTTTTTTTCGCGCCCTACGTTGTACATCTGGCATCGGTTTCTCTCTGTGTTGTACATTTCAAGCCGACTTGGACGACCCTCTCAGCGTCATTGCATTTGATTCCCATTTCCATGGATGACTTTGTGATAGCATCAACCCCTTCCCTCATCTTATTCATCCCCTTTACATACCCGTTGACGGCACTCTCGGTGCTTGCTTTGTATTTTACATTTACTATTTTATAACAGACGGTGGGTATGTATTGACGTTTATGACCTTCACGATTCCGGAGTTCCGTGAGCACGGTCGTAGCCAGATTTCACGCGAGAAAGGTAAGGACCCTTACAAGGAAGGGTGCGCCCAGCGGCGAAAGAGTTGAGAGATAAAGAAAGAGGAGGGTGGCCTCTACTAGTTTTTGTAATCGAGTGCATGATAAGAGGCATGCGCATACATGCGAGGAAGAGGGAGTACCATAAGAACAACTTATAGCCATACATTCGATTGCCCTGACTGCACCTGAGCCGGTCACCCCAACCGACATCACACGCACCAGCGGCCCATCCACAACCCACGTCTACCACTACCCCAACACCACAGATAGAACAACGATCACCAAACGACAAGCACCAGCCACGCCGTAGGTTTAGTTCATCTGGCGGATGAGCTTGTTGATGTTCGATTCGCGGTTGCCGTGGTCTCCGCCCTCGACGAAGTGGCGGAACTTGCGCGTGCGCCAGCCGCCAGTCGGGTTCGACAGCTTGAAGGGCCAGAGGAAGTTCGCAGCCTGCTTGAAGTGCGGGCCGGCAGTCACGATCTCGTGTACAAGATCTTCGACGCAAAGGATGTCGTGTGCGCCGAGCGCACCCTCAATCACGCTGTTTGAGGTGAGCGGTACGCGCTGCTTGTTCACCTTTCCGTAGCCGCGCTTGTAGATAAGCTCGCGCACGGACTTGAGGTTCGGCTCGCTAAGGGGATGGAAAGAGTACATCAATACTTTTGTACCTAAGGGAAGGGATGCGCAAAAAGGGTGTCACGAACCCGTAAGTGACGAAAGGCTCAACGAGACGGAGCATCTGCTGCGTCGCCTTCGTGACTTTAACGAACACACCGTTGTTGATCTGGAGGAGGCGAAGAAGCTGGAGGATTTTGCGGGGTTTGGGCGCGATCTCGTTGATACCGCGGATACGAACGACGAAGTATACTTTGGGCTGGGCGGGTACGTAGAAGTCACCAACAGCACGGGCCGCGCGCTTGAGGCGCACATCCTCCTTCTCTTTCGAGACGTACTCCTTCACGTACGTCTCCGCGCGCTTGAAGATAACCTTGCGCTTTGCCTTGGACGCCTGCATATGCGGTATGTTAGCATGTGGCGATTTGGAGAGTGTCGTCAATATTTTAAAAAGGAGAAGAAAGTAGGTGATCAGTCCCGAAAGATGGTTAATTGAAAGCAGCATCGACGGTGAGTCTAGCCGTTTCTCGAAGGTAATCGTATGCATCATATCGAACGTTAAAAACAAAAGACGGAAGAAAAGAACAGAAGCGTTAAAACATAACAAGTCTTAACCACAGCGTACCTTGCGGGCGGCAGAGGCAGCGGCGAGGCGCTCCTCGCGGGACTTCTCACTCTGCTTGCGCTTTTTGAGGAGCGTCTCCGGGACTTCAATGGCCTATCCACACAACGACCCACACAGACAGAGGTCAGCCAATTTTTTCTCCAGATATCACCACGGCAGGGAAAGACGCACAGAAGCGCTCGGCACACTGTCGGAGGCAGATGAGGGTTAGCATCAGTGTATATGTTCCAAGAGGACGATACGTACGTCGTTGAGGGGGCCATCGCAGTCGTTTAGTCTTGAGGAATGTGCACGACGAGCTCTACTCCAGATAGGCTGTAGCGAGTGGTTGTGTTTCGGCTAACTCCGGAAACTGTACAGCACCAGTCACGTGAGTAACGCGCTTCAGTACGCGCATTTCGCCGCTGGTACGCTGTCGGAATAAGGATCACTATAATTTGCTCTGCTAATAATTCGTATCGGTCGCAAAAAGGATGGTAAAGGATGACAGTATTACCGTCGGTTGGTCAACACTATGCGATGCAAGTGCAGTAGACGGAGGAATTGCGTTTGCTAACCCTTCCGGTACCCAAGCTACACTGCTTAATGGTAGTTTGACTTTATACGATGTGTTTTAGTATATAGGATTGTCGGAACGATAGTTGATATAGTCGATGCACATTAAATGACATTGTAAATTCCAAATTGTTAATAGGTGGGCTCGTCAAAGGAATCAATTTCGCGGCTATCATCCTGAGATACTACTCTACGTATGGTACAGAGCTCACTGAAATCGAGTGAAAGCGAACGTGCCAAAGCGGTCTTTCTCCCGTATGCCCAAGCTAGTTGCGCGTACTTTTTTCAAGTTATGGTTGACTGACGGTCCGTGCGCGAATGAACTCATCTTTAATCAAGGATTCATCGGTCGCGTTTCCGCTCTAAGGAGAATATTGAGCTAACAAATGATTACAGTTCTTCCTTAAAGATGACAAGCCCTCTCAATCCCTGGCTTTTCCAGGGTCGCGAAGAAGTCCGGGAAAGTGATTAGTAAAATTATTAGTAATATTCTTAGGGAAGCATGGGCTGAGCTTTTTTATTATATAGGATTATATAGGATTATTATATAGGATATAGGATAGGATTTCGAGCTCACAAAGTGACTTTGACAATTCGTCTGCAAAACTCGACGGACCAGAATAAGAATAACAAGCAGGATTGACCGTACTAGCTACCTTGATTCAACGCTGAAGCTATCAGAGCGCAGTTACGAAGGGCATTTTCAACGGGTACTCCGCGGCCCGGATCATGCTTGACGTCTGAGTGCAGCGCAGACTCGTAATAAATCAAAATACCGGCGTCAACCTGCCATAAAGAAAATGAGAGCCTGGTTTGAGCCTAACACGGCTTGAGATCGTGTTGTGAAGAGTACGCCGCCTCATCCCATGAGAAGTGTCTCGAGCTTTTGTTGAGGCAACGGAAGGACCCGTTGAGAGATTTCGACCGTACAAGGCTTGCAATCTTATCTCAGGAGCCGAGTGGTTGTGAGCTTGGCGAACGTTGCTGGACATTTTCGTCCTGATTTTTCCGGCTCCGCCTTAGTAACGGATAGGCTTGCCTGCGACGGCCGCGGTAGCCCACCCGGGAGACGAATGCCCCGGTGAGGACTACTTTGCTATACTGAGAGCGTAACTGCCTCAAAGCTGGCTGACGAATGGAACGCTGGCAGCCGGAGTTCTCAGGCTCTGATTCGAGACCACTAGACCCGCGGGCGCACAGTTGTATGAACATTATGGCACGAACCAATAGTTCAGCGCCATTAATTGTGAGAAAGTTCTCGCTGTCTTCCACTGGATGGCCAGCGCTGCGCCCTGGAAACTAAACGCAGGGGACTAGCGAACGTGAGAGGGGGGAAATGTAAGATTGCAAGTGATGTGGGATTGGGGAGAAAGAAAGGAGAGGTAGGGGAGGCGGCCGTGGGAAGCATCTCACGTTTGCCATGGATGGGCCGCATCCGCACAGAGCGGGCCGAGCCGCGTCGTCGATAAAGATCCCCAAAGCCCAAGCTCCGTTGCCGTTCTTCTCGTCCAGCTTCATTCCCTCTCCCATCGACCACCACCACCATGACTGGCTCAAATTCTGCCTTCCCCATTGACCTCTCCAAGTTTAAAAAGTGCGCCCGACCCGTGTACATGCGCAGACACCAGCCGCTGATTAGGGATCTCGATTGATTCGATTGCAGGTTCAAGCTTGACCCATCCAAGCCCAAGCTCTCTGACGATGAGCGTGCGGCCCTCCTTGCGAACGTCGAGCTCCTCCGCGATGCCATTGTCCTCTTCACTGCGACTGGTGCCGCCCGTGGCGTGAGCGGACACACTGGTGCGTTCTTTGTCTTTTTTTTCCTTCTCTTGGCCCAGCGCATATAGCCTGATCGTCAAATCATTTGTTCCTACCAATTGCAGGTGGTGCATTCGACACGGTTCCCGAAGTCTGTATCCTCCTCTCGCTCTTTAACTTCAGCGAAAAATTCTACCCAACCGTCTTCGATGAGGCCGGTGAGCTCTTACTTGTCTACATGACCATCTTCCATTTCGCTAATGATCGCGTCTTATCACTCAGGTCACCGCGTAGCAACGCAATACCTGCTCTCTGTGCTCGAGGGTCACCTCCCTGCGGAGCATCTCCTCCACTACCGTGAGGCCAACTCGAAACTTCCGGGTCACCCTGAACTCGGGCTTACCCCGGGTGTGAAGTTCTCCTCGGGTCGCCTTGGACACATGTGGGCGCTCGTCAACGGTGTCGCACTCGCAAACAAGGACAAGACCCTCTTTATGCTCGGCTCTGATGGCTCGCAACAGGAGGGCGACGACGCTGAGGCTGCGCGCCTTGCAGTTGCTCAGGGACTTAACGTCAAGCTTCTCCTCGACGACAACGATGTTACCATTGCTGGTCACCCCAGTCAGTATCTTAAGGGATACGACCTACAGAAGACGCTTGAGGGTCACGGTCTTAAGGTCGTCACTGTCAACGGTGAGGACATCGACGCCCTCTGGGGTGGTGTCCACTCCATTCTCAGCTACGACGGACCTGCTGCGATCGTCGTTAAGCGTGTGATGGCCCCGGGTATCGAGGGTATTGAGGGCTCAACACATGGCCATGATGTCATCCCCGTCAAATCCGCGATCAAATACCTCGAGTCGCGTGGCTACCCTCCCGCGATCGCATCTGACATTCTGCTCGCTATCAAGCCGACCAGCACGCCGTATACTTACGAGGGCGCCAGCAAGGAGACTGCTGCGAACCGTGTTGAGTTCGGTGAGGCTGTCTCCCGTGTGCTCGATGGATACTCGAAGGAAGAGAACGCCAAGCGTGTGCTCGTTGTCGACTCTGACCTCGAGGGCTCAACCGGCCTCAAGGTTATTCACCAGAAGCACCCCGAAGTCTTCCTTCCCTCTGGAATCATGGAGCGAGGTAACTTCTCGGCCGCTGCCGGTTTCGGTTTCGAGGAGGGCAAGTTCGGTGTATTCTCGACCTTCGCCGCGTTCCTGGAGATGGTTATCTCTGAGGTTACGATGGCACGCCTCAATAACTGCAACGTCCTTTCCCACTTCTCGCACTCCGGTGGTAAGTTTCTTTTTAATTTTGAATGATGTTTTGGACAATTCTGATAATCCTTTTTCCTCAGTTGACGAAATGGCCGACAACACCTGCCATTTCGGTATCAACAACTTCTTCGCGGACAACTCGCTTTTAGACGGACAGTCGTGGTTATACTTCCCCGCTGATGCCGCGCAGATGGATGCAGTCATCAAACGCGTCTTCTTCGAGCGCGGCCTGCGATTCGTCTTCTCGACACGTGCAAAGGTGCCATACATCTTGCGTGAGGACGGCTCGCGCTTCTTCGGCGGTGACTACAAGTTTGTACCGGGCAAGGACGACGTTATCATCGAGGGATCTGCGGGTTACGTTGTCAGCTTCGGCGAGATGGTCTACCGCGCATACGATGCAGTGCTTCGTCTCCGCAAACAGGGCATTGATGTCGGCCTTGTCGGCAAGTCGACGCTCAACATTGTTGACGAGGAGGTCACAAAGAAAATTGGCTCCACTGGGTTCGTGCTCATTGTTGAGTCGCAGAACCAGAAGACCGGCGTGCGTATTTTGCTGTCCTTCATTCAGGAATGACATGAGATGACTCAATTCTTGCTCTGGTTGTGCAGCTCGGCTCGAAATACGGCACGTGGTTCCTTGAGCGTGGCCTGACGCCCAAGTATGCATACATGGGCACTGTTAAGGAGGGCTGTGGTGGCCTCCAGGAGCAGATCCCGCACCAAGGTCTTGACCCGCAGTGTACGTCCATCCTCTTTTGCGACTGTTTTAATCAGACGGCTAACAGCGTCCACACATATAGCGATCATCGCCAAGGTCAAGCAGCTCGCACAGTAAATGAGCATTTGCAGCCTTGACGTGTTGGCCGCCTGTTCCGCTCTTGTTTCGCCCATCCCCAAGTCGTCTCCCCCTCCATTATCTTTCTCGTGACGACTATTAGACCAAGGCTCACAAGGGCGCGGAAGGAGACACCCCGTTATTATTTACTCGCTAGGTAGACTGAAATGAAATTCTTGTACTGAAGGCCAAGCAGGAAAACCGAAAATGAATCCTGAATGTACTTTTTTCTCTCAATCTTTTTGACTTTGCTTTGTTTCGTCGTCTGAATTGTGGTCCGCAAGCGCGCCGGAAGAACGCTCCGGGGAGGCGATCCGGATCCGGATCCGGGCCGGCTTGGCGAGGCTGTGCTACAGAGGAGGAGAACACGTGCATTAATATTGGGACGGGAGGTGCGTGATTCATGAGTCATGGATTAGTCAGACCTTTGCCCACCTGCGGCTGCGGCCGGCGCCGCTCTAGCGCCAGGAAACAATATGCAGGCCACAGTCCCGGACTTTCGTTGAAGTCCTGCAGGATAAGGTGCGGTGCGGGCGCCGCTGGGTGTGTTCTCCGTGATACTGCGCAATACGACGGCGACTTGGTACAGTCCTGTGGGAGTTTTTCTGAGTTTGTTCATCTCAGTGCTGCTTACCTTGTCTGGATGGGGGATGATCATGATGGTGAGTACGATGACAGGACGTGGTTGGGTGGTCGCAAGACCACACGTTTCTTGCTTTTAAACGCATCCTTCACAGAAGGAAGTGTCCGTTTTTTCAGGGTCACTTGGATCCCCTATCTCCAAACCGGACACCGCGCGCGACAAAAGAGGATCCGAGCCAAATTGGCTGGTCACGGCATTGCTCTGCGGTATTCACAGGCCTCAGTGGCCCTTGAGCATTGATTTAAAGTGACGACATCACGGTCGCCATGCTCCCGGCGCCCGAGGGAAGGGAGAAGGAGTCGGAGACAGAGAGGGGCAATCAGATAGGCCAGTACAACCCAGTACAAGGAACAATTTAGTGCATATCCATCTCTCACGAGTTCCCCCCGATTCTTCTTCCGCCTTCATCTCCGACTGAGTTTTCTCCTGTCCTTGCAGCCTTCTTTGGCTTCCATGCCACCCCAATCTACCTTTTCATCGGCACACATAATACAAATAACGAGGACTAAGGGAAGCTTCTGGACGTGAGCTTGTGATAGTTTGCGTTGAGTCCTCGAAGCGGGAGAGTGCTCAATGCAGTTTGCTTGACGGCGGCGAACAACATCGCCCTACATTTTGTTGAGCGCGTGAAGTTATCGAAGCAACTTGAAATTGGGACCCAGGAGTGCGGCAAGCACCGACAGCGGAGTTCGGAAATTAAAGATACATACAATTATTGATGTGAGCCACAAATCCGCGGTATTGTAATTCACGTGACAATTTTTGTTATTTTCGGCAGATTCTTGCTTGGTGCCGTCTGCAAGTGAGGCTGATACAACGTTCACCTGTGACAGCGAGGGGGTAAGTAAATTAAGCCCCAGATTGATTCCAATGGTCGTGAGGCGTGATGATGTGACACTCCCGACGTTTTCTACTAAGTATCGAAAGGTCTTCGCAATGTCCGCATTCGTAGTTGCACATCTAAGAGGCTCTCCGAAGCGGGGTACTGCAATTTAAAGGAGCAGAGGACCATGAGAGCCTAAGGACATATATTTGTGACTTCCAAAAGGTTTACGGCGTTGAAAAGAATTATAAGAAAAGTTGCATCGAGGTGCGAGCATTGAGACAGATCGGTCAAATACTTAATGTGTACAGTCTAGGGATAGTTTGAGTTTAGTAAAGTGTCGATACTCCAAATATCTACTCGGGAGAATGAGTCGACTAATGGTAAAGGACCGGTTCATAACAGGATTCCAACCCTCGGTGTAGTAACCAACCTACGTGGTTCCATAGGAATTATAAGTCCCAACAGTACAGCTCAGTATGGCCTATGGATGACATGTACACCCCAAAAGGAGATGTAGATAAGTACGAGTGATTGGGCGTACTATCGTATGCCCTCTTCTACAAAGTCACACTTTCAGACAAAACCTGGGTTTCTGGCCTCCACACTACGGGTATGGGATCGAAAAAGTCTTTTTGAACTGTTGTACAGTATATAAATTCTTCTTGCCACTTTTTCGGCGAAATTTAGAGATGCCTCCTGTTTGAGACTAATTTTTGTTTTGGAGGTGGCTTTGTAAAAGGGATCATACGATAGTAATATTCCAGTGTCGTTCATCCATTAGCACATAATTATCGCTCTTTGGAGCCGAACATTTGGCTCGTACAGTACGAGACTGTTGAGTTCTCCGTAGACGCTACTCTCCGGTTTCGGGGCTCGAAACATCTGGAATATGCCGAGTGCTTGTAATTAATGCGAATTAGATTAAATGCATCGGAATTTTTATAGTTCTTCAAAAAAAGGTGTACCGCCGAATGCCAAGAACATCCACAACACTACACGATTTTTTTTGACTTCCAAGCCAAGAGAACGCTCATCCTTACTTACTATTCGTTCGGGTAAGGGCACATGGCCGAGGTTGTTTGTAAATCGTCTGACGGCTCTCACTCTCGATGAATAACCCAGCTCGCAAGGCATCAATTCCAAGACGCTCTCATATTATCAGAAACTCCACAGTCAAATAAATGTTAGTTACCCTGTACCAAAACACGTTCCCGGATACAATCGGGTGAACGTTCGTGAAAACACGTACCATCAGATGACTTTGTTTTACCTCGTACCATACACAACGCCACATGCAGCACCTGCATAAGGTGCACCCCTCAGAACATAAGATGTTTGGAAGCAACACGCATAGGAGAATATGGCAGAAGCCGATATGCCCGAGATAAGTGGGAATCAATGAAAAACAAATGTATCTCTCGGGATTTCCCGAGAAGTAAACGTTGATCAATTCTTTTTTCCCATTAATATTTGTCAGTGAACAGTGCCCTTCACGCAGCGGATTGCGGTACCTCTTCGTTGGCTTTATCTGCGACATCCAAGGCCACCAGTATTCTCGACACCATGTTATACGAAGCCACAGTGGCTGTTACCTCAAACACCTGTTGATCGTTCTCAAGGTTGGAGCGTAACACGTCGAATACCTCCTGCGGCACGGCGACGAGGCGCGTCATATAATCCGTGTATTCAATCGCGGCAGCCTGAAGCGCAGAGAACGCTGTGGAGAGTTCGGAGCGTACCCGCACCCCAGAAGACAACGTAGGCGCCAAGGAGACATCTCGGATAATTGCGAGTTGAGTTGAGCTTAGGCCCGCCTCTATCGCTAGTGGCTCGTGCTGAATCCTAGATAAAAGCATTGCATTAATGGGGCATCACTATGCGCGCTGCATGGGAGAAGCGGGGTCTTTGGAGCACCATTCATATGCCGCAGAATTCAATGCTGCGACACGCAAGATCTAAGGCGATATCCGACCGTCAGTCGTCTATCGGATGACACCGTGGAAGATGCACGCAACGCACTATCAACTCTCTGACATCACTGGGAAGGCTGTTCGACGTCCTGATCGCGGCAAGGAACGCATTATATCCTTCGGCGATTTTAGGTGCATTGAGTCTTGGGGGGGATGCTCAGTCGTTCGCAAGACTTCAGTGCCTGGCTCCACGTACATCATGCCGTCTAGGACAGTTAGCTCCTCCCCATCCCGGCGAAGTCTTATTTTATCTGCGATGCCTGACACACCGCGCGCAGGGAAGACATACGGGATGCGAGGCATATCGTAGGTGCGGGACGTTGGGGTCCGATAGCGGCGCTAGGATGGCGAAAGAAACTAAGGTGTAATCATGACTGAACTTCAGAGTGAAAGTATCTCACGGGATCCCACGAGCGGACCCATTAGGTAGAAATTTAATACGTCATCAGGGCTGATTTCATCGTTATGCAAAGATGCGACTAAGACAGTATTTGGATCACTAGGTCCTAAACATTTCTACAGGTTCTCAGATATACGGCTCCGCATCCAGCCACGTGGGGTCACCCAAAGGTGAAAGTCTGCGTCGACGGAAAGCACTTGGGGTATTATGGTTTTCTCTTTCGGACACGATTCGTGCCCGAAGTTCGTGTGCTTCTAAGCCAAGACGCAAACTTTTCCGGTTCTTACATCCCCGTCGAGAAGTGTTCACACTCCTCTACATTATGTACAAGATTACCCTTCAATGCTGTGATTCACGCACACGTCCTACCCAGTAAGCCTATCTACAACTAATTAGATTCGGTTATGCGTGCCGAAGTCCAACGTCCGACAAATACTCGCTTTTTCACTTTCTCCCGTCCAGGGTTTATCACTCGAGAATAATTTACTCACTGACAAGCAGAGAAAACAGAAAGAGAGAAAGGGAAATCGCATCCGCACGTCCCCATGTTCATCCACAACGTTTCTTTCTAAGCAATGTCGGCGATGAACAGAAGATGCGCACATCCGACGATGCCGACAAGGACAACGCAGGACGCACCTTCTGGAAATCGCCAGCATTGACAAGAAAGAAGTATCGAGTCTGAGGTGGGACTTGGCTAGCGGGGGTCGTTCGATACTCTGGCTCTAACTTCCGTATGGTCGGCATCCCTTTATACTGTTGGCGCTTTGAGGCTCCCCGAAAAGGAATGGGAAAGAATCCGCCTGCTCGTAAGTGAGAATGTACTGGATAAATCTAAGCTACTGAGGGTCAGTCGGGAGCGAACAGCAGTTGAATCTTAGATCTTCGCTCAGCCTGCCCGGCTTTTTACGAGCTTGCCTTGCTCCGGCGCCTGCGCGTCGAGGTCGGGTCAGCAGATCGATGGCACCTAATACACTAACTCGCGCCGTGTTTAATCTAGCGTATCACGGCCCCCGCAGACTATGTGGAGAACAAAGCATGTGTTATACAACAAGGTAATACAGCTGAAGCCTGTTAGGCAAAAACCCTGAACCCGAGCCAGTATGCCGATTGATGATTTAGACGAACGAAAGAGAGGCTCATTTCGGTTCGCAAGGCGCTCGGAGACAAAATGGAGATTAAATGCAGCCGGTCTCACTGCACCGCGCCATATTCTCATGAAAATACATGCCAGGGCGATATTTACCTGGGATGAAAGATTATGCATGTGTCCTTTTTCAACAACGGTCACGAGGCTGTAAAAACGTCGGGAAAAAAGCTGGCGCCCGCAACTTACGAAATTAGACGGACAATGCCCAGACAATGGCTTGTATTGGGTAATTAATACGGAGTTCATGGACTGATATAGACATAATCAGGACTCCCCCAGGACACCTCGCGGATCTGTCCTTCTCTCCCTATCCCTCGTAATTCGACGGGCTGGGCGTGTGATAAGGACGAGGAGGGAGTGTGCTCGGGCGGAACCTCCCTTTCAGCCTAGCTTGAGAGGTCTACTGCAGGTTGTTTAACGCATGTATGGCCCGACGAACCGGTTGGTAGTACCACCAGAATGGAAGATAGAATTTGTGATTGAGTATCTCGGCACGCCTAGCACGCGCGAGTCGGACCACTTGCTTCCGGAATTGTGCTATTCAAGTATTGGTGCGAAGCCCGGTGTAGTACCGCACCCCTCCTCTGAATAGGCCGATGTGCTTGTGAGCTATTGCAAAGCGTCGCGCCAATACAAACGTTATTCCCTGGCGGGAGCTATCTAGCTAGATGGGCCAGGTCCAAGATCCACCGAGAACAGAACAGCCCCCGAGATCTGTCTGGGGATATCCAAGGATGGTCGGCGTACCGTCCATGTAATCGATCGATATCAAATTTGTGACGCACTTCTTTTTGCTGAATTGGAGTTTTCTTGGTGGTACCGATCACACGAGGTAAGGGACGGGGATATGAAGGGCTCCGGAGGGGAAAGAAGCGTGGGCATGGGACATGGAGGAGGACAGAAGTAACGCGGTGCTAGCCCGAGGGGGAAATGTGACAATGAATAAGTAGCTAATAGGATGCACCATTTGGCTAGAATATTGCACAACTTTTGCGGACAAAGTCGTAAGAAAAACAGAGTTTCCACCTTTCCCTAAATGCACCTTCTCCCGCGAAGCGGCGAAATGTAAGGATGTCATTGGCGAAAAGCCTCTAATCCCGGTAGAGCAGGGAAGCACCACGGGCAGAATAAACCGATGGTTACCTGCTAAACCACGTACGTAGCGTGTGGCCTAGTCACTACCGCTTTGTACTTTGTATTTCCGTGTCAGTACAGGGTATAGAGTAAATAAGATTAGAGTAAGCGGAGCGCTCATTAAAATCGTCACCCGTCGACGCCATTTATTGGGACTTGTTTGAATCAGGTTCTAATTGGACCGATTGATGAACTGCTCGATCATGAGCGGCGATTTCTGCACGAGGCATGATGCTGGAGATAACGACGTCACATAGGTATGAACTCTTAGGATTCTGCAGGTCAAGCGGTGAGAAGAGATGGGAATCGACTTACCTTTGCATAATTGCGAGTGGAAATTTCAAAGGACGCATGCGTCGTGTAGAGAAAAGAATGTTGTCTACATGAGGATGGTAAGCAATGTTAAGCAAAAAGAGCTTTGGATATATAATCTCACAACAAAAAGGGGACGACGGGAGAAGACCTTGTGCGAAGCCAGCTCGGCCACTACGATTGATATTGTAGAGATGGTAAAATACTCATGATTTTCCAAGGCCCAGGATCGACTCCTTCCACCGAAATATTTAAGCGACTAGTGTTCAGCGCCAGCTGCTGGATGTCCACGGATGAATTAGAAGACAAATACGCCCGTTTTGCAATGGAAAGAGCTTCGATCACTGGGATGTCAACAAAAGATAGAAATAGATTAAAGTTAGACTTGATATAGATTCGCTCTAAGCGCGCCTCCCGAGTTACGGTAGCTCTTGAGTGGAGGGTGCAGCTGACGTTAACACCCATAAAGGGCGGTCTCTTTATTGAAAAGGGGTACTTTTGGTAGACTCACATGGTCCCGAGAAAAAATGGACTGTTGAAGTCATGGTGAGATATCAGGGGATTAAGTCCATTGTATGGGTTGCACTAGTCGATCAAGTATAGAGTTCCAGACCACTTCCATTTTCCCAGCTATAAAAGATGTATAAAAGATGCACGCACACACGACCAGCAAAAGAAAGCGCTTCTTGTCCATGGCTACTAGCGGGTGTGCCGAACAAAATCATGGTGGCGATTAGCCGCGAGAAATGCATACCATGGCTCAGCGCGGCACGTAAACCCAGGATACCGGGACCGGGCTGCCTTTTAGTTGTATTTGGATAGTTGTATTTGGATTCTCCTCGTTGTAAGCACCGGTCCGACAAACGCCTTAGCAAATGAAAACAAACGCAAAGGCTTGCATCTTGGTCTTCTTCAATAACAAATTTTGAAACACAAACAGCTAGAAAGGCAACATTCATACCAGAGCTTCCTCGCCCACATCATCTCGGCGAATTATTTGAACGCAAAGTTTTAATAAGTGGTGCAAAGGAGTCGAGTCGTGGAGAATGTATTTGACACAAGATGGAGATCACCGAGAGAACGACTTGAGCTCGCGGCTGAGCTTGGTTTTCCTCTGAAAGTTCCCTGTTTGGTTTTTACACCTACCTTCGAGATATATGCTTCCGTGGGCCGCAGACAAATGTAAGCAATGTCTTAATCTGGTATCCGTCAATCACTGGAAACGCGTTCATGTGACGGCGGCAATGAAGAGGGATAAAGGCGACATCCTCGTTAACTCCAGTGATCTTAGGCCGTCATTAAACCTTGAAGAGGCAAAAATAGGGCGATTAGGATCTATAGTGGGGGTAGACCGTCAACATAGGGCTGCTTGTATTTCTCCCTTTGAGTTCAGCTTTCTTGAAAGTGGTCATGCGCAACCATAAAGTCAATCGGGAGAACCGATCAGCAACACTTTTTGAGAACCAGGAGCCGAGGACGAAAAAGGACGACCGCAGGAAACAGAAGGTCGCCAAGTAGGCCTGAAATTATTCCCGCAGTTACGCATTTCCTAAAAACGCACGAAAGATAGGGGGAACAAGAAGAGAGTCAACATGTTCGCTTGATGACTTGCTTCGAAGCCACAAGACGAAAAATGTCGGCAATTTTGTATTGGGTCCGTATGAGCGATGCGTTTCAGACCCAAGAGATTATTACCTCCTGATCATCATCGGAAATTGCGCGTTTCCATTTGCCCGGAGTTTGCTCAGGCTCGTGGTGGTCTTTGCATCATTAAAATTGCCTTGCCCACAACATTGATGGCGCGTCCACCTTGTCCCCTCCATCAGCAAAGAGGTTTGATGGACCTTCCGATAAATCGGGCAGCCTTAGGAGTTCCAGGAGTCATGCTGGCACTTCTTCCGCGGAAATTGCAGCCTTTGTATGTGATAGAACGACTGCGCTCGCCGATAACGAGCATAAGTAAGGGTATCACGCTGGTCTGGGAAGCCCATTGGGAGTTGGTCTATGCTACAGCTAACGTGATGTCAGAAGAAGAAGACGAGTATCCACACGTAACCTGTGTATGTACAGAAGATATTATCCAGAAGACAGAGCCCTACGTGTCCGTCGCAAGTCGGATACGGATGGCAGGGTGAAACGAGGAAGAAGATTCCCTTGATTCTGGTGAGGTAGGGCCCGTGACGAACGTAAGCGCCTTTATTTCAATTAGAAAAGGCCGGGGACAGCGTAAGTTTGTTCGGATTAAACTTCGACTGGAAGGAAAAGGGCACCTTTTCCGACTTGGGTGGTGACTCCGCGGTAGATGTTGCAAAAGCCAGGCGCTCGCACGCTATCCGAGAAGTTCACTTCCAAATTTTTTTTTTTTTTTTTTTTTTTTTTTTTAAATCAGCATTTGTATACCGCTACATTACATAGTAAAAGACGCGGATGTGAGACCATATGAAGTGTCATGCCAGAGGAGATTAACAAGGTATAAAGTTCCTGGGTTTAAGGCGATTAAAAGGTATGAGGTTGTGTTGTCAGAAGTTTTTTCTAAATGGTTTTGTCAGGGGGGATAAGAATCGGAAGAGCAAATTGTGAAGGGGGAGGTGGTGTTCACTTCCAAAATTTGCATGAGTCTTGAGGCGTATTCTCGAATAGAGGCAAATTCGGAGCTTGTGCTTCCTCTCTTTGAGAGCGGCGGTCGTAGCACTTGCCACTAGTACTGGTGGCAAAGTTCAACGACAAGTTTGAAGTCAACGAATTCTGGTCCGGTGTTGTTGCAAAACACGTCACGTCACCCCTCTCCCTCTTACCACCACCATCCGCCCCATCCCACCGAAAGGCACCATCCGGCTCCCTTAGCCAAACCGTTGTGCTGCTACTACGCAGCATCATTATCTTTTACCACTATTCCACTTCCCTTTCCCCCCCACCCCTGCCCCCTTTTATGCCTCCTTTCTCTCCTGGTGCCAACCCACTCCACCACCACCACTTATGCACTATATGACCCACTCTCTGTTGACCTCATAGCCTGGGCTCTATCTCGCTCCCACCTCTCCACCTACTTCCTCCAAGATGAGGCCCTCCAGGTCACCCTTGGCCTCTGCCACCCCACCATACCGCCCCACATACCTGGGCTCACTGAGGCCCCACTCATCCTTCCCCTGCCCATTGCAATAACCAACATCATCTTTTGCCACCATGAAACTGGCTGCATCGCCCACCACTACTCTCATGCCCTTCCTACTTGGCTACAACCCCTCCACCACCCCAACCTCAACCAGGCTCCTGGCCTCTTGGCCCACACCCTCAGAACCCCCACCTCCAACCCTCAGCCCACTCTGCTGCCTCATGCCTGTGTCACATCACATGTCACACCACACCCCAGCCCTCAACCCACAATACCGCCTCAAGGCTCAGTCATGTCACCTGTCATGTCACCCACCCCTTCTCCCACAGCCACTGCCCCCCCACCAAAACACTCCCTCCACACAAGGGAGCCCCTTCCTAGGACCACTCTTAAAATCTACGCACATTGTGGTAGACGATGAGGTGCAGTGGTGAAGTTGCGGTGAAGGTGGGTTATCAGTGTAAACCGATGTATTTCTAGGGTGAGACCAGCTCCCCTTATATACACGTTCCATGAGCTAGTACTACTATAACTATCTAGCTCCTATATCATATGGCGTTATCATTGCATTATCGTTTACTTAGTAAGATGGTTGTTCATATGACCATCCATTATTTATATCGTTTCGTTATATTTATTTAATACTCCCCTTCAAACTTTTACTAGGCGGAGTAGACTTGTAAAACGTTTGATTAATTCTATCATTAGCGCTTTCGTCATAATATCAGCCTTTTGCTGTCCAGTTGGAATATATGAAACTGATATAGTTTCATTTTCTATGTAATCTCATAAAAAATCTTTTCGTATGTCAATATGTTTCATTCGTTGCATATATTTTTGTTCCGTTGAGTTTACTATAGTTATGGCTGCTTGATTATCACATAATATTTTCGTAGGTGTATCCAAGGTCTGCAGTACCTCTTCAACCAGTCTTCTTAGCCATATAGCTTCTTTTACTCCATGAGTTAAAGCTTGTAATTCAGCTTCGCATACTGATAGTGACACTAATTCTTGTTTTTTACTTGACCATGATATTGTTGCATTTCCTATTTGGAATATATATCCTGATATTGCTTTATGGCCTTCTTGTGTCATTCTGTCGGCATCGGTATATCCAATTAACTCGATAGGTTCTTTTCCTCTGAGTATTAGCCAATAATCGTTTGTTCCTTTTAAATATTTGAAACAGTGTTTTACTGCGTTATAATGTTCGATACTAGGTTTGTTTAGATACCTAGCAAATTGACCTGTAGCAAATGATATATCAGGTCTCATACAATCTGCTGCATATCGTAATGCTCCAACCATATTATTAAATAAATATAACAAACAATATAAATATAGTACGTGGTCATATGATTAACCACCTTACTAAGTGAACAATAACGCAACAATAATGCCATACGATATAGGAGCTAGATAGTTATAGTAGTACTAGCCCACAGAATGTGTATATAAGGGGAGCTGGTCTTGCCCTAGAAATACATTGGTTTACGCTGATAACCCACCTTGCCTGAACATCACCACTGCACCTCATCGTCTACCACAACGTGCGTAGATTTTAAGAGGTTATGAGCCTTGACTCTACAACTAACGAAATGATTAACGAAATTATACATCCTCGAAAAACGAAACTATGTCTGACGGACAGAAACCAAACACTCGTGAGCAAACATGTTTGCAAAAATTATCAGGATTACGAATAATAGCTAACAAACTAAAAATAACGTATACACAGTCATCTACTATCGAAGAACTCGAAGAAAAAATTCAAAAAGCCAAAGATAGCAAAAGGTTAGTTGATTTAATAATTCAATGTAACCTAAGACAAATACCAATTAACGGAACAGAACAACAAATCCAAGATCGAATAAACAGGTATGATAATGCTACCAAAGACGAAAAAGCAAAAATTAGAGCTGATTATAAAATGGAACTAACGAATCATGCTAAAGATTTAGGAATATCAGATCAAGGAAAATCATCCGAAATCAGATACCGAATAAGTACGTATTTGGGCATATCAGATCCAACAGAAAAACAACAATTTAAAATTGATAACCCTTACATTAAGCCAGAAGAAGAAAGCGATAAGAAAGAAGATAACGATAAAAAAGATAACGAAGAAGAAAACTCTGAAGAATCCAAAAATAACCCATTGCGTGAGCCATCAGAACCATCTGATCCTGATGATTCAGACGCTAACGATACCGAGGAAGATGAACCGAGTATGGCAACTAAACTCGCGGAACTCCAGAAATTCTTTGACGGAATTGAGAAACTCGACGGGCACAGAAACTACAAACTCTGGAACTACAGAGTCCAAAGTGCAATCAAGAGTGCAGGTTACGGTAACTTGCTCACTAACTCCCCAGGAACTGGAGAGGCTGGTATATCAAGCGCTTTATATAACAGCATTATGCGCACTATGCCCAACAAAATATTGGCTTATTATCTTAATTTCTCTAAAGATATTCCAGCACTACTCAAAGCGCTTGACGGACGATATAACGTCCAGACAACAATTACAAAGGGCTTTAACGAGGCTGCCCTTTTTGATATCAGAGGTCATGTCAGCCATTTCGATGGAACGCTCGATAACCTCAGCAATAAATACAAGGAACTCATAGCCCAAGGGGTAAAAGTTTCAGAGTCGACATATATATCGGCCATTATGCGGGCAACGCCCGAACAATATCAATACATACTCACGCAGAGTGAGTTATATATTAAAACAATTAACGAAACAAACCCAGACAAAGATGAAATTGAACTAACCCCTCAATTCTTACTAACAGCACTGAGAAATGCCTTTGAGGGGTGGCGAAAAAATCACCAAAGGACAGGAGCGGCGGCTAACCACCTGCCCAAGGACGAGCGGAACCACCCCTATTTTAGGGGCCGCGGACGTGGTAACAGCCGCGGAGTACAACCACGAGGTCGCGGCTATAGAGGCCGTGGCGGATATATGCAAGGAAGAGGACGAGGGGGATATTCCCCTAACCAACAATCACGTTATTAAGTGCTACAATTGTAACAAACTAGGGCACTACAGTCGAGACTGCTGGGCACCAAAAACGGAATGGATGAAGGCAGCTCAGAAGAAAAAAGAGGACGTGAACGACGACAAAGGAAAAGGGAAGGAAACGGGTGCGTCAGCGGCACCGACAATGACTGGGGCAAGTGCGGCCCAGGCTAAACATACCGCAGCATCAGCAGCAGCAACAAACGTCGCATCGAGCTCTCGAATCGAGTTAAGCGCCATAATCGGCCATGGCGAAATTGGCGCCTTCATAACCAAAGTCGATGACAACGATTTCGACATGGGAGAATTCCCAATATATTTGTATAACGACTTCCTTGACAAAATAGGAAACTATGACAGTGCCATGGAAGACGTGGATGACAATAATTTGGATGTAAGCATTAACATCATTACAACAGAAAAAATTGCTAACAACGTTTATTCCTCAATGGATATAATTGATACTGGTGCAACAATACATCTAACACCATATCTAAATCGATTACGAAACACATATAAAACTGACACAATCACGATAACGGCCGCAAATAAAACAATGTTTATGGCAAATATAGTAGGGGATCTTAAGCTTTACATCCCCAACAGACACTCGGTAAGTGTCATAATATTATCAAACGTATACTACAATCCTAAAATGAATATGACATTAGTCTCTCAAGGACTTCTATGTCAAGACGGTTACGAATTTATTTATAAACAAAACGAATGTATAATAAAGTATCCTAATGGATCTTTATGCGGAAAAATTAAAAACACAAATGGATTGTATAGTATATTTAATAACAATGTACAAGCGGCTACAAAAAATGTAACATTATTTGAACTTCACAAAAAACTCGGGCATATAAGTTATGCTTACATAAAACGATTACTAAAAGAAGATCAAATTACAAATAACAAAATTACAAATTATGACGAAACACAATGCGCAATTTGCCTTGAAGCAAATATAAAAAGAATGCAAATCCCAAAATTACATATTTCAAAGTTAGCCAAAAAATTTGGCGATCACATACATATGGACATATGGGGTCCAGCATCCACACATGCTATAGGAGGATATAAATATCTTCTAACACTTGTAGATGACGCTACAAGATGGATAAAAATGATTTTATTAAAAACAAAAGATGAGGGTTTAAATGCTTATATGACTTGGGCTACTATGCTCAATACACAATTTAATATAAAAATAAAAATATTACAAAGCGATAACAACACAGTGTTTTTAAGTAAACAATTCACTGAATATTTAGAAAAATATGGAACAATATGAAAGCTGACTGTTCATGATACACCACAACAAAACAGAGTAGCAGAACGATCACATCAAACGATTTTAAATAATACACGAGTAAATCTGCTACAAGCAAAATTACCACCCAGTCTATGGGGAGAAGCTGTAAAATACAGTACTTACGTTTACAATAGAATGCCAAAGAGCGCTATTGATTTTAAAACACCATATTTTAAACGATATAACGAAAATTATAACATAGACGACTTAAAAGAATTCGGCCAATATTGCATTATATGACAAGAAGACGTTAATAAGTTACAACCAAAAGGAATATATGCACAATGGCTAGGATTTGACAATGAAAGTAAAGGTCATAGAACCTATCATAACAGAAAAATAACAGTTGAACGAAATTTACAATTTTTAGATTCTCCACCATCTAAAATTGAAGGGGAGAATATAACAGAAAAACACAACGAGCAAATAAAAGAATTAACAAATGAAAGACCAATAAGAACTATTAAACCAACGAAACAATCAATAGGTCTAAACTTTGACGAACAAAATACAGTCGCTTATCTTACAGAATTTAATCAATTCAATACGGAATTAATAGGCGATCCCAATTCATATCAACAAGCGATCAATAGAATTGACGCAAATCAGTGGATCACGGCAATGAAAGAAGAAATAAAAACATTAATCGAAAGATCTACATGGAAAATCATTGATCCACCAAAAGAAGCAAACATAATTGGAACAAGATTTGTTTATAAAACAAAAAGATTAGCAAACGGAGAAATAGAACGTTACAAAGCAAGACTAGTAGTTCAAGGATTTGCCCAAAAAGAGGGTATAGACTACTATTCAAACGATACATTCGCTCCAGTAGCACGATTAGCTACAGTAAGAACTATATTAAGTTGGAGCGCAACAAACAATTACGAAATTCACCAAATCAATATTAAATCAGCTTACTTATATGGTGAATTAGAAAAAGACGAAAATATATACATAAAACCACCACCAGGAAATTTAATCGAAATCAAACCTGGACAAGTTTTAAAATTAAATAAAGCCTTATACGGATTAAAACAAGCAGGCAGACAATGGTATAAAAAACTATCTGAAATATTAATCGGAATAGGACTAACAAGAGCAGTCCAAGATAATGCAGTATTCCTAAGAAAAGTAAAAGGAAAAACAATTCTAATACTTTTCATACATGTCGACGACATAACGATATGTGGCTTAAATCTAATAATAATAAAAGCCTTTAAAAATGAAATAGGGAAACATGTAAAATTTACTGACGGAAACGATATACATTGGTTACTTGGCATTGAAATCGAAAGAAACCGAGATGAATGAATTATAAAATTAAGACAAAAACATTATATTGATAATATAATAGAAAAATATAAATTAAAAGACGCTGCAATGGTACGAACACCAATGACACCTGGTCAAGTGTTAAAATCACTCGAAAACCCAACTAATGAAGAAGTAAACTTCATGAATCAAATACCATATATGAACATGGTTGGAGCATTACGATATGCAGCAGATTGCATGAGACCTGATATATCATTCGCAACAGGTCAATTTGCTAGGCATCTTAATAAACCTAGTATTGAACATTACAATGCAGTAAAACACTGTTTCAAATATTTAAAAGGAACAAACGATTATTGGTTAATACTCGGAGGAAAAGAACCAATCGAGTTAATCGGATATACCGATGCTGACGGAATGACACAAGAAGGCCATAAAGCAATATCAGGATATATATTCCAAATAGGAAACGCAACGACATCATGGTCAAGTAAAAAACAAGAATTAGTATCATTATCAGTATGTGAAGCAGAATTACAGGCTTTAACTCATGGAGTAAAAGAAGCTATATGGCTGAGAAGACTAGTTGAAGAGGTACTGCAGACCTTGGATACACCTACGAAAATATTATGCGATAATCAAGCAGCCATAATGATAGTAAACTCAACAGAACAAAAATATACACAAAGAACAAAACATATTGACATAAGAAAAGATTTCTTACGAGATTACATTGAAAATGAAACTATATCAGTTTCATATATTCCAACTGGACAGCAAAAGGCTGATATTATGACGAAAGCGCTAACAATTGAATTAATCAAACATTTTACAAGTCTACTCCGCCTAGTAAAAGTTTGAAGGGGAGTATTAAATAAATATAACGAACAATATAAATATAGTACATGGTCATATGATTAACCACCTTACTAAGTGAACAATAACGCAATGATAACGCCATACGATATAGGAGCTAGATAGTTATAGTAGTACTAGCCCACGGAACGTGTATATAAGGGGAGCTGGTCTCACCCTAGAAATACATCAGTTTACGCTGATAACCCACCTTGCCTGAACATCACCACTGCACCTCATCGTCTACCACAACATGCATAGATTTTAAGACATATTCATATAAGGTATTTGATTCATGAAGTTTAATTCTTCATTAGTTGGATTTTCAAGTGATTTTAATACTTGTCCAGGTGTCATTGGTGTTTGTACCATTGCAGTGTCTTTTAACTTGTATTTTTCTATTATATTATCAATATAATGTTTTTGTCTTAGTTTTATAATTCTTTCTTCTCGGTTTCTTTCGATTTCAATGCTGAGTAACCAATGTATTTCATTTCCGTCAGTAAATTTTACATGTTTTCCTATTTCATCTTTAAAGGCTTTTATTATTAATAAATTTAAGCCACATATGGTTATATCGTCAACATGTATGAAAAGTATTAGAATTGTTTTTCCTTTTACTTTTCTTAGGAATACTGCATTATCTTGGACTGCTCATGTTAGTCCTATTCCTATTAATATTTCTGATAATTTTTTATACCATTGTCTGCCTGCTTGTTTTAATCCGTATAGGGCTTTATTTAATTTTAAAATTTGTCCAGGTTTTATTTCAATTAAATTTCCTGGTGGTGGTTTTATATATATATTTTCGTTTTTATCTAGTTCACCATATAAGTAAGCTGATTTTATATCGATTTGATGAATTTCGTAATTATTTGTTGCACTCCAACTTAGTATAGTTCTTACTGTAGCTAATCGTGCTACTGGAGTGAATGTATCATTTGAGTAGTAGTCTATACCCTCTTTCTGGGCAAATCCTTGAACTACTAATCTTGCTTTGTAACATTCTATATCTCCGTTTGCTAATCTTTTTGTTTTGTAAACAAATCTTGTTCCGATTATGTTTGCTTCTTTTGGTGGATCAATGATTTTCCACATAGATCTTTTGATTAACGTTTTTATTTCTTCTTTCATTGCTGTGATCCACTGATTTGCGTCAATTCTATTGATTGCTTGTTGATATGAATTCGGATCGCCTATTAATTCCATATTGAATTGATTAAATTCTGTAAGATAAGCGACTGTATTTTGTTCATCAAAGTTTAGACCTAATGATCGTTTCATTGGTTTAATATTTCTTATTGGTCTTTCATTTGTTAATTCTTTTATTTGTTCGTTTTGTTTTTCTGTTATATTCTCCCCTTCAATTTTAGATGGAGGAGAATCTAAAAATTGTAAGTTTCATTCAACTGTAATTTTTCTATTATGATAGGTTCTATGACCTTTACTTTCTTCGTCAAATCCTAACCATTGTGCATATATTCCTTTTGGTTGTAATTTATTTATGTCTTCTTGCTTTATTATGCAATATTGGCCGAATTCTTTTAAATCGTCTATGTTATAATTTTCATTATATCGTTTAAAATATGGTGTTTTAAATTCAATAGCGCTCTTTGGCGTTCTATTGTAAACGTAAGTACTGTATTTTACAGCTTCTCCCCATAGACTTGGTGGTAGTTTTGCTTGTAGCAGATTTACTCGTGTATTATTTAAAATCGTTTGGTGTGATCGTTCTGCTACTCCATTTTGTTGTGGTGTATCGTGAACAGTCAGCTTTCGTATTGTTCCATGTTTTTCTAAATATTCAGTGAATTGTTTACTTAAAAACACTGTGTTGTTATCGCTTTGTAATATTTTTATTTTTATATTAAATTGTGTATTGAGCATAGTAGCCCAAGTCGTATAAGCATTTAAGCCCTCGTCTTTTGTTTTTAATAAAATCATTTTTATCCATCTTGTAGTGTTGTCTACAAGTGTTAGAAGATATTTATATCCTCCTATAGCATGTGTGGATGCTGGACCCCATATGTCCATATGTATGTGATCGCCAAATTTTTTGGCTAACTTTGAAATTCGTAATTTTGGAATTTGCATTCTTTTTATATTTGCTTCAAGACAAATTGTGCATTGAGTTTCGTCGTAGTTTGAAATTTTGTTATTTGTGATTTGATCTTCTTTTAGTAATCGTTTTATGTAAGCATAACTTATATGCCCGAGTTTTTTGTGAAGTTCAAATAATGTTACATTTTTTGTAGCCGCTTGTACATTGTTATTAAATATACTATACAATCCATTTGTGTTTTTAATTTTTCCGCATAAAGATCCATTAGGATACTTTATTATACATTCGTTTTGTTTATAAATAAATTCGTAACCGTCTTGACATAGAAGTCCTTGAGAGACTAATGTCATATTCATTTTAGGATTGTAGTATACATTTGATAATATTATGACACTTACCGAGTGTCTGTTGGGGATGTAAAGCTTAAGATCCCCTACTATATTTGCCATAAACATTGTTTTGTTTGCGGCCATTATTGTAATTGCATCAGTTTTGTATGTATTTCGTAATCAATTTAGATATGGTGTTAGATGTATCGTTGCACCAGTATCGATTATATCCATTGAAGAATAAACATTGTTAGCAAATTCTTTTGTTGTGATAACGTTAATGCTTACGTCCAAATTATTATCATCTACGTCTTCCATGGCGCTATCGTAATTTCCTATTTTGTCAAGGAAGTCGTTATACAAATATATTGGGAATTCTCCCATGTCGAAATCGTTATCGTCGACTTCAGTTATGAAAGCGCCGATTTCACCTTGGCCGATTACGGCGCTTAACTCGATTCGAGAGCTCGATGCGACGTTTGTTGCTGCTGCTGCTGCAGTATGTTTAGCCTGGGCCGCACTTGCCCCAGTCACTGTCGGTGCCGCTGACGCACCCGTTTCCTTCCCTTTTCCTTTGTCGTCGTTCGCGTCCTCTTTCTTTTTCTGGGCTGCCTTCGTCCATTCCGTTTTTGGTGCCCAGCAGTCTCAACTAAAGTGCCCTAGTTTGTTACAATTGTAGCACTTAATAACATGTGATTGTTGGTTAGGGGAATATCCCCCACATCCTTGTCCTTGCATATATCCGCCACGGCCCCTATAGCCGCGACCTCGTGGCTGTACACTGCGGCTAGAACCACATCCGCGGCCCCTAAAATAGGGGTGGTTCCGCTCATCCTTGGGCAGGTGATTAGCCGCCACTCCTGTCCTCTGATGATTTTTATGCCATCCCTCGAAGGCGTTTCTCAATGCCGTTAGTAAGAATTGAGGGGTTAGTTCAATTTCATCTTTGTCGGGGTTTGTTTCATTAATTGTTTTAATATATAACTCACTCTGCGTGAGTATGTATTGATATTGTTCGGGCATTGCCCACGTAATAGCCGATATGTATGTCGACTCTGAAACTTTTACCCCTTGGGCTATTAGTTCCTCATATTTATTGCTGAGGTTATCGAGCATTCCATCGAAATGGCTGACATGACCTCTGATATCAAAAAGGGCAGCCTCGTTAAAGCCCTTTGTAATTGTTGTCTGGACATTATATCGTCCGTCAAGTGCTTTGAGTAGTGCTGGAATATCTTTAGAGAAATTAAGATAATAAGCCAGTATTTTGTCGGGCATAGTGCGCATAATGCTGTTATATAAAGCACTTGATATACCAGTCTCTCCAGTTCCTGGGGAGTTAATGAGCAGGTTACCATAACCTGCACTCTCGATTGCACTTCAGACTCTGTAGTTCCAGAGTTTGTAGTTTCTGTGGCTGTCAAGTTTCTCAATTCCGTCAAAGAATTTCTGGAGTTCCGCGAGTTTAGTTGCCATACTCGGTTCATCTTCCTCGGTATCGTTAGCGTCTGAATCGTCAGGATCAGATGGTTCTGATGGCTCATGTGATGGATTATTTTTAGATTCTTCGGTTGTTTCTTTGTTATCTTCTTTTTTTATATCTTCTTTGTCTTCTTTTTTATTGTCTTCTGGCTTAATATAAGGATCATCAATTTTAAATTGTTCTTTTTCTGTTGGGTCTGAAATACCCAAGTATGTACTGATTCTGTATCTGATTTCAGATGATTTTCCTTGATCGGATATTCCTAAATCTTTAGTGTGATTTGTTAATTCCATTTTATAGTCAGCTTTTATTTTCAATTTTTCATCTTTGGTAGAATTATCATACCTGTTAATTTGGTCTTGTATTTGTTGTTCCATTCCGTTAATTGGTATTTGTCTAAGGTTGCATTGAATTATTAGGTTGACTAACCTTTTGCTATCTTTAGCTTTTTGAATTTTTTCTTCAAGTTCTTCAACAGTTGATGACTGTGTGTATGTTATTTTTAGTTCGTTAGCGATTATTCTTAATCCTGATAGTTTTTGCAAACATGTTTGCTCACGAGTATTTGGTTTCTGTCCGTCAGACATAGTTTTTTTTTTTGTTATTCAAGGATTTGTTAATCATTGCATTAGTTTTTAGAGTCAAGGCTCATAACCTCTTAAAATCTACACACGTTGTGGTAGACGATGAGGTGCAGTGGTGAAGTTGTGGTGAAGGTGGGTTATCAGTGTAAACCGATGTATTTCTAGGGTGAGACCAGCTCCCCTTATATACACGTTCCATGAGCTAGTACTACTATAACTATCTAGCTCCTATATCGTATGGCGTTATCATTGTGTTATCGTTTACTTAGTAAGATGGTTGTTCATATGACCATCTGTTATTTATATTGTTTCATTATATTTATTTAATAACCACCCTCCCCACTGCCACTTCCCAAAAACCTCCCTTGCCCAGGGAACCATTTTTGGCCCACCCTACTGCCCTGAGTAGCCACCTGGGAATAGCACTGCTCATTTGCCAGCTCTCTCTCTCTCTGCAGCTGCCCTCTTACCAACCCCCTCCACCAGCACTCTTCTCGCTCCCTGTCCTCATCCCACCTGACAAATAATTACTAGCCACCCATCTCGGTAGCCGCCCTCCTGCAATTCGACCCCAGAACCATCTTACCATGCCAGATCCCCTTCTACCCCACTCCACATGCCATCATAAATGCCCTAGATATGTCGATCAGGTGACTGCGTCTTGTAATTACTTTGCTATAGCGGAATACAAATTGAGAATCAAAAAAAAAAAAAAAATTTGCAAAACACGTGACGCCACAATCGTGGGGAAAACACGCCCACGCCCGCGACGCGTCTCAGCCGCAGCCGCGCTTTCGTCTGACCCACATCCCCAGCCTCGTCTCTGTCACCCCTTACCCCCTACTGTTCTTTCTCTCCAAAAGATAGGGAAAACGAATACGATATGTACGGAAGTACGTGCGCATACGCCTAAATGGTCCCTTCTGGCAATTGATGAACTGAACTTAGACGACTACGGCGGCGGCTTCATGCCAAATAGTTCACCGCGGATGGGCAGCCAGAACAGCCCTGGCTCCGAACGCGTGCGTTTCGCATCCTCAGCACTATTGTGTCCTTCTCCAAGGCGCTGATAACTTTTCTCAATCTCAGAGGGCAGCGAGCCAGTCGTTGCGCCCTCTAACCATCAAGCAGATCTTGGCCGCAGAGCAGGCACATTCGGATGCGGAATTGTACATCGACGGCGTCGAGATTACACAGGTACGTGTTACGTATAGTTTAAATTTACATGTTGTGCTTAACGGGCTGCTTTATAGGTCACAACTGTCGCGCAGGTCATCAGCATCCAAACACAGACGACAAATAGCGTATTTTATCTTGACGACGGGACGGGACGCATCGAGGCCCGTCTATGGACGGATGCTTCGTCGGAGGATGATGGGGTAGAAAGCCGTGGTATTAAGTGCGTCGGTGTGCACCTTCCTGCTTTGCATTGCTATTGCTGACCACTTATCGTGTTTGGTTTTGGCACAGAGAGCAAACATATGTGCGCGTTACGGGCGTCCTCAAAAACTTCTCAAGTAAACGATACATCAACGCAACGAGCATTCGGCCAGCCACGGACCCACATGAATTGTACTTCCACATGATGGAGGTCATGTACGTAACGCTGGTGCACCAGCGTGGGCCTGTACGTCCCTTTCCACCGTATCTTGCATGCCCGACCAACTCAATTTCCGCTTTCACAGCCTTCTGCGACCGGTGAAGCAGTACCGAAGGCGAATGGCGCTACGGGTGCAAGTGCAAATGGGAACTACTCAGCGTACACATCACAGCCAGCGAAGGTGGCAACGGGCGATGAGTACGTTGGCGTGGGTCCGCTCGCGAAGCGCATCATAGGGTTCATTGAATCGCAAACACCGCGAAAGGAAGGCTTGCATGTTGCGGCGATCGCACGACACGTGCAAACTGATGCTGCGTCTATCAGGTCCGTCTTTCCGTCCTTCTTTACCGATATTCTTGACCCGAAACCTTTTTTTCGCTCCTTAGCACGGCACTGGACGAGCTCATGGACAACGGATATGTTTTCAGCACGATCGACGAGTCGCATTTCGCCCCATCCAGTTGGAATTGATCTTCGTTATTACTCAAACTGCCGTCTCCCAACTACCGACCGCTATCTATAAAAAATGTAACACCAGTTTTCACCATATATTATCCTCACTTTCTCTGCTATTGCGGGTGCTAGGGGTGAACGAAGGGTCATTGAGTGCGGGTAGCCACGCTCATAGAGTACGTGCTGCCTCACCGGCGCTTACCAACATCTGTAAACACACTTTGCTTCCCTTCTTCCTCTTTGCTCTGTCAGCAGCACGCCTTGGCTTCCTAGTCCGCGAAAACTCAATACCACCCTAATCTAACTGATAATCGGATCGGGCTCCGCGATAACCACGCACTGTACCGCCTGCTGTAACAGTGCCAGTGGCGCGCGTTCGTTCGCTGCATGCTAAGACAGACCTGTGACGAATACAGTGACCGCAGCATCGGGCGCCCGGGACTGCAACCCCTAGGCCTGTTCCTCAGGCATGGCATATTCGTAAGCATGTATGCAAGCAGCATGCTGCGTGGTGCCAAGTCCCAATAACACCAGTACTGCTAACTATGGTTAAATACTAACATGCCAGTGTCGCGCCTCACTCTCGATAGCACTACAGATTCGGTACTTCCCATCACGCATCGCACCTCTTACTCAGCACCCCAAGTCGACCCAAAAATCAATGTAATCACTTGACATTATTCTCCATCCATACAATACACACGTTCATAACGCTATTCGTAAATGTGCCAAAATGCAGCACTATAGTCTCAGACCTATCGAATAATTTTTTTTAAATAAGTACGGTGCAGCCTCAGTGTTCCGCGCAACCTATGTATTGTAAGTAAGCTTCCATTTCTACCAGGATGCAGTGTAACATCACGTAAATCTACCTGTGGACGAGAGGCGCTGCCAATGCACAGGCAGTAGTAACACCCTCCGAGTCGGACTCATTCGTACCGTGCTGCGGACTGCGGCGTGCCGCCGGTGATGACTACATCCTTGTCCTTGTCCTTGGGTTAGTTATGCTGCGGGTCCCGACTCTCAACCCCCCGCCTGTGATTGCTTCTTGCTTCGGCTTAGTTGGTCATAATTTAAGGCATTAGTAACAGATCTTATTGGATGTGTACCTCGGCCGTCCAGGAGTCTGCGTAGCGACTGCAAATAGAAGGAAATGGAGCGATTTAACCATAGTCAGTACTCAAGTCTCACGAACCAAATCAATCGAAAGTACAGAACTAGGTAGAACCGAAGAACGTAGGGAACATTATGATTGATTTATTATTTATCGTGGGAGGTTCCGTCGTATCAATTATTCAAGAACTCCGGAGAAACGCAACTTCATCACACGAGTACACCAGTAACTTTTTTTGTCCACAATTGTGTAATATTGTGGTCATGTAAGCGTTACCGGGCCAGGAGTTGCAAGTACGTTGGTGTCCATTCTGGTGCATAGATATAGTAGCTACGGTACAAGCTAGGAAGGTGGGGGAAAGGAGGACTAAAGATTAGTTCTTACAGTAAACTTGCTTTGAGGATCCGCCGTAACAATAAATTCGAGGGGTAAAATGGGGGAAAATATCTGGGGGAGGAAGAAACGAAAAGGATCCTACAAAATAAGGGAAGAAAATAATAGTAGAGGTGCACGTCGTGTCTAGATCCTATCCCTGCGTCTGTAGCGACCAAAAGTGCCGCACGCACCCGCGCAGAACGCGAGCGCGAGGGACACAAGGGCGCCGAGGGTCAGCCAGTTTGCGTTGCCGTACTGCGCAGTTCCACCGGCGTTGCGTATACGGTCGCGCACGATACCGAAGAGCACCATGTCGATTATCCATACAACGAGAGTGACAAGGAAGGCGAGTAACGCGGCAAGTGACATGAGTACCGTGCCTGAGCGGTGGTACGTTGCGCCGCAAAGCCCGAATAGCACTGCGATTCCCGCAAGGCCCGCGGCAATAGGGTGCAGGATGAGCGTCTTGGTGAGGTTATGAATGACCCCAGTGTTAAGGTTGGATGCGCTGGAGCATGAACGCTTTAGCGCGCGTCAAATGAAAAAAAAGGAAATACTCACCCTTCCTGGGAAGGGAAGAAGTACCCGATGGACCTGCCCGAGCCCGTGTATCCGAATACACCAAAGTGGGTCGACTGGCCGCCCGAGGACACGTCAAGGAAGGATATGCTATTCCATGTCGGTGCAGAAACGGAGACGAAAACAAGGAGGACTGCTGCGGCGAAGCAGAAGAAGAGACCTGGTGCGGCTGGGGAAGGCATTATTGTCTTGTTGGGTTTTGTCGTGCAAGAGTCGTCTATGTAGGCGTGTAGGTTACGCGTACGAGTGGGAGTGAGAGGGCGTAAAGAGGAGACAGGGAAGATGAAGGCGGGAAAGGGCTACTCCACGCCATGCTGCGGTTCGCGTCCGACTTTATAAAATGGACGTCTTAGCACCCGTGGGAATGCATGACGTAGCACCGCCCCAATTTAAATTTGGAAAGGTTGCGCCACGGCCATTTCAAGCGAGCGCGTTCCTGCTCCGCAGCCGTCATCTCCCCGAACATTATGCTTGCGAGTCCTACACAGGTTTGGCTTCGTAGGCACTTTCAACAGGATGCGTGGGCGAAAAATATCTGTTGGGGGCGCCAGACTCCCGCGCACGAGCCACATTACGGAGCCTTTGTACTTGCTTTGTCGTTCTTGAGAGCTCAGGCTGATTCGTGGATACTGAGGTGACGCAAGCTGCAACTTATGATTGCCTCGTGGCACGTGTATCGCTTAGCCACTCGCTTAGCCACTCGCTTAGCCATTCCCAGTGGTAGTCTGCGGCGCTCCGCACCTCCTGCATCTTAATAGTGTCGGCTTCGCTCCGGCCCTTGCGTGGGCATCGGTACGGAAGGAATGGGCTTGAAAAGCCAACAGTGCCCACCTCCGGGAGGAGAAATATGCATACTATGCGCTGGCTATTCGCCGAGCGTGTAATCTGAAGAACACGGATCCGAAGTTGACAAGGAGAATGGTGAAGTGTGCTGGCAGAGTGCGGAGACGATTGTCAGGGATGATAGCACAATAAACCTATGGGTAGGCGCGCTGCGGTGTCTTGGCGAAATATAGCCCGGTGAAATGGGTACGCTCGAGCTGTTCCTTGTTACTTACTGTGATAACTTTCACTTATGGCACTTGATTATTGACGGAGCAATGATCTCTTGGGATAGGGCTTTGGTTCCTACCCATCTAGCTATGTAATGGAGCTATTAGACTAATTCCCGAATTACAAGCCGTTTTTAATAGGACATAAGGCGGGACACCTTGGCCTTACTTCCTTTATTTCAGTAAAGACTCGTTCAAAGCCTGGAACGATTGATAAAGTGTAAGAGCCCGGAGATTTCCGTCAACTAGAAAAAACTCAAGAGATATTTAGATTATGGGTCTGGAGTGGGCTAGTGATGCTCTTCTTGCCTGTGGATAGACGTGATGCAGTACTTCGGAAGGACCAACAGGAGACTCGTGTATATGTTGAACGTGTGGCTTCAATGGAAAAAGGAAAGTCGGACATTGTTCAATGAAATAGACAAGAGCGCAAAGCTCCGGGTACAGTCACGTTCACCGTCAACTCAAGCACCATATGGGACTCCTTTTGTTGATATCTGGCGTTCACTGACGAGACTGCGTGAAGGTATAAAGAAGGGGGCTGGAGCTGGATGGCTGATCCCCTGGATCTGACGTATCCGGCACCCAAAGGCCAAAGCTCAAACGACGGTAGTGTTCAAACGACATGCGGTATACTAGTCTATACTAGTATACACACAATCAATCTAATACAATTTCCTACCGACCCAAGTAGTCAGCTCAACCATCATGCAGCATAGCATGTTCAAAACTTACAAATACACGTAATTCGTATTTCATACAGATTAACAGAGTGCTCACTGCGCAGTAGCAAGAATCTCTTTCACGATCTCCACTGCACGTGCAAACCTCGCCTTATCCTCCGCAGTCGGCTGCACTTGGCTTGAACCCGGTCCGCCCGCGCACCCCTGAGGCCCGCCGTTCATCCACTGAAGATCCTCACTTTGCCACGCGATACTCGTGTCCATACCGTAGATGTCCTCACTGCCTGGTGGCGACTCCGTCGGGATGCATTTCAGGATCCCATGTAGCTCGTCCACGAGAGCTTCTGCGCGCGTGGCGGCGGCGTCCGAGTCCGCGCCGGTAGCGGTGAATGCCACCGCCTTTGGTGCAGCCTCTGAGAGCTCTGGTGTCCCCAGCGCGCGTGTCGCGGAGGCGACGAGGATGTGTGTCCGCTCGGAGGACTTGGAGAGGGTATGTATTGCGGAGGGTGTGGGCGGTGCGAAGCCGCCGGTGATGCCTGCAAAGATGAATATAGTATTGTTCTAGGAGGTCTATATTTGTGTTCTCTACCGTGTTGGAGGCGGAGAAAGAATTCGATGGGGGGCATGATGCTGTCGGGCGCAGGGATAGTCACGGTACTAATCTTCGTTCTAGCTAATAAAGATCAACTTGTGGTATAATATACTCCAACTTGAAGCGGAGCGATCCGCTGATTTGAGGAATGGATAAGAGCCCCTGGTATATTAGGTAACTATTTCCCACAGATGCAACTACTTACTACACATGTAAACAAAGCAATACGATTTACAGTACTACAGTATTGCTCTCCTTCAGTACTTGTTTCTTTATTTCTGGGAATCCTCCGAGCTCGCGCTATTTATTCTTTTAAGCGCAACCTCATTAGCTGAGGCTTCGAGTCCGCGCGAAGGTTCGACTTGCAAATGTCGTGCAGTCTGGAGGCTCATGACCTTGATCCCTACCATCATGAAGGACGATTCCCAAGGGGATTCCCAAGGGCCAATATTCAAAAAAGTCTTTTGGTTATCCTTAGAGACAGTACTGGTCAGCAGTAACCGCAACCACTAAAGAGGTTGAACCATATCTTATGCTAAAGCATGAATCCTTTTCCGAACACCTTCGGCCCAGTAAACTCGAAGCCTCCGTATCCTCGTACTGTACATCTATGTCGGAATGTGAGTAGCGACATGGTCTCACGAATCCCCAGCTCGCAGAGCTCCACATCGTCAAACTTTTGGAAAAAATCCGCTCAAAGTCTGAGGCGGTTAAAATGCAACATCCCCGACATTCAGAGTCGGGGGAGGAAGCGCTCGCGATGAAGATGGTCTAAATGGGGCGTGCAACTGTGCTTGTCCCATACGAGAGCGTGCGCGAGAGATGTTTCCAGATGCCGTCCTAGGGAACACATGCGCGTTCGAGGAGTTCATCGTACAGCTTAATGACAAACAAGTTGAGCATGTCCTAGACGAACCAAGATAGCTACGCGAAGCCGCGAACAAAGGGGCGGATATCGTCTTTTGATGGTACCCGACATTCCGATACCCTTATCGACAAAGGGCCTGCGCGAAGTCGTTAAGAAAGGGACCGCTGTGTTAGAGGAAGCGGTCGAGTCCCAGAAGGACTAGCACCCGGGATCAAACGGCCAAGTCCTTGATCTCGTACATCCATCCCTATATGGCGTCATCTGTGGCCTTACACCTGCCTATCATCGCGGAAGCGACCCTAACACACGCTCACCTGCAGACATCCGGCTTATCTTCGTGCCTGACGTCCAAGAGAACAGTCCAGAGCACCTGAGGTCAGAGAAGTTTCAATGGTTACCTTCAGAAATAGCTGTTGTGACAAACGGTACAGCCCGAGGGTTTTGGCACATCAGCAACCTTTCTCTATCACACGGAAGCGGTACGCAGGTATCGAGCACGTTTTAGCTGCATTCGTATCTCGTTTCGAGAGAGTATTAGCCAACTTGTTGCACTCTTACCGACTCGCATCTCAGGCCGTTAAATTCCTTTGTGAGCGCTTGTAGGCAGACTGCCGGTGGAGATTTTTGAGAAGGTGGGGAGGAAACGGGATCGATGCCGGACGAGGAAGCGAAAGTGCTAGAGCTGATGGAGGAGAGAACGTCAGTGGCAATGTGAGATAGTCATGGACGAGATAGGAAGGGGAATATATTTTGCAGGGAACTCAATTTGTGCGAACATTGATATATGGTTTTTCCCGGGACAATAACCGTGCGAGCTAGACGTCATTGAAAACGACTTTTTTTAGGAACGCATGTAGATTATGATCGGTAATCCTGCCTTGTATTAACGATGTGGAGTGTTTAGAAACGAACGGGCCGGAACGATAAGATATATTGGCTTTACGTGTGCCTGCTTCACACTCAGGCAAGTCGGATACATCATACATGCACCCCGATGTAGTTGAGTGAGTCGCTTCAAAGTCCGCTCGAAACCTTAGAGAATTCTGTAGACGAGCGAAAATCAGAACCAACGTGTATTCATAGAAGTAACACTCACGAAACTTGTGCGCTCCCGCAGCCATATCCGTATTATCAAACCGCTTCGTGTAATTCATTGCATTTGCGATGTCTACGTACCAAACCCTCTTTTCGAAGCGACAGCAGCCACTGAGCGTTAAGCCTTGCGCCCCTCCTCTTCCCCACTTCGTAACAGCTCAGCAATCCCCGCATTCACATCCACCTCTTCATTCTGTGCAGCGAGCTTCTGCATATCCCATTTTTCACGTTTCCATTGCACAAGTTCACGGAGAGACTCGCCCGGGGCAGGCGCGGTGCGTGGGTTCGTTTCGTGCAGGTAATAAGCGAGCACGCCCGTGAACACGCCTAGCAGGGGGTCAAGTGACCTATAGCCACCTAGGATGAGCCCAGTGAAAATACAGAAATCGAGCGAGACGTTTACCTGGAGAGCAGCACGGTTGGGCGGGCCATCGCTGTGGACTGAAGCGAGAGAGCTTCCCATTATCAGCGTGTTAGTGTACAAGAAAATTAATCACGTAATAAAATACAAAACATATGAGTAATATGTTACAGTCGAACCCCTCGATTTGAATCCCTCAATTGGCATAACCTCATGTTTTGCATAAAACTTTGTATCCACCAAGTCATTCCGCTATAACTGAGCCGTGTCTTTTGATTGCATAACTCCATGAATTGCGTATGAAAATCCATCCATCATTTTTCATCCAAATCGAGGGGTTCGACTGATGTCTGCTTTTCTATCAGCTTTCCTTCGATGATTTTCATTATTGATATTACGTAAACGGTACCGAAGGCAATTTGAGTCAGGTTGACAAAAGATGCGTGATTCGCGCTCATGGAGTCGACCCTAACCTCGCCGCCCCCACGAGGAACTTGCTCTCTGCTATGACTTAAAAAAAAGAACTGATGCAGGAGTCATTTCTAGAGGGAATTCAAGAAAAGAAAAATCAAATTATAGCCTAGCCTCGAGCTGTACCTGTGCATGCTGTGCAAGCGTCTAATCCTGTGCGCGCTCTCCGTTACAACCGAATCAACGCCAAATTCACTGGCAGTGACTCAGGAAAAGTAATATCATGGTTTATGGCTGTACTTCGGACCTTGATTTAGCCCGCTAAGGCCACGCGAGGATTTGTATCGGAGATCCGAATGGGAGAATATGACTATATAACTAGGGCGGGACCTACCTATTTCGTTCAAAGGCGACCCAGATGCTCCTGGAAACACTCGTTATCATACTTCAAGCACTTCATTTTAACTGGCCACTCTCAGGAAGCAGCCCCCAAAAAAATATTTTCGGTAAAGGGGAGTCGAAAGAATCAAGTACTACGTCGGCTCGCCCGGCATATCAACTCCATACAGTCAGGCTCGGTGTTTGGGAGATTGTTTACGCCTCTCAATCTCGATTGTCACAACTTTGGACGTTCCCTACACGCATACAAGCTAATATCAAAGGCTATATTGAACATGTACCGCTTGTCGTGCGATTTTTCAAAGAGGTTTACGCCCTTGCGCCGCGGTCGGTCGTGTACTACTCCCTGAATAACTTCTGGGAAAGTTTTCAAGGAAGTCTGTCGATGTACTTCACTAGCAAGCTGTTGGATGCGGTGAGTTATCTTTTCACGCACTTGATCTTTGGATGGAATCTAGCAAACTTACGCTTTCATCTTTGGTGGTTTTGATAGATTGGGGAGCGGCTCCAAGGGAAAGAGCTGGATAAGGCGACAATCGCGAAAGTCTTGGTGGGGAAACTGGTATCTTCTCTCCTGACGAACCTTTTCATCAAAGTCGTGTTAGTGTGCTTCCTCATCTTTTAAAAAAAATTGGCATTTGAACTCTTTATTGTCATTTTCTAGGGATAAAGATCTCGACATTGTCCGAAATCGAGTCAAGTACCACTTTATGCTCAAAACCATCAAGGGTAGGCGTGCTTATCTGTGTCTATCTGCTGAGGGAAAACTCATACATTTCTTTTTTCTCGTAGCGGTCCTAAAGCTTGATATAGCCACCGCAGACGGTACGTCGCACAGAGAAGTAGGAGCTGATATTAGCTAATGAACAGTCCTTGGATCCATCAGTTGCAAATAAACTGGGAAATTATTACAACTTTAAATACGGCTCTAATGATACTTGGGATGCATTCGTTGCCCTCAGTGGAACGCTTTTTAGTGTCACAAGGGTTACATCGCAGCTGCTTATGACTTTTGCCCTTATCAGAAAAAGCGCATCTGGTCCAACTTTTGTAGCTATGTGCGCCATACAGCCGATAATAAGGCTATTGACAAGGGAAACGGAACTTTGGAACATGAGTTAGTCCTTGCAGCCCACCTTTCTCTTTTTACCATGGTCTCTTGACGCATTCGCTTCAGGCTATGTTTCGTATTGCACCAAGCCTGAACTTATTCGGATGGCTTCCATGCATAACCTTGCCTACAATGAGTCTTTCCGCGCTGATAGGCTTAGCGATGGAGCTGGCGAGTTCATAGAAAAAGGTAGAGGGGGTCCTGCACAATATACGGCCATGACTCATAACTGATTCATTTCTTTAGAGTTCGTGAAAAACAGGGAACTCCTCGGAGACACAAACTCTAGTCCCGTAGAAGAACAATGGTTTGGGCGAACGTCGTTAATGTCCCGCATTTGTGAGGATTTGTTAAGCGAACTTCCCATGGTTAGAATTTATATTTTGTTCATTAAGTATCAACTAAATTATATTCTACAACAGCTCCTCTTCGCCTTCAGGCTACTCTTCAATATTGACGGCATGTCGGTCACGTCTCTTTCGTTATTCCAACAAATGTCATCTACTATCTCTTCAACTGTTTCGAGCGCGCGATTCGAACTCGAAAGCGCTTCGAGAAACCTTACTACGGTCAAAGATATCTACGCATCGGAGACCATAGAAAATGTTGTGAAGGACGGGGACATCGCATATCCCTTACAGAATAATCCTATAGAAAACGGTCAATACGGAACGCAAGTAGAATTTCGGTGCGTGCTTGCAATGACAAGATTTGTGATTGACTGCCGACTGATTGATTTGCTACAGGGATGTCTCATTCGCATATCCAAATACTTCTAAGAACGCATTGACTAACGTTTCCTTCACTATTAAACCTGGCCAGATGGTTGTCATCGTCGGCGTAAACGGATCTGGAAAGTCCTCTCTCATTAAGCTTTTTAACAGACTTTACGACCCCACGTCCGGATGTATCTTCCTTGACGGTCGCCCGATTTCTGATTACAAGCTTATCGACTTACGACGCACGATGGCAATTCTACGTCAGGACCATTACCCTTATCCTGTTTCACTACGCGAGAACATTGCGCTTGGTCTTCCCGGACGCGAAGTAACTCAGAAAGAAGTCGAATTGGCTATGCAGAAGGGTGGTGCAACGAACTTCATCTCTAAGTTAGATAAAGGCCTGGAGACAGTGCTTCACCCTGTCGGTCTTTCCGAAATTTACCTCCCTGGTGAGGAGATTCCCGATTTGAAGTCAATGTTGGACGGGAAAGACAAATCAACGGAGATATCAGGCGGCGAGAGCCAACGACTTGCAGCGTGCGTCCAGTTTTATTATTTTGGGGGTACTGTCCTGATCAACCTCAAGTTCTCGGACGTTCATGCGCCTGAGCGGCGGAGATATCCGCTTCGTGGCCGCAGACGAGCCCACATCCGCACTTGATCCTGAAGGAGAGTACGAGTTATTTTCGCGTCTGAAAAAACTTCGGGGAAAGCAGACGGTTGTGTTTATCACCCATCGTTTTGGGCACCTGACTAGACATGCCGACCTTATTCTGTGCGTCAGCCTGTACTTTTTTGTTTGGGTGTATTTATAGGCTAATCACCCTAAACATATCTAGCTGTATGAAAGACGGCCTCCTTGTTGAGCAAGGAACACATGACGAACTCGTCGCTGTGAAGGGCGAATACTACAAACTGCACGATGTCCAAGCTCGTGCTTTCACATCTGACGATACTACCACGACGACGTCCGCGGACGAATGATTTTCCTATGCTACCAGTAAATACCCTTTTTGTTCGTCTTTTTTTTGCACGCTTCTATGTAGACCTCTACCCCCGTTCCTGTAATCCTCCGTTTTATCATAGAGTAGACACTGCGAGCTTGGGACGTATAGCATAATCATTACGAAATTGTAGTCAACATGATGCTAACCAAACGACACGTAAATCAAGTGAAATTGAAACTCCGACCTAAAAGCTCCGACTCCGACTTGATTTGTATTTTTTCTAGCAACTCCTCGGCTCTTCTACCTCCCAAAAGTCGAGCGGAATGCATGAGCCGAAATGGATACGCTCATATCCCTGAGCGTCACTACAGCGTATACTCTAGTTTCTGAAATCTCATAATTTGCTTTTCACTCCGCAGAGCGTGAGGCACCGGCGAACTCAGTCCCAGAAAGTTCGCTGCAGAAAAACTTACTTACGCGTACAATTTAGACTAAGCGTAGGGTGTCGCAGCGCTTGATTTGATATGGGTATCTAGCAGTTAACTTAAGAACGTTATTATCTGCGAAGCTAAGCATTGATAATTCTCACGGGATCAGTATGGTTTGGCTGTCCCATCTTTTCCCTTCTTTCCTCTTTTCTTTATCCTTGATATCGCTGCTGGTTCGCCTACCCCTAACACAGGCTCGACGAAGACACGATGACTTCCGTGCTCATTTTGGGTGCGACAGGATATGTCAGGGGTATTTAAAATTCTCTATATCATTGTTTATGGACATAAAATGAATTCATTTTCTTTAGGCTCACTTCTAATCGCTCTCGAGCAAACTTACCCTTCGTATACGTTTACTGCCCTCGTACGGTCCCCCGCCTCCTTCTCCGCGGTTGCCGCTGCAGATGTCACGCCTGTACAAGGAACATTTTCTGAGCACGCCAAAATCTCTACGTTGGCGGCAGATGCAGACGTGGTCATCAATACTGGGGATAGTGACGATGACGGACTGATACAGGCTATTCTGGCCGGACTCAGACGAAAATACAATGGAGGGCGCGGAACTGGGGCGTTGATCCACACAAGTGGAACAGGTCTATTCCTGGATGGCAAAAGGGACGGTATAGCTGACCTTGAAGGAAAAGTCTGGGACGTGAGCTTCGAATCTTCTGATGATTTCATCTCTGCGTATTGACAAGTGTAGGATGGGAATGAGGACGTGATAAAATCCATCACACCTACTATGTTGCATGGTTCCCCCGATGTCTCGTATGCGCCCCAATCTTCTCTAGGCCAAATATAGAAGTTACTGATCTTCTACCCTCCCCAACTTTTCAAAAGTGTAATGAAAGCCGGAGAGGAGGGCTATTTGAACACGTTTATTATTTAAAGTCCACCGCTGATATATGGAGTCGGCACCGGGCCGATAGTCAAGACGTCCAACTTTTATAAGTATTTCATAAACTCTATGCTTAAGTTCAAGCACGGGTACATCATCGGTGATGGATCGAATATTATAGATATGGTGAGACCCTCGACGTAATATATCCAAAAATTCCAGATGAACTTACCTAGACACACTTTACCAGGTCCATGTTAACGACGTTGTTGCACTGTTTGTGCTTGTCTTTCAAAAGGCGGTCGAAGCAAATCTCAGTCTGCTTGCGTCGAGCCCATATTCTCGTTATTACATTGCGAGTGCACGCACAGTCAGCCACAAGACCATCATGTCCAACATTGCTGGTGTTTTGCACAAGAAGGGGCTCATCGAGTCCCCAGAGCTTAAAAAAGCCGCATATAGCGAGATAGACCAATTGGCGTAGTGAGTATATTGCATCTGTCTCGAATATCCTTTTTATTGCGAGCTGATAAAACGGCTTCCAATGTTTGTTAGCTTTACCGGCGCAAACTCAAGAACCCGAGCGGTGCGTGTATATAAACTCGGATGGGTACCTAAGGAACGGCGATTTGAGATGTTGGTCGAGGAAGACATTGAACAAGCTTTGGAAGACGGAGTGGGAAAGATATCCCCTAAAGATCAGCCTTGGCCTGTCAATGAGTCTGGAAGAAATCTGATTTATGAACTTATGGCTCGCCTTTATTTCGCTTGCAGCGGTCATACCTGGCGCGAACTGATGTATCTACATCCTCCTTGATAAAATGCACTGACTCAAAAAAATTAAATAGACTCGTGGAATTTGAGACAGAAAGTTTCACTATCACTATCTTCCCGGCCTATCTCCATATAAAATCTTTGATATTCCAGTCCTTCGCCTAATTGGCTAAAAAATCATTATACAAATTGGACACAAGCGCGAAAAGTGCCGCTGAACTGCAGCACACGACACACGCATCCCGTTCCTTCGTTCTTACCCGCTCGAGTGATCTCTTAGGCGAGCTCATTCCCACCATCGACTGCAATCCTTTGTCCCGTAATGTACCCACACCTACGCACCAGATACCTTCAGTCTTGAATCACGTCACGGTGAAAATACTTAATTGCTCACTTCATCAAAAACAAATAAGCCTCCGCGATCTCTTCCGGATCAGCGACATGTCGCACAGGGAGCGTGCGCGCTGCATGCTCGAAGGCTTGCTTTGTCTCCTCAGGTGTGAATAAATTCCAGAGCTATAATGTGATATATGTGATTTGCGCATACTTTCTTTTCGGAAACTGGACACGCACCTCCGTTTTCACTATTCCCGGTGCAACGACGTTGACCCTTACAGGTGCGAGATCGACCGCGAGTCCGCGCACGAGCGCGTCGGTTGCACCGACGATGCCCGCCATAAGGGACCACGACTTAAGCGGTCGAGTCAATGCGGTGCCTGTACACATCACAAGAAATACAGCAAATACAGGTTAGACGGAATTCGGTGAGCCGCTAATACGATGCGGACGACAGAGAATGAGACGCGCCAATAGTGAGTATGATCGACCCCCCTGGCTTGATCTGTATGTTCTGTGCGGCAATCGCTGGGCCCCAAAAGCGCACGTCGAATACATCTGCGAATTTGGTGTAATATGCCCGCGTCAGTGACCAAGTTGACGAAAAGTCTCAGAGTGAGGCACACATCCGGCACTTACCTTTATTTTGGTCAAGGTCTATGTTCGGGAATCCAAGTCGGAGCGCGTCGCCGCTCGTCCACACGAAGTGGTCTACCGGTCCTACATGCGCACAGAACGCCTTCACGCTTTCCGTGTTGCGCGCGTCGATGACATGACCTGTGAGTGTGCCTTCTGCCACCGTACCGCCAGAAGCGGAGAGAGTTTTCAGCTCAGCCTGAAGCCGCGCGACCGCCTCGTTGACTTTGGTCTGTGCGGACGAGCCAATAATAACATGCGTGGCCTGCGAAAGGAGCGCAGCTCTTGCAACACCGAAACCGATGCCCGAGGTGCCACCGACGACGACGACAGTCTTGCCTGCGAGTGTAGCCATTGTTCAACGAGCTGCCTATTGAGTATAAGAGAGTGGAAACGACGACTGTGACTTAAGTCTGCTCCGAGTCTTTGGTACTTATATGCACTCGGCTCATGGTTGAGATGCTATATAAATGCCATGTAAATGCCATATAAACGGAGGCTGACCGATAAATCCAGCGGAGCTGACAGATAGTCTAACCGCTTCCTCTACCCGAAAAGAGAACCCGCGAACCCAGTGCTGGCAGAGCAGACAGATGCAGACGCGTCCGTGTTTTCCGTGTTGAAAGTTAAGCAGTCGAAATCAAGTGCGTCCATCTTCATGTATGGCTTAGTAACAACAAGCGGGAGTGAGATTAATCATGAACGCGACCAAGCGACGGAGAACACGGAATTTGTCAACCGTTTGACGATCTTTGTGGCTCTGGTCGGACTGGAACGGGGTAAACCTATAGCTCAAGATTCGATTTACGTCTGATGGAAAAGTATAAAAACCTTGGTTGAGTAGACATTATAACGCGAAAGGAAGAACACCCCCGTACTTAAAGCCTGCCTGCCAACAACGAGATACATTCTGGACACCTATGCGATCCTTGATGTTCTCATTGCCCTCAAATTTAGACGATGTACTTGGAAAACGTGAAGGGTGAATCCTGCATCTTTTATCATCAGTACATCTGAAATAGAAAGGAAGCCATCTTAGTACACTCCGCGCAACTGAGCCACGGGCACACTACATCATTTCATTCTTTCGTTCTTACATGTTCGAATTACTTCCTAGACGAACCCGCTTCCACCATCAACTACAATCCTTTGTCCTGTGATGTACCCACACCTAGACACCAGATATCGTCAGACTAGAAATGGGCGCGGAAAAATCATCGCTCACTTCATTAAAAACAAATAAGCCTCCGCAATTTCTTCCGGGCCAGCAACGTGTTTCACAGGCAGTGTGCGCACCCCATCCTCATAAAGCTTTTCTCTTGCCTCGGGAGTGAATGAATCCCAGAGCTATATTTCAATATATTTAGTTCGCGCACATCTTCTGTAGAGTAAATGCGCACCTCCGTTTTTACTAGTCCCGGACAAACGACGTTGACTCTCACGGGCGCGAGGTCGACCGCGAGTCCACGCACAAGCGCGTCGGTTGCACCAAGGACACTCGCCATAAGAGCCCACGACTTGTACGGCTTATTCAGTGCGGAGCCTACGCATATCGTAAGAACCATGATAGACACGGGACAGATTGAAGTCAGTGGATCGCCACAGCGACACGAGCGGCCGAGGGTGAAACGCACCGATAGTGAGTATTATTGATCCCCCGGGTTTAATCTGTACATTTTGCGCTGCAGTCGCTGGACCCCAGAAGCGCACGTCAAATACATCTGCGAATGCGGTGTGTGTGACCACGTCAGTGCCTGAGTCCACGAGATAATCTTAGAACAAGGCGCGCATCCGGCGCTTACCTCTATTTTGGTCAAGGTCGATGTTCGGGAACCCAATCCGGAGGGCGTCGCCGCTCGTCCACACGAAGTGATCCACCGGTCCTACATGTGCGCAGAACGCCTTCACGCTTTCCGAACTGTGCGCGTCGATGACGTGACCTGTGAGTGTGCCTTCTGCCACCGTACCGCCAGAAGCAGCGAGAGATTTCAGCTCGGCCTGAAGTCTTCCGACCGCCTCGTTGACTTTGTTCTGTGAGGACGAGCCAATAACAACATGCGCGGCCCTCGAAAGAAGCGCAGCCTTCGCGACACCAAAACCGATGCCTGAGGAGCCACCGACGACGACGACGGTCTTGCCCGCGAGCGTAGCCATTGTTTGATGAGTTGCTTGCTGAGTATGAGAGAGTGGGAAGGACTACTTCTCAGGTTGCGTGCTTTCGTACTTATATATGCACTTAACTCAAAGGTGAGTTGCTATATAAGCAGAGAGGCTGACAGGTAAGCTCAGTAGTGCTGACAGATAGCCATATTGCTTCCTTTTCTCAGTAAGCCATGTTTAGATGCATGCGGATGTGCGAAAATGGAGTCTGAAGGCCAGTTAGGGTTAGTTGCAGACGCACTCATGTTCATAGAAGGTAGTGGGCCCTTTTTCACGTAGGACAAGCGGGAGTGAGACTATTGATGCCATGATAAAGCATTCCGAGTCGGTCTTTGTCAGTTGTTTGACGAATGTTATTTCTTCGTTAGTACTGTACGTCTATGTCGGAATGTGAGTAGTGACATGGTCTCACGAATCACCAGCTCGCAGAGCTCCACATCGTCAGACCCCCGGAAAAAATCCGCCCAAAGTCTGAGCGGTGGTTAAAACACAACAACGTGGGGGGAGGAAGCGCTCGCGATGAAGATGGTCTGGATAGAGCGTGCAACTGTGCTTGTCCCATACGAGAGCGTGCGCGAGAGATGTTTCCAGGTGCCGTCCTAGGGAACACATGCGCGTCTGAGGAGTTCATCGTACAGCTTAATGACAAACAAGTTGAGCATGTCCTAGACGAACCAAGATAGCTACCCGAAGCTGCGGGACGGGGAGGCAGGTATTCAGGTAGATACAGCTGTCATCATCAGCGCCGTACGCCGCGAGCAAAGGGGCGGATATCGTCTTTTGATGACACCCAGTATTCCGATACCCTTATCGACAAAGGCTGCACGAAGTCGTAAAGAAAGGGGCCGCTGTGGTAGAGGAAGCGGTCAAGTCCCAGAAGGACTGGCACCCGGGATCAAACGGCCAAGTCATTGATCTCGTACAACCATCCCTATATGGCGTCATCTGTGGCCTTACACCTGTCTATCGGCGCGGAAGCGACCCTAACACACGCTCACCTGCAGACATCCGGCTTATCTTCGTGCCTGACGTCCAAGAGAACAGTCCAGAGCACCTGAGGTCAGAGAAGTTTCAATGGTTACCTTCAGAAATAGCTGTTGTGACAAACGGTACAGCCCGAGGGTTTTGGCACATCAGCAACCTTTCTCTATCACACGGAAGCGGTACGCAGGTATCGAGCACGTTTTAGCTGCATTCGTATCTCGTTTCGAGAGAGTATTAGCCAACTTGTTGCACTCTTACCGACTCGCATCTCAGGCCGTTAAATTCCTTTGTGAGCGCTTGTAGGCAGACTGCCGGTGGAGATTTTTGAGAAGGTGGGGAGGAAACGGGATCGATGCCGGACGAGGAAGCGAAAGTGCTAGAGCTGATGGAGGAGAGAACGTCAGTGGCAATGTGAGATAGTCATGGACGAGATAGGAAGGGGAATATATTTTGCAGGGAACTCAATTTGTGCGAACATTGATATATGGTTTTTCCCGGGACAATAACCGTGCGAGCTAGACGTCATTGAAAACGACTTTTTTTAGGAACGCATGTAGATTATGATCGGTAATCCTGCCTTGTATTAACGATGTGGAGTGTTTAGAAACGAACGGGCCGGAACGATAAGATATATTGGCTTTACGTGTGCCTGCTTCACACTCAGGCAAGTCGGATACATCATACATGCACCCCGATGTAGTTGAGTGAGTCGCTTCAAAGTCCGCTCGAAACCTTAGAGAATTCTGTAGACGAGCGAAAATCAGAACCAACGTGTATTCATAGAAGTAACACTCACGAAACTTGTGCGCTCCCGCAGCCATATCCGTATTATTAAACCGTTTTGTGCAACTCATTGCATTTACTATGTCTACGTACCAGACCCTCTTTTCGAAGCGACAGCAGCCACTGTGCGTTAAGCCTTGTGCCCCTCCTCTTCCCCACTTCGTAACAGCTCAGCGATCCCCACATTTACATCCACCTCTTCATTCTGCGCAGCGAGCTTCTGCATAGCCCATTTTTCGCGTTTCCACTGTACAAGTTCACGGAGAGACTCGCCCGGGGCAGGCGCGGTGCGTGGGTTCGTTTCGTGCAGGTAATAAGCGAGCACGCCCGTGAACACGCCTAGCAGGGGGTCAAGCGACCTATAGCCACCTAGGATGAGCCCAGTTAAAATGCGGAAATCGAGCGAGACACCTACCTAGAGAGCAGCACGGGTGGGCGGGCCATCGCTGTGGACTGAAGCGAGAGGCTTCCCATTATCAGCGTGTAAGTGTACAAGAAAATTAATCACGTGATAAAATACAAAACATTAGAGTAATATACAGTCGAACCGGGGCCCTTGATTTGTATCTCCCTCAATTGGCATAACTTCATGTTTTGCATAAAACTTTGTATTCACCAAGTCATTCCGCTATAACTGAGCCATGCCTTTTGATTGCAAAACTCCGAGAATTTATATGAAAATCCTTCCACCAATTTCCATCCAAATCGAGGGGTTCGACTTAGTGTATAGTGCATATTGAGTAATTTATTAACGAGTACTGCGCTCAATGCTCGCACAAATTGAAACCTCTGGAAAACATATTTCCTACTTCGGATCGCCCATATCTACCTCCCAATACCGTCGACGTCCTTTCCTCCATCAGCTCCAAGCGTAGCGCTTTTGCTTCCTCGTCCGTCATCAATTCTGTCTTCTCCCCAATTTCCTCAAGAATCTCCACTGGCAGCTTACTCACGGGCGCTCGTGCGTTCGTTTCACGCATGGCACGCAGCGCCCACTCACGTTGCTGAGGTGGGACGATGGTCGTCGACGGGATAGGCTTAATGTTCGGATCGATGAGGAACAGCGCGAGCAGCTTGCGATGACCTGGTTTCGAGCGGTCTGCGAGCGCGAACGGCGAGACGCGGTGCTGGTATGTATTTGGAAACGCAAGGCAACGGTCCTGACAGGTTTTAGTTGTTCCAACGACGTTGGTGAGGTTTGTGGAGCTGTACGAGTATGCCAAAAGAAAAGTTAGGCTGCATCATGGGGATATGGAAGAGAAGAAGGAAACGAAACGCACTCCGCGTAGGCCATCACCATCCCCCAGGTCTTGTAGTGCGCGTAGTAGTCGTATGTTGACTCAGCTTGCCCCTGAGTCGCGCGATGCGGGTTGTTAACGGCGATACGGAATGCAAGGTCGCTTTGAGTGATGTTCCTGATAGAAAAGAAAACAATTGGTGGATTGTAGAGCGCAAAATCAGTCAACTTACTCCTGGTCATAATAGTACAAGCCAGAGGCTACTATACGTTCATGAGCCATACCCTCGATGTGCCACGAGCCACCCTTATACTCCGGGTTTTCAGGCGTCTAAGAGTGGTCCCATAAGAATACTAAATCTCCGAAGGCGACGAGACACATACGAGCTGAATGTTTGCAAGCTTGACAATGACCTGAATGGTTCGTCCGCGAAGTGAGACCGTCGTTGAACGGCTCTCGAGATCCCCTGTATAAACGTTAACGTCCGGTAGGCCTACTATTTTGTCGTCATTCCATGCGCCTTTTATGTAATCCACGAACCGCCGGTAATAGTTGACATCATCGTCCCCGTCTCCGGAATCAGGGAGCCTCAAGAAATCCGGACCGCAAACTTCCAAAGCCTCGTAATCATCGGGGATGCGCGTCGGCAGCGGGTGCAACATATCTGTCAAGACTCTCTCAAAAAGCGGAACGAAAGCGCCTAATACGCGCTCGATGCCGGCATACAATTTGTTGTGAGAAGGGTGGAGGTTGTTGATATATCCAACCCCCTTGACTGAGCCATCTTCCGAAATATCGAAGTCTGTAGGTAGCCATTGGAACTTCTTGGATTTCAGACGGCCTGGGGTGGAAAAACTCGGTGAAGGAAGTGGTTTGAGTTCCGCAGACGAGCGTGTGTAAGAGTCGCTTCCGCTTGGATATGCGAGCGTACGCCCATATACGACGCAATAGAGCGATGGGTGCACGAGATCGAGGACTTGGTCTTCGGACCCTGGGTGCCAGTCCTTCTGGGATTCGGGCACGTCCTCCAATACAGCGGCACCTTTTCTAATGACCTCCCGCAGGCTTCTGTCAATAAGAGTATCGGAATGCCAGATACCGTCGAAAGAGGATACCTGTATTATCCGTTAGCTGCGCACAATATCGGAGATTTTGATGATGCTCATCACCTGAATGCCTGTTTCTTCGTCGCGCAGCTTTGCGTACCCATCCAGTTCGTCTAGCACGTATTCAATTTGTTTTTCGTTGAGCTGTACTATGGATTCGTCGAAAGAATATCCGTTCCATATGACAGCACCCGGGAACATCTCGCGTGCGCCTTCGTACGGGACGAGCATTGTCGCGCGTTCAATCCAGACCATTTTTGTCGCGAGCGCCTCCCCCTTCCACTTGGCACGGATATCCGGGACCTTGTATTTCACCCACCACTCGGGCTTCGAGCGGATACTCGCCGACAGCTTGACCATGAGGAGCTCCGCGAGCTGGTACTTTATGAGACTAGGTAACGATGAATGCCTCTGGTAGAGACTTACAGTTCGAGGATTAGGAAGTTTCGCTGAGTTGGATAAGCCAAAAGCGTCCGGAAAAGGACTCTTTCTTGACTTTGACATATTTCCAGACACTTTTGATTTAGCGGTTGTGGAGGTATTATTTTACCAACTGTCTTAGAATCGGTTATTAGTTAAAGGGGTCATCCTCCATAACGATGAAGTTTCGGGTTGGGGCGATGCTCAGGCAGCACAGCTTTGCCGACTCCGCTAAGATAGCTTGTCTTTATCGCCCAAATCGTTTCTCAGGTTGTGAAGCACAGTGCTTCTGCTTGATCGGCTTAATATATACCATCGAAATTGGAACGTCGTAAGAAATGGGAAAGAGGACTCACCGTAAACGCTAGTTAGATACACTTTGTTTCTGACACTTTTACTGTAAAACGCTAGCTTCGGAATTTCGGGGATAGACAAGTAAATAATCCACTGGCAAGAAGAACACTAGTACTTTCAGGAAAAGGGCGTTAGAGTCTTGTGCGATGCTTACTTACATCACGGAAAAAGATGAAAGCGTGTCGTTCGAAATTCGCACGCCCTTTTTGGCGTTTATAATAATTCTCTCGCAATCCACCATGATCAAAAGCAGCGATCACTGGCTTGAAGATGGTTCAGTGCTCTTAATCGTTGATGGTGTGATATACAAGACGTATAGGTCATTGTTGGCCAGACTATCACCCAGTTTTTTGGACAAGTATTGTCATACGCTTGACTCTATCCCTGAGGAAGTCCAAGCCGATGATGGCATGTTATCGTAAGTCGATGTATATCACCCATTCACTCATTGACGAACCCTTTTTACAAAATAAATTTCGTGTAGTGTTAAAACTCCGGCAGACGGCGTTCCCTGCTATGTAGTCAACTCGAACTTACATGTTTCCACACACGATTTCGACAGCTTGATGTCGCATGATCATCATGTCGTGTACGCACTTTGATTTTTGTCATTGTAAAAATTAGCAAGCTTACCAAAAGGCAAGCAAGAACTCTAGCTGACGATACACCCTTTGCTCATATATTGAGACTATTTGTCGTGACGTCACCCTCAAAATTCGACTTTGAATCGATACATCGGGCGGTAACAAGACAACTTAGAGTTACAGTGCTCGAAAAACCTCTTGAAATCGACTACAATGACTGGAAGCTGCTTAAGAGATCCTTTTATGCGGCAGACGGAGACTTGAATCCCGAGGTTTATTCTTTGATGCTATTAAAGACTAGACTCTGACCTGATTGTATGCTATAGGTCAAGGTGGCGCTCGGAAAGGCACTCTACTACTCGTACACAATTCATCCGGAAATCACATTTGAAGAAGTTTCCCAAGGATCTAACGAAGCAACGCAGGGGATCATAACGGATCTTCAACCTGACACGACCTCCAGCCATATCTCAGGCGCGGAAGCAGTAATTTGCGAGCGCCTTATGACGAAAGTCGCGGAGTACTTCTCATCTATCCTCTTTCAACCCCCGGCGGCATTGCATATGGAGTGCACGGATGTGTATGCATCACTATGGATGGAACGTGCTGTACGGCCTGCGATCTCGGAGAACGGGACGGCCAACCCGTTTGCGACACTAAGACGGCTGCGATCGCTTGACTGGAGAAGAGAAACTGGTGTAAACGGAGGAGGCCTGTCGGAGCCTTGCGTAGAATGTCTTAAACAGAAGCGAGATGAATGGGAGGAGGAGGCGCTGACGATCTGGAAGTTGATGGACGCATGGCTGAAGGCTTAATAAATAAGTAAGTCCACGAACAAAGCTTGGCTTGGCTTTAGATCGATTTATGATGCGATTATCTGTTTGCTCTCCCTCTAAAGATAATTGTAGAAACAGAGGGTCGCATTTGGCACAGATTCCCGAGAAATACTTACTGCTAGAATTTTCACGTGATAATCATTGATTGAACCTTGATTTGGTCGCATGCAAGCTCACGCCCGTCTCTTTCAAACATCGATTACAAACATCCAACCCAGCATTTCAAATGGATCCTCTTACAGTAGTCGGACCTCACTGGAGGGGATACAGCGCACTGAGACACCTTGTCATCTTGTAAGTTGTTCCCAAAGCCGCCATCGGTAGTGTCCCCCTCTCAGACCGCACCGGCTTAATAAGTATAAACCTTCTTGGGCTTCTTATGTCTATACAGCGGAGCGTCGTATTGTGAGGTCGGATACGGGCCGAACTGCCCTCCCCCAAGCATCGCAGAGCCACTCGGCGTTAAATTTCCTGGAAATACGTACTCCGAGCCCGGCACGGCCAACTGGGCAGGCTACCTCGCGCGTGAGTTCTGCCCGTCTGGAGACGGAAGCGACGATCCCCTGCTGGTGTATGATTATGGACGAGGTGGGCAGATGGTCGACGGAGTGAAATACCAGGCCGAGGTTGAGTTCATCCAGGGCGCCGGGAGGAAGCCCGAGTGGGCGCCATGGACGGCGGAGGATACTCTGTTCGGTGGGATACTACCAATGCTTTCATGTCACTGTCCTTGTCTCACCTCATAATTTCTATTTTAAATAGCCACGTGGGTGGGCATCAATGACAGTCTGTCTGTGGCAGGGATTTTGTTCTTTGGAGGAGCACTGACTGAGTCGTCACTTCAGACATGGACGCGACCCAGTCGAGTCGATCGCGGAGCTCTTTCGGATCCAACAAAAGCCATACGACACCGGTGCTCGTAATTTCCTACTGATAAACCTTCCACCCATGCTTCGTTCTCCGATGAGCAGCCTCCCAGGTAAGTACTGTAGTAATCGCGTCAAACTCGTACACCACGATCATCCGGATTTACACCTTCCCTTCCGACAGCCGCGCGACAGTTCGATACTGACCCCTACGGCGCATGGAATAAGATATTGCGCGCGTCCGCGAGCGCTTTTGCAGCAGCTCACCCCGACGCGACGGTGTTTGTCTTCTCCGCATGGAATCTGTTCAGTGCCGTACTCGACGCGCCCGAGACGTACGGGTTTGCGTTAGACGATCCCAAGCGTTCCGGCGGCGGCATATGGGTCGACATCTCGCACCCGACGACGAAGATGCACCAATTGATTGCGCAACGTCTGAGCGAGTTCTTGCGAAGCGCGTCATCCATAACCGAACAGTAGACTTGTTTTGATTAGGAGAATAGTCTGGAGAAATGGCCCGTTGAGAGGAAGCCCGTACCAATAGTACTTCAACCCTTTCCGGAGTAGAGGGCGGAAATAATAACAACCTAGATACCTCATTAAAATCTCCCACTGCACCGACAGCACGGGTTCACCAAGCTCATGGCCCTTAGATAAGGGCGACAGTAATTCCGGGCCACTTCCTCGATATCAAGGACTGTCTCAAATAATCTATGCCAGTTTTGAACCCTTATAAATTAAACGTGTTAAAGGACAAAAGAACAGAGACAATCTGCTATCGGCAACAGTAGTCTAAGGCGACTCCGTCTTCGGTGCCGAGCCGCACCAACGCCTCAGTACAGCACCTTACTCAACTTCTGCACTGAGTTGAGTAGAACATCTCCTTGGCGAATGACAGTCTCGTACTGCGCGTTCTTCGCGCTCGGGCGATTCGTCTCCACTATACCATGCACTCGATCGATCGTGCAATTCAGCCGGCCCAGCGCGATGAAACGTGCGAGCTCGGCGTCAACGAACGCGACAGACACGCCGAACGCGGTTGCGAGGCTTTCAAGTGTCAGACTACGGTAGCTCTCGAGCAGTTGCGCGTATGCCAAAATACGCATTTCGCGCACATAATAACGCGCGTGGGGGTGTAGTACGCGCGAAGGTATGAGCTGTGTTTGCTCAACCTTGGCTGTTTGAGGGATGGTGAGAGACGTAGATATAATATTGATTGTACGACGAACCTAATGCGATGAAGAATTTGTCGTAATGGCAGTCATATATCGATTTGGTGAGTTCAGCAAGGATAGGGAGTTCGTGAATGACCTGGATGACTTCCGGAGCAGATATAATCTATCATGCCGTCAGAATCGAGTGCATTGGAAATTGGCGCTGCATATACCTTCTTCTTCAGGTCCGGCCTTTTCAATGTCAATGCACCAGCCATCATAGTCAGCGAGACGAAATCGTTGTAGCTCAATAATTCCGTTGCAGTAAACGTTGATAGTGCATCTACGAAGAGGTCGCACGCGTGTTTGAACTGCCTGACGGAGAGCGAATGTAAGCCCTTGTAAACCTTCAGACGATTCCTCCTATCCCAGTCCCCGCCCTTCTCAACGAGTCTGTTATGGTAGAACAGTTTATAAGCAAGCTAAAGTTTGAAATAGCAAAGGATCTTACTCGTCAGCAAGATTGAGGTTTTTGGTAATAATGGTGTGGTCTCCGAAGAAGAATCCTATCCGAATAAGTGCTAAAACGATGTCGATTTTCGAGCCAACCCCCGGCGATTTCTCGAATGCGAGCTCCTGGGCGGCCACTGATCTCTCCTAAACATGAGGGGGACGCGTACAGCATGGCTTGCTCAGACAGCCGAGTTTAATAAGTTATTCAGGCAACGTACCTTGTCCCCGATCTGCGTCAAGTACGTTGCGCGCGCACGCAGTGCGTCTGCTATCTCGGTCTCTCCCTCCGTCTTTTCTGCCTCCTGGAGTCTCTCGTCGAGCTTCTTAAGCTCCTCCTCGTTCGCCGCATCCATTCGTTCTAAGAGAGCCTTGTCCTCTGGTAATGGAAGTTGGAAATGCCGCGAAGTTGTAGGTGAAGTCGGCGAAGTCGGTGAAGCTAGTGGTTGAGAGGCGGTAATAAGTGCACGGTAGTAGGGTGCCATCTCTGTGAATTTGGGACGCATTTAGCGATCATGTTGCAGCGACGGGGGTGCAGCACGTACGGTCTTTCTCTATGCCCTCAAGAAGTAGCTTGAGCGCGTCATGGTGCAGATGACCGAGAGACGGCTCCGTTAAAGTAAAGTGGTATTGCGGGAGGTTGAGGTCCGGTATAGGTAGCACATTTTCTTCAGACATGTTAGCAGACAATTTGCGGGAGATATTCGAGGAAAGCGGGAGATGCCAAGGGCAGTGTGGTCGGTGTCGATGGACGCGTAAGTGGACGCGGAGGGTGATGGGAAACACCTTCCTAAAATGAATGCCCGACGCGTCACCTCCAGGCGGGACGCGTACCGCTCGTCCAAACCTCCCTGCATACTCTCCGACAAACAATCCTTTAATTCCGTTTCCCTGGCCATGTCCCTGTCGACAGCAACGGCAACACAAATGCTCGCAGAGGCAGAGGCCGTGCGGAGTACCAACCCGAAGCAGGCCGAGCACCTCTACCGCCAGATCCTCGAAACGAGTGCACAAGCACAAGGCTCTCAAGGAGAGCGCGAACAGAACTTACGAGACCAGGAGATCGCACTTATAAGCCTTGGGAAACTATACCGTGATAACAAGTGTGTGTCCCTGCTTGAAGGTTGCCGAGTTGACTTGTTGACTTTGTCGCAGGGACGCGAACGGTCTCGCGCAGGTCATCATCCTTTCCCGCTCCTTCATGTCGTCAACCGCGAAGGCGAAGACTGCCAAATTAAGTGCGCAATGATCGTAAAGTGATGCTTAGATTGTAGCTAAAGCCTATCTTTAGTCCGTACCCTTCTCGATTTCTTCGAGCCCATCCTAGACTCAGGCGACACGCAAATGAATGTGCTTCAAGAAAACATCGAGTGGGCACGATCGGAAAAGCGGATATTCTTAAAACATAGCTTGGAGACGCGGCTAGTGGGATTGTGCGTTTACTCAGCTCGTTTGCTCTCCCAGCTTGCAACAACATTTTAACTCCCGCGTACAGACAACTGGAAGCGCACCGGTACAAGGCGGCGCTGTCATTGATTGAGACTCTGCTTACAGAGTTGAAACGTTTGGATGATAAGATGGTGCTTACTGAGGTACATTTGCTAGAGAGCAGGGTCTACCGGGGGATTGGGAATATGCCCAAAAGCAAGGTGCGCATATGCACAGACGCTGTAGCGATGTACATAACTAACAGCAATTAAAAGGCTGCGCTGACTTCGGCTCGCACGGCCGCCAACTCAATATACTGTCCTCCATACCTCCAAGCCCAACTTGACCTGCAGTCAGGTATCCTACATGCGGAAGACAAGGATTATAAGACTGCGTATTCATACTTCTTTGAGACGTTTGAGAACTTATCGTCCCAGGTAAGTATATCACCCATTTTTAATGCGTACTAGATAATAAAAACATTTCGCTCACTAGGAGGGAGGCGATGGCGAGGGTGGAAAGGCGCTTATACCTCTGAAGTATATGCTTCTATGCAAAATTATGCTGAATCTTGTACGTTCCGCAGTTTCTGCTTATCCCTTTCAGTCAGTATGAATGTTACTTGCCAGCCCGAAGACGTCACCGCCCTTCTTTCATTAAAGTCTGCACTGAAGTACACGCAGCTGCGCGAGGTCGAGTGTATGAGCGCTATCGCACGTGCACACCAGGATCGCAACCTCGCGGACTTTGAGAAGACACTGCGGGACTATCAGAATGGTTTGTCCGTTTCACCTTCTTTTTAGCGCTTGTCACTCATGTGGTTTTTGTCTTCGAACTGCGTAAATTTTTACCGACAGTGCTTTCGGCCGACCCCACAATCCGAACTCACCTGGCTGCGCTGTATGATACGTTGCTCGAACAGAATCTTCTGCGCATCGTTGAACCATACTCGGTCGTCGAGGTCGACCACATTGCGCAGCAGGTCAACCAAAGCCGGCAAAATGTAGAGGGGAAGTAAGTCCTTCTCTGCCTTCTCTTATAAATATTTTCCATACATGTATTTGACAAATTATACTCTGACTAGACTGTCTAAGATGATTCTTGACAAGGTATTACACGGCGTTTTGGACCAGGGACGTGGCTGCCTACTCGTCTACGAACAGCCTCAAGGAGATGTACGGCATTGTCCTCCCTTTCCCGGTGTTAGGTGTCACTCACTTATACCCTTTGTTTTCTCCTTAGAAAACGTACGAGGCGGCTATCCAAACGCTCGAAGAGGTCGGGAAGGTTGTCGATTCGTTGTATGATAAAGTAAGTCTCCCTCTATGATATTCTCAACCATCGTTTTGGTATTTATCTATCTGCGTTACTAACTTAGGCAACGAAAATTGCATGATACTTCGTCAAGTATGGATTGGTGTATAGACTAACGTAACATTTGTGGGCCGTTGTTCTATGTTACATAGCTCATATTTATTCCATGCGTCTCAAAACTGCGCGGGTCGTCACTCGTGTTCAACTTTCAAGGCGCTTGTGTGTCCGGTTTGCAGAGAATACACCTAACTGCCTAACTGCGTCCTGCTGGGGGCTCAGGCCAAATACTCATGCACAGCCCACGTTTTCCGCAGCTCCAGTTTTCTGCGACCGATATAAGCCATACTGATATATACTTAAGGCTTGCCTGCAGCTTCGAGTTGTATTGCTTTCAGGCACAATGAAGGTTATCCAGAATATGGTTATGTAATGTAATGTAGAGTGATATGAATATTTGGCTCCGACCAGCATATTAGAATATTCCGCGTCCATATACGCAGTAGACTTTGAACATCTGCGAATTATTCGCTGAAAGATGTTAAGGGTACGGGACGTAAGTGTGGGATGAAAATCGATCACAAAGGGTTTATAAATAAAAGTGGTAAGTTGTACGTAATGTAAAATTTGCTTCCGCATGGCGATGATTCCGCACTTTCACTCTTTGCACACATGCAGTCGACTGCGCGGTATGTTTTGGGATGTTTTTCCTTGTCCCGCGACAGAGCTTCTCAATACAATTTAGAATCCAATAATACGGCTGTGTTGTTTTAAGCTTTCGTACGCGCCCAATCGACTCAGCCGCCCTCGGTTTGGTGACCTTCTGGACTCTGGAAATGCTCCTAGGTTCCCTTGTGCCTATTCCGGACTCTTGACTTCCATATCCGAGGTATCCAATAAAATCCCCGCTTTCCCGAGGAACATTTAACTGATATTAGTGTTTACAGAGCGGTCTAAGTACCGGCAAGCGATATCTGGTTCACTGGCTGCGCATTTGTCGCACATTGACGCCTGTGTATCTGCTTTGACCGCGTCTTTTCTGGGCTCACAGCTTCTGAGGGTGCTTTTCCCTTAAAAGCCCGGCTTGGAGGAACTGCAGACTCATCCGTCCACTGAAAGAAAGCCCCTTTTTGGTAGACAATCGCCAGTCGAACACGGGCACTCAATGGAAGGTGTGCACTCGGCTCACCCCCCTGTTCTTTGTTTTCTTTTGTTCTGGAAATGATAGACTAATCTAATGCTCTTTACAGAACTTGCAAAGGTAGGGTACTACACTTAAGCCCGGACCCGAGTGGCAGGGCGATCCGCAACTATCCCCGCTGCCTCCTGTTTCTTACTGTATTATTTTTTACAGCCTTACAATGAGGGAGACTTGCTTAATTCAGTTAGGCCTGTGACCGTCAAACAAGCCCTGAGCGCACGACAAATTCACGAGGATGCCCCCTTCACGCTTGACGGCCAGCCAGTGGGGACAGTCTGTTGTATTGTCTATGTCAAAAGCCTCCGCGAGCAAGATTGCGCGTATATTCTCGAAGCTGAGGATGGTAGCTGCGGACTTCTCCGGCTCTACCTCAATAAAGAGGAAAATGAATACTCCGTCGAACTCTTAAAGAACGAGGTTATCAGGTATTTACTGAATCATATTCCATCCCTCGATGCTCCCTTCTGAAGGCTTGTTGGATGCTTCACTTGAACCGCCTGCGATAAAACGGGAAAACAAAACACATCGAACTAGGATCGGAATCTATGTGCGCGTCCACGGAAAACTTTTCGGAGGGAGAAGGGCGAGCACAAATATGCTCATCGTTAAAGATCTCGCGCCGGTCGGGCCCGACTTTCACGAGATTTTCTACCACCTGCTTAGATGCATTTATGTCACGAAGGTGCCGCTAGATTCCCCCCTATTGCCTTTGTAGGGATATACTAACGGGATTATAGGACCTAGAAATGCACAGGGACAGAAGTGGTAAAACAGATGGGGAAGCTGGAGTACAGATCCATGTCATCGAGGGCTTAGAGCAGCAGAAGCGCATTAATGACTCGGCTGGGGGAGTGGAAGAAATGGATATTTCTAATTTGTCAATTAGCAGCCCCAAAGAGGAGGAACAGCCGCCTTCCGATTCTCCACTTCAGCCTGCCGATGCGCCCAGCCAGCTCGATAATGAGGACGCCCGTAGTGATCTCACATATGTGAATAACGACGAGGCCGGCGACGACGATGACGACGACGACAACGACAACGACAACGACAGCGAGGACGTCGACGGGGTAATTCGCACCTACGTCGACCGCGCGAGTCAGTGCTCCGAAATTGACGCCAGCGAAAGTGCGGACGCGGACGAGCACGCGGTTCCGGACACAGACTGTCGTACTTCTACAGGTGCTCACGAAGGAAATGGATCCAGTGGTGGGTCCGAGGTAGCTTCCCGGCGCCGCAACAACATTGTACACTTTCATTACAAAACTACAGCTCCAGGTCTCGCTTCCGGTTCTGAATCCGACAGGAATTCGGAATCTCATGCCGGGTCTGCAATGCCGAAGTAATTCTCTTCCTTTATTACTCTGTTTGTTCTAATCCGTTCCTGGCGATTTTGTCGTCCCCCCTCTGCAGTGGATCTCCAGGAAAGCAGCATAAGCCTGCTTCGCAGCCTGAGGGTGTCCAGAGTATGGGCAAGTCCAAGGGCAAACGCGACCCTCTCTCCGGCCTTAGCAAGCTAGAGCGCGAAGTCGTGCTATACATCCTTAACAAATGCTCCGATTTAATGAACGGCGATGAAACCTGGGAGGGTGTGGACGTAATAGATATCGCACGTTACCTGCAGTTACGCCACGGTCGGATTACAGCTTATGAGCTCATGTGCGTATCTCGACCGAGTCAAATATTCTTCTCCGTCCCACAGTTTATTAACTTCTCTATTTGCTCCTGTCTAATGCCAGGACCGCACTGGACAACCTCATCGACGGGGGCCAGATCTGCACAACAATCGACGAGTCTCACTACGACGTATCTACTGGGTTCTAAGCTCCGTAATGACAATAACCAATAAAAGAGATAAAACAATTAGTTATTGAGAGGGTCACAAGCTAGTAGACGCACATTTTCCCAGAAATAATTATATTGAAATTTTAACGACGTTACGTGCACATTGCGCTTTAGTGAGTCTCCGGGTAGTGTGGCATTACATTCGTTTTAAGTACAGTGGATAGGGGGGCCAATCGGCAGAAAGCAGGACAGCGACAAATGTAAGCAGGCGACACGTGGACGTGTGGGCGTAGATGAGTTGGGGTGATGTAATGTTTAAGGCGCCGCAGGCGCGTCCGAGAGTATTGAGTCTATTGGATGCAGCGTACATAATTTTTTGTTAGCTTCGAACCACTACCCGCGTCGGGAGGAGAGGGATGAAGGGCAAGACAAAAGAAAGGGTAAGGGGTAGGACAGCAGAAAGGGGCGCGTAATGTGGATATTCCGGTGGTGGACGAGGAAGGAACTACTGCAATTGCGTCGTTGCGATCTTCGAAATGCCCTTCCCGACACCCTCGATAACACGCTTGCGTGCATCGCCCACCCGCTTCGCGACGTCCATGAGTGAATCGTTCTCGAACTACGCACCACGCCTTATTAAACATGCAACAGGGAAAATGGCGGATGAACATACCTCCGAGAACTCCTGGATGGGCTTGCAGGCGTCTACAAACGCACGGCGTTTCTCGCTCGTGCTCTCCTGTGCGCCTCTCTTCGACAGTTCGGCCGCGATTTCCTTCAGGACTACGGCAGCCTTTTGTCGGAGGGTCCTCAAGTTCGACGTAAGCTGTGAGAAGTGTAAGCACGGAGAGAAATAATCACAATGAAAACAAGGCTTACCGCGCCGAACTTGTTGGCTTTGACAACCGCCGGTGCCTTGAAGCGCATGGACACGAGCGCGAGCATCAAGGCCGCCTAGGTAATGATTTGATAAAATGTTAAGGGAATAAAACAGGATGGCAATACCTCTTGCGTCAACGTAGCAACATGGAGTGCTTCACAAGGAAGGTTGCCTGCACTACTAACTTCCTTGAAGCGGGCAGCCATAGCTATTAGCCGAAATTAGCACACCATCAGCATAAACAATCGGAACTCGATAGCTGTAGAAGCAAACGAACCATCAAAGTATGTGTTGACGACCTCTGGTGCGTCGCGCACTGGTGGAGGCTCCTCCGTAACCTTCTTCTGTCCATTTGTCGGCGGTGATGGCGAGCCATTGGACAATGCCAGTGATGATTTCGACCCATTCTTGCTATTGCGCAGCTGCTCCTGCTGCTTCGCTGCCTCCGCAAGGACCGCCTCCGGGGGAGGCCGTGCGTGGTCGTGGTATGGTGCGAGCCAATCGCATAATGCCGAGACGTAGTCATAAAGGGCCACTTCATCCGAAGTTAACTACGCACCGCCAAGTGAGCATATTAGAAGCATCCTCAGCGAAAAGGGAAGCGAAGCAGCGTACTCACCTCGCTGAGTTCAGCTTCTTTCCGTAAGTGGATGCGTTCCCTCAGGGGAATTTTGTTCTCAGGGCTATCTGCGACCTTCGGGCGGTCGCCGATGAGCAGCTTCTCCTCGACAGTGTCGTCGATATCACTAGCAAGGAGGAAAACACGGATGTAAATACGTAAGAAAGTCGTAAGCCAGCCTAACTAAACAAAAGAAAGTCAACAGCAGTCGTAAGACGATGAAACTAAATATAGGAAGCAAATTTTTTGCACTTACACCAGGCGAATTAAGCATGATTGATTGATCGTTGAAGGTCGGTTGGCCACGCGGCTGGTAGTTCGGTAACACATCGAAGTCGCGGTTATCGTGATGAACTACGCAGAGTTACGTTAACCCTTGACGTCAGTCGTCTACGCAGTAAGTAACCGGAAAATACGTACTGCGGTCAAAGATGAACTTGAGCTCAATGAGCTCGGTGTCCACCAGATCGGGAGATGCACCCTCGTGTGCGAGACGCATGCGCACGTGCTCTATCTTCACTAAGTCGCGCTGCAGTGAATTATCCAAGCGGTCCTCAAAGCTGATGAGTTCAGGGACCTGATGACGAAATAAGTAATTCAACGCCGGAGAACTTAGAAAAAAGCGTTAGGATGGACCTGTGAGTACTTTTCCGTTGCAAACGCGCGAATAATGAAGTCCGATGTCTATGAGGAAGGAGAATACAATAGGTCAGAATCTCGCGAAATCCAAGACGAATTAGTTTAAGTGTCTTACCTCGGAAGAATTCATCGCATAAATTTGACTCGCCTCGACGCATTCCTGTGTAAGCGTGAGGTCGCCACTTGCGGCAAGTGAGTATGTTGATGCCCGCGCAAGGATGAAGTGCGACAGTGTGTCATTCTGAATCTGCTTCACATGCATTGCGCGGTAGTGCTGTAATGCGAGCGATGGAGCGGCTAGATTTTTTTAATTTTACGGAAAACACAAAGAATCAAAAATTAGTTTATATCTCCACAGAGGAAGAGAAAGAGAACAGACGCACACAGGAGACGGTAGATGCGGACAAGATGTAATCGAATGAGGTAGCTGTTCTTGCTGCGCTGTGCGGCATACTCGAGGACGGACGCGGCCATAACTAGCCAACCTTCCTCATCTGCATTACAGTAGGTTAACGTTCGTTGATCATGCATGTCATGTGTCTGGAACATACTATTGAGCTTCCAGATACCCACGAAGGCCTGTGCAGCAAGAAGGGCGAGGTCGTCTGCAGGCTGTAGCTCCGTATCAGGGAGCTTCTTTCCGAGTGGCAGCCCTGCGACATAGGTACGCAGGTATGTCAAAGCCCGTGGGCTTTCTTGTTCTACACTGAGCTCATCGGGGGTAAGAATGTAGCGTCGGAGCATGTAGACGTTGATTGAGCGGCGGAGAGAGTTTTCCGTATCCTAGACGCTTGTGGGTCAGACTCTATACGACAGTAACATTACAAAAAAGAAAATTGCGGACATGGGCGTGTTCGTGAGCGTCAAGGTAAGCAGTGAGCTTGTCCTTCTCGTCTCCTTCGAACACGACAAACGGCTTGAGGTCTTCAAAGCAGACCGCCTTGTTGCCAAATCGTTCGAAATAGAGTTTAATGAGGCCGAACAAGCCCTCCGGCGAATCTGCTTTGACGTCAGAGCCTGCAGGTTAGATAGAACGATATCGAGATACTCGCCAAAGTCCGATCCGAGGTTATTCTCGCGTGCGCGCCGCTCGAGCTCGAGAATGGCGAGCAGAGCACCCCGGTCACGCGTTCCGTCGGCGTCGGCGAGCTCACGGAATACGCCACGTACCTCCTCAATCTTGGCCGCCGTAGGCTCGATAAACGTCCCATCCAGTACGGCGAGGAACTCGAGCCAATTGCGATCGCTTCCAGAATCAAAATATTCATATCGTTAGAGCTCTCCTTCAACGTCCATCGAACGTGTGCATGAGCTCCCGACCTACCTCTCAATGATCTTTGCGCGCGCACGTGCACCCTCCGCCTCGAAATCACTTCGCGCCTTGACTATCTCCCGACGGAGTTCGTCAATGATCAGACTCGTCTTCGCCACCGCTCTGCCTTCATCCGACTCTAACAGTTTCGCTGCATCGTCATATAAGGAGAGCGCCTTAAGAACACTAATATGCACGTGCAGACGGTCCGCGGTCGCGTGCGGCGGCACCTCAACACCCTGAAGCATGCGATGCGCAAGCTTCTGAAGGACTGCACGCATCGCAGGCGGCGTCGTGATATCGTTCGCCTGGAGCGTCGCGCCGAGGACGGACCAATATAGGTAGCGGTCGCCGCTCCCGCCGCCGCCGAAGAACTTGTGCAGCCGCTGCGAAATCTGCTGCGCCGTCTTCCAGTTGCCCGTGCGCACATTCGCGAAGAAGTCCTGCACGCCGAGCTCCTCATTCGCAGGCTGCGCGCGGTACGCGTCGTCATACATGACCACCAGGTCGGTGTCTACAAAAAAAATGAGTACGAAAAACACGCGGCTCGCGTGAGCTTGCTTACGTCTGCCGAGCGTACGAAGGACGTGCATCATGGCGTTTAACGTGTCAAGGTCGGTGGGCTTGTTCGCCAGGACCTCGTCGCACAGAGGCAGACATTCCTCTATTTTGTTCATGCGCACGATAGCAAGAGCCTTCAGAGCCTGGGGATTCACGAGACTGAATTGAGTGCATTTGTTTTTCGAGGAAACGAGTACGAACCTTTACGAGGTCGGACGAGGGGAATTTCTTCAGCACCTTATTACATTGCTGAAGCGCCGACTTATTTGACCCCGCGTCTATGGCATCTACAGGGCGCTTCCGTCAGTCACGAGCACGTCTCGGACAGCCTACTCAAGCAAAAGTGCGCACCGTAAATAGGGCGAATCTGACGGTCGAGTGCAGCCTGGTTCATGAAGGAGACTAGGAGGCGATATCCAGCCTTGAATTTGAGGAGAATGGTGAGGACGAAGAGCGGAGGCAAGAGGCAAGCCTGGAGGTGCTGGCAAGTGTGCTTAGGACCGAAAAGTTTCGAGCGCGGGCCGTCTTAAAGTGGAAAGTCGTTCACGGTATTACGTACACAGTGATCGACATTCCTTCTCATTGGACGGCCCGTCCGACTCTCCCGTTCAGCGCCGATACCAATTTCCCGCCTCTGATTCGTCGAGACCCAAGAAAGTCACACAGATATATACTGAAGGAAAAATATACATCCAGAAAACCCACTCATGGTACTCATAGAAACTTTTTCAACGGATTGTATTCAGATTCGCTGTTTCAAACTCGATTTATCCTGACTGCAGGCTCTAAACAAAATCGTTCTATGGTAATTGAGACCCGGTTTACTTCGGAACAAGCTTGTCGATATTCGCCGTAATAAACTCCTCGAAGGTTGCGCGTGTAGGGTTCAAGCGCTTCGTCATCTCGGGGTCTCCGCTCGCGTTCCCATTGCTGTCGTATTTCCACTCTGTCATCCCGTGTCAGATCGGACTCGACGTAAAATAATAGAAGAAATGCTACGTACTGAAACTGTTGCAGACCGGAACGAAAAGTTAAGCCGAGCGAAGAGGTCCTGTCAGCTGAATCCCGGACAGCGGCAAAGAAAAAGCACGCACTTGAGCCAGAGCTCACACATTCCGACGATGCCCATCGCTGTCTCTCGCAGCCCGAAGAAGTCTTCCTTGCTCGTCTCGACGAGATTGATCTCGGCGCCTGACACCTTGCGTAGCGTCTCAACGTACTGACGGGGTGTAATAATCTCCGATAGGAGCCGAATGTCGTTCCCTGTGAATACGACGAGAGCAGTAAGGAAATCGTGCAGAGCATATGATAATATCCTACGGAACTCACCGATCCACTGCTTCGGGTCCTTGAGAGCGGCTAGGACGTACGCACCCGTCTCTGCAACAGAAAATGCTCCGAGGGGTCCATCGGTCCACATAAGGGGCCAGTGAGCGACGAGTTTCCCTGAGTCGTCTTTCTTCACCGCCATATCTGGGAAGATATGGAAGTTCTCATAGTAGAAGGCGGTGATCAAGCTGTATGAGTATGCAGGCGCATGAGTGGGTTAAGCCACAATTAATGATACTGTAGAATGCTTACGAGGTACTAGGAAGGCCGCTTGCTTTGAGGTAGTCGTCGACACAGGCCTTAGATTCACCATGAGGGACCTCAGAGTGTTCGAGAGTTCTGGGATAAAAATAGTGAGAAATGACCAGTCCAAGAATATTAACTAATAGCGAGTACGCACGACCAAACGAAATGCTTCACGCCTGCTTTCTTGGCCGCGTCAACAAGCATAATACCATGTTCAGTCTCCTTGCCCGCGTCCATGGCCTCCCAGTCTACCAACCAAATTAGAAAAGATTATACGTAACGCAGTAACGAGGCAAGACGAAACTCACAAGTGGTATTACCAAAGACACCATAGGCACCTTCAAAGGCGCGGTGTACGCTTTCACGATCGTTGTAGTCGGCACTGACGACCTCCGCACCGCGCGCCACGAGCGCCTTCGCCTTGTCTGAGGCTACATTACGCGTGATGGCACGAACGCGGAAGGAACCGTCTTTCAGGAGGTAGCTGACGACGCTGGATCCCTGTGCGCCGAGCGCTGCAGTAACGGCGACGAGTGGTTTGGTGATAGCAGACATTTGTTGAGATAGTCAGTGAGGTTTGGACTGGATTGAAGAGCTTAGAGGGCGGACAAGACTTGCCTTTATACGAATATTGTAGACCACCCCAAGCCCACACATCCGGTGAGGAGCGCTACTTCAATCCACGGAGTGCGGGGATACATGGCTCCAGAAAAAGGAAATAATATTGAGTGACGGACATTGGCGGGCTCAAGCGGGATAGTTAGCCAGAGACGAAGTCGCGAACGGGGATCGACGCTACGGTGATGGACGGATTCGGCAAACTCCGTAAACTCCGTAAAGGACTCGATCAATCGCGGCTGACTCAGTCAAGCCGTAGGTCAGTAACTCACTGTATATCCACCCGTAAGTACTCCGAGGTCATGTAGTAGTCCCAATTTTCCAGATAGCCTAAAGGGACTTCATTTAGGGCCATCGAAGCCGGTCTGGGATATTGTGCACGGATAAACCAGACAGAGGAATAATATTAATCACATAGGCAATAAGGGGACAAGAGCGGCACTTCTACTACTTCGCCCAACAAACAAATTATTCTGAGTCACGCGGCCAGCAGTAAAGCACAACTGCGCTCTCACCGCACACAAACACGTACGCGCGCGCCTTCCTTATCACAGAACAGCGCAATATAAACATTTAGGAGCATCATGATCGTTCTACAATTACATTCAAGTTATATGATATTACATTAGTATGCCTACATGCCCTATTCCTACTATGTCGTAACAGCCTAAGAAGCCTCTGTCCAAGTCATTTCCGCGCATCATGGTCTTAAGCACTACTGACTTCTTCCTTCTTGAATTATTAATTCGGAGCACTTTTTTTCTGCTTCCCGCTTTCTGTTTTCTGCACTGTGTGATCATAGGCCGCGTTTGCGTCGTGCCGAGCCGTGCCGTCACGGTGTTGCGTGCTGCATGTTGCGTGGTGTTGATAGTGCTGGGGGCAAAATTAAAATTCCCGAGTTTCGCCAGTTCGCCGGCGAAATGTTCCGCCAGGGTGGTGATAATGGCTAAATCATGGAGCTATTTGACTTTTATGGCAGGCTAAGACGCGAAGATATAGTTTTATGTAATATTTATCTTATTTTTACTATTCAGGTATGCCATATATAGCTTATTGTACTAACATTACTAAGATATTTTCTAAGATAAGATGGTCACTTCAATTTTCTGTGGGAGTTATATCAAAAAAAAGGGGAATACTCAAATATGGAAACAATTTAGTAATATTACTTGCCTTTACGCCAGCACCATCTTGCTGGTGACTTTTGCCATGGCAAAAATCAATGGTGATGGAAAAACTGGCAACTTCTGCCCACGGTACTGTAGTAGTGTCGTATCTGTGCTCCACCGCCGCCGCCACCGCCACCACTAGTACTTGCGCTTAAGCTTGTGTACTATCGTGATAACGGAACAAGTTGAACAACTGCACAAAGGTTCTAGCAGCACCGATACTAATACCAATACCGACTTTGCCAATACTAATACTGGTTCAGCGCATTAAATAGGAGACACTGTACGTACGCGTCGCACTGGCACAATTAATCGCACCTGCGCCACACGCCGCACGCCACCCGACTGTCCACAAGGACTCGGACTCGGATGCAGTACTAGTACTTACTGGTTCCGGTTCTGGTACTGTCAGTGAGGCTTACTAAATAATTGCCGGCCCGCCTGCGCACCACCCTCATCCCCGTACCGATTCTCACTGCAAGTCCAAGCCGAAGGCCGCGTCCGACTCGGAGTCCGACGTTCCCAAACCCACCCACACTCCGAGTCGTCATACGTCATAACATATATAACAACATACGATATATACGATATACGACATACGATATCACGCTACCGCCCGAGCCCCACCTCCATTAAATACTTGTCAGTACCAGTACCGTGACCCGGGCCAGTACTGGCAGTACATCCGCGTCCGAGTCACGATACATCACGATTCACGACTCACGAGCCCGAGTATACAACTTAAACGCACATCACCATCATCATCATTGAATCATGATACCACTGGCACTACATGTAGTACAAGTTCATGTTAACATCATGATGTTAATACAGAATTAATAATAATAAAAACTTATCACGCCCTGCGAATCCGTGGGCCCAGCCTGAGGGGCCAAAACCGCGGCCAGGACCCGTTCCTGTGAATCCTCAACCGTAACCCGCATCCAAAAGGCCCAAAAGATCCGAAGTTCAAGTTCCAAAGTTCCGAACGCGACATCTGCACTCGCACTCGCACTTGGACTTGAATTTGGAGGTTGTAACCTCCTTGAATCCCTATTTAGTATATCCGGATACTAGTAGCACTGTAGTGAACTTTTTCCGGCTGCCAGCTCGGCAGCACTGGCACTGGCAACACTCACGCCATTTACCCAAGTCCCACCCCACCCCACCCCCCTGCCCGGGCGGCGGCCATGCCCACCACGACACTGGTACTGGTATCGAATACTAAATACTAAGCATACAAAAACGAACGACTCGCGTCCTACCCCTCCTCCGACTCGTCCCTCCCTCACTCCACGCCCCACGCTCCACGGTACGGTACGATACTAGTACCATGACGACAAGCGGACCGGGACGCGCACCGGGCTGTAGTAGTGCAATACATACCCGTACCGTGCACCGTATGTATGATACACAAATATATTCGTCGCTTGGCAACATCCCTTGGCGGCGAAAGAAAAATCCATCAAATTCAAAGTCAAATCCAAATTCACATTCAAAATTCACATTCATCAGCGAGCCCAAAGTGAGCGGTGGGCGGGCGTCCGAACCGCGGGCTTCGAGTCGGGCTCAGGCTTAGTGATCAATTGAGCCTGGGCGACCGTGACAGTCGGACTACAGTAGTACTCGGAGCTAGGCCTCGTAAGTTCCTAACCCACCCACCCATCTCCTCCCATCTCCTCTCCCGGAGCTCGCCTAGGCCTCGCGATTACGCACGCCCACGCGCATGCATGCGTCCCGACCCCAGCTCAGTTCAGGTTCAGTTCAGTTCAGGTTCAGTTCAGTTCAGCTCAGTTCCAATTAATTCAGTCCAAATTTAGCTCTCCACCACTAGCAGTACTAGTACCAGTACTAATATCCCGCCCATTAGCTCACCAGCACTAATTCATAGCTCGCAGCACAATCACGAATATTCCAAAAAGCATTCATTTATTTCATTTTATATTCGCGTTATCATGTTTATATTTGATGTTTAATGTGTTAAAAATGGCCATCGCCATACAAGGGGGCACCGCAAAGCGAGAACAAAGCGAAAAACAAAGCAACTTTCATCAAACTGCGACTGCAACAACCAAGTCAAGTCATAAAACCGCCTCGCCTCGTCAGACGTCAGAGAACAGGAAAGAAGACATGTAATAAGGGTCGCGCGCGGGGAAAGGGGGGGGTGGTTAGGATGACAAGCAAGTACTAGTGAAGTTCAACGTAAAAGTCAAGGGGATGCATGATGCATCTTCGTCAACGTAGGGGTCAGGGGTCAGGGTCGTTCATCGTGAGCGAAAACAGAACGATTCGATAAACAAAACAGAAAAAAAAAGAATTGCGGCCGGCGGGAAGGGAAACAAATGTATCCGCCGGTCTGTGCGATCAGAAGTGATGAAAAAAGAAAAAGAGTAAATGAAAAGGGGAGAGGAAGGGGAGAAAGCGAGGAGAGAACATTGCGTGCGGGTAAGTATAGGTACATTGAAGATATGATATGCATTGTGAAGATGCGTGAAAAGAAAAGAAAAAAAAGGAAAGAAAAGGAAAAGGGAAGAAGCAGGTTTAATAACAGGAGAAATATAAACCGTTCATGAATGGAAAGGAAGTCCGAATCATGAATCATGAGGTATGAAGATGAAGAAAGGAAATAGAAAGAAAAAGGGAGTTTGCGTGCAGACGGGTAGCAGTGAAGACGAGAATGCGTTAAACTGAAAAGGGAAAGGGGCATGCGTCGTGGAGGGGAACGTGGAGACGAAATGATACGATGATGATGATAAATGAGGACTGGGGCTCGGAGGGGTATACGAAATTCTGCTTATCTCATGACGTCCGTTATGACGACGGCGACGACGACCAGCACCCGCACCGCGGGGGCTCTTTCTTGTTCATCTTCTTTGCATATCTCCCACGCCCACGCCTATCCCGGCATCTGCCGACTCGGGCTCGACATCACGCCAGCCCAACTCGCCGTCGCGCGCGGAACGCGCCGAGCCGCACTCGTAGCTTAAGCGCCGCCCACCGCGCCCGCAGCGTCATGCACCCGCGCGTGCTCGCCTCGCTCGCCCACGGCAGCCGCAGGCGCAGGCACCGCGGTACATCCTCGTCCTCGCGCTCGCACCCGCACTCGTCTGCTTCCGACTCCTGCTCTGATTCCCGAAACCGCGGCGAAGACAAGTCGCGCTCTAATGCGGGGTCTACGAACCGTGCGGTCGAGAACGGCGATGAGAGGTCGATCGCACCGGCTGCTGCCGCGTACGTCCGGTCAGCATCGATCGAGCTTCCACGCGTCCGCCGTCTCTTGTTCTTGTCGTCTGCTGCGGGTGAGCAGACGTAATTGTGGTTGTGGACGTCGTCGCCCTCGTACTCTGTCCAATCCGCCTTGCGGCGCTTCAGCGCAAGCCCTCCCAATCCAAGACCCAACCCGAGCCCGCGTCCGGAATAGCGGCGCGGAGACAGGGAACCCTCGTCCGAGATCGTAAGCGGCGAATCGCGATCACTATCGGCGTCTACGCCGAGTAGGAGTGCGGTGCGCAGGGGTGATGCATCAAGCGGCGAGGCGTCCTCGCAGCTGTGGTCGAGCGACTGTGCGTGCACGCTAGGCTGTGCCTGCGCACGCGGCGAGAGCGAAAGGGAGATCGAGCGCGGCGACGAGTCGTACAGATGTGCGCTCACGCGGCGCGGCGAGTAGCCGTTTTGGTATTGCGGGCCGTAGCCGTAAGAAGTTGTTGTTGTTGTTGTGGGGTGTTCGTCGATGTAGAGACGCGGCGGACACGGTGCGAGCGGATCGTCGTCCGCGAACGGGCTTCGGCTCCGACGGGCGCTGCGCCGCTTAGCACGGCCAAGCGGTGAGGGTGCAGTGTAGCTACCGTAGCCATAGCCGCCGAACCCCGGCGTGTTCTCCTCCTCATCCATCTCGTCGTCATCGTCGTCTGCCTCCGGGATCACATGCGCGCGGGGCGAGGCACAGGTGTAGACGGCGTCGTCTGCACGGTCGTCCTCGTTGTCGACCAGAGGGTCGAACGAAGCACGCTCCCAATAGGGGCGATACGTGTGTGCGCGGACGGGGCTGGCGAGCGCGGCGTGACTCCTGGGCGGAGTGGTCGGCAGGGGCGAGGAGGTTGAGGACGAGGCGGAGGACGAGGAGGCGGTGTTGCTGGATGCGCACGACGCGGTGCTGGCGCAGGAGGGCCCGCGGGCACGGCCGTGGGCAGGGGATACGTAAGTAGCGCGTTTCGCGTACGTGGGCAGGGGCGGGAGAGTAGTGTGTGCGACGGGAAAGTCATATTCGTCGAAGGACCGCCTTGGAGGAGCGGCCGGTGAGGGCAAGTGCACTAGCACGGGCATTGTGTGGGGTGATTGTGTTGATGTGCTGCTGGGGGGGAGGTTAGGGTACGGGAGTGTGGGGGAGGATGACTCGGACGGACCTGAGCTCTTATAGGAGTAGCGGTGGGGGGGGCAGGGTGCAGATAGTCCGAGGACGCGGGGGGGAAGGGAGTATATATAACGGGGGCCTCGTTGCGGGCTGAGTCGTGAGGAAGAAAGACGGAGAGAGGATCGGGGCACGGAAGAAAGAGAGATGAAAGAAAGAGAAAGAGAAAGAGAGGGCCAAAGCGGGAAGGAGGCGAGGTAAAAGAAAAAGAAAAATCCGGCCACGATTAGATGGCGAGGCGCACTGCGAGGTGGGGGATGTTTGCCATAAGAGGAAGGACCCGTACGGCCCGTCTCCGGCGATTTACGTGTGGTTCCCCTCCGGCTTACGTAGGCGCTCGGGCATTTGTGTGTCCGCTCACGTCGGAGTGGTGATTATCGCAGTCCTTTCCAATCGCATCATTCGCCGGCGTCTTGCTCCCCTGCTCCTTTGCATAGCCGCATCTTCCATCACCCTCCTAGCCTCTGCCTTTCTCGGCCCTATCCCGCTTTCGGCTTCTCCCCGCCTGCAGCTGCCCTATTCCCAGACCCTCCTCGTTCCGCTCCCAGGACTCCTTTCCTTTCAGCCGTCTGTCGCCTACCCCCGCGCAACCGTGGCCGCTTCTACCCCCGCAGTCCTCTTCTACCCACCCTCCCCGGTTGGACTGTGCACTGTGCACTGGGCCTCATCTTCTGCCGCAGTCTGCAGAAACTAACACTAACACTAACAGCCCCTATCCAGCAACCCGTGCACAAGCACAAAGGCGAATACCCGGGAAATCCCAGCTGAGCAGTGCGCAGGCCCAGGACGTCGAGTCACCACCCACCCCCACGTCTGCTTCTCGCAATTAATTCGCACCCTCACGCGCTGCAAACACGGGCTGCGCACCGTGCACGATGCAAGCCCAATTACAGCACAGCCCCGAGCCCGTGCCGGTCCCATTGCGACACCCTGCCGATTCCTCTCCTATTTTTCCTTCTCCCGCACCCCTCCCCCACGCTCCTATTGCCTATTTGCGCAGTACTCCCCCCCCCTGCTCACCTGCTTTCTCCTTTCTGGTTTCTGGGTTCTGGATCCGGCTTCCGGCTCAGGCTGCGCGTTCTCTTCAACCTCCTGCAAATTAGCCTTCGCAGGCCTCCCTCCCGCAGACGCCCGCGCCTCCTATTAACGTTCATATATGCATATGCATATCGCCCTTTCTCGGTGCTAGACCTGTTCAGGCGGGTAAAGGACTCTGGCTATCCTAGTACTCGTGTTTTGTGGAATACTAATACACCCTTCGCATCGCATCGGACTGAATCGAAATCGAATCTCGGGTCTATCTATCTGGAACTGCAGAACTGCAGAACTGCTTGCTTGGTTGTACTCGTGGCTGTGAGCTGTTGGACTGTGGACTGGACTGTGAGCTGCGATCGTCGATATGACTCAAAGAGCCCCTGGGTACCGGTTGCGACTCGTACACGCATCGCATAGGTCTATCGCGTCCGTGTCGTATCGTATCGATTCGATCGCCGAACCGAATCGCGTTGCCTTTCTTTCTTTCTTTCTTTCTTTCTTCCTTTCTTTCTTTTTTGCATGCTTGCTAGCATGCATGTACTGGTATGTATGCATACACACAGACGGGCTCGGCTGTGCAGCCTAAAAGAAAAAAGGAATACACAGTATGCTATACAAGAATCTCGCAACACGAACACGTGTGGCGATCGAAGACAACAAAACGGGCTGACAAACACGGATACACGCTAGGGTACTACCATTCGGGACTTGTCGACCGATGCGGATGCGCGCTAGTCAAGGAGACTGGTAGGGCAGAGACGGACTGACGAAGACGAGTCCCCTGTCGTCGAGGGGTGCCGCGCGCCGCGCGCGTTCTGCGTGTCTAAGCTCCGCACCGCACCGCACCGGGCTTCGGCGCCCGTTTGTTTTTACGCTCGGCTCGTCGCTCGTTGATCGCGCTTGCTTGCTTGTCTCCTGTTCGTCTGTCCCCCTGTTATTTCCAGCGGTGGCAGCTGACCAATTAATAGCCAAGAACGAGAACGAGGACGAGAACGATACATAGGAGAGGAGAGGAGAGGAATGACTCGGAGTGCGTGCGTGTTTGTTTATAGGTAAGAAAGGAGTATGGTGTGGTGTGGTATAGGAGAACCAGGAGCTAGGAGTAAGCTGTAAGCTGTATGTACATTTTATGTTCTTATGATACGATATGGTATGGTATGATGCGCGTGCATACACGCAAGATCGTTACTTCACGATACGACCACTTCCTTACTGGCTGGGCGCGCGCGCGGTCACCTGCTCACCTGCTCCGGATTGCTTACGGCTTACGGTGGGGCCTTGGCTTTGCTCTTGCTCCCCTGCTCCCTGCTTCGCTTCACCATGCCGACCGAGTCTCCAGCCTTACCGTCCTGCCGTTACGCGCGAAACAGGACCCCTTCTAGCCCCGCACGCGACGACGCGACGACGGCGCGTGCTTGCGTCGTGGGGGTTACGCTTTACGCTTATACTGTAACTACGCTTACGCGCTTTTTTCTTCTCTTCTCTACGGGTTTCTTCGTTTTCTCTTCGTTTTTCTTCGTTTTCTTTGCCTTGCCTTACCTTTCCCTTTCTTCGATTTATTCGCATTCTCATCACCGTCGTACGGTGGCGATGGCGATGGCAATGGAGACGCGTGGGCGATCTGGTTACGTTCGTGTTAGTTGTGTCGTGTCGTCTTATACAGTACAGTATGTAACCAGGCACGCGAATGCGAATGCGAATGGATGGGTAAACGGGTGGTGGGGTGGGGTTGCTTCGGCTTGCCTTGGTTTGCTTCCTTGCTTCCTTCCTTGCTGGCTGGCTGGGTTACCTGGCCGCTTAGTTGCTTAGTTGCTTAGTCCGAAGTTCGAAGGTGCTTGACGCTCGACGCTCTCCGTAAATGGGGTACTCTTCGTGTTCGTCTACGCGTGCCAGTGCGCGCGTGCGCGCGTGTGTGTGTGTGGGTAGCTGCGAACTGCGAACTGCGAATTAAAATTGAATTCAAAAGTCTGAGGTCGCCCAGTCGCCGGTCGAATTAATATTCTCCCAGTTGGGAATGCAGGACTCGGATGGGCGACAGTCCGTTTAATGGGAAAGACCATGCTATACTATACGATATACGGTATTCGTGTTTCTGTGCTCTGTGCTCCGTTTTCTGTATTCTGTATTCGCATTAACATTAATTGTGATACGATTCCTATACGTGTCCTATATTCCTATATTCCCATATTCCTGTGCGCAGCGTGGTCCGGTGATACGTAGTCCGGTGGTACGTGGTATACGGACTCGGGCCTCATGAGCAGGCCACATGCGCCCACCGCAGCCCTTCCGAGTCGCACGCGCTGGGCCTTGTCTCCGCGTCTACGTCCACGTCCCGAACCCGCCCCACCGAGATTTGTCCGTGTCCGTGTCGGCGACAGTACTAGTACTGGTACTAGTGACGGCGAGACGGTGCTACTACCATGCAGCCCGAGCAGCCCTCGTGATCCGTGGCTCGGATGCATATCGTTTATCACCCATCATCATCATCCATTACCATGCCGTGGTGTTAATATCAACTTCCAAGGAGACTCGGACGTCCCGCAGCTCCAAGTTCGCGAAGAAGAAGAAAAAGAAGACGAAAAGGGAAAGGAAGGGAAAAGGAAGAAGAAGAAGAAGAAGAAAAAAAACCGCCTCGTTTTTGGGGCAGCGGGTCGGCGCGAGGCGGGGTCCGCGGTGCGCAGCGTGCAACATGCGGCGCGAAGCCGTCCTGCGGGTACTGCGGGCGCTGCGGGAAGACGGTGTTGCATGCGGGTGCGGGCGGTTACTGCGCTTCGTCTTCCCTTCCGAGTGCTCTTGGTCTTCTTTTTTCCGTGTTTGCCGCCGCCCGGCTGCGCCTCGCGCCCTGCGCCCTGCGCCCTTGCGCCTCGTTTTTTAGCTTCCTGCATCTGTTGGTTTACTAGTTGCGGGCGCGGCGGGCTCTTCCATGCATGATTGTTGATTCATTAATAGTGATGGTCGCGTTGCGCCGCGCCGAAAACGTGCCGATAGCCGATAGCCCGTGCCGAGGGTATGAGATACCATATGTACTTGTGCCGCCGGCTTGGAAGCTGCACTACAAACTCTGGGTTAACTTTTGTTTCCTTCTTCTGCTTCCGTTGCGGGCATGAGCACGAGCACGAGTCCGAGTCCGAGCTCGGACATGGACATGGACACGGGGAGTGGTCGGGTGCGATGGTAGGTTGTGTATCGTGCCCGAGGGAACCCGAGCTTGAGCTTGAGTTGCCCCGGCGGGAAGTTGGAGATGCACGATAGCGCGATGGCGCGATGGGATGGAAGCGAGTTGAAGCTCGGGATGGTGGCGGTGGCGGACAGTTGACGCCGTGTCCGGCGACGTCCGATCTCGTGCCGGGTGTAACGCGGTGGACGTCATCTCGACTGCGTTACGTTGTTCTGTTGCAGTACTGGTATGCAGTGGCTCACCCGGTAGATTACGTGCCGTCATCAAGGCATACCAGGTGTGGTGCAAGAGAGTAAAGATACAGTGATTGATTATCCCATCGTTACATCATCCATGGGTCATTAACTAAAGTGCATCCGAGTCCGCCACCCGTATCCATTTACTCACCACGGCCTCCACTGCTACTTGGACAACTAAGTAATTACGCACCGTGGATGCTCTTGATCTGCGCTGCTCGGGCGGGTTCGATGACGCAGGGTAGAGCTAGCCTTGGCCCAAGATCCATCTCTCCCCATACAGTACGTTACTACACTTATCTCCCGTGCGCACGCACGCCGCGTTCTCCACAGACCACGCGCCATCCGCACCTTCAATATATTACCATGTTTATTTATAACACAATCGCACCACCCCCCGCAATTAAACACGTATGAAATACGCTCATCAAATTCCTATTTTAAATCCGCTTTGCCAGTCCAGGCCCCTGGGGTCCATCGGAGACCCTGGCCTTCACGTAATGCAACGTGGGACTGATTTCATGTGTAAGCTGATCTACCCGAAGTGGACTTTAGACTCGCCTCGCGGTGCGGTCACGCGTCATTCCCTCTTTCTTCTCTTTCCACCGCGACCTCTCCACTGTTCTCCCCTCTACCCCTATACCTAGCCTTTCGCCCGCGCATTTAACCCCTCGCTCACCGCGCACGTACACTTCGGTCCGGTCCTGCCTTGTCTTTTGCTGGGCACCGCCTTTATCTGGCGCCACCCCCATCGCGCACGCCTGTGCCTCAATTCCTCTTTGTCTTATCTCTCTCGGCCAAGGCGATAATCCCTTAGGAGATATTCGGACCTGATGTCCCGTCGAGTCTTTGAGATCCCTGCTCTGCTGACTGCTCTCTTGCCACCTGATTGCTTCCACTATTGGTTCTGGGACTTCGTGCGCTGGTAGTTTGACGATGATCGATTTGGACCCTGGCGTGCTATGGTCCTATTCTTCGGTTTGCTAAGGGATATGAGCCCTCGTGTGTCCTGTCGGGGTGTATCCGCTCACTTTCTTTCAGGCGAGACTTAGCCTTTGTGATGGTCTTTGCGTTGCAAGGAAATTTCAAAGGCTCACTGCCTTTGGGACTTCCCGGACCAACGGCCCCGTCCGTTTTCAAAGAGACTCTTAATATCGTGGACGAATGGGCTGCGTGCCACCTTTACTCCGCAGTTCATGCGCACGTCCGAAGTGAACTCCCCGCCCCGTCCGAGGTCTGTCGGACTTTCATGTTCTTTGATTCCGCATGGAAATTGTCCCTGCTGATGAGGAGGCTCCGGTCAAGTCTTCGCCTCCTTTGAACCGCGAAGATCACATATCTAGCTATCGCGCCTACCCGTCCATCCGATCTCCGAGCGTATCTCGACGTCTGGTGAAGATCGACGTGTGCCTCGTTGGTGATCATCGCAGGTAATTGAACCGAATACATATTCCTTGCTATGCTCGCAATCTCGCAAATGCCCGTTTATGTCCCTGCAAATGTGGCGACAGGGGGTGGTTTAAAAGTGCTCCACATCCGGCCGTTTCCCCTCTGGCACGACACATTCCGCCGACAGCGAACCACCGAATTATTAGCTGCTGGGTGTACCCGTGCACGGCCTTGGGGGCGTGCATCAGCGCGTCCTTCCGCGTTTTGACCCGCTGTCTAGCTCTTCTCCCCCTATGCGACGCGAAAATGCCTTGCGATGGAGGCTTCTTTCGCCACCTTGCAGCGATTGAGCGCCTGAATGCGTGATCCGTGCTGTGGGACGTCCTCCTCACAGACCCCCCTAGCGATCACAATGAGCGTTTCTCGCGCAGCCTGAGGACGTATGTATTCTGTTGATGAATAATTGCTATGGTCTAAAATCATTTGGTACAAAATATGCTGAATGGAGCCGATGACTCATGATACCAAGCGTCTGCAGGTCCGCGTATTTACGGCAGATGTTGTAAGCCCCACTGAGGATCCCTCCCCCAGGCCGACACAGCCCCCGCGTCCCGATCAGTGAGTCAGTTCATATAGTTCCGAAATTGATTAATGAAATCAGCTATTCAACGCCCATATAGAGTGTGTATGTGTGCGCAGGAGCCTGGCACATCGAGACTGAGGGTCGACGCTCGGAGGGGGGATGCTTCATACAACCTCGACCTTGCACCCTTACCGCGCGGCACGCAGGCGAGTAGGAAGTGCATACCCGTGCCCCGTCGGCATGTCGTGATTCTTTTAGTCGTGCGGGTCTCTTGATGCTGATTCGGCCTCCTCTGCACCTGTGATCGCAGCTGCCTTTGGGGCATAGTGCCTGTAGGATCTACAGATCTGAGGCTTGAGGTCCAGACGTGAGCTCGTCTGCCCTGCCCTCTTCCTGCCCCTAAGCGTCGTCTGAGTGACCGACCCCCTAAATTACGGTATAATCCGTGTGCCGTTGGCGTGCTACTCTTGATTGACTCTTGACCTTGCTCGTCTAGATTTTGCGTCATTGGCATAGAGATTCGCGTTCTTGTCCTTGGTCTTGTTTCTGGTCGGGTCTTGCTCGCAGTCGAAGTTTCGAGACCGGTCTAATTCTCCTGCCCATTTCTTTGGAGCTTGCCCTCTGCCCTGGGTTCCCTTTTTGTCACTGCCCCGCATTCGTCGGGACGGAGCAATAGACTGGTCTAGGATATAGAGCTTTCGGCATATTCGAAGACTCCGAGATGAGTGGGCGAATAGACGCCGAATGGTAGCCGGAGTAGCGGTCGGTCCCGGAACGGACTAGGGTAAGGAATGGCACAAATTAGCGGAGCCGAGCGTTCTTGATTATCTGTCGAGTCTGCTGCAGTCCGTCTTGCATAACCGGAATATGTGGCGTTAAAATTCCGGCTAGTCCAGCGGTGTGCCTTGCGAGCATTATGGACCGGGGGCAGGGACCATGCGGGAAACGATGTTACTGGGCTCCACAACGCACCTGCGTCTTTTCGTCCGTGTTTGACTTTCCTCTGCTCCGCGGGCGCTTGGCGAGTCTGTGTGTTTGCCAGATGCAGGGTAGTCGAAGAGACTTGCAGTGCTGTGCGGACGTGAAGTAAAGGGAGGCTGAAAGTCTGAATGTTAACGCTAATGCTAATGTGTGGCTTGTGCTTGGGTGTAACTTCCGCGGAGCGCGTCTGATGACTAATGCTGGACTCCCTGATCGGAGTGTTAAGGGTGTACTCCGTCCGGCCTCTTTTGCTTTGAGCGAAGATCGTCTGGAGAACCCTGATCCCTGCCTGGGTGTCCGCGAGCATCGATTGATTGGAAGTCGGAGATCGTGAAGTTGTAGATTGTGAGTCGAAGTCGGGGTACTGATGGATCACCGTTTGCGATTGAGTCGGCGAAGGCTGCCTTGGTGTTGATAAGCGAGTCTACATCGCACTTTGCACACTCAGGCGCGCTTCTGATGGGTGGGGTCGGGTGGCGTTCGGGGATACCTTTGGGTGATCCTGCGAGTATGGAGAGACTTGGGTATGTAAGCACGGACTCGGAGCTCTCCACTGGCTAATGTTCTAGCTCGGCTTTGTTATCAATGTCGGTTGGTTGAGCGGGTTGAGCGGATTTAGATGGAATACGGTGCCCGGTGGGGCTGGAGTTCGAACGAAGGTCGGAGGTGGAATGCGCGCGGGTGGATTGCGGATTGCGTGTGCGGCGGGTTGATGGGCGGGGTATGTATGTACTATATGTATGTATACGTTGGATAGACTCCCGATCTTGTCTGGGTAGTATTTGCTATCTGCGCTGATGGTGGTAATTGATTGGATTTGGTGCATTGAATTGGGATATGGATTTGAATATCGAGTGTCGAGTTGTGGCGGACTGTGGGGCCTCCGAGTCCGAGGCCGTGCGGAGGAACTTGAAGGCACGTCGTCCGTTGTCGTCGGGCGCTCGCGCTTTCAAGTTGGAGCTGCGTTGGGTTCTTTCGGTCTGTGTTGTCCGACTCCGGGCGGCCCGTGTGGGTTGTCTGCTCGGAGGTGTGGGGTTTTTGTTTTGAGATACGGAACGCGGGTGCTTTTTTTTTTGTGGATACAATGTACAGGGAGCGGAGCGGTGATTCAAGTTGGTTCGAGATATTAATATTGGTTTATTTATTTGTTATGGGTTGTGGAATCCCTTTCTGATATTAATATTGTTTTTTTTTCCTGAAGAGAAGAGAAGAGAGGAGAAGAGAAGAGAAAGAGTTGGCGGGGTTCGTTTTGGATGTCCGAGTCTGCACCGTGGCTAGTATTGTGTACTGTAGGAGGGATCGACTCGGATCTGGGCCGTAGCGGGGTGCGTACGTCTGTCTGTCTGTCTGTCTGTTCTGTTCTGTCAAACCGCGTTGTTTTTTTTTCTCTTTGGGTCTGCTCTGATCTGGTCTGACGGACAGACTCGGACATGCGAGGATCACGATGATGCGGGTGTTCCCACTTTTTTGTATTTCGTTATATGTTTCTTTCTTTCCTTCTTTTCTTTCCTTTTCTTTTTCTCGGTGTATAGTGGTATGGATGAATTGGGCGGAGGACCTGTATATGTATATGTACGGCCGATCCCCTTACCCCTATCCACTATCCCCTTACCCCTCTCCACTATTCACTATCCACTATCCCCCATCCACTATCCACTATCCCCCATCCACTATTCACCATCCACTATTCACTATCGTGCTCCATACCCATACCCATACCTATACACGTATTTCGTAGACGATAGGATTCGTTTTCCTTTACGATCTCTCGGATGATTAAGCTTGAGGGACTCTGAGTCCGAGAGTCGGAACTGCAGCGTCCGAGCCACGGTCTCGATGGTCGTTGGCTGACATGGCGTATACAGTACAGTATGCAGTACCAGTGGTCGGTACTGGACTACTAGTAGTGCTGATTATCGAGATGGCGAATTTGGATTATCATATGGTAAGGTTGAGGAGCTGCGGTTTGTCTAGCTAAAGGATTCATTGTCTTATCATGCGCACGTTCGTGTTTTCGGACTAGTCCAAGTCGGCGTTTATTCGGCCACTTTAATGTACTGTATGTTCTTAACATCCCGGCGGTCCACACAGATTGTAGGCTGAGTCTCACGCAGAAAAAAAATTGTGCGCCCCCAAAGTGGGAGTTGTCCCCTGCATACTGGACTTCTGCGTCTTCCCTATCGGAACTGGAGAAGAAGAGGGGTGAGCGAACGGTCCGAGTCGATCTGCAGAGAGGGACTCGGATGGACAACTTGGCGCCGTCTTCCAGCGCCGGTTGTACAGTATGTGCGCCTTCGCTACCTTGCTCTCGTAAACCTAGAACGAGACGTTCGACATAGACGATATTTAGCCAAGTCATTTTGAAGTATGTAAAGTCTACTTTCGACGTGACTAGAAGCTATGTGATGTGTTCCTGCATTCGTTCGAGGCCACGGCTTCTTGACGTGGAATGAGGAATGAATTGGATTTGACTCGTTGTCGCCACTGCGTTTGGTTTTCAAAGCTGCGTTGAGTGAATTCAGTACCAAACTTTACGCTTCCAGGGGCCAAGTCTTCGCGCATCTTGATACGAGCGTCTGTGGCGTAGACAGACCGCGAGAGCCACCCTTAGTTGAGAGTATTCTTGCTTCATCCCGGCTCAAGGATTCAGCCGAGTACTATTAGTAGTAGCTGCTCTCGTTGGCGCTTCAGGAACGGTCCACCGTACCAGTGGTGGGTGTACCTCGGGACTGAAATACTACCTCAGTCGGAACGTTACTTGTGGGATGTACGTGGTAGCAAAATGAGTACCTTTTTCTATTGAGGCTTTTCCAGCCCATGTGGTGCGAGAACTTTTATCGTGCTATTGTTACTAAATTCCGTCGGGACTCGGACTTCAAGAGCCTGAGTGTGGTTGTGCATGGCCAGAAAAAGGAAAGGCTCGGCACGAGCCGATACTCCATTAAAATTATATTTCCCCGATCGGGTAAGAGATCTCACTGACCTCTGCTTCCCACCCGAGATGCTCAAAAGCGCCAACTGCCTACGCCCTCTTTCCGTTCGCTCTCCGTCTCGCCTGCTCTCGCAAAGGATGTCCTCTCGTACTTCAACCTCACCAGACGCGCTCGTCTACCTTGTCCAACCTGCCGCTGCAGGCGCCGACGCGCCCCAGTCGGAAGCACAGCGTCTCTGGTCGACCGCGCGCACACCTTCCTCGTCCAGGGCGCTCGATTCACGCCTTCTATTCGGCGCTGACGCGGTGACGAGCCTCGTGAGTCTCGGAGACGCTGCGTCGTGGACGCACAAGTCGGCCGACGCGCGTCGCGAGACGGTGCGGAAGGCAGCTGGGACGGCCGTCGGGAAGCTGCGCGACGTCGCGGTGAGCGCGGGTGTGAAAACTGTGCAGGTCGATGGGGCGGAGGCTGTCGATTCCCATGCTGTTGCTGTCGGTGCGACCCTTGGTCTACATGCTTTTACGCTCAAGACGAAGAAGGATGCGAATCCTGGGAAAGGTGCGCCTCCGTTCATTTTGTTTTGTTTTGTTTAAATGGCATTTGCAAAGTGTTAATCCCTTGTCCGAGCAGACATTTCTCTCTCTCCGGCACCAGCCACCAATGAAGCGGAGTGGACACGTGGTGTCGTCTACGCTGAAGCGCAAATTCTGGCTCGTGACGTACGTTTCACAAGGCTGCTATTATTTTTTTAAATGTAAAAACTTACGCGGCCTTGTAAGCTTATGGAACTTCCAGCGAACATGTTAACACCGACTGTAAGTGTCTCTTTTACTCGTTTCTGTTCTGGAATGTTTTTCTCTGTTCTGTTGTGTCATCTACTGATAATACCGTTTTATAGGTCTTCTGCGAGCGCATTAAGAAAGAGGCTGAGGGTCTGGCTGGGGTTGAAGTGATTGTTCGGGATGAGGGTACGTTTAAAACCCCTTCTCGGCGAAGTTATAACTGACTATGGACAACTCTGATTATTAATTAATTCGGAAACAAAAGCTTGGGCTGAAGAAAAAGGCATGGTAAAGTCTTTATTAATTTCTCATCGTTGGCCGAACGTTACTAAGGTATATACAAACAGCGCACGTTCCTCAGCGTAGCCAAGGGTACGAGCGAGCCCGCAAAGCTGCTAGAATTGTACGTTCCGTCTTCCTGCTGTTGTTTTTTCCGAGAGTATCTAAGGTTTCGCTTTAGCCATTATAAAGGCAGCGGCAAGTCCCAGGCGCAGCCGCTGGCGCTTGTAGGGAAGGGCATCACTTTTGATTCGGGGGGAATCTCGCTCAAACCCGGGGCGGTACGTTTTTGTCCTTCGCTGTGCGCTTTTTTTTTCTTGGGGATTTTGTACTGACAATGCTTTCTTATTATTTCTGTGTGTGGATGTTAACAGGGCATGAAGCTCATGCGTGGAGACATGGGCGGCGCGGCGACCGTTTGTGCTTCCGCGCTTGCGATCGCACGTCTGCAAATTCCCATCGACCTCGTCGTCATTGCTCCGTTGACTGAGAACATGCCCGGCCCTGCGGCAAGCAAACCCGGAGACGTGTGCGTATTTTTTAAACCTGATTTCGGTCCTAATGCTTATGTTGTTTGGCGCGTATAGGATCTACGCGATGAATGGTAAAACGGTGGAGATTGACAATACTGACGCAGAGGGACGATTAGTCCTTGCTGGTACGTACTTGTAATACGTCGCTTTTAATATTCATCTAGCTGAGGGGGAAAACTCTAGACGCTTTGTACTATGCCTCGACGACCTTCAGCCCTCATACGGTCGTTGACGTTGCCACGCTGACCGGGTTTGTTGCTTCTTCTCCCGAAACATTTCACTTACTGACAAGTGATTCAGAGCGATGGAGACAGCGCTCGGCAATGTATACTCTGGTGTCTTCTCGGTATGCCCTTTCACACTCTAATACCGGCTCACTTGCCGACGAAAGTGCCTTCGCACCTATTTCTAGACCTCAGACAGCCTCTGGTCCGAACTACACGCCGCCGGCGAGCATGAATACGACCGCTTCTGGCGCATGCCACTCGATGATGACTTCGCACCGCAAATCGGGGGCTCAAACGCAGATCTGTGCAATACAGGCGGGCGTCCTGGCGGCGCGTGCACCGCAGCGCTCTTCCTCAAGGCGTTCGTCGATGGGATTGAGGAGGAGGGCGGGAAGGCACCGCGTCTGCGCTGGGCTCATGTCGACATTGCTGGCTCGATGGAGGCAGTGCGGGCCGGGCCGTACCAGTATGCGGGCATGACGGGACGGCCGACGAGGTACGTTGTCTATGTTTTGTTTTGCCTACGTTTTCGATATGTGGTGGATTTTAACGCTTCCTGATGTAGGGCACTTATTGAGTTCGCGGACCGGTTGGCGAAGAAAGGCTCGAGCTCATAATACGCGGAAGGGGGAGGGGGACACTGATACCTGAGTACTGGAGCTAATCATTTACGCTTGGTTATACAGCGGACGCCGACATCATACACTATACATCCACCCCTAGACTATTCATAACATATTTAGAATGAAAAAAAAAATAGAAATTTGAGGTTCGTGGCCTCACTTGGCAACATGTTGTGGGATGCGAAGAAGTACAAAGAAAGAAAAGGAAAGGTGGATACATCTCACTTATTATTTTTTTCACACTATTACTTCCATGGGTCGAACGCGACCTTGCCCCACTCCCCTTTCGCGAACTTCGCATACGCCTCAGGCGCCTCGTCGAGCGACACGACCCGCTCGACACCAGCCCCAGCTCCCGCCCCAGAACCGGACCCGGACCCGCCGAACACGTCCTGGCGACGGCGCAGCAAGTCCGCCGCGAGGGGGAAGACGGTGCGTACGGGGCACCGCCCGAAGACCGCTGCCACGTTCTTCGCGTATAGCTCGCGGCCCGTAAACGGGACGGGTGGCGCCTGGTGCACACCTACGGAGACTAGCACACCGAACGGACGCAGTAGGGTGTATGCGAGCGATAACGCGGGGTTGTTGCCTACGACCTTTCAGTCGTCGATATAGAGTGTAAATGCGTATTTAGCTTTTGAGTAGAAGGGAATGGAGGGAGGCCTACTTACCTCGAGTACGGCGTTACATCCGACCCTGCCTGTCGCCTCCTGCACGAAATGCTCCGCTTCCTCGGGCGAGCCTACGACGAATTCGCTATCGCTGCTGCCACGTGCGGCGGTAGGCAAAGTGTTGTATATTGCGCGTATGTTCTCCTGGCGCGCAGCGTTAAGGTCTATTGCGACAAGGCGGAAACGAGTGCGCAGCGCACTGAGGAAGTCGAGTAGGGCGATCGTTGCGCACTAAGGGAGAAAACGCGTAAGTCTGTATCGGAAAGGAAGCAGGCTGGAAAGGAAGGACGCACGACACCGACGGGCCCAAGCCCCACGATCGCAATCGTCAATATCCGGTCTTCTTCTTGCATACTCGGCCACACTGGGTCGAGTAGCATCTCCCTAATCCCAGCGGCACCCTCGTTCACGGCACCCACATCCCCGTCGTGCGGAAAAGCAAGCCCAGTGACCGAGGCGAGCGGGAAGCGCTCTCCACGGATGACGGGCAGCACGTTCGGATGCTGCAGCGCCTGGAGCGCGGCGAAGACGCCGGTGGGGAGAATGTCTGCGAGGAGCAGGAGCGAAGGGTCCGCGAGGCCGGTGAGCGTCTGAGTCTGAGTCTGCGGATCGGGCGCAGCGGAGGCGACGACGAAGAGCGTCCCGCCTGCGCGCGGAACGCGTACGTATTGCGCCTGCCCGCCAGGGAGCGCCGCCGAGCCGAAGAGTAGCTGGTGCGCACAGCGCGAAGTGAAGCCGGAGCGGCAGAAGCTGGACAGGCACAAGTGATAAGCATCTTATTCTCTGATCGGGTGGACGCTGCGGCTGCCTCCGCGAAACGGTTACGTACTGGCATTCGGCACACGATGAGGTGAATGGTGAGACTACCTTGTCACCGATGGAGAGTGTCGAGTACAGAGGAGGTCGGTCCGTCGCGTTGGGCGAGTAGGCCGAGCCGAGCGCGACGACTTCACCGATGAACTCGTGGCCGGTAACGAATCTGCAGCAATAGAACACATTGTAGACTGGGAAAAGGGTTGAATATACACTCGGGGGCATACATCTGACTTAGTTTCTCGTGGCCGCGATATCCATGAAGATCGCTTCCGCAAAGCCCAGCGAGCTGTCGAGCAAGCTAGCTGTTAGCGGCATCTAATTATATCAAAGGATTCTACAACTTTGACTTTAACAATCGCATCATCAGGATGCTCGATCCTGCTCAGTTCGAGTTGCACGTAACGATCAGCCCTCCCTGTCGGTAAACCAAGGATAGGTGTACTTGCTTTGGTGTCGGGAGGGTCTCAACGTGGATAGAGAGGTCTGCAGGGTGCAGCTGCACCACTTTGTGGGTTTCGGGCAACGAAATGGACATCGTACGTCTATTCTTGCGTGGATAGGGGACGTGGGGGCTTCAGTCAGGAGATGGCGTCTCACGAATAGGTCCTGCCGAGTGCTGCAGAAGATCTGACAACACCGAATTCTTTACCATCGCCCTCTCCCGTCTCCGCGGACTCGGTAATTTCTAACCGACTCTGACCTTTGCTCTCCTTCTTCTATTATCTTCTCGCCAGGAGAGTTGCGACTTGACGTTGACGATTGTTGCTGCTTGCAAGTCGACTTTCTTGCAGGCGAGGCGACCGAATCCCGAATACCGTTCGGTACCGCATTCCGCTCAAAGGTCAGCAATATAATATGGCTGCTTTTATTACCCGGAGAGATTTTTGCGCGAATTCGTTCAAAGATGTTGGCATTAAAGTCGCTATCGTGACGACACACAGGTAGATTGTGGTAAGAGCCTGTGCCAGCCTGAGGCGACGCGCAAGCAGCATTGTAACACCTTGCTCTTGACTACCAACACCCGTTCTTTACCTCTTGTTTACGAACGACTGTCTCTTGCACGAAAATTTTGTCTACAGTCATTATTGGGTCTTAGGCTTGCACTATGCTTCTGCGTCTCATCACTTGGCTCCGATACGTGGACGGCTGTGTCCTTTCTGTGGCACCTCTAGGGCTTTTTATAGATACAGTCTGCTAAATTTGGCGCGTGCTCTCTCGTATGGTCTTCTCAATTCTCTTTTTGCTTTCGTTCTCACCGGCACGGCTTGAAGACAGGACATCAGTCTAGCTTACTCACGTACTTTCTTTTAACGGAGAAATAACATTCGTCAAACAACTGACAAAGTCCGACTCGGAATGCTGTATCATGGCATCAATAGTCTCACTCCCGCTTGTCCTACGTGAAAAAGGGCCCACTACCTTCTATGAACATGAGTGCGTCTGCAACTAACCCTAACTAGCCTTCAGACTCCATTTTCGCACATCCGCATGCATCTAAACATGGCTTACTGAGAAAAGGAAGCAATATGACTATCCGTCAGCACTACTGAGCTTACCTGTCAGCCTCTCTGCTTATATAGCAACTCACCTTTGAGTTAAGTGCATATATAAGTACGAAAGCACGCAACCTGAGAAGTAGTCCTTCCCACTCTCTCATACTCAGCAAGCAACTCATCAAACAATGGCTACGCTCGCGGGCAAGACCGTCATCGTCGTCGGTGGCTCCTCAGGCATCGGTTTTGGTGTCGCGAAGGCTGCGCTTCTTTCGAGGGCCGCGCATGTTGTTATTGGCTCGTCCTCACAGAACAAAGTCAACGAGGCGGTCGGAAGACTTCAGGCCGAGCTGAAATCTCTCGCTGCTTCTGGCGGTACGGTGGCAGAAGGCACACTCACAGGTCACGTCATCGACGCGCACAGTTCGGAAAGCGTGAAGGCGTTCTGCGCACATGTAGGACCGGTGGATCACTTCGTGTGGACGAGCGGCGACGCCCTCCGGATTGGGTTCCCGAACATCGACCTTGACCAAAATAGAGGTAAGCGCCGGATGCGCGCCTTGTTCTAAGATTATCTCGTGGACTCAGGCACTGACGTGGTCACACACACCGCATTCGCAGATGTATTTGACGTGCGCTTCTGGGGTCCAGCGACTGCAGCGCAAAATGTACAGATTAAACCCGGGGGATCAATAATACTCACTATCGGTGCGTTTCACCCTCGGCCGCTCGTGTCGCTGTGGCGATCCACTGACTTCAATCTGTCCCGTGTCTATCATGGTTCTTACGATATGCGTAGGCTCCGCACTGAATAAGCCGTACAAGTCGTGGGCTCTTATGGCGAGTGTCCTTGGTGCAACCGACGCGCTTGTGCGTGGACTCGCGGTCGACCTCGCGCCCGTGAGAGTCAACGTCGTTTGTCCGGGACTAGTAAAAACGGAGGTGCGCATTTACTCTACAGAAGATGTGCGCGAACTAAATATATTGAAATATAGCTCTGGGATTCATTCACTCCCGAGGCAAGAGAAAAGCTTTATGAGGATGGGGTGCGCACACTGCCTGTGAAACACGTTGCTGGCCCGGAAGAAATTGCGGAGGCTTATTTGTTTTTAATGAAGTGAGCGATGATTTTTCCGCGCCCATTTCTAGTCTGACGATATCTGGTGTCTAGGTGTGGGTACATCACAGGACAAAGGATTGTAGTTGATGGTGGAAGCGGGTTCGTCTAGGAAGTAATTCGAACATGTAAGAACGAAGGAATGGAATGATGCAGTGTGTCTGTGGCTCAGTTGAGCGGAGTGTACTAAGATGGCTTCATTTGTATTTCAGATGTACTGATGATAAAAGATGCAGGATTCACCCTTCACGTTTTCCAAGTACATCGCTTGAATTTGAGGGCAATGAGAACATCAAGGATCGCATAGGTGTCCAGAATGTATCTCGTTGTTGGCAGGCAGGCTTTAAGTACGGGGGTGTTCTTCCTTTCGCGTTATAATGTCTACTCAACCAAGATTTTTATACCCTTCCATCAGACGTAAATCGAATCTTGGGCTATTGGTTTACCCCGATCCAGTCCGACCAGAGCCACAAAGATCGTCAAACAATTGACAAATTCCGTGTTCTCCGTCGCATCGTCACGTTCATAATTAATCTCACTCCCGCTTGTTGTTACTAAGCTCTACATGAAGATGGACGCGCTTGGTTTCGACTGTTTTAACTTTCAAAACGGAAAACACGGACGCGTCTACATCTGTCTGCTCTGCCAGCACTGGGTTCGCGGGTTCTTTTGTCGGGTAGAGGAAGCGGTAGACTATCTGTCAGCTTCCGTTTATATGGCATCTCAACCATGAGCCGAGTGCATATAAGTACGAAAGACTCGGAGCAGACTTAAGTCACGGTCGTCGTTTCCACTCTCTTATACTCAATAGGCAGCTTGTTGAACAATGGCTACACTCGCAGGCAAGACCGTCGTCATCGTCGGTGGCACCTCAGGCATCGGTTTCGGTGTTGCAAGAGCTGCGCTCCTTTCGGAGGCCGCGCATGTTATTATTGGCTCGTCCGCACAGATCAAAGTCGACGAGGCGGTCGTGCGGCTTCAGGCTGAGCTGAAAACTCTCGCCGCTTCTGGCGGCGGTACGGTGGCAGAAGGCACACTCACGGGTCACGTCATTGACGCGCGCAACACGGAAAGCGTGAAGGCGTTCTGCGCACATGTAGGACCGGTTGACCACTTCGTGTGGACGAGCGGCGACGCGCTTCGACTCGGATTCCCGAACATAGACCTTGACCAAAACAGAGGTAAGCACTTCACTCCGGAACTTTTTCGTTGACTTGTTCACTGACGCGGGCATATCACACCAAATTCGTAGATGCATTCGACGTGCGCTTCTGGGGCCCAGCGATTGCCGCACAGAACATACAGATCAAGCCAGGGGGATCGATTATACTCACTGTCGGTGCGCCTCGTTCTCTGTCATCTACATCGTATTAGCAGCTCACCGATTTCCGTCTAATCTGTATTTCTTATGATGTGCACAGGCGTCGCATTGACCCGGCCACCCAAGTCGTGGACTCTTGTGGCAAGCATCGTCGGTGCAACCGACGCGCTCGTGCGCGGCCTCGCGGTCGACCTTGCGCCTGTAAGGGTCAACGTCGTCGCACCAGGAGTAGTAAAAACGGAGGTACGTGTCCAGTTGCCGAACAGAAAAGCATGTGCAAATCGCATATATCACATTATAGCTCTGGGACGCATTTACACCTGAGGTCACAAAGCAAGCCCTCGAGCATGCGGCGAGTACGCTCCCTGTGCGACATGTTGCCGACCCGGAAGAGATTGCGGAGGCTTATCTGTTTTTGATGAAGTGAGCAATTTAGTATTTTCACCGTGACGTGGTTCAAGGCTGAATGTATCTGGTGTGTAGGTGTGGGTATATCACGGGACAAAGGATTGCGGTCGATGGTGGGAACGAGTTCGTCTAAGAAATCATTCGAGTGGGTAGGAAGGTAGGAACGGGGCGATGCAGTGTGTGTGTGTGTGTGTGTTTCAGTTCAGCGACGCGTCCCGCGCTTGTGTCCAATTTGTATAATAATTTTTAGCCAATTAGGCGAAGGACTAGAACGATTTATAAGGTAGGAAGATATACACGAGCTCTACATACATGTGTATATGCAAAGATTCACTTATACCATGGTTGCTGTTCGTCCCTTCGGCTCCATGCATACTTTGTGTTAGTGGGACCAACTGTCTCAAATTCCACAAGTTCATTTGATTTTTTTTAAGTCAGCGCATTTTATCAAGGAGGATGTAGATACATCAGTTCGCGCCAGGTATGACCGTTGCAAGCGAAATAAAGGCGAGCCATAAGTTCATAAATCAGATTTCTTCCGCAGACTCATTGACAGGCCAAGGCTGATCTTTAGGGGATATCTTTCCCACTCCGTCTTCCAAAGCTTGTTCAATGTCTTCCTCGACCAACATCTCAAATCGCCGTTCCTTAGGTACCCATCCGAGTTCATATGCACGCACCGCCCGGGTTCTTGAGTTTGCACCAGTAAAGCTAACAAACGTTGTTAACCGTTTTATCAGCTCGCAATAAGAAGGATATTCAAGACAGATGCAATATACTCACTATGCCAATTGGTCTATCTCGCTATATGCGGCTTTTTTAAGCTCTGAGGATTCGATGAGCCCCTTCTTGTGCAAAACACTAGCAATGTTGGACATGATGGTCTTGTGGCTGACTGTGCGTGCACTCGCAATGTAATAACGAGAATATGGGCTCGACGCAAGCAGACTGAGATTTGCTTCGACCGCCTTTTGAAAGACAAGCACAAACAGCGCAACAACATCGTTAACATGGACCTGGTGTAAAGCGTGTCTAGGTAAGTTCATCTGGATCTTTTGGATAAATTACAACGAGGGTCTCACCATATCTATAATATTTGATCCATCACCGATGATGTACCCGTGCTTGAACTTAAGCACAGAGTTTATGAAATACTTATAAAAGTTGGACGTCTTGACTGTCGACCCGGTGCCGACTCCATATATCAGCGGTGGACAAATAATAAACGTGTTCAAATAGCCCTCCTCTCCGGCTTTCATTACACTTTGAAAAGTTGGGGAGGGTAGAAGTTCAGTAACTTCTATATTTGGCCTAAAGAAGATTTGGGCACATACGAGACATCGGGGGAACCATGCAACATAGTAGGTGTGATGGATTTAATCACGCCCTCATTCCCATCCTACACTTGTCAATACACAGAGATAAAATCATCAAAAGATTTGAAGCTCACATCCCAAACCTTTCCTTCAAGGTCAGCCATACCGTCCCTTTTTCCATCCAAGAATAGACCTGTTCCACTTGTGTGAATCAACGCCCCAGTCCCGCCTCCTCCGTCATATTTTCGTCTGAGTCCAGCGAGAATAGCTTGTATCAGTCCGTCATCGTCACTATCCCCTGTGTTGATGACCACGTCTGCATCTGCCGCCAACGCAGAGATTTTGGCGTGCTCAGAAAACGCCCCTTGTACAGGCGTGACACCTGCAGCGGTAACTGCGGAGAAGGAGGCGGGGGACCGTACGAGGGCAGTAAACGTATACGAAGGGTAAGTTTGCTTGAGAGCGATGAGAAGTGAGCCTAAAGAAAATGGATTCGTTGTATGTCCATAAACGATGGTATGGAGAGTTTTAAATACCCCCGACATATCCTGTCGCACCCAAAATGAGCACGGAAGCCATCGTGTCTTCTGTCGGGCCTGTGTTAGGGTAGGCGAACCAGCAGCGGTATCAAGGATAAGGAAAAGAGGAAAGAAGGGAAAAGGTGGGACAGCCAAATCATACTGTTCCCGCGAGGATTATCATCGCTTAGCTTCGCAGATAATAACGTTCTTAAGTTAACTGCTAGATACCCATATCAAATTAAGCGCCGCGACACCCTATGCTTAGTCTAAATTGTAAGCGTAAGTAAGTTTTCCTGCAGCGAACTTCCTGAGACTGAGTTCGCCGGTGCCTCACGCTCTGCGGAGTGAAAAGTGAATTATGAGATTTCAGATACTAGAGTATACTGTAGTGACGCTCAGGGATATGAGCGTATCCATTTCGGCTCATGTATTCCGCTCGACTTTTGGGAGGTAGAAGAGCCGAGGAGTTGCTAGAAAAAATACAAATCAAGTCGGAGCCGGAGCTTTTAAGTCGGAGTTTTAATTTCACTTGATTTACGTGTCGTTTGGTTAGCATCATGTTGACTACAATTTCGTAATGATTATGCTATACGTCCCAAGCTCGCAGTGCCTACTCCACGATAAAACGGAAAATTACAGGAATGGGGGTAGAGGTCTACATAAAAGCGTGCAAAAAAAAGAAGAACAAAAAGGGTATTATCTGGTAGCATAGGAAAATCATTCGTCCGCGGACGTCGTCGTGGTAGTGTCGTCAGATGTGAAAGCACGAGCTTGGACGTCGTGCAGTTTGTAGTATTCGCCCTTCACAGCGACGAGTTCGTCGTGTGTTCCTTGCTCAACAAGGAGGCCGTCTTTCATACAGCTAGATATGTTTAGGGTGATTAGCTTATAAATACACCCAAACAAGAAAGTACAAGCTGACGCACAGAATGAGGTCGGCATGTCTAGTCAGGTGCCCAAAGCGATGAGTGATAAACACAACCGTCTGCTTTCCCCGAAGTTTTTTCAGACGCGAAAATAACTCGTACTCTCCTTCAGGATCAAGTGCGGATGTGGGCTCGTCTGCGGCCACGAAGCGGATATCTCCGCCGCTCAGGCGCATGAACGTCCGAGAACTTGAGGTTGATCAGAACAGTACCCTCAAAATAATAAAACTGGACGCACGCTGCAAGTCGTTGGCTCTCGCCGCCTGATATCTCCGTTGAATTGTCTTTCCCGTCCAATATTGACTCCAAATCGGGAATCTCCTCACCAGGGAGGTAAATTTCGGAAAGACCGATAGGGTGAAGCACTGTCTCCAGGCCTTTATCTAACTTAGAGATGAAGTTCGTTGCACCACCCTTCTGCATAGCCAATTCGACTTCTTTCTGAGTTACTTCGCGTCCGGGAAGACCAAGCGCAATGTTCTCGCGTAGTGAAACGGGGTAAGGGTAATGGTCCTGACGTAGAATTGCCATCGTACGTCGTAAATCGGCAAGCTTGTAATCAGAAATCGGGCGACCGTCAAGGAAGATGCATCCGGACGTAGGGTCGTAAAGTCTGTTAAAAAGCTTAATGAGGGAGGACTTTCCAGATCCGTTTATGCCGACGATGACAACCATCTGGCCGGGTTTAATAGTGAAGGAAACGTTAGCCAACGCGTTCTTAGAAGTATTCGGGTATGCGAATGAGACGTCCCTGTAGCATATCAGTCAGTCGGCAGTCGATCACAAATCTTGTCATTACAAGCACGTACCGAAATTCTACTTGCGTTCCGTATTGGTCGTTTTCTATAGGATTATTCTGTAAGGGATATGCAATGTCCCCGTCCTTCACGACATTTTCTATGGTCTCCGATGCGTAAATATCTTTGACCGTAGTAAGGTTTCTCGAAGCGTTTTGGAGTTCGAATCGCGCGCTCGAAACAGTTGAAGAGATAGTAGATGACATTTGTTGGAACAACGAAAGAGACGTGACCGACATGCCGTCAATATTGAAGAGTAGCCTGAAGGCGAAAAGGAGCTGTTGTGGAATATATTTTAGTTAATACTTAATACTTAATGAACGAAATATAAATTCTAACCATGGGAAGTTCGCTTAACAGATCCTCACAAATGCGGGACATTAACGACGTTCGTCCAAGCCATTGTTCGTTTACGGGACTAGAGTTTGTGTCTCCGAGGAGTTCCCTATTTCTTAGGAACTCTAAAGAAATGAATCAGTTATGAGTCATGGCCGTATATTGTGCAGGATCTCCTGTACCTTTTTCTATGAATTCGCCAGCTCCATCGCTAAGCCTATCAGCGCGGAAAGACTCATTGTGGGCAAGGTTATGCATGGAAGCCATCCGGATAAATTCAGGCTTAGTGCAATACGAAACATGACCTAAAGCGAATGCGTCAAGAGACCATGGTAAAAAGAGAAAGATGCTGCAAGGACTAACTCAGGTTCCACAGTTCAGTTTCTCTTGTCAATAGCCTTATTATCGGCTGTATGGCGCACATAGCTACAAAAGTTGGACCAGATGCGCTTTTTCTGATAAGGGCAAAAGTCATAAGCAGCTGCGATGCAACCTTTGTGACACTAAAAAGCATTCCACTGAGGGCAACGAATGCATCCCAAGTATCATTAGAGCCGTATTGGAAGTTGTAATAACCTCCTAGTTTATTTGCAACTGATGGATCTAAGGACCGTCATTAATTAATATCAGCTCCTACTTCTCTGTGTGACGTACCGCCTGCGGTGGCTATATCAAGCTTTAGGACCGCTACGAGAAAAAAAAAAAGTATGAGTTCTCCCTCAGCGGATAGATACAGAGAGACATGCCTACCCTTCATGGTTTTGAGCATAAAGTGGTACTTAACTCGGTTCCGGACGATGTCGAGATCTTTGTCCCTAAAAAATGACAATAAAGAGTTCGAATGCCCGTTTTAAAAATTTAAGGAAGCACACTAACACGACTTTGATAAAAAGGTTCGTTAGGAGAGAAGATACTAGCTTCCCCACTAGCACTTTTGCGATCGTCGCCTTATCCAACTCTTTCCCTTGGAGCCGTTCCCCGATCTATCAAAACCATCAAAGATGAAAGCGTGAGTTTGCTACATTCCATCCAAAGATCAAGTACATAAAAAGATAACTCACCGCATCCAACAGCTTGCTAGTGAAGTACATCGACAGACTGCCTTGAAAACTTTCCCAGAAGTTATGCAGGAAGTAGTACACAACCGACCGCGGTGCAAGGGCGTAAACCTCTTTGAAAAATCGCACGACAAGCGGTACATGTTCAATATAGCCTTTGATATTAGCTTGTATGAATGTAGGGAACGTCCAAAGTTGCGACAATCGAGATTGAGAGGCGTAAACGATCTCCCAAACACCGAGCCTGACCGTATGGAGTTTATATGCCGAGGGTGCGGCAGTACTTGGTTCTTTCGAGTCCCCTTTACCAAAAATCCTTTTGGGATTGCTTCCTGGGAGTGGCCAGTTAAAATGAAGCGCTTGAAGTACGATAACGAGTGTTTCTAGGAGCATCTGGGTGGCGTTGAAACCAAAGAGGCAGGACCCACCCTGGTTATATAGCTCCGTCATTCGGATCTCCGATACAAATCCTCGCATAGCACTCGCGGACAATCTAGCCCGAAGTACAAACACGATATCACTCCTAGGAGTCACTGATCAAGTCATTGAATTTGCCGCTAACTCGGTTACAACGGAAGGTACGCACGGGATTACTAGTAGACGCTTGTACAGCATGCACAGGCCTAGCTCGAGGCGATGCTACAATATTTTGTTGTTCCTCTTGAATTCCCTCTAGAAATGACTCCTACACCAGTTCTTTTTTTAAGTCATAGCATTGCCTGCAGGGCAGCAAGTTCCGCATGGTGGTAACGAGGTTGGGGTCGACTCGAGCGCATCACGCATCTTTATGTCAACCTGACTCAAATTGTCTTCGGTACCGTTTACGTAATGTCAATAATGAAAATCATCGAAGGAAAGCTAATAGGAAAGTAAACATTAGCATCGAGCGCTTATCGCGCGTGCCAGTGGTGTCGAGAATTCGACAAAAAAGGGGACGCAGGGCAGTAGGAAATGGACTGTAGTCGAGGAGTATCGCTTGGCTGAGCAGATAATTAATCAAGACATAACGTACTCGCTGTGCAAATATGCTGTTCTTTGCCGTTCCCCTCCGATGTATTCGCACCGCATGACTGTTTGTACACGGATGAGGCAAGTTTCTCTCGTCAAGGATCTTGCAATTCCGATAATTGGCGAAGCTTGAAGTGCAGACCCGAGATGACTGTACCATGGATATTGAAACGGGGTTCTAAGCATACATACACGTGGGCTAGTGGAAATTAGTTGGATACGCTTGGAGACAACCAGTCTTCAGACTTTGGAACTAAGAAATCATTGGCTTTCGGGCCAGAGCCGCTCGGAGGGTGAAATGTAAATAATACTCAGTCTTAAAACGTACACGAGAGGGGAAGACACTCATTACCACGCAATGTTTCTATTTCACTAGTTCCCCAGCCCGTCCTCTACTGTGATCCATTTCCAAAGGCGCTCGTTGGGGTTGACAAGCTCATTAGAGTTGTCCCCAGAGAAGTCGAGCTTGCCTTCTCCCATGACTACGCTGATTAAAGTTGGGCGTCAGTAGTTGTATGGGCTCCCTTACAGCGATTAAGAATCTACCGGATATGCCCAGATGGTGAGCCCACTCGCCCCGCAGCACTCGCTTCTCTTAACTTATCCTTCGCAGCATTCATATTTTCTTCCATGACTCTATACTTCCCTCCATTCGGCGTCGAGTGGCGATCGAGCGCTGCGGCCGTCTCCGTTATGCTGCGCGTGCAGCCAGCTATGTGCACGTGGGCGGGCACGCTGTCCGCGAGTGCTGCGGGAGAGAGCATTGCGAGAATCGCAAGCTGCGCAACGGCGCGTGCAGTGTCTACCTTGCTTGTATATGTCGTACGCGTATCGGACGATCCAATAGCAGTGACCGTACGTGCAGAGATATCAATGCCAACTGAGAATGACAGAATTTGCAGCAGATTAGAATTGTGGCGCAAAATCGCCGTTCAAGAAAACCTCACAGCGCGGCTGATGTGAAGAGGGTTAGAAGAAGATAAGCGTAAATAGATGCTAAGGAAAGCACGCACATGCAGAGAGTCTTCGAGAAAGAGTCCGGTATATACGGCGATGACTTTGATGTTCCCTCCCTTTCGTTCTGCAAGCTCGGTTGCATATGAAAAGTGTTTACGTTTCTTAATCCATTCCTCATGATCAAACCCTGGAAAGTCGTTTGCCCGATGGTCGCTATGCGAGGGGAATGTTCGGAAGGCACAAAAAAAACAGAAAGGGGAGACATACATGCCAAACTCGCTTGGAAAGTACACTTTGACCCCGGCCTCGACTGCCTCTCGCGCAACCGCGTCTTTCACTAAAGTATCCGCCATCCCCAAGACATTCACTACAATGTCAACACCTTCAAACGCATTTCGCAACTGTGCCACGACTTCCTCCGTGTCTCCGTCATTGCGTACCTCCGCAAGTTCAGCACCGAGCGCAGCGAGGTCCTGTGCCTTGGAGGAAGACGAATCGCGCGTGAGAGCAATGACGCGCGAAAAGAACGGCTTGAAAGTCGTCAGGAGCGCTTCTGTAATAACCCGGCCTAAAAGTAACAGCATATATAACGAAGCTTATAACGTGTTGGGAAGAATCGCACCTAGTCTGCCCGTGGCACCGGCGACCGCAATGGTAGACTGGCCTCTGCTCAACAGTGCGCTCGTTGTATGGGACATGACGGTCAACAAGTATCTCTGCTGAACTCAGAAAACCTTGAAGTCCATGACTGTATTTCGAGATTTTGCAACGTCAGTCGACTCGGGATGACGAAAGTATTACTCTCGGATCGAAACGGTAAGTGTGACGCACTGCTCACGTGGCGCGCTCAATACTCAATGCAGACAATTCGGAAAATCCCGGATTCTTACGGAACAAAGATCCTGTACTACATTTTAATCTTGCGTTTGAGAGGACCCTAACCTCTCTGCCTCAGATAGACCAGATTCAACGGGAGTCACATTTGAGGGGTCATGATCACAAACTTTAAGCATTGCCACACGATACAAAACTAAGTTGAAATATCTTGAAGTCGCTACTAGTCAAGACCTCGCTCCCATTTACTATGATCTCTTGCAAAAAGTTCGATAAATTTTACGTATTCAAGTTGCTGGGGGGAGGGGTCAGTATCCATGGGACGATCTACTTGGTAGCGGTCGTAGAAGACGGCGTCCCAGAGTGCATACGCCCGGCGGTTACGGCAGCAACTCCTGGAACGGGAACGGGAGTAGTCCGAGTCGTAACTTTGGCCGAAATGAATGCACCTGATCCTCGGACTCGGATGACATAGCCTCAAGTATTCTCAGGTCGTCGACAGCTACCGAGCTCGGCACGTATTGCTTCCAGTCTGCGAGCCCAGCCTACCGGTTTTTTCTAGCAATTTCATTGCTCGTCGTTCCTATTGAGCGTCTTGTTCCCCGTTGAGATTATTATGCCTGTCGGACGACAGCCGAGATCACCTAGCTACTGACACCTTCGGGTAACCACCAAGCTGCTAATACTAGGCCGGAGGTCAAATTCACGTTAGTGGAATAAGTTCTCGAAAGGCATACGTGAGCTCCCTAGCTTTCATTTATTTTATGAATTCTACCCACACCCATTCATGGTAAAGGATATCCAAACTTGCTTTGTACAGGATTAATATATTTAACAGTAATACACATCCGCCTGTCCAAGTCCGTATCCCTCCCCGGGTGACATTATATGCCACTTGCGTATCTCAGCATTCGTGCCTGAGTATATGACCCCTACGGAATCTGCCACAAAGCAACAAGTGAAATATAAATGCATCGACCGACGATCCTATGTTGGGCAACCCAAGGTTGCTCTAGTTACCCCCAGAAGTCGAACAGTACATGCGGAAGAGGTCAAGCGCAGGGCGGCAGAATTAAGACAATGGAAAAGTAAAGGACAGTTCACTAGCGTCATAATTCCATGGTTGCGAGAAAAGGACATAAAAAAGAAATTCCCAAGATTACAAGAGCACAGGGAGGTTGTGAGGGTATAAAATCAACTCAGCTAACCTCTAACCTCGGGTAGAAGGGTCGGAACAACAGGGATATACTGCATGAAAGCACTGGAAACGACAAGAATACAGACGCAGAGGACGGGGAGAGGATAGGCAGCTGTGAAGCCGATTATTGAATGTTCAATGAAAATCCGTACTAGGAAGGCACCACAGGTTATTACACTGCAAGCGGGAAGGTGACGCATCAAAGAAATCAAAAAGCTGAAATCGCAATGAGAAGGAGCGTGTCTGATGAAGAAGAAGAAAAGGAAGAACGCGCGGAATTAATAGTTATAATCCTCCCATGATTCTGCGAAAGACAGTCGATTAGCAAACATGATACAGGACGGCATGATTAGACTACAAGCATGACGACAAGAAATCTTACCCTCTGTGATGCTTCTCCAGCCCAGGAAAAGCGTGCCCACGGCAGCAGTTTCTAGAATTGTTGCGATGAATGATCCATCGATCTTTGCGTTTGTTTTCTGCACGTTATTGTTATTGAAAGGGACTTGATATCAGTCAACCGTCCCGAACGAAGTTCAGAGCACATACCCTACAAATGACCTTCCCGAGCAAGAACCATGCAAGCTGAGAAAGGACGAAGCACACTGCCGAGGCGAAGTAGTACAACATCGGGCGACGTTCACGAAGCACGCCGAGAACGATATACGCCATTGTGAGGAAATACAGAAGAGCAGCACTAACACAATAAGATCAGCCTTCCCAGAAAAGGAGAGAGCAAGAGGGAAAAGAACGCACGCCCCCGGCCAAATGCTTGTCAACACAAAAAGCGGGACGCTCCGTAGGTTTGCGGGTGGGTTGGATGGACCAAACGCGTTGGTGATAGTAAGCGCAACATCGAACGAGATGTATGTTGTCGCCACAAAGAACAGAAGCGACAATATAAAAATTGGCTGAAAAAACATAGACGGGGAAAGGCGAAGCTAAGGATAAATTAGGAACGGACAATGGCCAAGACGACGTACAATCATAGAACTGGGCGTGCCGTCTTCGACGACCTGCGTCGCGACGAGTGCATTTGCAAGAAGTGTCCAGAAGAGCGCTGCGACCAAACCTACACCAAAATCCTAGTTAGCAAGAGCGAGACTCGAATGTTTACAAAGGCAACGAACCGGCATGAATCGCGGTGAGTGCAACAAGTGCAGTAGAGCCTTGTTCGATCAGGGCACCATTCGTGATGAGCTGGAAGGGGAGTGTGAGAAGATAGAACACAAGGAAAACACGCAGTTCCGAGCGGCCTATGTGTGGATATGTGATTAGATGATTTCATTGAAAGGGCATAGAGTACGTTAGACGGAAATAAAATATGTATGATATGGGAAAATGCCCGGAATAAGGTTGGTTGGAGGTCTTCGCCTTATCCTCCATAAGCCATAGATCTCAAACCCTCAATCTTCCACAAGATAGGACACAGTACGTCGAGAAGCGGCCGCCCACAATATTAAGAACATAAAGACTTTGAACCACCAGGTGGGAATAACGGTGGACGCCATCAGCGCGCATGGACAGGCGCGAGCAGTGCCAATAAAGGACCGCTCATAGTACGGAGAAAAAGTCGACAAAGGAAACCGACTCACCAACAGCAGCCTTCCGCCTAGACGTCCACCAGATAAGCGCCGCTACAAAGAAGATACTAATGCCGCACACGACGATATTCGCAATGTTGCCAAGCGACTTGCTTGTAGAGAACGAGTTGGTATGGCTGACGAGGGGGATTCCGCACTCAGGGTTAACGCCCACCGGCGCTGAGGCTTGGTCCGCAGAGAGGCCAGGGAGAGACGAGTTGTCGTTGTTATGCAAAAGCTGAAGAAAGGCAAAGATGCGGTAATGGGACCAGCAATAACAGAATAAGTTGGCACAGTTCAGATTAATAAAGATAATGTGGCGCACCTGTCTGTAGAAGAGATTACACCAGGTGTAGCTGGGCACCGTGTGGCACAGAGGCTCGAAATTGCCAAAGCGCGACATTGCTGTCCGATGCTATATGCACGGAGAGCCGGCTTGCGTGTCGTGAGAGTCGTTAATTGGGTGTGCTTATGCGGTTGAAAGTGCCGGTGCAGGACCGAGCAAGACAAGACGGGTAGACCAGCGCCCGACTACGACAGCGACGACGGCTGAGGTGGTGAGCGGAACGGACAACGGCGACGAGAGCGGCTAGAGCGACGACGGTAAGATGGAAAGAATGTTGGAAAATAAATGGCCGAAATCGCGCGTGTCCCTATTATCGATACTAACACGTGGCGACCTCCACGCGGAGGCCGCCGCACATTTGACGGACATTCTAGTTCTGGATTCAGACTGTACCGATCGCCGCCTTCAGCCACAAAACGACTGCGCATTCTTGCACAGCAAAAAGGAATCTTTTTTATTTATTTATCACCGTGTGATTCGTAATCCCAGGTGCACTGTACCTATATCGTTCATTCAGTGTTGTTAGCGGCCCGTCGACGCGAAAAGGTGTGACCGAAACTCAGTATTTGATTGCCATTACGGGATACTGTAGATCTGTATCGTGGTACTGCAACAGTTGTACATACAGTAGTGAATCATATAGCCGAACCATCGGTTGCCATCAAATCTCCAAGGTTAGAAGCAGATAAATAATTTCAAACACTGATACATGATCACATGGTGATAAGGCTGGAAGGAGGTTCGAGTCAACCAGAATTTTGGAGGCTATATTATGTTACAACAAAAGAAATAGGTTTAAAGCCGAGCTGCAATTACCTATTCGAAAATCAAACCCGACTTCGAGGCACTGTCCCCAACACTAATTAGAGCCAGGAATCTCCATCGGCTCGTCCTCAGGAAGACGGATACTCCTGATTTGAATGGGCACCAGCAGGTCAGTAAAACCTTTCCTAAAGTCAGGGGGACGTAGCGACTCACCCTCGGGCTAGCGAGTAGCGACGATAGAACCAGCCCGTGACCAGCCCGGCTACAGCCAGGCATAAATATACAGCGACGGGCCCGAAAAGCACGCCGTGTCTGTCTTCATTATTAACTATTGTGCTGCACAAGTGTTGACGGCCCTTGTCTAGACGTAATCCACCCTCGCATGATGAAGATGGAATTCGGCGATACGCTGTTCTTTCAAACCAGTGGTCACCGTTGAAGGCACAATCAGTATCATCAGGGAGGGGCGATTTTCCTGGCACGAGGACGCACTCTCCCGCAGAATCACGAATGAAGTTTGATTCACTAAAAACCTCGTTAAGCAAACCAAAGAATAGGACCAGATTGGCGCATACCATTCAAAATCGTTATGCGTACAGACGCATGCCTTCACAACTTTTCTTTCCATTGTTCGCTGATTAACACCTTTGCAGTCTCTATTGTGGTTCCTACGACGGTAGAGCGTCTTAAAGAAATCTTCAAATCAGGGAGAGGCACATGAATATTGGGAGGTAACAAATATACCTGTCTGCCGAATTGACAGCCATCCTCATTATCTTCATAGGGATTCCATAACTCGTAGTCGCTATTTGAGAGGTCGTCCGGGTCATTAACGCCTGTATGATGTATCATTAAAACCAGGCAGTCGAATGAGCCACACAGATTTGGCTTACAATCCAGAGATATTAGCGATGAAAAATCGAGGTAGACAACGGCTCCTGAGTCGATAGATTCGAAGTAGTTTCCGAATAAGACGAACTTCCCGCCTGCGGCGCCTTGCGGTATCGCAATAATTGATTTCACGCTGAATCTGTCCTGGCCCGCGAACCTGAACTCTTTCCAGCTATATCCCCCGTCCGTACTAAAGAATACTGTGTCGGTTGGCATGTTGTTGCCTGCCATAACGATGAACGAGCCGCCGTCGCTAATAGCCCAGACATGTGGGCCCTTGCGTGCTTCTTTCCACGTGAGTCCTGCGTCACGACTTATGAAGACGTTGCTTTCCTTGTAAGGTGCAAGTACCTTCCCAACGTTGCCAGTCGCGACGACAAGACCTGGAGCATTGACGCTACCGAGTGACGGGTGATCTCTCGGTCTCCCAGACGCCCCGTGTAGGTGGAGAGCGCATTCCTTAGAACAAAATGAGAAAGTGCGAAAGCCAAGCTGAAGGAGACATACATCGGCATGGCATAAATATGGGGAACCGTATGAATCTTCCTTTGGAGGTGAGAGTAAGCCCCAGGACCGACCTGTAATGCAACTCGTAAGATAAAGGCAGGGTGATAATGCATGAGGATCTCACCATCATCACGCGTGATTCGAGTCTGTAGTTCTTTTCTCCCTGTGATGATGGCATCTTCTGGGCCCTTGATGACATTGATAACCATAGTCCCATCTAAGCCAGGTAACTTCTCAAAGTCGACAGTACCTCGATCGTCACGGTTGACATTTTCCACGGAAATAACAAAGGTTGCGCCATCGTTGTCCGACTTTAGCAACACGCCCCATGATGGATTGGGGATCTCGGATGTTGTGAAGTGGAAGAACATTGAGAATGCGCTGACGTCAAGGATCCTTAATGCCTAAGAATATAAGAATAAGTGGTGCGAACGCAAGGAATCTTGTAAAGCGTACGCGATTTTGAAGGTGTATATGTTTTGGAAAAACGCTCTTGACGTATTCCTCCCCATTTCGGGATACACGGAGGTTGAGCGACCTATTGGCTACCTGATACTGAAAGGTGGTATTAGCAAGAGATTCAAAAAAGGCCGAACAATAAGAGTATCGCACTTCTTTAACAATATGATAGTCAGATAACTTTGCGGATTCCATCACGCTGTCAAAAAGAAGCGACTTGTCCGCGAACGAGAAACTCCCCCATTTTTCAAGCCGCAGGGTGTGTGTGGGTGGGTTGAACGTGTGCTGATTGCCCTTCTTCTCCTCGTACGATTCGCAGAGGGCGTCTATCGTTCTTGAAATACCAGTCCGACTGGATACCCACATACAGTTCCGTACGTAGCGCTCAACTCTACGCCAGCTACGACCGTGGTTGGACGAATAGTAAGCTTCCGCATGACAATTTTCCACGTCTTTATCTTCTTCAGTCTGCATCTCCAGCCCATAGGAGATAGTCATGGATAGGGGAAAACTGTAACACGGGTATCGTGAACGTGTTCGGAAGGGCCGGCGCGCGAGACTTGTTCCAGGACCGTCCCGCGTCAGTCGTGTAATAGTATTCCCTCGATTGCGTAATCAGATAAGCGCGATCCTGCGAATAAGCATGGCTTATGAATGTTGAGAAGCGCTCGTTGGGGAAAAGTTGGATCCAGGTATAACCATCATTGTTGGACTGCCAGACTGTGCCATCGCGCAGACGAACGAGGATGGTCTGTAAAATAAAAAAAGCTGAATTTACGTTCACAAGCCCAAGAAGCGTGCATTGAACTCACTGTCCCGCTTTCTAAGTAGCCGTGTTGAATGATCTCCGAAGAGAACTTAAACGGCTGATGCACGACCTCTCCCTTTTCCGCTTGTGGAGCACATTTCTTTTCGACAGGCCGATCCATGCTTATGCCACGTTCCCTGTTGCATTCATTCCCAGCTATGAGACGATATCCGGACGAGCCCAAGTACGAGCTCGAGGGATCAAAGCAGACGTTGGAAGGTATGGGTTCTGGGCCCACGCGTGCGCAAATGCCATCCTTCTTGAAGAAATTATAGTCGCTGAGTAAATCGACACTTAGTTAATATGATCAACAGGATTTGGGTGGGATACGGACCACTCGTAGTCTATAGCAGTACAAGGGCAACTCTCTTCGGAGCCGCCATTCTCAAACTCGTGGATATCGGTAGAATTGCCGATGAAACAGTTACTACCAGCTTTTCGGCGATAATACCAGCGCTGCAGATCTTTTTTTCAGACTTGTGCCAGGTTAGAGAGAGAAAAAGGCGTATTGCGAACCTTCTTTCCCATGAAGCAACCCTCTCCACTATTGTCATGAATATACCACTTCTCGAAGTCTTCGCTCGAACATTCCCGTTGTCGTAGGGGCGTGAAGTCGAGATGTACGATAACGGATTCAGGGTGCTCAGGGATTGTCTGATTACTGCGTGGAAGGTAGCCGGAAAGGAGGAATTTTTCCGAATACGTATCTGCCACTGTGGTCAGCGCAACTGGCCGTATCTTGTGCCCGAGATTGTATGCTTTCCTGGATAACGAATACAGAATAAACCGGTCGGTTTCAAGTGCCCCGCATGAAAAAAGGAGAGCAAAAAGCGCACCAAGACTTCCCATTATCGTTGGAGTATGCCACTTCGCCTACTTCATCCTCGTGCTTTACAAGAACGATGGAGTTTCCGTGACTAGCAATCCCGTACAGATGAGGCCCTTTTCCAATCATATCCCAGCTCAAACCAGCATCCGTGCTCAAGAATATGTCACATTCATCGTAAGGCTTGCGATTAGGTCCGACGGAACCGATGCGAAGCACAAGTCCGGGTACTGGTGAACTCATTTCGAATGCGTTCTTTAACGGGAATTCTTCTGGTGCATTATGCACGTGTAATGAGCAGTTGTCAACAGAAGCTGGGTCACATCCAATTGATGTACCAAAGACATCTTGAGTTGGAGGAACGAGATGATTCCATGTAGAACCTAAAGGTCAGAAGTTAGAAGAGTGCCGGGTAACTAAAAATAAGGACTTACCACCGTCGAACGTAATACGACTTTGTAGCTTCTCCGTCGCGTTCATTATGCCCGTCAATGCCGTCCACATCAGAGCTAGATACTTTGTCAGAAAGAAAGACAGGTGTATGAGGAAAAGAGGGAAACTTGCGGTTGTCAAACAACAAGCGACTTTGAGGTTCCATGGGGTCCACATCCTCTGGGTCCATAACGACGTTCGCAACTTGGACACCATTTACGTTGCCAATATCATATACAGACTTTCGGTCTTTGCTTAAACCGGCAAGACTCTCTGTAAAAAAAGTGCCATTCGAGTTGCTCACAAGGAGTGATTTGCGCCTCGGCCCTGATAAGCCACGGATAGTTTTGGTGAACGCAAGCTTCTGTGTTGAGCGCTTAGATTCCAGAGATGGGGTCGCGAAATAGCTTGTAGAATTGTCCGGGAGACGCGCTCGGACCCACTGATCGAGATTGAGGCTTACATACAGCTGCACCACTCCTGTTCCGTCCCATAGTTGAACAGTTGCGAATTTTCCCGTAAAGGACATGCTCGTAATAGAGTAATGCTCCCCAGCACCGAGGTCGACGACACGCGAATCAGATTTGAAGAAATCATTTGATGCGACGAGCTGTGAATTCGTATTCCCGTAACGAATACAAAGCATTAGGTCTTGGTGCGAATCCTGAAAGAAGCCCTTTTCAGAATGAGCGAATTTGCAGCCTCGAAGGCCGCTAATGAGCGGTGCTGCCTCAGAGGAGAACGTGTCGCGGGTGTAATACGAGTAGTTCGGGCGACATTGCTGCACATGATTTTCCCGCGGCTTACAGTCCAACCCGGTGTACAATATGTATCCAGATTTCTTTGAGTCAGAATGAAAACTCATCGATGATGGAGAATTCAATATGCCAGGCGCAAAGAATTTTTGCCATGTGTGGCCGTAGTCAGATGTGCGATAATGACTTTTGTCTATAGAAAGAACGAAGGCCTGCAGAGTTTGTCAGTGATAATGCGAGTATATTAATTATGCACATTGTGTCTCCATACGCACGTAACGGCTGTCAAATGGATGCAGAATAACCTGACCGACTTCACCCCGCGGAATATCTGTATCTGTCCATGAATTTCCTCCATCATGAGAGACATACACGGCCTTTTCTGATGAATCAAGATACAATACGGCCTAGATCATCCTTAGACGACTCAGGCGATAATAATTTTAGGAGTGCATACCGTTGAATTTTTGAAGAAGTACAAAGAAGTTGGATCATTACTGAACTTGGAATACGATATATGCGGGTCCTGAGCTAGAGCAGCAAGTGTTAAGACAAGGCTGAGCAATAGTCCCAAAATTCGAGGGACGAAATTCCTCGAGCGACCTTGACGGGCCATTGTCAAAAGGAATGAAGAGGTTGGGAACACCGCCGAAGAGAGGGCATGTGGTTGGTATCAAGCAACAGGGAATGAATCGCGGCGAGTTTACTTGTAACCGTTCTCGGGCCTCCCCAAGTCCGTTCAATTAAATAAGTTCGGGTGATGCTGGAGTCATTCAGTCTTTTTGATTCAGAGTAATTTATCAAAAGCGCTGACCAGGGGGAGAGATTGCTGGTTGTTCGGCTAAACTAGAAAACCCTATTATACACTACGAGACTTCGTTAGAAGGTCGAATACTCACAAAAAAGGATATCGTAGGGTTGTAGAACACCGCCCGGTCGTGAGCTTCTAACTCCATTGACAACCCCGCGCGATGATGCACCGATGCCTGAAGCACCCTTTAGGAAACAATGGCACCTTTATCCACAACTAAAGGCTCTCTCGTAAGCGAGGTATCTGCCGAGGGCCCAATGACAGTGATTTCTAGTACCAAAGGATGACGAGCTGTAACTGTACACTTAAACATCAGACCGTGAGCATAAGCAGACGCTGAATGGAGAACCTGGCGAACCGTGAAGGACCGGAACAAATCTGGATATTAGGCTCCGATGGTGTGTAACTCTCTCGTCCGCAATTGAAGCATCGGCCATGACTTGGCGGATCGGTTACCAAGGTCCTTGACGAAAGCACCTTCGATAAAAAGCAAAACCCGGTGATGGTACTACTGAATAAATGGCCGAAGTCGCGCGTGTGTCCCTATTTTCTCGATAGCACGTGGCGACCTCCGCGCGGAGGCCGCCGGCCCGCTGCGCGTTTGACAAAACCCTAGATTCAGGCTGTACTGATCGCCGCCTTCAGCCACAAAACGACTGCACACCCTTGCACAGCAAAAAGGAATCATTTCATTTATTTATAACCATGCGATTCGTAATCCCGGGCACACTGGGCCTATATCGTTTATTCGATGTTGTTGGCGGCCTGTCGGCACGAAAAAGTGCGACCGAAACTCATAGTACTTGACTGTTCACAAGTGTGGCACTGCAATCTCCACGGTTAATCCTACAGTAGTAAAGAGTTTGAGAGGGAAATACTATGGTTACTGGGTGTAATATGCAGCCCGTTATTATTTTCCGATCAACAACCGCCTCAATTACAGTAGGAATTCCACAAAAAACGCATTGGACTTGTGTGGAGAATATTGCAATATGTTGTTGGAACGGATAGGCTGACTATGAGGCCCCAATCACGAGTGAAGATTAATTATTACTGACACATAGAATACACATTAATTTTATGGATTAGCTTTCCCCATGCCACGCGCGTCATTGATGACGATGGAATAGGGAGTTTTAGAGTTTTAGTATGTCTTTTCAAGCATTTCCGTATGTGCTCGTCAGTTTTCTCATCATCTTGGTTAAACTCTCAATGCCTACTAGCCCGCTCCTTATATAGTCAAATCGCGTCAACAGAAACCACTCCAAGAAATCGGTAACTTCCGCTACCCTCCGGCGCATGTCTATTTTTGTGGCGTTCAGCGCGCCAACGTGTTGAATCCCACGAGGAGAAGTCGAAGATAGACACTGATCCTTTCACGTTACTAGTATGACGAGACTCTGATACGTTGGAGTGCATCGTGGCCTTATGAGGAAATATTACCCCGGTCCTTGCGGCCGCTGGCAAATCGGCAAGCGCTCAATGTTCACGATTATTTTTTCAGCATGTCCGTTATCGTTTTGCTCCCACGCCGTTAAAACACGGCTCTCGTCTTGCTATAAGTACTCTCAGAGAGATCCAGCTTATGGTTGTGCCGTTAGTAGTAACCATGGCTCCGCCCAAATCACAAGGTCTTCACAGCTCCACTTTCGTTCAACCCCCTCTTGACTTCACTCTGAGCTTTCCCGCTCTCTTTGACTGGCAAGCAGAGCACTCCCGCGAGCATCCATTCTTTATTTTTGAAGATGCCCCGGGAATCCATAGGACAATCCACTGGGGTGAGGCTGTACAAGGCATACACCGTGCAGCTCAGTTTGTGCGAAGAGCTGTTGGGATGTCATCTCAAACGGATAGTAACAAGAAACCGTTGATTGCAGTCCTTGCATCATCAGGTACTCGATTAATCACTCCTTTTTTAACATACCTAACTCTATACAGACACGATAACGTTCTTCAGCTTCATCATTGGTGTGATGAGAACAGGATGGACGCTCTTTCCTATTTCCCCGCGTAACAGTCCAGCGGCAGTGGCTGCACTTCTTGAACAGACGAAGGCCTCACACCTCTTCGTTTCGGTAGAGTCAGCCATTCAGAGTCTAGCTAATTCCTCTTTGAATCAAGTTGGGGAAAATGTTACTATTGAAAAGCACAAGATGCCCGTATTTGAGGACCTGTTCCCTACCAAGGGATACGACTATTCATTCCAATTTGAACCTCCTATCGATGTAGACATGGATTCAAATGCACTTATCCTCCATTCTTCCGGTATGTTACTAAAGACTACATGTCTCGCACCCTTATAAATCATCTATTGTTAGGCTCTACCGCTTTCCCTAAGCCTATCTTTTTCACGCATAGGGCAATGATTTCTAATGCTTCATTTCCTTGTAAGGGCCCGTTTTGAAGCGATGGTTTTCTGGTGTTAATTTCATGATTAATCAGGTTACGGAGAAACTGACCTTTGCGGGAGGATTTTCGCATGCCACGCTGTACCGATGTTCCACGGGATGGGTTTGCTCATTGTCCTGTACTCTGTGAGCTATATTTTCTTCGTTCTTCGTCCGGTATTTTATTTTCGACATAGATAACGAGCGGTTTCATTGTGGCCACGTTTAAACCCAGCTCGCCCGCTACGGTCCCGAACGTAACGAACACTATTGAGGGTGCGATAACTATGAAGTCTGACTACGTTTTCGTGACTCCGACATTTATTGAGGTTTGTTCAACGACATCTTACAAAATGTGTTTTTCTTGGCTTAATATTTGTAAAATTTCAAGAGCTGGTCGCGTGATTCGAGCTACGTTAGAGCGTTGGCGAGGATGAAAGGTACTGTAAGTGCACACAATAAAGCAATAGCTCGTACGTTTGAAGTCCTGATTTATGTGTTTAAGATTTATGCGGGTGGGCCACTCTCGAAAGAGGCAGGAGACTACCTCGTTGGGAAAGGAGTTAATATAATTGTTCTTTTTGCAGCGTAAGCTGATCTTTCTTTTGGTTATACCCTGACCTTCGGTCCTCATTTATTTTTCTTGCGACAGCACACAAGTGATGAGTATCAATGTGTTTCTTGGAAGTAAGCAAATCATCCACACACGTAAGTGCCTGAACGCCGATGATACTGACTGCTACTTTTTTAGAGCCTGCTGGAATGGATTGGGAATACTTTCAAATTTCCCTATTTCGAGAAGCTCATTTTGTTGACCATGGAAATAATGAGTACGAAATAGTGATCATTGTAAGTCTCTTCTCACTCCAATCACATTCTTTGCGTATCAGCCAACGCGAGAGAAATGCTTTGGTGTCACAAGGCGACAGAGCACTTTCGTCCGAATGTCATTAACACCACGGTGAATGGACGAGAGGCTTATGAAACGAGCGACCTGCTTTCCCCACACCCTACGAAGAAAGGGTACTGGAAAGTTGCCGGCCGTACAGATGACCAAATCATGCACTCGACAGGAGAAAAAACGAACCCCGGCCCACTTGGTGCATACAATTCCTTTTTCCTAAATGTATTATCTTTTTGACGGGTTTGTCAGAGGCCATGTTTTGTCAGGACGCCCTCGTCCAAGGCGCAATCATGTTCGGACGAGGCCGTTTTCACTGCGGTGTCCTCGTGCAGCCGAAAGATGCGTTTAACCCGTATGACGTGAAGAAAGTTATAGAGTTCAGGAACCTTATCTGGTGAAAACTCTCGTTTAAACTTTTGCACGTAACATCTAATGGCCATAAAAAGGCCTACTGTTGAGAAGGTCAACGCGTATGCTCCGACGCACTCCCGGCTCTTCAAGGAAATGCTTCTTGTAGCTTCGCCGTCTAAGCCCATTTTGTACACTCCAAAGGGTACGCTTAGACGTATACCTACTCTCAATCAGTATACGGACGAAATCAACGCGATCTACGCCGCCGTTGATGAAAGTGCACAAGACGAAGTCGAAGGGCCCGTAGACTGGTCGCTACTTAATGTTACGGAATTCGTCCGACAGGTCGTAAAAAAGACAATGAGAAAGGGAGAACACGAAATTTCAGACAATGCAGATTTGTTTGAATTTGGGCTTGACAGGTATTTTATCACTCAACACATTTTTATCGCTACTGACGCATATGGCCTGGGACTCTAGCCTTCAAGCAACGTGGATTCGGAACACCTTTCTCCGGGTCTTGCGCGAAACACACCCGAGCGTCGCACGCGGGCTTTCTATGACCTATGTTTACGACAACCCTACTATCTCCGGCCTCTCGAAGTACCTCTCCGCTAAAGTGATTGGGACTTCAGCCGCTCCTACAGAAGGAGAGAATGACAAACGCCAGGAGTTGTACGCACTCTTGTCGAAGTATACTTCCGCCTTTCCAGATTTCGAGCCCACCACGTCTAATAATCATATTGAACGAGGCGGGGATGTCGTTCTGATCACCGGGAGCACAGGCTCACTAGGATCAAATATCATGGCGCGGCTCATCCAAAGTGCAGGTATCACGCGTATATATGCCTTGTCACGACCTTCGTCAGACGGCACTTCCGCCAAAGAGAGACACACGCGGGCCTTTGAAAGGGAGGGACTGGATGGAAAGCTACTCGATAACTTGAAAGTTAAGTTTCTGCAAGGCGACCCGAGTATCGTAGGTTTTGCTGTCGATGCAGAGCAATATGAGGAGGTGAGTAACATGTTTAATAATACGATCAGACGCAATGACGGTTTTACCAGATGCAATCCACGGTCACACACATTATCCACAATGGTATGCCATTTCTAATCTGTCCCTGCTCATGGTCTAATTACTCCGATTGTCAGGTTGGAGAGTAGATTTCAGCGTCGCCCTTACCTCCTTTGAGTCAAATATCCGGAGCGTGCGAAATTTCATCGACTTCGCTTTAACTGGACGCGGTGCAGCACCGGCGCGTATTGTCTTCATTAGCTCTGTTGGAGTTTTCCTTAGTCTGTGGACCATTTAAATCTCCCTCAAGTGCAAGCTTATACCTTTTCTAGATTATAAAGAGAATGTACCTGCCGCGGAAGAACCTCTCGAACAACCAGACTGTGTCCTCGGAATGGGATACGCTGAATCCAAATGGGTATCCGAGCAGATCCTGGAAAAAGCGTCAACAATGACCCCGTTGAGCACAACTGTTGTGCGGTGCGGTCAAATGACTGGCGGTCCGAGTGGCGCGTGGAACAGTCACGAGTGGTTCCCAAGTCTAGTCAAGAGTAGCGTTTCCCTTGGGAAGGTGCCAAATGCGAACGGGGTGAGCGTTCTATGCTTTTGATTGGTCAGTGTTTTCTTAATCTATATGCAGGCCGTGTCGTGGATTTCGGCGTACGAATCTGCAGGCGCAATTGTAGACTTTCTACATGCCGATGCTGAGCGTGTCCTCCACCTTGTGCACCCACATCCCGTGCCATGGTCCGGCATCATCGGTGCCTTTGCACGAGCGTATGACCTAAGGGTTGTGCCCTATGAGGAATGGATAGCCGCACTCGAGGACGCGCACGCGGACCTGTACGCGGCGGACATCCCGGATACAAGGAAGGTCGAGAGTGCACATCGTGAAAACCCTGCACTGCGCCTGCTTGACTTCTTCCGAGCAGCGCAAAACAGAAAAGAAGATTCAGTTTTTGAGCCGCTGGGAATACCCAAATTGAGATGTGAAAAGGCTCTTGCAGCATCTACCACTTTGAAGAACGCAGAGCTTATTGGCGAGGAGAATGTAGGAAGGTGGATAGCTAGTTGGGCCAAGGCAGGGTTCATCCGCAAGTAAGGATAGTGTTAGTGTAAAAACGATGTAGTCACAAGAATCAAGCTAGTGTTAGTCCATGTAACTATAAATTAACGCGTGTCAGCAGGGCGGAAGAGGTCCGAGCGGCGAGTAAAGCCGTCCATCTGTAAGAGCAGTTTTTAAGTAGGCACGGTTCACTTGCCAGGAACCGTACCCCACAAAATTTTGGTCCCTGAAAATCACACCAGCGGACTCGGATTACGTCTTACCCCATCTGCGCACTTTGGAAAATTACGTAGCGATGCGGTACATGGAAGGCTTCGAAACTCTCGGAGACTTGGGTAAAGCCTAAGCTTGTATGTGTTATCGGCAGGAAATGAAGACAGCTGAGCCTACAGATTTATGAATTCAGAAAAATCAAAGTACATGGTTTAGTATCCGTGACGTAAGCACTCAGGAAAGTAGAGTGCCGACTTTTCACCAAAATAGGCCAAAGAGGGTCATTGTGGCGAAAAGTTAGCACTTTGTTTCCTTTATACATGTATATCAACAACGGCAATATCGATTTTCGGCATTAAAAGTTGTTATTATAGAGATTATGCTAAAGTATTTTAGAGCAATTTATTGAGGGAAAATTATCTATTGACGGACCTGAAAAGTGGCCTCCTTCGTGTTTTGGCCCTGTAGAATCAGATTTTTTATTTTCTGGCCTGTCCTCGTGCATACCTAAATTAAATTTTCATTTTCATTTTAGGAAAAATTATTGAGTTTACGGTTTTATATACAGATTTTTACGGGGCGGAGATACTTTGTGAGTCACTATAAGAAAAGTCTTGAATCTCTACTTTTCATCACCCAGAGGTTCGATCCAGCTTGGATCACCCCAGAGAAAGCACCAGAGTAAGGACATTGTCCGACGACCCCGTGATGCGCAGAAAAAGTGCATCTAGAATATTCTGTGGTGTCGTGAACAACATTGCGGACGTTGGAATTGTAGGCTCTGCGACATGAGTGAGTTTCCTTTCATGTTTGGGTAAGTGGTGGTCGACCACGCGTCCATAACTTCATATAAACTATTCTGAGTTGGAGTTGCTTAGAAAAGTTCAAGGTCAAAATCGCGCGGGACCTGTGTCTTTTTCAAGTTATGGAATTACGCGGGTATCGTGACGCCTCGTCGCGACTCGCACTGGGACTAATCTTCATCTTTTAGTACAATATACACTTCAGACAATACACCGAACGTATTTCAGCGTAAACCTTCGGAGCATATACATGTATCGGAAGACGTACCCTTATGACACAGATACAGTAAATCACTGCTTTTCTATTGTATTAATATTAATCGTAAGTGTGGGATTGTCTCAAGTTTGTCTGGCCCTGTGTGTCGCGTGCTTTTGACGCCTGCGTTGGTCTACGACCAGAATTTGGCTGATGTGGGTCCAGGATAGTGGCGCTAGTATTTTGTCGAACCGACGAATACGGATAGCCGATGTAACACATCACAACCATAACAGCGCTACTAGTATAAGGGTTTCAGCCGAGCAGAGTATTATGATTTCTGGCACCGTGACTCTATGCTCGTCGCGACCTTGTTTTCGTCGGTTTTGGAATCACTTGCGAGATACTGTAGGTACCGGCAAGCATTAATATTGGAAGTCGTCGAGACGGACTTGTTGTTATCCACGTACTTCCATTGCCTCGTAAGCGGGGCACACGTTTCCGCGTCCCCTCTAGTGCATCTGCTTATTCGTCTCATGAATGCTTTCCATCAGTGGTACTGCGAAAACAAATTGTCCGACCTCTTTCAGCTTTCTCCATGACCAGTTCAAAGCAAGTCATTTACCCGGCCCTTGCGTTTATGGCCCCCGCATTTTGTCTTGTGCCATCCACACTGACTCGGATGATGTCACCTTTACTGACCCTCGACGATAACTTGCCCTCGCCCATGACAATTGGTTTTTACAGCATAGCGAGTAGACACAGTCAATTATCATATCGCATCACCCTTGATTTATGAACCTGTGTCCTGGGTGCAAAAGTGAATATATACGGTCTCCATGGAACGCATTGTGAAACGCCAACGACGCCGAAATAAACATGAGGAATCCTGACCTTGACTTTCACAAAGAAAAGCTGCCTATGATGTAAAACATACAGTGTAATGCAGCTCCGGATCCGATTTGTGGAATGAAGGGGATATGTCTAAAACCATAAGCCGGCAAGACAAGGCACCGACTATATGTTACACCGGTGAGACGTGGCAACCTCCAGGCATCGGCGCCACAGAGCTAGACTACCGGATTGTGGTCACTGGGTCGAAGTGCGTGATCATCATTCATGTGACTAATCTCGATTAATATTGGCGATCCCGGGTCCAGGCGTAGATATTCTTCGGCTGCTCACACGTGATAGGTGTTTGCCGTTTTAGACCTCCTCACCTTTTTAGACACCTGAGACTATTCTGCGCTGGATGCACAGGTGGTGCCAGTGGGACCCGGAGGCTGTCTGTTTGGTAGCGAAACGTCGTACACGACGAGACTTGATGGTATGCGGTAGAAAATGATGTCGTCAATTGTCTTGATGTGATTTATATCTTAGGGTTCGATCGTTCTTTTTTAGCCTAGATGACGCGTACACATCATGGGAAGTATACGCCGACGCGCCGGCAAATGTACTACTGAGACTTGACTCTAGCGCTTAAAATATCGCGTCAGATGTGAGCAGAATGATCAAAGAAAAATTGCGTGTTTACACGGTTGAAGTGTACAGCTACCACCGTAAATACCGTGGCCGGCTGCGCCGAGAAGAACGCCTGCGGGAAGCAGTGCATTCATTGATGAGTCGGTTGCGCTGGGAGTAGGCCACCGCGGAGTAAACACATACTGTACAGGTGTGCAGGTTGCAGATAGTGCATTTGCAGGGAAACCCAAATGCTGGGAAACGATGCAGTTATCTAGGGTCAGGCTGACGGGAATGTAAATCGGAAGCGACATGACGCAAGTACTATGAGAGATGGCAACTGAGAGCTTCGCCTGTCCTTGATGGAGGCCAACCAAGAGCCAAAAAGCGTTGGCAAGATGCGGATTAGGGGAGTGCTATTCCTCTTGCTTTTAGCCATGGCAAGGCATCGCCAGCGCCGACATAGGGGGAACACGTCTGCCAAAGCAATCAGACGCCACTCGGACTGTTTCTCGAAGTGACAGTGGGAAATGGCTGAGTATATTAGACAGGCCTTCCATTTTACGTAGGAACGTGTTATGTTTCGCCGAAGCTCAGTCCAGCGAGAATATTGGTGTCGGGCCGCGAGAGATACGATAAGGAAAAAGAGATAAAGGAAGAAAGAAAAAAGATAGTAAAGTGATGGGAAGGAAAATTGACAGTGATTGTCGCGACTTGCACAGATCCAGGGTGACTGGGGACACTCGGCATTCGGCAGTGGGGCAGTTGCCGGTCGGCCTACTCGGGACTTTTCACCAACTGTTTGGGGCGCAACACATGACAAAGCAGATAGGTGTAACAGCCACATTGCTAAAAGAAGCAGGAGTTTCCTAAAGAAAGTATACAATGCCTAGCCTTAGCGGGAAATTGGGTTTGATGTCAGGCTTACGAAAGATAGACGAGCGGGAAGAGCCGAGGAACGATATTACAAGGGAGTGGACTGGTGATCGTCTTTCCCCCGTGTCCTCTTCGTCCATGTTCTGAGGCCCGTCGACTGTGCTCCCCTCTCCCCCTCCCTCTCCCTCCTTTCCGTCCGCTTCCCTTCTTTCCGACAAGCCCTAAACCGTTACAAGGATACCGCCTGGAGTGCGTCCTTTTTTTCTCCTATTTCCTGCTATTTTTTACGAGTGCTTATCATCTGTGCGCATGTACCCCTTTGGACGATATCGACGACGACGACAACGACGAGCAGATCTCGCGACCCTTGCCGGCTTCTTACTTCCCGCCCATCCCTCATTATTTCCCTTCGGACGTACTCCTCTCCCTCCCCAATTTCTCAGAGAAAGTCAGCTTGAGATCACTCGCGACTTATCTTCTACACCGACGACATCACCCGATACCACCGCCTTCTTCCCGCACTCCGCTCCCCTTCTCCCCAGCACGTCGACTGGTCTCCTTTCGAACCTCTGAACGCCCTCCCGGACTCCGCTGAGCAATCGCGTGTCCCCGATCTGTTCACTTCCCCCCACCTCCACGTTACCTTGTCTCTGCCCCACGCTCGCAGAACACAGCCACCGCCCATCACCACCACCACCACCACCACCTTACGCTTCCATTTTGGGTCACCGCTGAGTTTATCGCGAACCCACGAACCCTTCTGCACGCTCTACATACCACGCAACTCTCCAACTGTAGCATTTACCGATCCCAGTATTAACTGGCTTGATCACTTTTTGACCCGGTCTTTTCCCACTTTGAACCCCTGATCTTACTACATTTGGTCTTGACTCGACCTCCAGCTACAAGCAACAGATATTCTCAGTAGTTTTGATAACAAGCATGTCGATTCAAGAAGTTAGCACGCCGTCTTCGACTACTGGCTCCACTGCCGGCTCTCCGCCCGCTTCGCACCCACTGGTGACTCCGCTCACCCCGAACTCTGCCGCATTCACTCCGCCTCCGGCGCCTGTCGATCGCGAGCCCAGCGTGCGTTTTTTGTCTTTTCACGTTGGCCTGGTGCTCATCTGTTTTCATATATGCACCATCTGCGCCAAACAATAACCGGAATAAACCACCGCGATACTTATTGTTTGCGAAAATATTTGAAATACATCTTGTACAGATGTCGCCGGCTGGCAGCGCCACACTGGCTACGGCGACTGCGACATCTGGCCCCGCAAAGCGCAAGCCTAGCCGACGTGCCAACACTGCCGAACGTCGGGCCACTCATAATGCTGTCGAAAGGCAGCGCCGCGAGACGCTTAATGGGCGCTTCCTCGTATGAATCACATTTCTCTAGAAATATTCAATTCTTATGTATAATTAGGATCTCGCCGCCCTCTTGCCGAACCTCGCGACGGTGCGACGCCCATCTAAATCCGCGATTGTCAACTCGTCGATTGCGCTCATTCATGCGAGTCGGCGTACGCGTCTTCTGGCTGCACGCGAGTTGCGCCTCCTTCGCTCCGAGTCCGATGCTCTCCGCCGTGAGCTGAACGAATGGCGTGCGCGCGCGTCATTGCCGCGTGTTGAGGAACCCTCGCGCTCTCAGGAATTCCTGAACCTTATCAGCCCTCAGGACATTGAGGGTGCCGGAGGGGCGGATGGTGCTGGTAATGGAGAAAGGTGGTGGGATGCTGAGGGTCTTGGTGAGATGGGTGAGGAGGAGCGTAGGGCGTACGAGCTCGTGATGCAGGATGGTGAGGAGGACGGTATTGGTGAGGATGGCGACGATGACTTTGTGCGCATGAATCCTGCTTTCAAGGGCCCTGCCTCTGCGCCTGCCGCAACTGGTGCTGGTCAAGTCAACTCCCTCGGCCTTGTTCAGCAGCGTCAGCAACAGCAACAGCAGCTTAGCTTCGCGCGCTCCCTCGCATTCGATAGCATGCCCTCTCATCCTGCACTCTCAGCTGGTGTGCACACGATGTACGAGCCTTCGGGACACCCTCATGGTGCTTCCCACGCGCTTCCCGTTCATCCGGACTTCGCTGCTCAAGCGCATGCACAGCTCAACCACGACAAGCTTGCAGGTGCATGGGGAGCTCACCAGGCTAATGCTGGTATATTTTTGGCGCAACAAGCGCAGGCGCAAGTTCCCCATTGGGCGCAACAGCTTCCTGCTGGACATTTCACGCCACCGAACTCAGGCTCGGGGTCACCGCTTGGCGGACACCCGTTTTTCCTTCACCAGCAACAGGCGCAGGCGCAGCATATGTACTCGGGCTCGGAAATGGATGATGCGAGCTCTGTGGGAAGTGCCGACGGTATCACGGGCGGAAGTAGCGCTGGTGGAAGTCCGGGCCCGTATGAAGTCGGTGTGGGTTCGGCGAACGTTAGCGCGAACGGTAGGCCTTCCTTTGGGCGCAAGCCAAGCCTCTCGCTGAGTTTACCTGGGTCAACGTGGAGTGCTCAGCAGCAGCCGCCTCTCGCGGCGAACGGCGGGGGACGCCATATGAACGCCATGATGGCGATGATGATGTGAAGGGCAACGTATCGCCGCCCTTCTGCCGACTCGCAATGAGTCGATGATATCCAAATCATAGACCGTTCCGTCAATCTCGCTCTTGTGTTCCTCTATCTCGTCCGCCTATCTATTGGCATGCCGTCTTGCGCTACATTGGGCCCAGCTAGCTCATGCTAGATGGTCGTGTGCACTATTGTCCCCCGCTTCGTCGCCATTCCTGCTTCTTCTGTGTATGTTCCCTCTTTATTGCTGATTTGTACAACCGGCCTTCGATCCCGCGATGACTCTTATCGTCCACTGCTTGATCGGTACCTTCGCCTGTGTGATTGTTGTGTATGTCTTGTCAGTAACCGTCCTTCTGTTCGCGTCTGTCTACGGGCTGCTGCTAAGTAGCCTAACTACAATTATTAAATCGGCGTACCGACGCCCCGGTCTTAAACCCCCAGTCGCTCCTTCACACTCAAAAAAACCCACTGCTTTTCTCCCCTGATACTTTTTTTTTTCAGCTCGTCAATGGCAAGTCCGTAACCCCCCCCCCCCACCCCCACACACCCCTGGTAAATGCCGTTTTCCGTATTGTATTCGACTGGTGTTCCGTATCCGTATATACGCGCTTCTGCAGTCCTGGGCCTGTCGCGCAGGGTGAAAGCTGTGGTTGAGATAATTAAACCCTGGTAAGGCTGTTTCTTGCGCCTTAGATTTGGGCGTAAAATTTTTACTCAATTCAAGGTTCTTGAGATGACCTCGGTGGGGACTTGCAGTTTGTTTTGCGTGTGTGAATGTCGAAGTCGAACTTACCGTGCTGGATCACGAAGTGACGCCGCAGACCGTTGAGACCTGCGTATACACTTGAAACGAGTTGTTGTTCTTGCTTTAAGATAGGTGTCACCGTCACCAAGCGTCCACTGGCAGCGCCCGTAAGCATCATGATGATGATAACGGGCGCCATTAATATTACCGTCGTGTCGACATTCCTGCACGTTTATGTTGGCATCCTCGTCAATCAATGTCAATGATGACGCGCTCGCGTCACGGTGCTCAGCGCGGGCGTTGTGTGAAGCTAGTGCCAGTGGTCTTCTGAACGAAATGCAACTCTGAGTCTCTGAATCTGATCAATCCCTAAACAGGTCACGTGTTCCGTGCGCTCCCTCCGAACGTCGAGCGTAGAGACAGTACTAGTGCTTTCTCCGGGACACTAGTACTAATACTCGCCGGCTTCTACAGACTTGATGCGCTCCTGGAACTCCTGAAAAGCAACCACGAACAATTCCACATCTTTTTTCACCGAGATGGGGTTTTCATAAGTGAGCTCAGGCTGGAGATGTGTACGTACCTGACAAGCGCGGGGAGGCGTTTTGAAAGTCACATAACGCATCACTTGTACATGTATGCGGATTATCATGATGCACTAGGCGCACCCTCTGAGATGCTTAAAGCTGTGTATAAGACGGAGGAAGAAAGCCAGAGACTAGTCTTCGATTCCCCCGGTGAAATCACAGACTCAAACTGGATCGAGAACCCTAGGCGATGAAACGTAGCGATTAAAGACTTCTTTCATTATCCCCACTATTTAACGGAGCCTACCCTCAAGTCATTCTCAAAAGTCGTACCTCGACATCGGGATCGGGATTAATATTGATATTGATGCTACACTCGACAAGCTTAAGTATGGGTTTTTTTTTCGATCTCCGCGAACTGGGTGGACGATATCGTATCCCCGCTCCACCTCTCCACACACAAAACTCTAGCGTGTCCCGTACCCGTACCCGCTCTAGGCGGTCCTAGCCGTTCAAATCCCCACTAACCTAACCCACCGCCTCCAGAGACCCAAAATCCAGTCCCGCGAAACCAAAATAATATACATAGATACCCTCCCTTTGCGCTCATGCTCATGCTCATGCTCGTGCCCAGGCCCACGCCCGCGGCGCACCGACGCCGACGCCGATGCCGACACTGCCGCCGCAGGGAGTCACAACTTCCCACTAAGCTCGCGCTCGACCGCCACGAGCGCGCGTGTGTCAGGGTGCGCCCACAGCCGCTCGCCCACCTCCGGCTCCGTCGGCAGCAGCGGCCGACGCGGTGCCCCGCCGTACCCGTATAGCTTCTCCAGTATGTATTTCGTCCCCGCTATCCCGTACTTTGCGATCGTCGCGTCCGCACGTGCGACGATGCCCTGCAGACGCTGAGCCTCGGGCAGCTGTGCGGGGGAGGACACCGCGGCGACGCTCAATTCGTACAAACGCGCGAGTGTATGCTACATCGATAAGATGGGGAATAGGGGGGAAAAAAGGGGGGGTAAGCAGTAGGCACGGGCGGTGGTATTTATTATATAAATATATCACGACGTACAGGAGCGACGTTTCCGAGCCCTGTGATCGCACCGTGTGCGTTCATGAACGCAGAAACGAGGAGGAAGTCCACGAAGCCGCCGAGTACAAGGAAGGGGAACGCGGTGTCTTTGCGCGGGTACGTTTCGGCGAACGACGCCTCGGACACAGTCGCGCAGATGCGCGTGAGCTTGCCGACGTTGCCGCATCTAGGCACACGGAGTAATGCATAGGGAGCGGTACGGGGATTCATATATTCAGTCAGCAGTCAGTTGGGAATATGCGCGAGTAAACTGTTTAGGCGAGAGGGGGGGGCGTACGTTAATTTAACACCAGCGAGGTTCGGGCATTCACTGGCCAGTTCGGTGATTACCTCCGAGTCCACATCGATTCCGCTAGCAGCACCAGGGACTGTGAAAGGTGGGGGCATTAGGGTACGTGAGAGTTGGGGGGGGGGGGGGGGGGGATATCGACGAAAGGCGCACGTACAGTTGTAAATGATTACAGGCAACGGGCTCTTCTCCGCAACCTCCGTCCAGAACGCCTTCAGCGCCCGGCGATCGCCGCCCAACGCACCAGCATAATATCCACTGAGGATCGCGATCGTCGCGTCCGCACCAGCGTCAGCGGCCTCCTTGGCGAGCTCGACGACTTCGCGCGTCGCGCCCCCGCCGATGCCCGCGATGATAGGCGTCTCCGTGAGCCCGACGCCGTCGAGCGCCGCACGCGCGGAGCGGATGAGCGTGCTGCGCTCTGCGTGAGAGAGGTGGTGCGCCTCGCCCATCGAGCCGCTGAGGAGGGGCCCGACGCCTGCTTGTGCGACGCGCACGACGTGGGCCTCGAAGGAGGGGATGTCTGGAGGGAGGACGTGTTCGGTCAGCTGGACCCAAGGGGAGGAGGTGCGTGGACGGACCGAGGTCTTCCGAGTCGGGGAGGAAGAATGTGGGTATAGGGGCGTAGATGCCAGCCTTGAGACCGCGGTGGGCGTGGCCATTGGCGACGTGGTGACCGTTAGTGTGCCCGTTAGTAGACATTGGCGAGTCTGTTTCTGCGCGGTAGGGGAGGAGGAGGGGATGGACAGGGAGGGCGGTTCAGAAGGGGACAGTCATGCGCGACCATGCTTATATTTGAGCAGGAGCGAAGAACGGGAAAGACGACCCCTTGGTGCCCGGTCCGACGCCCCCGCCTCCCCCTCTCCGCGCGGCCCGCCCTCTCCCAGCTCTTCATACACTCCGGCCACTTCCTCTCTCCGTATCGCATCTTCTTTCTGCCCATCTCACCCCCCTTACGGCGCAAGCCTAACTTGTCCCTGGCGGCGCGAGAATTCCCCTGCCGTTTTGCATCTTGCGAGTTCAAATCCGAGCAAATTTTTTTCTAATAAGCCGAGTGCGCACGTGCCTCATCACATCATGACATAAGTATTTGCCTCACCTTTTCGGGGCGGGAGCATCCGTCGGCGCCATGAGGACTATCGCGGGCACAGCACAACAAACGGCCAGGGTAGTACCGTACCACTACAAATTTCCTCCCGCAAAAAATCTCACACTTCAAAACCTACACGTAATTTCGCCTTTTTATCACGTACCCCATATTCTTTTTCTCTCCCCATCCGAGTCTATACAATGTGAAAGACATCCAGGCTTTGCTTGTGCTCACGCGCGTGCCCCCCTCAGCGCCCCAACCGATTTGGAGCGGGCGCTACTGCGGACCGCCCCCCGCAATCGCAGGCTTCCAGCTTCCAGACGCACAGGGAAGGTGTCTTGCCTTGGCATGGGCGCCAGAACGCTCTCCTCTCCACCTCGGTTCGCAAGCATGGCAACCCGAAGCCCAAACATGAAGCCGCGAAGTCGAATAGATGCGAGATGGCCCCCACCCGCTCCGTTCGTAAACGTACAGATAGGTCTATCCTCGGTAGCATCTTTGCCATCCTCCTCCCCCGCGACCATCCTGCGACACGCGACCCCGCACAGATGATGTATGCAAGTCCCATTCTTTCCGCGTCTTCTCGCCTCCTAAATTCTGTAGATCACCATATAAGAGATAGCATGCAAGTCACGTTCGCGCATTGTGCTTCTCGGGGGCCTTCTAAGGGGCTGTGGTGCTCCCAATCAGGACCGGTCTCCAGCCAGCAAGAGGAAGTAGAAAAACGTCCCGCGACCTCGCGCAGCGGCGGCTAGCCGGAGACAAGAAGCGCATTCAGAAGACAGGGGATGTCAATACGAGGCATGGAGACACGATATTCGAGAATCCGACGATTGTGGAAGCCAAGAATACATGGACTATGCTGCCTCGTGTGCGGGCGTGCTTATCAAGTCCCTCTTGGTGCACCGGGGAGAGACGTCCGCCCGGCGGTAGAATGGGAGGAGAGGGGTGATCACAAGAGCCGACCGGAGCGTCCGACGCCCCGGGAAAGGAAGCAAGGATTGAAGTAAAAATAAACCAAGGCCAAAATCACAGCGACAGCAGCAGCAGCAGCAGCAGCAGCAGTGGTAGAGCCATAACAGTACGATAGTGACGCTTTCAACTCGAGCCGGGTTCTACAAGTTAAGCGAGGCGTATAGGTCGTTGGAAATCGTGTGGTCTCAACCAGATCAGGGGACATGACGTATTTCCAGGCGGAAAACCATCATAAACTCAAATTCCATCTAGGAGCAGACTAGCGTCTCGCAAGCAAGCGTGGTCCACCATATCAAGTCCTGGAAGAGATGGCGTCAAATGACGAGCGAAAGAACGCCAAGTTCGATCAGGTGTGCCCCTAATCAATGAAATATGAGAACTGTTTGTCAAATTGACAAGTGCTCCCGGATAGAGCAAATTGAATGCTCGTCAGTTCTGTTTCCGACCAACGTGCAGCTCGAGCGGACCGGGCGCGCTCGAAGGCGTTCCGCTGCGTTGGTTAAAGGCTTCATTTCGTCCACGGAGTTAACATCCTCGCCGGCGTAGGGGCGTATGCTTGACGGGTCTAGAACCATTGAAGGCCACATGTGTGTGCGGTAGGCGAGTACGTCTAGCTCGCTGTGAATCCCTGGCCCGCCAGAGGGGTGACAAGCCGCAAGGGGGGATGAGCGGGGAGTTTGGGCGATACGTACGTCCTGACCCTCTACTCCCCTGTGGCGCAGGGAGATGTCAAGCGAACGGGCCGGAGATGATAACGGCGTTTAGTCCAGCGCTTTCTGTGTAGGCGCTCCATTTGAAGGAAGCACTTCCGCTTGCATCTTCATATAGGGCCCTGCCGTTATTTATAAATCCGCGCAAGGGGGGCAGATCGTCTCTGTGTAATTGAAAGGCGGTCTCCTCCACTTCCAACGGCGAGAACGGCGTGCAGTAGCGTTGAGGCCCAAGCGAGCGTCAGTCCACAGGGAAGCGCTCTCGAAGACAAGACCAGAGTTCCCCAAAGATAGACTCCAATTGCAATAACAGCGAGATCTCCAAGTCCGTGGTGAAACGTTCAGTGTGGCGAGAAGCTCCTCGGAAACACCAGATTGAATTATGGGGTAGTGCGGGTGGACTGATGGAAGCCATTCGTAGACGCCTTTTGTGACCTGAGACTTACATACCTGCGGGGTCTCGTTAACGTTAGAATGGTGTTTTCTCGTCGCTTGGGATCGCAAGGCTCGCTAAAAGTGGCACGAAAGTTCAAAGTTGAAATTTGTTTTGCGGAAGTCGCCGCACTCCGGCCCGCCAGGATGAGGTAAGCACAAATAGACATATTAAGCATCCGGTGGGGCACTCGGTCAAATTGCGGAAAACTCTACCCCGATTGGAGAAAGCGCAAAAGCCAAAGAGAATAATTGTTTTTGTTAAGCACAGGTTTCCTTGCTCCCGGATCATGATGATCGGGATTTGTATCCTTTTTGTATCCATGGTGCTAGTTCACAGAAACACATTTTAGCAGTTTAGCCATAGTGAGTAGGGGCAACGCCTGCCAAAAAAGTCGGACATTGTACTTGTTTATGCCATTACTATAAATGGAAAATTTACTGCTCAAAGTCAGAGAGAATTTTCAAAATGAGTTTTTGAGCTCAATACTGCCCCAATGAACGCGATTAAAAGTGCATTGGAATCGCATGGAATGGGGCCAGGGTGACTTTAAGCCGGATTTTTCGATTTTGGCCTGTAAGTACCAAAAACAGCTTGTGTGGGGGCTGTTTTTGGTACTTACAGGCCAAAATCGAAAAATCCGGCTTAAAGTCACCCTGGCCCCATTCCATGCGATTCCAATGCACTTTTAATCGCGTTCATTGGGGCAGTATTGAGCTCAAAAACTCATTTTGAAAATTCTGTATGTATGCAGTCCTGTAGGGCGCGTTTGTCACGTTGTGACACGTGACATTTGCGGTGACTCTGTGGCTTAGGAGGTCAGGATTATCACTAAGACCCTCAGTTTGGGCCTCTTTTTTATACAGCACTTTGTAGACTCTGTATAAACTTACATGGGACTAATAACAGCACCCATTAATTCTTAGTTGTGGAAAAATCAAGTGAAATGGGCCAGATTGCTTTGAGCATGGCTGTCTGAAATTGTTGCCACCCAAATTACTAAAAAAAGAAAGTGCCGATCTTTTGTCAGCTTACAAACCGGTCCCAAAACTCTTGCGGGCGTTGCCCCTACTCAGCCATACTATCATGTGACCCCTGTTGCAAAGTTTGCAACAGGGGTCACCTTCAATTCCTGGCTTCCACAATTCATAACAAGTGCCGAAAATTCTCACAATTGAAGTATATTAGTGCAGTTTTATACCTATGAGTTTTTTTTCACGAAATAATTCTGTGTTGTGAGTCTGCAGGCAAAACAGTAGATTTATCCATGGTCAACACCCCTTCAGGTCTCTCGGCTCACATGATATTCCCGAGATTTGCTACGACGTCTACATTACCATATACTATACATCCTATCAGTAGATGCCACACTATTTACAAGAGAAACATGTATTATAAATATTTTCTAGGATGCGTTCTTTTCAAAAGGTGACAAAAGAGTGACAAAATGCGATACATTTTAAAACTCCGATTTAGACTGGTTCCCGCAGGCGAAGTCGTGCTTAGCCTGTGCCGAAGCCATTTCAATCGGAGTCTGAATACTACTGTGACGTTTTGTGACAAAAACTTTGCAAGAGGGGGCACCTCTGCCCCGGACGTTTGTGCAGAATAAAACTACCTCGAAATTTCTTCAGGAGGCGTGACGATATGACCATTTTACACATGCAAATTTTCAAGAGCTAAAAATGAGTTTGAGCGACAGCAGGAGCAAAGAACTGAAAGTTTGCAACAGGGGTCACACGATAGTAGTGACTTCATTTTGCTCTCTGAATCACGTGATCTAAACTAGTGTTCGGCCCCCGCGGGAATTTATGATGAACAACTTCCTTCTCTATATCATTGCCTTGCTTTGTCTTACGCTCTCGATTATGATCAAGAGGTTAGGGGATTGGTTTTGGGCGTCAGCTTTTCTCTTTTTAATACTTCAATGCCAATCGGAATTGCTGTGCATCTGGATTTCACCAACAAGGCCTTGGGTCTGAGTCTGACCGTTTCCCCTGGCAGAAGCTGTACTCCCCCAGGGGCGGAAGACACATCTGTACCTCGAAAATCCTAGAATAAACTAAGCCACTGCTTCTTAGATGCACTTGTGCTGTGCCTCACCAACTTTAGCAAGGAACACTTGATCGCAGTCATGCCATGATGTATCATCACTAGTGGTACTGCACAATGATACCCGTCTCCATGATCGTTCAACCCGGGCTTCTACCTGATGCAAATACTAGAACCATCTGTCTCTGATCTATCCGCTTGTTTAATTCGACAACGAGATGCCCGGTCGTCCGAAAAACCTTCGTTAGCCTTCCTGCAGTGCTGGTCACGGTTAGACTCGATATCTATAGCTCAAGTCTTGGGAAATCAGGAGATGGGGTCTCGTGGGGTACAAGAAGACAAGGGAGTGTAATCACTGAGTCATGCCAACCACCTCAATGTATCTGTGCTAAAAGCTGAGTTGGTGACCCCCAACTGATCCCTTCTCTTGCTCTTCCTCCGTTGCTGGATATGAGGCGTTGCAGGTCCCATTGATACCGCACTGTAATCGCAGAAGATGTGCCCTGCGCCTTACTTAAAGGCCGCCTCAAACGAAGTGAGCCCGAGTGTGCTGGTACTTTAGGTTGCTGTCCCTTTTTTTTGTTTTCATTTCTTCGGGACTGCTTCATTTTTTAATTCAAAAAGATCTCAAGCGCCCTTACAAGCGCCCATTATACTCTTTTAACGCGCATTCTTTTGTCATTCCTTCATTATGGTTTCCCCATTTTCCTCCATGTCTTCCTCTCCGGAATTTGGCTCCGGTTCCAGTACTATCGAATCCATGAACGATATAAACCTGGTCCGGGTACGTTTCCCTCACTTGTGAATTATCTTCGATCAACGATCTCACACACGTCCAATTTCAGTATGCAATCAGTACGTGTCTCTATTTCCCTCATCGTCGGTAGTCAATTGCGGAAACTTATCTCGTGCATTGAAGTCACCACATTCGCTTTGCAAGTAAGTGTATTTTAAGCCCATACGTATCTCTGTTCGCTGACGTTTCCTAAGTTCTACGATTACATTACAGTCCTCGACGACGAGGTGAGTTTTTCGGCGTCAGTGTCAATTACAAGGAAAGCTAACATCCTTGCGTTTCAAGGTTCATTATATTTGGCGCTCGCGAGATCCATTCTCGCGGCACATTCCATTCTTAATCAACCGATATGTACCCTTCTTGACAGCTATCTCGGCGACATACTGTGAGCAAGTCGTTTTCACCTACCTCCCTTTCCTGCGTTCGTCTCCTCATGCTTGGCTGTTACAATCGATGTGCACCCTATGTGGCACGCCCTTTGAAGTCATGCTCCTTAATCCGGATCACAGCGTAAGCATAATCTCTTCCTTCGCTTCGGCCTTTCGGCCACTATTACTGCGTCTCGGACTGACGGCGGCTTTTCTGCTGTGCTTCTGTTTTTCCTATCGTTCGCCATTTCACCAGTTGTGCCAGCCTGCGCATTATGCCGTGGGACTAGTGGCCCTGACGGGTGGAATAATCGCAGAATGTACGTCCGCAAATTACACTTTCTTAGGGAGTCTCCTGACACCGTCCGTCTTGATCTGTTCTTCCGATATCCCCGTCCTGACATGATCACGCGGCTTTAAAGGCACTATCTTCCTCCGAGTCTACGCCGTGTACGGGCGCAACAAAGTCGTCATGGTCTTTCTTGTCTCAGTTGCCCTGGTGAGGCGTCCATCTGAAGATATCTTTGTATCAATTATCGGCTTACCAGGATACACTCGTTTGCGTTCCTGTAAAGATCTCGGCCGGCGGTTCGGCCTTCAATACGGTGTATTACATCAGCAGAAGCACCAGTGAGTCGGACCCAGAATTGTTTGTACGTCTCGGCGGAACGTTTATTTTTGTCGAAGCTGTGTCTATGGGTGAAAATCAATTGGGGTGTCTTTATTTGTATCGCCTCAAGATCGAGTGGATCAGCCTTGTCGTGCTCATTGCTTGTGAGTCAGGTACGTCAACTTTAGAGCTGCGAAGACATCCAAGGTTGGACATGTCACTCAGCCCGTGTAACCCCTTCCTCCCCTTATAACATCAGCTGCTTTCTGTCTCTTCGTCTACAAGGCTGTCGCGAAGTGTGAGTGCGGTGTCTAGAGAGTACAAGACTAGCTGACTAAATCCTCTCACATGTTAGCCCGATACTCGAGCTCCTTTATCATGGATCACCTATACAAAGATGGTGAGGACCACTCCCTCCTGTCACTTTCAAGTGCTTTTACGATAATCAATTTATTTTTGTCCAACAGCAATCATTTGGTTTTTATGCACCATTGGTAAGTTTCTAGTTAACTTGCACCTTGAATTCCTGTCCCAGTGAGTGTTGGCTGCATTCTCACTGCTTTTCTGGTCGTTTGCGAATAGGATGCTCCGTCGCGAACCTCCTCGTCCAGTTTTTTGCCTCCGTAAGTTAATCATTTTACCGCACTGGGTTTCCGCTGACGGAGACCCAATCATCCTGAATGCACAGAACCTCCTCTGCGACGCTCTGCTCATGTGGGTGTTTTCTCCGCGTCCGTAGCGCAGGGAATACATGAGGCTAATTGCTCTGATAATCGAACTCGGTAGACCGCAAGCCGTTCTGCAGCAGATCATCTGCGTGCACTTCTCCCTGCGGATACGCCGATCGTACGAAAACAACCTCGTCAGCGTCAGTAACGCCGGATCCTATTCTCACTAAAACCACGCCTGTGCGACAACCGGACCACAGACGTCAAACTTGAAATTTGGTTCTGAGCCCGTAGTGTAATTATTCATATCTAATACTTGTAGCCGTTCATTACCGTTATGCTTTTGTTTTATGTAGTAGTTGAATAATGCTATGCTTCCAATTCGTGAATATATACTGTAATCCTGAATGAGCTGAGAGTTTTACACTCAAGCTGGAGGGCGAGTGTCAGTGCCAATCGAGATCGGCGGCAATCCCCGCTTCAAGTTGTGATGGCGAGGCTTGCGAGTCACAGTTTGTTTTTCTCCCTTTTCACTGGCTCTCGCAAGTTCCTTCTTTCTCTCTCCCAACTTCGCGCCCTTTCCTATCATAATTGAAAAACAGCCGCTATGGAAGTCCAGCATTAGCCGTCGTACGAAGAACTGTGAGTTGCCACCAGCATCGTCGCCGAAAAAATGATGCGCGTTGGTGCCCTCGTTCCATTTCAACGAGCTCTGACTCGAGCGGACCGCTTTTTCCGTCCTTTGAAATTCAACTGTCTCCACATTACCCATTTAATTCTCAGGTCGAGGTCATCTGGCGGCAGACTCGGAGCCTGGTAGACCCGAACTACTAGTAGGGCAACCGCTTCCTTGACTGCTTACCAACATCTAGACGCTTTATTTTAACAGGGGCCGATCCGTGAACGTACATATACTCGAAGTGCAGTCTACTGTATATCACAGCTTCTCTGACTTTGAGTTCCTGCGATACTGCGCCAGTAGGCCCCGGCGACTCGGAAGTCCTCGTTGGAGTGAAGGAGACCGGCGAGTGGCTCTAACTTCTGTACTACTTCACGCTCTTGTATTGGTTGGTGTCGTGCTTTTTAAGGTGTATAAATGGCAGACAAAAGAGCCCGCGTCGTCACGTTATACGAAGCTGACCACATATCAGGTCTGTTTCTATGTCGAAGGGGGGATTTGGATAGCCGATAACATATTCACGCAGACATTCGTAAGTCAAATTTGATTTTACAAACGTCTTCTTACAAGAGACTCAGGAACTCAGACATGAACCATCCGGAATGATAGCGAAATGTGAGAATAGGTATTTCTAAGTAAAGCTCACTGGCACGTCAGGGGACTATGGGATCGGGAATGACGAGCGTGAAAGTCGGGACCTCGGGGCGAGGACGTCCTATCGTATTCCCGATATGTGCGCAGGACTGGGGTGTACCAGGCGGCGTTAACGACTGTGGTTGCTTATTTTATCTGAGTGCTGACTGCGTTCTAGTAACCTCTAATCAACCAATAGATGGGACGCTCGGGAGCAATTACTATAAGATACCTGCTGATCTGACATACAGGTACTGTATATATCTTACGTAGAACTTGAAGTAACATGATCATCTCACCCTTGAAGATGGTGCGATGGCGGGGTAGTACTAAATGTAGCCCTTCGTCACCGTGACCCATTCATCCATTCTAGAGTCCGAGTCCGAGTCTGATTACCGTTCGATGGCCCGGGAAAGAAGATAGAACCAATCGATGCTGCTCGTCGCAACCCACGCCGCGTGCATCAGACAGAGAGAAAATCGTAGCGTCTTCGGATTCGATTCGGACGCGGCTCCATCGGGCTCTTGTATATATCTGATGAACGTCGAAAATGCCTTTGGAACCGCCCGCTTAAGTTCACAAGGATCTCCTGATGTCCTGATGGACAAACTCCCGTCACAAAACCAAAGGCGGGGATTCAGAGACTAAGATTGCGTTTCTCAAAGTGGGCTGCGGATCCCCAAGTGTGAAAGAGGGACTCAGAGCGACCGACCTGGTCAGGCTCACCCGATCTGGCCACCGACTCGGATACCACAGGCGCTGGCTCAGACGCATGCGCTCAGATGGCACCCTTCCGGGTCGTCACTAAGGTCGGACTCAGAGTCACTTACTTCCAGGTAAAAAGTCTATCTTTCAGGATCGAGGATCGAAAGATTTACAAAGGTCCGCTTTCAATAGGTCAGGTTTTTTTTTTAAATATACTAACGAAGTGGAAAAAAAATTCCGGCAACCCTCAGGCTTCTGCTCCTTAGAGGATTGTATATATAAGAGCTCGTTCCGACTCGGACCTGGGCGTGCGTACGATCGGAGTACTGTTCAATTACATGCGCACCATCACTTTTTATTAATTAAACCGAACCGACTTAAAGCTTCTTCTTCTTCTGATATACCAGAGAGACCATCCCTCAGCTCTCGCTTCCCGTTCAGCTCCACCCGCCTCATAGGGAAAAGCGCAGACTCGGACTCGGACTCGAAGAACTATCAAATCAACTCCGTCCCCCCCCCCAGTTATTTATAATCCAATGTCGCGCTGTGCAAATAACTCAGCCGGTCAAAAGGACTCTATTAGATAGTAGACTACCTGTGCAAATAACTATACTATGGCGTCAATATACGGCGCCTATGATAGAAGAATGGAAGTGCTCACCTCAGCCGGTCAAAAGGACTGAGGTGCGCGGATGCCTCGGGCGCGACTATATGCGCCCGACTGTACAGTTTATACTTTAGACTACAAAAAGGGAAATTAGATCTACGCGAGCTGATGTAATTACCAATTACAATCACACGCGCAAACAACCATAAAAATACAGGAACTCGACTCAAGTTTTGCTAGTATCATGTTATAATCTAGTTCTACCTTCAGGACTAAAATATTTTTCAAGATGAGAACTTCCGAGTTCCCGCCTCGGACTTGGACATTACCGCACTACTTTATGCGGAGTTCGAACCTTCTCTGTGTACCTGGGCGCGTGACATGTGCCAGATCACAGGATTAATATTAGGCACGAATCGGATTGGTCCCGAATAGGCTATGTATGTGCATACATAATCCGGACCGCGGCTTTTCTTTTCTTTTCCTGCCTCTGCTAGCCGCCTCCGCCCATGATCGGCGACGCCCGCTGCGTAGGTATCCTCGAATATCCTTTAAGGCGCCCGTTTTCTCTCTCTCTATCTTCTCTCAGAGCAGAGGAACATCTAGTTTAGAATCGATATACCGCCAAGCAGCACTTGCGCATGAACAGTCCTACTACACCTATGTTTGCGATCTGGGAGATCTCTGACTAGTGTCTTGCTCATGTCTCACGGAAGCTCCAGCTCTGCAGCTCTCGAACAGATTCAAAAATAAATAATACCAAGCTATATACATACTCTATCTAACTAACAAGAAATAACCAAAAAAGGTCCAAGGGCTTAAAAAAATAGCTCCCCAGAAACACATTAACGCCAAAAATGTGAACAAATACACGCCCACTACGTCTCCACGAGCCCCAATCTCTGCTTTGCCATGAATGCAAGCATCTTCAGCAGGATGCGCGGGTGCATGAAGTCCGTTGGAGGTGCCAGGAACACATGCACGTGCCACAACGCAGAGCTTACACTTTTATCCTGTCATTTAAAATGTTTCCTCATGAGATTGGTTCGGGAATGCGGCGCTAATACTGGGTGACGCACCCTGCCTGAGAGCCGCATCAAAATCGTCGACATGGCCCCTACGAGGCGTTCATCACTTAGGTGCTCGCCTTTCGTGGGCGTAGTCGTGTCCCACTGGTAGTCTGCGATACCGACGTTCGGCACTCAGCACAATCTAAGGCATTTCAAGGCAATATCTTACCAGTCGGCTTCGTTCCATCCCTTTAACCGTTCCCAAAGGAAAACTCAGTAAGCTAACGGCGCTGATCACCCAACAAGGAAAGCAGACATACCATCCGCTGGCTATTCGACGCACATGTATTTTGAAGAACGTGGATCCGAAATCGGCAGGGAGAATGCCGGTACGCATAGACAACGTATCGGAGTTGTTTATCGAGCATAATGGCACCAATAGCGGCCTTACTGCAACCTTGCCTATCGCACAAAGTGTCAGTCCTGGTTCAGGCAGTGCCGGGACAGAACGCGAAGGACTGACCCCCATGTCGGATTGACCACCATTACACCGTCCCCGGTCGCGACAAAATTGGACGGCATACATGTTGCATTTTCGTAGTGTATCCACGAACAATTCGCTACGTCCATCCTGTCAGAAAAGGAGGAAACGGGGATTTAGTGGAAGTCGGTTTTGCTCACGGTATTTTCCCTGTTCCATCTCTACTCCCGATTCATCGTCGCCCGCGATATCGAGCAGTGCGTCTAAAAGGTCGTATATCCACCCCGAAATAGGATTACGGCCCTCTACCTCGACCGCCTTCAGCCAGTCCTTGATTTCTGAGGGCGCCTGTGGGAGAACCCGCTCTCCCCAACCTCTGAAGGCCATCTCAACTGCGCCACATTCAACAACACTGCAAACAATAAAGCCAGAAATCTAAGAAAGAGACCCACTGCGATGTCCCTCAACCCGGCTGATCAGGAATGTTTTCCGCTCCCGCCCTGGCCAGGGCAAGTACGTGTATAGCCATGCTGCACGGTCGTACCCGCCCGGTACTGGCAGACTGTCCCAGTGTGCTGCTGGAATAGTAAAGCGGAACTTGGTGTAGCGTTGCAGCGTGTTGTACTCCGTGCGCAGATCCGTGTCGAATGCGAGTGTACTGCGGGGTGCGGTGGAGGAAGTGGAGGGCGTGTAAAGGCGCCTGAGCCACTTGAATCCGGCCTGTGTACCACCTGTGCAATCTAATCATGGAAGTTTCCTGTTAACTCTACCTGGGGTGCTAGAGGGGACCAGCCTACCGACGACAAGCGCAGCCTGGATGTCCACCTCAGTTCCATCGGGTTGGCGAACCTGCACGGACTCCAATACGTCGTGCTCCGAGCCGTCTGTACTTGCCTTGGCCTGCACGCCTACTGCGGTACCTACGACCCACCGTATCCGCTTCGACGAGCCTGTCACAAGACGGCGCAACAGGCGCTCGAACGATTCGCGGGTGATAAAGAAGCCTTGAGGGGATTCTCCAGGAGCACTGTCCGCGTAAGGGAAGGACAGCTCGCGCCCGCACAACTGAACACCATAGTTCCCATCCGCAATGCTATGGAATGGACGATCGGATATGTGTTTAAGTCGTGTGACGTCATTTACGAAGTAACGCACCGTCCATCTGCTTGCCTGACATCATCCTCAATTGTAGGGAAGAACTGTCGCAGCGCCCTGAGTACCATGGGTTGGAACACTATCATGTAGCCATCAGTCGACGCCACTAGTACTGAGAATCTCTCCGCTGCCCAGATCGCGTACCATGCTGCGCTTTGTACTGTGGTACACGTGTCCACGTATGTCTGTCGGCCACTTGCTCCCCAACTTTCTCTCCCCGTTCGTCGAAAAAGGTTGCTTTGCGAGCGCTTCGTCGCAAGCCACGCCTCCGGCTCAACAATGGTCACATCCTCAAAGTGGTCTGCGCAGACACGCGCGGCCCATAAGCCTGCGATGCTAGTAGCCGAGATATGGTCAACGTGTACAGTCCATGGCAAGCACGCCAGCTCACCTGCCACCGCACACAACTGCGGTGCCCTCTATGCGACCCCCGTCTGGGCGTGGTGTCCCCAGATTTGGAATATCGTACAGTATCGTCATCGTGCAAATGAAATGTTGCCGCAGGGCGCGCCCGAGGATGCGCCAAAGTGCATAGACGACTGGAAGAGAGAGAGCGACGCTGGCTGTACGTGAATACGCCATGATGGGATGAAAAGAAGCAAGAAAGATACTCGAGAGGATCGATTGCCGCCTGTTCTAGGTTCTGAGTCAGCACTGTGCGTACACCCCGAACAGAAAGCGCCTTGGCGAGAGAAACGTCAAGAAGCCGCTGCTCTACCTGGTCCGGGACTTTCCATATTCTCGGCTGAGATTAAAACTTTAAATGGAAAAGTAACTAAAATACCTCCCTTTTTCAGAGGTGTTTCTAAGTAGATCAAATGTGTTAAATTTTTTGAGATATAGAAATAAAAATAAATGCCAAACTAGCATAATGCATGTGCCAAACTTTTGATGATCCAGCACTTGCACAGCCAAGGCAAAATTGTCTGCGAACACATGTACAGCCACTTTCATCAAGGATGCAGGGAAGCCATCAAATGTCGATGGCATTCCCACGATTGAGCGTTAAATGAGCTTCGATGTTATGTGTCAAAATTTCTTGGTGATTTTTTGAAGGAAAAAAACAACCCCAGAATTGGGAAATTCTAATCAAAAAGTCTTGTAGAGGGTCATTGTAATTGTGGCTATTTAATGTGCTATGTTTCACTAAGAAATAATATGTATTAATTGACGGACTAGATATGACAACAAATTTAAGCCCTCCCGGCAAATCCCGAGGCGCAGGGTTCTTGACACTCCCGACTGTCAGTACTAAGTGTAGTATTGGAAGTGCTTTTTTATTGAGTGCCCGATAGCCAGCCTCGAAGACCGGAAGACTTGCACTACTGTAGTACTGGTAGTAGAAAACTTTCGACAGAGCTGCTATTCAGGACGCGAAAGCTCCTGCATATCCTGACTATATGCGCGTGTGCTTGCAGACTGTATGTACTAGAACTCCCTGTGCTATGGTGTAGCTCGACTGTGTCCTGTTCAGTAAATCATTAGAGGAAACTTCTACCAGACTCAGTATACATGATGCAGTACAAACAAACACAGACATCACTACACCAACAATAATCTCACACTCTAAATGAACCCAATCTTCTTCCAATACATTATCCACTTCCTCACACTCTCGACAGAGAGCGGCTCCGCACCTGCGTCCCTCAGTGTCTGCGAAACGCGTAATGCCCCATCCGGAGCGAGGCGCTTCTTCCCCATTGCCTCATTGTCCGGGTCGTTGTCTTGCTGACCCACGTGCGCCAAGCCTCGGAAAATTTGAGCTATTAAACCCGCAGGGTTCGCTCATGCCTCTGCGTCCACGTCCGTGTTTGCACTGCGACTCTCTTTGACGCGCGCAAGCCACTCGGCGTACAGCACGATTGGAACACCGAGGTCTACGGACACGGGACCGAACAGCGAGGCCCGACCACGACATCGGATTGGGATGTGCAAGGTGCAGCATCTGCACGGGCGAGTCTCGCATCTCGGCTACGGCGCGTCCTGCGGTGTCTATGGCGATCCATGAGATCATTTGCTGGTTATGGGTTATGAACGGTAGAATGTTAATCCCTGCTGCGTTATCTTAAATTATGGAAAGGCGGAAGCGTACAGTTAATCACTGGCCAATGGGACACTAGGCCAGAGAGTGCTACTGTATATCCACTCAATTTTCATCATTATTTTTGCATGTTGCAGCCAGTCGTGTACCTCTTTCCCTGAGTAGAGCAAGGCAACCGGTTTGAATGAGAAATAAGCAAGAAAAATCAAAATCACCTCTAAAATCCTTAGAATAAAGATCTGCCAAAAATGGTTTACAGACTGTAAGAGATGGGGTATTATACATTGGTAGCTTAATAATACTTAATTCCATCACAGATCAAAGCAGCGGCAGATCCAAAAAAAACATCACTGCAATCGAAGAGGAAACGGTAGAGAAAAGGTGAAGGGGGCCTCCCAGCCGCCATCAAAAATTGTGTTTACTGGACTGGTACTTTGCTACGATTGAAAGTACCATTTGATGTGAAGGACGTCCCTGCAAAGAAAGTGGATCCGAAATGAGCAGCGTGGCCGCTGCCGTCGGATTCGACAAGAAGCCGGGTAAAGATTACAGTAACGCGCAAACGGACCGTGAAGTCAAAACATAAAACAAATGACAGGCCATAGGCTTAATGAAGAGCCGCGGCTCGGCATTGCGGGGCCCCACAATCGTGTTCGAGTCTTGAATTATTGACGCCCACCCAGTGCTGACTCAGAATCAGAAGCTTAAAACAGACGTGTTGAATACCTTTCTTGCTTCCTTCCTTCATCATGGCGTATTCACTTACAGCCAGCGCTGCCCTCGCTCTTCCAGTCGTCTATGCACTTTGGTGCGTCCTTGGGCGCACCCTGCGGCAGCATTTCATCCGCACGAAGATGATACTGTACGATATCCCAAACCTGGGGACACCACGCCCAGACGGAAGCCGCATAGAGGGCACCGCAGTTGTGTGCGGTGGCAGGTGAGCTGGCGCGCTTGCCATGGACTGTACACGTTGACCATATCCCGGCTACTAGCATCGCAGGCTTATGGGCCGCGCGTGTCTGCGCAGACCACTTTGAGGATGTGACCATCGTTGAGCCGGAGGCGCGGCTCGCGACGAAGCACGCGCAAAGCAACCTCTTCGACGAACAGGGAGAGAAGGTCGGGGAGCAAGTGGCCGACGGACATACGCGGACACGTGTACCACAGTACAAAGCGCAGCATGGTACGCGATCTGGGCAGCGGGGAGTTTCTCAGTGGCGTCGGCTGACGGCTACATGATAGTGTTCCAACCCATGGCACTCAAGGCCTTGCGACAGTTCTTCCCTACATTCGAGGATGATGTCAGGCAAGCAGATGGACAGTGCGTCACTTCGTAAATGACGTCACGACTTAAACACATATCCGATTGTCCATTCCATAGCATCGCGGATGCGGACTATGGTGTTCAGTTGTGCGGGCGTGAACTGCCCTTCCCTTACGCAAACAGTGCCCCCGGAGAATCCCCTCAAGGCTTCTTTATCACCCGCGAATCATTCGAACGCCTGTTGCGCCGTCTTGTGATGGGCTCATCGAAGCGAATACGGTGGGTCGTAGGTACCGCAGTAGGCGTGCAGGCCAAGGCAAGTACAGACGGCTCGGAGCACGACATATTGGAGTCCGTGCAGGTTCGCCAACCCGATGGAACTGAGGTGGACATCCAGGCTGCGCTTGTCGTCGGTAGGCTGGTCCCCTCTAGCACCCCAGGTAGAGTTAACAGGAAACTTTGTAATTAGATTGCACAGGTGGTACACAGGCCGGATTCAAGTGGCTCAGGCGCCTTTACACGCCCTCCACTTCCTCCACTGCACCCCGCAGTACACTCGCATTTGACACGGATCTGCGCACGGAGTACAACACGCTGCAACGTTACACCAAGTTCCGCTTTACTATTCCAGCAGCACACTGGGACAGTCTGCCAGTACCGGGCGGGTACGACCGCGCAGCATGGCTATACACGTACTTTCCTTGGCCGGGGCGGGAGCGAAAACTGTTCATGATCAGCCGGGTTGAGGGACATCGCAGTGGGTCTCTTTCTTAGATTTCCGGCTTTACTGTCTGCAGTGGTGTTGAACGTGGTGCAGTTGAGTATGCCTTTGGGGGTTGGGGAGAGCGGGTTCTCCCACAGGCACCCTCAGAAATCAGAAACTGGCTGAAGACAGTGGAGGTCGAGGGCCATAATCCCATTGCGGGGTGGATATACGACCTTTTAGACGCACTGCTCGATATCGCGGGCGATGATGAATCGGGAGTAGAGATGGAACAGGGGAAATACCGTGAGCAAAACCCGACCTCCACTAAATCCCCGTTTCCTCCTTTTCTGACAGGATGGACGTAGCGAGTTGTTCGTGGATACACTACGAAAATGCACCACATATGCTGTCCAATTTTGTCGCGACCGGGGACGCTGTAATGGTGGTCAATCCGACATGGGGGTCAGTCTTTCGCGTCCTGTCCCAGCACTGCCTGAACCAGGACTAATACTTTGCGCTGCAGGCAAGGCTGCAGTAAGGCCACCATTGGTGCCATTACGCTCGACAAACAACTCCGAACGTTGTCTATGCGTACCGGCATTCTCCCTGTCGATTTCGGATCCACATTCTTCAAAGTACATACGCGTCGAATAGTCAGCGGATGGTATGTCTGTTTTGGGGTGATCAAACGCCTTTAGCTAACTGAGGTCTCCTTCGGGAACGGTTAAAGGGATGGAACGAAGCCGACTGGTAAGATATTGCCTTGAAATCCCTTAGATTGTGCTGAGTGCTGAACGGCGGTATTGCAGACTACCAGTGGGACACGACGACGCCCGCGAAAGGCGAGCAGCTGAGTGATGAACGCCTTGCAGGGGGCATGTCTACAATTTTGATGCTGCTCTCAGGCAGGGTACGTCACCCAGTATTGGCGCCGTATCCCCGAACCAATCTGTAGCTCACAAAGAAACTTTTAAAACGACAGGATAAAAGCGTAAACTCTACAGTGTGGCACGTGCGTGTGTTCCTGGCACCTCCAACGGACTTCATGCACCCGCGCATCCTGCTGAAGATGCTTGCATTCGCGGCAAAGCAGAGATTGGGGCTCGTGGAGACGTAGTGGACATGTGTTTGTTCACTTTTTTTTGCGTTAATGTGTTTTCTGGGGGGCTATTTTTTTTAAAACCCTTGGATCTTTTTTGGTTATTTCTTGTTAGTTAGATAGAGTTTGTATATAACTTGGTACTATTTATTTTTGAATCCATTCGAGAGCTGCAGAACTGGAGCTTCCGTGAGACATGGGCAAGACAATAGTCAGAAATCTCCCAGATCGCAAACATAGGTGTCATAGAACTGCTCATTCGCAAGTGTTGCTTGGCGGTCTATCGGTTCTAAACTAGATGTTCCTCTGCTCTGAGAGAGGACAGAGAGAGAGAGAAAACGGACGCCTTAGTGGATGTTCGAGGATGCCTACGCAGCGGGCGATCGCCGATCATGGGCGGAGGCGCCTGGCAGATGATGTACGCATGTACTGTATAAGTGTATTACATAGCTTATTCGGGATCAATCCGATTCGTGCCTAATATTAATCCTGTGATCAATCCTGTGATCTAACACGCGCCACGCACCCAGGTACACAAAAGGTTCGAACTCCGCTTTAAGTAGTGCGGTAGTGTCCGAGTCCGAGAAGACTTGCAGTACTAGTGAGAATTTTTCGACAGAGCCGCCTTGCTGCCATTAATATTCAGGACCCGAAAGCTTCTGCATATCCTGACTATATGCGCGTGCATATGTAGCTCGACCCTCTGTCCTATTCAGTATTTCATTAGACGACACTTCTACCAGACTCGATATACATACAGTCAATCACCGGTCCGAGTCAATGGGACAGCACCAGTCATTGGGACACCGGGCTGGAGAGTGCCATGTCCACTCGATTTTCCTCATTATTTTTGCATTTTGCAACCAGGCATGTACCTCTGACTTTGAATGGAGTAAGGCAACCTGTTTGAAATTTGAATGAGAAATGAGCAAGAAAAAGCAAAATCGCCCATAAAATCCTTAAAATGGAGATTAACATTTACCAAGAATGATTAGCAGAACTTAAAATGCAAAATATCATACATGGGTAGCTTAATTATACGGGCTTTCATCGCAGCACAAAGTGGTGGCAGGTCAAAAAAAATAGTCATTGCAATCAAAGAGGAAATGGTAGAGAAAAGAAAAAAAATGAAAGATGAGGACTGAAGATTATGTTCCTGTTTACCGGGAAATGTAAATTGTCATTGCTTAGCCCTCTTCTTCCTTTTTTTGGTAGTAACCAAGTTTGAAATCTCGTAGGGACAGCCTGTCCCGTTGAGTGGTGCAGCCTGCAGGCTCAATTTCACCGGATTTTTCTCTTCAGCTATCTCCCTCCTAAATGTGCTCAGTTTCCTCCTAGATGTTGGACAGAGATAGCCAGAATCTAACTGAACATAATATTATTTTTATTTTTAAAATGTTTCTCACTGAACTGCGAGAATAGCTTGTCTAGCTCCGGTGTCCCAATGACCGATGATTGACCTATATTATACAAACAAACATCAACACACTAACAATAATCTCATACATTAAATATATCCAATCTTCTTCCAATACATTATCCACTTCCTCACACTCTCGACAGAAAGCGGCTCCACGCCTGCGTCCCTCATCGCCTGCGAAATGCGTAACGCCCCATCCAGAGCGAGGCGCTTCAACCCCATTGCCTCCGACCCCGACTCTGAGTCCCCGCCCTCTTGACCCACATGCGCTGAGCCTCGGAAAAACTCGGCTATTAAACCCGCAGGGTTCGCTCGTGCCTCTGCCTCCGCGTCCACGTCCGCATTTGCACTGCGACTCCCTTCGACGCGCGCAAGCCACTCGGCGTACGGCACGAGTGGAACACCGAGGTCTACGGCCACGGGACCGAACAGCGAGGCCCACGACACCGGATTGGGGTGAGCGAGGTGCAGCATCTGCACGGGCGAGTCTCGCATCTCGGCTACGGCGCGTCCTGCGGTGTCTATGGCGATCCATGAGATCGTTTGCTGCAGTGGTTATGAGCGGTAGAATGTTATTCAATGTTGTGTTATCTTAAATTATGGGAGGGCGGAAGCGTACCTGGTCGAGGGAAGGAAGACATCCAAGGGCTATACTTGACTTGAACATGGCTGGTACCCACTCCTTCGTGTTCCAGCATCCATTGGTGTTCATTCCACTCATCTGCCCAATCCGTACAACGACCGATTCAAGTGACGTCTCCCGGGAAGCAACGGATAGCAACTCTTCACAAACCCATTTGGATTCGCTGTATCCCGCCCCGACAGCCGACGCCGCCTCCACGAACTCTTCTTTAATAGGGCTTTTACTCGGATTTTCTGTAAAACGGCACGTCAACCAACAGATAGATTAACAGAGACACAAGTACGTACGGCGAAGCACGCCGATTGAGCTCGTGAACAAGAGTCGTGGGGGTGAACACAACGGGGACGACAGGGCCATGTCGATCAGGCGACGTAAACCAGCAACACTCGGCTCGAAGGAAGTTAAAGACATGTTGAAATTGACGGGGTAGGCTGAAAATTGGATCAGTATTAGTGACGGTAGTTTATAGCATGTACTTTCGCCTTACCATTATGTATGATATGCGTGACGGTCGTTCGGACCTAATGAGACGTCAATAACTGCTCCCTCTGAGACCCGCACCGGGAAACCACTCACCTCCTCGAAGGTATCGATACCCAAACCAAAGTTCTCTTCATTAAGGCTTCCCTCTAACAAGAGGCACTTTGGATCATCAAGCAAGCTTGTGTCCAAGCCTCTTTCCTCCAACGCTGCCTGCTGGCGAAGCAACAGTTCACCTCCTCTCCTATTAAGAGCATACACACGCTTCACAGTCGGAGAAGAGAGGAGTTCAACAAGCAAGATCGCCCCAAGCGCCCCTGTCGTTCCCGTAACCAAAACGACATCCCCGTCAGAGGGTAGAGCGTCTGTTGGCACATGCTTCGGGAAACCTTCGCTGTACCTCTTAACAAGGGCATGCATCTCGTCCACCTTCCTCTGTACATGTCGCTGGTCGGACGTACCGCCAGGGGAACGGGTGAGTTCGGAAACGTAAGCCGCAAGTCCAGTGACAGTCGGGTTGTTATAGACGAAGTTGATAGGCACAGTCCTTACATCGACTTCTGTTGAGACCCGCAGCGCGTTCAGGAGTGTGTTCCGGATCCACGTGGCCTGAAGACTGCAAAATAACTTCAGGTGAATAAATGAGAGATTTCGTGCTAGAGACTAACCTATCACAGCCATTTTGAAAAATATCTACGTCGTCCGCAACAGTGCGCTTCATCACTTTCTCAACCACCAATCTCACGAAGTCTAATGTGTGCGCGACTTCCCAGCTGGTGGGTAGCGGGATGTCCGACTGTGTGCTTTCCAAAACGACTCTGTAAACAGCGTCTATTTCGTCCTCGTAGTCGTTGATAATATATTGGCGGCGCGTCGTATTCTTGGCCGTATAGCTGAATGGTTTGGAAGGAGATGATACGAGAATCATCTGGGATTAACGTCCACTGAGCTCTCCGAAGATCGTCAGCGTAAAGGATATATTTGCGTACCTCTTTAAAAATCCTGGAATGTTGTGGAGCGTACTCATTCATCTGTTCAACCGTGGGCCTGGGTCTCGATTATTAATAGCTCTGAATAATAAATGTATGAGTACACACCAGATCTCTCGGCGGAACTCTGTAAGCGCTGCGGTATCACTTGGATCGAACTTAAATTCGGGTCTGGGGTCAATTAAGACTCCGGCGTTGAACCTTCCCCTGCCAAACATTACCGCTGCTTGGACATGCGGATCCTGATTCAAAATGCTCTCTAGAAAAAGAAGGCACTGATAAGTTCCGAAAAAACGAAGAGTTTGACCATCAAGAAAGAAATGCATACCTAGAGGTCCCGGGTTTGTCTTTAGATCATCTCAGTTTACAAATAAGAAAACCTCCAGAAAGAAAGCAAAGACGAACCTTCTCCCCGGTAGAGTACATAAGTTGGTCATCTACTCTCCCATAGACCTTCCAGTATCCAGGCTTCGTAGGATGGGGTGCCAGAAGATCACTCGTGGCGTACGCGTCCTTGCCGTCAACCTTCGTATTGAACACATTGGGGACTTCGTATTTATGCGGCTGGTAGACGATAAGCTCTTTGCGGTACTCGATGCGGATATAGAACGATATCCTTACCACAATTATCAATTCGTAATTCCCACTTCCATTCGGCACGAATTTGGGGTTTATGTTACTTGCTATTTGGAAGTATTCCCAGTCCATTCCAGCCTTTTCTGAATCGATACCAGATTTGGTTAAAGTCGGGTTAACCTTGCAGTAGCGGGGACCTACTAGGGATGATGGGGCTAACTATGCCAACTTCGGTACTGGTACGGATCTGAATGGGCGAGAAAATTCAAGACTTGAAAATGCGGACTAACCTTCCGTAAAGTATGAAGATGGAGACGCCTTGTACTGCCAGTGCGTCACCAACCTTCTTATTGAGAGGCCCACCACCGAAAAGCTAGAAAGTGCTCGTGATCAAATACTAGTTCTCTGTAACTACGCTGCGCAGGAACATACAACACCGTCTATCTTGCGTAATCGAGCGACGTATTCACTGTTACGTCCCCATGCCTAACGCAAACAGAAGTCAGCTCGCTTTGTAGACCGAGGGAGGAAAAATTACCTCAATAAAGCTCGGGACGCAAAAGATGATATCACTCTGGGTTTCCATAGATCCTTTGAAAACATTGTCGGAACTGGGAGTGATCGGCGGATTAGACGGTTGGAATGCGGTAATGGTGAGACCGGCCATAGCCTATACGGTAGATTAGAAAGTGTGGGATAAAGGTGTCTGAGAATTGCACACCGTCCAACCAATTTGCATAACACCCATGCCATGATACATAGGCATTGAGTGACAGGCGAAGCGCAAACCGCACATATCGCGCTCCCCGAAATCTGAAAAACCACGAACGAAAAACCGTTATCAAGAGCACAAAATTCAACGGAGCTGGGAGGTTCATACACGGAATCCAGCCGACTAACAGGAATCTGTAATGAGTCCAGGGGATAGGCTTTGGAAAAGCTGTAGAGCCTGATGAATGTAAATAGAGAACAACCGAGTCTTGGTCGGGCTTTACGCGGGGGAATGGCTTGAACTCGGCGCCAGATGTATAGATTTCTTCATAGCTAGGCATAAGTGATGTTCCCGGTTTTCCTTCCCCGTCTCTATCCAGAAGCTCGAGGGTCATATCTAAAAGGGTCTGCGAGGCTTGTTTGTGACCGACAAGTAGGTGTGTAACTTTAGTCTTTCGGATGAGATGAGCCACTGCTGTAGGGGAGTTTCGCGGGGAAATCGGGAAAGCGGTGAGCCCAGCACGAAAAATGCCGGCAATTACTGTGAAATATGTAATGGTATCTGTATCGGTAGCGCACGTTTAGTTTGCCTCCCCTATCAAAATTAATATAATTTAATACTTACCCGCCGACGACAAGATAGCTACGACCGGCGGATGCAGGTCATCGACACCTGTATCACCACCAACCCTGGAATGGACGGCATGTGCGGCTCTGTGTATAGCTTTAACTCCCACGGGCCAAGTAATGGCGTGTTGTTGTCCTTGAGCATCAGAATAAACGAAAAGAGGATGATCTAGAGTATTTTCGAGGTGCCAATCGTATATCTCCGGAAGAGTCAAGGAGCCATCTAACGGTGGAGGCTTGAACGTTTTACTAGTTAGGGCTTGTGTGTTGGGTAGTGCGGCTAAAGGCAAGACTTTGTAGTCCATAGATGCAAGCAAGGGAGTGTTTGGCGGGCTCTGGTGTCATGGCAAGCCACCACGCCTGTTTTATACCCTCGCGAAACCATATCCGAAGGGGATCTAGTTTAATAAGGAATATAATGGGCTTGAAACGGGTGAAATATGCATATGTTTCTGGCAGGCCGGCCAGCATCGGAGACTATCGATCTTGTCAGTGAAGAATGGAAGTGACTCCGAAAAGCAAGCGACTGAGCGCTGGGGGATCCGTCCTCCATAATTGGATGAAAAGTCAATCCGGGGGTCATCGAATGTCCCAAAATTGTCCCGAACATCGGTCTGCCAGATTTTCTAATAGCTGCTTAGTTATACGCTATGCATTGCGAAGCTCCAGCCAGCGGTGCGTGTTGTCGCCGGTATCAAGATTTCGCTACTACCTGCAGCTGACTAACAGTATCCGCATGTTTCGGCAAGGAGTTTGCAAAAACCCGAATAGCATAGCAGCACGCTGCATGCCTAAACCAGAGAGATTACCATTGGTAGGTCTCAAGTGCACTAAGTTCACGATGTTCATCCCGAAAGAGTTTTCAAATCTGTGAAGTAGTGTGACACCTATAAAAAGGATTTTGGATTTTCAGTACGTCAGCGCTTGTCACGTTAGCCGCCGGCGTTTGTGACCCTTTCGTTCATCGACAGCGGCCGCGGTCGTTCTCAAATCTCAGCCATGAAGCGCACAAACCCATCTTCAGAGCGTTCATCGGCATCGCGAAAGCCTACTCAAAAGCGGACACGATTCGTCTCCCCGGATGAGGACCCATCGAGGTTCGCAGAGGATGTTGACGCTCAGCTAGAAGACTCGAAGAATGTGGCGCGCAAGGGGCGCGTGAAGACTGAGGGATACGATTCGGACTCGAGCGATGATGGCGAGGGTGTCGTCCGGAGCAGGAGGAAGGATGCGGGTCAGGATGGCGAGGATGACGATGACGACATGTTCGCGATAGGCGACAAGGAGGGGAAGGCGGAGGAGGCTCCGGCAGGGAAGAAGAAGAAGGAAGAGTACTTGCGACTCGGAGATATTGAAGGGCAGGAGTTCAACGAGGCGTCGGGTTCGGGTATCGAGGACAGTGAGGGCTCGGAGGACGAGCCGGAGGATGAAGACGACGCGGAGCGACGGAAGAAAGCCGGAATGGGCTTCGAGCTGTCCTCGTTCAACATGCGTGAAGAGATGGAAGAGGGCAAGTTCACCGAGGATGGTAGCTTTGTACGCACGTTCGACCCGCATGCGATTCATGACCGATGGTTAGACGGTACGGATGAGCGCGAGATGAAGAGGGCGCGGCGGGCGAAGAGAGCACAGCAGAAGGTGGAGAGGGAGAAGCTTAGGGCTGAGGACCGTGAGGCGCAGCAATCCGGGAATAAGGAGGACATGGAGAAAGCTATACTTTTAATGCTCAAGAAGGGTGAAACGGTTTTGGAAGCTCTCGCACGGCTCGGAGCGAAGGCAAAGAAGGAGGGAGGAAAGGAGAAACGGTATTGCGCCATTTATTATCTTCGCTGTCTGTATGCTCACAGGTTCTTAGGGCAAAGAAAGCACCAAAAACCAAGATACACGAAATGGACGTAGACGCTTCCAATCCACGCTCCAAAGCACTACCCCCATCCTCCAAGCCATCCGCTCAAAAATCCAAAATCGAACAACTCACGACTCTCGCATCCAACCTTTTAGCACTGGGTGACGTCGACATTTACAATAAAACGTACGAGCACCTCCTGCGTTCCGTGCGATCTTCAGGGGACGTCGAACCGGATTGGCTGCCACCAGTCGTGACGTACGAGTACAAATGGGATGTTCCGGAGGCTCAGACGCAAAACGGGGATGCGAACCCGCAAATATTCGGCCCGTTCAGCGGAGACGAGATGAACGCGTGGTATAACGCAAATTACTTTGGCGAATCCGGGGAAAAAGTCAAAGTACGCGTAGCCGGAGGGGACTGGGGAGGCTGGGACGACATCGTCGGCTAACATAAAACTCGTATCCGTTTGCCCACTTACACCTCCGCTCAAAAGACATGGTGCAGCGAATCTATCTATGTATTGTTTAATTTGTGTACAATTAGCGAACACTATGTTGTGGAATGCTACAGCTACATGTTCTTGTAATGATGTGCGTGTTAGTAAGATTGAAAATTGTGTTCCTAAACCCCCAAAATGAGAAGACTTGAGAAAAAGTGCTGTGTCAGTGGCTTATGTATTGGAAAACGAAGGAAACCTCCGGTAGGCCGACCTCTGCGCGCAAGAGGTCATCGTGATTATTCTTGAGTTCAGCATTAGTATAATGATTCCATCTGCCGTATTATTATGATTATGATATTCAGGCATGAGCAATTCATTTGAAGGTAATGACGTACGTGCTAGCATCTCCATAAAGAAGCGCCTGAGACTTCATGATTTGCTTCCCGTCACGGCAGCGCTTGCACTTAAATGTCTCGTGCGTTTCGCAAAGCGTGTTTTCCTTGAACGTAAACAGCTGCCGCAGCATGTCGACGGAAAAGTGACGCTCTGCGTCCTCCTTCTCGTCCACGACGGCGGACGAGAGCGCCTGCTTCGACGCCTGGCGCTGGAAGATCTTCTCCTCGATTGTTCCAGTAGAGATGAATCGGTACACGAAACCTGAGCGTATTTTGACATCATTAAGTACAATGTTGTTCTGCTAAGGGTGGAACGTACACTCTTTCTTTTGGCCGTCACGCCAGACACGCGCGAGCGCCTGCTGATCAGCCGCAGGATTCCAATCTGTGAAAGTATGAATACATTTGTTTCCCTGGAGTTTACATGTATGGGCTTACCGGGATCAAAGAGAATGAGTCGGTTGGCGCCTATCAAATTAATACCACATCCCCCGGCCTTACTACTAAGGAGGAAGACAAATTCAGGGCGAGTAGGATCATTGAACAGATCAACAAGCTTCTGGCGCTTGTTAACGGTCATAGTGCCGTCAAGTCGGAAACAGCCGTAGCTGGAAAATAATATCAGATCGACGTCATTTCATATGCATATGCATTGTAGGGAGAATCCCACCTCTTTGATCTGCAGAGCTTTTCGAACAGGTCGAGCGTCTGTGTGTAATTACTGATGAGAACGATCTTATCATTCGTTTCCGTCCGTATCCGATGCAAGAACCTAACGGCAGCGTTCAAGAAATGAAGCTTCCGACAATGGCTTGGAAACTTACCGTTCAAGGACAAGGAACTTGCCGCCCCAATCACATCGCACACTTTGGTTTCGGCCTTTCTCTCTCGCAGTCTGCCCGGCACCACCAAAGCCCTCCGGGATGAGCTTTTCCGAACCGTGCAGATCTTTCGGGAGATCGAGAAGCTCGGGGTGATTGCATAGCTTTTTAAGGATATTGATCGCCTTGAGGGGCTGGGAATTCGTCCCGCGGAGCAGTGCCTTTATCTCCGGGGATGTGATAAAAAGGCGATATAAAGCGAGTTGGAATTCGGATAGACCACAGAACACGACTTGCTCGTACTTCACGGGCACTAAGGGCAGAGGATGTCAGTATGTTCTGGAACACTGTTTTTAAACATGACGAACGGTATTTTGAGAGCAGATCGTTGGTGCGACGAATAATGAATGGCGTGACCAGTGAACCGAGTTCCTTCAACTTCTTCTCGCACTCAGCTTTGAAGTGGTCACTCGCATCGGCATCACGGCCCTTGATAATAGCATTCTCGAAGTTCTTTCGGAAGTCGCCCTTCGAGCCAAGGTAGTTCGGATTGGCAAAATTAAGGAGCGAGAAATACTCTGAGAGATCGTTCTGGTTCACATGTTAGGGCAAGAATGTCTTGGACGTGGTTCGAGTTACCTGAATTGGTGTCCCGGAAAGAATAACACGTCGCTTGACATTGAGAGCGTTCAGCGCCTGGAACGTCAAAGAATCTGGACCAGCTCATGAGACATATTTCTATACATGTTCACAGTATAACACACCTGAATTCTTCAGACGGTGGCCTTCGTCGCAAAGCAGCAGACCGATTGAACAATTTGCTAAATACTCAGACAGCGTGCGCAACGTCTCATAAGATACAATCATTACTGATGAAAGCGTCAGATTCTGAGCAGAAGGGCGAGGATAACGATACGTACCAGGCTGAGTAACCGTTCTTCCACTCGCGGCCACCCATCGATTGACCCTTTCAATCAAGTCAGCCTTCCCACCCTTTCCGTCAATTGCGAGCGAGCCCGGCGCCTCCGCACCAAGCCATTTGGCTAATTAGATCAAATCAGCGGCATTTACTCTCACAAGTGCGGCAAGCACTTACTGAGCTCGTTAGCCCAATTTTTCACCAGACTACTCGGACAGGCGATAATGCATTTGTCTATCGTTGGCTTCCCGCAGTGCGGAGACTGCTTTAGCAAAGTCCACATGAGCGCGATGCATTGGAGAGTCTTCCCAAGACCCATTTCGTCCGCCATAATACACCTGCGAGGGCATGAGTTGATTCAAGTTGATGTGAAATCAAAAAGGAGCCTACCCATGCTGATTCTCGACAGTCATACCAGTCGTACATTTATACAAGAACTACGAACGTTGTCAGCATACTAAGCACCCGAAAGAAACTCTGGATGGCGTACCTTTACACCCTCGATCTGATGAGGTCGCAAGACCTTCGTGAGCTTAGGGGACAGCACGACCGCAACCTTCTGCGTCTTCTGCTGCTTCTTCTGGTCCTCACCGAGCATCTTGCGGAGCGACTTATGCGGGTTCATCAAGCCTTTCATCTTCTCCTCTGCCTCTTTCGCCGCCTTCTCCCGCGCTTCCTCCTTCTCGCGTTCCCTCTTCTCCTCCTCCGTCTCGCGCTCATCGATCGTAGGGTCGTACAACACAACTGCGTGGTCCTCCATAGGATCGTGCAGCGGGCGCGGCAGCAGCACGACCTGCGGACGGATGCCAAGGGACGCACCAGACATCACTGTTGGCACGCGCTCGCCCTTGCTGTTCGTCATACATGGGATTGCAAACCGACGCGCCGAGACGTGCTCGAACGGCTTCGGTTCGAACTTCGGGAAACGCTTCAAGTCGTGTGCGACGAGGTCGAGCTCCCCAAACCCATCCTTGTCGAACTGTTTCTTACGCTTCTTCTTCGCATCATCGTCCGAGTCGTCGGCATCCCCGCCAGCATCCTTGTAAGAAACGCGTTTGCGCTTGCGTTGTGGCTGGTCGCGCGTCGAGGTCTGTTTGATGGTCGGCGGCTTGAACGGTTTGTTGACACGCACGCTCTCTTGCAAACGGTTGACGGCCTTACCATCCGCGGTCATTGGTTGTCGTTTCAGCATCGTGATTGTATCAAGAAAATGGCGTTGTGGTCGCCGCAGACGCAGAGCGACACGCGACGAGATCAAGGCCGAACCAAATCTTAGTCACGTCAACAAAGCCACAACAACGCGGGCGCGCTCACGTGCCGCAAGCGGGACCGGAACCAAAACTTCAGCTCTAAATTTCCATTCCTTTAACTCTAGATAGGTCCCAAGGCGCTATGCTACAAGGTATTTGCAAGTGATCGATTACCAGCCGACATATCCGACGCTACTTTAACGAAAAATGCGTGTAAAAATAATTCAATGCAGTTTAAGGTCCTTGGCTTCGAAGGCATAGTTAGCGTACGAAGTGTCGTCATTAATGTCTATATGCTGGACAACGACGCTCCTCGAGAGCCCGACAAGCGTACTCGGTAGGTTCAATTTTTTCGTAGCATCGCGATTTTCCGAGACGCACAGAGCGAGCGAGCGGCCACTTATGGCGACGATGAACTGAGAGGATGATAGCGCGACTATTATTGAACGGAACAAAACAAACAATAACAGGACGACTCACCAGCCCACCATTCTCGAGGGTATTAATGAGCTCTGTGAACCATCCTCGCTGCTTTTCCGAAGCGCTCTCGTCCACGGCGATGCGCGCGGATGATCCGCCCGTTTTAACATGTTCCAACACAGCCAAAGGGAAAAGCTTCCCCGGCGGGCCATTGTGCTCACCTGTAAGCATGGTCATCAACCTCTCCGATGGGACATGCATAGACGGAGAAACGTCTTTAAATACGATCGGGACGGCAGAAGAGGGGGCAAGCCAGAGCATCACAGTATTCTTCACGGGCTGCTGGGTCCTGGTCCAATATAGGCGTCAGACAGGGTGTCATGGTCACAAACATGAAAAAAGGCTCACTGTGCCTCCGCCATGGCTGATCCGAACACCTTGTTGAATACGGCTAGCGGAGTACTTCTCGATAATTGGTTTCGTTAGGTCTATGGAAACTTTCCAAATAATAAAATAAAAAAGAACACACGCAGGCGCGAATATCGTCGAAAGGGACCACGAAGGTACTGTCCTCGTCCCCAAGGTCGCAGAAGAGCTTGAAGCCTGACCAAAGCCAAACGATGTCGATGCGGATGTACGAGACAACATCCTAAAAGAGAGAAAAAACAAGTCAGCCAAGACATTTACCCCAAAGCACGTCCCGAACTCACTCTTCGACCGCAGACTCTGCTTCTACCGCGGACTCTGCTTCTACCACAGGCTCTGCTTCCACCACAGGCTCCGCGCTCACAACATTGTCAAACACGTCGAAGTCTGGAAGGTCATCTTCCACATCGTACCTCCCACCAAGGTGCAAGAGCTCCTCCGCTGTCGGTGGTTCGACGGGCTCCGGTTGTAATATAGGGGAGGTCACGTCCTCTGGGAATGCAAAATCAAACTCGCCAATCGCATCGTCATCAGAAATGATATCGGCCAACACGCTAAAGCCTGGTTCGACATCCTTAGGGTCCGGGACAGGATCGGCATCAACACTCTTTATTGCGTTCATGTCCATCTCGACAGCACTCTCAACAACATCCTGCGGGGGCGCAGGAGTCGGAGTGCTATCCGCAATGCCCGACGATGACGACGTAGACAATGTCCGCTCAACCAATGGGACCTCCTTCCCGCGACGGCTCGTCAGCTTGCCTTTTTCGAAAGTGAGCAGCGTCGGGCGGAACGCCGCAGTCGGTCTGGGGGTCGGCGTCAACACGGATGGGCTGCTGCTACTCATGCCCTCAGGTGCCTCGCTCGCGCCTGTCTCTCCCCGGACTCCCAGGGGCCCCTCTCGTTGCTGAGTGCGTACACGCGTCCGAAGTGCCCTGTCTACATCGGGGTCCTCGTACACCTTTACGAGGGGCTTACGCGCGCGGCGCGGTATTGTCGGAATTTTGTTGAGCAGATGCTCCGGTTCTGTAACTCTTGACGGGCCAGGTATGGCTCGAGGCTCTGAGACTTCAGCAGAGCTTGCCTTTTCGTGCACAAGTTCTCTTTCTTCAATGGCTATCTCTTCCTTTCGCATTGGTACTCGCCCCCCTTCCTCTCCACTAAACAGAGACCCATCGTGAGTTGAACCCTCTGCATCCATATCACTAGATAAGGCGTCAGCTCCTGTACTTCAGCGTACATCTGTCGAACACACCTGTCGGCATCAGACGCCGCTCCCTCATCCTCACTATCCTCAACAAACGCTTTTCTTTTCTTCCTCGGAACAGGTATATCGACTTTCTCTCGCGGTTTCCTCTTTTTATGAGACAGAATAACGACTTCGACCTCCCCAGCCTCAACCGAATCACTATTTCCGCGCTGTCCTTGCTCTTGCTCTTGCCTTTCTTTTCCCTTAGTGCTCGCTCTCCATCTTCTCGCATAAGTCTATCGAAACAACAAAGACACATTCAACACCACTACATAGGGAACGGCAGTCAGGGCTTGCTCACTTTCTCCGAGAGCCGCCGCGTGCTCCGCCTCTGCGCCCCGTCGCCTCCCTCTGGACCAGAATCCGCACTCCCGTCAACGTCGCCGGCCTTCCCCTTCACCCCGCCCCTAGAGGGTCGGCTGCGCTTTCGCTTTTCCGTGCTCTCTAGCTCGAGTGAGACGCGCTTTCTACCACGGCCAGCGGACCGGGTAGACGGCTTCTCGTTTTCCTCATCCTCGCTGTCATGCTCCGCATCGGAAGCAGAAGCTTGGTCGGCGCCGCCTGTCAGGTCGACATGAGACTTTCTAAACAAAACACACAGTAGCACATCCACTTACGAGGGACCATCTCCTCCCCAAGCTTGAACGCTGAAGCGTTCTCATGTTTCCTCTTGCCCGTGTCGACTTTCTTCCAGAAGTCGGTGATCAGCTTCGGGGATGTATCGAAGGACTCGGCTGGCTCCCAGCTGAAAATTCAGGCACCGTGGGAAATGCGTCTGGCACGTTAAGACAAGAGTACGAACGTGTTATCGCGGTCGCTGTACCCCTTCCACTGTTTAGGGAGATTATTCGGTCAACCGGCAGTACAGACAGACGTGATGTTTGAACGAACTTTCACGAGGTATTTCTTAAGGCGAAAGACAAAATTAGAGCGAGAAAGTAAGCAGAAGACAAGGCACCTCACCCAGTGTATAACCCTATTTCTCTTGTAACTTACAACAGCCTTGATCAACCGTTCTTGAACGACGAGACTCTATGAGTGGCACTGCATAACGCAAGAAATGACTACGTGAGCAGCTTACCAACTTCATACTCGTTGCCACCCTTCGCCATATTCAGCTATTTGTACAGGCGGTACGAGACCGCACGTCTCTGAGGGTTTCTTCGGTGTGCTTGCGTTGTATACCTTGGGACGAGTAAGAGGGAGAGCCAAGGTCCTGAGAGTCCATTTGCGGCCAACACCGTCGAGCTGAATACGGAACGTGGGAAAAGCGGGGTTAAACGAAACAAACCTTCAAGAATACATGACGTAAAGTAATCGACGGCGCGGATAATTATTAGATCATCTCCTCTATCTTAAGACTCCCGCGAATAAAATCTGAACATTTTATAAGTACCCATTGGGTGACGAAGCCCTCCAGTTATCCGGTTAGGGGGCAGCCAGAAAGCTAGCTTAGTCAGTGACAGCTTGTGGTTGTGTGGCCCCCCGTGAGAACATCCTCCCATTCCTCAAGCCAGCCTTTAAAAGGCCATCCCTCACTGAATAGATATATTGGCTTTTGTGGCGTAGCCTTGCGCCCTATATGGGCTTCCCACATACAGGGGGTACCAAAAGTGTTGCACGCCCCGCATTTGGGAGGACCCTTCCGATTTATCGGGGCATTACCCCGCATAAGCTCGCCTCTGTAAAATTTTCTAATAAAGTGTACAAATTGTTAAATCGGTTAGAGCGGAGTATTGGGATATTAGCTATGAATAAACGATTTGTCATAGGCTTTTGAGCTCAAGCATCTGGTGTATGATCTTGTATATGCACAAGGCATTAATGAATCAGAATGGACTACACATTAGAAAATATGAACAGCAGCAAGCTTGAGGTTACAGATTAATTTTTTGGCCTAAAAATCACACTGCTGAAGGTGAGGTTGGGACAGATTTCACAACACCCGATTCATCGGTAGGGTCCTCCCAAATATGGGGCGTGCAACACTTTTGGTACCCCCCTGTACATTAACATATCCTCATGTGCTTCCAGGTGCAAAATAGGCGAGCTAGCCGCTCAATAGATTTTCCATGCCTCACTCTGGGGGACCCGAACAAAAAAGACATGTGAAACAAATATAATTCAATGAAGTTAAAACAATGCCAATACACCGTGCACACATTACAGCATTCGTGTATCTCTACAAAATCTATTTACTATAATCCCCGTTCCCCACAGCCCCAGATAAAAGTTTTTGCGATCTAAGGAAAAATGAGGGGAAAGAAATCACACCTGCTCGAAAGCCTTGCCACCCGCTGCGGCGTCAAGGTTCATAACCGAGTCAAGACCCATCACTTCGAAGAACGCCCTCGGGTCCATGCCCTGTGCAGACGAAAAGTCTGTGCCCGTCTTCTTGAGCGAAGCCATCGCGGCGCGAATGCCGTGGACAGCAGCAACGCAGGAGACAAGAGAGAAGACTATTACAGAAGGAAGCCGTTAGAGTTTGCTCGTGTAAAGGAGCAAGTGTAAAGACGCACTAATGATCTTCGCGCCCATGTCTTCGGCCTCCTTGCAAGTGAAGGAAGGAGTGAGGCCACCGGATATGACGTTGACGAGGACAGGCTTGGGCGCAAGTGCCGCAACTGTCGACTCGAGCAGCTCCTTTGTCTTGACACCCTCAATGAAGCACACGTCTGCGCCCGCATCCGCCGCAAGCTTCAGGCGCGTGATCGCCTCATCCATGCCAAGCACTTGAGCCGAATCCGTGCGGCCGATGATCACAAAGTCTGAGCCGCCCGGAATCTGGTCACGAGCGATGACTGCCGCGCGGATGCGCGTGAGGAACTCCTCGCGGGAGACAACCTGCTTGCCCATGAGATGGCCGCAGCGCTTGGTCTGTACCTGGTCCTCAATGTGCATGCCCGCGACACCGGCGCGGTGGTACTGGAAAACGGTGCGTGCGACGTTCGCCGGGCCACCGAATCCCGTGTCTGCGTCAGCGATGACAGGGACGGTCGGGTTGATGCTGCACACCATCTGTGCGCTCTCGACGAAGTCGTTCAAGGTTGCAATGGCAAGATCAGGCATGCCGAGGCGCGAAGCCGTGGTGGCGGCGCCACTAGGGAAGGTCGTTCAGACAATGAAAAGAATTCCGGAAATTAAAAGGTTCACAAACCTCTGGTACATGCAGTCGAAGCCAGCTTCGAGTGCGCAGCGGGCACTGATGCCATCGCAGATACCGGGGGCAACCTAAAGAATAGTTTTAGGCACTGCTAGGGATAATAGCAGCTATAATATCTTGGAACTTACGACGATACCGGGCCTGGCAAGCATTTGACGAAGGCGGGTAGCCGGGTTAGGAGAGAGGGGGCCTTCGAGGAAGTTCTTCGGGTCGAGACGGGCGTTGTAGTAGACATTGGGGGAGTATTCGATGGGCGATGACGGTGTCTCGGGGGTCGTCTCGCCGCTCAATGGAACATTGTGGGTATTGATGAGGGGAACAGGAGCGGGAGCAACGATGGCGCCGTTGTCGTGGCCGTTGGAGACAGACTGAGATTCCTTTCCAGAGTAGATCATGGTGATTGATTGGTATGAAGAAGAGAGAATATCTGAGAGGTGAGTGTTGTTGAGTAGGTATGGAAGTGTTTGCAAGTCGAGGGAGGACCTGTGATGCTGTCTAAAGTCTGTACTCTAGTCCTTTTTATCTTGAAGTCTGGCCTATCCGGAATCGGGAATCAACTATCTGTCTTACACGTCGGTGAGAGATAGATTGACCGCCGCAACACAGCCCGGGAAAAAGGCGAACGCAGTTAATGCGGAGAGCAGAGCGTATACTCGGCGGTGCGAAAAGCTCGGGAGTTAGAGCCCCCGCAGCTTCCACTTGGCCAAGACCCCTGTCTAGGCGTTGCTGTCATTCCCATCGTTTTTCATTTCCGCAAGATTCATGGCCTGATGCTGCACAGCATCCCGGTGTGCATCATGGGACTCTACTCGTGTTTGGTGCTTGGCATTTGTCTTGCCCACTATACGATCTTTGGCTTTTTCTTGAGATGAAATAGAATAAGCAGAGCCAGATTTGGTTTCAGGAGGCGTATGCGGGCCTTGTGCGGAGGAAAGACGTCCTTACGCAAAGAAGCATGCCACCAACAAGAAAGCCCCAGGCGATCTCCGTGGTCAGAACGGGCTAGAGCGATGAGAGAATCCTGACAGATAGACAAATTTCGTTTTTTGATAGTAGGTGACGCACAAGGTTAGCGCGGAAAGAGTGTGGCCATATCAGTTATCTCTTTTGATACCGGTGTTTGCTGAAGCACGACAGAGATCCAGAACACACGGACTGCATACAAAGCACTCGGAGAAGGTCTCACCGAGGCTGATTTTTCCATGTTAACCTCGGATGACAGCCAGTCGCCAATAGAAAGGACCATTGTGTGTCGCATCAGTTTGGCTGTGGTCACCCAATCGCTTCAGGCCAAGCCCCACAGGGCGGGAATATCTTGGCGATGGGCGCATGAGCGTGTACTCGCGCGCCTTGCTCGCCTGCAACCGTTGCGCTGATCGACCGACGCGTGTCTTCTAGCGTGTACGGGGCGATGCGCGCCAGAGAGTCGCCTCGCACGTCTGCTGCGCAGGGCCTCCATTTTTGTTTCGGCGTGTGTTTTGTGATTTCATTTAGAGCTAAGAGCAGATAGGATACGAGATACGAATCATACGATGAAGTCGGCGAGAACAAAGTTGGCGGGGAAGGGCGCGGTGGGGGTTCTCAGGCACTCAGAAGTCACGTGCACTGTGGGAACAGCAAGATCCCTCTACGCGTCGCTCGCAAGCCGCCTCTGGGCAACCACACTGCCAGCGCCGGCGATGGCCTCGTCGACGAGTAAATTCAACACAAGGCTCTCGGAAATATCAGCCTACTCATCCGTATCCATAACAAGGCTGAAGTCAATCTACTCGGATCTCTCTCGCCAGAAATCTTCCAATCCTGCGGCTTTTAATTCTAACATTGACTGGTGGAAGCGAACCCTGGGCGCGCTCGTGCGACAAGGACTGCAAGCAGACTCGAATGATGCATTAGTTCTTCACGCGAGTCCGGAACTTGCAGAGTACCTGCGCTACGAAGGTGTCGGAAAGCCGCTAGGTCTTGCTGCTGTAATCGTGCGTCGTGCACTCGTTCACTCCACTTCACCTCATTTCATATAGCATACCTAGGAAAGACCGAGCTGCAGGATTCGCGTGCATTAATTCCCTTGAAAGACTTTTTGAACTCCCCGACTTCCGTGTACGACACTGGTTCGCTGGCTTACAAGGTGGCCTCTTATGTCGTCGGCAAGCCCCTCTGGTGGGCACTTGAGCAGCTTAGTCTTGTCGACTCTGAACACGTCGAGTCCGAATCTTCCCTATGGAAGAAAGTTAAGGGGCAGTACGTTATACTCGCCAATGTCGAGAAGGCGGGGGACGTCGTCGTGGAGCGTCTGCGCCAGAAAGTGACGTCCTCGCCAGCAGACTCGTTGTATTCCTTCGGCTCTTTCAGCAGAGAATTCGGGTGTAAGGGTGCCATATTTGAAGGCACCGCTCTATCAGAACCCGACTTGCGGGTTCTCGTTAAATTTCTAGACAGAGACAGGAAGATGATTGTGTCGGACGGAGATGTAAGTGCATACCTTGTCTGCACAGGATGGACTTCTAGCCTCAATGTACCTCTGTTTCCTCTTGGCACGCTAGGCCATCAAATTCGTCGACTCTTCGAGATCGTCCGCGCCACGGCTTCTGACGGGCATCGACAAAGGTATATTGGAACTGAAGACGGGGGTGGAGAACATGGAATTGCAGGTGGAGGAGATTAACAAGCGAATTATCGAGTAAGTGCGATCCGCACTTCCGTGCCAAGCACGATGGTTTAACCGGCCGATTACAGCAAGACGCAGAAGATCGGTGATTGCCTTCGCGCGAAGCGGAAGGAGGTCGCTATGACGCACTTGAAGTCACGCAAGCTGTATGAAGACCTGCTGAAGAAACGCCTCGGATCGCTTGAGATCCTGCATTCCACGCTCATACAGGTGGAAACAGCCGCGCAAGACGTAGAGGTAAGTAAACCTCGGAGGAAGCACTCGTCCCCTCTGTCCCACGAGGAGAGGAAGAAGATAGGGTATCTACAATGTCTGACCCACATGCCCCTTTACAGATAATGCAACAATACGAATCTTCTACCGCGACTCTTCGCGCGCTCCTCGCACACCCGTCATTGCAGCAAGCGAAGGTAGAGGAAACTATGGATGCAATGGCCGAGGCGTCCGCTGCACAGCGCGAGCTCGACGAGACGATCCGTGCGGGCGCCCTGGAGGACGTCGACGAGTCCGCGCTGCAGGCGGAGCTTGCGGGGCTCGTTGCTGAGGCGCAAGAAGAGCAACGCGCGCAAGAGGACTTAAGGGCGTTAGAGGACAAACACCGCGCGCGGGAACGAGCGCCTGGGCAGGGTCGTGATGCAGAGGACTCGGGGCTTGGGCGGGCCGTCCTCCCGTCCGTCCCATCTGACACATTGATCGATGCAAGTATGGAGTCGCCGCGGACTGTCTCGCCGCTGTCCGAGAGCAAGGCACCTGTGCCTGAATGAGAGGAACCTTCGCTTCTGTGATTGTTGCTTTCGGGACTTTGGGGCCTCCACTCCCCCTCTTCCCCCCAACCCAGTTTTGTCACCAATGTCCCCCAGATCATTTACACTGTACATTACCGCAATTAACGCTTTCTGACTTGCTGTGGGCCCTTAGTTTCGAGCCACTAGATTAATCTGAGGTATCAGACACGGCCTGGTTGGAGTTGAGGAGAATAATACTTCATAAACGTCTCCTAGTCTAACAATACAAAGTTGATGTTACAAATCTAAATACACGGAGGATACAACTACAATTACGAGGGTAATACGGAGTGCTTCCGTCGAACATAGGAAAAATGTTACACAGCATCCTTCATGCGCAAGAGACAACTAATTGCCTCCATAGCTCGCCTTGCTCTTGCGCTGAGCTTCATATAGGCCGTAAATACTGTATGTAGGGCTGCGGTAATCTGGGTCCGCGTGCGCCATAGCCATTTGTGCGAGTGACGGGAGAGGTGGGGGAGAGGGCACGCGGGGTGGCTTATCGCTAATGTTTCGTGTCTGGTTCTTTTTGGGTGGTGCACCGGCGAAAGGGTCCCCCGCCCCCCGCAAAGAAGCGATTGTAGCTGTTGACGGGAAGTCTTGGAGCATAAAGCTCCCAAGCGCCGCATGCGTGGTCGTCGGGCTCGGTATTTCTGACGGGGGTAGCATAATCGAGACGCGGCGTCCGCCGCCACGGCCGTGTGCAATGGAAAGTGAGTCATCTGGGTAAATAGAGACGGGCGAGAAGCACGACGACGGCGGAGGCGGGGAGGCGAGCCCGAGGGCGGACGTAAGCGCCTTTGTATCTCGGTCCCGCCGCTCGTCGCTCTTCACCATCGGGAGCGCATACATAAACGGCTCGTCCTTCTCTTTCCCGCCGCGCGATGCGCGGCGACCAATTTGTCTTTGCCCCTGCGGAACGTTTTTCCGACGAGGACCTTGCCCTTGCTCCCGCGAGGGTCCAGCAGGCTTTAAGGCGGGCTTCGACCCGCCGGGCGTTGGAGCGGGGCGGGGATCCTGGTAGGCCGTTTCTGTCTCTGAATCCGTGAATATCGGAGCATTGGAATCGAGCCCCCCGTACATTGAGGTTGTAACAGATCGTCTGCGTACTGCCCTGCCACCACTCTTGGTCTTAACGTTAAGTGGTTGCGTACTAGCTGCTGTAGTGTTAACCGGTAGCGGGAAGTCTAGTGCTATGCCGATGTTGGTAGCAGGGGCTACAGTGGTATATACAGACGCAGGAGAGAGGGGCGCCGGCGTAAACTTTCCTGCGGGAAAAGAGGTAGCCGTAAAGGTGGATAACCTTTTTTCATTGACATGGGCTTTCCCAGTGTCTACGTACTTATTTCCGCTCAAAGGCCTCCAGCCATCGCCTTTTGCAATCTTGTTGGAAGCGTGGAACAAATTCCCAAAAGAAGGATCTGTCTGACTCCATAGACTTCGCGAGAAGCGCTCTTTCCCGCCGAACAAAGGCGAGTCCTGAAGAATGGGATTCGAAGGTGTAGGAAAACCAGCACGTCTGTCCCTCCTAATAAAAAACCTCAGCGCCAAGAAAAGCACTAGGGCTAAGCCAGTAGCACCAGCGGTGACCAACGCAATAATGTATACCGGAAGGTGGACAGGGAGGTGTGAAGGCGACGACTGAGAAGTATCTGGCGTGATAATAGAGAGTGGCGAGGTAACCGCACTTGTGGTAGCGTAGACCCAGACTGTCGTTGTTGAGCGTACATAGGAAGTAGATTCAGTCAGACCCTGAGTAGAAGTAACAGCAATCGCCGCAGAAGTTGGTAGGGAGAATGTTGGAGGAATAATAAGTGTAGTCCGTTCAAAAGTCGAGCTTGGGGGCATGTCATCGTCAGGAATAGGATCAGGAAGAGACGCCGTCTGAATATCGTCGGCCACTGCTGTCATGGAGGACTTGACATAGCGCATGGTAGCGGTAGTACTCCCCTCGACCTCCACTTGTATCGTACTTGAATACTTAATCTTCTTCAGTTTCCGATGCACACCGTCCTCCTTAATATTATGCTCCTTCGTAATATGCGAGCCTGATTTTCCGTCGTGAGCTTCTTGGGTCGCTCTGCCACCCGAGACTGTGGCACTCCCCGGATGCAACTTCGGGGTGGAGGTCGGCACCATTTTCGAAGTCCTATTATACGAATCAAAGGAGTGGACGGATTTGGAGGACCGACTTTCTCGCAAAGCCAGATAAGAGGCTGGGAGCGACGACCGGCGCGTCCCTCAGGTAGAAGATAGAAAACGAGAAAAAGGACCCAGTTGGATCCGGATGCGGCCGTAGACACTTGCTGAGTTCACGCGCGAACCGACCGGCCCTGAACAAGCTCAAATTCAAATGACGGTTGCCTTGAGCCACTGGATTTTTTGAAAAGATGAGCGTTAAAGAGTATCACGAATCCTTCATACTAGGTCAGTCGAATGGTCATCTAGTCCCAAGTCCGTGATTGCTGTGGAGCTCGGCAGTAGTAATCTAATTAATGAACATTGTTGCCATTTCATGTAAGTTAAACTTCGTCAATTAACCTTCCCGATAAAGTCAAATCCATCTATATTTCATTAACTAAGAATAAAATAACCTCTTCACGTTCTACTGGCACAATATAGCATACGATATAATTACAACCCGTTGGCATCCTGTTCTACTAGTAGCGATTCGCAACATATAAAGGGAATCTCTATATTGAAAGATTTACCTCCTAAGTCCACTTCATCTGGAAAGTCGTAAGAATGTCAACAAAATAAGTATGCGCGTGTGCTTATTTTAAAGTTTGGGTCAATGTTCTATGAAAATAAACACGCCGGCTAATAGTAGCAGCCTTGGCGAAGTAGCGTCGATCCAAACATTAATATTAACGTTAATGATCGGCGCGCTCACGCACCTACGCGCCCACGAACCCCGCATTGACTCCATATATCCCCAAATTAATGTAGTTTATTAATAACCGTGTGACCGTAAGCAAACTTTTGAATATTGAGTCGCTCGTAAGCAATGCAGCAGAGGGGAGTGTGAGTGAAAATTGTGGCCGACGTATCAAATGAAGTCCTGTCTCCAGGATTCGGGGGAATGTGTGAGGACATCAGTACTTGCTGCTATACACGCCATGACAGATGTTCTAGTCGGGGACACCGCGAACAATTGGGAGAAACCAAGATAAGGTCCCTGAGGCAGTCCATAGTCCTTCATGATAACACAGGAGACACGATTCTACCCAGTTGACAGCTCCTGTGAGCGGTACGACATCCATCCTGAAACGTTCCCCCATTATTTATGCAGATGTAGCTGAGCTTCCGCAAGCGTAAGAAATAATATTATAATAGATCCACTGTGTCTGCATCCCGTCTAATGAACGTGTCCAAATCGGCACCTTTTAGATAAGTGCCTAGACACACCGAAAAGTACCTAAGTTCCAAGGTAAGGCGCTATGCCCAGCCCAGAAGACATGGGCCGGCGTCAACTGTCCGTCCAGAGGTCATTAACTTTCTTCCAAACTTTCACCATACCGGTCCCAATGCTAAGAAAATACAGATTTAGTAAGTGATTGGGAAACCACGGACGAAGAACTGTGAGCTCACTTTGCGTCTTGTACGTCTTCATATTTGACCCAGCGCAGGGCCGGTTCCTTGCGCGTAGACCCCCCGGCCCTTTTCTTATCTTTCGTCTTAGCCTTTGGCTTCCGGCTTTTAGGCTTCTTGTCAATGCTAGACGGTGTCGTCGACAACACAAAGTCTACAGCGAGGCCCGGTGGTTCCGCCGACTCCGGGTCCCCGCCTTCGAGCACGATCCACTGTACACGGTACGTTTTTCTAATATGTGAGAAGATATGGAGTACGTCGCCAGCGGATTTCATTTTCGTGATTTGCAGGTTGTCAGAATTTATTTTTTTGGAGGCCTTTGGATGCACTTTTGAAGAAGACATTTGATAGGAGGGGAGAGTTTCTGTGAGCATTTCACGCAGAATTTCCTGTCCGATGGCCTGAAGTGCTGTCGGAGAGTCTGAGTCCTCGACGTCTGCACGCGACGGAAATTCATGCAGACCAGCAAGTAGACCTATGAATGTAAATTTCATCAACCCCCGCTGCGGCGACTGGAAGTGCGTAATAACAGGTGAATACCCTTTTCTGGCCTTCGTGCAAGGAGAAAATACCGCGCGTCCTGTGAACTTCGCCATTCGACAACGTTGACGACATCAATCTCTTCTCGGGCTTTCTTTCGTTCCGCCTTCATAGGATAGAGTGTTACCCCTGCAGGCTCACCATTGAGCACTGGATCGCAAAGCGTGCATAACTCCTCGATATCCCGCTCATCAGGTTGATGGCCCTAGCGGCGGGCTTCAGCGTGGGATAAACAGAGAGAGACGATAACACAAACCTGCGTCTCAAGATAGGCGCGGCAGTGCGCGTTAAGCGGACACGATCCGCAGTCCGGGTCCCGCACCTTACACACTGTGGCCCCTAATTCTATCAGCGCTTGATTTGTGTTACCAGGTTGCTCAGCCTTCTTGATTATGTCCGTCGCACCGCCCCAGAGTATGTCCAGAGTAGACTTTGCTTTAGGGCTTGCATGAAGCGCTAGAACGCGGCTCAGAAGGCGGTTGACGTTCCCATCAAGCTACTTATAATCAACGAGACATATCCACAGCTGTTAAACATATAGTAGCATTGCTCTAGAAGATAGCTTACAACAGGCTCGCGTTGGTTGTACGCTATTGAGGAAATAGCGCCAGCGCTGTACCGTCCTATCCCCGGCACGGTTGCCATCATATCTTTGGCGTTGGCGGGGAAGACGCCATCATAGTCCTCAACTATTTTCTTGGCACCAGATAGTAGGCGAGCGGCGCGAGAATAGTAGCCTAACCCTTTCCAGAGGGCATTGACTGATTCGATGTCTGAGTTCGCCTACGCTGCATGAGAATGTAGCTAATTTTGTCTGTCAGTGTACTCACGAGATGGCGAATTGTTGGGTATCTGGAATGGACTTCAACTTTGGATAGGTCGTGAGTTTCAACAAACTCACTTCTCTATCCATCTGTTGTAGTATGGTATTACCGTAGCAACCTGAGTCTGTTGCAACATGATCTCCGAGATCCATACCTAAAAATGGACGAAATGGCATTTGCAATAATGATATGTGGAGCACATGAAGCGCGCAAACCTCGTAAGCTCGCTGCGACCGCCCAAGTGCATCCAGTGTCGGATCAAAAGGCTTTCGCCATGGCATGCCGCGATTTTCGTGCACGCCGGAGTACCAGTCTAGTAGAGACGAGCAAATTGGTTCTGGGTCCTGGATTATATGAAGAGATGCCGGGTGTATTTTTCTGGTTTCCACTTCACAGTCCTGTTGACTCAAGTCGACAGAATCCGCCCGTGTCGGTCTTTTCCTCTTCGCTGGCTTCCTGGTCTTCACATCGACGAAATCCGAATCCACTTCCGAGGATTCATCATAAACATAGGTGACCGGTTTTGTGCGCTTGCGCGTCGAGGACATTACACGACGGAAACCGAGTTAAACCGAGAAATAAACAAGACCGGGGTAGATGGCAGGTTGTGTCAAAGGTCAGCCAGACGCGTCGAATCGCTTTCGACGCGCCGCGGCGCTGAGGAACGATCGCGGCATGTTCCCACGCTCTTAACGGTGTGCAAAGACTTGGTTTGCCGACCCGCAAAGCTAAACGCTGGCGCCGTGTCGACACCGTTCTGCCACTGACCACCTCCTTGAGTACACTCGCAACATCCTACTGCGCAGCGTCCAGACCAGCAGCGCCCGCAGCCAACATAACGGGACCCGACACAGCTTCTGCGTTTTTAAGCACAGCCCGCCGGTGCGCTCACGGGGAAAACACACCTAAAAGTAACATACAGACTGCGAGCAGTTCTCCTGCAGCGTTTAAGTAGACCAAGCTGGCGTTATCATCTTCGTCTTACGCGTCCTTCGCGTCCCCAACTTCCCCGCGGCATCGACGACAGACAATGTCTCATGTCCCCGCCGATCCCCCGGCGCACACCGCTAGCGGTTTACCCATAGGTCCGCACAATGCCTCGTTGCCGAAACTCAAGCTCAACGGTCTCGCCGACGTGGGAACATGTCCTGTTGGCGGAGATACTTCGCCGCGGTTATGGGGGATGCCTTTGAAATACATCTCGTGAGTCTATGTCTGCTTGCTCAAAAACATTTCAGGAAAATAACATACCACTGTGCGATAGGCTTGTGACCTTGGCAGTACAAAATGCCCTCTTAACGATTATCATGCACTATTCACGTGTTTCGACGCCCCCGTCTCGTGCTTACTCTGCTGCATCCGCTGTACTGTTTAATGAGCTCCTCAAAGGATCCATTTCCCTCGTCATCGCTTTCTCCCGCATAGATGATTACGACTCACATCATTTACATTCGCCCCACCGAAAAGGTCCGTTGCAGCTTCAGGCTGGTTCTTGGATGCAGCCGTATGTCTTTGCTTCCCGATGCAGGAAATTGGGAAATGAAATATTAAGCCCGGATTGTTGGAAGTTGTCTATTCCAGCCATATTATACGGTTCGTGGTGGATCCTATATTACATGACATGTAGCTTATGCAAAAAAATTCCCAGTCATCCAGAATAATCTTCAGTTTGTTGCGGCATCCAACCTCGAGGCGGCTACCTTCCAGGTTAGCTATCAAATGAAGATCCTCACCACTGCCGCCTTTTCTGTCGTCCTTCTGCGGAAGAAGCTCAACATGACCAAGTGGGTCGCGTTGATGGCTCTTGCGGTGGGTGTCGGGATTGTGCAGATACAGTCTGGCTCAGGAGAAGATCACGCAAGTTCAACCTCGCACGACTCTCACAGCATGCGACCCCTTACGGGATTTATGGCTGTTGCTGCTGCATGCTTTACGTCGGGTCTCGCGGGAGTGTATTTTGAGATGGTGCTGAAAGGCTCACAGGCGGATCTCTGGGTCCGCAACTGCCAGCTATCGCTTTTCTCTCTCATTCCTGCTTTGATACCTGTCCTTGCCTCGCAGCCGAGTGTGGGCACGGGTGGTTCATGGTTTTCGGGAATTTTTGCCAATTTTGGTGGCTGGGCATGGGCGACAGTGCTGACCCAGGTATTCGGTGGCCTCATCACCGCTATAGTCATCAAATACTCCGACAATATCCTCAAAGCCTTTGCAACATCCCTCAGCATCGTCCTTTCCTTCCTCGCTTCAGTTGTCCTCTTCAATTTCCACATCACCCCAAGCTTCGTTGTCGGTGCGTCGACCGTGCTCGCCGCTACATGGCTATACAATCAGCCTGAGAACGTCGATGGCTCGAGCAGTGTCACATTCCCGAAGATCGTCGCGGGCGTCATGTCTCCGCGCAAATCCTCTTTCTCAGGCACCCCAGTGGAGCCAGCTGAGCCGGACGCGCCTATCCTCGGCGAGCCAGAAAGCTCGCGACGCACCTCGCTTGGGAGCGTGAGCCCGCGCGTGCTCTCCGCTGCCCTCAAGCTCGTCACGCCGCGCGCAAGCCTCGAGAACCTTGCAGGGCATAACGAGACACTCGGTGAGGGCATCTATGGTGTAGGGCTTAGCCGCACGCCAAGCGCGGCATCGCTAGCAGATTATCAGTCGCGTTACGTGTCGCGTACGCATTCTCCCGTTCCCGCTTCGACCCCACCGCCGAGCCGACTGCATCCCGGCTCGCAACTCGCAGTTCCATTACCCCGTCCGGCGAGCGGGCAGCTACACCCGCACTCATACCCGGGCGATGATGGCCAATTCGCTGTTATCAACCTCGACGATAGCCCTGGGCGTCCGAAGCGGTGAAATAGGTCAGGTCGTGGGCTCCGATTTCCTTTTACTCCGTGACAATCCACATCTAGATTATCACTCACGCATACCCATTCACACTACTTGTATTGATATTGGCACATAAATTGGAATAGTTTACAAACAACCAAGCTGTGGGTAGATCCGTACATCAGTTGAAATGGTGAGTTTAGCAAGTTATCGGATGATATATCACTTTCAATCTTCCGTAATAAATGTGAATGCTCGCTGGCCTGGTGATTTATTATGTCTATCTAATTTCTTCGCTGGTACCTTTCTCGGCTGCCTTCCCTGAGCCTTGGGCGGCATCGGGGGACGTGGTAGGTCCTTAAGCTTCTCATCGTCGAATGGCAATTTCGATTCATCTTTGTCAATTTTTACTTGTAAAGGACGAGCTACTTTGGGCCACGTAGCGAACGTTTTCATTGAGACGAATCCTGAAGACGCAGGGAAATGAAGAGAGGACGGCGTGATTGGTCTGGATTGCGGGGGAATTGACAGACTGGCCCAGCGACTAGACGGTAGGTTCCGCGCTTCGGAGGAAAGCGTACGAGTAACGGATTTCGTGTGTACATTGGCGATTGACGAGGTCTGCTGAGAGGGAAATGGAGATCGGGGGATTGGAACAGATAGATTGGTGACGGGGATTTGGTGATGGTCAACATCCATGCCGTCGTAGCTCTCTTCAGATATCCGAGCAACTTCGCCTGACCTCACGGAGAGACGAGCATCCCCCACTTCTGAATCACACAGTGAATTGGTGCGATCCAGTTAGATATAAGTAAATAACATACCACTAGTGCCTTTATCGATTGAACCTCTCGATGGGGTATTCTGTTTTGTGGTGGGAGGGGCGATAACCTCAGACTCCCCATCGTCCGAGTCAAGGATGCTAATCATTTCTGGCTGCGCTGCATGTACAATGGCCTGTTTTCGTCTCTCCGTTTCAGAGACGGCGTTTATTGCACTTGCGACGGTGCTGGATGAACTGGGGTCCCGTCTTAGCGTACGTCGGCTGCCCCCGCCTGCGCTGCAGCTCATGCACACCCATGCAGATAGCCCCTTCCCGGGCTTCTTCTTCTCGGTAGCGCGTATTAAAGAGGTAAGGACTGCATCGTGGACTGGAGGCTTGCAGCAGCCTGCAATAACATCGAAAGGTCATCCGGAGCCCGCTGACTCGACGAGGCCGAGTTGTACTTGCGGTGATGGTATCCTCGTCTACATTGAGAACAGTGTAGCAGATATTTGAAGGGAGTAGACTCTCGAGTTCCGCAGACGCAGCATGGAAATGCTAGCGTTCCTTGCATTTTGAGTGGTTTCAGCGGGGATACCGAATAAAATGATCGGCCTCGACGCGTCGCGGACTCGGTCGTCACTGGCACGTAGTCCTCACCAACATGGACAGTGAGCACGAGCTCGTACTGCACGTCTGGCCAGCGAGATGGGACCTGCTGACATTCACGCCCGACTGCCTTGCGGCCGTCCTCTACGCACAGCTCACCATCCCTGGAGACTTCGTGCTCGAGGAATGCACAAACCCTGACCTTTCGCCTAACGGTGCGTGCTTGTGCTTCAAAATCTGCACGCCTGCTGACTCGCTACAGGACAGCTACCGTATATTACGCACGGGCTTGCGTGTGTGGCCTCGTTCCCGCCCATTGTGAAGTATATCGCAGGACTGCGCAAGCCAGGCGAACCGGAGGATGAGAATGAAGAAGAGAGGATCCCCGACGAACTTACGGATCCCTCAGCCTCTTTGAGCCCAGTAGAAAGGGCGCAGCAGACGGCATGGATCGCATTTGTCTCAGCGAGCCTAGGTGATTTGGTGGTGCGTTCCCGTCTTTTGAGCTATAACGTTCGCTGAGTGTATATGAACCAACCCTCCAGGCATGCTCACTCTTTACACTTCGACATAATTATTACGAAAATGTTCGACCTGCGCTCGCGGAGCTCTTTCCTATTCCGCAGCGCTACTACGTTCCTGATCGTTTGCGCGAGGCGTACAAGCCTCGCCTCGAAGCGGCAGGCCTGTGGTCCGTCCACGCGGAAGAAGCAGAGGAAGAGAAACGCAAAAAGGCGAGTGTCGCAGCGGAGAGTATTGTCACTGAAGCATTTGGGAGGGAGAAGGTGCGTAGCCAAGTTCGCAAACAACTTGACGCATTACTTAATTTGCATTCAGGTCTTGGACAAAGCACGTACTACGCTGAGTTTCCTCGAAAATCTCCTCAAAGACAAACCGTTTTTCTTTCACGATCGACCCACCGCTCTTGACACTTTCGTAGCAGCCCACATTCTTCTACTCACTTTCCCACCGCTCCCGAACGATCTTCTCCGCTCTCTCGTTGCCGGCGCGTTTCCGGCACTGCACGCACATGCACGGCGAATTCATGCACGTGCCCTACCCAGATCTACCCATCCTCCAGTGCAGACGCGCCTCGTCGCGCCCTCGTCATCCGCGAGCCTCGCTTCCTCGTTTGATTTTGCAGAGGCAGCAACACACTCGACGCACACCCCTCTCCGCTCCGCGTTCGCGCAGCGCCTACTGCTAGCTTTGCACAGCTCGCGTCGTCCCTCATACCGCCCGTCCCCGATTGCTTGTGCGCGCGAAGAATACGCCTGTCCCAAAGACGAAGGAAGACAAGGAGTTCGTCCGAATGCGCTGGGCGTGGTACGGGCTTTCGCTGCTCGGAGTCGTGGGCTGGGCGTGGGCCGCGGGCTGAGAATCGTGATTTCGAGGTCGGGAGAGCCCGACGAAGATGATGAATTCTTGGGTGGCGATGAGGATGAAGTAGAAGGAGACGATGATGCCGAGGAGGAAGAGCCGTAGCTGCGTTTAGGCTGCCTAATTCTTCCATGGACCATTTCTTATTTACGCAGACAGGAATTCCGTATTAATTATCATTTTTACTTTGTCCTCCTTCCCCTGAATGACCAAGGGGGTAATGACGTGAAGGCCCTTTGGAACAAATATGGACTATTTTTTGATACACTTACTTGCCATTCAATCATATGTGTCTCTACCTGAAGAAATTATCGTACTTCAACATTGTATATGCAAAATGAATGAAAGAATGAACAAAATAAATATTGTGCACCGAAGTGCATTCCACCCTGAAAAGCGTGTCATCCTTGTGCAGGGGCCATGCTAATCTTCTCTGTATCGTTCCAATTTTTTCGTATGTCACCCCGAAGGGGACAACATACATTATTGCGCGCCCGAGGCTATAGTACGGATTTGGATTTTGGCTAGTCGGCGGGCTCACACGTGACCTACCACATCCCGATTTCCTCAAGTCAGAACTGTCGCTGGCAAGCGTCATGTATGTAATCCGAAGGTGTTCTACCCAAGTGCTATCAAAACATTAAATAATGCAAGAAAAAACCTTCATCTCTTTCTCAAGACTCGCCGCCAGCGTTCTGGAACCCCTTCATAAAGGCATCCAAATCACTTGCGATGACACCGTGCATCTTACTCGTCGGATGCAAGTAGTCGAACCAGATTGCGCCTGCCCTCTTTTTCAAGTCTGTTTTACGAAATCCGAAAGCTTCCGGGTCAGAGTTGACTTTGTCGAGAATGTCCCATGACGAATACATGAGAAGCGTTATATCCGGATGGCTGGCGCGGAAAGACGCCGCTCCCTTATGTAGCTCGTTGTTCCAGTTATAGTATGTCTTACTCTCTCGTGCTTCTAATTCGGGCGTAGATGCAACTTTAGATGTGCGTCAGTTCGATAAGTGGCGAATAAATTGTTACGATATCCTTACGAGCTGGAGATTGATGGATCGGGGGAACGTCCATAAGCAGGAAATTGCGTGCGCCGGATTTGTATAAGGTTTCCTGAAGCTCGTAGAGGTTCTGGATGTTATTAACGTGGTCGCTGCTTCGACTAAAGAGAAGAGTAAGAGGTGCAGGACGTAAAGCATAAATTGACGTACGCGCAATCGTTGATGCCAACCCAAGTAACTATAGACGGTATAATGTCTACATTAGAGATACATGAAACACAAATGGGACAGATTAACAGACTTGCCGAAAAGTGAATCATTGGCTTCCCAAGGTGCCCAATCGGGCTTCTTCGCTACGTTCGGTAGAAACCAGAGCTCAATCTGTCTTCTTACGCCTGCAAGCGTGTCTCCGCCCACAGCGTAGTCGTAGACGAGCAATGGCCTGTTGTCCTTCTTCCGGGATAGAACGAGATGACCAACCCAATTCGCGCCTGTAGAGTCACCCATGTCCTCTTCGCCGCCTTCCGTCCATGTGTACCCGGGAAAGGGTACACCCAGCGGTTCAGCTTCGGTTGGCTTAGGCCATCCCATGTCGTATCCTACGCTACTGTAAGAATCCCCGCTAACGAAGATGGGGGGAAATAATAGACCGTGTTAGCAGTCCCGTGATGTGTTGCTTTTTAGTAACTGGTTTAGCTGCGGACGCACAATATGAATAACTTCTTCAGTCCGTCATAGCCAGGCCAATGACTTCCGAGTACTGATGCAAATCGAGACATGGGGGAGAATGGTTCAAGTGCGGCGGTGTGTCCACGCGGTCTGATGCAAGGAAGTAAAGAGAATCGATCAACAAACGAAAAGAATTTATGGTTCCAGTTACGGATCATGAAGCCGGTGAGCCACCGGTGAGTGTAACGCCTTGAAGGCGAAATTGATCAGGGCAGCTCGTAACGTTTTTGATAGATGAGGGGATGGGATGGAGATAACAGAGATAATAATAACTACCTCCTATCCCGGCGTCTACAGGCGGGAAAGTTAAGCGCGCATGATGATGGTCATTGCACAGCAATTGATTGATCATGGGGATCACAAGCAAGTTTTAGTGTTCATATTATTCCCACGCCACTGACGCTTTACTGAGCCACAAAATTGGGAGGCTTCAACTCGGCCTTGCATCATTGACTCAGTCCGCTGATTTTAATGACTTATGGCTTGCATAAACCGACAATTTTATGCGTCTGCGGTCCAGTATTCGAAATACAATTTCTAAAGGCGCGGGTCCAAATGTAGCACCTTGGCAAGGAAGGTTTACAGGAGTACATTGCTGTCTTACACATTCTCTTCAGATGAATGATTTTGGTTTAAAAATTCCCGCCTTTTATGCCGGCACAGAATAAGTTAAATGTCCTTTGACGCCCATTAATATTAACCTGGTGACTTCACATGGAAATGATTGACGGGAAGCTGAACGAAAGAAATTGCGCTCACCTTATGTTTCAGGGAAATGTAGTTGATTATGGAGTATATTTCTTGAACCTGGCGTCCTTCACAACATCGTGATTCGTGTGCCAGTACGCCGATGTAATAGCTTTTCCAACATCAATGACAAGATCGATGTAGCACGGGAAATTAGGTAACGCGTATTTTGCTTATGTCAAGCGATTACGCGTCCATTCTCGAGTAATGCCGCAGAAGTCACTACACAACCTTCGAACGTAAAACCCGCCCCTCGACCTCGACTCTGCACGGAAAATGGCACAAATTCGACTGCGACATCCGAAAGGCAGCTCTACTTTCGAGATAGATTTGAACAGTGCAACTGTTCGAGATCTGCAACAACAAATCTACGCGATCTCAGCGATTCCACCATCGCTGCAAGACTGTAAGCGCAACTGTTCCTTCCCTTTCGATCATGTTTCACAGTCCTCAAGAGAACATATCGTTTGTTTGTCCTGGCGTAGTGAAATATAGCTATCCTCCCCGCCAGCTTGTGCTCGCCCCAGAGTTACCTATGTCCGGCCTGGGTTGGAAGACTGGTGACCAGATTATCGTGACCCAGAAAGCAGGATCCAGCTCGGGTTCCTCATCCTCATCGCCGTTACCGGAAACCACCGCTACTCGAGCGCCCGTGAAGCCACCAGTGGTCCCCGCGCAAGCACCGCACGCCTGCCGCCCGGCGCAACCGGCAAGGCTCGAGTCCGGCGGGAGTGAGACTCCAGAGTATGTCACAACAGATTCCGGGATGTTAGTTCATCGGGTATGTCGAGTCATTTATTTGTGTCTTAAGGTGCCTGCTGACCCTGATGCGCGCGTGCAGGTCGTACCAGATGACAATGCCTGCCTGTTCAATTCAGTGGCGCTCGTGTTAGAGCAAGACATAACCAAAGCACAGGCCATACGGAAAAGTGAGTACGCGATCTCCTTGTCCAAATGCGCTTATGAACGCGCCCTTAATTCCTAGTCGTCGCAGACGCGATTCGAAATGACCCGGAGAATTGGTCGGAAGTAATGCTCGGGTGGGTCAACTCCGAGTTATTGGGTCGACACATTTCTTAACATGTCCATACAGTCATCCTCGTGAAAAGTACATCGAAACTATCCTCAAACCAACTTCTTGGGGCGGCGCCATCGAACTGTCTATCCTAGCTACTCATTACGCAACCGAAATTGCTTCTGTCGACGTCGAAACAGGCCGTATCGACCGATTTGCTCCCGCCTCCGGACCTGCTACTAGCCGCTGCATTCTTGTTTACTCCGGCATTCACTACGATGCCGCATCCCTCGCGCCGATGATAGATGCGCCCTCGGACTTCCACCAGACAGTGTTCCCTGCCAGTGGCGACGAGCAGTCCGATCCTATCCTGCACGCAGCGAAACTGCTTGCTGGCAAACTACGCGCAAAGAGGGCGTATACGAACACAGCAACTTTCGATTTACGATGCGAGGTAAGTATCAACCCGTTGTTTTTCAGGACAGGGGACTCACTGTCTTCATCGTAATTTTTTTAAGGTCTGCAACAAGGGTCTGAAAGGCGAAAAGGAAGCGACCGCCCATGCCATGCAGACCGGACACACTGCCTTTGGCGAATACTAACTTTGTTCTCCCAGATCTTGTGCAAGTGCAGCGTTTGTAACTAATATCCTAACACAGCTGCAATGTATTACCAATCTGTGCTCCTGCTTCTTCGTGTTCTCGCTTTATTAGTATCCGGTGTATCCAAGGCACTCGCTTTTCGACTAGGGACCTCCTGCCTTCCTCTGACAAAGTCGTGCTGCAGAAGTTCATCCGTCGGTCCTTGCTCCATGCCATGTGACGCTTCGTCTCTATTGGCAGAAGAGGCACTTTCTCGAGTCTAATATCTCTTGAAACGTCAGTCAAGAGGGCAGAAAACTCAGGTCTTCGATACATATGGCCTGGATCAACCTTCAATCCAGTTGCGTGTCTCCAAGGGTGAACTCGGACTCACATGTAAAGACATCGAGTTGAACTTCTCCATATCTGGGCTTGAAATGGGCGTTTGTTCACTGATTGTACGGCTTGTAGTCTTGTACTGGAACTGACTGGAATGCGTCCCTCGTTGTCCCGTTCAAAGCCTTTTTTCTTAGTGTACCTGCACTTACGGGACCTCTAACTGCGTCGAATTTTTGGCGTCACCGAGTCCCACACCTCACCTATGAAACTTTTGACGTTACGGCTTGACCAGCGAATGTGCTACTACTCAGGTTCTGAATTAGTGCATTTGGCGCTGAGGATAAGAAACTCGGCTGGCTGCAAGACATCAACGGGCTCAAGTAAAAGCCGAAAGTATAGTGATCGGAAAAGGAGAAACTCTGCTTTAGGAACGTCGTCCGTTGTTATACTATCGCCGAACCGGGGTATTAAATAGAATACATTTGGTCCAAATGTGTGCAATTCTATACGCACTGATAGCCATCCGAATTCTGACCGGAGTAGCAAAAGTGCCGGGTGCGCTCAAAGCTTCCTTACCGTGCTAACGTCCCTATTATTCAGCAGCGCCTTTAGCACGTCGATAGTATGAAACGTATGTGGAAAATAACTCAATAATTATACCGTCTTAATTCGTTATCCTAAAGTCTGGCACCACGCAATCGTGTTTATAAGTGCTTGGGTAAATCACTGCGTCGATTTTTCAACCCAGGGCGCTCAGAAGTCCGTGCGCGCCGCACTTCTACCGCCATTTCATTGATGCATATCAACAAGGGCGTCCTAAATGCTGTACTTATAGACCATCTAAAATGACGTGACGGTGGAAAAGGCCTGCAACTGTGTCCCCAAACCCTCGCCGGGACACTACGCGCTCACCTTTTCGAAGCATTCGGTTTCCGTGTCCTCCAGTGACCCATTCAGTTGACGAGCGATGAAAGTCTCCTCTCTATGGCTACTCATCAGCCTTGCCAGCACAGGTGTCACTGTGGCTCGGTCTTTTGTCCTTCCTGAAGAACCATTTGCCAAGCAGTACAACTTCGCTCAGCCCTCGCTTGCTACAGTCGGGTGAGCCTAAGTGTGTCTGAGCTAGTGTTTGTGGGTGCATTGACACACCAATATCTATCCCAGTACTAAAGCCGGCACCACACTAGAGCTTTCATCAATTCAACGCAACCAGTTTACTGCCTTTTCCCATCCTGCATTCCCTGGCCGAAGCGCTCGTATTAAACGATCCAACTTCTGTGATGGAGGTGTTGCGTTCGTCCTTCTTCTCATTATCTGAGGAAATGCTTAAGCAGCGTGCACTTTTTTTTGACTCAATGACAGATCATACACCGGGTATATTGACTCTGGACCCAAGCACTTTTTCTTCTACTTTTTCGAAAGCAGAGGCGATCCGGACAAAGATGACGTTGTCATGTGGACTAATGGAGGTGTCGTCATGCTGTCTACGTCGTATCTGTGTACCTGTTTTAACTTGCTTCTTCAAGGTCCCGGAGGTTCTTCTTCGATGGGCCTTTTCATGGAATTAGGTTACTTTCTCGTCCGTTCACGGCTTAGTGGACTACCTGACGCTCTGTCTTAGGCCCTTGTAATATCATTTCTCCAAACAGCACAGAGTACAACCCATACTCGTGGAACAGTAATGCGAATATATTCTTCATCGACCAGCCTATCGGAACAGGCTTTTCCTATCATGACTTCGGCGAGCTGCCTGTGCGTGTCTTTTTTTTTCCTGTACGAGAACTGGACGCATACTTTTTGCACGGATAGTCTAGTTCTGAGGATGCCGGCAAAGACCTCGCCGCTTTCCTCGCCATTTTCTTTGAGACCTTTAGCAAATTCAAAGGCAGGAGTTTCCATTTATCGGGTGAATCGTATGCGGTGCGGAGTACACGCAACTCAAATATTGCGGACTTCTTATTATGTCACTATTAGGGACGTGCCCTCCCAGTGTATGCTGCGGCTATCTACGACCAGAACAGTGCACTCGTGGCAAACGGTCTCGCTCCGATCAACCTGAAATCGATCATGCTCGGTGAGTCAGCTACGCAAATGAGACGGTTCATTCATCTTATCATTATTTAGGGAATGGAGCGACGGACTTCTTTCAGTGGGTGTTGCTGCGTATTCTACAATGAAGAGACTTAGTGGTTATAGCCTTATACAGTCCTATTATGACATGCAATGTACTAATGTATCGGCCGAGCCTGTCCAGTCCATTAGGTATGTCCACGATGACGTAGATCCTATCCGGATGATATTTTATCGTAATACAGCACTTGTGTCCGTATGAAGCAAATTGTGAGTCTTCCTATTTGTTCGTCATTTTCCGGAAAGTTCACATTTAATACGTTCACCAAAAGCTGCCCCGTTGCGAAACCCGGCTGAGGAAAGCGTGTGTCGAGCAATTCGATAGTATCGACTGTCTTGGATCCTTCAGTTACTGCATGGCCGAGCTCTTCCTACCATATGTCGACCTTGGTACATTATCGCACTATCCTAAGACGACAGTTATTAACCACAGACATAGGGTATAATTACTACGATATAACGATGAAGTGCGACACCACTGTTGACTGCACCCGGAAGAATAGTCCGTCTTTTCTCGCTTTTACTATAACCCTGAGCTGACAAAATTACATAGCTATGTTGAGGCCTACCTGAACTCATTGACCATTCGGAGTGAGCTCGGCGTCGATCCGTCACTCGGCGGCTTCCAAATGATGGCCACGGATGTATACTTCAACTTCTGGGGAACCGGAGACCAACTGCACGAGACGAAGTTGTACGTCGCGGAGCTCCTCGCGCGGGGCGTGAAAGTTCTCGTCTACGCGGGTACGCTTGATGTTGTCTGCAACTGGGTCGGAAACGAGCGTTGGACGCTGGACATGGAATGGGCGGGACGTAAAGGGTTTGCGAGCATGCCGCTGCGAGACTGGTTGGTCAATGATGAGCCAGCGGGAAAGACGAGGACATTTGGGAATTTGACTTTTGCGACTATCTACGGAGCTGGACATTTGGTATGATTCCTGCAACCTGACTTCGCTGAGGACATAATGCTGAGCACTGATGTTTGCAGGCCCCACATGACAAACCTGTCCAGTCCTTAGAGATGGTTAAGCGCTGGCTCGCCGATGAGCAAATGTGATTACATGGATAGGGATCGTCGGAAGTACACTCACTGGCAGAGTACCTGCAATAATCCCAAATGCGCGTATAAATTTTACATCTACCTCTCTGCACATTCCGAAGTCAGAAAATGGATGCTTCAGCGTCCTCCTTTAAGTATTTATCCAGGTTTTTAAGACAACTTGAAGGCGTGCGCATGCGCAGCCAGTCTAGTTCCGTTTTGCCAAGGGGTCCGGACTCCGGGTGGTACTTGTTCTACCACAGCGTCCCAAATGACATGCTTGCGTCTGTACTCAAGCTGCCATCACAAGAATTTTTCGTTACAGACGGAATCCAAAAGCGCATGATAGAACAAAAATAGCAGAGGAACTCATAATTGACCGTTCAAAAAAAGACAAGAATAAAAAGTAAAAGAGGTGAATTGGCAATTTGGCACTTGATGTTATTTGTTCGAAAACTACGCCTAAAATAGCAGGTACAGTATCGATAAAAATAAAATCGAAGCATGTGGTTTCGCTTATCTGTTCGCTTACCGGATGCCTTAATCTCAAAACGCACGCGCTTAATTCCGCTTATCTCTTCATCTCTAATCGTAAACTTGTATTCAAATGTTGATTGTCTAAATACCGTTGCCAAGGCGCCCTTGCCTCCCGGATTTCAGTATCTTTGGCGCGAACGACCTGGAATAATCAATGAAAACCTCCTTACTGTGGCCACTTGTTGGTCTTGTTGGTGTCGCCAAAACTCGGTCGTCTATTGTCTCTGGGGATCAACATAAACAACTTAAACTCGCTTCATCCTTGCCCGATTCGCTTGGGTGGGTGGCTTGAGTAGACTAACAGCTAGTAGACTTAGATTATTAATGCCTGCTCCAGCACCGTTGACGCTACACTAGATCTTTCATCAATACCGAGCAATCGATTCACTGCCTTTTCGCACCCCGCATTTCCCAGCCAAAGCGCTCGTATCAAACGCTCTACCTTTTGTGATGGAAGCGTCGCGTTAGTATTTCTTTCTTCAATCTTATTCGAAAACGCAGAAAACGAGATGCGCAACACTTTGACTTACGGACTGGCAGGTCATACACCGGTTATATTGATTCCGGACCTCAGCACCTTTTCTTCTATTTCTTTGAAAGTAGGAGTAATCCGGATACAGACGACGTCATTATGTGGACAAATGGCGGTATGCGGTGTTATTCATATGGATCTCTCCTACTTGTAATAACACATCTTTCTTGAAGGTCCTGGAGCGTCTTCGTCCATAGGTCTTTTCACGGAGCTAGGTCAGTTTCTGTCACAGCTCGTTACAAAGAAGAAGTTTGACATCACACATCAGGCCCCTGCAATATCATTTCTCCTAATAACACCGAGTACAACCCATACTCATGGAATAATAATGCGAATGTTTTGTTCATCGACCAGCCAGTAGGAACAGGTTTCTCCTATCATGATTTCGGAGAACTGCCTGTGCGTATCTTATTCCCTCCTGTGAAGTCTTATACGCATATGTATTCTACGAAAGGCTACTTCTGAGGGAGTTGGGGAAGATATCGCCTCCTTCCTTGCCATTTTCTTTGAGACCTTCAGCAAGTTCAAGGGCAGGAAATTTCATCTGGCAGGCGAATCATATGCGGTACGAGTCGTATCTGAGTACTTTTTTTGGTGATATATCTCATTTTGCCATTCTCAGGGGCGCGTTATCCCAATCTACGCCGCTGCTATTTATGACCAGAACAGCGCACTTTTAGCGAAAGGTCTTACTCCTATAAGACTGAAATCTATCATGCTCGGTAGGCACCTATACAAATAAGCTGATCATCGAGTTTACCTCTATTCAGGGAATGGAGCAACGGACTTTTTCCAGTGAGTGGCATCGATGGTTCTTCGTTGGGAGGAGTGCTCATTTTTCGCGACAGTCTCATGCAGTCTTACTACGACATTCAATGTACCAATGCATCAACGGAGCCTATTCAGTCCATTAGGTATGTATGCGTACGTACTTTCATCTATCGAACAGTGCCTAAGCTGCATATAGCACGTGCGTTCGGATGAAACAAATCGTACGTTGGTCAATCCTACTTTCCCGCGAATGGTGCGTTTGAACAACCACCCATAAGCTCCCCCGATGCGATAGCCGGATGAGGGCGGCGTGCGCCACGCACTTCGACGTGATTGACTGCATTGCGTCCTCTAATTACTGCGCGTCCGAGCTCTTCCAGCCACTTCTCGATCTCGGTACGTCCGTCAATCACACACCCATACGACTCAATGCACTCACCAAAAGGATAGGGTATAACTATCAGGATATATCAATGAAATGTGATGCCACTTCCGATTGTTATCCAGAGCAACGGTCAGCGCTTTTCCGTTTATTTATACCTTTGATCCGACCCAAATTACACAGCTATATTGTCACCTACCTAAATTCCCCGGATATTCGGAACGAACTCGGCGTTGACCCGTCGGTTGGCGATTTTCAGCTAATAAATGCAGTCGTACACGACAGATATTGGGGAATTGGGGATTATCTGCACGAGACGAAGCTATACGTCGCGGAGCTGCTCGAGCGCGGCGTGAAGGTCATCGTCTATGCGGGAACGCTCGACTTCATCTGTAACTGGGTCGGAAACCAACGCTGGACGCTAGACATGGAGTGGACGGGGCGTGAGGAATATGCAAAGGCTCCGCTGCGAGACTGGTTGGTTGATGGCGGGCCGGCGGGTAAGACAAGGGCCTTCGGAAATCTGACTTTCACCTCTATTTACGGAGCTGGACATTTGGTATGTCCCTCCAACTTCGACCTTGACCCATGTGATGGCACGCCACTAAGTACTAGAGTTTTCAGGCGCCTCGCGATAGACCCGTCCAATCTCTGGAAATGCTTAAGCACTGGCTCGCAGATGAGCCAATGTGATATCGTTGACAATGGGAATACAAGTATTTATTGCAAATCTATGATCTTTCCCTTCACTAGTAGGTTATTCGGACCATTTCATAAGACGACTCCTGCAATCTTGCTTTAATATCTGAAAAGAGAAGACGCAAGCACGATATCCATTTCGGATGGGCTGTTGAGTACCGCGGCATGCATATGTGCCCACTGAATGCGTGGACACTTTGTCGGAATAGTAACTCGGACTCGCTCTATGCGCACGCCGATCAACAGCTGTTCTGAAGCACTGAAAGAATCCAGACTCCGGTATAACGCCGCCAACCAATGTCGTATTTTTTTTCGTTGGATAGCCTTCCGCCACGACAGGTTTCCGGTGAACAAACCGCAGACGTACTTAGTAAAGTACATCACTAAAAAGCGAAACAGCAATGCACCCCAGAAAACCACGTCTATAACTTAAGGCTTATATACAATCTCCCGTAGCGCTATTACCTTAACAAAGCAGTATATAGTACTTCTCGAAGCCAGTACTGCAGTGTATCTATATGGCGTTTTCCGCACCATGTGTAACATTTTTCTTTGGCCCGGGCAGTTTGACCAAAAACAAAGCAGTGAGTGCACTCGCCGCCGCTCCAGCAGACACGAAGAATATGCCTTGGGGATAAATAGCGACGATGTTCACGTATGTCAGACCATAGACCGTCGGACCGAGAATCTGCGAGCTGTGATTTTCGTAAGCCAGGGTTAGCTTAACGCTATGAACGAGTTCAAAGTTCAACACAACCACAACGCACCTTATCGCCTGCACGACACCTAGCACGCCGAAGAGGCGGCCCGTCTCCGTCCCTCCTCTGGCCGAGTATAGGTCCACTGCGAGCGCCTGGATGGCGGGTCCAAAGCCCGCACCGCACGACGCGAGGATGGTCAGCACGATGTATGCGGGCTTCATGTGCGCGTGCCAATACGCGAATAGAATAGGCACGAGTGCATAGCAGACTACCTCCAGTGCGAGCGAGGCTTGCGCGATCGCGAGGTCGAAGGCAGACGAGTGGCGCGGATGTCGAGACTTTGACCGGCTCTGGGGTTCGACGGTGCCTGAATCGCCTGTGGGCGTTGTCATCAGCGGGGTTGTTTCGCTCGGATCAATGTTTGTAGGAGTCGTGGCTTTTGTTGAAGTATAATAATGGTAGACCCTAATTATAACTTATATAGGTGTTAAGTTAGAACTCGCTGTGACTTTGAATTGTAAAAAATGAATGAATGCGTACGCGGAAGAATAAGGGTAAGAGTTAGTGCTCGCGCGGCCACGATGCCGCTGTACCAGTATCCAAGCTACGTGGGGAGTTACAAGATGATACTATTGCTGTTATGGTTCGGACATACCTCGACAGCAGACCATGAAAATGTCGCAGCACCAAATTGGAACATCGTCGAGTACGATGCCAGAATCAGCGACGCCAGTCCAGCACTCAAGGCGATGAAAGTCAGGCCCCAGTCCTTTCGTACCCTTCCCGACGCGAGGGTGACGGCAGCAGGCGCGACCACTGACATGGGACGCAGGAACGCAAAGATGTTCCTCGCGAATGAAGAGAGAACTCTCCGCACTCTGTTCAAACCGTCGCCTTCATCTACAGTATCAGCTGTCCTTCTCGAGCTGTTCCACGCGCGCCGGTTCCCTTCTTTCTTTTCCTCGGATAGAGACTCAGGAACAACAAAGAGAACAAGTAGGACATGCGCAACATGCACGGCCACAACGAGCATAACTGCCGCGACAGGTGTGCCCGTAAAACGCACAATCAGCGCACAGAGCGTCGGTCCGATGGCCATACCCGTGAAACGCAGACCAAGCGTGAGCGAAAGAGTGTGTGCACGTGTGGATGCGGGTGTGCAATCCGTGATGTACGCATATACGGCGGCAGTGGTGATCGCAGTACCTATGAAAACGTTATGGGATCAGCATCTATAAGCGAGGGAATGCGGGAAAAGTTAGCTGACCACCGAGCAATCCAAATGGGGCTATCCCCACAAGTAAAAACCAGTAGCCACCAGGGAGATGGTCCGCAAAGAAGGACACGAAGGTAATTGTGGAGTAGCTAAAAACGGCGAATTAAATAAAAAGGGCAGATAGGTATAAGTAAATAAAATACCCGATGATCACACCAAAAGATCCAATGATAAGGATAGGTCGACGTCCGAGACGGTCAGAAAGCTGGGAGAGATGCGTTCTTTCAGCGTCTGCATTGGGCAACTGCAGAAGAGCAGAAGAGCGGACGAACCGATGCCCACGACGCTGCAGTGACGCAAGCCAAAATGCCCGAGATGGATGAAAGGGCTTAGTTTAAGCGATCACAAATTAATAATTGGACGTAGACTTAAGCATACTGAATAAATAGCTTACCCGTCATTAGCTTAGAGACGGCGGCCTGCACAACAGGATCCAAAGCACAGTTGTCTTTATCATATCCGTAAAGCGCACCAAACGTTCCTGCGTGTGTAAAGGAGTACTCTAGGGCGGCAAATGGCGGAACGTAAGTCGAGTTTACCCCGCTTCCGAAAACCGCAGTGGATGCGCCGTAGAGATTCGAGGTAGTGGGCTCGCGAAGGGCCCTACACACAAGATTGGTGTAAATCTGCAACAAGGAAGGATTAACCCCAGCCAGGGTCATAGCGGTGATGGGCATTAGGGTTAGCATCCTAAGGAAATCGTCAGGGTACGTATAGCTGTTACTCGGGGATACTTACCACCATGGTGAAGGCCTTCTGTACCATGGCCTCTTCTCCGAGCGTTCTCCTCCGTTCTCCTCTGCACCATCTTCAATGCGGTCGCTCTCGTTGGTTTCGTCGTGGAATGAGTTGACAGTCTCCTCCCCAACTGGGTCCTCAGGCAAGTTCAGGGTGTCTTGGAAGGGTCGTGCGTGACCGGTTTGTGTGCTCAGCAATTGTTGTTGGCTTGAGCCGGCCCCGTTGTGCGGATGAAGGATTGGCGTCGACATCGTTTAGGCTTCTCAGAGCATAATTCAAGATTTTAGCTGAAGTTGGGCTTAGGATAAAAGATAAGAGGCTGCGGGCGCGCGCTGCGCAATAATGAGCGCAGCCAGCAAATCAAATTTGACCATATGGTACATACTTCCGCCAACACAACAAAATGGCATGAAGTTATAAAAATCGACAATATCCGGATGCACAGTCAAGGCACAGAGCTGCGTAGCAAGTAAGTTTTATTTCTTGCGTTCATCGTGAGGCATGAGCGGTCAACTGCTACTACGGCGCAGCATTACGTAATGTCGCCTATACCATAGCATGTATTTCTGACTTGGACTGGAATAAAGAATGGCGTACATGGTGGAGGCACGGGGCGGGACGATGCTGCGGATTACATTGTTGCGGTTATTAGGTGTGTGCAGCATTTCTCGCGATATGAACCAAATCGCTTCAGGATTGGAGAAGCTGAGCATCGCGACCATAAACCTCAGGCAAGGTCACCGTGTAGAAGTCGTAGTACCAGAAACACCCTAATGTCAATCATGGCGACCCGAGCAGGAATGAACAATGGCAAATCATAACAAAATATAATGCTAGCCCCGAATATTAGGAAATTTGTGGATTTGATACCCGGAGGCAGTGGCGGAGTGAGCACGCACATTACTTCTGCGCCCATATGTAGACTTCGGTCATGGTACACCAGCCTGTTTCCGGTATTCAGTACAATTTTTACAATAAAACAGTTGACGCTTATCTCAGGCGAAGTCGCTGAATGACCCGGAGATCCTCGAATAGCATGGTATGGACCGTATGGTAGGTAAATATTTGAGAGTGAGGAGTTTATTCACTATCTTAGAGGCAACCATTTGTTGTACTATCTACATCGAGTCACCTTTACATCGGTACTCTACTAAAGAATAATGAGAAAACAAGTTCGTAGCTTTGATACCGTTACAATACTTCTAAATTCTTACTCTAGAGCCTCATAAAACTATGCGAGACCCCTGTTCATGATAATACGTATACAATGGCAATATTGATGATTGAGGGGATGCATGCGGTGGTAGAATGGATTGGGGTGAATGAACTGAGCAATAGACAGACAAATGGCAGAAGAAGTTTCGAGCAATGGTGACGAAAACCAGGCCATATATAGACAGACACTAGGATACCTTCATAGTAGAAAAATTATAGCTCAGATTAAGAAGAATGATAATCACGCAACAGGCGCCTGGTTTCTCGGTGTGTAGATGTGGCCACCACGACCTGTACCGCGACCTCGGACTGAGCTTCGGCCGCGTCCACGGCCCCGACCTCTTCCTCGACCAGGGAAGAGGCTCCGTGGGGTGCCATCAGATTTCGTAGGCGAGGTCTGATAGGAGCTATCTGATGGGGCTGGTGAGACGCTCGGCGTGGGGTTCTGTAAAATAGGAGAGCGAGGTGTAGACACGCGCGAATTAATTGTGGGTCTGGATGCGCGTTTTGCTTTAGTACCCGCATTACTTTTAGACTCGACATCGAGCGCGTTGACTTTCGGCGTAGGTGGAGGTGTGAACCCGCCGTACGCCATAAGGAGGTTTTGAATCTCCTCGAAACGTTGCTCGCCTGGCTCCTGCTTGCCTCGTGAGGACCTTAAAGCAGATTCGCCTTCGCACGAGCAGACCCAGGACCATGCGTCGCTGATATCCTTCTTGCTAGCGAGATCATTCTCCAGGATCATCCATACGAGTTCTGGTTCAAAGGAGTCAATGGAAAATCGAAGAAGACTGTGAGATGTAGGCGTCGTGTAGATATTTCGATAATCGTCGTCCTTGTGAGGATGGTGCTTGAAAAAATATTGTACGACAGGAAGGTAGCCTTTCCTAAGTGCTAGGTGGAAGGCCGTCAGCCCAAACGAGTTGCGCTCGTCAGGTTCCGCATCTGTTCATATCTGTCGGCCATAGTAATGTACGCAGGAAAGCTGTTGCACTTACTATGGTTCACAAGCCATTCGACTAGTTCCGCATCGCCTTGGTTGGCGGCGATGTGTAACAGAGTCTCTGCAGCATCTTTCGGCGGTTTTGGGATGAAGACTTCCGAACCACGTCTGACCTCCCCACCTGAAGCATCGACGTCGTCCTCCCAAATCCCTTTCTTTACCCTTTCTGCATCACCTTGTCGAGCAGCGGCAAAGACGGCTGATCGAAGACTCTGTGAACGTTCTTGCTGACTGCGGACCTTCTCAGCAGCGTCCTTTCGAGACGCTTCCGCTTGTGCTTTCTTTTGCGTCAAGCGTTGCTTCTGGCGCATCTCAGCCGCCAACCGATCTGGAGATGTCAGGTGAGTAAATTATATATAACATAAAACAGAGGGCCAGACCTCTTTCTTTCTCCTCCTTTATACGCTCCTTACGCCTTTGTTCATCCATCGCACGACGCTCCCGAGCAGCTTTACGTCCTTCACGGTTACGACGAAGACGTTCTTGGTACTGCTCCTCGGTTTCAGGTGCTCGTGTCCGATGGGGCATAGAGTAACCTGGGGTATGTATTTAATGTCGCAGTAGCGTCGGCGATGAACATTACATACGCATATGCGCCCTACTTGAGCGCCCTCTGAGGAGTTCGTCAAATATGAACCTACAGCAAATGGTTAGCAAATTTGTCAAAGCGACGCATTGTGGCTCCCGAACGCAGTGCCACACACATGAAGAAGTCCAAGTCGTCCGGTTCATCATCATCGTAATATTCATCACTATCGTAGCTATATTCATCTTCGTCCGATTCGAATGTTTGTTGCCAGGGAGCGTAATGAGGTGGAGCCGCTTGGGATCTGTCGAAGTGCTTCATGATGGTGTTGTATGCTGCGCCCACTTCTTGGAATTTTTGCGTAGCATCCGGTACGTCGAGATTCCTGTCAGGATGCGTCCTCATGGCGAGCTGACCCAAGCCTCAGATAGATTATTATGTTCAGCCTCGCTAGTCGCACCTTTTTGTAGGCCGATTTGACCTCATCGACCGAAGCGCCCTGGGTAATTGAAGGTCAGAGACTACAGTTTACGTTGAAAAGAAAAGTTTGAGATTAAGCTCACATTCTCCAGACCAAGCACAGCGTATGCTCCCTCCACTGCGACGTGTCTGAGCACCATTTCGCTGAGCCCGTAGTACGCTAAAAGAGACTGAGAAAGAGAAACGCGCGACGAGCCGAAACGCGCTTTCAGACGCGACAAAAGGTGTGGCTGTAACGCCTGCTGGAATTGGACGTCACGATACCTTCCGTCACAGCGTTACCAGCCTCGGCCACGAGAGAAGACACACATCTTGTGTCCGACAACTTGTGCCTATTCGCAAATATGGGACGTCTCGCAGAAATGCAGCGCAAGCTGCTTGAGGTGAGCATTTTCTCCCCGTACTCAAATATCCACCATGCTCAGTTCAATCCCTGCAGCAAATGATGGGGCCAGAGGCTATGGGTGTCGCAAACGCGAACCTGTCCTGGTCAGATGAGAAAGTCTGCCGTAACTTTCTCTGCGGGACGTGTCCGCATATTCTCTTCACCAACACTGTGAGCGCTATTCAATATAACTCCTGGTATCTGAGCTCACCTAGGTGCTAAGAAAATGGACTTGGGAGCATGTCCGAAATCACACATGGAGCGTCTGAAGACCGAGTTCTTGCAAGCAAGAGAGGCGAACCCGACGGACCCTGTCTTCTCTCGTTTCCAATCCGAATACGAATCCAACATCTTTTCTTTCGTAGACGAGTGCGACCGACGTATTCGTACGGCGCATAGGCGGTTAGAGAAAACACCGGAGGAGAACGCGAAAACGACGAATTTAGTAAGCTTGCATAGTCTCCGCCAGAAGAACTTGTCAGTTAATGTCTTTACCCGCAGATGAGGGAAATCGGTGAAATTGAACTGGCTATTCAGGGAGGCACGGAGAAGATTGAGCAACTCGGTGAGCGCTTGTGTCCAGGAAGCGCGCATGTCCATATACTGACATATTCTTGCAGGCGAGCAGGGAAAAGTTGACGAGTCAATGCGGGAAATGGCGGCCATTGAAGCCCTGAAGAGCGAAAAGTCGGACAAAGAGGTGTGTAACTGAACTTCCCTTACATTTCACAGGGTTTAAATATACACTTCTCCCACGTAGCGAGAGCTCCAACAATTGACGGATACGTCCGGAGCCTCCGGGCACCAAAAACTGCGCGTGTGCGATGTATGCGGCGCCTACCTCTCCGTGCTCGACTCTGACAGGCGTCTGGCGGACCATTTCGGTGGAAAGGTCAGTAGCGCAAGGCCCTAATCTCTTTCCTGCATTTCTTATGTGTTCCATTTCATCAGATGCATCTTGGTTACCATGAGTTACGCAACATGTTGCAGAAATTCAAAGAGGAGCGCGAGAAGCGCAAACTCGCTCCTCCACCGGCGTCCGCAGCATCTGGCATGCCGCCGTCAGCTGGCGTGCGCCCGGGAGAGCGCGACTACCGTTCGTCGAGGGACGACTACCGAGATCGCGACAGAGATCGCGGGTACGACAGAGATAGGCACCCAAGACATGAGTGCGTGACTCTACCTTCGCGTATTTCACATCGCAATTTTGATTCTCACTCTTTTTTCCTGCAGTGAACGCCGGCGTGAACGGTCTCGTTCGCCAGGTAGGAGGCGATACTAATTTTATTACAGTTCCTCTCTTTGTACTTTGTGCTATACTAGGTCGCTTATATATACTGCTATGATCCTTTTGTCTGCTGTGAATAAGAGTTGGGGGGGAAGTTATTATCGGGGGATGATGTCAAGGAGAGATTTGTGGTGTCGGTAAATAAAAGTACATAAACAAAACATGGGTGCGGCGCAGTAAAAAAAAAAGAAGCTAAATATCTACTATGAAATGGATAGCAAGCAAGAGGCAGGAGTAGTCTAATATATACGTACAGTAGAAGAACGAGCCGCCACGCGTTGAGTGTCGTCCAACCGATTAAATAATCTCAAGATATCATTTCACCCCAAGGCGGCACGGGAAACAAGCGTCCCGCGATGAGGCACTCTTTAATCCAGCCAACGTCAACGTAGGTCGCGTTGCGTACAAATGGTTGAAGAAGCGCCTTTTTACCGACTATGTAGTCGTAACGCGTGAGGTCCCGCTCGGACGCGTGCTTAATGTCGGCAACGGCCTCAACGCGCGCTGCCCCCATCGAAAGGACGATCCGCGGCACCGTCCGGCTGGACTCCATGGCTCTGTCAGCCGAAGTCGCGTTCTGTGAGGTCAAGATGAAGATTAGTTTTTCGAATAAAATTTTTTGGACATGCCTTCTTGGGCGGGAGCGGCAGCAGGTCCGGACCGACACAGAGCACCGACGCATCCGACAACACCTTGTGAGGAACCCTGTTCTCCATAATCTCCGATAGATACTCAGCAGCATTCCCCCAGTCGAGATCGACCATCTGGGAAACCGACGCGCCTAGCGGCTCCGAGTGGCCGGCAGGCAGCAAATACCTCGCCCAAAATACGTCTTCCCCCTTGATGAGCCTTTCTACCCATTCTGTTGATACACATGGTATGCCGAGCGCCAGTGCAAGCAAAAACTTGGGTTTCTGGTTGTGCACGTCCGCAATAAGGAACACGCGGTCGACCGAGCTCTTGTCCTTCGGGCTGTACTTCGCGTCGTCCCGTTGGAGCGTCCAGCGCTTGTTTCCATTGGTGTGCTTTCCCTGCAAGGAGAATATATCCAGCCAGTCGCCGAGCACCGTACCACCGCTATCCTTGATCGCTGCAACAAGCTTGTCTTTATCCCGCACCCAGTTGTTATTTCCCGGACCAAGAGTAATAACGAAGCCGTACTTCAATAACAGCTTGTTCCGCGCAGCTTTCGACGACATAGAACTGATAATAGACATCTTCGAAGGAGATGGTGTATCTTTGAGAGTCTTGCGACCGAGTGCTGGAATGATGTCTGATACGTCCATCGTCCTATCTTTCCATTGGGATTGGATGACTCTTGCAGGGATTCGGATTCGATCGGCCTCGGCCACGAGCTCAAGGCCTTCGTCGGGCCCTTCGATGTACTCCACGCGAACCTCATTTTCGGAAGCCCATAAATCGTCGTCGATAACTTTGGCTTTGTAATTATTTTCCCCTGGGATCACAGTGTCACCTACTCTCAGCCTGAACCTCCGCAGCTGGCTTACGCCCAAACTTGGATCTTCTAGGCTGTCGAAGTATTTGACATGAGCTCGATCTCCTAACATGGCATACACCTCGGCGCCGTAATAGCACGAATCACTTTTGAAGAGAGCGAAGACTTGCGTTCCTAATCCAGCACCGAATCGTTTGGCTATCGTTTCTGCCGACGACGTGGACGTACGGGGCCTCTTTGCAGGAGGTTGACCCGTCGACGCCCCGCGAGTAGCCAGCTTTCTTGTTGCGGCTCTTCCCCTAGTACCAACTTTTGCAACAGGCGCAGTGTTCCCGCGCTTGCGCTTACGGGCAGGTCGACTTGGATCGGGCACGCTGACGAGCTTTTCGTCAACGAGCTCATCATCTTCGGCTAGTTCATCGTCAGCGATTTCGGTTTCTTCTTCATCCATACGCTGCATTTGCGCGAGTGGGATAGCAGGTGAGTCCACTTCATCATCGTCCTCTTCTGATTCGTTTACCACCGTTGCCGGAGTTTGGGCGCGTGACTTGGTTGCCCGAGCGGCAATCTTCGATGGAGGGTCAGTGGTGTCCCTCTTGCTCTTAGCATTAGCCTTTGCGGGGCCCCGGGGCGGACCACGCCTGCGGCGCGCTAAGGGCTCATGCTTAACTTCAGGAGGAGAATCCACCTTACTGGCATTCGTATTCCTTTTCCCAGCCGTCGCTTTGGACGACTTGCCCACCGTAGTTGGTCTCTCTTTGAGTGAGGCAGTAGCGGGAACGTCCCGAGTTAAAGCTGTCACGACTGCTGCGGCAGAAGGGGAGGGCGCCGCAGTGTTCGCTGATGGTGCGACGGCGTTCGTATCTTTCGTACGTGGAGTTATGACTACTCTCGGGCTACGGCTGGTTGGCTTGCGTGAGACGCCAAGATTCGGGGTCGATACCTCCTTCTGTTTGCCCTCTGCCGATGCGCGTGAAGCAGGCTGTGACGACGTGTTGCCAAAACGATAGTCATGTCTAATTAGACCAAGTACGCACCTTAGTCGGCGCCTTCACAGGCTCGTCTGACTCGCTTTCCTCCCAATCCTCCTGCGGCTGTCTTGCGCTTGCGTCAGGCGCATCAGACTCTGAGGGAGGTATGACTACATGTTCTCTTCCCATTTTGGATTTCGGCACCCTGGGAGATATGACCAGTTCAACTTGTTGCTCTGAATCCTGAACAAGCTCCTCGTTCAATGTAGACGCCTGGAGTGCAAGTGGCGAACGCGCATTCCCTGAGCTTCCACCCTCAACTGAGGTCCCCATCGTCGCAACCCTACTGGCTTCCGATGTCGCCACGCTGTTCCCACTGAAATGGTGCATATATCTATATCGCTTTTCTGGCGGAACAAGGTCGAGGAGAGAGCGGGGCTTCGATACAACAGACGGTTCAAGGACGGATTGCTCGACTTCCCCGACAGACGTAACACGAGGCGCCTCAGCTTCCTGCTCGGATAGGGATGCTGGTTGAGTAGCTTCTTGTGTCCTTTGCGTTGCACCCGCAGTACTAAGTACAACCTCAGCATCATCATTGTGCTCGGACATGCTCGAATCGCCTGCATCGAGCATTTGAGTAGCCTGTTGGCTGAACATGACGTTCCGCTGCGAGTCCTGAGATGTCCCACTTGTGTCCGAATTTGCGACAAGAATGCGACCGGCCGATGACGAGCTTGACAAAGAATATTTCCTCGTTTCCGCAGAGCCAGAGTGCGGGACTGTGTTACGCAAATTCATATCCGAAGCGTTTCCGAGCGGATCTTCGTCATGCGTCTTCGAGGATGTCTGTCCCTGTGACTCTGCTTGATCGAATTCCTCCAAAGGACGAGTGAATTGTCTTGAAGTCGCGAGAAAAAGGTCGGGGTCCTGGAGAGCGGAAGGACCAGCGAAAGAGTCTTCAGAGGTAACGGATGGAGAGCGGCGACGACGGAAGCGAATCGAAGTGCCATTCGAGGGTGCCTTTTGTTCTGACGCTCGCCGTACAGGAGAAAGGAAAGTAACGGCCTTTGTCTGCGGCGGTGGCATGTGGGACAAAGGCTCGGAAGAGGCCGTACCTAAAGCACGCGAATGAACCAGCGGTTTAGTCGGCGATTGCACGCGACCAGAAGGGTTTAACAACGTGCTTTTGTTTGGTGCTGGTAATGGGGCAGGTGGAGTCATTAGTAGGGGCGCGTCGTCGTCTTGAGCAGGCGCGTTTTCCTTTTGCGAGTCTGCGCCATCGACGAGCTGTGTTTGTGTCTGCGTTGCCGCCAGCCCGTGAAAGTGGTAGGGCTCAACGGAGGCAGAAGACAAGGGTGCATTCCCTGAGCTTGCCGAGTGTCGGTCAGCGGAAGTATTCCCCTCCTTCGCGGCGCTTCGAGCATTGTCCCGCGCATCGGGCGGGTCCGCCCTTCCCAAGACAAAATCAAGGAGCTGACTTGATTGTGACTCAATTGCTACGCTCCTGAACACGTGCGGCGGCAGTCAGATGATAATCGGAGAGTTAATCTGAAACGTTTGAGATGAAAGACGTACGTTGAGCCGTCGACTGTGAAAGGACCAAGCCTGTTGTAGCTCCGAGCCTCCATTGCCCCTGCTAAACCGCTCCCTTCAATAGTCTATGCGTCTCAGATCCGTTTCGTTAGACGCGCGCCAGGCGAGTACCTCCCGCACGGAGTTAGAATGATGAAGAAAACCGAGTGGAAGATGGTTGATATTGGAAACTACGCCGCGGTGCAATGATCAGAGACGCGACTCGGACGCGACAACTTCGCAAGTCGGTCACCGTAACGGTTCGTGGCTTTGCGGAAGTGCAATTGCATGGTGAATCATGGGAGGCAATTGGTTCCCGCGCCAACGGATTACGTAACGTTGAATTAGCGTACTCCATCCTCGGCCCGTTTGAATCGCATGGTCTTTCCGGTCGCACCCACCGTCGACTCAGAGATCGGAATCTGACAATTGATTTCCTTTGTTTTATCGTACAAATGTCGGGGTTTCCTTGCAAGTCGACCGTGCCGAGTCCCGACATCCCCCCACAAATGTGCATAGATAGACGAAACCATATGGTCTCTATATATAGGAGCAGTATTGTGAAAAGTACATCCAGGAAACACTACAGCGGAACACAGACTACTGCTGCCTGCAGCAACAGCGGCACGCAAACTATAGATATGAACGGTGCGAACCACACTCCAAGGACGGACCAATCCCACAGTGACGTGCTGTCTACAAAATACGATAGCACGAACATCGCGTGCACGACAAGGAGCGTGTGCTTGACGTCCCGGGTGTATCGCGAATCAGTAGGATTGGCCATGAGTAAAGTTAGTGGCAGAACCAGAATGACGCAGAGGAGTGCGGCAAGGGAGAAGTTTAGTAGGGACATTACGGTGACCGCCGTGGATGCGATGCAAAGATTTAGCGATTTAAGGACAGTCGAGAGCGGCGCGACAGTGGGGGAAGGGTGCGAGGACGCTCCTCGCGATGAGAGCCAGACACAAACTCTAGAAAGGACGAGGAATTTGCAGGCCTAGAATTATTTTCAGCAAAATAAATCTGCCAAGATTTAAGACAAAACATACCGCAGCTATGACATAACTCGGCTCAAAACGAAGTTCTAAGAATCCGTTGGAAAACACCCAGCCTTTCCACGCGACGAAGAAAAGTAGTGCACCCATAGCGTGCGTAGCTAGCATGACAAAAAGGGCATCAAGTACAGGCCGTCTTCGGGATACCCATTCTGTCTGGCTGTCATTTGCGGGTCGCTTTTCTCCAGTATCTTCCCGTTCTTCTTTTCGCCAGCCAGCGTCGACCCAAACACTGAGCCCTTTGAACATTGTGGCAACACTAATAATGACGACACTCGGGAGGAAGTGTCCAATTTTGAGAAACGTCGCCGGAGTAGTCAATATATAGAAGAAAAATGAGGCGTGTAAACGCTCGAGGAGATTGTTCATAGTTCGTAAAGTCGACTCTATCACCCTAACCGCACTGTCAGATTGCATTATCGAGGAAGAAGGGGAACTACGTACTTCCCGAGGGAATGGAAGCCGTGAGGACCTTCTGCTGGAACAGCAAAAAGCGTTATGGCGTCAATGCGGTACCTGAAGGAGGTAAAGTGAATAGGGGGCGAGTTATAGTTGTATAAGTTACCTATGGTAAAGGGCATGAACGCCGCTACCCTTGCCCAAAGCTTGATAGTACATGTGGCGAGCAATATTTCTCGCGCGGATAGAGAATTCGAGCAAATCCGAGTTGGTTTTAACTATGGAAGGCAGCCATGAGGGCGGGTATGAAATATCGTTGGACTCCCTGGGATCCAAGTTATCGTATAAAACCACCGGAACACCACCAGTATGCCTCGAGATAAGGTGGAAAGAGTTGAAGAGGTCCTGATTGGGAAGCCTCCCATTCAATCCCTCTTTAGAGACGGTGGGTGTTAGCAACTGTATTCAACGTCTCTTTCGAACGAGCGCAATTCTCACCGTGGAAAGCGCCGAGATGGGAAAAAGAGTGACCAGGATAATCAATATTGAGGGCGTTCCAAATAACTCCAGATACAAGACCAAGCGGCTGCGTTTCCAAATCTGCGATAAACGAAACCTTCGGCAAAAACAATTAAATCAGTGAGATAGGTTGAGACCTACTTGATTGGACTTCGCCGTGGTACGCAGATAACCAGGCGTGTATCCCGGGGAGATGGTCGTCTCCAATAACGAATATTATGTCTCTAGCCCAGTGTGAATACCCTGTAACAATGTTAGTTGGCTTCAAGCACGGCAGGATCAGGATGTAACTCACGCCTAAGATGCGACGCTAATGCGAGAACGGTAGCGACACCTCTTAGATTCAATTTCCCTTCTCCCATTCTACTAATCCACGAAGCACTAATAATTATAGCCTCCGCCCCAGACGCTCTTGGAGCCGAGAAGATCGCATAGGAATTTGTGCCTGAAACCGTCTAGCACGTTCATGAGCGTCACGCCACTTAATGGACAGAGTATACGGACGGCTGAAGAGGTCGTAAACTTGTAAGGCTGCGTGGCAGCATGGAGACCCAGTTTTTCGAACTCATGCACGAAGAACTCTGCTCGTCTGTCCAAAACGAATTATAGGAGTAAAGGTCAAGACCATGGGGTGCTACACACGTAATGCTGCTTGAATTGTTGTCTCTAAGATCCTCAAGACCCTTCAAGTACTGATCTGCACGATGGACCTCTCCCCAGTTCCAGTACGTGTTGACCTAAATTGACCAATGTCCTTTGAGCTAGAAGTTATGTGTATTAAATGGCACGCACCTGACTAGGTTGAAGAGCATTCTCGTCTATGTAAGTTCCCCTCCCCAGGAGACTTGACGGCAGGACAAACAGCCATGCAAACCCTACGACTAAAAGTAAAATACTTGGAAACTTCAGTCGGATACATAACTTTCACTCCAAGGGCGGGCACTCACCGAATTTGCGGCAGCCAACGCGCAATGAATGATGACATTGCACGCCGCCGACGTACACGTGCGCCACTCATACTGCCGAATACATTCCGAAGTTTTTCTTTTAATCCGACCAGAGGTAATGGCATCTAAATTTCGACACAGAGGGATGACTGGTAACGTTTCTGTGCGGTGACCGCCGAGCGCGACAAGAGACGCGTTGGGCGTGAGACGGACTTGCCATAATTGCCGACGCGTTCCCCAAAACACGTCCCTATGTAGCACTGGGTTCCACATCTTTAGGTCGTTAAGTCTTTCTCAGCTCCATCTCCCCATCTTTCTATACTTGCGATGAGAGAAAAGCGCAAACGAAATGCCACAGGTCTTTCTGTCGGAGTAAGGCTCAACCGCAACCGTCTACTCGCAGAGTGCGACCTGCGCTGGAACTGGATTGGAACTGACGTGAAGCACGTCTCTGAAATCACCCAAGCTCATCGTTTGCGAGCATCTGGTCTGGCGTTATCAAGGTCGAAACGTCCGTGCTCGAATAAATTTCTCAAGAAATCTGCTGAACCTCAGCACGCGCTACAGCAATCCGCGGTGGGATCGGAAGACCCAGACGATGTCATCGTCATCTCTGAAAGCGAGGAGGAACCGCCTTGCGATAAGAAGCGCTGTAAGGATAACCCATACTGCGTGAATTATTTGGGTCAAGACAAGTGGGAAGATGAGGGTGTGTCACTATTACTCACCGCAATCTACATACGGGACTCAGTAAATATTGAATTCCCAGTGAGAGCTGAGGACGCATACTTGAAGGCACACCTGGAAGGTGAGAATCCCGAGGATAATTCAAGGGATCCTACAATACCCGTCGGACTGAAGGTTGCAATTCATACATGGAATGTTCTGCATATAGTTAATCATATCTATGCCATTCAGAACCTTGGAGCCACTTGCTACGCGAATGCTTTCCTGCAAGTGAGACTCCCTTCAATTCCTCTTTTTTATTCAATAAGCTAAATCACTTAGGTGTGGTTTCAAGATTTGGCTTTCCGTTCTGGTGTTTATAGATGCCAGCCTTCCCTAAGCAACCACCAACAGTTTAAGGAATCCCCCATTTTCCAACTTCAAGTGACATTTGCGGCCCTGCAGGAAGGCAACCAGGCCGTTTTTAATCCCATTAAACTCGTTGAAAGTCTTCGCCTTCGTACGTCGGAGCAGCAAGATGCACAGGAGTACGCAACATCCCTGCAATACCATCCCCTTTTTCTAATGTGATGCCTTTTTAAGGTTTTCTAAGCTGTTTATGTCTCACCTTGACGACGAATTCAAAAAACAGTCCAATCCGGAGTTACAATCACTCCTCCCAGATAAAGTACACAATATTCTGAATAGATTGAACTACGAGTTGACTTGATCGGCCCCAGTTTGAAGGGAAAATGGTCAATGCGACTGTTTGCGACAAGTGCAAGACCAGATCAGAAAGAGATACCACATTTCTCGAGCTTGAAGTGAACCTGGAGGTATGTATACGCATATACTTAAGGACAGTCTAACCCGACTATAAAGAAAAATGGCGTTTTGGAAGACCGTATCGCCGCCATCCTGGCGCCCGAAAGGTTGGAGGGTGATAACAGGTACGCAGCTAAAAGTAAAATATTTATTATTCTCAAACTTTTTCCAAAGATACCTTTGCTCTGTGTGTGAGAGTTTGCAAGATGCCACTCGACATACGGAGATCCGCAGCTTGCCCTCCGTGTTGCACATCTCCCTTCTTCGCTTTGTCTATGACCTTACGACATACGAGAGAAAGAAATCGAAACTGCCTTTGAAATTTCCTCCATACTTAAACATGAAGCCCTTCCTCCAGTCTTCGGGTCCCCATGAAACGACGCATGACGCTAAGGATGACAGGGACATTTACGAGCTAAGAGGTGTTCTTTTGCATAAGGGTCAAAGTGCATATCATGGACACTATGAGGCTCAGGTATTCAGCCAGGCGTGAGTAACTGCTCAATCTGCCCTACCCGTACGACGTGAGCTGATGTCTTGCCGAAAAGGACGAACAAATGGTACCAATTTAATGACGAAACCGTCACGACTTTGTCTTCTTTCCACACTGGAAAATCGTTGGATAGTAATACTGTCAAAGTCGATGATGATCAAGAGTGCGCAAGTCCCTGAATAGTTACGCTTATTTTATCCCATTCGTCATTAGAGAACGACCAGCTAAGCGCCAGAAACGAGCTATAAAACCGCGCAGAGTCGAAGACAGTGATGACGAGAAAGCTGATCAGTAAGTATACGTACGCGGCTTCGGATCGTTGGCAGTATCTGACAACACTCAAAGGGAAACGGCCTCTCGTATTTTCACAGGAACGAAGTAAGTCCCATTTTTTATGCGGAAAGATGATGCTGAAGCTTCAAAAGGCGTCTCGTTTCTAAAGACGCGTACATGCTAATCTATGCGCGTCGAGAAATTCCAGAACGTGCTGGCGTCAAGTTGCTAGTTCCTCCTCCAGATGCTCTCCAGATTATCAAAATCTCGAACGAGGCACACGAAAAGAACTGCGCTGACTACAAGGCAAAGTGGGTGGATATATATTACATACCGATATCTGCTTGATGTCGCATTTAAGGCAAGATTCCGAAAGGGAACGTTTCATTAAAACACGCGAGATGGTTATGGACATATATCGTTCTTGGAATATTTCGTCGGTTTCTGATGTCTGTTATTTCGTTAATTACGACAATCACTATTTGCTTACTTCTTCTTAGCCCAGCATAATCGTCAGTAGGAGTGCGATGGAGGACTGGCTATCGCACTGGCTTACCCCCGCTGAGAAGAGTCGGGAGCGAAAGGAGGAAGCTGAACTGAATGCGGGGTTACCAGCACAGTTGGTTAACGGGTCGACTTCGATTCCTGCGGAGAATCATGTTGGGATTCTCTCTGAGCCGGGGAAACAGACAAATGGAGTCGTATGTGCATCACCTGCCCAGCGGCCCGGGATTATCAGCAGCTCGGGTCTTGTCTGTCACCATGATCGATTAAACCCGCTTTCCGGTAAAGAAATGAAGCTGATTTCGAAGGTCCGCCACGCTTTTATGTGTTGAATTCCCAACAAGTAATCTGACAAATATACTAATTAGGGTGCCCGTGATAAGGTTGTACGCAGTGGCTACACATTCCAGCCTGAATTTACGGTAGAAGATATATGCGACAAATGCGTCGAAAGTGAATTCCTAGGTTAGTGGCCCTCCCATTTTTCAGGTAGAAGATCCTTACAGGTCTTCAGAGAAACTCTACCAGATTGAACATCCTCAACACGTGTATGAGTTCGATGCAATTTGCAATACCAAGACCGAGCACGAAGGATACTGGATTTCTAAAGCCTGGGTCAAAGGTAGCCGAAAATACCACCGATATACGCATGTGTTGCTTACTCAAACTAAACCACTCTCGTTAGACTGGCAACTGAGCAAGCCTAAGATGCATTCTCCAACTCACGGGGATCTGCCTCCAGATGGGCCAGGTTTCTGTAGTCACGTCAAGTGTGAACATGGCAAGCTGGCACTTAATATCACTTCTCGCCGGCGTATTTCATCCGAGGTATTTTACTCTCTGGCGTCTCTTGCTATTTTTGTGCATGTTTTGACATTGTATTTAGGCCTTTGAACTGCTTAAGCGGCTTTTCCCTGCCTGGGATCCGCCGGCATGGGATGATAAAGCCTGTGATATCTGCACCGCGATGATCAACGTTTCAAAGGAGAGCAAACTGGAACAAAGGAAGAAAGCTGAGGATGAGAAGGTCGGTGTTGACGAGTTAGTCATGAACAGCCAACGCTCATACTTACATCCATTCAGGCACAATTACCCCGCCTAAACAACGACGGCATTTTTGGAAGACAGGCTCTTGTAAAGAACTCGTCTTGTGCAATTATCCCTTCGTCATTTATTCACGAATGGAGGTCCTGGCTCATCAAGCCCGGGGATGTTCAGCGCCCAACTGCGATAGACAACTCGTATATGCTATGCAAGCATGGGAGACTGAATGTAGATTTATCTGACGAGTCCGACTTCGACAATGAGCTGGCATCTGTGACGAAGGAAGAATGGGCTCTCCTACAGGACCTGTACGAGCTTCTTTCTAAATACCACGCCTAAACTAACCCGGGTCAATTGTAGGTATGCTGCGGGTCCTTTAATCACGGTATCGTACGTTTCCGAACGCATTGAAGACGGTGATGAAAGGGGGTCTATTGTCACTGATTTTCCCTGCTGCTTCGAATGTCGGGAAGATAGGTACGTAATTTATTTTTAAAATAAATGACCTGAAGGAAAATCTGAGAATAATCGTACAGGAGACTAGATTTTGTGTCGACGTCACTTACTGTCATCCTCCTTAAATCCGCTGAGCCTGTTCCTCAATCGTCCTCAGGATCGTCAACACAGTCTATTCCAGGCGACCAATCAACCGCCTTGACCCCTAGCAAAGACAACGTGCCAGTGTGCATTGGGCCACGTATCGTGCCTTGCGGGAATACGAACGGCACGCGTCAGTCGAAGAGGTTGAAGAGTGGCAGAAATTCTTGCCGTCAATCCGTGCGAATATTCAAGAACTGGACCGTCAAGGACGTGAAGATAGCGGTATGTAACCCGTATCCACTATGTCAGTCATTGTGTTCACCTTTCCACAGATCAACAAGGTCTTCAAAATACCCATCATTTCGCAGCAATTGTTTTTCCTCGGCAAGGAACTCAGCGAAAATACAGATACAGTCGCCAATCTCCGGATTCTTGACAAAGACACGTTGTACCTGAAGGAAGTCAATGAAGAAGCGTTTGTTTTGGACTCAGACATTGAAGAATCCGGGACAGGTACCAAAAAGCGGCTCGAAGGTGATGCATTCAAAGGCACACTTCTGAGCGGAACTTCGTCATTTGTAATAGGAGAATCGGGTGCCGGACCGAACGGTTGTGCCTCCACCGGGAAGTCATGTCCATCTTGCACGTTTCTCAATGACCTCGATGCACTCAGATGTAAAGTATGCGATAATCCCGTATGAACGCGTACCTCTACTAGTTATTTGTACAGTTATTACTTTACTCGTATGGTCCATCTACTTTAGACCGAGATCTGGTATTGGGGCAATCAAGCCTCCAGGAACCGTAGCTTGAAACCACCTTTTGTACAACGGATACAGGCATTTTAAGTAGGGAATTGTAAAGGAAAAGGCATGACTAATAATATAGAGAAATGTCAATGCAAGTAACGATAACAAAACAATCAGCAATAACGCCGCATAAATTCCGCTCGAGACCCAAAAACGAAAGGCGAAGTCTACGATACAACGGCTAGAAACCAATGGATCCCATGTTTGGGAGAGGCATAGTTGTCGGGAACGAGGGCACAGCATTCGAGAGGACAGCAGAAAACTGTGGGGGAATTGCGCCTGTTGAATGCGGGCGGGATGCATCAAGCGATGAATTAAGAGAAGCTGCCTCAATCGCTGCAGAAGTCGCCATGAGAGACGGACGTGTCTGCTGTTGCAGCAGCGAGCTGGCTGTCATCATCACGTCTACCTCGCTTGATAGCGGTCCAGTTATCTCCACAGCTTGTGCGACGGCGGTCTGGGTGGCTACCGACACCTCGTTGACGGTGACCGCACCTCCCGATGGTGCTTGTGGTGCAGGGATGCCCGTTGCGAGGGACATAACCGCTGTGCGGTCCGCTGCGACCTGCCTCGCGGCCTGGAACACGACTTGCTGTGCTGCGGCAACTAGTGCATGCGAGGATGGCGAGACCGAGTCCGGTGGCGCGGACACCTCCTGGTCTAGCGCCTGCGCGGTTACCGTAAGCACGTGCTGCTGTTTTGCGAGCGCCCGTAATTCTAAGCCTGGGGGCTCGTTCGGGTTATGAGCGGCGATGACATGCGCTTGCGCTTCTTGTGCGACACGTTGGGCAGCACTCGTAAGGACCTGCATCATCTGTGCATCCTGGGTAGTCAGGGCAGATGTCTGTGTCATAGACTGTGGGGGAGGTTGCAGAGGTCTAACCGCATGCATGTCAGCAACAGTCGGAAAGCGACCGGCGGCTACAAACCGAGCGGATGCAACGGGCACTATTGAGTCACTATTCACCCTCCGGGGGTTGTGGAGATCTGTAGTCAAAGACGGTCGGGTGCCGCTAAAGGACATGTCAGTTCCCGTTGGTACAAGAGAGACATTGATCAGAAAAGATTGCGACAGTAGCTCTTCGCGGCCATCCTGAGAGGTCTGGTACAAAAGATGTGTGTAAGCAAGAGCAGCGCGGAAATCAGGTAAATGGAAGAGACATACTCTCGCTTCAACGGTAACCTCGCAGCTTTGCGCATCCGGGGGTGGAGTGCCCTGAAGTATACCGTCTCGCCACGATAACCATGGGGGAAGGTTTGGTGAACTATATTGAACCTGGATATTGGCGCGCGACGCCTGGGGGTCCCAGATACGAGGTACCCACGACCATCGAAGACCGATGTATGCGACACTGGGCGGCGATCCAGCCAATTTGCGATGAAACGGGCGAAAATCCCAACCACCCTCGGACCTTTTCTTTGCGTCGATATTCCAGATATGATTACCTTTGGACTTCGCCTTCTTCCCGTCTTCATTGAAACGCGAGATGTAAGGCTGCGTCCAGAGGTAGTTTCGGACCTGGTTTGAAGCGGAACACGTTTAGCGCGTATTAACGAAGGCTAAATACCATAGCGTTACCTTTTTCATGGCGATCTTTTCCTCGGAATATCCCTGCTTCGCGAGCTAGAACACAACTAAATGAGGAATGGTTCTTAAGCGCGATGACAAAACTTACTTCTTCCAAGAACCCGTTTGTGAAGGCCTGTATTCGGAATTTGAACGGTCTGAAGTCGGGAGATTCGTCTAGTCGCTGCATCTTCTTAGCCATTAATGTTTGGTGAATTAACTCTCCCTTAGCATCCGTCGCATCCACTAGTAAGAAATTAGTTGTATGAGCTAACGGGGCACGGAAAGGAGGAACAAAGAAAGTGAGCTTACAATTTGAGCAGATTTTGGTTAGAAATTCGAAGAAAACGCGGTCCACTTCTGCGCGATACTCTGCAGGGATGTCGTTGCCGTGTCCGGAATTCGGCCCCTGCCCTTCGCCCGGTGAACCGCCACCATGTCGATTCAGCGTAGACGACCGCTCATTACTACTGTCCCGGCTCTTCAGGGGCGGAGAGGACTTCGGCAGAGAGTACCCGCGCCCGCGCCCATAGGCACCCTCATAATCGGAATCCCCGTCGTCCTCGCAGGAAGAAGTACTAGGCGAACGCGGAGCGGGTAGGGAGGCACGTGAACGAGCGCGTGCACGACCGCCTTGACTGGGCACGAAATCGGGAGGCGAATGGTGTTGCACGGGAGCAGAAACGGGCACTTGACCTGGAACTGGACCACGATCCGGTGCGGCATTATTGTACATTGCCATTGCATGTGCGTTTGCCATGGACATTTGGTCCGTGAGTGAACTGGAAAATGATGAGGACCGTGAAGCACGGGAAGCTGTTGCTGCAGATAATCCCGGAACGATGTGACCCGACGTAAGCGAGGAATGCCCTGGTGGGGGGTACGGAGGTGCATCGTACGCCGTAATATCTATATCCTGGGGACGCACATTACCTATCCCAGAGCCCAGCGGGGCAGTCATCGCTACACTAGATACATCCGCCCACGGGCTTCTAGTATTAGGGCTTGTCATCTCTACTTCCCCCGTAGGATCGGCGTTGGACATAGGTGCAGACGAAGTGATACCCAACGGGAAGACGGGCTGAGCTTGTGTGAGAGCTGCATGCGTAATGGGGGCGGATGCGGACATGCGTTTTTTCCCCGTCGTCCAGCCATGCATCTGGGAGGAAGCTAATCCCGCAGGTGGGCTTTGTGGACGTGAAGGAGGGATGGAAGGGGGCGAAGCGCCGTTTTGAGGCAAGCTAGGCATGGGTGCTAAAGATGCAGACAAAGAACCTGCAGATGTATTCGAAGATGAGACTGGTACACCGCCTGACAAAGGTGCGACAGGAGGAGTTATGAGCGATGGAGGATGGGAAGCTGAAAGAGTCTGACCATGTATAGAAGACATGTTTAGGCTCGTAGGCGGGGTTGTAGGCTGGGTCAGTAGGGGAAGCCCACCGTCCGATGAGTCCAAGCGAATTGCTTTGTTGACGCGATTACCTGCCATGGATGACGCGCACCGCTTACGAGATGTGTCGGAATCGGGACTTCCTTGGACAGCGGGCATATCCACGGACATATGTCCATTCACGGTCTGCTCGAGCGAAGGTGACACAGTATTGAGGGAGACAATTCCGACACCCGGAAAATTGGGTATGTTACCCGGCGCGACCGATTGAGTCAATCCAGGCATAGACAGAGAATGCCTGTGACCCTGGACAGCCGGCTGGGATTGAATACCAGACATAAGTGTCTGACTATTTAAGCCCTGCGAAGACGTGTCGAGTATGGTGGCTGCCATCAGGTCGGAAACGAGTGCGATTTGTTTTTTCATCTCATCAATTTTTGAAGTCGCCTCCACGCCTTGACCCATAGAACAAGCCTGTCGTGCGGACGCCGCCGCCCTCATGATACTACAAATGTGAGAAGTCAGAAATGAAACGTCGAGATTAATTTAATATAACCAAAGGGATAAGGCAAGGAAGCATATGCAGACGGAAAGACACTTACCCAATCAGAACATCGTCCACGACAAGCATATGTGGTGCGTTCACAGGATCAGGACGAGGTATGCCTGCGTAGTCTGAAGGAACCGAAAAGCTAAACGAGGTGCCGTTTGCATGTCGCGGCGGGGACATCTGAGGGGCGAATCCAGCTGCGCTCGGAGATGCGAGGGACCCAGACCTGCTACGATTCAACAAAGCCGCCCCGGGATCGTCTAGCGCTGAGGCCAGAGAGGACGTGGAAACATTCGAAAACTGCGGAGGAACGGGGGAGGCAGCGATTGACGGGTTGGTGGACGGAGTATTTGCACTGCCTGGAGACTCCTCTCGGAAGGGGACGACACCTTGCATGTCGTCACTTGCTGCGCTTAATAGCTGCATCTGCTGCTGAGGTGCAGAGAAATCGGAGAGGAACATGTCCGACGGGTCTCCAGGAGTAATACTGTCTATGACCTCCATGTCCAGTTGCGATAGTGACGAGACGGACGAGGGTGGCATGGTGGAGTTAGATGCGGGAACAAATGAGCTCGAAACATCCGAAATGAGAGATGAGGACGATGGAAGGCCTTCGGAAGGCGAGGTGTTGAACGAGGGAAAGGTTACACCGATGTCTTCGGACTTGGGAACGAACGCAGCGGCGACGTCGTCTGCTAACCCATCCGGTTTGGACACAGGTGATGGTGACATTGAAGGAAGGAGATATGCGAGACTTGGCTCTCGCTCTCGGCGGGTAGTATGCGCAGATGTGGTGATACGTGCAGGCAGCTCACCAAAATCCACGCTCCGCGTCCAAGAGAAGTGTTTACTTCAGTCACACAAAGGAAGCAAATAGCTATCAGGCCGTTGCAGTCAGTGCTCGAGATGTCCGGCCTTACCCAATGGTTCCAACTAGGAAGCAAGATATGGATGAAATGCAACACGGTTCCGCAGGACCTGGTGCGGAACGCAAGGGAATGCATAAGCAGGCGCTCTCGACGGAGAATCGGGCATCTTTCCCACTCACCACACAGTCCCGGGTGAATATTGATACCAAGTAACTCGTCTCCAAGGCAGCTTGGCGTGAAACCAGCGAAAGCAGATGAAGTGCAAAGACTTGCTAACTGAATGCACGCCTTTGATGCAGACTTCTGGTTTGCCGGGGAGACGGCAGATGACAAGAACGAGAAAGACGGAGACAAAGAGTGGCTTTAGGGCGTCGCGGACGATGCGCTTTCAGATTGCACAACGAGGAAAGCCCGAGTCGACGGCGGCGGCGATGTGTTCTCGTTCTGGCCTTAAGGCGATGGCCAGGCCTTATTTTTTTTATGTTCGACTTACCGGGTATGTACAACGAATATTTTAATATAATTTGCGTTAGACCTTCTGATTCGGGCCGCATACCGGCGTATCCATCACCCGTCTCGGAAGGTTCACCCCGGTTAGCCAATTTCCCGGGGTGACTGGAGTGTTTTTTTATGCATATGTGGGAAACCCTGTCTCTTTCGCACGAGCAGTCCGGACTCCGAATACATATACGTTTCATTACTAGAGGCTCGTTGACCACAACACTTAACACGCTCCCAACCTTGTGCAATATCGAAACCGCAGGTCCATTCAATCGCATACGGGTCAACAACGCACGCCGGATGCTGCGATGCACGGGTCACTTGATGTTCTAGACTTTCATTCGACCCGTTTCCTATCATTAATGCGTGCCTCAGCAAGTTACTTAAAAGAGCGTGGTGTACCGGGTCTGCTAGCTCGCGATTGCGCGCACTTTATCTTGAATCTTGCTGGTTGTGCTCGGTTCTGCATTACGGTTGTGGGATGGCCACGATCAGTTCCTTTTCGTCAGGTAAGGCTTCTCTAGGCTTTGCAATTGGACTTCTCCTTTCAACCGGTGACCGTGTTTATGACTCTCCTCTTCGTCATCACTGTGCCAAGCTATCATACTCTGTTATCGTCTTGCCTAGAAGACGCAGGTCGTGACTGTTCTGAAGATGATAAGGATCAGTTTGCCCCAAGCCGCAGACTTGCTCCTCGTGTTTACTTTAAATAGGATAAAGTTGGTCGCGAACCCCGTCCATCGCGAACAAGCACTATGAAGGACGGCTTCGGTAACCAACGCCTTCGCTAACTGTAAAGCGCCCACTTAATCGACAAGGCAAGAAGTTCCTAGTATCACTCTTTTGGATGGATCACCCACCGGAAGAGGGAGCGGTCGGACCGAGCGCAGTCAATGCCCCTCTTCTACCGCGAGTTCTAACATCCCCGTCGCCCAACACCATAAGTAATATGGACCTTGTTTACGGTCGTTGTCGGGTTGATTTTGAAGCTTGCGGGCTTTGAAACGAAGGCAAGGTCTGAAAGACCAGACCAATAAGGGCTCGAGACGTATCTTTCTGATTCACTTTCTAGCCGAAGTCTTGACACTATTTGCCGTTATTAGCACGTTTCACTGTTCGATTGCCGGGAATCAGCGTGAGTGGAAAGACTGCGCTAATCTTGAATGCTTATATGACTGCGCATCGGCCGCTACCCGAAAAGTATTGCCAGCGCGCAATTGGCTAGAGCCTGTCCTCATCCTCGCCTCTTACTTCCCCTTTGATCCGATCACATTCTAGCCTCCTTCTGTGCATCTCATGGAATCGTTGGCATTACGCCACGCAAGGCGAGTTTGGGAACTCAGTCTCCTACACATGAGTCATGCTTGCCTGGCACACAGCGAGTCAGTTCCGAAATTCCGCATCCTCCCCCTGGCGCTTCTGGCTTGGTCCAGGCGCTCTACCTCGCCTATAATGATATGAGCTGAATGAGTTCACGGCTGTCACCGTTTTCAAAGGAAACGCAATCGAGCACGACTTATGAACACGTAAGTCGTTATTTTTTTAGAATGTTGTATATGTTTGCAAAGTACGTAGCTAACGGAGAAGTCGATCAACGTCCTTTTGAGATAAAAACTACGCGTGCATCTCACTCCCTTTTTACGGCATGAGATTGGAGTATTGTGTACTACCAGAACCACGGGCCATTACGCTTGTTATCATTTCATCTCTACTCAGTCCGTACACAGTCCCATTGATCATCGATAGAAGCGCGGAGTATCAGTCTCAACAGAGGCCGGACAGGAAGAACTGGAGAGTGCCGCCTCGGGCGTTAACGTAGCCACCGTGGCAAGGCGCTCTTTCGGAAAAAACCTGAATTGACGCCGCACATCCGGTTCAGAGGTTGCATGGTCAAAAGCTTATATTTGTATTACGTTCGGCGTCATGGTATGGGTCTCGGATACTATCATCTTCTCTTTGCTAAATCTTGCGGTAGCGCAGGTCTTGAGACGTGGACAACTGGATTATGGGGAAAAACTCCGAATTGTTAACCTGCATTTGCCAAAAACTACAGGGACTGCCAGCTGATGCGCTTCGGTCATTCTGGTCGTCTCCTTCTAGAACCACGGGACTTTTCCGTCCCAAGTTCACCGTTCACAAATCTGGCGAGTTTGTCATCTAACACGGGACCTACTGGCAGAAAATATGCGTAATGTGTGGCTTGGATGAACTCAACTCGGTTCCGAGCTAGAAGCTCAAGGGCGTCTGCGACGCTGTGCATATGGGCTACTTTAGAAAGGCGGTGATCTAGGAACATGGAGGCCTTCGGAGTAATCAATAACGTACCTGCGATCGTCGGCGCAGGTACAGATGTTACGTCTTCGCCGGTGGATACATTTATCTGCTTTCGGCTGAGCACCGTCTTCCCGTTCACACAGCGCACACCTTTCGCCAACGTAAGCGTCGTTTTTGGCTAACCTGCAAAGCCTCCAGCAAGAAACGATAAATGGTTTCAATCTGCTTAACTCGCAAGAGTTATTCTAGGGAACGTGGCCTGGGAGGGTAAGTGGTGAATGTATACACTACGCTAATAGTTCATACATGCACAGCTTCAGATGGGAGAATCAGAAGCATCTCTCCCTCTTCGGATGACTTTGCCGCGAAGCCTTACCACGGGTTACCTGTATGTACGTAAAATGATACTGTATACTCGGTATGTTATGACGGGCGGGTTGAAAACGATACACGTTAAGCCCCATGTTTGGGCGGTACTTGTGTCACTTGCCTATTTGATGCATAATATTATATTTTTCTCCGTACCCATTCTTTTCTTTCACCTCCCTCCGTGACTTCTCTTCACCTCTCCGTCAATCATGCCACGCCCTCCAAGTCCTCCCTGTTCGGCTCGCCTCTTTTGGTCTATGTGGTAAGTACTTTCCTCTCAGTACTTCTCGATCCGCTACCTCACAGTGGCCGATGTCTGGCGCGTGGTATGCGTATCCAGGTGGCACGGGGCGGCCTTTGGTATTGTACCACCCATGTGTTGTTGTGCACACTAGTACAGTATATGTAGGTTTTCGGAGCCACGCCCGAGACGCTCTGGCCCCCCTATGGTTTTTCCTTCCACCAATGGCACACAGAACTGTACCGCAGTAGCATACATATATATCAATGAAAATTGCGCATAAGCCCTTTTATTGGGTATAAAAAAGATGTGAGGGACTGGAGGGCCTGCATAGGGTTTGCAGATGTATTCCCGCGGTCGGCATCGATTAGATTACACAAGATATTCCCGATCAGGTGACCAGCAGTCCGACGCGACGCGTTCAACCACCTTGCCATGTGGGCTCGGCGGTCGCCCTGGCTGCCTTGTATTTCTCTCTCCTCTTTAACACGCTCAAGCACACTCGGGTGCTCAAGGCCCACCTCTTGAACAATATACGGCCACATCTTGCTCTCGACTACCACCACTTAGACCTGGCGCCTCTTATGCCACTTCAAGCTATGCTATTGACGCTTTGATTCATATGCTCTGTTCTCGTTCCTTTTTATTCCTCGCTTTCGTCGCTCTGTTCTCTTGCTATCGCTCTGCTTTTTCTCCCGCTGTCGTATCTGCTCTGTGCTCTCCGCTATCTGCTATCTTACAACTATCACACCAAACTCAACATTAGAATCGTTAAATCACTATGGTTAAACACATGGAATTCACTGCTTGGATAACCGTCGATGACGAACCCCTGCGTGAATATAACGTCATCAAGAATGATAATAAGGCTACATGCTTTATACCCAGTGAGTCCGGGAAGGTACGTGTTTTGTTTTATGCCTTGCACTCCGGAGCGCGCTGACTAGTTCGTAGGCTTTCAAAGTGCATTGGAGGGACGAAGGGAGCAAGACATTCACGGCTGGATATATCTTCATCGATGGCTTCGCGTCTCCTGGAAGATTCCTCGGCGGTTCCGGGGAGACTTACCGTAGCGGTGCGAGGTCCGGACCAAACACTGAGCGCTCATTCATCTTCGCCGAGATACCTAAAACTGGTGAGATCACATCCGGTTACTAAGATCACGCATTCATAATCAAATTAAAGCACGTCGGAGCACTTCAGCTAGCTCGGAAAACAAGGAAGTCGGCACTATCGAACTGAAGATCATGCAGGCGCAGCGAGGGCCGGCGCGGACCAACAACGATCTCGCTATACTTCCTTCACCTCGCTCCAGTGAATATGCTGACTCAACTGGTGGGCACTATGCCACGTTCAACAAGGAGGAAACACTCTGCTTCCCCCAGGCGCCGCTCACATGGTCCGCCAAGCCACTCGACAACGCCAACCCGCACTCATACGTCAAGTTTGTGTTCTACTATCGCCCGATAGGTTGGCTTATCGAGCATGGCATGACCCAATTGCCATCCTCCCGCCCTCCGCCCGCTAGCGTCCTTGGTATAGCCAACTTTGTCGTTCCGCCTGTTGATCTCAGCGTGGATGGGCCACATCGTGCGGGTGCGGCTTCGACGAAGACGATATTCGCCGCCGACCCACTCGAGGATGCAATATTCGAGCCGAGGAAGCCGCAAAAGCCCCGCGCGCCCAATGGGACGGGGACGGCAAAGCCGCGCTCAAAGAAGGAGAAGGGGAAGCAAGTCGTTTACGACGAACCTGACTTCGATCCTAAAGAGCTGAAGCCGAAGCCTGTGCGGGAGTATCCTAGCACCGAGTTAAGCGTCGTAAGCAAACTCTTTCTTGTATTCGCTTTTGGCCAGCTTTTCTTATTCTTCTTTGACATAGATGGAGTTAAAGGCTAAGTATATGCCGCACCTCTGCGACCCGCCTCTTGCTCCACCACCTGCTTCGAAGCAGCCCCAGAAGCCTTCGCAACCGCAGAAAGCGCCGAGCGCCGAGTCTTCTCGGTCCCAGGCTCAGTCGTATCGCCAGCAGGGCGCGTCGAACTTGTCCTTGCCATCTCAGCCACAGTACCAGCCCAGCTCGTCAAACACGTATGTTCTCCCCGTCAGAGGTGGCCCCGGTCCAGGCCCATCCCAAGCGTCCACCGCCGCCCACTACCACACACACCGCCCCTCGGCGATTCTAGACACGCGTGTTTACATGCACAATTCGCCGCCTGCGAGCACACCGAGCGACGGCTCCTCTGATCGGTTCACTGAACCTCCGACGCCCTTGGTCAACGCATTAAGGACAAGCCACATACGCGCGCAGGCGATGCCCGCGGCAGGGAGCAGCATGCAGTATGGCCAGCAGCAGTATGGCCAGCAGCAGTATGGCCAACGGCAGTACCCGTATATGGGAGGTGGGGGCCCAGTTCCGAGCCTCTCGAACGTCACGAGGCTGGATAGTGCCTCTGCGGCTCTGGCGATGCAGTACACCTACGCACAGCGCGGCGGCCCTGACCCGAGCATGCTACCGCCTGGTTTCGGGCAGAGCTCAAGGTACAACCCTGACCTGACCGACTATGATTCCTAGTGAATCAGTTGACGACGGCATGTGGCTCGCGCAGTGGAGGCCGGCGGCTCTTTTTAATGCTGCAGCTGCAGGCTCACGATTTGTGCAAGTTGTCGTGACGCCGAGTGTTTGATCCCTCCCGTTTATTGTGACCCTTGCCTCCCTCCGCACGTGTTACACCTATCCAACCCGTTTTCCCCCATACCATTCTGAAATATCCTTAATAAAATTATAAAAGCATAAACACAAAATCCTCCTATTTCTCACTTTCCCCCATCCTTCTTCCCGTCATTTTCTCCGTCCTGCTCTCACTATCGCTTTCTCCTACCTTGCTTCCCTCCCCCCTCCCCCCATCGCCGTCCCATCCCTTCCCTTTCCTGCTCTACCAAAATCTATCAAGAAAAAAGAATAAAAAACCCCGTCTTTCCTGTGTCCCTTGTTATTTCCCTCGCTATTTTGCATTTTGCATTTGCTGTCCAGTTGTATAGTTGCTATCGTCTGTTTTGCTGTCGCTCTCGCTGTTTTGTTTTGTTTGTTTAGTTCTGAATATACACTCTATGTCCGTACACTTCGTTGTTGGCTCTCCCGGGAAGTCCGGCTCGCAGTGGCCCGCGCCCCTACCGTCGAGTTCTGGATTCCATCCTGAAAATTATACGGTCTGAGAAATGCTTAAGGAGAAACGATTCACAATCTGTATTTCGTCGGGTTTATACTAAACACCAGTAGCCCGCAAAACGGCGATAACGGGCGAGTCTTCTGACTGATTATATGCGCCCCAAGGTATCAGTGCACACACGGCGAATATGGCTCGTAATACACGCATCACTATCCACGCCTCCGAACGCGCGGGGACCTGCCACAAACAGGAGACTTCAGACCCCTACAATGATAACATTAACAACAGCGCATTTTCCTGCCGACTACGACGTCAATCAGGCACTCGTCAGCCCACTCTGCTCCCTCCACTGCTCGAAACGGGCGACGACCTCGGGTGTGATCTGCCTTCGGACGTCTTTTGCGGCTTGTAGGAATGCGGTCCGCGTTACCTATACACCGTCCAGGCTCAGTACAGACGACAATGGGAGGAATGTCATCTAGGGGAGGGGGACGGGAGACTTACAAAGGGTGTGTCGAAGTCCGCTTGCATCGCAAGCAGAGCGGCGTCTTGACAGAGAGCGGCGAGCTCTGCGCCGGAGCAGCCTTCGGTCTGTGAGATTTATATCGGGATGAGTAAGGGACCGCGAGTCGACATGGACGCGGACATGGATGACGCACCAGGTCCGCGAGCTCCTCTAAATCGACGTCCGGCCCTACGGCCATCGTGCGCGTGCGGATACGCAATATCTCCACGCGGCCGTCCCGGTTGGGCGGACCCACGTAAAGGATACGATCAAGCCTCCCGGGGCGCATGAGCGCAGAGTCCTATTTCCAACATGGCGCAAGAATTTAATGCAGTAAAATTTCTGAATGATTCGTGGTGTACGCACGATCACGTCTGGCCTGTTCGTTGCAGCGACGACGGTGACGCCGACGAGCTCCTGCACGCCGTCCATTTCGTTTAGGAGCGTCGTCAGTACGCCCTCGTGCCTCTCGCCTGCACCTGCCCCGCTCGAGCGCGACGTGCCGAGGGCATCGATCTCATCCTGGAAGGAGATACAGAGGTTAGAGCGGGGGGAGATATCTAAGGGGGGTTAACTCACGAAGAAGATGATTGACGGCGATGCTGCGCGCGCTTTACGGAATATTTCCCGGACGGCGCGCTCGGATTCCCCAACGAACTTGTTAAGGAGCTGACAGGTAAAAGAAGATGGAAAGAGTTAACTTCACGACATGCAACGGTAACACAGCAAAGAAACAAACCCTACCTCTGGACCCTTAACAGCAATGAAGTTGATCCCGCTCTCCGTCGCAAGCGCACGCGCAGTAAGCGTCTTGCTGCATCCAGGCGGGCCATACAACAGCACACCACGTGGCGCACGGACTCCAAGGCGCGCAAACGCCTCGGGTCGGCGCAGGGGCCACTCGACGCACTCGCGCAGCTTTTGCGCGACAAGCGCCTGTCCACCGATGTCGCCCCAGCGCACAGCGGGCACCTCCAGCGTAAGCGAACGCAGGGCCGACGGCTGGACGCGCGTGAGTCCCGCTGCGAGGTCCTCGGGCCCGAGCTCGAGCGGGTGTCCTTGCGCAGAGACGGAGGCGGAAGTGGAGGTGGACCCGCCTGCGTGCAGCCATCGCTTGATCGCGACGGTTCCTGCCTCACGCACGACGGCGCTCAGGTCCGCGCCAACGTATCCGTGTGTACGGTCTGCGACGGCGCGCAGTTCAATATCCGCAATGATGTGCGGCGTGTGCGCAAGTATGACTTTGAGGATCTCGTACCGAGCGCCAGCGTCGGGGATACCTGAATGACGTTTTCGTGAGCGTGATTTTTCCTGAAGCCTGCTAACAAGTTCCTCCTTACCGATTTCAATTTCCCTATCGAATCTGCCTGGACGCCTAAGTGCTGGGTCGATCGCGTTCGGCCTGTTCGTTGTCCCGATGACTACAACGCGCTCCTCCTCTGCGCCCGTACTTGCATCACCCACACCGTCCATGATCGTCAACAGCGTTGCAACGACGCGTTTCTCGACCTCGCCTCCGCCATCACCACCCTCAGCACCCTCGCGGCGTGGAGCGAGCGCATCGACCTCGTCGAGCACAACAATGCACGGACTACGGCGGCGTGCCTCTGCGAAAACATCGCGCAGGCGGCGTTCCGTCTCGCCGTGGTACGCGGACGAGAGCTCCGCACCTGCGACGATGAGCACTGATGCACCACGCGTCGCTGCGACGACCGCACGCGCGAGATGCGTCTTGCCCGTCCCCGGTGGGCCGTGAAGCAGCACGCCCTTCGGAGGCTTCAGACCTAGGGTGAGCTCGTTAGGCTATTACCTACGTGGCGGACAAGTGCAGAATTGGGACGACGCACCGAAATAGCGGAAGAGGTCCGGGCGCGTGAGCGGAATTTCGATGAGGTCGCGAATTTGGCTGATCTGCTTGTCGAGCCCACCGACGGACGCGTAGCCGTCTTGCTCGGGGTACTCCAGCGCGCTGCCAGAGGAGCTCGTCTAGGTCGGGGGGTAAAGCAATCAAGGCGAGAAGGGAAAGCATGTAGTTATGCGCACACACTTTTGTCTTGGTCTTGTCGTCGGCCGGTTGACTAATCCAGACCTGCGTGTCCCATCCGGCAGTCCACAGTTCCGGTGCTGGTGCACCGATATTTAGAGACGCGAGCGCGGTGGTGAAGTCGTCAGCGTCGAAAGACCTTGAGTCTGAGGAGGCATGTACAACGGAAAACACTCTCTCGCGGCCCTCGAACGTGACTTGAATCTTCTGCCCGACGTATATATATCTGAGGTCGACTTTACCGGAAACAGAAAAGTAGATTGAGTGGGGCGCGCGGAAGGAAGATGCACTGAGATCGCCAACCCAAGACTTCGCGGATGTACAGGGTCAGCCAGTCGGGCTTCTTGGTGTCTTTTGATATCTCGGAAGAGGGATCCTGAGTCTCTCGGAGGGCGATGGATCGGGCCTCTCGTACGTCTTTTATAGAGGGTAGGCCCGTGTTGCGCGTTTTCTCCGTTAAAGGTGTGACCTGAACTTTGGTTTGCTCCCGCAGGTTCGCAGATAGCATTTGAGACGCGGAAAGGTAGACAGCTTTAGTACGAATTAGTACGGCGAATGCGATGTGATAGAGACACGGTCGCACTATCCGGTGGTACGTCTGGAGATGGCCAGGCAATGCCGACTGCATAGAGCTTGTGGTCGAGTCGGTCAATGTATGCCTTAGGTAAAGTTCACGTTGCACTCACTGAGGGGCTAGAAACATCGCGATCTGTTGCTGCGATAGCTACAACGTCCCCAGCAAAGACTTTGGAGGTTTTCAGAAGATCTGGATTGAGCAGAACACGCCTTGAGACTCTGGACGAAGAACCCGAGAGGTCAGACGAATCGACAAGACACGGTGAAAAGGTCCGCGAAGCCAGAGACATTGCGTCTGTTTTATTGATTTAATGGTGAGAACTGCACAAATCAAATCGGAAGACCAGCCTCGATTTCTCCCCTTTTTTGAAGTTATCGAGGCAAACTCACAAGCAAAGTCGAAAAGTATCTCTATCCAAAAAGGGAAGTGGTCCGTGCGCGCCCTGGCAAAAGGTATATAAGCGAACCCGCGACCATCGTGAATCCTTACCACTCTGGCCTTTTGGCTTAGATCAAGTGTAGTATCTGTTCTTAATAGTTTAACCACTATTATGAGGGCACCGCCCTCATCATTGGTTATCTAATTTTTGCCGCCCTTGACCGCCCGAGCTCTGCTTGCAACCCGGGTGGCGCGATGACCTTGCTACTGCACTGTCGGCTTGTGTCGTCGGGGGATCCCTCATCTTTTCGCTGTTCCGCCTGCTTCTCCGCTTTCTTCAGCGGAAGATGGCTTGCAGCGAATGGATTGGACTTCGTCGTATTCTTTTATTTTATATTAGGATGTATCTAATGAAAAAATGTGTGTGCATGATCTGATCTGCGTCTGTCTACGAGTGGAGTGTGCTTTGTCTTTCGTTGCTCTTAGTTAGAGAGTATCCTGAATCTCTATCACTATGGGGCAATGGTCTGATGCTCCGTAGATTTCACTTCTGATTTCACACATCTTCACTCTTTCAAGGACGCGCTCGCTTAGAACGACTATTCGTTGGGGGTGTCAGTATACTCAAAGTAGAGTCACAGCGATATTCTTACACATATCAAGTCTCCATCCAATCCCCTTCGAACGGCAATTGAAGCGGTAACCAAAGTATGTGTAGTGTCGGTCGTCGGGATGCAGGTGACGCCAGACATCAACAAACTTATTTGAAGACCCTTCGGCATCAGGTTTCTCCTTTTTGGACGGATCAAGTATCCGAGCGAAGGCCTTCGTCTCAGACTCTGTATACCCGGGTGTCTTATTCCAGTTCTGCTTCCCGTTCGTAAGGTCTGTAAAAGCCACATGAACAGATAACACTGAAGGGATGACAGAACCACGCACCTTTCTCTGTTGGTGCGACGTTCAGGTCGCCCGCCCACATTACGGGCTTCTTCGCGTCGAGCATCCTAATGTACGCCTCAAAGTGCTCATTCCACACTTCCTTCTCCTTCAGCGTCTGCGGAAGGATATGTTAAATGTTGTATCCGACACAGCGGCGTGACTGACACTACCTTTAGCCCCTGCCCAGCGTTTGTGACATACGTGCCCACGAGGTATAATGACTCGAATTCGAGCGTCACGATCCGCCCCTTCACAGCGTCCTCGTCGGGATGTCCTGGGAGTGTCTTCGTTATTGAAAGGGGTTCGTGTTTGGAGAAAATAGCAGTGCCGGCTACGAAAGGCAGACTCGTCAGAAAGCGTAAAATGAAAGAGCGCATTGCCGCCGTACCGTATCCTTTCTTCCCAGCAATGGACCAGAAACGATGCGGGTACCTTTCGCTAAGGACGGATACTTCGGGCTCGTCGTTCGTCTTTTTGGTAACAGTCAACAAACAAGTTATATAACAGTAGACGCAAGAAAACATACTCGCCTTGCATTCTGTCAAAATCAGAATGTCTGGGTCCTCAGCTTCGACGTAAAACTTGAATCCCTATCGCAGCCTGACTCAGCCCGTCTGCATCCCATCGTGGCCGAAGAATGAACGAGACTCGACGCACCTTCTTCTGGCACGCAGCGAGACCGGAAACGTTCCACGACGCAATGCGCGTCGTCCCAGCGATCTTCTCCGGGAACTCAATGCGCACAGGAAGCACCTTGTTCGTCGGCTGCCCATTCGCCGCGAACCCCTCAGTCGTCGACACGACCGCGGGCGTCTTAACCTTCTTAGACTTCGTACGCGTTGGGGCTGGGCTCGCGTCCGACTCGCCGTCATCCGATAGCGGCGAGGCTTTGCGCTTGCTGGAAGACGCAGTGCGCTTCGGAGCCATCGTAGCAGAGCAAAAGGGGGAGAGGAGACGCGAACGCGGGGAACAGAGGCGCAGAAAACGCGCACGGAGGATGTAAGAGCTCATCCGGTACGCGTTCAATTACGCGCCAAATTTGGAAATGTCGATCACACCTCTGTTTTCGGAGTTTCAAGTGAACTTGGGCGGCGCCCCCACCTTCACATTGATGGAATTTCGCTCACATCTCCTCTAAAAGCCGGAATATAGTTCTTTTGGACTAACTCCACTTTCTCGATTGTATCCTATCCGCTTCATTTAAATCGATTCGAAGTTCCACTTTCGATTAGAGAGGCTGGCACATGGGGAGTTTGTGCCGATAATATGTCTTATTCATTTTACTACTATGTACATTCTGTCGTCTATGTTCTACTTTACTTATCGTCTTCTGTAACTACTTTATGAGACATTTGTTTAATGTGCGCTTGTATCTCTGTCACATACAAAGGACATCCCGCTCTCAACTTTCAGCCAAATTGCTTCGCCAGCTTGTCAACTTCAACATCACTTTCTACTGATGTTCGAAATAACCTCCAGCTCGACGTCATGAGCACCCATAGAAGGGACCACCACACCGCTCTCTAACTCAGACCCACGCACTTTGATCCCTTCGTTTGCACGCAATTGCGCAAGGATCTTCCGCCAGGGACTCGTCTGGAAGATCTCGTCGAGGCGCTCAAGGCTCACACCCTTGCTCTCAGGTAAAAAGGCCGCACACACGAGGACAGTCAGAAGGGTGCATGCGCCGAAGAGGAAGTACGGCCCGCTCGTCGAGCGCGCGAGGAACAGCGGGGTACTGAACGCGACGACCCAGTTGACGACCCAGTTCGCGGCCTGGCCCAGGCTCGTCGCCGCCGCGCGCGTGCGCATTGGCTGGATCTCGGACGCGTAGATCCGGAATGCGATTGCCCATGACATCGAGAAGGCTACGACGAAGACGTAGATGAGGATTATGACGGCCCAGCGCCCGGAGCTGGAGTTATGCGCATTGGAAGCATAGATTGAGCCAATAGTCAACATGCACCCCGCAATAATGGAGCCGCCAATGAGGACTAGGGGTCGTCTTCCCCCTGGAGAAATGTAAGCCTAAACATGCGGGTCGTGATTACGAGAAGTACATACATTTGTCCTGGAATGGTTGGGTGATAAGGGTGCAACCGACGTTCAGGAGCCCCGACACTCCAGACGCAAAGAAGGCGGCTTTCGTGGATGAGAGTCCTGCTTGCGTGAACAAAACCGGAGCATAGTACAGAACGCCGTCAATACCACTCAGCTATATCAGAACAAGAGCCATTCGATCACTTAGGATTGTCCAAGGTGGCGGTGAACGGACATTCTCACCTGCTGCATGCCCATGAGGAAGCAGCCAAGGATAGTACGCTTCCTCACATCCTTTTTCCATAGCTGGCGAGCCTCAGTCCTCCAGTTACCGCGACGCTCTTCGCCACGTTCCTCGTTCGCAGCTGAGATATCCTCCTTTTCTGCCTCTGTTGGGTTGAGCCCTAGACGGGTCCATGCCCTGAGCGCGTCCTCGTGCCGGCCGACGTGTTTTAGCCACCGGGGAGAATGGATGAGGAACGGCGAACCGATGGCGTAGGCAATGGCGAGAGAGGTTTGTAATATGAACGGAACACGCCAGGACATACTACCCACTAGCCGCACCGTGCCGTAACAAACGAAATACCCTGGCAAAGTCTGTTAATACAAACAGAAGACCGCGAAAGAGTTAAAAATAGTACTGCGTACCTGAAGCAATGCCGATAGTGATTAACAGTTGCAGAGTGCACGCAAGAGATCCTCTTATGGCCGATGGAGCAATCTCGCAATGGTACACAATAATAACCGACAGAAATAGCCCCTCGCCTACTCCTGCGATGCATCGCCCGACGAGTAATTGTGCCAGTGTCGATGAAGAGGCTACAATCGCGGAACCAACGGCAAATATGGCGCTCCCGACAGAAAAAGTGTATATACGTGAAATGCGGTCCGATATAGGACCGGCGAGAACGGAGGCCACAGCCGCGGTGATGAGGATGGACGAAACCACGAGTCCTTGCAAAGTGGCAGTTATTGGGGCAAACTCCTCCAAAAACTGAGGCATGGTGGTAATAGGTCCAATGGAGCCTATTCCGTGCGTAGCCGATTAATTTGTTTATTATTATAGTAATGGGTATCAGAAGAGAGATGTACCCGTATCGAACCCAAACATAAAACCACCAACGGAGGCAAGAATCGTACACAGCGTGTATTTGTGCATGTACGCATTTAACGAGTTGCGTATCCTCTGGAGTGGAGCGGATGGATTCCTCAGCCTGAGGCTGTCCGTCGTCGCTTCAATGACGCCCGACATACTGGTAGAAGCGAGCCGATTGGCGTGCACAATCTGAAAGGGGGGAAACAAAAGCAACAAATTTTCAGACGAGTGAGGGACGTAGTTTCCGGGGACAACGAGCAACAGTCCACCCGTAGTAAAACGAACGGAGGTCGTGATTAGTAAAAAGTGACCAGTTGTACTTACAAACCAGTGTGTCTCACATGTATAAGCGCCCGGACGGGATTCGGCCCGAGGCTATGTTCCGGACCCCGTGCGGAAGCAACCCGATCTAACTGCGGTGATCGGCTCGACCGTTGAATGGGAGCCACCACAGTGCAAAGATCACAGACGCAAACTGCCTATCAGGATCTGAATGATAATCCCACAAAAGTTCTGTATTGCGGAGCCATCAGATACAGAAAAAAAAGGATATGTTTTGCTCCGAGCTTTATCGCTGTTTACATTACGAGGACTTACAATCATGCGGCGTCCATGACTCAGAGCGCGACGGAAGGAAGTACAAGCCTGATTAATATTATACGGGCAGTCCATATATCTCTTTGACTTTGCGCACTCCCTCAGGGTCTCCCGTATTCTGAAACAAGGTAAAGGCCGTATATTACAAATTAAGCACTAAACCCCGACCAGTGAGCAAAGACTGACCTTTGTAAGTTCGTCACTGATTTTGATACATGGCTTGCCGTCGACATTCGCAAGCTTGATCACCATATTCAGGGCCTTGCTCTTCTGAGCGCCGCCCGATGACAGCGAACGGAAATCGTTCGTAAGGAATGTGCCAATACCGAATGAACCTGAAATTACGAGTTTTAGAATAACATCCTGGGCCGTCGATCTATTGAGCATACATGTAAACCCTATTTCATCGCATTGAGCCTTGATCTGAAGGGCCTTTTCCGACGTAAGCGCGTCCGAGTAAACGATGGTCTTAGCGTGGTAGTCGACACCCAAGCTCTCATAAATTTCTTTTGCGCGCGGCGCATACACCATAGGATCGCCAGAGTCTTGTCGTATACCTGTCCAACGACGCGCACGCTCTTTGTCTTTCACGAAATCCTATGAAACCCATGGTAGTTTTACTCGATACGCAAGTTTCAAAGAATGGTGGGGCACCGTACCTTGAAAAATACTTCCGTCGAAAACGTGTCCGTGAGCGCGATAAGCGGACCTTTGGGATATACCTGCTCCCACAGGTCAAGCGCGACACCATTTGCGCCTTCGTACCCTCGTAGAGCCGCGACCTGATAAATATATAAAGAATTGGCTTGTCAAGGCAGGCATCCGACATGAAGATGGTAAAAGCTGCTCTTACGCCCATGAACCACTCACTGATAACGCATGAATGTAAACAAGTGCATGGATAGTCGGAGACTGCTGATACTCACTGTGCAATAGTACCTATCGGCGTTATTCCGTTCTTAAAAGCTAGGTGCATCTTCGAAAGATATGTCAGTATTGTTATTGTAGAGTGCTCTCGAACTCGAAGATAATACATTACTTGTCCCGACGACTTTCCCTTTTCCCGGCAATTCCTTCGACGCCCTTATTAGCGTCGATACAACCAAATCCTGGATATGGTAAGAGCGCCGCCTTCGTGTACCAAACTCGCTGAACTGGATGTCTGCTTGCAGAAGGGCCTTTGCTTTATCGTATGCGACTCCTGGACTCGTTTCAAAGACCTCAGTCTGACCATATACCTAGACAATTTGATAACAAACCTTCCTGGTCTTCGTAGCTCCAGTCACGGTCCACGGTGCGAAAATAAATCTCGCTCAGGCATGCCATTAAAGGAACTTCCCACAAAATTGTCTCCACCCACGGTCCGGTCGCGCTGATCTCTAAGCGTCCCAGATTCGAGTGTGGATCCCCGTCCTTCGCGACGAACTCGACTCGTACCTGTTCCGGTTTGAAGCGAAATTTCTGAACGTAACTCAAATAGTCTTCGCCAAAATATGGACAAGTATTTCGAAGCCACTCCAGTTCTTCAGAAGTCATGGCGAGCTCCGTGAAGTCTATGGAGTGGCGTTAGTTCTGCACTTCGGCCGTGGAATAAGGGGACCGATAGGCCTGACGGACGGGGCAGAGCATTAAGATAATGGTCATAACATTCTTTCGTAAAGTACACGTCTTTGTCTCTGTGTGTGAACTTGTATGTCGCTTGAACGTTAGGAAAATGACGTAGAACCGCCTGCTGCATTGTAAACTAGGGACGCATACAGTTAGATCACAGCATCGGAGCACATTATAAAGGTGCTTGCCTTGTACAAGTCTGTATCCAATACCGACCTTGGCACGACAAACACTTTTTCAGACTTGTCGACGAACTGGTCCGCCATGACTGTGGTCCTGTGTAGATAGGCTCAAGAGCAAAACCAGAAGTCGGAGCCAAGGGTGATTGACAAATCCGTTTTGAGCACATCACGTGCTATCACGCAATAACCTGCAATCTCCGACTGCTTACTTTATGGCTCTCGAACTTACGATTTTCTGTCCTCGCGCAAAAATGGACCATAATGAAATCACTCAAAAAAAAAGGATTCCAGGTATTTACTACGATAATACTCACTCCCCGCTCTGAACATATCGAGTCCTAGCTCGTAGCTTGTTCCGTGCATATCGACGGATCCTACTGTTGAAGTAATTGATTTTTGCAGGACCTCAAATTGGTATATCGGACGAGTGAGTCCGCCCCTTCCTAAGGTTAAGAGTCTCCTCTACTAGTAATAGACCCTTCAACCCCTAAGCCAAACTTTGCATAAGCACCTAGGAGTAGGTGTATGCTCGTGGACCCTGGCTTCTTGAAAGCGCTACATAGATCAAACATTTCTCTAGTGGGACGACATCGACAGCATAGTAAATAAGGGTATAGTTACAAAGAATGGAAAAATGGTTCCTCTGGACGTGGTCGCCATCGCTACCGGATTCGACCTCGTGCACTTATTTCGTTTCTTTTTGGGGGTGAAAGTTTAGGGCTGCATCTTGCAATCACCAGGAATCTATGCATATAAATGTCGAGGGAAGGGAAGGGAAGATTCTGCCAAAATATTCCAAAGATCACGGGGGACCGACGGCATACACGGGGACAACTGTGCCCGGATTCGCAAATTTGTTTATTTTTTTCCATTGCGCCACGTTACAATTGCTAATTCGGTTCTCAGGTCCAAACACTGCGATGGGGCACGCCTCCGTTATTTTCAGCGAAGAAGTACAAGTATGCCTTCCTCTCATATTCGTGCAAAATGCCCGAAATCGCAGCTTATATATTATACTGCTATCAGATAGATAAATTGTACTATACAACTGTTCAAGTCTATCATCGAGAAGAAGACCAAGCTTTTCACCGTCTGCTATCCCAACGGACGAATACAATGAGCTGATCCTGCGGCGTCTTGGTGAATCCGTCTTCGCTTCGTTCACGTCGTACTATCGCCGAAGAAGAGCGGGCAAGAATTTCACAGTTTTCCCAGGGCCGCTTATGCTGTTCTGGTGGTGGTTAAGGCGGCCACGATGGGCGGACTACAAGGACCGCAGGGCGGTGGTGTGGATAAGAGACCGCCGACGCAGAGAATCGTGGGGAAGGTTGGTTACGATGGGTGCTATCGGCCGGTCTCATAACTGCAATGACGAGACCACAACGGGGGGCACGCTTGCTTACTGGAGGTTGGAGAAGGTTCACTTCCGCCGCTGGTTCTTGATCCTTTTTATAGGCGACCCATCTGGAGTGTCCTTTTTGAATATATATACATTTTCGGACTTACTCTCCGACTGCGTCCACGGAAGTCAGTGTGGGATGCCATTGATGCAGCTTATATTCTGTGACGTCAACCTTTAATATATGGAGTCCAACTGTATGGTCTGTTCAGGTTGCCTTCTGTATCATGTGTATAACTAATCCTTTGCATTCTATCCTGCCGGCTCAATGCTCCATGATCCCTCTGGCAAGACACGAAACACCATAATGCATGGCTCAAGTTACTAGAGAAAAGCCTCCTTCGGATGAGCAGTATTGAAGCTATTCATTATTCCCTGGCATTCAACGTGCTTCCATCCATGGACGGACCAATGGCCGTCCTTAAGGACCCCAAAGTATACAAAAATGTAATAGACGCCGACAAGAAGGGCGGGTAGTGTGTGATTGTAAACCAACTTGGGATATGGCGCTATCACGGGTGTGGTTTTAAATTCCTATGCCTTGCCAGCGTGCCCGGATCCCAGGCTTTATCCCCACCACGTAGAACCTGCTGCGAAACAGGATGTCCAAGTCGTACAGAGGCGAGCAGGCCAGAGTGGTCATCATCGGAAGCGGGTGAGTTTAGTCACTGGGTAATCCTTGGAGTCGTTCTAGCTACTCATGATTGTCCATCAGGGTCGCTGGCATCGCCACGGCCATAGCTCTTAAAAGACAACTTGGTTTCGATAACTTCATTGTGGGTGTCACCTGCCCTGCCTACTATTACTCAACGGCCTCTAACTGCATCATAGATCTACGAGAAGAGCTCAGACTTGGGCGGTACATGGAGAGTAAGTCTCATTTGTCAGTTAATATATCCGAAACGACTGGAATAAACGTCTACTGGCGAATCTGTTATAGGACAATACGTACCCGGGCTGTTCTTCCGATGCGGCCGTTCACTGGTACTCTCTCTCAACAGACCCTAATCCCAACTGGTCAACGTACCTTGTCCTCCAGCCTGAAATTCAGGAGTACTGGAGATCACTGATCAAGAAGTATTCTCTCTCGGATAAATTGGGTTTCAATACGCGCGTTGTGTCTGCTATCTGGGACGACGCCACACAGCGATATTGCATCACTTTAAGAGACGAAAAAAGTGGCGTCGAGAGGAAGGAATATGCGGAGGCAGTTGTGAGCGCTACGGGCATGTTCTCAGAACCATCCTACCCAAAAAATATTGGGGCCATGGAAAACTTTGATGGGCCAATATTTCACTCCGCGCGCTGGAGGCACGACATTTCGCTTTCGGGTAAAAGGGTGGGTGTTGTTGGAAACGGGGCCTCAGCGTAAGATTATGTTTAGGTATATTGGTGGCTTCTCATTTTGAATCTTTTTCAGCGCACAGATTGTCCCGCGCATATCAACAGATTCCACTGTTCAGGTGACTAATATCTGCAGGACTCCAACTTGGCATAACCAAATAGTGGGTATCTTTCTTGTGCATTAGGAAGCCCCTTAATCAAACGTTTTAAAATTAAAGCTGAATTTTACGTACCCGACGTGGGCCAAGTGGGTATTTTCCCATGTGCCGTTCGTCCTGAAAATTTACCGCTTCGGGATTGCCGTTGGTGTAAGTTCTTCATTCCACAAGGCCCATAACAAAGCTAAGAAATCATATTCCCTAAACCAGTACGAGCGGAACTATCTGTTGTTCCCAAATAGCAATAAATTTGTTCAACGGCGTACACGAAAGGCTAGTACACTTCCAAATGCGCTAGAGCGGTTACCAACAGTATGGACAGGCTATGACTAAGTACATGAAAGCGAATGCACCGGAGAAATATATCGACAAGCTTATTCCCAGCTACCGTAGGTCTATCCACCTGAGAGAGGTATTAAAAAGCTGATTGTCCTCTGTGTGTGTCTATTCAGCACCTGGATGTAGACGCATTATCTTCGACCCTGGTTATTTACAGGCACTATATCGGCCAAATGTCTCTCTAGTGTGGGGTGATGTTGACAAAATAGTGCCAAAAGGAATCATTATGAAGGACGGGAAAATGGTCCCTCTAGACGTGATCGTTCTTGCCACCGGATTCGACCTCGTGCGTTCGTTCCTTTTTTTTTCGAGGCTGAATCATTGGAATGAATTTTGAGAGCAAATAGGAAGCTGTATACATAGACGTCGAGGGAAGAGAGGGAAAGACTATGAAAAGATATTTTGAAGAACAAAAAGGGCCGGCGGCGTATATGGGGACGACTGTACCCGGATTTCCCAATTTCTTCTTGGTCTTCGGTTTGCGGGTTCCTTTACATTACACATTACGACTTCTAATCGCTTTATAGGGCCGAACACTGTAACGGGACACGCCTCCGTTCTTTACAGCGACGAAATACAAGTAAGACTTCTACCAGTATCATAAAACATGTACTGGCACGATCGCAACTTACATTCTCCATTCTCTTCAGATCAACTACATTATACAGCTTCTCAAGCCCATCATTGAGAAGAAAGTCAAGTCGTTCACCGTCCGCGCTGCTCCAACAGATGCGTACAATAAGCTGATCCATCATCGCCTTGAAGAGTCTGTCTTTGCTTCGTGCCCATCGTATCACCGCCGTGGAATGACGGGCAAGAATTTTGCGGTTTTTCCGGGCCCACTTACGCTATTATGGTGGTGGATGAGGCGACCGCGATGGGCTGACTATGAGATACGTGGGGCGGAGGCATGGATGAGGGAACGCCGACGTAAGAAGTTATTAAGGAGGTTGCTCATAGTAGCACTATTGGCCGGCATCATCACAGTAATCGCGAGGCCACGACTAAAGAATACGTTGAGAATGGCGACCCAAAATTTGTTTGCGGGAATTTGGAGGAAATTCGCCACCGTCACTGGCCGTTAGGCCCGATTTTCGGCACTTTATCTAAGGTGTTGATCCACTTTTTTGATGTACTAGTAGCTGCATTGACCGCACCACAATTTCATTATCGCTCATGTATTCATTTGATAATCCAATGCTGAGGCCGGCGCTTGACACAATGGATTCGATCAGAGCTGTACCGTAAATTCCACAAGTAACAGTTCAAGAGAGAATTTGGAAAATACAATGGCACGGTCTATGTGGGAGTAAAGGAGGGGATAATCAATTTAGTTTAGGTCTCGGATATGATCGAAAGGTCACTCGGTAATACTGCAGTTGCCGTATGACCAAAAAGGCTATTTGTTGCGTGGGAGGTTGGGTATTGTGGTACCACAACTTCCGAAATCAGCATGCCGATCACGTCGATAGATTAATCAAGACGCCTAAAAAGGCAAGTGAGTCCACATCACAGCGTTGTGCATCCCGCACACTGGGAAATCCCTACGGGACTGCCACATCATGATACTATGTAATACGAGCCAATACAAATTATAATATTCGGAGCCCACACCAACGTAATATCACTATAGAAGATGCTATAAATTCGAAAAGGGGTAGATCTGTTGTATCTCCAGGCTTGTTCCCATCCACATCATCTCCCAGTTGAAAGCTCAAGAGTCACTCAGCGCTTGGCCATGTCGAATAAAATGGAGCGAACCAGAGTTGTCATTGTTGGGAGCGGGTGAGTACAGTCGCTTGCCCTTCTTGCATTTGCTGAGACCACTGTACACTTCCCGTAGAATCGCTGGAATTGCTACGGCCATAGCGTTCAAAAGACAACTTGGCTTTGAAAACTTTACCGTGAGTGTCATGTACATAAAGTGCTAATGCGCTTTTGCATACATTAACTGGGCTTGTCCTAGATCTACGAGAGGAGCTCTGATATAGGCGGCACCTGGAGAGTAAGTCCCATCACTGGCACCTGTTTCCATGCGCGTGAGATTCGCAAAGTTATCTACTCTAACGCCGATTCCGCTTTAGGATAATACGTACCCGGGTTGTTCCTCAGACATCGGCGGTCACTGGTACTCCCTTTCAACAGACCTTAACCCTGACTGGTCATCGTATTATGTTCTCCAACCAGAAATTCTTGCATATTGGAAATCATTGATCGGGAAGTATTCACTCTCAGACAGTATCGTTCTCAATATTCGCGTCGTTTCCGCAAAGTGGGATGATACAACGCAGCAATACTGTATCACACTGAGGGACGAAGGGACAGGCGTAGAGAGGAAGGATTACGCAGAGGCCATCGTGAGTGCCACGGGGGTGCTGACGGAACCTTCTTATCCAAAGGACATTACGGGAATCGATCATTTTGAGGGGCCAATTTTTCATTCTTCACGCTGGAGGCATGACGTTTCGCTCTCAGGAAAAAGAGTGGGCGTTATCGGGAATGCAGCTTCTGCGTACGTTATTCCGAAGGACAAGTAAAATATTAGCGGCTAATGATATAATTGCATTCCAGAGCGCAGCTTGTGCCATGCATATCTGCAGACCCCACCGTTAAAGTAATTAATTTTTGCAGGACTCCAAACTGGTTCTTGCCAAAGGTGGGTCTGTTTTTTTTTTCTGCAGCTGGGTCTCCTTTCGAACAAGAATCATAGCAAAACTTTGCATATCCAATGTGGGCCAAATGGACATTTGCCTACGTACCTTTGGTTCAACGAGTCCATAGGTTCTTAATCGCCTTCAAGGTGAGGCTTTTTCCTTCGGGACCAAGGCTCCAAGTTGATAACCATTTTCATTTGATCAGTCTGAAAAAAATTACTCGCTATTTTCGAACAGGAACACAAATACTCAGCGACTTACGCGAGAGGCAAGCTCGCTCTGCGTTTCCGTAGTGGGAAAATCTGACAAGGCAGACAGGCTTTTACCGACTATATGAAAGCGACAGCACCAAAGGACTATATTGACAAGCTTATTCCCAGTTATCGTAAGCAAATAGCCTGGTAAATGCGATATGTTATAGCTCACTATTTTTTGTACATGATTATGCAGCACCTGGATGTAGACGCCTACTCGTTGATCCTGGCTATTTGGAGGCGCTACATCGGCCAAACGTCTCCTTAAATTGGAATGACATTGACAGTATAGCGCCTAAAGGAGTCGTTACAAAAAACGGAGACATGATTCCTTTAGATGTGATCGTTCTTGCCACGGGATTCGATATTGTACGTCCATTTTGTTATTGTCCACGGTCAAAGCGAGCCTAAACTGAGGGGATTTATAGGGCTCCAATTATATTGATGTCGAAGGTAGAGAAGGAAAGACCCTCAAAGGATACTTTAAAAAACAAGGAGGACCGACTGCATACATGGGAACAACCGTACCTGGGTTCCCAAATTTCTTCTTGCTTCTGGGTTAGTGGGCTGTTTATTGCCTATAACAATTAGTGACTGCTTTTCCAGGACCAAACACAGCGACCGGGCATGCTTCCGTCATTTTCAGCGAGGAAATTCAGGTACGTTCCTATTCTGAAAGCTTAACAGAATATTAGATTTACACTCCGCGTTGTTTTTCAGATAAACTACGCCATGAAGCTGCTCAAGCCTATCATCGATAAGAAGGTCAAATCATTCACCGTCCGTACTGCCCCGACAGAGGCATACAATGACCATATCCAGGGACGCCTTAGCGAGACCGTCTTCGCCGCATGCACATCGTATTATCGGCAAGGAAGGACGGGCAAGAACGTTACGGTCTTTCCGGGCCCACTTTCGCTGTTTTGGTGGTGGGCGAGACGTCCGCGGTGGGAAGACTACGAGGCGTACGGGGCGGAGGCATGGATAAGAGATCGTAGTAGAAAGAAGCTAGTGCTCGCAAGCTTAACGCTAGCCGGTTTTGTGGCAATGATTGCGAGACCGCAGCTGGCGGAAGCGTTGACAACGCTAGGCGAGGGTTCAATTTCGAGAATTTGGGAAATGTTTACCATTGCGGTCGGTGGCCAGTAGACTTGATTGTTTTTTTTGCACTATACCAGGGCGTGCCCTCCAAATTTCCGCCGGTTTGGTCATCCTTGTAGGATAGGAGGAATTATTTATGTTATCCTTTTGAGCGGACTGGACTGGTGATGAAATTGTGTCCGCAGTGCGGGAGCCGGAAGGCAAATATATTACATGACTAATTAAGCATGACATCCTAGCCATAAAAACCATGTGCGATCGGAGTCTGAGGATTTCCGGTTATAAGCGCGCTATTTCAGTTATCATATGCTACTACTATGCTTTAGGTGACGACGGTCTTGAACCTGCTCCCGTGAAGTGCAGAAATTCAGCAGCGTCCGACTAGACGCATGCTAAGAAGGTGGTAGAAGGCTCTGTATTGCTTGAATCTCCGCTTGCCCATAACAGAGTTGACTCCGGTCCCCTCCTGCCCAAAGGATCCAAACACAAAATGTCATATAGAAAGGATCAGGCTAGGGTAGCTATTATTGGATGCGGGTGGGTCAAGTTAAGGTAGCCCAATTTTCTCCGCTATATAATTGTCCTTCAGAGTCGCCGGCATTTCCACAGCCATAGCCCTCAGAAGACGACTTAACTTCGAGAATTTCCTTGTGAGTGATATGCAGTATTTTGCCGTTTTCACACGCAGCGACTGAACCCATCACAGATCTATGAGAAGAGCTCGGACATAGGTGGTACATGGAGGGTAAGCGTTTGCGAATCAGCTCTTCCAAAACAAACTATCACCTACTAATAAACACTCTGCAGGATAATACGTATCCGGGTTGCTCTTCAGATGTTGCCGGCCACTGGTACTCCCTCTCGACGGACTTGAACCCTAACTGGTCAACGTATTATGTTCTCCAACCGGAAATTCTTGCATATTGGAAGTCGCTATTCAAGAAGCATTCCCTCTCGGACAAAGTGGTTTTCAATACGTGCGTCGTATACGCAGTGTGGGACGATGAGATGCAGCAGTATTGTGTCACTCTGAGAGATGAGAAGACTGGTGTTGAGAGAGAAGAGTACGTGGAGGTTATCGTGAGTGCCATAGGGGCGCTATCAAAGCCTTCATACCCAAAGGACATTACTGGGATGGAGAATTTCGACGGTCCTACTTTTCACTCCGCACGCTGGAGGCACGATGTTTCGCTTTCGGGGAAAAGAGTAGGCGTTATCGGGAATGCAGCTTCAGGGTACGTCATCGCGGTACTCGGATGCATTGTCAATAGCCAAGTCTGGATCTACTTTAGCGCACAGCTTATCCCACGCATTTCGGCGGATCCCTCTGTTGAAGTGATTAATTTCTGCAGAACTCCAAACTGGTACATCAGAAGGGTAAACTTTTTTTTATTGAAGTCGAAAGACTCCTTAATTGCATATTTTCATATGAAAGCCGAATTTTGCATACTCAGCGTGGACCAGGTCGGTATTTTCTAAGGTGCCCTTCGCTCTATGGTTTCACCGGCTCGTAATTTCTCTAAACGTATGGTCTCCATTTTCTGGGTCGAAGACCGAGACTTCCAAACTAATAGTCGCCTTGGAATAAAACCAGTCTGATTTAGGTTATTTGCCGTTCTCGAGCAGCGACGGTTTCGTACAGAGGCTTGCACGAAAGGTAGGTTCGCTTTCCTCGCAGGTGGAAAGATCAATGACGGTATGTCAGACTCTCACCAATTACATTAAAGCGAAAGCACCAAAGGAGTGTGTCGACAAACTCATTCCCAATTATCGTCAGTTTGTCGAACGAATAAGTACATATACCGAATCTAACCATCACTGATTTATGCCCATTTAGCCCTCGGCTGCAGACGTACACTCATCGATCCCGGATATCTCAAAGCGCTACATCAGCCAAATGTTTCCCTGAACTGGAATCCCATCCATAGTATTGTGCGTGAGGGGTTCGTCACGAAGGACGGAGATATGGTTCCTCTGGACGTGATAGTTCTTGCCACCGGCTTCGATACGGTGAGCCCTGTCCAGTTTATCTCCATTTTGAAACTCAGTTTTGTAAAAACAATCAGGAATACATGTCCATAGACCTCGTTGGAAGAGGGGGAAGGACTTTGCGGGGATTCTTTAAAGAACAAGGAGGTCCGACAGCGTATATGGGAACGACCGTGCCTGAGTTTCCGAATTTCTTTTTAATCTTTGGTTAGCAGTATCTTCCTTTTCATGGCACATTCACTAAATGATTTATAGGGCCGAACACTGCGACAGGACACGCGTCTGTTATTTTCAGCGAGGAGGTACAAGTAAGACTTTGGTCCTCAAATCATACGACACCGTGGCTTATATTTTGTACCCTTCCCAGATAAACTATGCCATACAGCTCCTTAAACCTATCATCGAAAGGAAAGTGAAGTCGTTCAGCGTCCGCGCCGCCCCGACGAAAGCGTACAACGAGCTTATCCAACGGCGCCTTGGCAAGACTGTCTTCGCCGCGTGCACGTCGTACTACCGCCAGGGAATGGCGGGAAAGAATTTCGCGATTTTCCCGGGCCCGCTTGTGCTTTTCTGGTGGTGGATGAGGCACCCACGGTGGGAGGACTATGAGACGTACGGGGCAGAAGCGTGGATAAAAGAGCGTCGGCGGAGGAAGATAGCGAGACGAGTACTGGCAACAGGACTGCTCGCCGGATTCGTAGCGATAATTGCGAGACCGCAATTGGGGGACGTATTGGAGGGGGCCGTAAACGGACTGCTTTCGGATGTTTGGGAAGGATTGGCCTCCCTGGTTAGAAGGTATTCGGCTTAGCTTACCGCCTTGATTTGGCTACCCTTTGCGGTCATTCTTTCGTTTTGTCGTCCTTAAACACTTCGAGTTTCTTTTCGCTCAGGCTATACTCGGACTCGGATTGTTACTTTCTGCAGACATGCCACGTTACTGTTGCCAATCTATTTGTACCAAATCTAACATACCAATAAACCATCCCCTCCCTCTGCCCCAGAAAGGCGTGTATTGAATTTAAATCGTCCTTCCGAGGGCTATTATAGCGATAATGTACTTACGTGAGTTACAAGAATAGTAAAATAGGACATGATTAAATATTTTATATACTTCCGACAGATGCACGTGACCATACTCAGATCGCGTATACTCGCGCGTTTTTTGACTGCTCGGGTCTTTGCAGCACAGCTTGTCCGCAGGTTCGTGCAGCTCTAGGCAGGCCACACTTGTTCCGATCCATATTTTCTGCCATGTACGCTGTTTCAAGCATCTCAACAGCCGCTATCCGTCCCTTCCTCCGGCGTCCTGCGCCGTTCTGCTACCGTCGATATGCAACAACTAGCGCGAAGCCACAGACTCAGGCTCAGAAGAAACCGCAGACAACTAAACCCAAGCAGGGAAAGCCTCAAACTCAAGCAGAGTCCAAGAAAAAGGATACCAACGCAAAAGCTTCTAGTAAAGGTCCGGGGGACGAGCTCGCTGCTGAGAAGGTCCGGCTAACTCCCAAGCCGACGAACCCAAGGAGTGCTGATTTGCCCTTGTCGCGAATCCCGTTCGCCGGTCTCATTGGACTAGAAAAACTTCCTATGCGCATGGCGGAGACAATCCCATATAGGTTTGCTACTCGGTTCCAGAGCGCAGCCCTCGAGCCGCTCTTGGAGGGAAAGCACGTGTGAGTGACTTGAACCTGCGTTTGCAGATACGTAGCCCCCCCCCTTTTTCGTGCGCGTATTGAGGACAATCTGACAGGCTCGTCCAGTCACCCGAGAGGGGACTCGCAACTTCCTACCTAGTCCCGCTCATCTCAAAGTACATCGACTGGAAGAATGAGAAGAATCGCGCCCCTGCAGATCTACCATCGCCCCCGGTTCCGCAGAAGAAGTCTAAAGGAAAGCCTCAGGAGCCCTCGCTATCTGATATCGTGAAGAGTGGGACAGGACCGGTGACAACAAAACTCATCATCGTGTGTCCAACGGCAGACCGCGCGCTGGCCGTCGCAGCGAAGTGTGTCGAGCTTGTTCCTGAGAACGGACCCATTAGTGTCGTTTGCCTTACGCACGTCAAGACGCCGGAGAAGGAGCGTGAATGGGTGTTTAAACGGCGGGCAGACATCCTTGTGACGGTAAGTGTACCGTTAAAAACATTACTCGTCCTAATATTTTTCTGTCGCCGTCCGATTCCAGACGCCGTTCCCGATCCTCGATCACATCATTTTAACGAAGCATTATAATTATGCGCTTGGACGCCTGAAGTGCATCGTTTTCGACAGTGCAGACGATTTCACTGAGCCGAAATGGCTGCCGGCTCTCAATAAACTACTCATTACCGAGCGGTTAACTCAGTACGTACCAATAACCCAACGGTTCAACCTCCTCGGTTTTTATTGACAAATCCCCTTGTAAACGATTCAGCCCACCACAAGTAGTCATCTCGGCACATGAGAAATCGAGTATGCTCGAGAAGGTGCGTTTAGTTTTCCATAATATTTGCACTTTCCTGTGGCTAAAAGTTAAGCACTTTAGTTCACCAAGCTGGTTTTCGATCATCTGCCATATGTCCGCGTCTCTAATTAACCGTAGGGTAATAAACGATCGTTTCTGGGCAAAGGAGACTTCCCCAAATTGCTATAGCCGATGGCGGACGGGAAAGGTCGCAAGGGTGCAATGGCGCTTCAATGGCCGCTCATTCACAGTGTGACATCAACAGTACGAGCTAACGCGACCAAGGCGTCGCACTGATAGAGCTTCCTATCAGTTGTAATCCCCACTTTCTCCGTGCCTCATCGCAACTTTGGGCCGGGTCATCCATCTACCCCGATTTCAGAGCGGACCGGAGGTGTTTTCACCTGAGCTCGCCAACGCGCGAGACCGGCGTACCCAGTCATACGACGTTGCAGATAGATGACATCTGATTAACCCCTCTTACTCCTACACTTAAACAGGAAGAAGGGAAAGATGTGTCCAGAACTAAGGGGAATGAGAAAAGCCAGTTTAAACGGATGAAATAACAGCGCTTACGGTAGCAGGTAGTACAGGATTACAGCAGTAACAAAACGACAATAAATTCAGCAGAATCTGTCACTGTATTGAGGTTCAAGTTAGCACCTGTATGGTTGACGGCTTTAAGGGTAAGCTCACCTTTTCAATTTCGCTCGACGATCAAGAAGTGCTTCGGCAAGACCGCCCTCTTTGCGAGCTTTCTTGAGCTACAACAGACGGGGCCAATAAGTAAAACGTTGCGCCATGCATCATAGGTCGCATACCTCTGCCTTGTCAGCTTGTGAAACGATTGACCTGCCCGCCCCCCAAGCCTGGAAGGTGCGACTGCAATATCTTGGTCAGACGATCTCCCGAGAATACGATAGACCAACTTACTTCGTCGCTGCCTCGTCAATCTTGACCTTCGACACGCCCTCTTTCTTCTTTCTCTCTTCTTCTCCCGCCTCCCTCTTGTACTTGCTCTGCACCTTGACCCAAAAACGCTCATTGAATCCGACCTCCTCTGAGTCACCGCGCAGTGCTAATGCGCCGCCGGCAACCTCATCAACGCTCAGGTACTTTTCGTATACGCTCTGAAACGCTACCATGCCGTCAGGAAGGATGACGGGTGTCCACTCCTCCTGCGGGCCCCGCGCTTCGCGAAACGCGGATACGAGCCCGTGTGCGTCACACGAGAGGAACTTCGTCTCACCGGAGCCTGCAGCGGACGCGACACCCGTCCGCAAGTTAATCGTCTCTGAGCCCGCGACACGGGTAACGACCCACACCTGTGAGACGTCCGTCGGGGTCTCGCCGAGCGTGCCTTCACTGCTCCCGTCAGCCTTCTCCTTTGGCCCATCCTCCTCTCCCTCCTCCGTCTTCACCTTATCCTTGTCTTTATCCTTTCCAAAGGGCGTGACTACTACACGCCCGCGCGTAGCATCGAAAGCGATACACACAGGCGAGGGGTCAGACGGGTGGAATACGAACGTCGGACCGCGGATTTCGAGCGGGTTGTCTGGGCGGACCCAAGTATCATCGTTTTCATCTACGTCTTCTGCACCTCTACGGCGGCGGCGCGATGGGCCCTCGCCATCGTCGTCTTCGGTGTGCTTGCGTTTCTTTTTGGACTTGTCGCCCTTGAACTTGAGCTTGGACGGCATGGTCGGGATGAGGTGACGCTGTGGCCAAAATCGGCAATTCGTTACGGGTGCATTATGTCATCAGAATCTTATGGGCAAATTCGATGGTGCCGTTTCGTGCTTCAAAGTTCAAACCAACCACGTTCGTTATACTGTGTGGGCATTGAGAGATATACTATCAATACTGAGGGACGATGAAAGAATTATGATAGCCGGGGGTACGTACATAACCAGAGCCTCCTAGTCTTGCCCAAGACACATTACATTATGTTGAAGGGACTTCGGCATACTCAGAGTAACATGGAATCGCAGTCGTTTAATTGCTACTAACTAAAAAAATAAGATCTATAAGCTAATATGATTATTTCTTGTAGTCATCTGACTACAAATAAATGTGTGGATTGGTTGTGCGGGGGACTTTTTACATAATAATTAGCTGGCAGAGCCGCGAATCGAAAGTAAGGCTATTTATCCGTATTTGCGCCACCAGGGCCAGTCCGCATCGAAGAATAGACAGCGAGCTCACCGCCAACCGACGCCCGACCCTCAAGACACGATGAAGACCACCACCGGTACGTCGTCCTGCTGTCTGTATGCGTATTGAGGGCCCTCGGTGTGCAGGATGACCTAGAAAGTCTGTCGGAAGGAGGTGGATGGACGATGGATGGACAGGATGGACCTCTGGCTGTGGACCCAAAATCCGGATGGGACACGGTTGTGCTGACGCTCTTGTTTTCTTTCACTGTCAATGCATACAGACTACTCGTCGTCGCGCCGCAAGTCGCGCAAGCTCCACTTTAGCGCGCCCTCCTCAGTCCGCCGCAAGATCATGTCGTCTGCTCTTGCTAAGGACCTCCGCGCAAAATACAACGTGCGCCTTCTCCGCCTGCTTGGCTTGCAGTATACCTCAGCTCATGCACTTTTTATCTTCTGTTCTGATTTCTAGACCCGCTCGCTTCCGATCCGTAAAGACGACGAGGTCCGCATCGTGCGTGGAAAGTACAAGGGGCGGGAGGGCAAGGTCACGCAGGTGTACCGCAAGAAGTGGGTGATCCACGTCGACCGTGTGCAGCGTGACAAGTCGAACGGTGCATCCGCACCCATTGGCGTGCACCCAAGCAACGTCGTCATTACCACGATCAAGCTCGACAAGGACCGACGCGCGATTCTCGACAGGAAGGACCGCAAGAAGAACCCGACTACGCGCAAGGGCGATGACATCGAGGTCGATGTGAGTTATAGCCGGGCATTTACTTGTGTGTGGATGAGTGCTGACGAGTCTTCCCCAGTAATCGTTCTGTTGTTTGTTGGGCTGTCTATTCTTCGCTTTCTTTCATTACCTGCATGCTACCCCAAAATCCATTGGTCTATGTATCTATGCGCGCCTCGCCCATGATATGCAACACGCAACCTCTCCGGCATTCAGTAGTTGTATACCATCTTGCCACTTGACCCGGGTGAACCGGGCCCAAGTATGGTCTGTTACGAAGCTGAAGCTGAAGTTGAAGACATCCGACTCCCTCCTTGTGTGCAAGTGTATATTTTGTGCATTATTGATTGATTAAGCTCTATATGCCTGATGTGTGTTCCAGCGGCGAGCAATGAATCTGAAGCTACCTTGTAGGAGTTTGAAGATATGTGTATAAAGCCGTATATACTTGAGCCCACCCGCCCACTGACCAAAACTCGTAACTGCCGCATTGGGTAAATAATCCACACAATGGATAGTGTCCCCTTCGGGGTGACATACGAAAAAATTGGAACGATACAGAGAAGATTAGCATGGCCCCTGCACAAGGATGACACGCTTTTCAGAGTGGAATGCACTTCGGTGCACAATATTTATTTTGTTTGATTTTCCTTCATAAGTTCGCGGAGCACTGAATTTCTGTTTTGTCTGTCATAATATAATCACTCATGATGCGTATTTATACATGAACATGTGTGTGCTTGTATTACAACTCTGGCCCAGTTATACTCGTGAGCAAAAAGAGACAATCATTCTTATAAAGCATTCATAGGTCTCCGTGTGTATGACATACCCTTGAAGCTTTTGTTGGACGAGGTGAGCTTCTGTTACGAGAAACTCGGCGTTAGATCAGCCTATAGCTGAGTCGAGTATTCGTTCGCAAAAAAAGCACCAGTAGTCAACCTCGTCCGGGTCCGCATAGCAATACACGTACATACATTGGAAGAATGTATTGGCATAGGCAGACACGCAGTTGGGCACCCTTGCTCGCCCTCCAAGTTGCCGGATATCCCCGACCACTAACATGCGAACGATTCCTACTGTAATTCTGTAGCTTTGAGGCGTCATGGTTCTTTCCACCCAAGCAACCTGCAGCGCAACGACATGAAAAAAAGACAGCAAAAGCGCGCCTGGTATTGAGAATCGCTTCATTTTTTTTCATTCATAAAGCCGTTCATTTGCGAGTCGCCCAGCGAGCGCGTGCCAGTGTGTTTATTCAACAGCAAGAAAGAGCTGCGGACGTCGTATTACAGACTGCGTTATTCGTCATGGCGGTGTTAGCGTTAGCGCAAGGACAAAAGACCTCAGCATAAGAGGGTACAGACGGGCAACTTGCCAGTGTACCCGGGAGGCTTTTCCCCCCTTTGGGTAGAAGCAATCCAGCCGTGTGTGGACCCAAGAAAGAAACCATCATGATGGTGATGGTCAGGGGTGATTCAAGATGTTGCGCACGCGCACGCCGCAAAGGCACAGGAAGAGGAAGAAACAGGCGGGGCTCACTACCGAATGGGCTCCGACTCCGACTCGGTCAAGCGCCGATAGCTCAGTTGCGAGGAAAACGCGACAACCAGAGGACAGCAGTGAGGACAGCAATAGATGGCAGACTCGGGTATCCTCAGCATTGCATTGCAAGCGAAACAGCTACGCTGAAAACGAAGACCCTTTTTAAGTTGATATGTTCAATTCAGCTGCAACTATCCGAGTCGTGTACTCGGGGATTGCCCTGGGTGGCTCGGTTGTGGCAGCTAAACAGATTAAAGGACGCCCTTTTGAATCAGGCAGATGAAGCAGCTCGGACACGGCGAGAATCACTGGCAACGAGTGGTGGTGGGCGAAGGGCAGGTCTCCGAGCGAGTGCTACTGGCAGTCTTATAGTGCAACCTTGAACACACCGAACATGGACGGACAACACATGTTACTCATAGGAGCCGGCCCTGAATCTGGCTTGAGCATGACTTTCAGCCACGGCCCAGGCAACAGAACCACATGGCACATGATACGACTCGGAGGAACGGTAAGAATTGAGTTTTGTGTTTGGCGAGGTCGTTAAAGTAACTCGCGGCCAGACTCGACCTGGTAACCAATACTATAATAGCCTGAAATTTAGTATTCCGATTAGGTACGTGTATGTTCAGCAAGATAAACCAAAACAAGGTACCGACTTCAAGTTTAACCATTCCTCCACTCAGTTTAAAAAAAAACCCAATTCCCAAATCTCCGCCACTACCGTGACGGAGACGCAGATGACGACACATCTACCTGCTAAACCTATCAGAGATCGGAGCAGGGAGGGAGCCTAAGACCAAGATCGATCCCACCTCCGAGTCCCAACCAAGAAAACAACGTTCGAGGGCTCCTTCGATAGGCACTTCAAGTTCGGTTGGAACTTGGCAAACCATCATGATCAATTGTACTTCTCGGCCCATACTCGGAAGGCTCTCCCCATCGGCCCTACTTTCCATACACCTCAACCACTTCCGCAAGGGGACTTGACGTCAGTGGAAGAAGTGCATATAGGCCTCGTCCCGTTTTGCGCTCCAGTTACTGAATAGATCATCCACTTCGGGGTCGAGGAACGTCAGTAGTAAGGCGGACATTACGCCGTCCCGCTAACCAGTCACGGACAAGTTAAAGAGGGACAATATTCAAAGTTCAAGTGCACCGTGACCGCGGCGATTGGCTTCCCCGGCCTACACAAATCGATTTCCAATTGAGCAGGTAAAGCCGCAGTCCGAATAGCGCACGATATCCGTATGATCGTCCTTGATGCTGGGAAAGAGAAGTGCGCGTTTAGAGTAAGTAAACGTGGCAGCGTTGGATTGCCCCTTTACAGAAAAGTTCCTGAGAGCCGTCTTGGGCCCCCCAAAAAACGCACCATTCATAGACGTTCGGTCCATGTAGTACTCAGAACCTCACTAGTCGAGATGTGGAAAAATAGATACCATATATTCATCGTCGCAGGAGGTCGTGAGTGCGGGCAAAGGGCGAGACGGGTGTAAACCACACATACGGATACTATACATTGTAAGAAGGGAACATAAACACAGCAGGGAGAATAAAGCGCGACAGAAACTAGGGGCAAGCGATGAGAAGAAAAACAGATGAGAAAAAGTCGGCGAGAGACGAAAAGCAGGAAAATATTTATCCGGCCAATACTTTATATGTGGGGAAAGCGATTGTTGACCCAGAGATGCATGTGTTGGTATCGAAAGATAACAGAGAACGAGCGTGTAGCGCAACCCAGGTAGGAAGACGCAGATAGTAAGGGTGGCGGCGGCGCTAATTGAGACGGCTAGAAAGAAAAAGAGCGGCGTGTCACTGGTATTATCGTAAGGTAATCGGTGTAGCATTTCGTAGAGAATAGAGGGTTGAGGGTTTGCAGATCAAGCAATCTGTCCAATTCATCTTACAGAATCTTTTTTTCGTTCTTTTCCTTTAATTGGAGGCTACGCAGGTTCTAATCCTTCACTCGCCATAACACCGCGGCGGTTGCGAAGCCTAGCACGAAAACACCAAAAACGAATTGCACATTGCCCACATGTGTCTTTAAGGAAAATTCCATCAGTTAGCATTTGACATAGGATTCTTAAGCCTGGGATAGGCGCACCTGCTGCTGCGCGCCCTTCGCAGAAGTGCTGCTTGATTCGTTAACATGGACCGACGACTCCGCAGTCGATGGGAAGCGCTGGAACTTGGCTAAGTCACCTAGGTCACCTACCACTGCGGTCATGCTTCCCAGATCAGTGCTTGGAGAGTCTGTCGATGAGCGGCGTGAGCGTAAGCTTGCAACGGACGACTCTGTACCCGGGGCGCTCATGCCGTCCACAAGTGTGGCGCTCGTCGATGCTGGACTGCGCGAACGCGATGATGTCTTTACCAGACGCCCACGGTGTGTGCGAGAGCCTGGGGAACGCGAGCGCTTGCGACCTTTTATGCCGCCCTTCAGCGGTTGGTCTATATCCGAATCAGCATCGGAGAGACTTTGCGGTGAAGGGGGCATGAACGGTTCGCCAGTGGATGTACTCGATGTAATGTGACCGTTGGCTCTCATGCCTTCAAGCTGCAATGCCAGGCTTTCGAGCCCAGTCTCAAACTTGCCCGAGGCAATTAAGACACCATCTTCAATACTCTTTACACGACTCTCCGATTCCCCACGTGCCTTCTCCATCCGCTCGCGCTCTGCCTCCCAATCACTTTTAACGCTATCCCAGCGATCCTCGATAGTCTTCTTGAACTCTGCAATCATCGATACCATAGATTCCTGTCGCTCTTTTTCGCGCACTACGGCCTCTTCCGCGTACTTGGCACCAGCGACCACCTGTGACGTCTGCGTGGCCTTTACGAGACCCTCAAGAGCATTGACTTTACTTTCCAGTGCTTCAATGGTTTGCTGCGCAGCAGCATGCTGAGCTTGAAGGTTCCGCGAGAGCTCGAGAGCAGACTCGAGCTGGTCCGACAGGAAGGAGAGACGGCGAGTCATTTCATCCGGAATGCCTGGTGGTTGCGAGGGCGCAGCCCTTCTGTGTTCTTGTTCGTACTCTTCCTCATGCATACCGAGGGATGAGGGTTCCGGCGTCCGTGGACGACCGAGCTCCTCTCGCCTTGCGCTACGCTCCTCCTCACTCTCTTCCAAATCTGACTCATCCTCCTCTGGTACCGACTCGAGCTCATGGGGGACGATTGTATGTACACTCCGTCTGTCATCGTCGTCTTCCTCTTCCTCCTCCTCCTCGCGAGGCTGTGAGGACATTCGCTGTCGATCACGCTGCTCCTCTATGAGATCCCGAAGCGCGCTCACATCCCGCTTGATGTTCTCGTGGTCACTAAGCAAGGTATCGAGCGTGCGAATTTTTTCGACGTGAGAGGACAATGACGCCTGCGTCTCGGCAAGTTGGTGCTGCAGTGCCTGGAGAGCTGCCGAGGATGATTCGGAGTCTTGCTGCTGCTGCTGGGGTTGCTGCTGTTGTTGAGGAGGTCGGACGGGAGGTAGGCTGTGGGGGTAAGATGGCAAACTTGGCGGCTGGCCACCGACCATAACGCTTTCGATATCGTTCATAGCACCTGAGACAGCGTTGAGCTCGGCACCAGTCTCGCGACTTTTTTGAAGCTCGCCCGACAATCTTTGCAAAATGTGTTCGAACGAGAGTCCGTTTCTGCCCGGCTGGCGTGCACCGCCGCCCATGCCGCCCATAATACCGACACCGTTCGTTTGCGGCTGCAACATGGGACGCTTGTGCGCGGCAGCGTTAAGAGTGCCCGCAGGTCCCGCACCGCCCTGCTGGTTCTGCTGCTGGAAATTGTAGGCCTCGCGCTGTGCAGCGAGAGCATCTTCGACATTGAAGATGCATGTCACACGCGCGGCGACTTTGTGGTGGATAATGGTCCTATTGTCCTCACCGACAATATCGATACCAAACTCCTGTTGCGTCGTTGAGTAGATGTTGAAAGGTGTGAAAATTAGTATACATACGACTATATCATCCGTTTTGAGCTCGAATTGGTCTGACTCGACGCCTTCAGCGGAGAGGCGGTCCCCGTTTATAAAAGTACCGTTCGAGCTCTTGACGTCCTTGATAAAAATCTTGGAATTCTCTTCCCATACCTCTGCATGCTGACGACTGAGGACTTTCGAGTCAAAGTAGCCGTTGCGCTCTCCGGGGACGGTCTTTGTGTTAGTTTGGCGACCAATCTTCACGCGCTGGTTGCCGACGAGACTGATGTGCTTGGGGACGAAGGAGTCGTTGAGCGGGTAGAGGTACAGAGCAGGGAACGGCGGCGTGTGGTTTGGCGGGAACGAAGCTGTCGGCGCCGGCATCGTGATGGATGACGAGCTCGGGGCGGGGACGATGAGGACGAAGGAGACTTGCGGTGGCACCAAACACAACCACAGCTTTCCGATTCCCAGCCGGCTTTTCCCGAGCTCAGCCAAGCTCCGCCTGAAAAGAGGGGCGTATGGTATCAAACTCTGAAGCTATGAACTCTAATAAATAATCATTCTTGATTCTCGACCTATTTGATTACTTATTACTCAAACTCGGCTACGCTGAGAATAGGAAGGCGCACGTTCGCTTTATGGAACGCACAAATGCGCTCGCTCTTCTGACTCACTTTCTCGAACGCTTGGGGTCGATCCAGGAATGCAGAGATCTAACCTGAAACTACAATTAGCAAATCTGCGATTGGTCCATTTTTACCTACAAGTACTCGTGAAAGATTGATCCTACTGCGGCCACCTTGAGCCCCCATCTTGCTGTCTTACTTTCGTCCTCTCTGTCCTCGAACATGACGTTGGGCCCAGAACAGCTCGACGCCAGCCTCGTGCAGCGCACGCTCTCTTCGCCGCCCTTTCACGTCGTCGATGGAGTCATCAATTTCCGCGACCTGGGCGCAAGCTCTGGCGCCGTGAAGCCCGGGATCTTGTTCCGCTCCGGCGAGCTCACGCGGCTCTCCCAGAGCGGGTCGGAAGAGTTGAAGAGACTTGGTATCAAGACCGTCTTTGACCTGCGCTCCGCGAGCGAGGTGAAGAAACATCAGTCAGCAACGCCTAAGATTGACGGCGTGCGCCTTGTGCATGTCCCAGTATCCGACAAAGACGAGTTCGATCCAATGGTCCTCGCTACGAAGTACGTCTTAACTTAATCTAAAGTTTCGGAAATGAATTTTTTCTTATTGTATTAACGCCCTTAGGGTGGCGAGGTTTGAAACGGACGAGAAGAATGTAAGTTATTTGTGTAATAGTCTGTAGCTTACGAAACAAGATTAATCTTTTATCCTTCTTTGTTCCAGGCCTTCGCCGCATTATATTCAAGCATTCTGGAGAACGGCGCACCCGCCTATGAAGCCATCTTCAAACACATACGTGATAGGCCCGGGGAAGCGTGTCTGGTACACTGCACCGGTGCGTAGAGTCCGTCCTCGCCATTCGTTCGCTCTAACGCTTATCAACAGCCGGCAAGGACAGGACAGGCATTTTCGCGGCTATTGTGCAACTCGTATGTTCCCGTCACAGAAACGCCCGCTAATTAGCCGATGCTGACGCGTATCACACAGCTCCTAGGCGCCTCGGATGATGCCATCGTGCAGGATTACCATCTTACGACGATCGGGCTCCAACCCGCTCTCCCCTTTCTCGTGCACGATTTCAAAAAGATGCACTTTATCGTGATAACCGGGCGGGTTTCCAGAATATGGGTAGCGCGAAGTGCGTCCCTTTCAACCTCCCATCTGGCAATGAGCCCTTTCTTTACGAAAATACTTTTTTTTTGTTTGCCAACGGACAGGAAAGAGACGATGTACGCGACGCTTGCAATGGTCCGTGCGAAGTACGGTAGCGCCGAAGAATACCTCAAGCAGTCAACTTCATTAACCGACGCGGACATCGCGCAGATCCGTAGGAATCTTGCACCCGACGGCCCTGTTACGAACAGTTCGTATTTCACTTCAACAGCACTTAAGCCTGGGCCGATTTTCTTTTTCTCTAGCGCGCTGATTGTCTTCACATTTACCTATGTCCATAAGCGAAACCTCTCGGGATGAAGGTGCTCGCCTCCTATAAGTTATAATACTAGAATTGTGTCGTCATAATTTTACCTTAGACAATTTGACTTATTGCGGCCCGATTGGCATGACTATGTCTCCGTGATGTCCGCCTAATTATTACTCTATCAAGTACCGCGGCGCCCTATGTAATATATAATGCGCGCGGCGCCATATATCTTTGGCCGGAACCAGATCCGTCCCGGAAATAGATGAGCGAGTGTCATGACCAAAAAAAGGCGTCCATACAATTTCAAGTTCCCTAATTGAAAAGACATATTCCCTCTTTTTGGTCGGTACCTGCATTAAATCCGCATGATTTTGTTACGTAAACTTAAGACGTCGATTAAACACGGTTTCGTCAAATAAACACACGGATATAAACTGGCTAGATTACTCATTACCACTGTTGTACAGCGCTGCCTGTGTAAATTACAAACATATTCCCAAAGCATCTTAAAAGAGACAGGGGCGTGTTAATGTAAGAAGGACACTCTCGGGAAAAGAAACACTCACGAAATGCTATCTCGTCGGGGGTACACACTACAGAAGTGCCTGGTTCCTCCAATTGCCTTTTCTGACAACAACTTTTTAGCAAAGGTACGGCGATAGTGTTACGCGAGAAGCTGTTTCACCTGTTGTGCATAATGAAACACAAATGCGAATATGACCGGACGCGACAGAGAAGCTTGGCTTGCATGGAAGGGCGAATAAACGCTACGATCAACACGGTGCATTATCAGGTAGACGGCGGGCAACTGGGGCTTTGAGCGCGTTCAAAGCCTCAGGGTCGTAAGAAAGCATCGAATCCTAATTTAGCACTAAAACGCAATTAGTAGATCATGAAAATGTATCACTGCAGCTTTCTTGCCTTGATCTCGGCAGAAAGACCAAATGCCATGATTTTCCACAAGATCACGCGGCCATCCGATTAGGAGGACGATGGTATTATTTGAAGCCAATGCGCATCCAAATACTTGACGGACTTCATTCGACAGGTGGTGATGTCCCGCTAAGAGATATAAACTTTAAAATATCTTATTACTCATGCATGGTTCAGACAAAAATATAGGACGAAAAGGACAAGACACCCACTCTACGCACACATTACGTGGTCTACAACTAAACCATAGCTGGTATCCTTTGCAATCCGACCGTACGCCCGGATAAGGAAGCGGATGAACCTCTTCGACGCTCTCTTGCACTTTAGCTTTCGTCCTTGTAATCTCCTTCAGCATTCGCGCCATATATTCCAGAGGCAGAGCACTAACCAGTACACTAGTAGGTCTGTGCAGCCGAATGTTGGGTAAAAAAGAGCCTATGAGTCGTTATCAGTGCAAATGCTATCTAGAATGCGAAAGACACCCCGAGGGTCATGTGAGAAAGTCCTTCTTAGGTCCACCTGGTAAAGTCTCTAGCTTTACTACAAGCTCTCATGATAGGAGGCACATTGTGGCTGGCTCCAGATTTCGGGAGACATACACAATGTGCCACCTATCAGGTGAGCAGCCAACTCCAACTTCGAGAGAAGCGGGCTTAGAAGCGACTTCGTTGCATATATCTTGCCGCAATAGAGTCCATATGTACGTCTTCCTATCTTCATGCCATGATTAGACCTATTTGTCTGCAATAAACGTACATTCTTTTAAGGAAGCATGGAAACTGCCGATATTTATTACTTACGACAAAGAGGGCGGGACTCGAGAATATGTCTTGTGTAGTTAGTCGTTCTTGCTTCGGCGAGATTGACACTGTGGTAGTAGACAGGTGAGAGCGCCGCTGCAGCGTGCGTCTGCAGAAATAGATTAAGCTGGTCGCCCGCCACATTAACGTATGCTAAGAGCCTACTGAACTCGAAACTTGCTTACTGATGCCTGTGGGTCCGTCCTTTAAGAACTAATCCATAAACTATTGCCGCTACTATTGAGCAGATCGGAGATCCGATTTCGATTATGAGCTCGTCACAACAGGTCTTGCCACATCTCTGATCATATTCAATATTTTGCACAGAGATTGGTGTCGTAACTCAAAAGCGAAGTCAGAGAGGGATTCGAAATGGACATGGACATGGAGAACACCTATGCATCTAAGCAGGCTCAGGGTAATTCAGGACCCAGATAAAAAATCTTGCGTCCTTGCAGGTCGCTCTCTTCTTAGACAGACTTGGGGAGGAGGAGCTTGTGGTGGTTGGTAAAGGGCAATGAAGTCTTGTCTACCTCATCTAATAAGACCCATCGGGGCCTATGGGCTGTGCAACGACGACTAGGCTGTGCTAAGCGGTGATAAGCCATACCTTGCAAAGGAATAAGCAGGTCCAATTAGTAAGCTCGCGGTCAATGAAACAATGGAACACCTCCTCAAAAGCCCTTTCCATGAACTTGATAAAGTGCCTTTTTTCATGAATGACTCATCGAAGTTCGCGAACACTTGAAATCTGAAGTCTATGTCTGTATTATGTAAGCAATCGCACATGTGTCTCGCTGTCTCGCACTTTCGCGAGGCCACTACGTTTTCCGATCTTGCTTAATTATTTCACTCGCCGCTTTCGTGCTATTCCATCGCCGTTTGGGGAGAAAAGGCCGCTCTTTTTGCTACATGGTACTTCTTGCCGGTACTAGCTCTTTGCAAAAATCCTATCGTCGGATATGCCCACTAAATTCCAATGGTCATGCCAGTGGAGCATACTAAGTGTCCAATGGAACGGATGCTGTAACATGCCACTAGGATAACTCCCCAGTCCCATAAAGGTCCGAGGCGAAAACTCCCGAACACTCAAAACCAAGAATCTCAGCACAACCAAGCCTGGAGACCTTGTGAGCTTGATCAAGCGTATATAGAAAAGCGGCTGGAAGAACTGCCGACACATCAAGTGACCGGACGAATCCCACTACTCATACATGACAAGGAACGACGGGCGTGCAGCATCGTTTGAGTAGACGATGACCTCGTCGTACCAAAGACCGCCGCCCACCTCACCCAACACCTGCAATGTACGGGTCAGATGGATCTCTACTAAGAGAAAGAAAGTTGCTCACTGAATCATAACCTGCTGGTGGTGCTACGAGCGTATTGTCGTCTTTCAGCATCTTGCAGCCCTTCCCAACAACGACCTTGCTCAGGAGAATAGCTTTCAGCGGTGACGTGAAATTGATATTTTTCGTAAAGTGGTCAGATCTGCCGCAGTGAATCAGGAATAAATAAGGGACCAGATCGTCTACGGGAGAAACTCACTTGCGAGCTGTCGAAGATGTGTAGATGCCGACACCGAATCTGGCAATGATAATACTGAGTTATCGAGTCCCTGTAAATATTCACGCTACGCTCACTGGCCCTTGCCCGACTTGGAGACGTCGAAGCTCGTCTTGATGATACAACACAACGCACAAGACGGTGATGCACAGAACTGTGTATTCCCAGGATCGCCCAAATTGCATTCCCGTCGCGTACCATGCCACCGTCGATTCTCATTCCCAGCAGGCATGCCCCGCGCAACGAATTTCCCGCGGGATTCCACAGACTTGCTGATAACGACAAAAAGAATAAGCAATAGAAATATTAGCATCAGTCCGCTGCCCACCGGTATGCATCGTATTTGTCTAATGATGCCTGCGATGTTATAACTTTGTACACTTTACGAACCGCAGGACATGCCACAGTCGTGTCCCGCCACGAATTCTTAAACTGCTTTTCCACTGCCCACGCAAATCAGTGCAGTACGGCTTGAAAGACATTGGCGCTCACCATCTTCAAATACGGTGTGCCCTTCTGGGACCTCCAGCAGGCTTGGGCTGGTCAGCTGTGCATTCTGGGTACACGCTCTGCTACAAAATTGGCCTTGCTTCTTCGGCTCCTTTTTACACCATAAGCAGGCCTCCTTGGAAAGCCTTATAGCCCTATCTTAGTTGCGACTACTGTACCTGTCTTTGGTACTTACTTCCTATGATTCAAGGAACAGAATTTCGACGGTACTTTGGCGCCGGAGGGATCGTCGTAAACTGTTTTTTGGCAGCCGGGTATTGAACAGTTGGGACCTGGTGTCCTTTGTTAGATTCTTTTTTACCTTTAGTGACAGACGACATCCTATACCTTTAGGCTTAGGTGGAGTAGACTTGGTGGGGACCTTTCCCGCACACTTCTTGCTACAATATGGATGGGTTTTATTTCCATCATTGTATTGTGGTTGGGTCTTGCATACCTACGATCAAATAAGCATGTGAGCAGCCTCTTGCAAAAAAGTTGATGTTTACTCACGACACAAAGACTCTGGTTTTGGGCGGCCCAACTCGTCTGGGCATTTGCTTGTGCTTGACCAATATAAATTCTTCGGACTAGTGGTATGGGTATATACAATCCTACCTTGCGCACAGGTCTTTCCACAATGAGGATAGAAACTGGTCCCGTCGAAATACTTCGGTTTGATACCGCAATTCTGCATCAACGTCAGCATGTGAGATTCATCAGCAGTGGAAGCTGTGAAGACAGACATCGCATAACAAGTTCGTGAGTACGGCTGATATGTTCGACAGTCCCCATGCGGAATTATTGAATGGGGCAAGGCCATTCGCATTGTTTGCCAGCATATTGGGATCGGATAACGAAGAAACCGTTAATGGTCTCGAACTTGGTGGAGGGTTGGAGATGCTACAAGAAAGGAGGGCTTGGAGTTTGTCGGCCATAGGTGTACTCACATAACGCTCGGCTTAAGAGCGTTCTGAGTGCGAATGTGACTTCTTGGCCTGGAGGCGCGTGGACAGGCTAACGCGCGGCAGCAGCATGCCAAGGATGCGAAACAACTATAGCCAACCAAATACCGCTTCAATGAACGTTCGAACCCATAGTTTGAACTCACCTGATCGTGATAGTACTTTCCAGATTCACCCGCAAAGGTGTGCCGTATTAGGATCGGAGCACGTTTGGGCATCCTTGTGGCTATACTTAAACAGGCTGCCAGTGTGAGTGACTTTGGTATGAGTAAAGGTCGTGATTAACTTTTTCAAACAGCACGATTTACTTTTCGCCATCCCGTTGCCTGTATAACAAGATGGCTTCATCCTTATCAATCCCGGAACTAGAGACTGTTGCTAGCCTCCTATGGCGAAGGAGTATGACCATTATATTATCCAAGTCTTGTACATGTCATATCTGACAGCTTGTAAGACGACGGCCGACGTGATACAAATTTCAGTGTACAAATAGCCAGACGAGTCTCATGCGTCGTAAGTCAAGAGAAAGGATGGGCGGATGGCATCGTTCGTATAGACGATAAGCTCGTCCTGGCCGCTGCCTAGCTCAGCTAGGACCTATTGCGTCATTTATCTGATTAGCGGTCGCTGGGCTTATGGAAAAGAGGAAACGATCACCCACAGAGTCGTATCCCGCTGGAGGCGCCGTGAGCGCAGAATTGCCTTGCAGCACTTTGTGGCCCTTTCCAACGACAACTTTGTTTAAGAGTATGGCTTTCAGCGGAGATGTGAAGTTAACGTTGCTCGAATAGGCATTCGATCTGTTGACGAGAACAAGAATAAGAATTTAACCCGTATTGAAGGCAGGAGTGGCATACTTGGCCGATGCCGAAGATGTGTAAATCCCAGTACCAAATCTGACGGTGGTAAGCCATCGTTTAACTGCGAAATCCAAGCCACACTTACGAGCCTACATTTGCTTTCGAGATGTCGAAGCCCGTCTTGACAATGCAGCACAGTAAACAGGACGTTGAAGTGCAGGGTTGTGTGTTTCCCGGATCCCCTAGCTTGCATAGGCGCCGGGTACCGTGCCACCGTCTATTTTCATTCCCGGCGTGTAAACCAGAGGCAACAAAGTTTCCGCGAGCTTCTACCGACTTTCTGTCAACGGTAGAGGGGGTGAGTGGTGGATATGCCTATATAGGTAAGGTAACTTACCGATACGCCTCGTATTTTCCCAGTGAGGCTTGTGATATCACAATTTTATATACTTTACGGACCGTAGGGCAAGGGGTTGCGGAATTACGCCATGAAGCCTTAAACTGCGTCGCTACTGTCCACAAACGTTAACGCAGGACGGGTTTGCAGAAAGAATTACTTGCCACTTTTGAATGTGGAATGTTCTTCCGGAACCTCCAACAGACTAGGACTAATAGACTGCGCGCCCTGGATACACGCCCGACTACAAAATTGACCGTGCTTCTTTACCTTGTTTTTACACCACAAGCAAGCCTCTTCAGTGAGCCTTTGGATCCTGTGCATTAGCTAAGATCAACGGCCGATAACAATTACTACTCGCTTCTTGTGCTTCAAGGAGCAGAACTTCGATGGACCTTTGGCAGCAGAGGAATCCATGTAAACCGTTTTTTGGCAACCAGGTACCGCACAGATGGGACCTATTATCATTTGTTAGTATTTACGATGGCCAAGGGTCAAAATTAATGACCTTGGGGATTAGGAAAAGCTTGCTTGGTGGGAGCCATCGCCGCACATTTCTTGCTACAATATTGATGCGTTTTCTTACCGTCATTGTACCGCGGCTGGGCCTTGCATACCTATAGCCACAAAATTGTCCAGTTTTTTAAGAGGCGCTGTATTTGCAATAATTTGTTTACCAAACAGAGATGCTGAGTCTGGAGAGCCTGACCCAACTACATGTCATGCTTAGACGTTGTCAGCGCCCGATGAAACGATAAGTGGACACATACTCTCGCGTTTTGTGCACAGGTCTTCCCGCAGTAGGGATGGAAGGAGGTCCCGTCAAAATACTTTGGTTTGATGTTGCAATTCTAACTCGACAGTGTTGCACATGAATAGCCACATACAATATACATTCTAGATACTCACATCGCACAACAAACTGGTAAGCGCGGCTGAGAGGCCAGAAAATGCCCATGCAGAATTATTGGGCGAAGAAAAATTGTTCGCATTGTTGTTCAGCATACCGGAATTCGATGTCAGAGCAGTTTTCAGGCTTTACGATGTGTTGGAAATGCGACAAACGAAAAGACTCTGGCACACCCTTAAACCGCCGGATTTAGGATTGCCTCAGGTGTGCTTTCCTGACGATTTCCCGGTCACCTCGAAGGTACCTAGCCTGAGGGCAAGCCAACAGGTGAGCGCGCGGCAGCAGCATGGTTCTTCGAAACCGACTACGGTCACTTGTCACCTTGATGAATGTTCGGAGCCCACTGATGTCGAGGAACCTTCTGATTGCCTTACCAGACACAGCTCCGAGGAGCCGCTTCCGGTATCGTACATGGGGGAGTGTTCTAGCGTCAGGCTGAATTATCGAGGAGGCTGAAGCTATCAGTCTTGTTGGCTAGCATACCGGGGTCCGACATTTGGGATATTCAAGTAATTTCCGCACTTGATAACGAATTGTAAATGTTACGAGGCAGAAGGTTTGGATCCCGTTGACCAAGGAGCACGCCCACAGACCACCTGGTTTAAGAATGCTCAAGGTGTGCCTTCTTCACATAGTCCTGGCTGGTTCGGACGGGTATTCTTGGGGAAGAAGGTAGACACACGCCCGCCGCATGTTGTTGCGAAACAAATATGGCCAGCGATCTCACGTCCAAACCAAGAAGATTAGGGTTCGAAAGTCTCATGAACTCACCTATCCGAGCAGTCCTCGAATCACGGATGAGCCAATGATATTCTTGAAAATCGAAGCGGGTCTAGACGTCTTCGTACTGATACACGAGCAAATAGTGATTGACTCCGGAAATGATAGGGAAAAAATGGACTGTGCAGTGCGCATTGTCGTCGTAAATGGATTAAGTTAAGATTGGTATCTGATCTGGTTGAAGTCGGATGAGTTATACATCAGAAAATAATGTCTTCGTCCTTGCTCGAAAGCAAATCGCCGCCGCCTGTGTCACCACTTTCTATAGGCGGCAGTGTGTCCTCAAACAAGTTTCCTTGCTCTGCACGAACCGCATCGGCAACCGCCTGGTCTCGCTTCTTCTTTCCTTGTACCTTCTTCAATCTACCCTTGTATAAGCCAATGTACGCGCGTATAACAAGATTAAATGGCTTACCGGAAGAACTCCTCACGATCCATTTCATCAAGCTCACTTAAGATATATTTGATGGTGTTATCGAGTTTAGGGATGATGATGTGCTCAATCGCGTTCACGCGTCTGTTGGTGAGCCTGATGACCTCGTCAAGGATCATAAAAGCAGTCTGTAGTGACGCGAGCTCGACGAGGGTTTCAACCGCTTTCGCATACACTTCCTTGGCACGCAAAACTTGCTGCCCACCACGGCCGAGACCAGTCAAATTGGAATCTGGCATACTTATGTCTTAGCCCCAATGTCCATCGAGCAAGAACTCCGGTACTCACCACTACCTGCGATGCGGTCCACCTCAAATGCTGGAAGTATGACACCAGATACGTTTTCTTGCTTTGCACGCACACGGAATGACGCGGTCTTGACTTGCTCCTGCATGAGGTACGAGATATCTCCCGTCGCGTATGTGACCTCTGCAAGTGAGAACGAGGCCAGTTGCATTACGCGGCCCATTTTGCGCTTTGCCTACCAGCCCAGTTCTGGATCAGCATATTTTTGCACGAGGATGGTTGGTATGCGAGGCTAAAGCAACTTTAGGCTCACCTCATCTACTTTCTTGAGGATCGCACGAAAGCGCGTGGAGAGAGCGTCCCGCTTCTTTGCAAGCAGTGAGTGGCCAGTTTGTGCGCCCTTGAGACGCAGCTTGACATTTGTGAGCGCCATACGCGTCGGGAAGACATTCTCTCGCGGACCAGTGCCCGACATTGTATTAGACCAACGACGACGTTAGACGATGAGCAAGGTGTGCTCAGGACCGCTCCGGATTGGTCGCCACCACACATAGGCTGTGACGCATTTGTGATTACTATTGTTATAGTCACGGATGGACAATTCCCGAAAGCAATAACTTGAAAAGAATCCTGAACATGAATACGATTACACTCAGGAAAATTATTATAGCCTGCTGCAGATTAACACAAGATTTGACTCGGTTATTTACGAGTTTTCTGCGTCTACTGTGAGAATTGATTGGGATCAAACGACGACGGCCAAGCGCAGTCGAGTGGCGGTGACGTACTGCGCAGCTCGCTCAAAGTAGTGCGTCCGCATTCCGCCAGGTCCCACCGCGCTTATTACCAGCCCCAGGCTGTCTCCTCTCATCGCTACCACCATGTCCTACCGCGACCCGTACTACTCGTCGCAGCACAACCAACCTCAACAGCCGTACTCGGACGGCCCAGACTTTAACCCTTACAACGCCCGTCAGCAGCACCCAACTTACGACCAAAGTGGATACACGGACGAGGACTACCCGAGCGCCACTCAAACCGGAGAGCACGACGCCAACGAGGGGAACGGGAGGGAGAAGAGCAGATACGAGGAGGCGTTTCCTCCTGTGTTGAGACCGCCAGAGTGCGCCAGTTCTGCTGCCAGTTTCTGGGAAGGGCTAAGCGGTTGTTCACAGATCAACGGGCGCCATCCGGTTATGGCGTAAGGACCATCGCGGTCCATTGTGGATGAAGGTGAGCAACATTCCTAGGATGGTGCACGTAAAGTCTCTTATATGTCTGGTAGGGCGGGCGAGGGAAATGCTGCCTCCGTTTCTGCTGTTGTACGCTCTTTACTGCCGTCTTCCTGATCATTAGCATCGTGCTCTCCCTGGCAGTCGTGAGTCGGATTTGTTACAATGCACATGCCCAAGCCAACAAATCAACTATAGTGGATCCGTCCCCCTGATATTACGATCAATCAAGTTGCTCTCGAGTCAGAAAATGGTAGCACTGTAAGCACACCGGTCCGTAACTTGAGTACGTCCTGACTTAGTCTTCTCCCAATAAGTTTACAGTCACGTCGGACTCACTGGACCTCAACCTGGGTGTTAATATTTCGTAAGCTACAACGAAATCTCTACTACCTAGTCACTGACAATACCTTGGAAGTGTGGCCAATCCGAATTATTTCTCCGTCTCGTTCAAGGACATTAAAGTCGATGTGAGTCGTCCGCAACTACTACCCTGTGCTGTACCTTTAGAAGCGTAAGAAACGTATTGATTGATTCTTTTTAGTTGACGTACCCTATCGACAACATGGACGTGGGCGGCGGCGAGAAGGACAACATCGTATTTCACTCGCACACGCAGTTAACCTTCGACTTCCCCCTCACGTTATCCTATAACCTGACTGCGGATACCAATGAGGCCGTGCTAAAGGATCTCCTCAGCAAGTGTGGGATCACCGGGACCAAGGAGGATCTCACCGTGGATTATAAGCTCACAGTATGTTTTGCGATCTTGACGCTGTCTTTCTTGTGGTGACTAAATCGTATGCACCGTAGCTCGCGCTGAAGATCCTATTTGTAACGATCTCGCCATCATTCAGCAATTCCTTCAATTTTGAATGCCCCATAACCGCCGCTGAAATCAGTGTACGTGTGCCCCTTTTTTTGCTTCTTAAAAACTGGCTCGTTAATCTTCCACACCCTCTACGTGCAGAGCTTGCTAGAGGGTTCGGGGCTAAATATAACCGGAATCACAGGCACCTCCACTTGATCTTAACGACTACATGCATCTCTCGCTCGTGCTATCTTTGGCTCTATCTACGCTATGTTACGTCTCATATTGACCACATTGTCGCTCTCGACCTTTGCATATACGACCTTCCCCCCTCATCCTTTCTCATGGATTTTACAACCCGGACTTCGGAACACTGTTCGCCTTTAATACTACATACATTTAGGGCGCAGGCGTACTGTAATGAGCGCATGTTGCATGTATATAGTGTACATGTATCATTTGTCTCTTAACTTGTGTTTATTTCCGTCTCTTGAGCGTCCGTAGAGCTGAGGTCCCTCTGACCTTCCTCGATCTCCTTCATGATGAGTTCACCGACCGTCTTCTCTTGCTTCTCCGCTGCCTCAACCGATACACCACGCGCGCCACAGTCTGCAAGGCAATGCCCGACGAGCCCACGCCATGCAATGTGTCCCTCCACGCCCTCACATTTCACATTTTCAATACCTGCAACCGCAACAGGCTGCAATCCCGCAACGCCCCACGCGCCTGCAGCGGCCGCGCCGAACGACACGCGTGAGAGGAGTGCAAGCACATAGTCCGCCTCGGCATCCGTGTACGCGTTCACAAAGCGGCCAGCGACGACACGCCGTGCGCGCGCCCAGGGAAACGAGTCGGCGCCTGCGGGCGCGGGCGTTCCCATTAAGAACACGTCTTGCACGATGTGAGCGGTCTGAACAGGCGAGAGCGTCGCGAGGTGCTCGAGTGCGGCGAGCACGGCTAACGCGCCGAGTGAGTATCCTGTGAGCGTAACGGGTCGCGTGCCGAATGCGCCTGCAGCGAGCAGCGCGCCGAGGACCTTGCCCGTCTTGAGTGCTAGCGCCTTTGCGTTCGCCCAGGGGTTGTCGATGATCTGTCCGATCTTGAGCAGCGCTATCGGCGATGGACTCGCAAAGAGCGCAGCGAGGAAGGTGCGCTTAATGATTTCGGATTTGACGTACTTGATTGCATGAGACTTGACGAGATCTCCGAGCGCGGAAGAGAGCTTTTGTAGCGCTTCGACTTCCTGTGCGAAGGTTAACATCGTATTGAAATACTTTGACTGGACTAGGACCACTGACCCATTGCAGAGCGAACGTGTCTTCGGAGTCATCAAGTACGGTCCACGGTTCAGTAACGTCATCCCTATCACGCAACCAGCCGCTCACACAAACTCTCACCGCTAGCGTTTTCTTCGGTTCTCTCACAGGAACGATCGCGAAGTCCGCAACATCTTTCGTATGTCGCGCAACCATTTCAGCGCCCTCCTTTGCGCCGTACATGCCAAACAGAGTCCCACACACCGCAGATGAACTTGCAAGACCAGCTGCGAGTAGTCCAGCGGCGCTTCCGCCAAGACCTAGTGTTCCTAGCACGGCTGACAAACCCGCGCCGACGAGTGGAGCCGCTAACCCTCCCGTAACGCCAACGAGCACGCCACCCGCAAGTGCCGCCCCACCGACACCTAGCGCACGCCAAGTGCGGTTCTGCCGTGCTTGTGCAGCCTGTGCTTCTTGCGCATGCGCCTCTGCGTCTGCTAGAGCATGAGCAGGATCCTGAAGTGTCGCGCTTGCAGCGGCTTCGTCGAGCGTGCCGAGAGAAAGGAGAAAGGCGCGAGTATGTGCGGAGTAGTGCTTAGTGGAGGTGATATGCAGGAGGAGTACGGTGTTGAGAAGGTAGGAAAGGACGTCGGGTGGAGGGAGGGCGGCAAGGTCCCGAATTGACGTGTCAGTGAGCAGATCAACAATTGGACATTCTGGCAGCGCTATGAGCTATTAATCGCAGGGGGTGGCGTAACTGAGTTAACCCACCCGAACCAGGCTCTTCACATGATGTCCATACGTTCCTCAAAAGATCGTCCGCCCATCTGTTTATTTCTCGCACGAAGTCTGCAGACAACTCTTCCGCATCGCCATTAAAGCTTGAATACGTTTCGGCGTTCACCCATCGCTCAGTGTTGTTTCTATGGACCGCAAGTCGCCGGTAGATGTGCTCAAAGACGGAGGCACCCTGCTCCGCGCTGAGGCTCTTCGGTGGTGTCAACTTCTCTAGGTTCGTCTCAGACATCAGTTCCTACGGCAAAGAACGGCAGGCCTAGGTATATGTGCGACTTGTAGCCTGTGAAGGCTGCAGGTACGAGGCAAACAGGAAGGAACCGTGATATGACGCACAGTGGCACTTACCGAATCCGGCTAATATCAGTTTGCTCTTCGTCCTTCAGAGCCTTGATTAAGTAGGATTGCAAGAATAACATATTGAATAGAACAGAAGACAATACACATATCTCTACGCATAGGAATTCAGTCACTGCGTTGAGTAAAGTGCACTGGTCCGTACCTAATGATACAACTATCGGCGGCGATCGTAGTCCCTGTCTTTGTCGCGCCTTCTATCGTCATCTCTGCGTCCGCCTCTGTCGCTGCCTCTTCCAGAATTACGACTGCTTTCGTATTCCTTGTCTCTCCGTCTCTCCTTATAGTCGCGACTGGACGTGTAGTCACGATCGCGGTCCCGCCGTCTGTCGTAATCCCTGTCCCTATCTTTCTCCCCGATCCGACTGCGTTCACCCGGACTGTCCCTATCCTTTTCTTTCCTTCTGTCCGGACCTGGAGATCCTGACGTCCGCCGCGAGGATGTTCCAGAATCCTTTCCGCTCCCTTCTCGTTCCTTCTTTACCACAGGTATGTATCGCCTTTCAGGCCTGGCCGGTTTCTTAGACTTTGATCCATCGTCGACAGCTTCACGCTCCTTCGCACCAATACCCAAAAGCGCGGGACGCGCGGTAGGAAGATACGGTTCAACAACACCTTTACGCGTACGGGAAGCTGCCTGGCCCGGCTTCCACCCCATACCGCGTAGCAGTGCCGCACCGAATTGTTCGACAGGTATGCGCGCGTAATCCTCGAGTGACGCCTGGTCGGGACGTGTGACAACATCACGTCGGTATGCCTCGGTTTCATCCCCGGGTCGCCAGACATCCTCACCAGCCGGTATTGTGCCGATCGTAAGTCCGGAACCAGTATCAGTCTCCCCGTTTGCTTTGGAAATGAGTGCGCGCATGGCTACATCGTCCTCAGTTTCTTGATGGACTTCGGTAGCCTCGAAGCTAGTCGATAATTGGGCGTCACTTTCATCTTCATTCATCCGCATCCTTTTCTCCATCTTAATGAGACCGGAAACAACCGGGCCAGAGTTAATGGAATCCTTCGTTCCAAGTCCGCCGACGCTACCGTCCGCGCCTGTCTTGGCAGCACCGCCCGCTGGGACGTACATTTCCGCGGCTTTACGCTTGCGTGCGATCTCGCGCCAATCTTTGTTTGCGAGAGCGGGTATGACCAAAGGGCTATCATCTACCTTCTTCTTCTCTTGAAGTCTGCAGGTGAGCGGGGCTATGGTGAGTTGAAGACATGATTCGAACACCGCAAAAAAGAGACACACCGCTGGACGCCGAACTGGTCAAAGCCTGTGACAATCTCGTCTACATCTTCTTCCTCATCGTCACTTGAATCGTGCTCAACATTAACCTGTCTTTTCGTCTTGCCGTTTGCGAGTGGACTTGCGGGTGTCGAGCGACCACTTTCTGTCAGATGGCGGGGCAGTGCAGGGACTTTGAATGTGCTTTCGTGGTCCGAGTCGAGACCAGAAGACCCCTGGCGTGATATAGGGGTCGGGCGACGCACAGTGAAGGATACCTTCGTGGGTGGTGGATTGGCCGCCGACGACGACGTCGACGAGGACATCATGGTTGGTACCGAAGGTCGAGCCTGGGGACGTGACTCTAGTGACCCTAGTGTGACAGTGTCGTGACAATGTGACAGTAATAGGGTACTGCCGTGCCTATGATGTGGTAGTACTAACTCTGAGCATCGGACTTGCACATTCACGAAACCCACTCTATTATCTTCTAGTAATTTATTCACTGAAGACTGTCCTAGACCTTCTCGGTGCTCTCTGGAACATTTTTACACGGCTTGAACCAAATTTGCTGCTGTGCAACATGGAGGGGCAAGCCACCGCTTCAAATGCTGCCCAACCACAACATGAAGACTTTGACTTCTGGGAGTTCGTAACCTGTGCTAAATGCCATCTTAACTTTTCTTCCGATGGAGTTTCCGCACCTGCTGTACCTTTCTGGCTGACAGAATGTGGCCATGTTCTATGCAACTCGCATCTCAGTACGTCTTAGCCGGGTTAAAGAACGAGTGCATTCTACGCATAACCTAGGGACTAAATGTGCTGCGGTGACATACTTGTTTAGACGCCGACCAGAGCTGCCCAAGCTGCAATGCACAAGGCATCGAGCTCATGCCCCTCCAGAGGGAGGTAAGGACTCGGGATGCGTGGAATCTGTGATCTAACTGTCTTCAAGTTGCCTCCACCGATGTCGGACTGGTTCTGCTCTGTACCGTTCAAGTTAGATGCGCTTGCACAGACCGCTAAGGTTTCTCTGCCCCTTCACTCGCGGACACAGACTTGTGACAGTGAAAGATCTAACAATCAACTAGTTTCAACACGAGAGCCTGGCTGCTTCGGTACGCTATTACAAGAATCGCGCCTCACAGTATCGAACGCTGCTTGAGCGATGGAGGAACGACATGGCTGATGCTAAGGCCATTAAGAAGCAAGTGTTCTTCCCTTCCTTTTCTGTGTGCACAGCATACTTAAATTTCTATATAATTAGGGAAAACGAAGCGCTGAGGCGCGAAGTAGCTCAGCTACGTAACCAGTGGGGACCCCAGGAGCAAGACCAAAACCAACGGCATAATCAGCAGCATAATCATCAACACCAGGAGCCTGGCGAGTACCTCAACGGTAACGGAAAGCGGTTTTTAGTAGACAACCGGATGTATATATATGCGTCTCCTCTCCCTCCAATCGTGGATACGGAGCCAAAACGAGCATGCATAACTGACTTTTAACTATTTGCATCACAGATCGACATCGAGCCCGCGGTCGATCCATACACCGCTGGGTCCGCCACGCATCACGCTCCCGCCAGAGCACAACCCACCGCCGTTGTTCACGAAGTCTGGAGACTCAGACAGTAATATGGCCATACGAAGTGTTCAACAAGCAGGCAGGATTCAAGTTCCTGGCTCGAGTCACTTTGTCCAGTGAGCATTCTTTGGGCGACTCTTTGTAGGAGGGGAGTCATCATTTACACTTCCCTTCTAATCTCAGGCATTACGCATATAATCCTCCACAAACTCCTCAGACGCGTGCTCAGGCACAACAAGTTCTCTCGCATATACAGCAGGCCCCTATGCGACAGCAACTGGCTGTGCAAAATCAATCTTCGGGATCCGGCCAGAATGACCGGCGTCTTATGCCTCCACCGCCTACACCGGTTCGTGCGAAGCCACAGCAGGATCTCCCGCGAGAAAGGCAAGTGCAACATGCGACTCCGAGAGTCCCGACCTCGGCGCCGCCAGTGCAGAGTAAGTTCTCGTCTTAGCGAAGCATCCCGTTCTTTACGCTTCTTGGTCTCAAAATATCTTGTACACGACACGTCCATGCTTCGGACTTCTTCAGATGCGTTTACCTTCACCCCACGACGGCCTCAGCAGCAAATGTCAACTCCCGGTTACCGTCCCGTAATGCAAGGAGAACTACAGGCGGAAAAGCGGACACTCGGTCAGACACCTCGTCAGTTCGTCCCGTCCACACCCACTAGCGGGCCTCGACGCTTCGCACCGCCTACGCCATCGGGACCCCAACAAATTCGCCCTATTCCATCCACTTCAGGGAATCGGGCCGTAGCGGGCTTCCCTCAGCGCCATGCGCAACGCACAGCGTTTTCACCCTCGATGTAGCCTCATCACTTCTTCTAATGAATAGTTTGCATGGTGGCCCGTGCCCAACATGCTCCAGTAGAATAGCGAGCCTAACAAAGCCTACCGTCATTCGTTCATTCGCCTAGCGAGTTACTCATGCTGTGCTACTACCAGAATTGCCTCCAATTTTGGTGCCCGCCTGTTGCAGCGTGGGGGCTCATATAAGTACAGTTGATGCCAGCGGTGTTCAGGCTGTGCGGGTATCTGTGTCTGTGTCCTTGTGCCTCAAAGTTGTCCTTTTCCCTTTTCCACCACCCTAACTCCTTGAAGTGCCTATGTTGATTTTAATACGATGATGGGGTGGTTTTCCCAACTCCGCGCTGGTTACAGTCGAGCGTCTACCAGGGGTGATTCTGGTGATACACGTTGCGATCACGCTGTGATTTCAAGCGATTGCACCGTTCCCAATTGACTAGATATATTCTTATGCATAACTTCCATTCGATCTGATATTATATGTGCAGTACATCGGACTTGTACTGGCTATGCTGATGTCGTTCTTTTGCCGCAATCAAAGAACTAGTCACGGACGGGCCCTGCACTAGACGCCCGACGCCAGTAACAAAAGCCTGCGGTGGCCCCTGCACTTTTCCTTCTCTCTATCAATGCCCGCCATGAGCAGGCAGCTCAGCACACCAGACGCCATCGCCGATGCGGGCGCGCCAGACTCGGAGCGGCGCATACAGTCACCTCCTGGTCTGTCCGACGCGCCGGCGTCACACACACCTGGCGCCGCGTCACACTCACGCTCGCGCTCGCCGTGCCATGAGGAGCTTTCCCCGACATCGACTCTGATCCCGTCGAGTGAGGGCGCGGGTACGAGCGCAAGCTCGAGCTCAAGCCCTACCCCCCGGGACCCCTCTGTGGACTTTTTCTCGGCCACTGTAAAGACTGACCGCCACGCTAAGCTTGCAATGAGGAGGAGGAAGAGGGCGGCTACAAGTCCTGCCAGTGAGCCGAAGCCACCCCCAGTTACGACGAAAGACTGGACACTTGATGGGTTACTTGCGCTTGGGCCACGCATGCGGCCTGTCTCGCGTGTCTCCGCTTTGCGGGACGGTGCAGACCTCGGGGCCATTATCCGAAAGGCTGAGGCTGAAGGCACACCGCTGATTATCGACGGCTGGCAACACACCTCGTGCTGGCCGGGCGACAAACTGTTTGGCATCGAGTGGCTTCTTGAACATGGAGAACAGAGTATGTATCTCTTGCTTTATTTGGCACAGTCAAGCGGCAATTGATAACCATTCTTAGATATTTCCGTGAGGGACTGCGTATCCCGGGAAGACAAAGACATCCTATTCAGGGAGTTCGTTGATAAAAGCAGGTCCCTTTCCGAATATGCTGAGGATGGCGGTGCGTCCAAAAAAATGCGTCAATGGCTTCCTCTGAGTATAGCTTTAGAGACAGAAAGGCTGTACGGGAAGGATGCTATGTGTCCCCCGGAATGGCGAGACTGGCTTATGGAGAGTGGCCTACCAGAAATGCTCAAGCCGGGTGGAACGGAGGACGTCCTTGAGTTTCTACGAGAATCGGTATGCTTCTTTCTCGGGCTATTTCTTAATTCATCTAAATGGAGATGAAAGGAACGTGTCGAGACGCTCATGTGCTATCATGGCGTGGGCGATACCTTTACGGCTGCACATAAGGACCTTTGCGCGTCTTCGGGCCAGAACCTGTTGTGCTCGGCTGAAAACGGTGGTTCCGCGTTTTGGTTCATGGCTTCCTCTGCGGATGCACCACGGGCCCGAGCGTTCTTCAACGCGCGCGGCGAAGAGCTAGACCACGAGGCACATGTTGTGGCGCCCACGGAGCTTGCCCGCGCGCCTTTCCCCGTGTACGTTGCAGAACAACGCGTGGGAGACCTTGTACTTGTCCCTCGCCGCAGCTGCCACCAGGTTTTCAATCGTGGAGGTCTGACGACAAAACTATCCTGGTCTCGTATGATTGTCGACGGTCTCGTTACCGCCTTTCATCATGAACTTCCAATATACAGGCGGTGAGCGAGGCAGTGATTATAACCTGATTGGCGCTGATAATTAGTTATTAATTTTCATGAAACCTTAGCGTCTGTCGGCCCGAAACCTACCGCGTTAGGTTGCTCGTGTATCAGGCCCTCCTAAAGTTTACCAGAGACCTCAAGGAGGCTCAGGAAATGGTCACTGCTAATGCGGTAGGAACATCTACAGACGCACGTCAACAAATGAACGAGGAGCCCGCTGAAACCATTCTCGAGTCGCCTCTAACCACACACCCATCGTCTCCCGGGCATCCGCTTGATTCATTTCCGTCCTGTCCACCACTCTTGAAGGCTGAAAAAACTGGAACTAGCGTTTCTTTGTCCACTGAACACTGGAGGCTCGTAGAGAACGTCAGCACGCTTGTATCCGTATTTGAAAAGATCTTAAAAGAGGAGCATCAAGGAAATATGCAATGTGAACTGCGCCTCGCGCGCGTTCCGGATATCAAAACCTCAGACGTAAGTGTCCCAGCATCGGCGAACTCGTTGATTGGACACAGTGGTGTTCCGTCCATTCCTGCCCCAGCGCAGGCTACGCACCACGAGGGTGTCACGTGCGACTTCTGTGGTGCAGATATCTTCCAAAGCTTCTTCGAGTGCAAGCGTTGCGGCGAAACCGATTTTAATGGCGGCCGAAGTTTTACCACAGGCACTGAGGTCGACAGTATCGTGATCTGTCCGGGGTGCTACGTCGAGGGACGTTCATGCCCATGTGCGATAATGAATCCAGTGCAACGCTACCCTATGGATGTACTTTTGCGCGCACAAGCTGAAGCAGGGGCGCTACTCAATTTCGAGGGGTATGCTGAGAAGGGACGCAGAGAATACGTGAAAGTTGTCGCTCTCTCGCATCAGTAAGTCGAGGCTTTGAAGAATGGTGACTTGTTTCCTTTTCCTCATACTGATGTTCTCGGATACATAGAGCGATCCACAAACTTGTCGATCATCCTGGAATCTTCGCCGCCGCTTGCCAGCTCCTGAACGCCAGGATTTCGGGGTTACGGAGGGTATGCACCACACCGGGTTAATTTGCTTGCAGGTATAACACTTATATCTTATTATTACCAGAAATCCAGCCTTTCATGTAGGCAAGGCTCGCACTCCGTGCCTGCCGCAGGTGCCCTTAACTGCAAAAAGTGTCACGCAACGCGTTGTTTTAAACACATCCTTGCTGACGACATTTACGCGACCGAGGCGCTGGCGCAGTACGATAAGGACGATACGCACGAGGCTTGGCATGGCTATCATGTCAGCAACATGCGCGCGAAACGGCAGCGCCCCGAGGATATCCAGCAAATTGCGCAAGAGGCGGAAGAATCTGGCAGCGCATGCGACATGCGCAAGAGCCTCGTCCTGCACGCGCGGATCGGTGGTGCATGTCTCCCGCTAAGTACGAATGTCAGGGTAGGATGGTACGATGATGGTTGGCTTTCTGGCAGCGATTCGGTTAGTTGAGTCTGCAGATGCAATGAAAGAGGGTATTGAACATCATCTTTTGATAGACACTGGATTCCGGTTCCGAATCCGAGGGCTTTTCAAGGGCTGTTTTAGGAGAGGATGACGATTCGGCCTCTGTCGTAATCATTTCTCGCCCAACATCCCCAAAGCCAGCCAGGAAAAAAGGCTCTGTCCTAACCAAAATGTCGTCCTCCCGACAGGTCTTCGATTTCATTATGATACCAACCCTAACAAAAAAGGATCGGGAAAAATACCTCAGAGTAGATGCAGGCACGACTACAGAAGTGATTGAACTCACACCTGCTCCCGGAGTAGAGAGCACGAAAAGAGCGGAAGAGAAGGAACCAAGTTCATCACCCGATGATGTAAGGATATTCGTGTTCGTGACTCGGGGTCTCGAATTAAAACCTAATCCCACTCTTCGTCCCCAAGGTAATAACAGCGGTGTGCGAGCCAGACCCTGAAACGCCTCCTCCTGCCCTCTCAGGTGACAGCGAGGCCGTAATGGCCCCAATAGCTTCTGTGGTTTCTGTGGATGATAATGCCGAGCAATGTAGACGCGAGGATTCCCCAACGGTAGAGACCATCGACCCTCCTCTTGCGAGCGCCCCTGGGCAACCTCCATCAGTATCGCAGATACCGGAGGCTACGACTCCGCCTACTGTAGATATTCCTGGGCCGCCTTTACCAGTATCGCAGACAACGGAGGCTACCGCCGCATCCACTGTAGATATTCCTGAGCCACCTGCATCAGTATCATCAGCAACAGAGCCTATTTCCCGCCCTGTCATAAGTGCTCCTGAACTGCCTGCACCGACACCAGCGACAACGGTGGTATCAGTAGATACGACCGTGCCCCAAGCCCCTCAACTACCCGCTCGTACATCGACCGCGTGTTCTGCCAGTATTGTCCGCCCAAGACCTGCGGCTCGGGCCGAAGTACAACCCGTTACGGCTACTGAGCCGCCCAAAAAGCGCACCCGGCGAAAAGCGTACGACGAGGCATCGGATGAGGACGAGGGCGAGAGCGACGCACCTCTTCTTAAGAAGCGTCTTCCGACAAAGCGTGTCGTAACTGTGGAGAACAACACAGTGGGGGACCTCGGACAGCTAAGCTTTTCGGGCAACAAAAAAGTCACGGATAAATACCGTAAGGCTGGTCTTAGAGGTGGTGGTACTAGGGCACCTGCACCTTCCGCCAATCCAGCCCAGTCCGTGCGCCCGCGTGCACCTGTGAATACTGCGGCCCCAGTCGAACCCACTGAGACTGCGCGTGTAAGAACGCGTGCTCGACCGGCGTCTACTACGCGTGAAGCCGTTACGGTTCCCGATGCCGCTCCGGCTCGCCCCTCTACATCGGTACCGGCGCGGTTGCTTCCTTCAAAGAAAGTCTCTTCGTCAATATCTATGACTATTTCTGATGATGCGCGTGCAGTGTCACCGTCACCGTCCTCGTCCTCGAGCCACTACGTTTCCGGAGCGTATTCCATAGCTAAGCCACCCGAATATGGCGCGATGTCATTTGTTGACCCTGGGATTGGGCCAATGGCGCAAATGCGCTCGGACCTCGACAGAATCAAAGAGTCATTGTCGGACAAGAACGGTCAAAGCCATAATTTGCAGCAATTGGCGTTTGGCCACTTGAATAGCAGCTTGCGCAAAATGGAGGCGCGAGAAGAATCCCTGATGAAAAGAGTCGAACAACAAGACGCCGTAATCGACGACCTTAGAGAGCGAAACCATCATCTCCAGATGTGCATCGCGCATTTGGAGAGGCAGGCGGCGTCGGTCCTGATTCAGGGCACAACGATCAATGCCAGTGTCGGCGGGAGGCCCCAGGCACGTACTCCTCAAGCTCGTCCTTTGCTTCGATTCAAACAGAGCTGACACTTTTTTTGCTTCTACATAGATTACTCGTCCTGTGATGCAAAATGATAATCATCCGGAATACAGAAATAATGGCAAGTGGTACCCCTACAACCGCATGCCGTTCAACAAGGGGTACGGGAAATATTGGAAAGTAAGGGATGATAGACAGGGTCGGTGACTTCCTCTTCCAGCCTGGCCCAGTCTGTAATCACTAACCGTTCTCCCTTCAAACCCCAGGACACCCACCATGGCAGTCGGAGGAATTCAAGCAGCAGCACTATGAGAAACGCGCCGAGTATCAGGGCGGACACGGCGGCGAGCAACGGCCGAACGGCATGCAGCCACATCAAAACAAGAGGAAACGTGAGCCAGATGGGCCAATAATCTACGAGCGTGCACCACCGACCGCACCGTACGCCGACCGGGAGGCGGCACGGCAAAGGCAGAGCTCGGCTCCGGAATTCCGCAGGCGCATGGACTTTCATGAGTTTCGGAAGCGGAAGCGCTCTGCGGCCGGGGTCCAGGAGCCGGGCTCGCCGCAGCGCTCCGAGGCGCCGGACTGCGCACCGGAGAGCGGAGTCGGCGACGGCGACCGAGACGGCAACGGCAACGGCAGCGGCTCCGCACCCCGGGCTGCTTCCACTCTTGCGTCAGCATCTCCCCGCGCGCCATCGCCTGCTCTCGTTCCGGATCCGGATATCGCGACGGTACAAATACGCCTCTCCCCGTGTCTGCGGCGTCGAGCAGTAGAAGATCTGTTTCCGCTGGACCCGGACTTGGCGTAGATATGGATCCGCGGACGTACGCCGCGTCTGCAGCTGCCATCCGTACGTCTCTTCATCTTTCTATGCCCAGATATCGCTCACACGTGTATTGATTTTTTGTCTTTTTACAGACGACCCAGCTGTCGTCGACAATCCTTGGGAGGGCTATGAGTGCCACGCGCCCTTCTAGACCATCCGACCCTCGTCATACCCATCCTTTTATGTTCTCTAAAGATGCCGATCGGTACCTGCCTGGACTTATTCTTCCTTTCTGTCGTTATATTCTCCTTCTTTTCCTTGGTTCTTGTCTTGTATTCAATGTGCATATGCTGTCCTGCTTGTTTTGTACCGCTATCCTTGCACACTTTTTGTCAATTGTTTTGTTGCTTTTCTTCCTTATACCTGCTTCAATACCATTTCTCTCCACCTTTTCTGTATTACACACACACACGCACATGCACATGCACATGCACATGCACGCCGCTTTCGATAAAGCCAAAGGAATCAATCCATTTCATGACATTCATGTTCATTGTATATGCCTTCATCGTAGCTTTCCCCGCCGGGGGCTATTAGTGTAGGGACCGGAGTGTACTTATATCGTGGAAAAAGAAGGAACCGCGGAATCGGATACCGGAAACCGAAGATCTGAAAGGGGAGGGGGGGGAGCGTAAGTCTTTCGGGGGGAGGGATGGAAGAAGAGGGAGGGGTGACTTCGGAGAGCCGGAAATGAAATGAAATGAAAATGGAAGGAGCAGATAGGGAGTGTGAACAGTGCTGGTTGTATTAGTTGCAAGACCTCCTGCAGCCCAATAAGTTCGTAAGGAAGAGAGGGAAGGGAAGAAGTCATGGATAGATAGTTGATTGGATCGACTAAGGGGAATCGCATCGTGCAGGCGGGGAATATGTATAAGGGAAACGAGCCAATGGCACATGGGTATGTGAGGAAGAAAGGGTGAGAAAGGGAAGACAAGAAGAATCGGAAGAAGAAGAAAGAAAGAAAAAAAATCCAAATGACTGACCGGATAAAATGGAAAACGCATAATGAACAAGCGAGCGCCGCTCAGTTAGAGGACGAGAAAGCATAGCTTTAGAGCAGGATTGGAGAAGAAAAAAGAATAACAGATGTCGACGAGAATGACAAAGAAAGAAGGTAAGAAAGGTTCCAAGCAGATCAACCACAATGGCACGTCAAGATCCTGACGATTAATAGAGGCTTCGGAGGATCCTGCTCGTATTCCTGCGCTGCATCGTACCCTCCACCTGCCGAGACACCAACCTCGCCACCTCGCGCGCGCACGTTGCTCAGCGCTGGGGGAGCTGCGGAAACCATCGGAGGCGTGTGTCCATAACTGTTTCCGGCGTACGCATCTTCAGGCACATCCGCCGGAATCGCGTCTGGACCGTATGCACCCCCCACCTGCATGGTCGCGTACGGGTGGCCGGCCTGCTGCTGCTGTTGCATGCTCACACGGCGGGCAGCGTTCGGTGTTACGACCGAAACATCGACCTGCGCCGCGGCGCTGTTCGGCGTCGACGCGCCGAGCAGACCACCCGGGACGAGCACTTTTGGGATGTCGTGCGTCCTCGATCCGCGCCGGACGTGTGCGGGAGTGGGCGACGCGACGCCCGGTTGCTGTTGCTCCTGAGCTGAGACTCGCCGTCGCGGATCCTCCTCGCGACCCCGTCCGCGTTCTTCGCGACGGCGGTCAGGTGTCGCCGATGTCGAGCCTGAGCCTCCAAGCTACCAGAAAGTGGTTCAACAGGATGAATGACGAACAGAGAAGATTAGACACGCACGACTTGGGACTCCCAACCTCGACCTCCGTTCAGTTCATTCCAGTCGTACCTCTTGTCGTCTACTTCTCCCAAATTCTTTAACACCTTCGCAAACAGCTCACGCAGGAAATCGTAATCCGGAGTCTCCTCGAAGCCAAGCTTGCGTACGTAGTTCAGGTATATGCTGAATTCCTCTACAGCGAAGCAAAATTAAAAGAATAAAACATAAAAATAAAAGTCAATAATATGTTGAACGGTCAATTCGAAGGCGACGCACCAGGGAGTCCCTCACAAAGCTCCTTAATCGGCGTCGTCTGCTTTTTCTCACCGATCTTCTCATACTTTTGTTTGTTAGTAGCGGCCTTGAGACCCTGCCAGGGTAAACTCCCACGCAGGAAGTACATAAAGACGTGACCGAGCGCCTCCAGATCATCTCGTCGTGATTGTTCTGTCAGACGGTAAATATCTTGAGCGTGATGCGCAGGACAGCCGCACTAACCACGCCCCAAATGAGTGTTGATGCTCATGTACCGCGCCGTCCCACTGAGGCTCTTGCGCTCACGATAGGGGATGTGCTGCTTGGTCTTAGGGTCGCGGTACTGCTTCGCCATACCAAAGTCAACGACATGGACGAGGTTGGCATTCTTCGTCCCCGGTCGGCCGATGAGGAAATTGTCAGGTTTGATGTCACGATAAATGAGGTTCTTATCATGAATAGTCTGCACGCGCGAGATCTGCAGATAAAGTATATTTCGTATGAGCTTCGCCGGACGTTGCTAGGACACGGTACACGGCGGGCGCGCACCATCTCTCTCGCCGTCATACAGACGGTTTTGACGGAGAACTTGCGCCCGCACATGTCGAAAAGGTCTTCGAGACTCGGGCCCAGCAAGTCGATGACGAGGATGTTGTGTAGACCCTCTTGACCGAAATGATATATCTGGGGGATGCCGGCTGCGGAAAAGAAGTTAGCTGGTGTGAATAGACACAGACTTTTGAACGAGGGACTGGTACTGACGACATCCTGCAAGGATCCGGTACGAGCGACACTCATCCCGTAGCTGCGGCGCGTCCGACTTGCGTGGTTCCTGGTTGAGAGGGGTACAGGGAAAGAGGGGTCAGCGATCGGCGGCGGGTGCACTAGGGGCCAACGCACAAACTTGATGGCGACCGTCTGCGAGTTGAGCAAGTTTGTGCCTGTGCGCAGGGGATTAGCATCTGTCCGGCGGGGGCGAGCTGCGGGCGCAGGCGGGCTTGGACAAATATAAGGACTGGGCGCACACCTTCAAAGATGACGCCGAACGAGCCCTCGCCGATCTTCTTTCCGACGCGGTAGTGCACGCCGACGAGGTTGTTCGACGACGAGTGCGCGCCGTGGGAGGCCATGGCGGGGATGGGCGGGGAATGAGGACGAGGGGGGGACGAGGATGAGGTCGGTGGACAAGAAGCGAGCTCGAGCTGGGTTGAGTTGAGCTGCACCCAATTCCGCGGTACGAGCCGCTCGCTTTGCCGAATCTTACGCCTCGTGGGTCGCCTGCTTAGCTAAGAACAAGAGGGAAAATATATTCCAATTTCGCGGTAGCTATTACACTCGAAGCAAATTATCCGGCGCAGACAAAAGCGTAAGAACGAAGGTCAAACTACTAAGGAGGAGCCATAGCGTTATGATAAAGTAAAATACATGCAAAACGCGGCAACAAAGAAAACCGGAAGAACGAGAAAGCGTGGGCGTGGGCGTCGCAACTAAGGTTGTGGGGGTCGACGGTACGCGTGGCCATAAGTGGGGGTTACGTGCAGAGGGTCATGTAGTCTGTGAGCAGAACAGGAGAGTATGACGTGTAGGGTATGTGGATCAAAGCCGCCTGGGAAATTAAGGAGAGAAGAAAGGTGGAAGAAAAAGAAAAAGTAAAGTAAAACAATGGGAAGACAAACGCACGCGACTGTCGCCTCAGGTTACTGTCACCATTGCACAGGATATGCAGGAGAACACGTTATCGGAGGGCGATGTCGACCTGTAGAGTGTTGCAAATGTCCACAATAATTCAACAGACGCTCCCATCATGGTCCTGATCGTCTCTTTCACATAGTAACTCCCTTTCTCTCCTCATTTCACTTTTACTTCCTCTCCGTTTCCCCAGCCTCAACCCGCCATACCCAAGCCACGCCTCTTTAGCGGAACTCAAATGTTGACTGGAAACGGTCCTTGACGTGTGTCAAAGACAGCTGTTGGTATCTGGAAAGAAAACATTTCAGACTGAGTTAGCGACCAGCAAGAGGCTTACAACTTACGGTTCTGAATTCTGGTGGAAGTAGAATCCACGCATTAATGCCTTGGGCTCCTCAACCGGTTTCCACCGTCTTGCGTCGCATCTTGTCGTTGTGACTTGGCGGAAGATGGTGCGAACCCGCTATCTACACAGACAGGGATATCCGTCTGCGATGGAACCGGAGGTGTCTGCGACTGAGGATCAAAGTCGACGCAAACGTAGTAAAAGCCTTCCGGACGGGGGAAAGGAACATCAGTTGCCCGAACAGCTTAACCAGTAGATATACCTTACCTGCAAAGCTCGCGCCGCTGATATCTTGCACGCGGTGATCCGGAACAAGGAAGCGCTCCTTCCAGCGCATGAAAACGGCCGGACGAGATGTATTCGCCGGAAGCGTCAAACGCGGTTCTATCAGGTCCTTCTGCACTGCCCGGAACGCAGGGAAGCGTGCCCAGTGAACCATATCCTCCTGGCGGGTCGCGCCCCAGTCTTGCGTATCGAAACCGTGGCGCATGCCGATGATCTGGGCGTCAAAGTACGTAGTGAGCTCCGGCCAATCCTCAGTCAGCCCGCGAATGCGCAGGTACCCGCAGAGGTATGACGAGGCGAAGTCGACATCCTGTAGAAAGTAGAAGTGAAAGAAGAAAATAAGAAAGGTCGGGATGAGACATCAGCACGGAAGACTAAAGCGGCAGGAACCGGGATCGCTACTGACCACGATAGTGACGTTTACGTCGTAGCTATTTCGACCGCTCTTCTGCGAGCCTTTGAATGTGGCCCCGGGATAGAGACATTTGTAGCCCTTTGAGCGCACTCGCAGTCTGCTTATGTCCACTAAAGGGTCCGGGTAGCCGTCGTCGCACTCGCTCGAGGACGGGGAAAAGCTGCTGTTCGAGGACGATGTTGGCGAGTATGCCTGGTCCGGAGGAGAGTGTTGGGAGATACGGAGTGGAGAGTGTTCGCGCGGGTGTTGTAGTGCAGAAGAGGGTATAGGCATGGGTGGTGTGGCGTGCATTCCAGTCGTGGTGAGCAGGCGCGAGTTGTCGGGAACGAACCCATCTCTTTCACGTCTGCGCACCTCATCGTCGCCGCCCTCGCTGTCACTCGATGACTCGACGGGTAGCAGGCTGTCGACCTGCACGAACAAAGACCCTATTCTGTGTTGTGTACGGCGCGAGGCGTCGTTTTCTCGGTCCCGCTCGCAGACGCCGTCATCCAAGTCCTGGACCGGTGCGACAGCCACATAACGGGCGAGACGCGCCTCACGACATGCACTGCAAAAGTTGGCGGTCTCGCTTGAGCCTGGGGGGTAGGGCCCGGTGGGTGTCGCGTCAGCGTTAAGAGGTCTTTGACAAGCCGAACAACGCTTTGTCTGAAGGGCGTCGTCGGAGAGCAGCACGACGTCCGCGGGATGGCTGTGGGGGCGTTCTGAGGGCATAGCGATGCACCTGGCTGGCGGAAATTAGTGGACACGAGGAGGAGGAATTTGTCGTCGCAGGGGATGAGAGCGGAAGCTGATGGTCGCAAGAGGAAAGCTGCAGAGAGTCAGTCACGTTCCCAAATCGCGTCCTCTGGTTTTCAACTTGCAGTAGCCGCCTCCTCTTTTTTCTTTTTTGCAAACGTAACATCCCCATCTCGCTTAGAATGCTGCACACAAATCACTCAATCAAATTAGTTACATCCTCGTTATCTCAGGCTCGCCAATGATGGCATTCGGGGCGTGGCTCGATCGCACCCCGACCAACAGCGCCGTCACGATATCCCTCACGTCGCGGTCCAACTGCGCCGGACTCTACTCTAGTCTCAGCCGCCGCCGCCAAAATAAATGCGCGGTGTTGGCTAGCGTAAATCGACTATTAGTACTGTGTTGTATTCCGGATCCTGGAAGTTGCTTATTGCGCTCTATCTATAGCACAAACTAGCTTCCGACTCGACTATCACTGGCATTCATCTCCATCTCCATCTCCTCCTGCTTCACTTCGTCCGCGGCACAACCTGGCCCAAGCCGTCCGGAAGTCTAGGCGCCGAAAGCAGACGCCGTTGGGCGTAAATAGTCCTTCGACTCGGCGGCGCCAGTCGTCACCCACTGCCTCCCCGTCAATGGTAGAGTCTACGGTCCTAGTTCCCAGACAGCTGCTACAAGGTCCGAAACTATTCAGGCCACTGATAGCGCGGCATTAACAACTGGGGTTACTGGGGCTATGTCGCCGACGATGCCCATTGCAAATTATAAATGATCTCGGATCTTCATATTTTCAAACACGTCAGAGCAACAACCAGCAACACAGTGCTAGGGCGATCTGGGGAACGGCTTGCCTCTCTATGTCCCTTGCTATTCGGCCTTCATGCAAAGCTGATCATGTGGGTTTCAATTGCAGCACGCAGTACTTGGATCCGGGGCCCGCCAATTTCATATAATCTCCGGCGGGCGCGAGGGCACTAATAAAAAGCTGCGGAACTTCTTCGCCCGAGCCGCCCATGAACCTCGCATCTCGGACACAAGGAGGGTTCTGCTTCTTTGGCTTCTGCGTCTATCGCTGTATTGGGCGTCTTCGTCTTATCCCTAGCTCTACCCCCGCTGGTTGGTCGGCACAAAGGCTGTTACCACTGCCTCGCCCCTGTTGCAAGAAGATGTTAAGCCGATTTACGACGGCGATCACTGATCCAGACGGCACCTACACTTCTCGACTAGGACTAATCTTATCTGGACGCTCATTCGTCCGGCACTTGCAGTGCAATGCATGCTGATTCTCGTGATGATGGTGATCAGTTTGTTAAACGTACTACGCCCCACTTATCGGTGGGAGCTCCGGCGAGCGGACCGTATCCCACTCACCTCTCTGTCTTTAAGCCAATCGAAGCAGTGACATCCGGAATGTGCCCCTGCATCCATACCTTGAACGTCAGCCACTGTGCCTTTCCCCCCACAGTTCAGGCCCCCCGATGCCGCAATCCGCTTCTCGAGACAAAGGGCTCGTCCGTCTACAAGCGGGGGTGATTACGACAGCATGGCGCCGCAAATACCGGTGCGGCGCGGGGAGGAGCCTCGGGCTCCATCCCTGTGAGCCCGAGGCCATGACTGCCCCGGACACAGTAATCGACGGAGCTACCACGCCTGGATCGAGCTTGGGAGCGCACGAGCCGAAGACGGAAGGAAGGCACGGACAAAGGGGGATGGACTCACTCCGAGCTGGGCGAAGATGAAGAGGTCGATGAAGTCTGGATTGTCATGGGACTCGGTGGATCTCGACGCGTGTAGAACTCGATCGGAAGGCGCTGGCTGCACGTACTGCAGGAACATACCCGCGCTTCCCCATGAGTCATCCGCAGCGTCGGAGTTCTTCTAGCTGTGCTCGCAAGCTGCCGGTCCCACCCAAGGTCCGCTAACCGGGAATTGTGCCCAGTTATGGGCTGGTTCTCCCCTGCTACACAGCACCTGACGTACTGGCACACGTTTTCAGTGTGGGCGGAAACGCTTTACGAGTGTGGCTGAGTAAGTTTATAGGTGCATATAGGCTCGCCTTATCACCCTAAGGTAAAAGTAGACTACTTACCGCAAGGGGATATCACCTGCGGCGCACTCAGGTCGCTTCCTAGGTTCGGGCGTCTGCAAAATAGTTTGCATGTCCAGGGCTTCCTCCTGGCGCTTCTCGGTCTTCGCGAAGGACGGACTCAGTATAGGTGACAAGACCCATATGGACAGGACACCAACCTCTTTGCGGCTCGAAGAGAGAAAAGAGGGAGATCTGCCTTCCAACATCATTTTCCCGCGCCCTATGTCCACGAGAGATGCACGAATCAATGAGATTTGAAAACCCCCGATCTCGCTCTCTTTTTTCTCCCTTTGGGAAGCTGTGCCACTTTTCCAATTCGTATTGGAGTTCGTCGTATGAATGTAAGACGCACATGTACACTGGAGAGATGCGGTGAATAACAAATATTGAATCCACTTATTTGCAAAGACGTCGAGAACAAGAATATTCACGTGTGTAGAGTTATTTTTAACAAACCATGTCTATTGAATACAGTTTGCAGTAACTGTTTATATATGCTGTGTCAATGAACACCTAGGCAAGAAGTTTACGAGGAGACGACTTACTTTTACAAATACCAACCCTACATAGCAAGCGCGTGGACTACTAGAACAGCTTCCTCTTCTCAAACCGCATCAGTCTTCGCCGGCAGGCAGTTCCTCTTCCAGGTACTTCACGAGCTTGACGCGCATCTCCGTGGTCTCGTCGCCCCGCAGGACATCGCTTACAAACGTGGCTTCTACCTGCATTTGTATCTGCGCCCGAGTAGGAAACAAGGACATGGTAAGTGATCGTCTCTCAAAACCCTGCAAAACGTGGGACGCATACCATCTCCAGTGCGCCGCGAATGACACCGCAGAACACGTTGCTGTACCACAGCCCACCCTGCAGCGCCTCATCGGGAAGCTCGACGAATTCGGCGAGCGGGTTCTCGTCGAACGTTAGCGTGAAGAAGGTGCCAGGCGCTGAAGATGCGGCGACCTGGGGTGCTGCGGAGGACTTGGCGGCCGGTGCAGGTGCACTATGCGTCACAGTCGGCGATATATTCAAAAACGACTTGAACCCGACCTGCGCGAGAGAGGAGAGAAAAGGGATAAGCAAGCACCATAAGCTGCAGACTAGACGCCGTGATGGCACCTTGGACACGACCTCGCCTGTCTCCCTGAAGTCCGCACAGCGGCCGAGGTTGCTGCGCGCGAGGAAGTCCTCGATAAGGCGCGTGCCGATGTTGTACCCCATGCGCTCGAGCTGCGTGTTGACTTCCGCGTAGTCCTCGTAGTCCTGTATGAGCTGCACGACGAGCGCACCGTAGGTCATCGCGAACAGTTCCGCGTTCTGCCAATAATCGCGGTGTTCAGCGTTCCGCGAAACGAGGACGGGGACGGGTCGAGCGCGACTCACGATCTTCTCCGTACGCCCCTTCCAGAGGTCCTCGCCGATGGCCTTGTACTGCTTGCTCGTCGTCGCCATCGTCGTCGTCGACTGTACGCCGGGGACGCGATTGGCCTATTACAGCCAAGGTGATCGCCGTCAATTCCGCATATAGCAAGTGCTTCAATCTTCGCTTAGTCTGCCTCCTTCTTGAATTGTCACCATAACTTCTCAGTATGTCTCCGAGTCGCATTCGAAGGTGCAAGTTGTATACAAAACTATTTCCCCTCTTCCGTGCAGGGGCTTGCATTGTTCTCTAGCACTGAAGAATTTGTAGAATGACTCGGTGAAGCCAACTGCCGCCCCAACTTGAAGAAACTTAATGACTCCCTCGGACGTTCCTTGCTTCAATTTTCATCCGTTAATCTCAGGAGCTAGCATCCGCAAAAGATGAACATCCGGAACCGCGCTCTACCGAAGCTGCAGGGTATCTTAGTACTTCTGAGCACTCGGAAGCGCCTGCAACCTGAGCCCCTCCCCTTATGAAGTAGTCACTAGCGCCTGAGACAACTCAATCATCGTCATCATACCTGGCAGAATTGTATGTTTCCAACTCGCTAGCGCTGCTCGAGGCGCCTATCCTTCCCGTTACAGTCAACGTCGCCGCACCTGTAGGCGCTACTCTTTTATCACTTTTGTTGGGACCTCGGTGGTGGCTATGGCGGGCTGGTATAGCGACTGATCACTGAGTGTTCCGAGTATAGCATACTGCGACTCCTGACTCACCAGGCGCTTCTCTAAGCACTTCTCTACGGGTCAAATAAATCCACGTCTAAAGAAATGTGTGTCTGTGATGGTCATATATTCTAACAATAAACTTGTTTCTGACGAAGTCCCCACTCTGCTATTCGTCACGGGTGTTCTCTGCGCATTCCTGGTTTTCGTGCGTGCCCTGACAAGTTAATCGAATCCTATTACCCACCTCTATTCTATGGTCATTATGTTCCGGAGTCTAAACAATCTCCTTAATACTATATGGCTGAGTATTGTAACTAATCAGACTAAACATACAATTGAAAAGAGGTGTCTTTCCAATTTCTTGTTTTATCGTGCCAAAACACATAGCTGTATTATGAATACAACTCAGAAAGCAGTCAAAAAGTCAACAGTCTCAAGGAAACAACCCATTGAATAGTAGAGGAAAAACAAACAAAATAAATATTGTGCACCGAAGTGCATTCCACTCTGAAAAGCGTGTCATCCTTGTGCAGGGGCCATGCTAATCTTCTCTGTATCGTTCCAATTTTTTCGTATGTCACCCCGAAGGGGACACTGTTCTTCGTGCGCTAATTTTACCCAATGCAGCAGTTTCGAGTTTCGGTCAGTGGGCGGGTCCTTGCAGCTTGCTTAGTCATTGCTCACGTTTTCGACGCCGCGGTCTCCTCCATCGTGCACTCACTTCGCTCACCGCCTGCACCATCTAGACATGCCGCCGAAAGCAGACATCAACAAAGCGGGCTGGGAACAGAGCGAGTTTCCGATTCTCTGTGAGACCTGTGCGTAGTCCTTTTCTCGTTCTTTGAGGCTGCTAGCTCACTCCAACATGCAGGCTTGGGCGACAATGCATTCGTCCGCATGGTACGTTTCTTCGGTCTGACTTATCCTATACCTCAATCATCTAATTCCCTTCTTCAGTCGAAGCAGGAGTACGCCCGCGCGTGTGGTGCCTGCGCGCGGCCCTTCTCAGTCTTCCGCTGGAACCCAGGGGCAGGCATGCGTTTCAAGGCCACAGTAGTATGCCAGACATGCGCAAAGATCAAGAACGTGTGCCAGACGTGTCTGCTTGACCTCGAGTACGGCCTCCCGACGCAGGTCCGCGACACCGCGCTCGCGCTCAAAAACCAGGCCCCGAGCAGCGACATTAACCGCGAGTATTACGCGCAGAACATGGACGGCAAGGTGCGCGTGCCCTGATGTTTCGCGTGGGGTGATTGGTGCTGATTGTGTCTGTGACTCGGCGTAGCTTGATGGAAACAAGACTTTGTTGGACTCGGGCCGTGCACAGTCGGCGGGGAAGGAAATGTTGAAGCAGTTGGCACGTACGGACCCGTATTACAAACGCAATCGGCCAAAGATCTGCTCGTTCTTCGTCAAGGGCGAGTGCACACGCGGGAACGAGTGTCCCTATCGGTACATTCTTCATCTTCGTCCGTGCTTGAGACATGACGTACTGACGTCCTTTCATAGACACGAGATACCGGCGGACAACGAATTATCGAAGCAGAACATGCAGGACCGGTATTACGGCCGCAACGACCCTGTTGCACGCAAGATTCTCGCAGGGAACGCAGAGGCGCAGGGCTTAAAACCTCCGGAAGACCAGACAATTGTACGTTCTCCTTACGGAGTCTATCTTTATAGATTGCTTTCTAATACTTACCGCCACTAGACCTCCATCTTCCTCTCCTCCCTCCCAGCCTCGGCCTCGGAGCAGAGCATCCGCACACGTGCCGCACAGACGCTGTCCTCCGTCTCCCCCGCGCAGATCAAGTCCGTCGTGCACGTCGCCAAGTCGCGCTGTGCGTTTGTGAACTTCACGGACCGCGCCTCCGCCGAGAGTGCGGCAGAGGCGTGGGCCGGCGGTCTCGAGATCGACGACTCGCGCGTCAACGTAAAATGGGGGCGTAGCCGACCGAAGAAGGGTGGGCCGGAGGCAGCCCCCGCGGCTGCTTCGTCTTCCACTGTTGTTACTGCATGATCGTCCATATCTGTATTATTCATGTGCCATGTATAATTATTCCTCGCGATACACTACACTACATTTACCATTTGCAACGCTTTATCTGGGCTCGGTTTGCAGCAGTCAATGAGGAAATCAACAATGAGATCAATTACAATATGTTGTATTCTTCTACATGTGTGTCTATCGGGCCTGTACGTAGTCGTCGATGCGCAAGAGCAAGCACACAGTCTCCGTCGAAAGCTCAAGTGCGCTCGTCGACACGAGAAGCGGCTGCACGACGTCCTCCTCCAAAATATTCGAGATCAAGCCCTGAAAAGAAGAGAATTGAGAAGTAACCAAAGGAAAATTACCGAGACACGTACCGTCCGCACGTTGATCCCTGCGTTGCGCTCGCCGAGGGCATGCCGGTTACGCAGCTCGGTCACGATCGCGATCGGGTTCATGCCCGCGTTCTCCGCGAGCGTCGTCGGGATGACCTCGAGCGCGTCCGCGTATGCCTGGAAGCAGTACGCCTCCATGCCTTTCAGCGTGTGTGCGTATTGCGACAGAGCGCGTGAAACGTGAATCTCTGGCGCGCCGCCGCCTGCGATCAGCGCTCTGAAGTTTACGAAAGAAAGAGATGGTCAGTATGCTCTGGGAATTCGCGTCGAGTAGTGGTACGAGACGTACCGCTTCTTGACGAGACAGCGCACGACGCACAGCGCATCGTGCAGCGAGCGCTCGTTCTCCTCGAGCACAAGTGAGTTCGCACCCATGGCAAGCACGCTCACCGTGCGACCTGGGTTCCGCACACCCGTGATCTTGACGAACTTCGCGCCGGCCTTGCTCGTCTCCTCGACGAGCTCCGCCACACCGAGCTTGTCCTCAGTGAACGCCTCGATGTCCGAGATAGGCTTGCACCCCAGGCTCTTCGAGAGGAACTCGATCTCGTCGCGCTCGACGTCTTTGACGACGAGGATTTTGAGTTTCGCGAGAAAGTGCAGGGAGAGGTCGGTGACGGCGTCGCGCAGGATCGATTTCTGGATTAGCAGCACATTACAGTTTGCTTTTTTGATACGTTTGCACAGGTTGAGGAGATACTGGCGCTCCTCTTTTAAGATCTTGTCCATCTGGCGATAGTCATTTACGATAACGGTGTTGTCCATCTGCAAAATCAATTGCCTTAGTACCCGTTCTAGCCAGCAGGAGACATAGCTTACGTCCGGTTTGGGAGCACTGAGCTGGAATTGAATGATCCCAATTTTTGCCTTCTCTACACGTGTCGGTCCGCCTCCTGCTACGACGACGTTCTGGTTTAAAACCACGCCGTCTACCAGTTCCGTGTCCTCGATCGTCCCCCCTACCTTCTTCACAATGCGCACATCACGGAGATCAACATTTGATGAGGTCGCCGTAGCTAAACGGGTGACCGCAGAGACAGCAATAGGAGCAAGGGTTGACGAGTATTGTGATACAATCTGGATGAGATCAGCTTTCTGAAAATATCACGCCAAGCCGAGGGTCGCCTACCTTTGAGTACAAGGAGGTCGTTGCCGCGCGGAGTAAGCTTGCCCTATCACTAAGATCCACCGGCGTCGAAATTTCAGTCAGATATTCGACCGATTTTGCAGCTGCCTTAGTGAACGACTCGGCAATGATAGTTGGGTGCATCCCCTTTTCCAGCATCTTCTCCGCGGCTCCCAGAAGGCTACCGGCGAGTACAACGACCGATGTCGTACCATCGCCGGCTTCGATGTCTTGTGCCGCGGATAGATCCACAAGCTGAGAGGGAATATCAGTACCGGAGAGGAAATGGCAGACAATATGCGTACCATTTTTGCAGCCGGGTGGAGAGCCTGAATACTCTTTAGGATGGTGGCACCGTCATTCGTGATAATGACCTCTCCTTTAGGCGTTTGTATCTGGGGGGCGACATAAGAGCAAATCGACTAATTTCCGTAGCATTAACGCACCATCTTGTCCATACCCCTTGGACCCAGGGATGTCCGCACGGCATCGCTAATCGCTGCACATCATGACAGTTGTCAGCTTCCACGATTGCTTTCTTCATGCACAAATGACCTTTTGCCGCCGTCATGTTCGACAGACGCACTTCCTGCGGTTTGCTCTGTGCATCGACGCGTCGTCAGCTTCAGCTTCTCGACAAAATTCCGCAGGCAAACTTGCCTTGTCATTGAAAGACCTATTTGCGCCGGTGTTACCTGCACCCGCCACGACTTTTGGCTGCATTGACGAAGACATGTTGCAGCGGACGAAGATGAGGAAATAAACGGGCTAATAGTAGAGACGCGTGAAGATAGACGAGCCATAACGGATTAGCTAAGTGATTCCGTAATAGGAAGGACGTATGCGTCGTGCAGCGCGTCGGGACTTGCGCGTACACCTTGCCCCTTCACCGCCATCTACTTCACGTACAAACATCGCTCAAATTATCTTTCAATGGTAACAAGGACGCCCTCGTATATACGAATAATTTTGCTAACATGTTATGTAGTTTGGTGGAGATGATCCATTTGGCGGCGCCGGGCCAGGCGGCCTCTTCGCACAGCTCGCCCAGTGCGTAATCTACTATTTGAGTTGGTGGCTCGTGCTCACCCATGTATGCAGGGGATTTGGTGGCGGCTTTAATCCTAACCAGATGAGGAGGCCAGCGCGGCATTACGATGAATATATGAAAGCGTATAGCGTGGCCATGCTGCCCGGCAATGAGCGTACCAACTTAAGTTACGGCGGCAAGAGTGAGTCGCTAACTCTACCTCAACGGAAATCGTGCACTAACACAGAACTTCAGTAATTATGCCGCCCTCGGCGCTCGCGAATCTGACGGCCTTGGATTTGGAGTCGCCCTGGATGTTCAAGCTTAGCAATCCACAGAACCCTGCCGCCTCAACTCATGCAGGTGTCCTGGAATTTATCGCCGAGGAGGGCTGCGTCCATCTACCATATTGGATGATGAAGACTTTGCGGCTGAACGAAGGCGATCCGATCCGCATTACGGGTGCAGAGCTCTCAAAGGGTCGCTTCGTTAAGCTCCAAGCGCAGTCGGTCCATTTCCTAGAAATTTCCGACCCAAAGGCCGTGTATGTGTATACCACTCGTGATAGTGCTGTGGCACAAGCTGACTTGTCTTAACAGCCTAGAGCACGCATTGCGGAATTTCTCCGCCTTGACGCAGGGCGATATTATTGAAATTAGCTACAACAGCATAGTCTTTGACCTCTTAATTATGGAGACACAACCTGGTGGCGGTGGAATTAGTGTCCTCGATACAGACTTGGAGGTCGACTTTGCGGCACCTGTTGGTTATAAAGAGCCGGAGCGTCCGAAGGCCGCGCCGCCACCGACAATGGCATCGAAGCTAAAAATAGACGTGAACTCGTCCACGCCCGGCTCATCAAGACCTCCGTCTGCCCTGTCGGGTGCATTCGCCGGTACTTCGACGGGGGAGACTGCGGTGTCAAAGGGAGGTGAAAAATGGGAGAGCTTCAAGGGGAAGGGCGAGACATTAAATGGCCGGAAGACGAAGGGGCGGGGGGTTAGTCAGAGAGGAATTGAGAGTATGAACGAAAGTAGTAAAGTCTTCCGTACCGAGTAAGTTTGATAACTTCTGATATATTTCGTACGTTCCTGACATTGTTTACAGCAAAAGGCGAGTGATCACCAACGAGACTCTCGAGTCGGGTTCCGGCGCGCCTGCCCCGCTGAATCTCCCCCACGGCAAACTCTTCTTTGGCTTCAAGGTGGTTCCCTACAACCGTCCTGCTAAGGCGGATGACGGTAGCACCCCCGCTGGGCCATCCTTTTCGGGCGGGGGTAGCACACTCTCCGGCCGCTCAGGTACAAGTACACCCGCCTCGACTAGTGCAAAGGGGAAAGGGAAAGAGAAAGAGAAAGAGAAAGAGAAAGAAGAGAATGCCACCGGGGCGACGTGGGGTAAAGGGAATACACTCAGCAATAATGCTCCGCAACGCGCCGCTGCAGACGGGCCAGTGGGTGCAGGTGGGGCGCGAGTGCCTCGCCCACCGGCACGAAATTCGCGCTCGGCTCAGAAGCAGCGCGAACGCAGTCCAACGCCGGACTGGGGTGTGGACGATGACGAGGTCATATACGTCGACAGTGACTAGGGTGCGACCGCATTCTCGTAGATTAGGTCAATTGTCGTGGATGATGCAATCTCAAACCATCAATGTATGTACTTTATCCGGAGCAAGACGTCGTCTGTAAATGTAGTTGGGTCTCAGTAGATCGAGCTTGTAAATTGTACATGAGTGCATACAGGGACGGTGTTTTCCATAATGTCCCCGTACTTCACAATCAGCGCGAGCTTGAAAATACACACAAAGCAGAAGCGTCTTAGGCGAATCGCCCGCAAAAACACTTCAAATGAAGCATTTAATATCAGAAAAATAAAGCATACATTGGAGCAAAACAAAAGTAATGCCACAAACCCGGATCGAACGGGTGACCTTTAGAATACGAAGTACTTCAGTCTACTGCTCTCCCAACTGAGCTATTGCGGCTGATACACGGTATGGTCAATTAGTAATCAGAACGAAGCTGACCAGGCATAGCGCATCTGTCTTGCGCGTATACATCACCTCTTAGCCTAACCACAGCAGTCAAGAGTTTACTTTTCTCTTTCATAGTGTAGCCTCGCAGACCTTGAGGTCCCGGGTTCAATTCCCAGTTCAGCTTCGTTTCTTCAGTACTTTAGTAATATGTCGAAGGTCCCGTACCCATGTTTATTTCCTCCTTGGTGATACTTTCACCAACAGATGACAGCTGTCAGAATTTGAAAACCAGCTGTGGCAATGAACCTCTGCTCAAACTGTAGGGAAGAAAACTTGCTAGGCCCACAAGTCCTGCAATTCTGCAGCTAAAAATCTGGGATTATTGCAGAAGATGGGGAGAACATAGAGCTACAAGTCTCTCAGCCAAAAAATTTTAATTGCGAAGGGGAAAAAGGGCCTAACTGGGAATTGAACCCAGGACCTCCTCGATAACGTAATACTCTCTCACAGTTGTGATCGAGTAATAACCCTAACAAGGAATCATACTACTAGACCATCAGGCCGACATTCACTCGTCTCAGATTACTTATCATGGGTCGTAGTTAGTTCGTGTCATGCCACCGAGTCGCACATATATTGTCAATTTAAACCTTTTAACAGATATCACAGATATCCGTACGTTTCGTTTGTGCGAAATAGCGCGAAAAAAGTAGTATGCATGAGCAATTACAGCGACAATTATTCACAAAATTACACTGAACAAAACAGACCTAATATAATATGAGATCTAGAAAGAGAAGTGTGCGGCTGTTACTGATGAGAGAAGTAGGTCAAACACCGCTTGAAAGGAGTACGAAAAGCAGGTATGCGAGCAGTCAGGCTCGAGCATAAACTTGATGCGATTTTGCTTTGCAATACCTACACCCACGCCTATTGACTCGGCGCCTTCGCCTTCGCCTCGCCACCACTTATCACGCACGGCATCTAGCGACACTTACGCGTAGTTCAGCACTCCCTCTTTCCGCTCGCGCATTCTTCGCAAGAGACCGCAGCGTCTCGAGCACTGCCAGGCCACAGGCCAGTGGGGAGCAAACGGCCGCCATCGTCCGGTGCGAAAACAGAAAAAGCATCATGCCGCCGAGCATCTCGCGCACGTAGTAGCGCAAGACCGGACGGAAGCAAGCCTGAGTCGCGAGTACACGGTGGAAGGTGCAGGATGTCCTAGGTAGGATCAGGAAGAAATCATGCATATTACTAACCATCAGACCACGTATCAACGCGAGCTCCTAGTTGACGGGAGAAAAACATTTGTTATGTGGCATAAATGGCTTCTGAGCAGATACCACATTTCCATAACAAAGAACCTTCAGAATTACACCAGCAAAGGAGGTGGGGCACCGGATTTCCGTTGGAATGGAAAATAACATACCAGATGGTCGTGTTCCTGCAAGGTTTTAGTTTTGGTTAGCATAAAAGCAAAACGAGAGTGATCGGCACTCGAATCCTACCGAAACGCGCAACCATAACACCGACAACACCACCCCACCAGCTTGGATAGCATCTCGACATCCAGGGGAAAATTAGCTCTTTTCCCTGTTACTCATTCTATAAATGACGTAGGATAATGTTTGTTGAAACTGGTAAAACGGACGTCGGAGAAGGGAATTCAGGCCGAGGCTATGCTAAACGCATCACTGGAAGCCAGGGCATAAGCCGTGCGCTTCAAAGAAGCCAAGAGTAGTTTGGACAAAAGCGAGTCAGGATGACGACGGAGGATTACTGATCTTGTTGGAGGAACCCAGAAAGAACGTCCAACACACAACGCACTTCCACATCGCAGTAGTTGAATGATATGTTTACCCTTGAGAAAGAAAAGATACAGGTATGCCTATGCGATAGTGTACTTTCCATAGTTCTTCTCTGGATCAAATACCTACAGAAAAGAGAGAGAAGATCAATCACAGCCAAATGCAAAAGAGAGCTCCATAAACGTACCTCCCATCTCGATGCGGGAAATATATGTTTATTCCGCTGATACCAACTCCGCTCGACGACCTTTCCTGCGTGCGATTCGTCCTTCTCGACGGTCGCATCTGCGAGTAGACGGACATCATCGTGGACGTCGAAGTTAAACAACGGGCCCGATTTGCCACGAGCCTTGTTGACGATAAAGTCGTAAAATGTATGGTGCTAATGGACGTTAATCCTCAGTAAATCGACACAAAGGCAAGCAAAAGGACTTTGCACGAACATGGGGTATGATGAGATCCTCCTGTTTGTACGGTAAGTATCCGAACAAGGAAAAGACAGGCCAATAAGTCGGCGTACCTTGACGTACATGAGGTTGTCAACACTGACACCCCGTAGTTCTGGGAACTGCTGACGGCACTTCTCAAGAAAAGTACTGATACTGTCGCCCTTCTTGCACTATGAATAATAAAGCAATTTTAGTCTTCAAAGAAAAAGGGGAAGACAGCATATAACGAACCGTGACGGATTTCCGGTGTCCGCTGCCGTCCCAATAGGAGTACACGATTTCAATATCCTCCTTTTGAGCTCCTCCTGTCTTTTCAGCCAATCCCGGCGCAGCTCTTCGCGCTCACGTCTTTCCGTTTCCTCCCTCTCCCTGTCCGGGAGGAAAGAGGTATCGACGTTGGGGTTCTTACGGAGCTTTGCCTTCTTCAGAGCAGCTTCAGCGTCGTTACCGTTAGGCGTACCAGAGGACGTCGATTCGTCACCCTCCTCCTCGTCCACCGCAAAGGACAGCGTTGCTTTCGCCGCACGCTTTCGTTTCTTCACCTTCTTCTGTTCACCCCTAAACGCATCTCCACGTTCTGTAAGCCACCCGTACACCACGCCCGCTGCGCAGGGAAAGAAGGGACGAAATAACATACTTGAGCTCGTCTGTCTTCGCCGCCTCGCGCGCCTTCGCCTCCTCGAGCTCACGTCGGCGCTGCTGGAAGTCCTCAAGTCTCACAAGACCCACAGTGGTCCTTTTCAGCGAGTCTTCCATGGAATCGTGTTGCCCGACAAATCGGGCGCTCGACGGACGGGCCTTCTCCGTCTCGCTGATGAGTTTCTCCTTTTGGCGTTCAAAGTCCTCGCGCTGACGCGCTCGCTCTTTTGCAAGAACATCCTGGCGAAGGCCTTCCGACTGACTTGTGGCCATCTTGAGGAGAGGGGGACGAGGAGAAGAGCGCTGGGACCCGCCGAACGATTGCCTTGACGGAGAGACACGTGACTTACACCGTGACGCACGCTCACGGCCGCCTTTTCGTACCAGTTCTCGTCCGTCATCCTTACACTCGTTGGTCTGGAGGATGGTGTTCGTACTAGGCGTGCAGCTTCCGGACAAGAAATTAGCCAAGGTAAGTGATTTATATCCAATGCAGGAGAATTAGCTACTTACATTCCAATATTTGTAGGTCGCTCTGCGCGCCTTCTATGGCGTCGGCGAGAAAACCGCTGACCGCATCTGCGCTCGTCTGCAAATTCACAATGCGCAGCGAGTGCGCAACCTTACGCACAGCCAGATAGCGGGGCTTGCGTCGTTTATATCTTCTCCACACACCTCCCCGCCGCTCCCTCGCCTTCCCTTGGCCGCTCCGGCCTTCGTCCCTCCTACGACGCCCGTGCCAAACGCCAACCCGCCGCAGTTGAACAGGAAAGACCCATTGTTGAAGCTGCGTGTCGAGTCTGAACTGAAACGGGAGGTACGCGAAAATATTGCACACCAGCGTATGATTGGAAGCTACGTTGGGAGGAGGCACGCGATGGGTCTGCCTGTTAGGGGACAAAATACGCAGAATAATGCGAAAACGGCGAAGAGGCTTAATAGGATAGAAAGATGGAATTGAGTATTCAAATCAGAGGTCCGTCTATATTTTTGGCTTCTGCAAATGGCTGTGGCATCCCGTGCTAAACTACTCACAGTCATCTAGACCTAATTTAGTTCTGCGAATAATTTATCCGTTTTACAGGACGGGTCCTAACGACCTTCCTCATAGCACCGCAAGGGCTTCTACCGTCTTCCTCAATTGTCCCGCCGTATCAGAACGCAATCTAACTCGAAGTTCTACTAGGATCACTATAAATATTGCTGCTTATCAATGCTCAAGAACCCTTGTCCTTAACCGTAATTGCGGGCGATTGTACTGCAGTTAGGCCCACTTAACCTGTGCCGGTAACTTATTGCAGGACGAGCCTGATACCATTAAGATTGACCTCTCTTCCTGAGCCACTCTGTTTTGACTATCACATTGCGCGTAATCTTGTGATATCCCCTTTGAAAGGCAAGATTGGACAATACACGGCACGGATAGCCGCGCTATTTCCCCGTGTAGAAAGGGCTCTGAGAAGTGGATTGTAATCGCCCATATCGCGTAATTGACCAAACACTGGCCACTCATGCTGACGGTACCGGACGTGTATTGTGAGACATTTGCAATCCTCGAACGTACTGCGTAGCGTAAAAAAATGGCGGTCGATTTATTGGGATTCTGAATCCTCTAGTACGGCCACTTTGTGCTTCGGATATCTTGTAATTTTCTCGTCCGGTTTCTTCATCTTTTACGAAAGATTAATGCCGGTATTGGGGCTCGGGCCCGGGGTTGGTGTGTGACTCGGTGTGACAAGCCCAGGAGGGTCAAAGGCAAGCAGTTTTCGTGTTGGTATCGCGCCAGCATCACCTTGCTTTCCATCTCACTTTCATCATCTCTTTACGCTTTACTTCCCCCTAACGAATAGACAACGACCATGGCTCAGCAGCAAGACGTCCCTGCATTCAAGCTCGTACTCGGTACGCGTCGTTCTTCGTTCTAGTAAGCAAGCGTGGTGACTGATTCACCCTTTACAAATGCTTCCACATATGCTATGATCGTGCGCCCGATCGTGTTTGTTTGATTCTTGTACGCACCATACCATCTATACGCACGTATAAAACCTTTTGGATGGTAGTCGGTGACGGTGGTACCGGCAAGACGACCTTCGTCAAGGTGTGTTGGACTTTCTCGTTTTATCGAATGTGATCGTGTGCTGATCACATAAACCGCAGCGCCATTTGACGGGAGAATTCGAAAAGAAATACATTGGTATAGCCCGTTCCACATCTCTCCAAGACATGGTTTCAGTGGCGCATATATGCTGACTCCCGCCTCTTTGTCTACCCCTTTGTCCTTCCGCCCCTTAGCGACACTCGGTGTTGAGGTACACCCGCTCACGTTCTCGACCAACTTCGGTACTCTCTGTTTCAACGTCTGGGATACTGCGGCCAGGAGAAATTCGGTGGTCTTCGCGATGGCTACTACATTCAGGGCCAATGCGGTATCATCATGTTTGACGTCACCTCGCGTATCACATACAAGAATGTGCCCAACTGGTTCCGTGATCTTGAGCGTGTTTGTGAAAATATCCCGATCGTGCTGTGCGGAAACAAGGTCGACGTGAAGGTACGTCTGCTTAAATTGTATCGATATTTTCGTCACAAGTGTGAACTTATTGTTACAGGAGCGGAAAGTCAAGACCGCGAGCGTGACCTTCCACCGAAAGAAGAACCTCCAGTACTTCGAGATCTCCGCGAAGTCGAACTACAACTTTGAAAAGCCGTTCCTGTGGTTGGCGAGAAAGCTGGTCGGGTACGGATACAATCAACAATAAGACGAATTTCCTGCTGACTTCGCTTATTTCGCAGCAACGCCTCACTCGAGTTTGTCGCTGCACCAGCTCTTGCACCAGCTGAGGTCACGGTTGACTTGAACCTCATGCAGCAGTACCAGAATGAGCTTGAAAAGGTCCGTTTCCTCACTTATTCATATTTAACATTTACTAAACGACCTACAAAATAATACCAGGCTGAGGCAGTTCCCCTCCCTGAAGAAGACGACGACCTGTAGTCTACGTTGTTTTCTTTGCCCTTCCTCCATCCCTACTCCCCCTCTCGTGCATGTGCCATGTAATCCCCCGGAACCACGCGCGAAGCTGATTAAATACACTGTTTTCATACATACTCACGACACATGTACATCGCACGGGCTCATGCCTGAAATGACGTGAAGCATTTCTTTTTCTTGAATTTTGAGTGAGCCAGGTATATGCCGAATCGCTTAGAGAGTTATGACCCGCGGCCCGTCTTTCGGCGGTCCCGAGTCTGAGCGCGAGTCGGTTTCGTGTTATGTCACTACCACCATCTCCCAAGACTCTGTACACTATTTAAATCACCCAGGGACATTAATCTAATGTCTGCAAGCTCGACAAAAGACGAGGGCACCCAGGTTGCGATGGACAATGTCGCCCAGGGTGCCACGGAGCCCGCCTCAGTCGCATCCGGCGTTGCAGACAAATGGACGTCGTCCTCAGCAAAATCCGCTTTGACGGACATTATTGGAGATAAGTGGGTCGTCAACATTAGTTGTGTACTTTTCGAGAGTGCTAAAGATTCCTACCCTCAAGCGCAGCCCATATTTTAATGCGGGGTTCGGGCTCATGGTGCGTGCATCCTAAAAATGTGTATTCATTCATAATATCATACAAAGACATCTATAGGGCGTCGGCGTCGCTCTGACTGTGCTCCGGAAGGGGCTCGTCCTCGGTTCGACAGCACTACAGCGACGTATGCTCGTCTCGCTCGAGATCCCAAACCGCGACCGTGCGTACGCGTGGGTCCTCCAGTGGATGGCCGAACAGCAGGCTGCACGCGCCGCCGCAGCAAAAGCGGGCCCGAGATCGCTCCTTGAGCGGCTTGCACCGCGGAGCCACCAGCTGAGCGTCGAGACGCGTGTGCAGACGCACAAGAACGGGAGCGCGAACGTGGGCTTTGAGCTCGTCGCTGGCCCGGGCCTGCATTGGTTCCGGTACCGCGGTGCGTGGATGCAGGTACGTCGGTTGTAGTCGACCCAGTGTGTTTCGCATCTGACCTCGGTTCCCCTCCAGGTCAGACGCGAGCGCGATACGAAGGCCATACACCTTACCTCGGGTACACCATGGGAAACGGTCACGCTTACGACGCTTTCGCGGGACCGCGCGCTTTTCCCCGTATTGCTCGCGGAGGCGCGCGACACTGCTTTGCGCGAGCAGGAGGGGAAACTCGTGCTATACACCGCGTGGGGCACGGAGTGGCGCCCCTTTGGCCTGCCACGGCGGAAGCGGCCCGTTGGGAGCGTGGTCCTCGCAGACGGCGTCGCGGAGCGCATTGAAGGCGATGTACAGGCCTTCTTGAGAAGGCGGAAGTGGTATGCGGATCGAGGTATGATACCTTCATATTATCTACCAGTGGATTCCACAATGACTCGTGTTTGCCCCTTTTTCAGGCATACCGTACCGCAGAGGCTACCTACTCCATGGCCCTCCTGGGTCAGGCAAATCGTCGTTTATTCAAGCACTAGCAGGCGCACTAAATTACGATATCTGTGTTCTGAACCTCTCGGAGAGGGGCCTCGGGGACGACAAACTTAACCATCTCCTATCGAATGTCGTAGAGCGTAGCATCGTCTTAATAGAGGATATCGACGCTGCCTTCAACAAACGCGTTCAGACGAGTGAAGACGGGTAGGTCTTACTGTTTTCCTGCGAAAATTGCATTCTGAAAATTGCTCCAATCAGCTATCAGTCTTCTGTGACCTTCTCCGGTTTCTTGAATGCCCTTGACGGTGTCGCCTCGGGCGAGGAGCGAATTGTATTTATGACGACGAACCACCTCGAACGACTCGACCCTGCGCTTATTCGACCGGGGCGCGTCGATCTCCTCGAACTAATCGACGATGCACATCCCACACAAGCTACGGAATTGTTTACACGCTTCTATCGTGGTGATGATAACCTCTCCGAGGACGAGTTGAACGGGTTGGGAGCAGAGCTCGGGGAATGGTGGAAGAGCAGAAAAAATGCTGGCCGGCGCGTCAGTATGGCAGCATTGCAGGGTCTTTTCATTCGGAGCAGCCCAAGAGAGGCTATTAGCCGCTGCGTTGACCTTTTCGCCTAAGGAAGATATCCAGTAGAATAGATCTAGACATTACACTAATCGTACGAAATATGACAGTAAAATGGTTATGCGAGAACATAGTTAGAAAACGGGTCTCCGTTTCCGACCTGTGAATTTTGAGTCGCTGGGCACACCCTCCTTCCCTCGTTGGCGATACAGCTACAAAACATCAAAGAAAAGGTTAGAATAAGCAGAGTAAAGTAGCCCGTCAATAGCTTTACTAACCTCTTTTTTCTTCAGAATCCAGTCCTTCGCCTTGACTGCTTTTCGCTTCCCGCCCTTTTCCCTCCTTCGGTCTTTTTCCCTTCTGCGTTCGTACGCTACGGTCTCCTCACCCTCCTCTTCGCCTTCTAATCCCCTCGGTACCTGCTGCCCGCCACCGCTCCCAACAAACAAACACAGGAACACCTTCTTTGCCTTCTTCGAGTTCGGGTAGTCCACGACAACACCACCCCCGAAGCCAGCCTTCTGCGCGATGGACGTGATCAGGTGGATCTGGTCGTCGGATGATGGGTAGAATTGCAGGATTGCGCGTGCGGGGTTGCGCAGCGCGGCGTGGAGGGTCGTGAAGAAGCGCGTGAGGCGGTGTGGTGGTGAGGAGGTCGGATGCGAGGTCTCGGCGTTCAGGAGCCACTGTATTACCGATACACTGGAAAACGCGGAAAGATGAGTTGAGTGGGAGGTTGTATCTTTGAGGACTGCCGCACCTGATAGCTCCGTCGAAACTCCCTGGCCGGAAGCCAAAGCCCTGTCCGATGTCTTGCAGGAACAAGTCACCCTCTACCTCGCGTTCCAATGCCACCTCTCTCAGCGATACGAGTCAGTTATGGGCGCGTAATGACATTGGATAGCTCGGGAATAAATTTGTCGGAACTTACCTAGCATACTAGGAGCAACGTCCACACCGACCCAGTAGTGGCCTTCCTCGTCTAAAATCTCGCCAGACAGACCAGACCCGCACCCGATATCCAGCAGGAACTTGGGCTCGTCTGGAGGCAGGTTGAGGAGCTCGAGCGCGCGGTAGGTCATATCAGACTGGATCTGCTGTATGCGCGTGCTGCATTAATCTTGTTAGCGTCTGAAGGAGCTCGGCAGGGTGGGACTGCGGCAGCTCACTTCGCAGTGTATTTTTTCGCCTCGGTATCGCCATAGTACTTCAGACAGACGATGAGTAACTGCAGAAACGTGTAAATGGATTATACTCACTATTTCTGGAGGAGCTACGAGCTCTGGTCTCGACATTGTGAGGTTGGGTTGGACCAGAAACGATACAGTAGCATGTAGTCCTGCATTTTTTGGATGCAGTGATCGGCGCGTGGATCATCGTTCCAGGTTCAAGTTGGCGAATGCAGCTCCTACACATTGGCATAATTTGGCCGACAAAAATGCGCTCATACAACGAGAATGAAAGAAGTTATCCAATAAATAAGAATGTATTATTTTCGCTGAGCTTTTGCAGAGAACCAAAGAGGACTTACAGTATCCAACGGGATTACTCTAGCAAGCTACTCAAGCCGTACGTACTAGTGTCTAAGGTCGAGCTCGTCTCAGCCCGAAAATGAGTCGGAGTCTGCTAAAATTAAATCCCATATAATTCATTGACTCTTATGATTAAATGGATGAACTAAGGTATGTGGTATTCAGCAGTAGAGACCGGCGGAAATGGGATTCTGCTCGGAGACCCGGAAAGAGTTCTATTTATGTACAATTCTCACGGTCAAAATATTCTGCCTTGAAATTCAGAACAAGTGCTTAACGGTGCTTGCTTTACTTTCCACCATGGCGCAGACGGGCTCACTGCTGAAGTTCAGCGGACATCTCCACTTCAGAAATCGCCTTGTGCTTTCGATAATAAGCGGAAAACCTGTACGAATTGACAAAATTCGTCCAGACGACAAAAATCCTGGTCTTCGAGGTGTTGTGGCTGTCCTTTGACGTTGGTCTGACCTCGCCTCTGAACTCTTTGCAGACTTCGAGGCAAGTCTATTACGGTTATTGGAGAAAGTGACGAATGGAACGGTAATTGAAATATCGTATACAGGTACGCACTGCTCAGTACCATAAAAATATGGCACGTTTAACCACCTCTGCAGGAACGTCTGTTTTGCTCAAACCTGGCGTCATTACCGGGGGCAATATCACACATGATTGTCCGCTTTCGCGTGCAGTGGGATACTTTCTCGAGCCCTTGATTATGATTGCGCCGTTTGCCAAGAAGCCACTACACTTGACACTTCGTGGAATTACGACAGACGATCGCGACCTTTCGGTAGACCTCGTGCGCACGGTAACGCTGCCCCACCTTCAGTTATTCGGGATATCAGATGGGCTAGAACTCAGGGTGAGCTGGTTCTAAAATTTAGATGTGCATATAGACAGCTTATTTTGTACAGATAAAAAAACGAGGGGCTCCTCCGCTTGGTGGTGGCGAGGTCCAGTTCTTGTGTCCCGTCATCAAGCAGGTCAAGACGCTTAATTTTGTTGAGCCGGGAAAGATCAAGAGAATACGAGGGATCGCGTAAGTTACGTTTTGACTTATAAGTGTTCATTTTATTCAAGCGCGAATGGCAGACACGCCGTGCGAGTGAGCCCACAGTTCTCAAATCGCATGATTGATGCGTCCCGTTCGGTCCTCAACCGTTACATTCCCGACATCTACCTGTACTCTGACGTATATAAGGGCGAGGATAGCGGAAAGTAAGCTGGAAGCTGGAATGGCTGTTGGTTGGAACACTGACAATGGCTTTCCCCCTCTTAGATCACCGGGTTATGCTCTTTCACTCCTTGCCGAATCAACTACTGGGGCCTTACACTGTGCCGAAGCGGTTTCAACGCCAGGCAGCGCACCTGAGGACACCGCTCTGCTGGCTTCGCGAGCCTTATTGGCTGAAGTAAAACGAGGGGGTTGTGTCGATCGGAGTCACCAAATACTAGTTTTGTTGATGATGGTTCTCGGGAGCGAAGATATTGGACGATGTAGAATGGGTGAACCGTCCGCCAGAACGTCAGTGCAGTTTATTGTATTTTTCTTTTTCTTTGCTAATCCATGAAACCTATCAGTATACAATTTCTACGTGACGTTCGAGATTTCTTCGGGACATCTTTCAAAATCTCTGCAGACTCGTCCGACCCTTCTTCGACGGATCTCATCTTTTCATGTCTAGGGGTCGGTTATATCAACGTGAATCGTTCACTCATGTAATCTGCTACGCATGTACGCACACTATGATACAGTACTGTATGTATAATCACAAATTACTACCGATAAATTATTTCTACCCTGCCAAAATCCCCATCGCCCCTCCCTCCGCCAATCGTCACTAGATGCTTCTCAAGCGCCGGCCACCCAAGCTCGAACTGAACACCCAGCTCGTCAGTGTGCCGCGTGCCATCTAGAAGCTCTCTCAGACCACTCGGGACGCTGCTGGCTGCTGCAGGGGAACTGGAGTATGGCATCTGCGCAAGCACAGTCATTTGCGAGGTCGGTGAGCGCGAGAGACGCGGGCGCGAGGGAGTCGAAAGTCCACTCCCTTCCCCGGCGTACTCAGTCGCAAGGCTGCTACTAAGCGTGCTCATCGAGTTTGGCAGCCCGCTGCCCGAAATAGAGGATGTCGGCTGTACTGGCTGCACGAGCGAGTGGCGTCTTCCGCCACTTCCGTCGGACGCCCGCCAGAGACGCTGCGTTTGCGGGGATATTGTCGGCAGACCACTCACTGCCGCCGTCTGCGAACCGTCGATTTCCCGGCGGAACTGCTCGAGGTACTTCTCTGCGGTACTCGGGCGACGTGTTGATGTTGACGCCGACGTTGACATCGTGCGCTGGCGGTCCTCGCCCTGCGATCCGTGCCGCGTGAGCCCGGTGCTCGCGCCCGGGAACGGAAGCGACCCATCCGCATTGCGCGCGAAGGGGGCCTTGGACGAGACGTCGCCGGTGGGCGGTGTCGTCGACCCGGGGCTAATAGATGGTGCATTGGGAATTGACAGACTCTTGCCGCGCCGCCGCCCGATCGAAGCGGAAGATGTGCGCCGCTCTCTTTCTTTCTCTGGCGTTTCGGCCGGGAGGAGGACTGGCCAGCGGTGCACACGACGGAGGAAGCCCTGAAGATAGACTGCTTTAGACCGCACCCGCTGATGATATGGAGGAATCAGACGCACCTTGATCACGCCAAAGCTCACGAACCTTCGCGCATCGATGCCGTGTTTGTGTGTATCGTACTCCTGCATCCATTCGGAGACTGTTATACCTGGCTTGAGGCGCGAGTACAGATGAAAGAGGTCCGGCCATTCGGAAATTTCGCGGTCTGAAGCATTTATTGTGTCAGAACAAGATATAAAAGTTTTTAAAAAGGGCCTAACCCGGTCGCGTCACGTACGGTCCACATTCGTTCCGTACATGCGGCTCATCTGCGAGCCATGACGTTGAGCGGCAGAGTGTATACATGTTACTGAATTGGAAGATATCAATCATCATGATGACCTGGTAAAAACTACGCGTCTTTGTGAGGCAAAAATCATGCGTAAAGGTCGTGTGCCCTTACAGGAGGTGCTGAATTGCTTTGCGAGTCATGTCGAGGTCGCAGTCGGCCAGATATGCTATTCGACCAACATGGTTGGTGCCGTCGATATACAAGCAAACCTAGAAGATTCATGTGATGATATTTAATCCCATTTTTCTCGGAGAAGCATCGGCCTTACCTTTGACATAGTCAAATCCCAGTTGTCTTCTATACGCTTCTTGAGGTTGATCAGCGCGACGGGCACCGCCCAGTCTTTCACATCCGGTGGATTCGGATAGAACGGGAATATCTTCAGCTCAATCGAATTGAATTCATTGACACGGATGGATGTCTCTGAGTAGGAGTTAAGGTCCTCGTAAAGCTGTTCCAGGATGGCGTGGATGGTGAGAGACGTTTCTTTGGAGGACAGGAACGATGACTCTTCCTGAAAAAAATCATCTCAGCCTCGGGGACCAGCTCGCAAGTGGCGGACGTTGGGATGATGCTGACCTCGCATGCAGTCAAGACGCGGCCAATCTTGCGGACTATGGGTTCGTAGCAACTCAGGTCTGCAGTCCTATCAAAGACGAAGCACACATTGTAGCGGAAGAAATTTCGCTCGTATCGCTGGTCGTAGAGCTCAACGGGGAAGCCAATGACTTGGTGTCTCCGTGTAGTGCAAGTTACAAGACGGCCACAAAGTGGACTGGGGGGATAACGTAGCGGGAGATGTCCTCAAACTTGAAAAGACATCTATTTGTTGAGGAGGGGCGTACGGAAGATCCTAGAGTCTCCTGCGAGTTGGCCATATGCGAATACCGCGACGAGCTTGAGGCGCGCGAGAGACCTGTGGCATCTCTGCCGTCACTATCCGTTCGCGTAGAGTGCACATCCAGCTTTTCAGAAGATAGGGTCCCACGTCCAGGCGAAGCAGTAGTCAGGTTCACGTTGACACCGGAGTTGGTTATGATGAGGCCTTCGGGGACCTGGTAGACGATATTCGTCCCTTTGTTATCGTGGAAGACAGCATAGAAAACAGATAAAATCCTTGGGAGAAATGAGTTCCCATCCGCAGCCATTCAGCAACCCAAAAACCGGCCCAGCTCGAGCCAGGATGTAGCAGCTACGATCGTACGAATTCGGTGCCGCACGCGGCCGTGTCCAATACTAGGCGCGCTACGCCACCGGCCTGCTTACTTCCACCACGATCTACAATGAATGCGCATGGACAGACACGGTTCATCGACTGGCCAAACCGTTATTTCCACATAGATCAGGTACTAGACAGGCCAGGACCTCGAACCGGAGAGTCCTTCAACGCCGGGGACGCGGTAGGGTAATTCAGTACGTCTACGCAATTGCTGCCGCTAATTCGCGCCTCAAGGTGAAGGACTTCCTGCGAAATCAATGCAAGGTACTTGTCATCGGTGCAGGGGGTCTAGGATGCGAAATTCTCGCAAACTTGGCATTGACCGGCTTTAAAGACATCCATGTCATCGACATGGACACGATCGACATTAGCAATCTGAACCGACAATTCTTGTTCCGGTAAGTACACAAACTACGCCCGCCTATTGAAGGAGTTGCTAAAGTGTGCACAGACAGAAAGACGTCGGCAAGCCGAAAGCAGTCGTTGCAGCAGAGTTCATCATGAAGCGCGTGCCCGGAGTCAAGGTCACACCGTAAGTGCATACACCATCCGCTATATGTTCCATTCTGAACGTCCACAGATATTTCGGAAAGATACAAGACAAAGACGAATCATATTATATGCAATTCCACATCGTCATTTGCGGCTTGGACTCGATAGAGGCGCGTCGATGGATTAACGCTACGTTAGTGAACATGGTAGACGAGGAGAACCCGGAGAGCTTAAAACCTTTGATTGACGGAGGAACTGAAGGTCTACTCTGAGCCTCATATCTTCCTGTCTTCACACACTTAATATCCTTCCCACAGGCTTCCGAGGTCAAGCCCGTGTCATTTTACCGACTGTCACCTCATGTTACGAATGCTCCCTCGATCTGCTTAACAAGCCCACCGCTTTCCCAATCTGCACAATTGCCAACACTCCCCGCTTACCCGAACACTGCATTGAATGGGCATCAGTGCTGGAGTGGCCTCGAACTCATGGAGGTTTGTCCGGGCCAAGCGCTGCTGCATGTCCGTAAATTGACTTCCCCTAGAAAAGAAAATGGACACAGATGACCCGGAACATATTGGATGGTTGTATAGTACAGCACTTGCCCGTGCGAAGGAGTTTAATATCGAAGGGGTGACCTGGTCATTGACCCAGGGCGTTGTCAAGAATATCATCCCGGCTATCGCTTCAACGAACGCCATCATTGCTGGTGGGTCCGATCTTAACTTGCGAAGTCTGTGCATATTTAAACCCTTTGTTTAATATAGCATCATGTTGTAACGAAGCCTTTAAGATCGCCACATCATCATCCGCATACTTAGACAACTATTTCATGTACATTGGCACCGACGGCGTTTATTCCTACACTTTCAAGCACGAACAGCGGGAGGATTGTCCAGTCTGTGGCGGAAGCACCGTACTGTTTGAAGTTAACAGGGAGTGGACCGTGAACGACCTCATCGATGCGTTAGCCGAGAGGCCTGACATGTGGGTCTTCACATTGGTTCCTATATCTCTTGTGTATTGACTGTCCACCGCATTTCTAGCCAAGTCAAGAAGCCCTCGTTGGCTGCTACGCGCAAAGACGGCTCAGTGACCAACTTATACTTCCAAGCTCCGAGGTCTTTAGAGGAAGCTACTCGGCCGAACTTGGAGAGGAAGGTTTCGGAGTTTGTGCAAGACGGAGAGGGTATTGTAGTTACCGCGACATCATTGCCGCTGAGCCTCGATCTAGTCATTAAATTTGTATAAGTGTAGAATGTACAATGCAAATCAATCTGTTACGACTATTCCGGCAGGAAGGAGAGTGTCAGTATACCACAGACGAGGATAATTAGAATCCACCCATCCGCTTCTTCGCTGGTTTCTTCGTGCCTTGTCTACCACCGAACGGCCCTGGCAGTACTTGCGTATTTGCCATCGCCATCGGCTGTGAGGACTGGGGTTCTGTTTCTGCCTGCGAGAGCCCAAACTGGAGCTGTGTCTGCACACGCGGATCTCCACGTCGCACTAGTGATGGCTGCGGAAGCCCACCAGTAGGACGCGGTTGAGTCAGCGCCAGTGACTTCGCCGCGATGATAGTCGGTGGTGCCTGACTCTGCGTGGGCGGCGGTGGCGCCGCGCTGGACTCACCCGCAGAAGTTTCTCCCTGTTGACGCACGCGCTGCACCTTCCTCTGGCCTCCGCTTTGAGTCGGCTGCCGCGAATTATCTCCGAGGCCCTCAACGCCATACGGGTCAACATACTCGTATTTGTGAGGATCGTCATCCACATCCCACTCCGAGAGCAGGAGGCGCACCCCAAGAGGCATCTCCACCTCCTTGTCCTCGTCTTCCGCTTGCCTCTTCGCTTGCACTTTGGATGTGGTGCCGGCATTTTTATAGTGCTTCCATCCGTCATTGACCACCGGACGGAGGTAGGAAAATGTCACCGGGGGAGGCTCCTTCTGCGACAGTGATAGCCGTTCCGCAGCCCGTGTGAGGAGCGCAGACTCTTGGAGTTCAGTGCTTGGGGACGCTTCTCGAGGCTTCATTGATCTAAATGGCGTCGCGCTGTACACGTCCATGGACAGAGCCAGGTCGAGCGCGAGCTGTTCACGCGCTTCAGTCTCTCGCCGATCAGCCTCTGGTGAGTCCTCTTCCCTACTAACGTGGTATGGCTCGAGCTTTTCAGGAGATACGGACTCCGATTTAAAGACCCCGGGAGAAATCTTGCTAAGAGTTTCCTGGATGTTTGTGTGCCATGCTGCCTTTTCTGCAACGCCGATAGCGGGGATACGGTCTTGCTTGCGTGCCCGGTAGCCACGCGCCGAGTCGAGGATAGTGCCGGTAAGGAAGTCTGCCCTTGCTTCATGAAGCGGTTCATCTCCTAATCCAAAGACCACATCAAAGCTATATAGACGGCCAGTTCAGACGGCGAACGACATGGAGGAAATTGAAACTTACAGAGTACGCAAATGCTCCTCCTCAAGATCTGTACGTTGCCAGAAATTCGGCATATTCTCCAGTGTATCGTACACTCCTTCAGCAGCCTCCTCCTCCTGTTCGATTCGCAGCTCTTCAGCTTCCTCCCCAAAAAGCGCTGCAAAAGAGCATCAATCAGAAACGCTTCCAGAAACGCGTACAATAAACGGAATCAATCAAATTACCTTCGTAAAGCTCGCTGAGATCAACCGTTGTGAACTCGCTCGACCCAACACGGCCATAGTCGGGATGCAAATCCTTTGATTTTTTCTCCAGCTCGTAAATTTCATCAGACCATTGAAACGTGAACCTTGACGGAGGACTCTCTTGCCGCTGTTCATGTTCGATGTCCTTTGTATAATGGAGATCCACTTGATGAAGGCTGCCGCGCTCCGAGAGCTCAACAAGACTGAAGGAGTCGGAGAGCGCCAGCGGATGACGAACGAGGGCTCGTCCAACGACGGGACAGCCTGGCGACGCAGAAGGCACTGCACGAGCAGGCATCAGACACCGTAGAGGTCCGGAGTCTAATTTACCGAGGGCGATCGCAGAGACTTGATTATTGCGATACGAACTAAGGACGGCGAGTGATGCTGCTTTTAAATCAGTGTGGATTGCATTGTAAGATCTTAATATTAGCGTACTTTCGTCATACTCTATGGTTTGTACGTTCAGTGTCCTGTCGAAGGCTCGATGGTGTTTCCATCCGAGTAGAGGTTGTCCAGGATATCTCTCGTCGATCCATATGACCTGACTCGTTGTTGATACACAATAAAGATGGCCTATCTGCGTCCGGCAGATAGATGTTATGACATGACGTCCGTCATCGCAACTAAGAAGATCCAAAGAGTCGACGGCAACCTAAACACAACAAAAAAGGGCGTGCATTAATGTTGGAGCTTGCACGGAGCTGAAAGATAATGCAGCGAAAATACCCTGGTATCAAATGTCTTGACGAATTTTCCCGACGCTACAACCCCTCCATGCGTAGTGAAATCATCGCAAATTCTCCAGAAGCCATCGTCGCATTCTGAGGGCTTTTCAAAAATTCTTTTACTGGCCCAGTTATTTGGATTTAGTGGAAAGGAAAAACAATTCGTAAAAATTACTAACATGATTTTGCCTTCGTTCCTGAGGGAACACTGATATCCAGACCCTTTTTCTGTTACAAGAAAAAGGTCTGTGGGATATGACGCAGACAAATACATGTCCAGAATCCCGCCACTATTGAGTTCAGATGAGCGAAGTGTCATCAGCTCCAACAAGGCGTAAGGCGGTTTCGAAGTGTTAAAAGTAGGGGCTATTTGGTTGCGAATATCGAATACAGAGACCTGGTCGTATGTGCGAGCTGCCAGATAGTAGGCTATATGCTGTCGTTAAGTAAGCTTTACGATATATCTGCGAGAGACGCACTTTTTTTCTGTGTGGTGCTGATAGCCGGAGATGAAGATGCTATTTGGCAGATTGGTGTATCAAATGACCATAAAGGCTGAGCTCTAGGCTGGAACAGGAGTCCATCCTGTCTTATCTCTGCTGGAGACACATCTTACAAAATTTTCAGGATTTTCATCTGCTATATCATCGGAAGAGCTTACTCAAATCTTTGCCCAGGATTCCCGTTGGAAAGGCAATTGCGACGGATCTCTTCCTCGGGCCTTCGTAACAGTACGTAGCAGCGATAGTGTTGCCCTTAAATGGATCAAATACCATTCGCTCCTCAGCCACCTTGTCGTTGTGGCCAAGCTCCTCCATAATTAGGTCAGAGGGTATGTCAATGTCGGGGTGGTAGGTCCTCATAAACCTTGCCTGTAAACAAGCTCTAAGTAAATACGCGCAACACAATTGTGTTTATAAATTTACCCCGAGTTCAGCCCGCTGTTTCAGAGGAACACTATCCACCCTGATGTCCTCTGGCTTGACCATGGGATATATCTTGACCGGCTCGCCATAAGTTGTGAGGGACCCTGGTGCAAGATAGGATTGGCAAGAATTCACGCGAAATATGTTAGAGGACCCACCTTTGCGCTTGCTATGTACAAAGGTCCACTCCAAGCCGCCATCGGCTTTAACCAGTGTAGCAGCAGATAGGCCACCGTGATTGATTACTGGATAGTTTGTCCATTTTCCCGCTTCCCTGGACGTCCCTTTCCCCTTGTTCTTTTTCGAGGTGGCATCCACCTTCGGCACCTTTGATATCCCAGGCCAGAATTCCATTCCATAAGATGGAACGAGGTGCGAATTCAATGTTCATTTAATTTCGACGGGGGTTAGTAAACAAGTCCGGAAGAGAGCCGATCCCGACGGGGTGAAGGAGGTGCCGCATGCGTGCCAGTGGCGACCTCTTCCAAGTTGTTCTCTGCTCTACACCCGCGTCTTACCCCCATCCGGCTGTGCACGCGAGACACCGAGCTCAACACGGCACAGACGACTGTCGCCCGGGTCGTGCTTTGGCACGAAGACTGTACCAAACAGCCCGGTCGCGTACTTGCTCTATGGATGGAACGAGGCGAGAAAACCCCGTTCTCCGGTCCTGCGGGCATGGATCTTGACGCGCACTCTCCCCTAGTGGCCCATTCAGTTCCTTTATTGACTCTGCCGCTCTCAATGAAGCTCTGAGGCGTGAGCAGTAATCTGAATACCGTTCTGGAGTCTGACTGATGTGAGGTTGTATTTAAAAAAAAATAGAGAACAAGGCTGTTGTCTGTGCAGTCAGCGCGAGCTATATCTCCACCTTCGCGGGATATCCTGTACGTATTTGTTGCGTTGGACGAAGGCCGTTTTATTGAACAAAGGCTTGTTCCAGCTGGATTCGCTGAAATCGCGTTTGCAAACGTCACGAAACCCAATTCCTGTACCTCGTTTAGCAGCTCGAGTCTTTCAGGAGGAGGGGATAAAGGGGTTTTATCGGGGGTTATGGATACCCCTCTTCACAATATCTTTCGTCCGTGCGTCGAGTCTATGACGATTCCATTGTCTGCACCTGACAAGATTTACCTCTTAGGGGCTGCGTCTTTCACGATATATAATGGCACGAAGGAGTCTTTGCGGAATCACAATATTCTAGCCCGCGACACGCTGTTGGATGTGGCGTGTATGGGTGGCATAGGGGGCGCGACAGCTGGTGCTTTAATTTCATTCGGCAGTGCACGTGAGCCCTGTCCATAAAATTTATGAAATCGACCGTTGCCTCACGCCGCTTTAGCCTTTGAATTAGTCAAGGTATGTTTTGAACAGGCTATGTGAGGGGAAATAGGGAACCAACGAGATTGCAGGTTCGGCGTCAGCTTGAGTATTCTATCGCCGAAAGCAAGGGTGTCCGTATCGTCAAGCCTCCGGGCACAGTTCAAGCCGTGAGGGATATAATTCGTTCGAATGGCTATAGGGGACTTTACAACGGCCTTCCTTTGCATCTTCGTGCGTGCACGGAATGTTACTACAAAAAAAAGATAGCTTACCTCATTCTAGTGAGGGATACCTCCGGAACGGCTCTATACTTCCTTGAGTATGATGGCATGCGTCACGTTATGGGGCGTCTTCCATCAGGGGAGCAAGGTCCCACTCCTACCTGGCTCCCACTCCCCGCGTCTATTGTGCCGTTCTTTTGCGGGTCTTTGTCTGGAGTCACTTCCTGGGCGTTAATATATCCACTCGACGTGTAAGTGCACATATACGTACCCGACATCTTAGAATTGCTCAGCTCTGCACAAGTGTAAAAACCAAGGTACAAACCAGAGCCCTTGCTGGAGAGAAAAAGCGTGGAATATGGGAAACCTTCCATCGCCTTGTTAGAGGCGAGTTTCACGCCCAGTCATTCGCCCCCTTTGTTTAATAAATTTGCATTAGGTCCGGATCCAGCTAATCCCAGACCTTTACATGATGGTATCACACGCATATACCGTGGCTTGGGTATCAGTGCGCTTCGAAGCATAACAACGCACGGCCTCCTGTGGACTTTCTTTGACCTGGTGGCAAATCGCATCGACCGCCTCCCAAATCCCGACTCGGAGTGATAAATATGTTTACTACTGCCCTTTCTCGCGGCTTTACACGGCACGCTTCATTCTTCTGAATATCTCCATATATATATCCCGTCTTTTAAAACACCAATCGCATCTTCGCCTTTAATCTTAGACTTTCTAACACTGTCTCCCACATTCTCATGGTACCAAATACTGGGCTTAACACTTGTAGCATTAACACACCGTACACTCAGAAAAATACTTTATTTCTATCTGTGCAGATGCCTAAAATGTCTACGTTTTCCAGTGCTGTTAAATCCTATTATAATCCTGTTTTTATTCTGCCTTGACGCGACATGGTGACTCGGCTATTTATCGACCCCGAACGCCCACAGTAAATTGACGCGTCTTCCTCTTTCCCTTTAGACTATGTCGAGCTCGATTCCTGCCGGCTTCCGAGCGTTGCCCCTCTCTATTAGCCAATTGACGCTGTCTGTTGTGCTAAAGTGCGGGCAATCCTTCCGCTGGGCGGCTTTTCCCCTGGTCCCTCCTGACTCTCCAGCGACTGACGCAGAGGACGCGCCAACCCACGAGTATCGATTCTGTCTTAAGGATCGCGTCGTTTGCTTGCAACAGTCACCGAATACACTATTCTACCGTTCTGTGCTTGCGGTACACGCAGACGTGAACGAGACCGGAAGTGCCGGTCCATCGTCTTTGAGCGAGAAGAGGGACGCGGAGACTCTGGCGTTTATTCGTGACTACTTCCAGCTGGACACCGACCTGCTAAAGTTGTATGAAGAATGGAGTGACAGTGACGCTGTTTTCAGGAACCTGAAAGGACGCTTTTCAGGCATACGAATGCTCAGGCAGGATCCTTGGGAATGTCTCGTCTCGTACGTACGTCCTTTAGGGCCGCTAGCCGTCTACTCTCTGTTGACCTTCCAATGTGCAGGTTTATATGTTCTTCGAATAACAATATCTCTCGTATCTCCAAGATGGTACGGAACTTGTGCACGCACTTCTCCCCGCCGATTGTTACATTAGACGACCCTGCAACCTCAGCTGGATCGTCAACGAGCTCAAGCGCATATCATGCCTTCCCTCCGCCATCCGCTCTTGCTTCTCCTGCTGTGTCTTCTAAGCTACGCACTTTGGGGTTTGGATACCGAGCAAACTTCATTCAAAAAACGGCAGCTATGCTCCTCGAGGCTCACGGATCAGACGAAGCAGTGTTTGAGTTTCTTTCTGGCCTGAGATCTATGGATACAGATAGTGCTCGCACCGAGTTATTGAAACTCATGGGAGTAGGTCGGAAGGTCGCGGATTGTGTATTGCTAATGAGCTTAGACAAGGCAAGTCCACGATCACTCGCATGGGATTGCGATGATTTAAGACAGTTGATCTTACTAACTCGGACAGAGGGAGGTCGTCCCAGTAGATACGCACGTCTATCAGATTGCTACAAAACATTACGGGATGAGAGGATCAAGCACAGGGAAGACCCCAATGACCCCGAAGTTATATGATGATATCAATGCAAAATTAGCTGGCATCTGGGGAAGCTACGCAGGCTGGGCACATTTGGTGAGGCTTTCTGGACTTACCGCCCCGCATGACAGCCGGAGGCCCATTGACCCCTTACGCTACAGATCCTTTTTACTGCTGATCTGAAGGCGTTCGCAACTCACGGCTATTCGACCCCCTCTCCGTCCATGTCTCCCTCAAAAAGCTCGAGAACGTCGAGAGCTGCAACACCTACGACATCCCCAACTAAAAAAAGGAAGCGAACTCAGATCGTACAAAATGTTGTTGAGCTGAAGTTAGAGGAAATTGAGACAAAGTCCGTCATAAAGATGGAAGAAATTCTTCCAGAAGGTGGCGGCTTAGCCGAGAGAGTTAAGAGAAGGAGGCGAGCCACAGTTTCGAGTAATTTGAAGCTTGAGACCTCGGTAGAGTGCTGAATGCACTTCGTAACAGTCTCGTGTGTCTAATCTAATTAGAGGGCTATTAAGCCAGGAGTCGTATTTTCTTTTGATTAATATCAAACCCTTGACTTTAGGGTGACGTGACTTTCGGTCATCAGTCACATTATTGTGGATTGACTCCTACTTTGTTGGTGAAGTCATCGTTAATTACTCCTGTCCCGACGACTCGAGTAGTCTGTGCTTCGACCATAACGACGCGCTCGATAACGATCCAATGGCCTCTGAGGAAGCGAAAATTGAGGAAATTGTCGACGAGACTCACGATGAGGATGCATATGCCAATGGACAGGAACACGACTCGGGCAGTAGCGATGCCGACGAGCCCGAGGACAACAATGGCAGCACCGTTAATGGCGTAGACACCCCTGGCGCGGGCTCTTCGTCTCAGCAGAAAAAGAAGAAGAAGAAGAAATCGAAAGCTGCAAAGCTCCTGAATGCATTGAAGCCTGGTCAGGCGATTCCGCAGACTCTTGTGGACCAGGTTATGGAGAGAGTGCGTGAAGAGCACGGAGAAGGGGCACCGGGCACCGATGAGGATCACGTACGGAAAGCCCTCGAGCAGCTGAAGATCATGGATGTCATCAAAGGCAAGGCGGGTGTCGCGGGACGTGGAAAGAAGGATATTGGTACACATAAGGTCTGTGAATGCTCATTTTATTATTTCCCGGCAACTTTCCCTTAGCCGTAAACACAGTTTTGGGCGACGCAACCTGTACCTCAACTTGGTCAGTAGCCGCTCCGGAGTACGCGCGTTGTTACTGAAATGTGCAATAGGCGAAGGTCCCCCGGCAGAAGACGGATACATCGAGCCTCCTGTCCCTCGGGAGCAGGTCCGCCAGGATCCATATCCCCTTCCGAAGGATTTCGAATGGTCTTCTGTCGATCTAGACGACCCAAACCAAGTGTGTTGAATGACTTCATACGATCACACGTCCTTCCTCAACTTGCCGACAGACCAAGGAAGTTTATGATTTGCTTTGCTTGAATTATGTCGAGGACGATAACGCGACCTTCCGATTTCAATATACTGCGGAATTTCTTGAATGGTACGCAGCCGCCTCACCTAGGAGAACAATCGTTGCTTATGCGTTTATTAACGTCAGGGCTCTAAAGCCGCCTGGTTATCACAAGGAATGGCACGTCGGTGTACGCGTTAAATCCAACAAGAAACTAGTAGGGTTCATATCGGGCGTTCCGATCGCCTTGCGCGTGCGCGGAAAGTAAGCGCTCAGCTTTCGGAATTATTCCGCGTGCGCACTTAATCAATTGACTGCATAGTACTTTCCACGCGAGCGAGATCAATTATCTCTGTGTTCACAAAAAACTGAGATCGAAGCGTCTCGCGCCCGTCTTAATTAAGGAAGTTACTCGACAATGCCATCTGAAGGGGGTCTTCCAGGCGATCTATACGGCCGGGGTCGTTATCCCCACTCCTGTTTCGACTTGTAGGTGCGTGAGGTTATGTGGTCTCTGCCGATGTTTAGAATTTTATACTAACACGGCAAAACAGGTACTTTCACCGGACCATCAATGTCCAGAAGCTCGTAGACGTCAACTTCACGTTCGTGCCTCGCAACATGACTCTGGCGCGCATGATGCGGCTACACAAGTTACCCTCTGCGCCTCGTCTTGCTAGCGCCGGGTTACGTGAGATGGAAGAGAAGGACGTACCACAGGTCGCAGAGCTTTTTACACGCTACATGGAGCGCTTTACGATGTCGCCGGTCATGACACTTGAAGAGCTGCGTCACCAATTCTTGAGTGGACTAGGCTCTGGGCCCGCTCCGAAAGATTGGCAAGGGAGAAGAGAAGGACAGGTCGTGTGGTCTTACGTGGTTGAAGTACGCTTTCAATTCCTCCGAACGAGCCTGAGCTCATCACAGTTTTTCAAATACTTCCAGAACCCTCAGACGCAAAAGGTCACTGACTTCTTTACGTTTTACTCGCTACCTTCGACGATTATGCGCAGCCCGAAGCACAACCTTTTGGAAGCGGCTTATCTCTTCTACTATGCTACCGATGTTGCGTTTCAGGAGGGCGCCGACGCGAGTGGCCGTCTGAAAAAGCGACTGCAAGAGATAATTGGCGACGCGCTCATTATCGCGAGCTCTGCCAAGTTTGACGTCTTTAACGCACTGACTCTAATGGACAACTGTGAAGTTTTGGAAGACTTAAAAGTGCGTCCTCATCTTGGAGGGACGCCGACGTCTTGCTAACTGTTTATAATAGTTCGGTAGTGGAGATGGGCTTCTGAATTTCTACCTATACAACTGGAGAACAGCCCTGCTAGCGGGTGTTAACGAGACGGGGGGTGTCCCCGCAGGAAAGGGTGTGGGTGTTATGATGTTGTAGCTGCAATTGTTACGGTCATGAACGATTAGGAAAATATCTTGATTAATTAAAACTAGTAAACAGTCTACGCCCTAAATCTACTCTCTAGCCGCGAACGGACTCGTGATGCGCTTGCTCGGTGCCGCGATAATTGGCGGGTATTGCGCAGCCATCTCCTTTGTACCAGCGGGGAAAGGCAGGTCTGCAACGCCTTTCGGCAAAATCTTGTCGTCGAGACCCTTCGCGTAGTTGGCCGTCGCGAGCTGGACCATATTTTTCTTCGCGTCGCTCACTAAGACGTGCGCATCGTCGATGCCGGGAACACAGCCTTTTACGAAGACGAGCTCAAGGTCGGTGTCGATACGCACGACCTCGAGGTTCTGCGTCGTAATGCGCTTGCCGCCCATACGTCCCGGCATCTTCTTTCCTGGCCAGACACGACCAGGGTCCTATTTTTGGAGTCTCAGAGGACGCAAGACGAGTATGAGAAGTCGGAGGATGAACGAACCTGATGACCACCGGTTGCTCCCATCTTACGATGTGAGACGGACACACCGTGACTCGCTCGCAGACCTCTAAACCCCCAGCGCTTCATTCCTCCCTGGAAACCCTTTCCTATGCTGCACAGAGTGGGAAAAAATAAGCTTCGAAAAAAGAAAGCGGACATGCACGTACGAATTCGCGACCACATCAACAAGTTGACCCGGTACGAAATGTAAAGCAGATAGTGTTGTGCCTTAAGGATTATTTAGTTTCGCAACTTAACGTAAAGAGTTATACAGGACGTACCGACAGGCACATGGGCGTCCGGGGTAACAGGAAACTCCTTGACGATGTATTTTGACGGCACTCCCGCTCCTCTGAAATGGCCCCTCATCGCATGTGTCGTCGTCCGGTCAGGTCTATCTGAAGCCGCAACTTGCACGGCATGATACTCAGTCTTGTTGTCTCTAACCGTTTTAACGTTCGCCGTGACCTGGCAGTTCTCCAGCTACCCACCGCAAACACACATTTCTCAGCACACTACGCACTGCAAAGACGCAGAAGCAGAAGCGAAACGCACCTGGAGCACCGTCACCGGATACCGCGCGCCGTGCTGATCCCACATGGCCGTCATACCCCTCTTCCGCGCGATGAGCCCCGTGCGTACCGAGTGCGGCGTCCATTTACTCGACGACGGGCCTGCTTCGCCCTGCACGGCAGCGGCGCGAGCTCTGCGAGACGCGTGCAAGAACCTTCTTGCGTACGGGATGCTTGAGGGCTGTTTCAGCGCGTTCCAGAGTGTGAACATTTTCCTGGACTCCAAGGCTCCTGGGCGGCGCAGGCGTCACGGAGCGAATGGCGAGCAGGTGAAGGATGCAGAGCCGGCCAATAAATCGACTGTGAGAACCTATTTCTTCTTCCGTCTGGGCGCGTCGATCAATATTGAACTTTTGTAAAAAGAGAGTCCAGACTCCAAAGTATTTCAAAGAGCAAGAAAGAAAAACACAAAAAGGCAGTCCTTTCAGCCCATGACTTTCGCTTTTAACTATCAGGAAGACATCTCTTCAAGAATACTTTCAAAGGATGGCAGAGGACATCCAAAGGATAAAGGACCATGGACCACCCAAGTATTATATTCCACCAAGAGAAATCACAATACATCTCTTACAAAATTTAATGCACCCAAGCTCGCCGTAATCACGTCCAACACGCGTCTACTCTCCTCAACCTGCACCTCTCGTAACGACTCCAACGCCTCACGAAGCTCCGGATTCGCGACGAAGACATCTCCATGCAGACGGAGCAGCGCAGCAGTGAGCGCCTGCACGGCCTCGAAGTCACGGTGTACGCGGAGACGTCGACGTAGTGCACCTGCGAACGTCTGTAGGCTCTCGAGCGAGGTTCCCAGCGTGCGCAACTCGAGGTCGAGAGCAGCAGGCGTAATAATTTTGATGTAGCTGAAGAGCTCTTCGTCTTATCAGTACAAAATTTTTTTTTGTCAGCTCGTTGGTCAGGTAAAGAAAAAATATGAAAAATGACTGACAGTCCCCCTCCGGATCCTCGGAGGCGAGCTTTCGGTGGAATGCACTCTCTGCCTGTGTCGAGCCTGCTTCTAGACGCTTACTAGGCCTCTTTGTACGCTCTGCGTCGTTCTTCTGTGTCACAGCGAAGCGATGTTCGACGCCTGGCAGGGTAGGCAGGAAAAATGGCGCTTTCTCCGGAGGTTTTGGAGGCTCTTTTGGTTTGTTCCGTTGCTAGTCCGGGAACAAGTTAACACTTTCGATAGGGAAAGGAAAATGAATAAATTTACCTGAATAACCTCCAAGTTTAGCAAAGTCTGCCATCGTGAGCGAGGAAGCAGGGTGAGTGTAATCAAGTCACCGCCCAACTGAGACGGGGTCGAATAGACGTCCGGCGGGTCCTCAACAGTCAATGATTGAAGAGCGTCAAGGGCTGAATCGGGAAATAGTTAGAACTATCTAATATCAATAGCTAGCCAACGCCTCACCCTCGTCTTCAGCAGTGCCTTGTATCGAGGGTAGTGCGACCTCCTCTGCGTCCTCAATGGTGACGCCTTGTAGCGATACATCCGTATACTGTGCCCGATTCGCCCTATTTAAATTCGTGAGCACTTTTATCCGTTGAAAACTTGTGCGACGACGGTACAACATACCAAAGGTATACACCAACGCTATCCACATGCGCAGTAGCCAAAAAGTCGTTAGTCGGCGAAAAAGCGACGCTGGTCGCGACACTAGCGGTTTTAAATGCGTCAATCAGGCGACCAGTTGGTATGTCGAATGTCCGAATAACAGAATCTAAGGAAGTTGTTATTAGCCACCGAGAGTCCGGTGAAAAGACCTTTCCGAAAGGGTCAGCCCTCAGCTAAATACAATGATGATGAAAACATACTATGTCCAAGACATTCCCTACAAATCCGCTCATTTCACGCACGATTCGGTGTGTTTCAATGTCGACGAGACGGACGACCAAGTCGTCACACACGACAGCCAACAGCCCACTGTCTCGCTGGAGTAGTATGGACGCGCATGTGCTCGGTAACACCAGTGTATGTAAGAGTGCCTGAGTGTGGAAGTCGAAGAACTGTGTGCAGGGGAAAAAGGTCAGCCATTTGTCTCTAAAAGATTATAATGCGTGTACTGACATTAACCGTCCCATCTTGGGTGCTCGCGATAACCAGCCGGTTGAGCGAGTCCGTCGCAAGACCATTGACCGAACGTTCCCCGCCCGATGCCTTGAACCGAGTCGCAACTTCTGCAGGTATCGGGCCAACGTTGTACGACTTCCGCTGAATACCGGACTGCATATTGTACATCTGTATGGTCCCTGAGGAAGTGCTTGCAAGGCCGAAATTTCCGCACGCAGATACACAGACGACCTGATGCGAGGAGAAGCACATTAGTGAGTCTCCTTTTAAAAAAAAAAGGATCTTCACTTACTCGGACAGCGCCAGTGGAAATTTTCTTCTTTTTCTTATCCTTGGTAGCACTCGTCTCGTTAGGGTTGAGCACCCACTTCCCAAGTTTCTTCTCGCGTACAGTCCATGTGCGCGCGACGGACTCCTGCTTGTGCGCAGTCAGAACATCATCCCAGTCCTTTGAGCGGCTGGAGGAGAAAGAAAGCTGGGAGATTGGCGGCAGCTTCAAGTTGGCCACGGGTGCCGAGAGCGACGTGGCCTTTTTGGCTATCGGGCCTGCAATCATGTTGTCAAGATATGTAAAAATTTACGGCAGAGAGTGAAAAGAGTACCTTGCGAAAGCTCGAAGCTCCTTGAATCCCGAACGACTGACGTACATCGAAGACTCCGGTCCCTTGATGCCGTCAAGAGCTGCTTCCCGTCTTCGCCGTAGTATCGAATCAAGTGTGGTGGCTCGTGATGTCCCGAACGAAATTTTAGTAGACGTGGTGGGGCCGTTGGTGATTCAAAGAACCATTGCTAGAAAAAGAGAATAAGTAAGAGTGGTCTAACGGATCTTAGCTACAAATAGATATGTCCTTACCTTCACGCTGTTGTCCTCCCCAGAGCTAACGAGAACCGGCTGGCCCGGAATCCACTCAACAGCAGTCACCGCACGATCATGTGCACCCCGTACGACATGGATCAAGCGCCCATTGTTGTTGAGGTCCCAAAGGGCGATGTGTCCACTGCTCGATGCACTAGCAAGGACCGACTCTCCATCTATACGTGCCGGGGTTAAAAAAGGTCTTCCCATGAGGCAAGAGGATCTTACCGCTCCGGAAAGAAAGGTCCCTAACGGGACCCTCGTTCATAAATATGCGCATCAGGCGCTCGTCAGCCCGGATATCATATAGCGATATCTCGCCCGACGAAAACCCGATCGCCACCACGTCAATAGCCGGCGATTGTGTGAGCGCTGTGATTGCGCAGGGTGAATTCGCATCTGCAGAGTCCCGTAGATTACTGCTATCAAATTTGTGGATGCACGTTCTGTGAAAAGAACAAAGAAGTTGGCATAGAAAGGGAAGAGAAGACGGGAGGGAGCATACTGAGTGCGGATGTTCCATAGTTGCATTGTCCCCTGACTGCTGGCGACAAGGATTTTGTTAAGATAGGTCGCAGGATGCAGTATAGATGTTGCAGTGAAGCCATTCTCAAACTCAATAGAGCTGGACAGTTCTGCCAAAAATGCGTAAGCAAAGCGCTAAACGCATAACGATCGGTGGGCATTCACCCATTGACAAGCAATCCCATACAAGCATCCTCGACCCATCCTCAGTGAGTGAAAGTAAATTATCACCAAAAATGAGGATGAAAGAGAGCTTCGACCCGAGAGGATTCGTCAGACGTCCGACCTACAATAGATGGTTAATAAAAATCGCCCAGTAAGCAAATTAACGTACCTCCTTTCCCCTCAAGTATTTTATAATATGCGGACCAGTAGACGCCCAGACCGCATCTCCGCTCATGGCCAGACATGAAATAGGATCCACACAATCCGGTCCTACGAGGAAAATAAGCTGAGGACGCAGAGACAAGCAGCAGACGCATAAACGCACCGACGAAAAGTAACGTAATTTTCCCTCCCTCCCACAGCGCCCACGATCTCCCCAGACAAGTCAATATATGCACGCGTGGTCCTTCTGTTGCGCCTTTAAACGACCGCGTTTGGAGAACGAATGGAATGTGGTTCGTAATAAGCCCAAGGGCACGGAAAGGTGCAAAGAGGCGGGGCTGAGGTACCCCAGCACTGGGTTCTTGCGCAGAGCCGGTGCGCGAACGCTTTTTCGGCGGCGCCGCGCGCTCGAGCGGGTCATCCCAGACCATCGTCTCTGTTTCGCTCCGTCGTCGTCGCCGTCGCTGGTCAAGATTGAGCGCGGATAGAAATTTCAGCAACGCGAGTAGTGTTACGTAATAGAGATCGACGTCGACGCAAGGTCAGCGCCTCTTAAGTTCGCGTGGGCTCGACGTTCTTACATAGACCACGACGACGCTGAGGCTCACCGTCGGAAAGCGTCCTTTTGACCCAGCCTTCATGGATTTACCACAGATTTCTACTCAGACCCTTCTCTTAGGGTCACTCTTGCTCTCTGTCCTGGTCGTCGCAGCTCGTGCGTGTCCTTCTCTCGGAGACGAATAATGTGCCAATTATTCCGATTTCAGTCGTGTACATTGCCCGTCTAAGGTCTTCGTCAAGCGGGAACTTAATCCTCCTGGTTGGTAACGAGGATGCAGGAAAAACAGCAATTCTGTCAACGGTACGGACAGTCCCGTACATCGCGTGTCTACCCCGCGACTGATTTTGGAGACTATGTAGATGGTCTATGACTATACGCCCGCTACGCACACCTCGTTCCAGGTCAACAACTCGCTCGTCCAGCTTTCGCCGAAAGGTCCGCTGCAGGTCGTAGATATTCCCGGTCACCCACGTCTACGCGGTTTGTTCAAAACGCACGTCCCAGACGCGAAGGCGATCGTGTTCGTCGTCGACTCGAGCACGATCTCGCGGAACGGGCGCGACGTCGCCGAGTGGGTTACTCTATTACTTCCCCGCCTTCAACTACCCCCGTCTAATCCTTGATCCCACAGACACCTGCATCACGTCCTCCACGCAATCACCTCACTCCCGCCAACACGCGCACTCCCTGCGCTGCTCATCCTCGCACACAAAACAGACCTTCTCTCCTCCGCGTCCGAACAGGACCGACCAGCACTCGCCGTGGCGCGCGTGCGTACCGTCCTCGAACGCGAGCTCGAGAAGCGGCGCGCTGCCGCCGCGGGCGGGGTCGGTGTCGAGGGGCTCGGAGCGGAGGGCGAAGGCACGGAGATGGGTGGACTGGAGTGCAGCGCGGGCGGCGCGTTCCGGTTTGCTGAGTGGGAAAGCGGCGAGGTGAGCTTTGCGGGAACGTGGGTGAAGGTCGGGGCGGAGGTCAATGAAAAGGCAAACGGGGAGAAAGTCGAAGGAGCTGTGCTGGGGCTGGATGCGTTGAAGGCGTGGCTCGACGACCTTGCATGAACAACGAGGAACTCTATTACGATCAAGTATAATCTATGTGCTTCAAATTAGCTATACTATTTTAACTGCTTTTCGAGTCTTGACTCTTGACTTGGTCCGTGCACTCGCCTCGATCCGGTAAACAACCAAATATACCTAAACAATGTAGGAAAACTCATATATAGGGCAAGCAAACGCGTGTCCGGATTCTTCACCGCAACCTCAAAGACAGTGCTGGTCCGCTGCACATTCACAGCTAGGGTACGGCGATTCGGTTATGCGAAGACGACACCGGGAGATTTAAGAACTCGCTGCTTCTCCTGTCGTCCCTTCGGGCGCGGGCAATGGGGTAGTGGGTGTCAGACCTCCCGTACATACATACATCCATATATCAATGTTATTTACGTTTGGCAATACCAGTTTGATACAAGTCTTCTGGTCTGCGCCTCATTGTGGAGGAGAGGACGGATTTAACCGGCTTGTCGAAGAAGGATGCGCGCTTTGGGGCGATCAAGAACGGTGCAAGGAGATTATAGGAAGATGAATGCAGGAAGTGTAGTTAGGACAGAGCGAAGTTGTAGTCTACCAAAGATAGACACAATGGCAATAATAGCAAAACATTAAGGAAAACAGACAGGCAGCCCCAGACGCCCAATATCCAGCTCTAAAGTGCGCCTATAAAGCTTATATCTAAAAGGAGGGTTAGGCGTGTAATCGCTAATGATGGCACAAGGAAGGGACTTACGTATTGCGAAAGCCAGCGGAACCCTTGAGCGAGTAATGTTGTCAGCAGAATGACGAAAGTAAACCTATATGACACGTACCTTCTCCGTAGCCCTGCCTCTGCACAACCGAACACATGAAAAGCTCAATGGGGCGCATGTCGCTCAAAGGCACCTTACCCTGCATGAGGCTGTTAGCAACGTGTACTCACTGGCCGTCGCCGCTACGCACCTTTCCAGTCGTCTGATACAGGCCAAGGTTGTGTCGGAGCTCGTCTTCGCTCACAGCGCCGGCCGCATCAATCTTGTTCCCGAGAACAAGGAACGGCACCTTCGAGAGCTCCTCAATCGAAAGAAGCGCGTCCAACTCTGCCTTCGACTCCGAGAAACGCTCGTGGTCTGCACTATCGACAAGGAAAATGATACCGTCGACTTCCGGGAAGTAATCGTGCCAAAGACGCCGTGCTGTGAGTTATACATGACAGGGGTGTGCGTAACAGGTAGTGGGAAGACGAAGCCACAACTGGTCAGCGACAGCAAGCACGGAAAGCGATAGTACACACCCTGGACGTGTCCTCCCAAGTCATACGTCGTGAATTTGACGTTCCCAATAGCGAGTTCCTCAGACGCTACATGAGTGCAAAGTAGCGGTCAATTACATTGTACATGATATGTCGTGCTGAAGATAAACGTGGACGCACTGGGATGCAGTGTTGGTTGGAGAATAGCGAGCCGGTCGTTCTTCAACATGTGGAGCAGGGTCTATCGTTACAAGTCAGCTCGTTTCCAGGTCCCCGAGCACAGCCAGCAAGGCGCACCGTCTTTCCTGCATTGTCCAGACCAAGAAAGAGGATCTTGGCGTTTTTGTGCAGCAGACCTAGCCAAAAGGCCGTATTAGCTTCCTATATCCTCATACCACACGAGGGCCAGAAGAATAGACATACCCAGCTGCGAGAGAACATCCCAGAACCAGTTGATGATGAACATGACTGCACAGAGCAGGAGTAGTGCTGCTACAACGGTGACGGCGACGGAGGAAGAAGGAAACACGCGTGGGAAGCCCCCGTGATAGTACGTCAGCAATTTGCTCGACCCGCGTTTACGTGGCGACTTGGTGACGGCCCGCTTCTCCCTTTGGAATGATGGTCGGCTTGTAGATTTTACACACATTGAAAGACTTTGGGCTTGGGATATTTTTTTTTGATGAGTATCTCCATGTGTTCCCCATATACCGTTCATGGATTTTACAACCTGCCATTCTTACCTTTATCTTATTCTGTTTTAGATCCTTAAACAATTTATTAGCAGTACAGATCCCAATCTCGAGCTATGGCCCTCTAAGTACTAAGACAAAATTAAATTCTCGTTTTTGAGGAAGGGCCTTTAGCATGGCGGTGCGGTGTGTGGCCTCATGGACCCAGGCGGATTGCGTGAAGGCCCAGTAGGGCCACAACGCCGTTCGCCATCATATAAAACAATTGGGGTTTCGCCACACCACACACATACTAGACCGGGTCTTTTCTCACCATCGCCCTCCCGTCTTTTACGTCCTCAGAAGGGGAACTCGAAAAGAGTCCACTAGCATGCAACCAGAACTATTCAAACAAATTTGCGACGTGGTCCGGTGGATCTGGTGCTACACCACAGATAGCATCCTGCAAAAAATGCTTGTAACATTCACTTTGCTGGGATGTCTTTACGGCCGGGTTGCATGCCAGCTCGGCATACTCGCTCCCGACTGCTGGATTCTCACAGATATAGCATCTATAATTGACACAGAGAGTTCCAAATCGTTCACAGAGACAAGCGCACTCCAGGACGATACCAGCTCAAGCCAGGGCTCGTTTGAACTTGAACAAGGCTTTCCACCGTCCAACGCAAAATCAGTCGCAGCTGGAAGCAAGTCGCCACACCTGACAACCGCAGGACACGAATTCTCTGCGATTTTAGACTGGAGGAGCAAACTCCCAGACCCACCTACAAGCCCCCCTGCGGAGGAAAACGTCCTGATGACTTACATCACTCCGCTTGACCTTATCCCCGGCGACTTAGCCGCCACTCTACCAGATTCACTGGACGACTACGAGTCCTCTCAAACATACGACTACCGTTTCCTGCCACCGCCCCTCTCTCCATTCGGTGTTTCATACGTCGTCGAGGACGCGGGCAAGGATATCGCAGCAGACGCAGGCACATCTTTCAGCTTTCCCGGCCTGTCAGCCTTTCGCAGTCCCGATGTACACACCCACATACGTATGCAAGGAAACTCGGTCTCCGCCCGGAGGGAAGGACCAAATAAGGAGAACATTCCTTTGACTCCGGTTGAAGAGGATATTGTCACGTACGATATCGTTTAGGAAATATAACTTCTCGTAGTCTGGACTATGGCTCCTCTGGGTTTCTACAAAACCAATATCAAGCCGTTGTCCCCGTTTCCATCACAGTACACCTTGTAGCATGTCCGGGATTTCTCTGCCTCCCGGAGCGCACGTACCCACCCTCGTATATACCGTTTCCCTTCTAACTCGCATGATATCCGGTCAGACTTTGCGACTTGTTTTATACCCTCCCGTGTATTTTTTGTATTATAGGTGTCAAAATAATTTTGGTTTGATGCTTAGGGAGCTGGGGTGATAGCTATATATGTTTTATCCCACGTTATCAAGTTCAAGTCGCTTTTTTGCTTATAGGCGCTCTTTATAAGAAACAATAAATTTCCAACCTCCCCTTCAATTTGTTCTCTAGGCGAAACAGTAAACGCTTCGCGGCGTCTGAAATCGCGTCGCCAAGAGGGAAGCAGAGATCGACGTTTGTCCTTGCCTCCTTGAAGCTCGCCAGCTCTCACCCGGACTGGTCGGCCCTCGACTTCGGCGTCGATGAACACATCAAAACTGCGCAACATCTCCTTCAATAATGTCATAATAATCTCCATCTTAATCCGCATCGCGCTCATCTTCTACAGCGAATGGCACGACAAGCATGCCGTTGTGAAGTACACTGACGTGGACTACCGCGTCTTCACTGATGCGGCGCGCTTTCTTCTGCGCCCGACGGCGGCTGAGGGGGACACGCCGGCGAATATTGCAAAGGGACCTTTGGGGGAAATTCTTGGCTTCGGCGAGTGAGTAGTCTAATGATATAAATTAGTTTGAAGGTGTTAAGACGCCCGTTCAGTCCGTACCACCGTGAAACATACCGCTATACGCCTCTGCTTGCTCTAATCATGACACCCAACATATTTCTGCACCCGTCGTTCGGGAAATACCTATTCTCTGCATGCGACATTCTCGTCGGAGTCCTCTTATACAAGCTCCTCCTGTCGACGGTCCTCCCGAACCTTTCTCCCTCAGCAACGCCCGAAACACGCGAGTGCCAGGCGACGCTTTACGCGTCACTGCACCTCCTCAGCCCAATGGTCTTCTCGATCTCTACGCGTGGCTCTTCAGAATCAACGCTCGGGGCACTCGTCATTGGGACGCTGTATTTCGCAATGACGCCTAGGAAGACGCAGCGGACCTGGGACGTGACAGCTGTGATGCTAGGGTGCGCGACGCATTGGAAGGTGTACCCGCTCATATATGGTGTGAGCCTAGCTGCTGTGATGGCTTCGGAGAAGGGAAAGGCAGGGAAAGGTGAAGAGGGTGTTTGGAGGTGGACAAGAAGCCTTGTGAGCGCACGAAGCGTGCGGTTCGCCCTTTTAAGCGCGGGGACGTTTATGCTGCTCAATTGTAGCATGTACCTCATGTACGTTTTTCCCTCTTCTGCTCCACCAGTGCTATACCTCACCCTTCCTTACAGTTGGGGGTACCCTTTTCTCTACGAAACATACTTGTACCACATTCACAGGCTGGACCACATGCACAACTTCTCTCCATACTGGTTGCCCATCCGTCTTACACACCCCGACTACACACACCTACACCCCGAGCAGCTGGCCTTTTGGCACTACTTCGCGCGCTCGCCGTTTGCATCGTTCATCCCGCAGATGGGCCTGAGCTTGGGCACTGGTCTAGTATTCGGACGTGCTGGTCCGCCCCATCTTCCGTTCACGTGGTTTGTGCAGACCGCTGCGTTTGTGACGCTCAACAAAGTGTGCACGTCGCAAGTAAGCAGTTCGTAAAGTCTGGATGAAGCGGTGATCTAATGATTATTGCAGTACTTCCTTTGGTACTTGACCATACTCCCGCTTGTTCTTCCGGCACTATCTTTCACACGGACCAAGGCTATCATGCTCGTAGCAACTTGGGTCGGTGCTCAGGCGCTCTGGCTGAAGTTCGCGTACGATCTCGAGTTCCTCGGCCAGAACGTACATTATCGTGTGTGGGCATGCAGTATTTTGTTCCTTTTCGTGAACTGCTGGGAGCTCGGCGAGATCGTGCTTGCATACCAGTGGGACCGGAGCTCCCGCAAGGTCGGGAAAAGGAAGGACATATGAGACACTTGTGTATGTCGTTTGATGTGGCGGGTATTGTTTACAAGGTTGACGCTTAGTATACAGCAGTACGAAAACAGCGATGGGAGTGTTAATAACTATGCAATAATGCGGGACGTTCATTTCATTTCAGCTTTGCGTCGATGGCCTCCCTCAGCCCCTCCGCGCCGTCTCTTATCTCTATTGTCCTTTGTATGTCAGCCTGGAGTCAGATGCGCTTCAGTAAGTTGTCAAAGCCAGGTCGAATCGAGTAGTGGGCGTACCGTGCTCTGGAAGTCGATCAGCGCGCTGGCATGGAGTGTGCTCATGCCCATCTCGCAGCTCCGCGGCAGCCAGTTGATGAGTACAAGCGGGTAGTTTGTGCGCCCGTCATCGTGCTTCACCTCGTACGAGAGCACGACGTATCGGGGCGAGTTCTCGGGGAGCTCTGGGGGGACGGCGAACAATCAAGTAAACACACTTTGCTTATTTACGCACATAGACAAGACAAACGAACCTTCTGCGAGCTCCTCGAGGCTGATGTTCTCCTCGATGTCCACCTGTACCATCTTGAGCTGCTTCTTGTCGATGCGGACGACCATGGCTGCGCTCTCGCTGCTGTGGCTGAAGCGGAACTTGCGCAGCGCGGTGACCAGCTCCGGGGGGATGTCGACGGTCCTAGACTAGACGAGTGTCAGTATATATTTTCCGAGCAGCATGAGAGGCTACCATGGCTGGTGGGGGGCGGCGAGGCCTATCGAGATTCAAGATGCTGAATCGGCGTGATGATATATGCGCCCGGCGACTCGGATCCCGCGCGTGACCGCTTGAATAGGAACGCGTCTTGAAACCAAAGTCAAGTTGTAATTACAGTACTTCGAGTGTTGGTCTCGGTCGGCGGCGACGAGCAAGAACTTGAAAAAAACAAAATGGCACACGTAGTGACCCCGCTCGACCAGCCGTCCAACTACAAAGACTCCCAGTCCAAGGTCGACAGGCAGAGGCAGGACGACCTCCTCGCAAAATCATCCACGCTCTACGTTAGTACCAGTCGGGCTGTTCCCAAGCTGCCCGTTCGCCGTATGCTCACTGAGGCATACACATATTTCCGTACATACACAGGTTGGGAACTTGAGCTTCTACACGACTGAAGAGCAGATCTACGAGCTCTTCTCCAAGTGCGCGAGTCCGGAGGAGGGCGGCGGCGTCAAGCGCATCATTATGGGACTCGACAGGAATACCCGGTGAGCCTCGAGTACTTTTATTCGTACATACAACAACATTGCTGACAAAAAACCCTTACAACGGTCTGCGCCGCCAGCACGCCCTGCGGTTTCTGCTTCGTAGAATACTACTCGCACACAGAGGCGCTCGCGTGCATGCGCTACGTGAACGGCACGAAGCTCGACGAGCGCGTCATTCGGTGCGACCTCGACCTCGGATACCGGGAGGGCCGCCAATTCGGACGCGGGAAGAGCGGCGGACAGGTCCGCACCAAATCCCATCTCTTCTCCCCTCCCTTTTCTTACCTAGTAGTAACTTGCTTGTACAGGTACGAGACGAGCACAGACAGGACTACGATGCGGGGCGGGGCGGGTGGGGTGCACAGGCGCAACGGGCGGAGATGGAGCGTCGGCGCGAGCTCGATGCGCGGTATGCGGATGCGCAGGACGGTCCGGGAGCGGTTGCGGGCGGTGGAGAAGACTGGAAGGCGTCCTCTGCGCCTGAGCAGACTCAGCCTACGCTCAAGCGTGAGCGTTCAGCCGAGGAGGAGGACCCGTCGAGATCTGTGCGTCTCTTTCTTTTCTTTTTCCACTCCAGGAGCAAATGGGCTGAATACCTGTATAATCATTCCAGGGCCAGCGACTACGCACGGACAACCACGATGTGGAGGCCGAACGAATGTAAAATCTCTTTTCTTGTCGTACTTAGTCTGCTTCGCTTTCCGCCTCGCTATTATCTATCATATTTTCCTTTTCCCTTAAACTGATGGGTGTCCAATGAAGCAGCATCTGCAAGGCGCACGGGCGAGATATATTGAAAATTTAGGATTAAGATTAATAGACGACTCTCGCTCGTACTAGGTACGTCGCTTGCCACACCTCCGGCAAGAAATAAGTCATATGCAATCGGCGCGCGAACGTATGTGCCTCCGTCGACGAGTTCAGTCGAACAAGGTACTTTGAAGTAAAAGAGAAATTCTTCGTCGGCCTGGGGAGAAACAGAACTCGTCACAACAGCACAAGAGCATTTCGAAGAAGAAGAAAAAAATAGCCACAACTCACAGCTCAACCTTCAGCACCTCGCACTTGGGCTCTCCATTCGGATTAACACCCACCAACTCAACGCGGCGCAAATAATACCTAAGCGCCTGTGCAGTCATCGTGCCAGGAATACCGCACAAAACGACGTCCCAAGCCTTTGCACCGATGCCGGCGCCCATGCCATTGCCCTGGAACGTCGCGCGCTCCGCCGCCTCCGAGCGCCCACGCGTCCCACGCATGCGCGGGGACCGCAAAGAAGGTGCGTGAAAAGACTTCACGTGCATCGTCGTCATCTGCGAGTCCCTCAGCCGCTTCGCCGCGTCCTCTGCGAAGCGCGCGTGGGTCATCTCGATGTAGGCGCGCCCCGTCGGCATGAAGCGGTGGTAGTCCATCTTGACTGTTCCAAAGGGTAATTCCGCGTCAGTACCTCCCTGCTGCAGTAGAGGAAACTCAGACGTACTGTCGTCGATGTTCGACACGCTATCAGTCTTCCCGAAGGCCTGTTTTGCAAGTCGCATCACGTCGGACGGCGTGGCGGAAAGCGGGAGACCAGTCAAATGAACATGTTTCCGCTCCGGATCTGGCTCATTTACTCCTTCCAAGTCCGGCGCTTTTTCACCTTTAAGTACAATAGAATGCGAACGTTAGCTGAGGCGCAATTTCCAGCACAAACGTTTGGCTGCGCGTACCCGACTCCGACTGGTGTAGCCTGCGCGCGCGGGAGATGCACAAGGGTTTCGCGCTCTCAAAAAGCCTCCAAGGCTGCTTCGCCGCCCTCAGTAATAGACCCATAGCTGACCAAAGGAAGAAAAGGGCTAGGTATGAGCAAGAGAAACGGGCCCAGGTAGGGAAACGGCGAGGAAAGAAACAGCAACTCGATAATTTCCGGTGAAGGAAACGTCGATCATCTCTCGCATGGCAAACCATAAGTAGTACACTGCAATAATTACTTCGTCAACTGCCTCTCACAAAGTCTCCGAAGTATGTGTGTAAATGTTGAAACTGCTACAAATCAATATCAATGCAAGGAAATACTACAATGTGCCGGAAAATGCAAGAAAAACGTGACAACAAATCTAAACGTGGTCTTCCAATTCCAAAGGTGAAGAATACGAAAAAGGGTCCAGAGAATCGGTGGTGTCTTAATCAACCATCCAGTACCTTTCTATCCAGGCGAGCTCCGTATTGAACATCGCTCCAGGTACAGGGTCCAGCAGGGTGACATCGGGGTCATGGTGTCCATGATTGTATACGCTTTTCTTATTGAAAGGGTCTGACTTCTTCTCGGAGCCATCCCTAGTCGGACTGCACGGACCAGGTGGCGGGGCTTCACGTAGAGGGCGGGTAGGCGTCGAAGGATCCCTGTGGGATGACAGGACAGAGTGCGGCCATCGCTTTTTTCTGCCATCCGGTTTCGCAAAGAAATCGGTTCGAGGCTAAAATCAAGGCAATGAGAGCAAACTCGTGGTGTAATTGGTACGATGAGAACTCACAGAGCTAGTTTCATCGGGAAGGAAAGCCATCGAGGAACCCGTCGTACAAGCAGGTGTGAAGCGCGTTGAATATGGCGGCAGTTTCGATGGATCTCGTTGTCGCCAGTCCATATCCTGATCAGCGGCAGAATCAATTAAGGAGCCACAAAGTACGTCGTCGGTTCTGTCTGGAAGAGCATCAAGGAAATTGCTGAAAACGAAGTACTGCTCGTGCTGCGATCGAGGCCGGGGTTTATCGTATCGTACTGATCCGAATGCAAACGGTGACGACGACGACTTTTCATATTCATCCACTTCTTGTATCTCAGGACTATGGATGGATGGGGTAATTATCGCTTCCATCACTCCTGATGCTCTTCTGTGAGGAGGTACGTATGCCCGAGTTGATGGCTGCTCAAATTCGGCTGTAAATTGGCCGTGCAGACGAGAATCAGGGACGGCTGGAGTCACAATGTCCACAACGGGTGGAGGGGTCATATCTTGACTCGAATCATTGCAGGGAAGGTCCTCAAATGAGCTCAGGCAAAGGGAAGTATCAGGACAGCCAAAGTACGGAGGATCATCAGGTAGGTCGAGATAGGGAGGATCGTCACAGTCAAGACAAGGTGACACAGGACAAAAGTGATCATTGGAGCAGGAGTCATCGGGACAGCCAAAACAATCGTTATAGGGGTCAAGACAAGAGGGGGCATCAAGACCTTCGAAAGGACGAGCATCAGGACAGTCGAGACAGGGATGAGTATCCAGAGAGTCAAGACAAAGAGATGAATCATGACAGTCAAAGGAAGGAGGTGGACTGGAGCAGCCCGCGCGTGGAGAAGAGGGGGGCGTTGTCGTAGGCGTTGGCACGAACGGCGTAATAATAAGCAAGATAGGGTCTTTGCGCTCTTCTTGTTTAGGCCGCTCCCCACCACTCGCCTGAGTGATACTCTGCCCCCCCTCACTCGCCAGAGTAATACCCTGCCCCGTCTCCATCGTCAGAGTAATACCTTTCTCCCCCTCACTCGCCAGAGTAATATTCTGCTCCATCTCCATCGTCGGAGTAATACCTTGCTCCCCCTCACCCGCCGGGGTATTACTTTGCTCTTCTTCATTAGTTAGAGTGGTGTCCTGCTCCCCCTTGCTTGCTGGAGTTGTACTTTGTCCGTCATCACTAGTCAGAGTACTAGCTTGCTCCTTCTTGCTCGTCGGAGTAATACTTTGACCCTCATCACTAGTCGGAGTAATGCCCTGCTCCTCCTTGCTCACCGGAGTAATACCTTGCCCCTCTTCACACACCAGAGTGATAGTGACATTCCTCCTTTCACTCGCTGGAGTCCCTTCTTCACTCGCCGGGGTAATGTTCAGCAATTCCTTCGTTTCCAACACAGGTCTGCACAGTACGCCAACCCAGGTTAAGAGAGACATAGAAATGCCAACGAGATACATCTGAGCCACAAACTTCCAAGACAAGATACGAAGCAGGGGGCATGTACGCGGGTATTTGAGGGAGCATCCAGCTTTTTGAGGGGTCTTAGTTGTCTCTGGGAGAGACGATGGTTTTAGGAGCCCTGCTAGTGGTGATATCGCCGTAGTGGGATTGACGGCTGTCTTCTCCTGTACCGGGCCCTTCGTCTGGTCTGCAACCCCTGTCTCTGTGGCCAGCTCAGGACCGAGGCTAGTGGTACCTATGTGCGGAAGGGTAGGCTCGGTGGCCGGGTTCGCGTAAGACGACGAGGAAGCAGCCAACAAAGTGGCAGTAGAATTGTGTTGTGTGGCATGCGCATCCAAGCGATCACATCCACCCGTGTCCCCAGCACAGCGGGACAATATTTCTGCATTATAAGTATGTGCATGTGGATAGTAGAGAACGATGCCGCCCAGTTTGTTTACGGAGTGTATGAGGTGCGGGAAGAGGCCAAACCCAGAGACCGCGGCAAAGAGGAAGACGAGAGCAACCGCGACCATTCTGCTATCGCCAGGTCAAGTAGGTCGGCAGGGTCATGCAAAGTCCATCAAGAATGGGAATCAAGAAAGAGGATGATGGGAATATGGAGATAGCGAAGAAAACACAAACACTTGGAGGAGAAGATCGGATCCGACTTAACTAGCAGACTCGGAGGAGTCGATTAGCTTGTACTGTTCCATTTGGGCACGTGATCGCGTCACAGTTGACCTCGTTTTTTATTAAGTATTAAAAAAAGTAAAAATTTAGCACAAAGACTACGAAACTCCAAAGGCTACAGACTACTGTAGTCATTAGAAATGTAGGCATAAAGTTTCCGGAAATAAATCTTCCGTTCACGTTTTCGCTTTTCTTATTAAATCCGCGAGTCACGGTGTCACACGAGACGCAGCTCCTCATCGCCAGATTGAGCCTGTAGGCTGCACCGCGACCACGACCTTTATTACCCTCACCACCTGCATGTCTTCACGCGACGACCGGCGAAGGCCCGAACGGAGCTGGGAGAGAGACGAGCGGGACAAGGGTAAAGACCGAAACAGGGACCGCGACCGTGATCGGGGCGGCGACAGGGATCGCGACCGGGGTGGTGACCGAGATAGAGACAGAGAATGGGCTCGCGACAGACGCGGAGGCGGAGGCGCACCTCGCGGGGGAGGGGGACGCTACGGCGGCGGTGGCGGCGGGCGTAGGAGCAGGTCCAGGAGCCCACCAAGGAGAGGCGGGGACGAGCGAGACCGCCGAGGTACGTAATTCTGTGTTGCTCGTAACACGAGAAAGAAGGGCTAATGCGCGTTTTTTAAATCAAGGATATGGGCGGGACAGGTATGACGACCGGCGTGATAGAGATAGAGACAGGCGCGAACCGGAGCGAGACAAGGACAGAGATAAAGACAGGGATAGGGACGACCGTCGCGACCGAGACGTCCCCCCGCCTCGCCCTGGTCGCATAGAAAAAGCACGTGGGGGTGACAAAGACGAGCGAGACACCCCAGCACGCCCCGACGCACCATCCATACTGCCCAGCGTTTCAGGGCCTCGAAAACCAGATCTGGACCCGGACAGCCGAGAAGAGGGTGAGGAAGGCGAGGAGGGCGAGCCGATGGAAGAGGAAGAGGACGATGGAGGCATGGGAGCAATGATGGGCTTCGGGGGCTTCGGTTCTACCAAGGTGCGTCCGTTTCTCCGACCTTCGAGAGCTGCGCAAACGGTTCTGACCTTCGTTGACGTACTGCGTTTTGTAGGGCAAGCCTGTTGTGGGTAATGAAGAAGGCGCCTCGTTTATTAAGAAGGAGCGGACATGGCGACAGTACATGAACCGGTAACACGTTCACTTCTTACTCCGGAACTCACTTTCTGACAATATTTTTAGGCGTGGAGGATTTAACAGACCTCTTGATAAAATCAAGTAGTCTCGGGCATCTCAATACGAGCTTTTTCTTTATGACGAGGGGAATTGTGGACATTCGCACCAGGCAATCGCTTTGGTTAGTTGATGGTGCTGTTCAAAAGGGCGTGGATTAACGCGTCCCAGAGAACTTCCTCTATCTGCTACTAGTGTCCTCGTGACGTCGACGATCGCATATATTGTACGTATTAATATTCGTTTGGCCCGGTTGTACGCTTCCATTGCCATTCAGAGATCTGTCCGGTTTCCGGATATACCGACGTGAGGCCTGTTCATTCTTCTATCATGATCTTCTTTGCCGCATACTGGGCGACACATACAAAACTTGACGGTCTTCGATAAACGCCCGCCATGGTCATTAGAATAGCGAGCCTATTACAAGTATAGTACCTTCGAATTCCCGAAGTCTTCCTGTCTTCGTGTGTTTTCGGAAGCCTGGAAATCTTCATTTACCCAGCCTTCAATTCCCAATAAAAAGAATTCTTACACTCAAAAGGATAATGCCGGAATCGATGCGGCGCAGCAAGAGATACCTCGCGAGTAAAACTTTTCCCAGAACTCACGACGAAAGGGCACAACATTTATCAATACGGAATCACTGCTATTGGCTGATGTACAAACGCAGCAAGTGGACGGGAAAAACACAGTAGCCATATGTAGAGGCAACGTACAGGATCGCAGTCCGATATCCATCAACGTATATCACCAGAGATGAAAAGCTGGGATTATGCGCGAAGTGGGAAACGGAAAAGAGAGGAAGAATGGAAGATGTCGTTGGTGATATGCGTAATAAACTAACTGTACACAGCACGGATGGAAATCAGAAACCGTGTAGCTTGATCGTATCTTTCTCTACACCCTCCTCAGTAAGGAAAGTAAAGATCTTGCGGCGCTGATCGCCTTGCAGTTGAATAACCTGACCGAGCTCGTCGTCTTCGACAAGTGTGCCGTTACAGGCAAAAGACTAGGTTACGCGGGCCTCACCGTCAGTATCACAAGTAAATAGATCTTAGTAATCAACCCTCACCTTCTTGAATGCTTTCAAAAGCTTTTTCTTATCATAACCTAAACGTGGCGCAGAGAGCTACGATGAGTGCCACCCTCGAGAGTGAAAGTAATCGAGTGGCATAAACATACCATCCAACCCCTGAAGAGTGGTGAGTGACTTTCTACCGTTGCGCTGCTGTACGCGGACGTGAATGAGGTTCTGCTGAGAACCGACGCCTTCAGTCTCTCCTAAAATATCATCCTGGAAGGGATCTGCACAAGCAACCACACGCCTCGTCAGCGCATACATCAACAACAACGCAGGCCACCGCGAGCTTACCGGATGTGATGCCGATGTCGTCTAATTTAACGCGAACAAAAATGCACGATAAGCGAGCCGTTCCGCAAACAAGTGCATACGACGAGAGAGTACTCACCGGACTGTATGCCGTTGTTGCCTGCGCTCATAAAATGATGGCTTTGGGGACGACGGCGGACGACGGGTGGAAGGGGGTGTAGGTGAGAGTGGAAAGAGAGGGTTGATGGGGGCGGAGTAGGTCTCACCCCAGGGCTGCATAAGTAAGCGGGTAGCCCGTTACGTCAGCACACCTGGTTCCCTTCCCTCCTCAGGCTTGAAATTACGCCGACTCAACGCCGACTGCGGTGAAGGATATTACGATACAATGGCTATTACAACGAGAGATGTGGGCCAGCCGAGGAAGAAGAAAACACCGCCGACGTTCCAACACCTTCCGCAGAACAGAGGTCTGTCCTCTTCGTCTGTACAAATTGTTTGCTGTATGTTTAACCATAGGTGAATTTAGCTATCAAACTGAAGAAAGAATGGGTCGAGAGGCGGAAACTCAAGAGCAAGTGGAAAGCGCAGAAACGCAAGGATGGGCTTGGCGCACAGAGGTCGCCGCCTCCGCATGTTCCGGACACAGAGCAGCACGACAACGATGACGAAGGTCACCCCAACTCTGCGGGCGAGTCGTCCGACGCAGAAGACGACAACGGCGACGACGAAGAAACTGAGCGCAGCGATGTACCGCGCAAACGCGCGCGGGCCGTACGCTCCCCCTCGCCGCCCCGGACGCACACCAAAAACCCCTCAAAAGTATCCTCACCGCCCTCAAGTGAAGCCGAGGACGAACAAAAGCCCGCGTCTGCGTCCGCAGAGTCAAAGCCCTCACTGCGCGAGCTGACGCGCCAGGCGTACTCACGCGAGTCGTTACACACCTTCCGGGCCGACCCACTGCACCGGCGGCGGGGCGCCGCGTCTGGCCCGAGTTCGAAGACGAGTGCAGGCACCAGAGGAGCGAGAGGGGGAGGGCGAGGTTCTGGAGGTTCTGGACTCGGATGGGGGGATAGAGGGGGCCCTATGCGTGGGGGACGAGGCAGGGGTAGAGGCGGGGGCAGGGATGGGGGATCGGCGAGGGAAAGGCGTGGACAGCCGAACATGAAATTGCGCATGGAAGCGATGCTCGAGCGCATCAAGCAAGGTCATACCTGAGCCATCGCGAACTTGTCCTTACCTTCTCGCTCATACGGCATACCGGTTACTGGATCGCCTCACAGACGGACTTCCGGTAAACATTCAGGAGGGCATCGCGCCCTTCGCTACTTTTGCGGACCGCCTTGCTAGAGATTCCATTCGGGGCGCACCGTCTGCGGGCTCTGGGCATCAGCCCGCTTTTTATGCTGTCGTCCTTTTTGTGAGGTCGGAATGCCCAAAGCTAAAGCACAATCCCCGCGGAGACAATACTCAGACTAAAAGTACAGTTATCATATCCAGTGTTTCATGCAATAATATATAATATCGCAAGGGAGCGTCCACTTATACAATATTCCGTCAGCCACCCTCCTAATAGATGAAACACCAAGTTCATTTTAAACCTATCATCGCACGAAGCTGACAGTTCAGACTTTACGACCAGGGACTAGACGTCCATCCATCTCCATCTCGCCATCCTCTGACTCCCCCCGTTGCAACACTCCCGGTCTCCGCAGCCTCTCCTCCGCATCCTCCTCGTCGCGGTACTGCGTGTACGACACATACGGCTGCGGCGCAGGAGGGTGCGTCAGCACACCCGCGCCGCTGCCGCTACTACCTCGAGATGCGTCCGGCCCCGTTGTAAGCCCCGGACGCGCCGTCGGCAGGATCGGTTCCCCCGACTCTGAAGGCGCAGGCTGGTGGCCGTCATGTGGGATGCGCGGCGAGAAGGGGCGGTGACATGCAGGTGACGCGAGCGAGGGGTAGTACTGCCTATATGCGAAGAAGGAGACGGAGAGCCCGAGTGCGGAGCCGACGAGGACGTCTTGCCAGTGATCTGTGTATCGTTTCGGGATGATTACAAAAGAATGGTTCATATAGACACATTAGGGCGACGAACGTCTGTAATCCATGGTACGCGAGATCGCTACGAGCGCCGCTCCTGAGAGGGGCGCGAGGGATATCCACGCCTTGCTCTATTATAAAAATGGTTCGTGAGGTCCTACGCATTGTTTTCGAGCATGAGACGATCTCACAGTGTGGCCCTTTCCATCGAACAGGTGCAGTTTCCCTGCCAAGTAGAACGCGAGGAACCCCAATCCCGCAAAAGATACTATCGTGGTACGCCAATAAATAAATAAAGGAAAGCAAGGGGATAAATTTATTTGCTTTGACACTTACAGCTAGAATGGCCGCTCGGGAAACTCCTCCACCCGTCGGTGAGGATATGTTTATCGGTCTGGTGGCAAATGGCCGAACTAACGAGTCCATACTCCGGGTTTGTTACCCCAGAAGTAGGTTGGCATCGCGATATTACATCTGCATTCAGGTGAGGTTAGTAACCAAGACTCTGCTCCCGAGACTTCCTTACCTGGTCGCGGCCGCCCGACAGTAATCTTCGTAAATTGCGTTATCGCGCCCGTTACGACGAGCCCTAGTAGAACTATACACGCGTTTCAATACGCGGGTTCGCTCGATGGAGATTAAAGGAGGGGCGTACGTCCTAGAGTGCTATTGTGGAAGTCCCAGAACGATCGCACCGTGAAAAGGTTGACTACAATCTGTATGACGAACGGGGCGACGATGGCTATGAAGTATAGCGCTATTGGCTGTGAGGACGTGAAAGGGTCAATTGTGAATGTACTTCAGGCAGATGAGTTGTACTTACGGGTACGCGTTCGTGAGTCGCAAAACTATCGTCCTCCATTAGCACAGTACCATAAACCCTTGTCGGTCACTTACGGAAATCGAAGTCTACATGGCCACCACATAGTACGGTGACGCCGAGTCGAGAGTCAGCGATAATATACAACGACGCATCACGCCGCGCCACATAACTTTATCACTCACGTTGGATCGTCAATGGAGAACTCGCGTTTAAACCCGGGGACCTTGTCGAGCGAGAAGAAAACCGCCCTGCAAAGAGAGAAAAGAGCATGAACTCGCGCGACGAGTCTGGTCCCCCGGAAGAGTCACTCACGCAAGAACGGCAGTGAGAATCCTATCCGAGTTCAGCACCGTGTAGCGGTAGAAAGAGAGTAAGACGGACTGCCTACCAGTCGGGGAGGTAACTCAAGATGAGCGCGTTGCGTCGCCTGCGCGTCATCGGGGCGCGCGGGGCGAACTCCTGGTCGTTGCGCATGGTGAACCAGGCCATGAGGGGAACGTTGTTGACAGAGTGCGGCCGACTGGACGTGCGAGCGGTGGCTAAAAGGGGTTCGTTAAAGTCTTGGCTGCTGCCGGAATCCGAGTCGTGATCGTGGTTGTGTTCAGAGTCCAAGTCGTGGTAAGCGCGAGACATCCAGCACCGGCGCGGCGCCCCTCAAGGCGTTACGCGAGTACCTCCGCACTCCGAGTCGCTGTCGATCATGCATAGTAGCAGCCGACTATTGCTCGAAAGACTGATCCAATCAGTGATCAAACTCATTTTATTTACAGAGTACGAACAACAAAAGCAAAAAATATAATTTACAGCTTCGGCACGTTCTCCTTGTTCTCGTCTGGCTCGTCCACAGCCATCGCTTCCCCTGCACCCGAGCTGCCAGGTGTCTCAGCCGCCCCAGAGCTCTTCACGAACCGCTCCATCAACGACCCACCAAACATCGGACGCGGTGCAGGCTCAGCAGCCGGAGCAGCCGCAGCCTCAGGCGCAGTGCTCGTCGTCGCACTCAGCGCCGTAGGGTGCTCCGACATGTGTCCCGGATTCGGGTCGTCCAGCTCGTCCACAAGGCCGATCGCTTGTCCCCCAACAACCGTTTCACCGCTCCCGGTAGCGCCGAGACGGAGCTCGTCCACGTCGGGGCTGAGCGGACGCACCTGGGACGTCGCGAGCTGTAGCGGGCTCATTGGTGGACTGCGGCTCCGGCTCCTGCGCGCATCTTCATGGAGGAACGGGATCGGGGAGAAGAGCGGCGTCTTCGCCTCGAGAAGGGAGCCGGTCGGGATGAATGCAGACGGCGAGACGTTGGGGTCTTCTGGCGGGATAACAGGGAACGCATCGATCGCGGACGTGACGAGCAGTGCGCGCTCGAAAGCGCGTAGATACTTCCCTGCGCTCTTGTAGTGAGTGCGGGGGCGTACGGTAAGCTCACATACGCGTTGGATCGTGAACGGTGGGTTGCTGGTTCCATCCAGATTAAGATGAGGACAAATATCAGCTTAAAGCACAAAAGCTCACCCCTCAAAATCGTGTAAAAGCTTGCATATCTCCCCGTTTATGCGCTTTGCTTCTTCCTCCGTAAGTACCGTCGTCGACCGCCCATGAGAATTGTAGTCATTCCGCACGAACTCGTTCACCTCACGTCGTGGAAATGGCGGGAACTTCGCGCCAACGGCCATCAGTACCTTTGGAGATGCTGTTACGGTCTTCGTCGAGTCGGGAGAGTTCGCGGGAGGCTCAGCGGGTGGAGGCGGCAGCGGCAGCGGCGGCGCGGGCGGAGGAGGGTCGGACATGTATGAGGCGATATTCTGTACAACATCATTGGCACTTTTAGTAAACCTATAAATTTCGAGCTATCGTTTCACCCACCTCGTTGAGCTTATATTTAATCATATCACGAAGCTTGCTCCAATCAGTCCTGTGGTCATAATACCCGGTCAGGATATCCGCGTGGCCCTAGCGACGGACCAAACGCTGCTCTCACTCGACATAGTCAGAGGTCGCGATTTTCTCGAGTAACGAGTCATATTCTGACACCTCAATGTATTCGAGGTCAGCATATGCTCGTTCGTGAGGAGACTGCTGATGGAACGCACCTGGATCCCACTTGAAGTCGGGCGAGATCGCAGTCTCCTGCGCGCCATTCATTGTTGATGCGATTATGCACTTGAAACGGCAGAGCCTTCTCGTCGTGATGTTGCCTGTCTAGAGGCTTGGAGGTGCGGTTGTGTTCGCGTAGAGGTCGCAGCGCGGTGAAAGTCCAAGAAAGAGAGAGACGCGTCAAAAAGCACATGGATGATCTTGAACTTCAAATCTCAAGTGCTACGCAACCGTGCTCTTTCTTACAACCATTCATTTTGGCTTCAGACCAGGATATAACTAAATACAAGTTGAATCTGCTTCGTAACATTTACTCTGGGCGCTGGGTGTAAAGTGCATGGGCGTCAAGCGAGAAAGATAGGGCGTCTCTTCATATAAAATAACAACTCGGTGTCGAGTCTGTCGACTTCCGAACTAGTCGACAACTTCCGAAACAACACGAACATCTCTACGCAACAATGCATTTCCGGGATAATAAAGTCCTGCGGAATAACATGCCATGGTGTCGACGGAGCATTCCCGGATCCGAGCGTATTGGTCCACCTTGCACAGCGTACGTACCTATGAGTCCAATAGATTACAAAACGGATCAAGTCACAGACCTCGACCATTCCTTCATTCACAGCGTCCAACTACCAAACGCTGAGGAATGTGGTTAGATGAGTACATCCAGTTTTGTCTCGACGACGTAGCCGCAGCAATTTGGAATGGATCGTACACTGCCTACGACTGCTTATTGACTTAAGGAAACGCCCCTCGACTGGGCTGAACTCGATTTACCAAGCCGATCGACGCAGAAGACTCATGCTGTGTCAATATTTCAAAGCCTTGCATACTCAGTCTGTTCACATCACGAAAGTGCGGGTTATTTGGGCTCGGGTTGCGGTACAGGAGCACGCTGAAGAAATTCAAAACCACGACCCAATAAAAATGCTGTGAGGAATCGAGACGCAGGGGTGGACATGTGTACGTCTGCACCTCTGATCCGTTGCAACCAACAAGTTTTAGTAGGAGGCTTTGGAGTATTACGTGGCCCGGCACTGGATAAGATTCCACGAACGGGGAAAATAGAGAACGGAGACAAAGTGGAATCAGCGGAAGTTCGGTCCTGGTAGCGAGTGCATTCCTAGATGTGTACATCCTAATATTATGGAGAGCACGGAGCATTTCGTCGGGATTAGAGTCAGACGCGGGTGCGACGCGTGTCGGTTATCACGGGAAACGCATCACGTGACGGTACGGGGTGAATGACGCTTACGGCTGAACTGCGCCGCTGTTGAGATTCAGTGGCCCCTTGCATCCGAAACGACGACAACGAGGCCCTGTCCGCAGTCTTATATATACATGATACACGCGCTCTGATATGAGATCTTCCCCCTCCCACAATCTCTCTCTCTCAACAATCTCGGTAGCTACCCCCTTTCGCGGTCGTGCATAGTGCTCTTCGTCCGACCTTTGACGCAGCTCTGACAGGACGAATCAATGGTTGAGATCAAGCGTGAAGACGAGGCGGGAGTCGATGCGTTATTCCTTGAAGACGAGTCCGAAAGATACATACTACTTTATAGCAAGTCCAAGGCCTACGTTCACCCCACTGCGTATGCCAAGGACAACATACCAGGGTTCGTCGTCCTCGTCAAGCGCGTAAGTCGCCTCTACAAATAACGATGCATGTCAATAATGTTTGTAATTATGAAGGATGCTATCAATGCGGTGTATCTCCTTGCATGGATACCCGAATCGCTGCTCGACGAAAGGGGCAGAGACGAGTGGGACAAGTTTGTCAAGATCGAGGAGAGGGCCACTATAGACGACGAAGACGAAGGTACGTAGTTTTGGAATAGTAAAGGGACTAATGACCAAGTGCTACCTTCAGACGTCGTCTTGATAAGTCTGCCCGTCAGACGTCCTGAGACATATGCGTTCTCCGTTCCCCTCACATCCGTTTATTCCCTTATCGTTCATCCGCCCACGTTGTCGTCATGGCGTATGTCTGCAAATATTTTTATCATTGGGATAACTTTCTGACTTATGACCACACAGATGGATCTATTGCAGTAAATCTCATTAGCGGATCGACTCTGCCGACCTTGTACTCCCACGATGACGAATCGCGTTCCTTCAGCACATCTCCTGTTTCTCCACCCATTAATCGGACTAGCTCAGGGGCTGGGAGCACATCGTCTTCCTACCCTCCTCGCGTGCTCGACTCGGGCTCGCGTGCCCCAGGACTGACTACGTCTTGGGGTGGCGAAGATCTTCTCGCTCGCCTGCGCCAGTATGCTCACCTCCTCCGGTCGAACCTCCAGACCACGCTCTTCCTCGTCGACCCCAGTAAAGCCGATATCGAGGCGCATACAATGCAGATCTTTGACGACGACGCTGTCGACGATATCCTCGTGCGCTCCTCGTACGCAAACTCGTATTCACCAGTTCCCGCGCATAGGCGTCCACGCCCTCTGTCCTCCGTCGACACGGGTAACAGAGCTACTACATCCGATGGAAGCAGCTCTAACCCCCATTCGGCGCGCTCCTCCATCCTGCATCGTTCCCTTCAGCCCCCTCTTTCCCCGCAGTCTGGGTCACAGGCGCGAACAGCACTTCTTCAAAGTTTCGCGCAATTGACGCGCGCTACGCGGCACGCTGCACAGCATATTCTCTCTCACCCGCTTGCACAACCGATCTTACCGCACCTTCCGGATCCGGTCAAGTCGCTCGTCAGTGCGGCGGGTGAGACAGAATGGGGTTCCTGGGTTGAAAAGGGAGGTGTCGGCGAATTCGAGAGTGCACGCGTGTATCTAGCGCGTTGGGCAAGGATCGTTGCAGAAGAGGGTGAGCGTGCGCGCCAGCGCGAGGCGCGTGGTATACCCATATCGACAGGAGACGAAGCATCTTCAGCGTCGTTAGTGGCAAATGGTGACGCAGAGGATGGAGAGCTCGGTGTGTTTGAGCTTCTCCATGCGACCGCGAACCTGCCGAAACCGCGTAGCACCCGTGATCCGCGTCATCCTCTCGACGAAGAGACCTGGCTAGGTTGGTTCAAAAAGGACGGGAGACCGCGCGTGCGTGAGGAGGAGATGCGTAAGGAGGTCTTCCGGAGGGGTGTAAGCCCGCGTGGTGACCTGCGCAAGCGCGTCTGGCCGTTCGTGCTGGGGGTATTGGATTGGGATGCAAATGACGCGGAAAGAGCGCAGCGCTGGGAGGAGAAACGGTATTTATTTTTCTTCTCTATGGCCTCTTGCAGACTCCTTACTCTGATGCAGGGCGCAATATCATCGCATAAAAGATGAGTGGTGCGGCGTTGATGAGGTCTTTGATCGGCAAGACGTCGTCGAGGAGAGGCACCGTATAGACGTCGATTGCCGACGAACAGATCGGACACAACCGCTCTTCGTGACTCCCTCACCCACTACCTCCCCCTCCCCCTCTGGCTCTTCCGATTCCGGGCTGGACGCAGAGGCAAAAAAGGCCGCGAGGCGGTTCTCGACGTTCTCGCCTAACTTGAGCGACCATGGAGCCCAGGCGCCGACTAACGACCACATCGAGCGGTTGGCGGGAGTCTTGCTGACATATAACTTCTATGAGAAGCAGCTTGGTGAGTATCCGAAATTTGCTCGTCGGTGTTTGTGAGTACTGATGTTAGGGTGCGAAGGCTACGTTCAGGGCATGTCGGACCTCTGCGCGCCGATCTATGTCGTGATGAAAGCAGACGAAGAAATGACGTTCTGGTGCTTTGTAGAGGTGATGAATCGCATGGTATTTATTTTTTCTTCACATGTCTGTGGCTGTTCTTTGACTGGGACGCTGTACAGAAACAGAATTTCCTGCGCGACCAGAGCGGTATGAAGAAGCAGCTATTGACGCTGCAACAGTTGATCAGTGTGATGGATCCGGAGTTGTATCGGCACCTTGGTATGTACCACAGTATATGGACGACTCCTGTACTCTAACGATTTTCCGGCCTATTAGAGAAAACCGATGGCCTTAATTTATTCTTTTGCTTCCGGTAAGTTTTCAAGAACTGACATGGTCAAATGCGTGATTAATTACGAATATTTAGCTGGGTGCTCATCGCGTTCAAACGAGAGTTCCCCTTCGAAGACGTCCTGCGTCTGTGGGAGGTCCTATGGACCGACTATTACAGCTCTAACTTCCTCCTGTTCGTCGCGCTTGCCATTCTCGAGTCGCACCGGGATGTTATTCTACGGTACCTAGTCGAGGTTCGTCATCAATCACATCTCCGTTTAATGCCAAATCGGAAAGAAGGATTTACCTTTTTTTTCTAGTTTGATGAGATACTGAAGTATTGCAATGAGCTGAGCATGACGATCGAGCTCGATACGACGTTGGCGCAAGCGGAGGTTCTTTTCCTTTCCTTTTCGCAGCTCGTCGCCGACATGGATCGCCGCGACGCCGAGAACGATCCGCACAGGGGCGCGGATGGCCCCGCTTCGCCGGGCCAGCTTCGAGCCAGGCTGAGAAATGGGATCAACGGGGCAGGAGAGCAGGGGTCAAGCGAAGAAGAGAGGGTTGCGCCGGTCCCGACGGGGTCGACGTCGGCGAGAGTGCAGCGGCCCGAGACGGGAGTGGCTGCGCGCGCGATTGGGGAGAATTTGCGCGAGCTTTTGCGTAATAGTGCTGGGGGTTGAATAAACGTTCTTCAAGTTCGAGTGCTCAGGCTTCAACTTGTTATACGGTGGTTCGGATACGTTTGCATGATACATGGTACACTGGCACTGGCATAACTGGTACATGACTTGGCTTGTTTATTTATGACACGTCGAAAATTTTGTTCGTAAAATGGTTGTATAGTATGATTGTATATTAGAACATCCCTTCTTGATCTCTTACCACCACCATCTCCCTTTGGGTTTTGGTGTTGTGAGGGGGGTATCCGTCTAAGGGAGGGGGCCTGAGTGGTTTGCAGGCACTACCCCGACCATACCTGGGGTTCCCCTGGGCAGCTACGACATTAACGCCTGCTGTGGGCTGTCATGGTGAGGGGCTTCTGACCCCCCTTGCCACCCATGGTGCAGCCTCCCTGAGAGGGGAGGGGCGCTCAGCATGTGAGTGGATCAAATCCTCACACCAAGTGTACTGACCACCACTGCATCGTGTGGGGTGGGTGTTGGACAACCCCTCATGGGACTCTTGGATTGGTGGACCACGTCGGAGGACGAGGGCCTTCTTTGGTCTGGGTATAAGTGCGTGCTGTCCACCCCCCCCTCTTGACCAGCAGCCCCCGATAACCCAGCATTCCTACTTTTCCCACTGACTGGCCATCTGACACACTCCCACTCACCACAATGGTGCTTCATGACATCCAGTTCCCCTGGACTTCCCCATTTGGGTGCCCTGGCACCCATGCTCGACCCGGCCCCTCACAAGGCCCCCACTCTCGCAGCCCTCCAATTGTAATAGTGTGGACTGGCATTAGCATGAAACAAAACCCTGGCCTGGAATATGTAGTTGTAGGATGAGCTTCGAATGCCCCCTCCCCTCCCCTTTGCAAACATCCCCTTGTGAGGCCTAGTAGTATAGGGACCTGACCTCCTCCCCTAATCCAAAGAATGAACAACCAACCTCTTCAGGGCTCTGACAGTCTAGTAGCTAGTAGGTGACGGGCTAGTAGGGTAGTATAGGGACTTGGGCACAGCCTACGGCTGCGCACTTTTCTTTTCAGAATGACGCGCATAATAACAAATCTTTACTCTCTCTCTCTCTCATTGTATATTAGAATGCACAATAGTCGTTTATGGGAGACCCAATCTCACGTGATGTGTACTTACAGCAGCGTGTTTATTTCCAACTTTTTTTTCGGATTTGCGATCGTCTGCGCTGTTCAAGAGGTACCTCGCTTTTGACCTCCTGGCCTCCTCCAAGTAACCGAGTCCTAGTACGTTTACTTACTGGGAATACGCTGGCGATGGCCATGGCAGCCCCAGCCCGAGACAAAGCGCGGGACAGAGACCGGAGGCCAGAAGAGATCGCGAAACTCACCGCCGCCTCATGCAAGTCCCGCCCCGCTGCACCCCCTCGCCTCACCACCGCTGACTGAAGTTTGGACACACACCCTCTCTTTATGCCGCGCTGAACTGCACCTCGCCTCTCGCTGGCCGCTGACTGGAACGGGGCTTACTCGGCGCGTCTCTAGCCCTGGCTGGCGCGCTTGCAACGGCGGCGTACGAGTCGACGCTCGGACGCTCGCGCGCATTGCGTGAGCGTGGAGCAGCGCAGCCTTCGTCGTCGGGCCGACCCGTGCCTGTTCCGGGTTTACGGCCGGGCGATGTCGAGGCGTATCGGCACCCGACGGCGCGTCTTGCTGCGTCTGCGGCGCTCAGCAGCGGGATCGTTGGACTGTGCTTCTTCGGTGAGTGTCTGCGTGAAATACTACCGGTATTAGTAGTGGTGCTGGTGCTGATGCTGATTGTTCTCCGAAGGTGTAAGGGAATACGCTGTTTCTCCCGCCCTCGCCTTCGCGCGGACACGCGCCGGGAACGGAGATGAAGACTCGAATAGGAACGGGAACGAGGATGGAAACGCTCTGACGTGGACAGCAATGCGCACACAGCGCGTCCCCGACACAGCGCTCGCAGGTGCGCTGCTCGGTGGTGCGTTCAACGCTTTAAAACGTGCGTTCCGCCCGCCTCCCCTCGATCGTGACTAATATTGCGCTGTGCTAACGCTTATATGTCTGTCGCGTCAAAAAAAAAGGCGGCCCAACGGCGATTCCCGCAGGCGCGCTTACTGCTGCACTGGCGTGCACCGCGCTGCAGTTCCTCGTGAACGAAGCGGGAGTGCAGCGCGTGCGCTTCGTCTCTGCGCGGCGGACCCCTGCATCTACTTCTGCGTCTTCTTCCTCACCCTCGTCTTCGTCTTTGCCCTCATACTCATCTTCCTTCCCATCTTCCACCGGTTCCGACTTCCATCCGGCTCCGGGCCACTCACCTAATTCGTCCGCCGACGGACACAATCCAGGCGAGGCGGAACGACCACCGTTCACCGAGCGTGTGCTTGGGATGCTCGGAATCACCAAGGTGCCGGACGAAGAGTACCTACGCCGGCTACGCGCGCGGCGGGATGGACACCTCGCGCGGATTCGGGAGTTGGAGGCTCTGGAGCAGGAGCAGTCGGAGACGCGAGATTCAAATCCGAGTTTGGGTGTAAATGGTGGTACGGACGTGGATTCAGATCCGGGGAAGGGAAGTTCATTCTAGTAAGGGACGCGATCCTGACTGTTGACTCTTTGATTAGGATTTAAAAACATATAGATACGGACGGGTATTATATTTAATAATATACTTTTCCACCCCTGCGGTGTGTATTATACTCTTACTTTGCTATTCTATACTTCGTCTGTCCTCATCTCCATCGCCGTTGTCCGGTCTGTACCTGTAACTGTGCTCGCGCCCGTGTCTGTGTCTGCACCGCCGCCTCCAACAGTCCACACCTCCACCGCGCCTCGCCGCAGGTCCGTATGCAGCCCTGCGAGCGCGAACCGCCGCGCGCCTGTCGTTCCCGTTGCGCCATCCGTGGGCCCAGGAGTAAGAGCAGGTGCAAGCGACATTGCGATCACGTCGACCTTGGCGCACGTTCCAGAACGAGCGGACCAAATCGTTCGTAACGATCCCGCCCCCGTCCCTGATTCAAGGTCGAAACCAGGACCGGACCCGGAGTTACTGGGCCGTACAAGTTGATGCACGGCGAGTGCGCCGTGTAGCGTGCACGAGACGAGCTCGTTGGGGGAGAGAAAATGTCTGTGTCGGCGGGCGGACAGGTAGGTAGTTAGATCAGTTAGTTATTTTCGCGCGAAGGAGAGCGGGGGACACAGGAAAGAGATGAGGACAGGGGAATACGCACAGACCAGTGACCATGCCTTCCCCGACCTTCGTGAATGCGCCCGTCCCTGGGTTCAAAGCGGCCCACTTTCGACTACGCGTCCTCTTCTTATTCCCGTCCTTTTTCGTCGTCAACGCCGCTGGTGAAGCACGCTTCTCGCCGGCAAGCCCAAGCCAGACACGGCCGTCGGCGGTGCCAGCAGCGAGTGCGCCGTTTGGGGAGACGGCGAGTGCGGTGACGAAGGGTGGGAGCGAGGCGAGGCCTGGGGCTGGGGCCGGTGCGGGCTCTAGGGATCAACAAGGACGGTCAGGAATGTAGACACGGGGAATGAGACTCTGGGGGAGAAACGTACATACTACGTACCGAGAACGAGTCGCGCGAGGAGGGTTCCAAGCTTGAAATCGAAAAGGAGGATCGCACAGTCGTACCCGCCGCTGACGAGCTCGCTCGGGCGGTCGGGAATGAAAGATGCCGTCCACGCGATCTGATTCGATGGGAACAGGTCTCGGTGCAGGCCGGCAAAGGGGAATGTGGATGTGCACGCACCGATGTGTGGCTGGTTTTCATGCGCGTTAAGGCACCGGCACGTACGGGCGACGCAGCGTCGACGACATATACGCTGCCCGCGTCCGTCGTGCACGCGAGGTGCGCGCGGTTTGCGCTGAGCGCTAGCTGGCGCGAGTCATGTCAGCGTCAGCGTCGGGGTACGGTAACCCGGACTCACATGGTTAACCGCGTCCTCGTCGTCCTGCCCAACGTCCACGACAATCACCGCGTCTGCTGGGGCGAGGATAAGTGCAAATTGGCGGAGGTCGAAGAGGAAGAGCTGCAAACGGCATAATCGTCAAAGTACAGCGTCGAACGGAAGAAGGACAGACGCACGCGCTTGCCCGCAGCGACCCAGCATTCCGAGGCGCCGGCACCGGCGTCGGTGTCGTGCAGGGATGCGCGGAGGACGACGGCGGAGACGGGGGCGCCGAGTGCACGGAGGGCCTTAGTTACGCGGGGCAGCGGGGGCGCATAGAAACGCACGGAGCCGTCGTCTGGCAGTGCAGCAGCAATCGTTAGCATTAATTCTAACCTCAGAATTCAGCACGCACCTGAGCCGACGGCTAACACTTGGCCATCCTGACTGAACGCTGCTGCCGTTGCGTGGTCGGGGACGGTGAGCGTCGTCGACAATGAGGGCGTCTGGCCCGCGTTCGCGCTCATCGTCTGGGACTGTGGGTTTGAATAACTGAGTGAAGCTGAAAGCTGGTAGTGGTCACGTGCCTAATCCTTTTTTTTTTTTTTTGATTCTCAATTTGTATTCTGCTATAGCAAATTAATTACAAGATGCGGTCACCCGATCAATGTATCTAGGGTATTTATGATGGCAGGTGGAGTGGGGTAGAAGGGGATCTGGCATGGTAAATATGGTTCTGGGGTCAGATTGTGGGAGGGCGGCTACCGAGGTGGGTGGCTAGTAATTACTTGTCAGGTGGAATGAGGACAGGGAGTGAGAAGAGTGCTGGTGGAGGGGGTTGGTAAGAGGGCAGCTGCAGAGAGAGAGAGAGCTGGCAAATGAGCAGTGCTATTCCCAGGTGGCTACTCAGGGCAGTAGGGCAGGCCAAAAATGGGTCCCTGGGCAAGGGAGGTTTTTGGGAAGTGGCGGTGGGGAGGGTGGTCCTAGGAAGGGGCTCCCCTGTGTGGAGGGAGTGTTTCAGTGGGGGGGGCAGTGGCTGTGGGAGTAGGGGTGGGTGATGTGACAGGTGACGTGACCAAGCCTTGAGGCGGCAGTGTGGGTTGAGGGCTGGGATGTGGTGTGACATGTGACATGACATGGGCATGAGGCAGCAGAGTGGGCTGAGGGTTGGAGGTGGGGGTTCTGAGGGTGTTAGGACCAAGGGTAACCATGGTTAGCTGATGGAACAAGTAGTCGAGATAGAGTTGAGGCATGTGATTGAGTCAAGAATAAGTCAGTAGATGTTGGTACTTCGCTCAGGAGAAGTCTGAGAGAATTTGAGAAGGTGAATTAAACTGGGGGTCTAGGCTGGTCTAGGCCCTCCTTACATACATGAAGAAGAAGCTCCACTTGAAAGCGGATGCTCCACAAGGCTCTGCAGTTGGAGCTATGACGCCTCACAGTGTCGTCATAAGCTCCACTGACTTGGAGCTGCATACCAGTGCAAATGACCTCATTAGAGGATCATATGAGAAATAACTATCTACAATTGGCCATTAGTGCTCCACTGAGCTCCCCTGCATGTCATGCGCTCCACTATGCTCCACTAGGCTCCACTGAGCTCATAGGGATGTCATATGGTATCATAATGACTTCACCATGACGCTTAGGCTGTGCATGTCACCCCACTGTTCTGCACGCTACCCTGTAGTCTTATGTGCCAGTGGCTTCTTGTTAAGATGCTGCCTAACAGCTTGATGATTGGTAAGTTGTTAACTTGTCTTGTTGGCCTCCTGTACTGGTTCCTTCATGTTGTCTTGTCATATTGGACACTTCGCCATTTAGAGTTTGTGGCTGGCTTCGGTAAGCACTTCAGTTCCTGCCGAGTGTGGCTTAATCGTGTAATGCGATATCGGCTAAAGGTCCATAGGTGGGTACCTTTCGGTTGGTGTCCTGTCATTGATCACATTGTCCGGCGGTTTGTTAATGTGGTTTATCCTAGCGATACGTCATGTGTATCCTGGAGGTGGCGCCAGGGGTGATCCATTTGATAACCATAGTGTTATCACATAAAGATTAACATTGCCGATCTGTTGATTGGTGGTCGTCGATCCCTTTGCTGATAGATTCTCGAAGAGGGTGATTACCTTTGCACGTAATCGGTGAGCGTTAGCTAGGAATGTGTTATCCTGCAATGTCCTGTATGGGAAGGATCCTGAGACCACTCGTAGGTCACATTCCTTGTCATGTATGTGTGGGTTCACTATCGTCTGGACATGGATGTTGTGCAAAAACTCCTGTACATCGAAGATGTACATTTGTATTGTGTGCATTACCCTGACCTCCATGCCGTCGCCTATAGGGTCTACAGCATGATCTGTAGTTACTTGGCAGTTTGTGTACTCTGCCATGTAAAAGCATTCGGTTATTACTGTGTTAAATGCTTCCCATGATTGATTGTATGCAGTCCAGCATCGGTGGCAGAGTCTTGACGAGTCAAGAGTCTTTAGCAGTTGCTTGAGCATCGTGATTGGCCTGATGTTCCCAAGAAGTCCTGGTTTTCTAGTTAGTTCTGTCCCCATGTTGAATGATCGCTGGATAGTCTCCATGGGAGTCCCTTCCTGTATTGGTAGTCACTGGTATCATTGTCTAAGCTTGTAAGCAAGCTTATTCATCAATTCCTAACAGAGGGTGTGGGCCAAGAGACCAGGGGGCAGGGGGATGGTGAGGTTGGGGGGGTGGATGGAATGTGGCCAGTTATGGAGGGTGTGTGAATAGTGGTGGTGGGCAACACATCCAGCTCGGTAGTGATAGTGGATAGCAGTGGCTATTGCATCAGGTAGGAAGAGTGGGGGGCTAGGGCTGAAGCTGAAGGGGTGGTGGTAGAGGCCAAAGGTGACCTGGTAATCCTCTTCATAGGCAGAGACAAGGAGGCGGGGTTGGGTGAATGCCCAGATAATTAAAGCAGGAGAGAGTGGGTCATATAGTGCATAAGTGGTGGTGGTGGAGTGGGTTGGCACCAGGAGAGAAAGGAGGCATAAAAGGGGGCAGGGGTGGGGGGGAAAGGGAAGTGGAATAGTGGTAAAAGATAATGATGCTGCATAGTAGCAGCACAATGGTTTGGCTAAGGGAGCCGGGTGGTGCCTTTCGGTAGGATGGGGCAGCTGGTGGTGGTAAGAGGGAGAGGGGTGACGTGACGTGCCTAATCCAGCTGCCCATTGGACGAGAAGATGCCGTGACCACGCCTTCCCAGACTGTCCATCGATAGCGACCTGCGCTCGCAACTCGCTCTTGACCACCATCGTCGCCTCACACAAGTCGCTAGCAACTCAACAGAACCAATCATACAAACATGTCGCAATCTGAAATTAACACTGCTATTGATCAAGAGTGAGTTGACACGCTGCGTTAGACCTCTATATATTGGTTCTGAACTTTGCAACCGCGGCGCGCAGGGTTTTGTACCTCACTGGTGACCTGTACTTTACAGTAATTTGCATCAGCTGCAAACTCATGTCGGAATTGCTTTCGTAGAAATCGAAATTGATTTCAAGGGCAACCGCCCGTCCCGTCCGATTTTCGTCAAACTCAATTCCGGCGAGGACACACGCAAATCTGAACGCTTTAAGAAAAACGATCCTGTAAAATGGGACCTGAACTACCTGTTAGTGCAATTTAGGCGGCAGTCCGATGTCCTGTGCTAATATAACGACAGCCGTATTCCAGTGCCTGCGGACCTTTCCATCCGCATCGAAGAGGTTCACAAGATACGTCGAAATAAAGATACTGCGAGCTTCAAGTTAAATGTCGCATCTGCAAACGTCAATGAAGGGGGTATCACATCTGTAAATGGTATGTTATCCTGGTCGATCGACGCTTGATACTTATTTCTAAAACGTCTTAGCTGCGGACGGAAGAGCCCTCGCGAACCTCCTGTTTGTGTCGGCGGTGAGTAAGCTTCTGACTAGAGACCTCGCGCGGCGCTGACAGACCAAAAAGACCAATGCACTCGTCCAACGTCTAGTCAAAGAGGCACAGGCTGCAGTTGGCAAAAAGAAAGTTCTTCTGGACTCCCTTGGCAAAGCGGGAAAGGTCTTGGACGTACTCATGAAGTTTACAGACCTCGCGGCCGATGTAAGTCTACGACTCTCATGTCAATGTATCTTTAACGTATGAAATATTTACAGGTTCATCCTGCTGCTAAGGCAGCTGTTAAAGTTGTTGACGTTCTGTATAAGGTAATGTGAACAAAAATTCACCGCATAGATGCATCTCGTGACAGATACTATAGCAATTCAAAGGGCAGCAGGAATGTCACGGAGCGACTGCGGATCTCATGGACGATTTGGTCTCATTCCTGCCATTTATTGGCGATGACAGTCATGATCTTGTCAAGAACGATGGGATCAGGCGTGTGGTTAGGAAGATGCTGGAGCTTTTCTGTGAGATTTCTGAGCTCGTCGTCGAGTATTCGAAAAAGGGAATGCTAGGTAGATCGGAGGTCTACTATCTGTGGCACTGAATACTGAATTGTCTTTTTAGGGGACCTGTTTTCATCTATGAAAGATAAGATAAACTCACTGAAGAGCGAATTCGGGAAGCTGAAGGGTACCTACGATTGGAGTATCAAGATGGAGGTCTGGAGATCCGTCATTAGTACAGGTGAGTCAAGATATATGTCAGGTTATTGTATTGTTGACATTGCCTTGCAGAGGGCCATATGGAAGACACTCAGCTGCGGGAGTTGCGTCCTGCGGGACAGGCTGGTTACGACATTGGGAAAATGTGTTTGGAAGGGACGCGGAAAGGTGTTTTGGAGAGTGTTGAGGCATGGGCCGCTTCCGAGTCGAAGCTTTTCTGGTTGCATGGTGTGGCAGGATCTGGGAAGAGTGCGATTGCGAATTCAGTTGCGCATATGTTTCGAGAGCAGCAGCAGCTTGCAGGTTGCTTCTTTTGCAAGAGAGATGATCCAGAATGCCGTGACTCGAACCGGGTCATGCCTACTCTGGCATACAGTGTCTCTAAGTGGCACCGGCCCTACCGTTCTCATGTACTGTCTGTTATAAAGGGAAAGGATGAGCTCAACGTCATAAAAGGCCTGCAATGGCAATTTTCACTGCTGTTTGATGGGCCTCTGAGTACTCTGGCCACCAGTCATGCAGACCTGCTGCCGAAGCCCTTGATTTTTGTCATTGATGCACTTGATGAATGTGGTACCCCAGACTCCAGGTCTGGACTGGCTGAGATGCTCTTGAAAATAGCCGATATTGTTCCCTGGCTTAAGGTATTCATTACCAGCAGGCCATTACCAGAGCTTCAGCGGGTTTTTCGTAGCTCCGCAGCAAAGCCGCTTGTTCGAGACATCAATGTTGACATTATCTCTGGCACTGTGGAAGGGGATCTTCTGCAATATACCAGGTTTTGTGCTGAGAAATATGGAATAAAGCTTTCAGAGAAGGAAACCACAGACTTTGCTTCTAAGGCATCGGGGCTTTTCATCTGGATTTTCACTGCGTTTCATTACATTAATGGGGAAATTGACAAGCAAACTGCAATTTCCAAGCTCCTAAGCCAAAGCTCAGCAGGCAGCCAAGAATCTGAGCTTGATAGCATTTATACTCTTGTTCTCAAAGACACATCTGCAAAGTCGGATTGGAATGCACATATAGTCAAGACTGTGCTCAGTGTAATCATCTGCACAGCCAAAAACAGGCCACTCCCTGAAAATGCACTTTATGAGTTCCTGGTGGCTGTACAGGCCAACTTGAGCCAGTCAGTTGTCAATGATACTATTAACAGGCTTCAAGCTGTGTTGTACAGAGATGAAAGTAGAAATGGGGCTATCCGTGTCTGCCACCCATCTTTCCTTGATTTTATGAATACCAAGATGCGCTCTCATGATTATTGGACAGAACCCAGCTTTATGGACTCTGTTATGGCTATCAGGTGCTTGGAAATCATGTCTGCTCAACTGAAATTCAATATCTGTAACATGGACACATCATATCTACCAAACAGTGCTATTACAGACCTCCAGGACAGAATTGCCCTGCACATTCCACAGAGCTTGCAGTACAGCTGCCTATATTGGATGGATCATCTTGCCAGTTCTAGCTTAGACATGAATGATGAAAAACTGCAAAAACAACTGGAAAATCTACTTTGTGAATCAAGGTCCTTATTCTGGTTGGAGTGTCTGAGCATTATGGGGCAAGTGAAATCATGTATAGATGTCTTAGAGAGGTTCTTAAAATGGTACAAGGTATGTTCAGACTAAAGTATATTCTATGAATACATTCTCAATAAGTACTACCATGTGAACAGCTAACTGGGATACCATCTGCTATTGCCCATGATTTATACAGATTGGTGACTGCAAATTACACACCAATATCTGTCAGCACTCCTCATCTCTATATCTCAGCATTATCTTGGGCTCCAACAGAGAGCTTTGCTGCTGAGCAGTTATATTCATATTTCTCTAATCAACCCCTAATTACTTCAGGAAAGGGAAGACAATGGAAAACAAATTTATGGACATCTAAAGGAGATAATATGATCAATGCAGTTGCTTACTCTCCTGATGGAAAGCATATTGTGTGTGGCTCATGGGACATGACCCTGAGGATCTGGGATGCTCAGACTGGGAGTCCTGTGGGAGAGCCCCTCACAGGCCATTCAAGTTGTGTCAATTCTGTTGTCTACTCCCCTGACAGAAGGTATATTGTGTCTGGCTCAGGGGACAGTACCCTTAGGATTTGGGATGTAGCCAGTTCAGTAACAGTTTCTAAAATGGGCAAGTTATTTTTATCAAACATAATTGATAATGATGGATGGTTAAGAGATCAATCTGGCAATCTCCTATTTTGGTTCCCATACATGTACCAACATACAATTTTAGATACATCTATACTGTGCCTCCCAGTGTGTACAGATGGTAGTTCATTCAATTTTGATTGGAAGAAACTCTCAGAGTATGTAGGATCTTCCTGGGTCAACATCCTAAAGACTAGTTCTGACTAGGTATGGTCTATTTACTGTATACTAATGTATAATCTTTGTTTTGTTCTGATGCTTTTTTTTTGCCGTAGTGCCTTCAACTTCACAATGTGGGGTTCTTTTCTGACATTATTTTGGTCATTGGGGGGCTAGTAGCAATCAGTTGTATGTACACAGGATATATATGTTAGCGTTTACAATTGCAATGAGAACAAAACCAATGCACACCATAGCATATGATGTAAGATATTAAGAACAATATAACTGCTTTGGTACGTTGTCTGCCTATTAACCCCAGGTGTGAACTACCCTCGACGTATTGTAAGTGTGAGTCGCTCCTTGGATGTTAAACAAACCATATGCATCTCACACCAGACTTGCACGCCCATGGAACCTGTCCTTCTGCACCCGGATGTACATGTACATGAGGGTGTTACGGAAATCTCACGCATTCATGCACAAGTCAAGTGCTTGCATGTTGCTGATGACCTAGTCACACGTATTGTGATGAACACATATCCGGAGCTAGCTCAGAGGCATCATTGGTGCTCACCATGACATGCTCGAAGGCTGTTGGCAAACTTGAGCATCATTCCATGATATTTGAGATGAGTACAGTATAGATGTATGTGTACCGGTTCGCTCCCCCTCTCCCTCCCCCGGCTTTGAAATGTCTTCTTGCCCCCTGAAAAGCTAAGAACTTAGTTATTGTCTCTGCATTAATTGCAAAGATATACCGTGTATACTTACTTCAGTTTACGCATTGGGCGCGTTCGTGCAGAACAGATGGGATTTGCACCATCCATACCTCTCCACCATCTCCTCACTGTCCACATGAGTGAGGTCCAAGCCACTCTCGTGTACATGCCCTGCCCACCACCAAGCACTGCAGTGCCAAGCTGGTTGTGGGTGAGCGCCTACTAGCAGAACTTCATGCGCCCTGTGCAAGTGGATGGTGCGTCTGCAGGGAGAACAGCTGGGCATACTGCAGGAGCTCTAGCAGGGTGAGTACAGACTGGTAGGAGCTGACGGAAGTGGCGAGGAATAAGGTGGAATCATTTGTTGTTTGTATCCGTGCATGTGCGCAGGGTCTGGGTTGGGGAGTGATCGGGCGAATGGGTAGGGCACAATCAATCGGTTGTGCAGCTGGCCGACCCATTCAAGAGTTCTTTGGTCTTTTCACTTGCAAAGCCAGAGGCTTGGTCGACACCTCGAATCCAGATAATAATGGCTGATGCATAAGTTCATGATGGACATTAGACATTAGGAGTGCTGTGATATCCTGGATGAACTTGTCCGGCCATGTTTTGGAGACGCTGTTAACAAGCTGCCCGAGGCGAGCTCCCTTTCTCTCCGCCGCCGTTCGGCTTCAGCAGTCCGTCATTCGTCGCCCTTATCAACAACTTTTCTGTGTTGGAATAAGAGATGCATCACGTGCGATCTCTGACTTCGGTGATACTATACAGTTCCTAGTAGTAAAATTTTGACTGTTGCGTAGTTAGTTCTTGGTCGGAATACCATTCAATTTTTCGGCAACAAAACGTACATTTCAACATTCTGCAAGTGCGAAACCGAGGCCGAGGACCAGAAGAGACGATGCACCAGGCAGAGGCGGCAGCGAGTTGGCTGGTGAAAGGCGCAGAAGGCCGGGACAAGAGTGGATGATGTAGACCTGATCCCCCTGCTCCTGCTTCCGGGCTGACTCTGAAAATTTGCTTGTGGATCTCAGTCTGAGTGACGGGCAGGCAGCGCTGAGTGGCGAAAGGCCGCCAATAGAGGAGGGAAAGGGGAAGAGTCGCCCCCATTGAAGAAACTCGGAGGCATCCTGGAGAGAATCGAGCCGTTTGAGGTCTTCTGCCACCAAGTAGTCGAGCTCATCAAGGTGGGTAAGACAATGAAGACCTGGATGATGATTTCCGAGGTACCCGATGGCCTTAGAGCTGACTGCTTGCTCAAGGTTGGATGGGAGGACATGCTGGGGCCAACACCGTCGAGTAAGACGTACCGTAGGAGGTTCGTCCTGACGAGGATGCGCATATCGCGCCATAGCCCAAGTTATGTTGATGAAGCTAGTTCCCGGCTTCCGATTCCCGCAACACGGTGCCAGAGCTAGAAGATAGATGGGCGGTGTTAGGTGGACGTTCTGGTAAACAGTACACCCCGCAGCGATTAGAGGTCGCATCAAAGTCCGGCTGGCCGCTGGCGTCTATGGTCGCGGATGTATCTTTCACCAACTTGTATAACAACGCTACCAATCGAAATAGAATAAAATCGCACGCCGGCCGTGCCGTAATTACTAAGGACTCGCGTGTTGTCGATGACGAGAAGAAATGAGCTCACAAGCCTCGAGCTAAAATCGTCCTGTGCGTGTGGAACGCCTGCTCAGCGGAACGGCTGCGGCTGCCTATCTGCTGGTAACATGCCCACTAACCCCCCCTTCCCCTTCATCCCCTACCGCCATGGGCCCCGCCGACCCAGAACTCGCTCTGCGCGTCGTCCACCCCTCCAAGTCCCGCTCGCGCTCCCGCCCACACTCTCCGCACACGGCGAGTGCGAGCGCGAGTTCGGTTCTTTATCTGCCCCAGGGCCCAGACGCGCTTCTCCTCCCAGAGGGTTCCGTATCTGAGGAAGCCGTAGAACTCCTACAAGATTTCGTGCACAGGCGACACCGCGATAAGCACCGCTCAAACACGGACGACACGCTCGTCGCAGACGAAGCTGTGGCGCCTGACGACAGCGGTAAGGATAGCGACGATGATGACGACGACGACGAAGCGGGTGACGAAGAGGAGCTAAAGCGACGTCCATGGTACAGACGGCCCTCGCCTCTATGGTAAGTCTGGCGCGCCGTTGCTGAACCTGACTGAACCCCAACCACGTACAGGCTGTTGTGCATGATGCCCTTTTCGTCCATAGCCATGTCTGCGTGCATCGCCCCGCGCGTCGAGATATACACCCTCCTTGCGTGTATTGAGCACAAGCCCGAATACACCGCCGGGCATGAGCTCCCCGCAAACGCAACTTTTGTCTCGGAGGTCGATTTCGACTATTCGACCGCAAACTCGCCATTCTACGCAATATACAACGGGCCCGGTCTCGATGACGCAGTCGGGGTCAAAGACTCTGATACGACAAGCAAGTGCGCAGCAGACCCAGTCGTACAGGCTGCCGTCGCGAAACTGATCGCCTGTGAGTAACTCGCGCAGTCTGCGGTCGTGCGTACAGCGCGAGACCTACACAAACAAACAATATAATACACAGTCACGACAACGGCTATGGGCGTCCTGACCTGCCTAACTACGGCGTTTTGGGGGTCGGTGCGTTTCCCCTTTATTCGTTTCATCTGAGTGTATGCGTGTAGTAATTGGCATCTCGGGACCCAGCTTTCAGATCGCTACGGCCGTCTGCGCGTCATGGGCATCTCGGTCCTTGGCCTGCTGTTAACGTGCGTTGTTTTTTTCTTCTTTCATAAATAACGGGTAGGATTTATTATTGACCGTTCTTACTAGCGACTTCAACTTTATATTCGTCTACTTCTTCTCCAACCGTCTTCCGGGTGGCTACTGGTTCCTCCTACTCGGACCACTCGTCGAGGGCTCCCTCGGAGGTAAGCACTCTAAATCCCGAGTCCCACACATCCCACATCTCACACCACCTCACCACCCCTAGGCCTCTCATCCGCAGTCGCCGCCATCCACGCCTACATGGCAGACTGCACTGCCCCCGGTACACGCTCACGCGTCTTCTCCCTCTCCCTCGGTCTCCTCTTCGTCGGCATGGCCATCGGACCCTCAGTCGGCGCGTTGTTGATACACGCCACGGCCGGTCGCACGATTACGGTGTTTTATTTCGCGACGGCGGTGCATTTGGTGTATGCATTGATGGTGTGGGTCGTCGTGCCGGAGAGTCTGACGAAACGCGCGAGGAAGGCGATGAGGAGGCGGCGGGTGCGGGAGGCGGAGGAAGCGCGGCGCGTCGAGGCGGGAGAGGCGGGGGACGGCGCTCGTGCTGTGAAGATACGGATACGGATATTAGCTGGGCTCAAGAAGGTATTTGCGTTCCTAAGCCCACTGAGCATCTTCGCGCCCACGAAGGTCGAAACGGATGATTATTCCGGTAACGGTAATAAGAAGAGGACGATGATGGATTGGAGTCTGACGCTCATCGCGGCTGCATATGGTTTCTCTTCGCTTGTTTTGGTGCGTTACGTTCCTCTGCGTTTTATTTTTATTAACGAGGTACTGCTTCCTTGACTTTTTTTTTCGATCCGCCCATGCCTACGCAACGCATAGTCGTCGTATCAGTACAAATTCCAATATGCGGCAGCGACGTTCGGATGGACGTCCGAGGAGGTAAAGTAACACCGTCCCTCGTCCCTACTGATAGCTGACCGCCAACCAATGAACTTCCCCCCACACAGCTTGGATACTGGCTGAGCCTCGTCGGCGCCTCGCGTGCGGTATACCTCACAATTGTGCTTCCGCGTGAGTGTGTTCTTCCCTGATCCCGTTTCCCGTCCCCATCCCCGCCCGCATCCGCATTGCACCTGCGCGCACACGTGCAAAATTTTCTGACTGACCCAATTTCGGTGTTAGTGATCATCAAGTTCTTCAATCGCCCGAAACCCGCTATTCAGCTACCCTCGTCACCTTCCGAGCCGCTCATCAGCGGCTCCTCACGCCCATCCTCTCCTTATCCCTCCTTCCTCACAAGCGCAGACACTCCTCACCCCGCAGACACCTCTCACCCGCACTCAAACACACAAACACAAACTCAGACACACCAAGCTCCAACCCCACACACGCCCTCCTTCGACCTCTCACTCGCCCGCACCTCACTCGCACTCGAAGCAGTCTGCTATACCATTATCCCGCTCGCCCCCGGCGCGCTGAGCTTCTCTGCGCTTAGTATACTAGCGGCGTGGGGAGGCGGATTTGGGCCCGCTATACAGGCGCTTGCGTTGGAGCTATATGTGCGGAGGGGTACGGGTGAGCAGGCGGGTGGAGGTAAGGGTGTGGGTGAGCAAGGAAGAGGAGGGGAGACAGGGAGACTGTTTGGAGCGATGAGCGTTGTAAACTCCTTGTGGTGAGTTTTTTCTTACACGTTGAATTACCCGCAGCCAGACGGACGTGTTTACTGATTTATTTTTTTCCCTTCAAAACTGTTCTTCAATGCAACGTCACCATTACCTTTGTCAAAAAAAAATAACCCACAAAACTCCAAATTCCAACCTGTAAACTCTAAAACCCCCACAGCGCACAGATCATCGGCCCAACGCTATTCGGGACGACGTACGTGAAGACAGTCGGGACGTACCCACGTACGATCTTCTGGGTCAGCGCCGCGTGCGTGTGCGTGTCGCTTCTTTGCGTTTGTCTTGTGCGGTTGCCGGTGTCGCAGGGTGTGCATCATGATGTAGACACATATTCGGATGCGGATGCGGACGTGGACGTTGAGCGCGCTGCGCTGCTTGTCGACGAAGACACGGTTGTTCACAGGCCTAGGGCGAAGCGCGTAGCCGTCGTCTCCGAGTCCGTCTAGATGAATTCCCTCCTTTCCTGTCCCGCGGGTTATGCTGTCATCCTTAGCCTTTTACCTTCCCTTCTTATCCCCCCCTTTCCTCATCTTCATCTTTTGTTCAAAGTACCAGCCTCGGCTCTCGATTTCTTGATCTATGCGCGCGTCTTTGTCGGTATTTTAGATACGATACGATACGAATCAACGTGGTATGGTATGACTAAGTAAGGAGGGAGGAACTGTGTCTCAGCTTGGGGCACTACTGCAGTAATTCGATGCCGTAAACCGTAAACCGTAAACCGGAGCTACATAAGTGGTTGTATGCGCGTGCATCGCATTTCGTAGCAGAACTTATAACTCAATCCGAGTTTTGACTTTCGAGGAGGGTATACGTATACTTACTATATAAGTATCCAAGTGTTAGCAGTACCATACGGTATAGTAAAAGTATAGACAAAGACAAATGAAAAAAGGCTACTCGGGCTGATAAGTATTAATATTAATAGTGCTGGTCCCGGAGGAAATGGAGGGAAAGGAATGGAAGGAAATACATCGTACAAATTGCGGTATGCACGTAAAAAAGACATCAAGTGAATAAATAAACGAAAAGGTATCACAATTAAATCATATCCCAGAATAATCCATATCCACGCTCACTCCTCAAGACGCACCGCGCCCGCCCCTGCCCCCGTCCTCGCACCCTCTCCTCCCTCTCCCCTTCCCCCACCACCGCTACCGCTACCAAACCCAGACCCAAACCCAGCCCCAAACCAGCGCGCAGCAACCCCAACTCCAAGCACCAACACGCCCACAGCGCCCACCCCGGCGTTCCCAAGCCCCACAAGCACAAGGAGCGTCCACACGAAACCGACGAGCCTGTCCAGCGCGCGCCCCGCTATGCGTTTTGGGACCCAGTATGGGTCGGGTGTGGGGTTGTAGGTGGGTGGGAGGTGGAGTGTTGGCGGGCGTGGGGGCGTGGATGAGGAGGCGGGGGGAGAGGCGGAGGCGGAGGAAGAGGGAGAGGGAGAGAAGACGGTGGTGGGGACGAGGAGGAGGGCGACGATTGGTTTCTGGTTTGGTTTTTATACAAGGCAGGGAAGGTCAGAAAGGTGCGAGAAAAGAAAGGAGGGGACGTACATGGTCTGAAGCGATGTACGACGGGATCGAAGTGTAGAGCACAGGCTCAATACTAGACTCCTCAGGCGCGTCAGGCCTATCGGCATGCGACGCGTACATCACGCGGTCCGTCCACGCAGGCATACGTGTAGGGCTGCGAATGGTAATTTCGATTCAGCTTCGCGTTGCACGAGAATAGAATGAGTAGAAAGACGCACTTATACCGATCGACCTCCTGCAGACGATATTTATACGTGCACCTGAACCGCCAGAACTCAGCCTCGCGCAACCCAACGAACACATGGCCAGCCCGACGCTCGCGAAGCAGCTCATCAAACTCCTTCAGCTCCTCCCTGTGCGCGTCGTCCCCCAGCGCATCGTACACCGCAGACCGACCTGTGCCCGTCGAACCGCCGAAAGCGTGGTCCGGCGGCAGCGCGAGGCGGAAGTTGAGGTCGCCGAGGAAGAAGAGGTGCGACGTCGCGTAGAGCGTCGTGTACGCGCCGGATGACGACGACGACGACGAAGAGGGGAGCGGCGGGAAGAGCAGCGTGCCGACGATATGGTGATAGTCCGCTATGCGCCGCTCAAGCTTACCGGCGTTAGCCGTGAGGTGGGCATTCACAAACCTGGCGCCAGCCAAAACTTCAGCACGCGGAAACGACAACGTGAAAAACCGGCCACGCACGTAAACACCTCCCCTCCCGACCCCGCACCCGCACTTGCCAGACGGAACCGCACACCCACAGCGCCCTTGTTGCCCATCCAGCCAGGTCCACAACTAGTCCACTGCGTCTGCACATCGCACACGCGTGCTGCGACGCGCTCATCGCGCGCATACATAAGCAGTGCTACTCCAGCGTTAACCACGCGCGCAACAAGCACGTAGCGCGACTTGTCCGGTGCGTGTTCCTCGATCTGCGTGCGGATGAGCGTATCGCGCGTCTCGACGACACGGCCTGACAGGCCCGAGACTGTCCGTGGCGTAGGGCTGATGTCAGTGACGCGTGCTGCTGTGTGTACGAAAGGTAGGGGTGCTTACGACCGAGGTGCAGCGGGAGGAGCTCCTGGAAGCCAACAGCGACGATGTCGGGTGCACGACGGGCATGCGAGAGGAAGCTGGAGACTTTGAGAGTGGGCGCGAGCCAGTCGACAAGGTCCTGCGGAAGGCCAGCGTTACCCTGAAGGTTGGTGTTGTAGGACGCGATCTGGACGAGCAGCCGCTCCGAGTCTGTAGACATGGTACAATACAACTGTGGGTATTCGCTCGACGTCGTTCTTAAGGAAGACGCTGGCGAGCCGGGGGCGTGGCTAGGTGCAAGTAGTGAGCCTATTAAATACACGCGGGCGTCGACCAAGGAGTGGCGTCGAGTCGAGGACGTTGTGTCCAAATTTGGCTATACGCTATCTCACCTATAGAACCCGCTAATCGACAACTCGGACTATCTAGTTTCCCATTAATATTCACGAACAAAGTCAGGCGTGCCAATAAGGACTCGCATGGCAGAAGCTGTGCGCACTCGATTTCACTCCGTTGTAACCTTGGCGCCAATACGGCTCTCAGAGGCAGAGCTCTAAGTCTGATAGGTTTAGACTCAGAAGGCCGCGCACCATATTCCGTGGAATAACGGCTCCCAACGAATACAGTCTCACCAGAGCTACGGCATAAGCCAGTAGGCGTCCTTCAAGCCCAAAAAACAGGCCAGGAGAACCCATTACAGAAAAAGTCTTCTTGCGATAATCGGACGAAACACAACGGCTCTCAGTAGTTGCACAAGGTGAATGCGATATAGAATGGGAAAGCCAAAGCCAGGAGAGGAAATACAGATATGCGAATCTAATCACAAGCACACAAACACGGCTCCGACCCCATTCACTTCTGGTACGACCAGACGTTCCGGAGCACTGTATGTATATATATATATTCCCCATCAACACCAACGTCAAAAAAAGACACAAAGGAGAGAGAGAACGCACGACCAGCCTTAGTAGCCAACCTATTGATCGAGTCGTCGCTCTCAGCGCTCGCCCGGACCTGACCGCACAGCGCAAAAGTGGTAGTGGTCGACAGCGCCTTGCCGTCCGCGTCAACGTCAACAACGGAGATCTGGACCGACGCGTGGTCTTTTGATGTGATGAGGCGGTCTATTGAGAAAAGAGAGGTTCAGGACGAAATCCCAGTGAACTCGCTTAGAAGGGGGAACGTACTGGTCGCCGCGCACTTGCGGGGGACGTAAAGGTCAACGAGGACACCCTACACCATGCGTCGTGACCGTTTAGCATACACACATCTCTCTCGACGCAGGGGACTATTAGAACGTACCGAATCGTTCTCCATGTTTTACAGCTAGCAGATTATTGCGGACGGCTTAGGGCAGAGTTCCTCGAAACACCGAGCGTGGACTGTGAGAAAAGTAGGGACGGAACTGTATAGCATCACGTGCAACTGATACTACGTAATGATATGCGTGACTTGGCTGCTACACATTGACCGTGACTAACTGTCACCTCTCCAGGCTTCACGTCGCACGATTCCAGACTTGCAGTCTTCCTTTACCCTGATCATCACCCAAGAACGGGCCCGGGTGCAACGTGAAAACCTACGTATTTTCAGAGATGCCGTGTATGTATTCTTAGTCAGATTTTATGTTACCTGTGTGTCAAAGCATAACAACTAAATTTACGGAACGAATACGAAAGACTACAAAGGTGGAGACTCGTCGATCTGCACCCGCAAATTATTAAATCAGGGATTTGCTCGGACAAAGAGCAGAACAAAGCTCAACGGGAAAGAAAAAGGAGAAAAACATACGCGACTCGCCACACCTAGCCGACTGTCGATCACTTGCCTTTTCCAGACCCTCGTCACCAATTACTCACCCCGCGCCACCCTACAGGTACTCAGACATGTCGTTCGACAAAGCCATCCTCCGCAAATACGCACAACACGCATCGCCCTCCTCCCTCCCCCCACACATCCTCCTCACGCACACCGAGCACACGCTAACCATCTTCGACGCCTTTCCCAAAGCGCATTTCCACTTCCTCGTCCTCCCGCGCGTACCACCGCGTACCGGTACTGCGCCGATTGATATTGCCAATGAGCACCTCACGAGTCTCCGCGCGCTGCTCGCCTCAGGGAGAAAAGACGCAGCAGCGGTGGTGACGCTTCTGCGCCGCATGCGCGACGACGCAGCGTCCGTGCGCGCGCTCGTCGAGGCGGAGATGCGTGAGCGGTACGGTTTCGTATGGGACGTGAACATGGGGTTCCACGCTGTACCATCTATGGAGTGAGTCGATCCGTATATTTAGCTCCCCGGGTCGACCGCGTCTCCGCTTGACGGCAGGACCCGTATCCGTCTGTCCCTCTCCTCCGACCTCCTCCGACCATCCACGCTAACTAGTCCTTCCATCCTCTTCCACCCAGCCACATCCACCTACACGTCATCTCCTCCGACCTCTGCTCCCCCGCCCTCAAGACGAAAAAGCACTACAACTCCTTCCACCCCAACCTCGGCTTCTTCCTGCACATCGACGACGTCCTCTCCTGGTTCAGCACCGATGCCAACCCACACCCTCACTCTCAGCTCAAAAGCGCGTCATCCTACGAACAAATCCTCAAAGACCCACTAGAATGCTTACACTGCGCGCAACCGCTCAAGAACATACCCTTGCTCAAAACGCATCTCCAAGAGCACTTCGAAAGGCTCGCTAAAAAGGAAAAGGCACGCGCAGAGTCGAAGAAGCTCAAACGGAAGCGCGACACGTCCCAGTCAGGTTCGAAGTCTAGATCAATCTCGGCCTCGACCGAAGGGGGCGGGGCGGGCGAAAACGGGGACGCGAGCAATATCACAGAACCCTCTGACTCCAAGACGCCGCCTCCTCATCAGTCTGAAAGCAGGCAGTGCGATGACACGGAACACACGCAAAAGAAGCGGAAGCAGAACAGCGGGAGTCCGTAATACTATTTGTTGCCAGCACCGCTCCGATCTCGATGCAGAAGGGGCTCTTTAGACGGATTCGTGTAGTAGTATCATCAATGCTGTCCGCGGGTTACGTTGTATTAGTATTCATGTGTCTATCATATGATATCTGGTTCTCAGGATGTTTGGCGTTCGATCAACGGGCCTGTCTGTGTGTGCTCCCTCCAAACACCGATTGCCCATATTTGGCGATTGGGCCTGCAGCGGCGGGCGTACGGTCACGGAACACGTGTATCCGGTCACATCGCGTAACGGCGTTGAGGCTGAAAGATCTTGGATTCAGAAGAAGTCGGTTGGGAGAGGTGGGAGAGCGTTCTCGTCAGCGGGCGCCAATGCATTGTTATTTAAGTTCTTACGACATGACTGGGCCTTTTAAATACGAAAGGCTGCTTCTGCCTTTGCCTCGCACTCCATTTCCCCATCTTTCTAATCGCACATCGCCCACCCTTGCCTCTCCATGCAGGACTCAAATACGTTCGATGCTAAGATATACGCCAAATACGCCTCGTTGAGGAGCCCAGAGACCAAGCTTCCAACGAGCGTTTACTTCGGACACACAGAACACACGCTGACGATCTTCGAGCCTTTCCCAAAGGCCATATTCCACTTCCTCATGTTCCCGCGCGTCGGCGCCCGCCCGCTTGTCCCGCACAACCTCGTAAACCTGCGTACGCTCCTCAACTCATCCGAGGTGTCGAAAGTCGAGGCGCGTGCCCTTCTGGAGACCATAAAGGCCGACGCCGATAAAGTCAAGGGGGAGGTCGAACAGGAGATGATCAACTGGATCGGCTTCAAGTGGGATGTTTGGATGGGCTTCCATGCCGCTCCGTCTCTCGAGTGAGCCTTTGCCCTCCTCTTCCTTCGTAGGTCCGTACCCATATGGGAGGCTAGGCATCTCCATCTTCATATCATTTCGAGTGACTTGTGCGGTGAGGGAATGAAGAAATCTCGCCACTACAACAGCTTTCATCCAAAACTAGGCTATTTCTTGCACTTGGACGACGTCTTGGAATGGTTTGAGGTAAAGGACTCGAGGTATAACGAGGTATGATCAGCTTCGTCCAAGAGAAGTACGTTGACTTCATTAAACCTTGCCTTGACATTTCCCCCTCTAGAATAAACGGCTTTCCCAATCAGAGTATCGAAAGAAACTTGCAGAAAAAAATCTCTACTGTTTCCACAAATATTGCTCGGAGCAGCCGCCTGATATGCGGGCTATGAAAGACCACCTTCAGGAAGAGTTCGACAGGATTAAGAACAGAGAAAAAGCACGAATCGAACGGAGGAGGGCGTATAACGAAAGGGAAGAGCGACGGCGGAAGAAGCGCGAGCAAACAGAAGCACACACCGAGGAAGAGTTGGAAGGCGTTGCCGAGCAGGATGCTGTCCCGAGTGGCTGTTGAACTGCGTATTCCCCGTCCAACATACACCTGTGTATGCGATTTGATCTCAAGAGCCCCACAGCCCTAGTTCGATAGTTGTATTTTATGTACCTGTACAATTAGTCTTGTGTTTTATCTTGCTGTCGTATCAATTGTCCTGTATTTCGCTGCGTCCTTTCATCTGTCAGGAGAAAAGGCGCCATTTCTGCGGTTACTGCGTCAACGCGATAAACGGCAGATGCGAACTATGCGAAGCTGTTATGCACTTTAGGCACAGCGTTTTCGAATTGTTGTCCATGCGTGCTTCGCATGAGCAAATTTTGGGGCCCAGAAGTCCTTAGTATATAACGAGTGTAATTGGCGGAGCCGCTTCCAGTCCAGCTCAGCCACCCGGCGATGGGAGTTGCAGGGCGGAAAGACGTAATTACCCGTTTAATGGAGCTCTGGAAGAATAGCCAAAGACTTAGGCGAACCGTTGATATGCAAATAAATTAGACATCAGCGCCAAGACCGGTACTTGTACGTGGAGCGCTTGCGACGCGTCCCGTAGGCGCGAGCACCGAGGCTGCTTGTTTTGCCTGTTGAAACGCGACACGCTGTGTATTTGAAACCCAGTCCTTCGGAACGATCTTGAGATTCGCAAATCCGCCGCTTGAAGGGAAGACCTTCTCCGATGTTTACTTCAGCAATGACAAACAGTATTTGATAAAAGAGCAGATGCTCAGGCCTATGCGTATTATTGTTCTCGTAAATGAGGTTGTCAACTGCCCTCGGGCTCCAGGTACAGAAAGGCCTGTCATCCACTTGACTGACATACGGTTATCGCACGCACGCACGTTGTATGGTCGTGGCGCGAACCCCATTACAAACTGGGGAAGTAATGCGGCACTCATGCAAGTCCCTTTGAAAGGACCGGCCCTTCGTCGGCGATCCGATCTTTACTTGCTGAGAATTCATGTTTCCACCACTCTTGAGTACGAATTTGAGTTGACACCCGATCACCCTCGGTCCTGGTCGCAACGACTTAATCGTCAGAGCCTAAACCGTGCATCACGCGTACACGTCTTCAGGTGTTGCGCAGGTGTCGCGCGCCAAGAGTTTGTCCTGATCAATGAATCCAGTGTCCACACAAGCCCCTTGCACTCCTCTCGAGGCTCTCAAGAGTTCCGATAATACTGCCACCCGACCCAATTGGCGATGACGAAGTATACGCTCATGGGTACGATCAAGACCACAAAATACTTGTAATACGTATCTTGAGCTAGCGCATCCAGCACCTATGTGTTGTCTTCTGTGAGCATTGGGTCCATACACGATTAAAAGCATTAGAAATGACGCACTGAGATTCCGGTCAGTGGCAAGAACGCGCTGAAGAGCACAGCGTAGCTTCCGATTATTAAGAAGAGCCCGGATGCAGCGACAAGGGCATGTCCGCTATTGAACCCATTTGTAGTGGACAATGCGCCCTCTACAGATTGCATGAGCTTGGCAACAACGACCAAGGAGAGGGCGGCCTTGCAAAGTTGCACCGAAGCTGAGTTGGACGGCGCCAAGAAGTTGCAAAGTCGATATGGTGCCGTGCCACGATGTGACTATGTCACACGTGTCGATGATGCGGCTTCGGCCGGTAACCGCGACGGCCACTCTTCTGTTCCTGCTTCAAGTTGCGGACCAAGACAACTCATACGCTCAGTTTTCTTAGCCCCTCAGAAACAATCTGGGACTCCATTGTTCTCGTACCTGACGGCGACAAGTGGTCAATGAACTGACCGACCGAGTCTGTCCGCCTGCGGGTGCAGCGTTCGATTTTCTTTCGACGCCTACTGGGGACTCGTTGCGTTCGGATCTAGCGTTTTCCCTCTGAATTTCTTATGCTCCTTGGATATCCTCGAGATCTTCATATTGTCAAGTTAGGACTTTATTTTCGGTGATCCCTAGAACTGCAAATGATGTGTGCATTGGTTGGACATTTCGTCGCCGCAAATACTATACCGAAAACACACATTCGACCTGGCATCCCACTTCAAATGGTACATCTAGACTCTATTCCTTCACATAGATCTAGGTCTATACTATTACAAGCTACTATGGATTGGTCTTGAGTCGAATACGGTAACTTCCGCGTCAAATTAACGCACGGTGCTGGCCCAGATTGGTTTTCTTTATTCCTCGGTTCCATTGAAATGAATTACTGCAGAGTGATTTGCTATTATACGCACCTCGTGCAACTGGTAATTCGTGCTGCACTTTGTCCGGTTAACAAAGCAAGTGCTTCTTTCAACACATGTAGGCTTCCGTCAACGTCGTCGCTACAAAGGCGTGGTCACAACACGAACAAATAGATTAAAGTGTGAAGACATGACTAACTAATGTTAAGTTCGAACATAATCTTCATACTTGATGGCTCACTGCTGCTGTGACTGTCCAACACTGGAATGTTTGGTGATACGAGGTATACCCTCCTGGATAGTCTTACACCGCATCTTAGAAAAGAATCGGACAGGTACGCGTCAAAGCTCTATGAGGTTGTCAAACATTCATACCTCCAAAAGAACCGTCCCTCCTCTTCCGTATGGCTATGCGACGGCGTTCTCATCACCCCTCTTCTGAGTGGACGGCTGGTGATACGCAACTGCATGACTCACCAGTTCGAGAGTCAAGACACCCGTTCTGACGACGTTCGTCGAGGATTACAGAACACTGTAGGGTGTAACCAGGCGTGCATGCTTGTCAGATAAAACCCGCTAGATGCTGTGCTTTGGCTATCAGGAATGCAAACGCAACGTTCAGCTTTCTTCCTCTCGGGCATGGGCTTCGATTCTAGCGTGTCCGTCCAGCACGCAGACCCTCTGACAGTATCCCACTTCCGTTATCAGACCAGGAGGGATCTCTCGTGAGGGCGATAGAAGGAGTGTTCGTGCTCCTATCGTTCACTTCAGTCCCGTGGGATAAAAGGGGAACAGTTGGAAGACAGTGAAAGGTGAAACGTTGCAGTGCGTAATCGGAGGAATACCAATGCTAGAGAAGTGTGTTGTGTCATGGCGTTCCGGTGCATTGACTCCTTCTCTTCATACCCCAACACCCCATCTAAACACGTACAGAAAGTCATTAATAAGCACCGAACACGCTCAACGCAAAGCGGGAGTCAGGTAACACGAACGATATGAACGATTAAATTATGTTAGCATTACCATAATAAAGCTAAGGGATAATTTGATCCCGCTCCTCACCGGGATTTTACTTTCCGGATACTTACTATTTTAAATTTCCTTTTCATCTGTGTGTTGTGAATCCCCACTATTATACGTCATGAAGTCTTCAGGTTCCGCTTCTCCTATCTTTGTTTTGATATATGAGAGCTTTTGCAGCAGATATTCACTAAAGGGGATAATTCATAGAGATAACCTTATGAGAGTCTTTTTATGCACCTGGAGTTGTAACATCCTCCTTGTCCTCTAACCACCACCATCTAGGTAGTTTTTACGAGCACTATCCCTCTATGTCTGATCAACAACAACAACAACAACAACCTGCCCGTCCCATCGATGAGACCTTCTCCGCCCCCTCCGTTTCAACGAGGGGTGGCTTTCATTCTACTCGTGGACATGACGCTAACCCTCTGACCCCTCAGGGAGTGGTCACTGCACATTTGTCATCGTTTTCGGCATCAGTCGCTCACATGGCACATGCACCTCCGGTGCCCCCTAAAGTCCTCCCCACAGTTTCCCCACTGGCGGTGGAGATCACCTCCCATCAGCCCTTCCACCCACCATCCCACCCTGTTTCCAGGGCAAGTGACTGAGGAACTGGCCAGGCTCTGACTTCCCCCTCTACCCAGGACTCCCCTGGTGTGCATCTTTCCGGGCCACTTGTGGGCTTCCCCATTATTCGGGGGGTCCAAGTTCCCCCCCTCCTTGTTGCCCCTGTACCTCAGGACTGTTAGTAAATTGATGAAAATTGTGATCACCAGATTGACAGATTATCAAGATCGACATGGCAAGACCCATAACACTAATCAATACCAGTAATCTATGTCAACGCTGTAAAGATGCAGATCAAGTAGCATGGAAAGCATTTAATATTGCATGTGCAACAGTAGGACAGAATGCAGGATACGACAACTGTCAAATTACATTTGATCATACTACAAGGGAACAACAAGTGGCAGAAAGGCTAGAAGTAATAATTGAACATAGAGCAACTATGTTCTCATATCAATTGAATAGATATGTAATCAGTGCTTACACAAGAACCAAGATTTATAATCAGCCACATAATGAATTATGTTATCAAAGGGCGGTTATTACATCAACCAATTATGCAGAAGCGGCACACCAAATAGTTCTGTTACAATTTTCCTCTACATTCCCTCATTGCGCTGACTCACTTCCTCTTTGTCATCATCAGTCAGCGCAACTCCCCCATTTCTCTGCCTTACTCATCCTTATTTGCCTTGCACCATAAGACACCATGATGACGCCTTATCGCACCATGATGACGTGCTTTGCTTACTGATCGCATTCCTTGTGTTTCCATGACCCTCCATGCCATGTAAACGACTGCATACAAGCAGCTACAGTAGTAAACACATAGAGTAGCATATAAGCCTGTAAAGTCTGTAGCACAAGCCCTAAGCTTGTGCTCTTTGTTCATACAAGCCCATTATCTGCTACCACCAGTTTACTGTGTGCCGCTGTGCCACTAGTCGCTTTGTCATAACCCGACTCCGCTAAGAAGCCTACCGCATCCACATTGTCGATCAGGAAGCCCCGCCGATGATCACCTTCGACTTACGACATCTAGGAAGCCCCGTTGTCATCACCACCAGCACTGACAATCAGGAAGCCCTGACGTCGATCACTGCGTAACCGTTGAGCTTAACAAGTTCATACTATCAATAAACAATTATGAGAACAACTATTCACATACAAAGCCAACTTCATAGCCAAAGTGTTAGTAAATTGATGAAAATTGTGATCGCCGGATCAACGGATTAACAAGATCGACATGGCAAGACCCGTAACTCTAATTGATACAAGGAATCTATGCCAATGCTGTAAAGATGCAGATCAGGTAGCATGGAAAGTGTTTAACATTGCATGTGCAACAGTAGGACAGAATGCAGGATACGACAACTGTCAAATTACATTTGATCATACTACAAGGGAACAACAAGTGGCGGAAAGGCTAGAAGTAATAATTGAACATAGAGCGACTATGTTTTCATACCAATTGAATAGATATGTAATCAGCGCTTACACAAGAACCAAGATTTATAATCAACCACATAACAAATTATGTTATCAAAGGGCGGTTATTACATCAACCGATTATGCAGAAGCAGCACACCAAATAGTTCATACTATCAATAAACAACTATGAGAACAACTATTCACATACAAAGCCAACTTCATAGCCAAAGGACACACAACAGTAGATTGAAAGGAACCAAATCTAAGACAGGAGTTAGTACCAATAGATAAAGAGATTATAATATGGTGGTTCAATGATGAACCTTCGTATAGAGTCACACCAGGATATAGCAGGATAACAAATATAAATGCTATAGGACCTGAAGCGCTCTTTATGCCAGTAGATGATAGGACACCAGAACGAACCCCTTTTAATGATATTATGGAAGGAATGACTCAATCTTAGTCTACGGTAATAAGTAACAAGCCACAACAAGATAAGATTAGAAGGCTAGCATAATCGCTGAGCCACACAAGTATATCTAAGCATTTGGCTAAGAATAGCTGATGGAAGCATGGTGATCAATTGAAGACGCAATTGATGGGAGCCAAGTATAGTGCATCGCACAGCAGAACTGATTAGGAAATAAGGAGAAGCATCATAGGTATAGTAGTATCCAAGAATGGTTAACTTAGGTATTATACTGTATGACTTGATGGAAACTCAGGGAAGGTTCTGGCATAAGATAAAGATAGCACAGTAGGCTGTAGAACATATCGGAATATGTAACTGACTCATAAGAAAGCTAAGAATAGTAAATAGCATGTACAGGATTGTACCAGAACATTCTTATGACTTATAAAGTGAGAGTAGTATGTTGTAGTATCTACCGGAACATAGTAAATAGACTACAACATGTAGGGTATAAAAGCCCAACGTAAAATTGCAGTAAAAAGCAGTTTAATTCATCTCTTGTCTCTTACCACCATCATCAGCTCTAACACTCTAGCAAGTGGAGGGTAACAAGCCTACCCTAAACTAACTAGTATTACTGTGTGAATCTGTTATCACTTGTTTCAATCCCTTACTCAGGGAGCAAATCTAACAGCCTCCGGAGCTGTCCTATACTGTTACAATTTTCCTTTACTTTTCCCCTACTGCGCTGACTCACTTCCTATTCGTCATCATCAGTCAGTGCAACTCCCCCATTTCTCTGCCTTACTCATCCTTATTCGCCTTGCACCATAAGACGCCATGATGATGCCTTATTGCACCATCATGACGTGCTTTGCTTACTGATCACCGTACTTGTATTACCAAGGCCTTCCTTGAGTTTCCATGACCTTCTATGGTCTGGTAAAACATACCTAACCAAGTCGCTACAGTAGCAAACACATAGAGTAGCATATAAGCATGTAACTTCAGTAGCACAAGCCCTAAGCTTGTGCTCTTTGTTCATACAAGCCCATTATCTGCTACCACCAGTCTACTGTGCGCCATTGTGCCCTCCATCGCTTCGTCATAACCCGACTCGCTCTAAGAAGCCTACCACATCTACATCGCCAATCAGGAAGCCCCATCGACGATCATCCTCGACTTATGACATCTAGGAAGCCCCATTGCCGTACCATCAATTCCGACGATCAGGAAGCCCCGACGTTGATCACCACATAACCATTGAGCTTAACAGTTGGGTGTGTGCTGGGGCTGACTTAGGTGTTGGGATATTGAAGGAGAGCTGGGGTCCACACAAGGGAGCAAACTCTGGCAACTTAGGAGTACCCCCTCCCTCATGACGAAGGACCTGCTCCGCCGGAATTTTGGCTTCTCCGGCGGGGTGGGGAAGGGAACTCAATAGATCGTACCCACAGGTCTTATCTATCAGGGTACGATCAGCCGCATCCAGGACAAGGTTGTTGCAGGAAAGGAATGGGATTCCAAGGATTAACTGAGTACACAATCTAGGCGCCACCTTCGTGCATACAGTCTTAGAAACCCATTTCCGGTCCGACAACCACACCTTTAGCTTCACCCACTCCATGAACACAATTTCTGCCCCTTCCACTTCAATCGCCAAGGATGCAGACTCCGGACATGGGAGATTTCTCCGGCAGAGTCTGAGCTGCTCAACGAGGTCCGGTCTAATCAGAACTGTGACACAGCCATGATCAATTAGGGGTTGGACCGGTGCAGAGGGGGAAGTAGTGGAGTGGGCAACAATACAATGGGGAAGGAAATGGGGCTTGGAAAAGCACATGTACTCAGTGTTGGAGGCAGTGGAGTCTTCGTCCTCCTCCTCTAGTCCGGAGGCCCCCCAGGCAAGCGCAGCGATGGGTTTGGCCTTCGGGTGCTTGTCCCCAGTGGCCCTACTTCCACCTGAGGAATTTGAGGAGCCTGCCCAGGCAGCAGCAGCCAGGGCCAGAGTGAGTGGGGTGTAGTCCTTGGCATAAACAGGACCATTTGGGCAAGCGGACCCTATGTGTCCGGCATAAAAGCGACAGCACTGGAAACATCCCTGGTGTTAAGCTCAACAGTTGCGCAGTGATCGACATTGGGGCTTCCTGATCATTGAGGCTGGTGGTTATGGCAATGGGGCTTCCTAGATGCCGGTTACAAGGTAGATCGACGATGGGGCTTCCTGATCATCAAGAAGGTATGCAGTGTCTTCTTTAGAGGAGTCGGGTTATGATGAAGTGCCAGATGATAAGGTAAAGCACACAGAGGGCACTGAGGTGCATATAATGGGCTTGTATGAACAAAGAGCACAAGCTTAGGACTTGTGCTACCAAAGTTACATGCTTATATGCTACTTGTATGTGTTTGCTACTGTAGGGTCATGTATAAGGTCGTTTACATGGCTATGGAAGGTCATGGAAACCCAAGGAATATCTTGGTAATACAAGTGAAGGTATCAGTAAGCAAAGCACGTCATCATGGTGTGTAATGGTGTCATCATGGCATCTTATGGTGTGATGCAAACAAGGATGAGTAAATGGAGGGAAATGGGGGAGTTGTGCTGATTGGTGATGACAAAGAGGAAGTGAGTCAGCACAATGAGGGAAAAGTAAGGAAAAACATAACACCTGGTGTTCCTGGAGCAAGGTCTGCTCTGCTTCGGTGAGCTTGGGGGCATAAGGACTGGGTTGCCCCCCGGGGTTTCCTGTCCTCTTCGCTGGCTTGCGTCCGGACTGGGAACCTTCGGAACAGGAAGGGCATCCTTCGGCTGCCCTCCTTCGGGCACGGTCAGCCTGGACCGCTTCCTCTGAGGCCTTACGAATGTGAGACTCATCGTAAGTCCGGCACTCATCCAGGTTTTTGATGTGGAACGTCCACTCATGGACTGGATGTGGTCAATGACTGGCTCGGGGTTGATGGAGGCTGTCGGAGGGGTATTTCCGGCAGCCTTGGCAGCTGCTACAGCTGCATCATGCAGCCGAGTCTGCTCAGAGTGCATGAGCATGAGGACCGGTGGGTGGAAGCGGAGTTGGTGCTGGGGGTCTGGGTGCATGTTGGCCTCTGGGAACTCAAGGAGTCGGGCTGAGGAGAGCCGGGATGCATCGGGCAGTATTGCATTCTGGGTGGCAACCTCCAGCTGCCAGTCCCAGAAGATGGAGGTCCCCTGCCGAGAGGACAGGAGCTTCTGGCACTCCATTGCTTCCCAATCCACTGGAAGGGCTTCAGCATAGAGCTCATCCATGAACTTCGGCAGGGTCAGGGAATTGAGTCAGTGATAGTCATTGACATACCATTCCCAGAATTGGGGATCCATCAACCCTCCAGCCACCATTGCAATGATCTTATCATCTGCCACCAATTTTGCCATCTGGTATGAGAGGGCTGCTCCCTGCCATTGGCGAAGGGTCTGGATGCTTGGATCACCTGGAGTGAGTATGGGGCACTTGGTAGGACCTGCCCATTCGACCACCAGAGTCTGTCTGGAGGTCCGGACAAGTGAGGTCATGGCTATTGAGATGGGCTCGTTCTCCGATGCTGTAGAGTGGTCTGAGGCAGATGATTGAGTAGATGGGCTGGAAAGTCCGGATTCAGAGTCGGAGAGTGGTGGGAGTGTTGGGGAGCTAAAGATAGACTCCGGAGGTACTGGTTGGGCATGGGAAGCGGCGGATTCATGCCACTGGTACAGGCTGTCACAGGCTCAGGTTTGTGTGTGAGGTCTGGGAATTTTGTAACTGGGATTTTGACCAGGGTTCTGACCTGATCAAAGGTGGCTGGGCTGGGCTGGGATTGTCGGGATCGCTTTGAATTGCGAAGCCTGAGAAGCTGGGAAGGCCTGTTAGGCGCTGGGATGCCATACAAGTCCTGCAGGTCCGGGGATCGTTCAATCAGCGGGATCAGAGGGCGAGTACCATCGGAGTAGTGTGTAGGGCTTCGGACTTGGTTCCCTGGCACATACAACAGCGTAGAAATGCTCTGTCAATTTCAAAAAAAAAATGGAAGCCAACCAGGAGTTGGCAACACTAAAGTTCAGCCTAGGACAGAAAGGACAAAGGTGTCTTTGTTGCTGTCAGATAGACTACATACATTCCATGCTATAACTACTCACCTTTGTTGCTGTCAGATAGACTGAGGCAACAAAGGTGCGGAAAGCGAACAGGAATAGCAAGGGAATTATGTAAGCATAGATCTGTACAGTCCAGAGGAAATACAATCATGTGACCATCAGTCCGGTGCGTCAGGTGACAGCCCGGCACGTCATGTGACTGACAACCCGGTGCGTCAGGTGACGTCTGGACCCGGTGGTCTCCAATGCGTAGGCATCAGAGTAGTAAGCCCTGGGCTTACACCCCTCCATGGATCCCTCTTCCCCCTTTACAGCAGATCAGCATCGATTGGGCAATTGACCATTCCCTGGAAGCCCGCAATGCCCTCATCCAGTCACACCATGGTCTTATCGACCAACTGCATTTGGACCCCTCATGCCTTCTTATCTATACAGATGGCTCCCACAAAGGATTATCCCCCTCCTTGTACTCCGGCGGCGCTGCTGGAGTCTGGTTTTATCATGGGGAAGCCATCCTCACCCATGAAACCTACCTTGGCCCATATGTCCACTCTACAGATTGTGAGCTCGCTGCCCTTGCTGATGCTGCTTGGCTTCTGGCACACCACCACCCTCTCCCTGCTTTAGTTACGCAGGTGGAGATCTATACCGACTGCAAGGTCGCCCTCAATCTCCTCGCTGACCCTTGTCCGGCCCCTGGCGTCTCCGTCACCCTCCTTATCTGCAAGTGCCTTAAGGCTGCTGCCAAGCACCTGCCCAGCATTCATTTTCATTTACGCTGGGTCCCAGGCCATGCCAACATGGAGGGCAATGAATTTGCAGATGTTCTTGCTATGGGTATTGCTGACAACCCCCCACTGGGAACCACCCCATTCCCGCATACCATCTGCTTCCTCTGGGAAGCTGCCTCCACTTCGGTGCTTACACAGTGGAAGACAGTGTGGGCCTCTGCCTGCCGTTCCTCACATGGATCATCAGACACCCATTCTATGGGCATCTCCCTGGTCTCATCAACTAAGCTGACTGCCCTCATGCAGGATCTCAAGCTTGGTTGCTGCACTAAATGCAAAGTTTTCTGGACCCTCCTTGGTCATGCTGGCTTTGGCACATACTACGGACGCATTCCAGGACACAACCCCCTCTGCCCCTCCTGCCATGTTCCCAAGATGCGAGCTCACCTCTTGCTGTCTTGCCCTAATACCCTTACCGCTTGCAAAGTGGTATGGAAAACCCCTCTGCCCACCTCCAAAGCCCAATGGTTCTCCAAGGCGGGCCTCCCCATTCTCGCCAGTTTCCTGGCCTCTCACCCTGCCTTTGCGGCAGAGCCTACCCTGGTCTTTGACCCCGGGGGCCCCACAGTTGTCACCATCTCTGTGTCAGGATTTGCCACAGGCAACTGACCAGACTTCAACCCTTCCTTTCCCACTGCCCCTTTGTTGACAGCTCCTCTCTCTGCTTATGGCATCCCCATTTTTGTTAAGCCTACTGATTAGGTAAGGCTTAATAAGTGATCAACGAGGATCAACCAAGTAAGACAAGGTAGAGACGAGACGATAGTTTGAGCAAGGGTTTCCCCAAGGACTAGTAGGCTGATGGACTGGTGACTGGTGACTTAATATCCCACAGAGGAGATAGTGAACAAGTAGGCTCTATTGAACAAAGAGCACAAGCTTAAGGCTTAGTGCTCTGAAAGTGAGTCCTTATATACATGTGTAAAATACTATAGAACAAGGTGGAAGGCTGACTGAGCGAACAATAAGGATCAGTCAGCATGGAAAGAGATAGAAACTGGTAGAAGAGTCTGACTGATCATGAGGCTAGGATCAGTCAGCATGCAAGGTAGCTTAATCAGTGGAGATGACTAATGTTGATAGAGGCAATGTGTAAAGGAAATTGTAACAGTTTTAGTTTAGCCCCCATACCAACTACCATCTCCCACAATACAGGGGCCTAAAGGCCCCTGGAGCATATTTTGTACTAGATAGTCATGATGCACTATAGAAATGCATTCAAAAAAAAAAAAAAAAACCTGGAGTTGTAATGGAGCGCTTATATGCAATGTCCTGCTTATAACAAAGGGCTTAATAATCGAGATGAAGTCATGCTATAAACGTTACTCTGCCGACCATTGTTTTGAGCGGCCCGATGTTGAAAGCCGTGCGCTGTGTACTGTATTGCTTCTCTACCTGTGTTCGCAGCCATAAACTCGCTTTTACATGCCTCTGTCATGGCCTGTATGTTTACGCATAGTATCGCATAGCCGGGTATGGGATCGTGAATCAGGCTCGTATTCACTGCATTTACGCCACGGGCGTACACACCTAAGCAAGGCCACCATGCGTTCAGTTTACGGCTTGATGGACTTGGCCAAGTGGGTGCTTGGTAATTTCTCATACCGAGCTGTGAATTCTGCTTGTAGTTAGAGGTAGGGCCCTTTAAAGCTACAGCCTTATCTGTTGGCATGCGGAAAAATGGGCGGCTTGTTCCACTGGCAGCTTTTCTGACTAGGCCCAGCACTATCATGCCTGCCGCGGCCTCAATCCGAGACCGAAGCACAAACAAATTGCCGGAGGCTATGATGGGGCCTTCGGTACATGCGTTGGATTATGATGCCCTTTAGCTTAAACCACCCCGGATAGCTGTAAGACAGTGCAATGGTAGTATAGCCCTTCACCGGTTTTCCGGCAGGTCCATGTGTAAGCGAAAAGACCTGGCCATTGCGCTTGCGATCAAATACAGGCGGGTACCAAAAATGTTGTACGCCCCATATTTGGGAGGACCCTAGTACCGATAAATCGGATGTTGTGAAATCCGCCCCGACCTCTCCCTCAGCAGTGGCTAAAAATGATTCTGTAATCCCAAGCTTGCTGCCATATTCCCCGGTGTATGACCCATTGGAATTTATCAATGTCTTGTGCATATACAAGATGCTTGAGCTTAAGAACAATCACCGTGTGAGCTTATGACTAATCATTTAGTTGTCACCAATACCTCGTACCTCTACCCCAACCGATTTAATAACCTGTATACCTCAGTTAGAAAAATTTACTGACTCGGTTCATGTGAAGTGATCCCTCGGAAGGGACCTCCCAAATATGAGGCATGCATCACTTTTGGCAGCTGTATGCAAATCGGGTAGTAGCCTAGAGGGATCGACTATCATAACTTGAAGTGTTGCAGTGATTCATATTTCGGGAGTGTTGTCCAACCAAGTCCTTTCTGCACTGTGTTTTGTAACCTCCGACTTGTTCTTCGTTGCGCTATTCTGCTACCAGGCAAGAGTTGCGAACAAAAAGCGCTTGTTATCATCTCATAATCTCAGATCCGACGTGGCATCATCTCTTTTCAATCGGCAACTTCCTTGAGCTTCTGTTCTAGTTGTTCGCCTCAAGAGGCTTTAATCGAACGCGTGAAGACCTCAACCACAACCACCATCACCCTGAGGCCTGCACCACTCGCTAGTCAAAAGTCGACGCCACGTTTTAATTCATCGGTCCATAGAGACCTTCCCTAAAAGTCTCCGGTCTCGGAACACGGCTTGATTCGAACGGCCACGAGGAATGATTATGTGGCGGTTGAGACCAAGCTACAACCGACGGAGTATAAAGTAAACTGCGATACAAGGCTTCTCACCCACCCGCACGTCTCTCTCTACAGCTTATTACGTTTTTGATGGCCGTTTCATCATTTCCGCCCACGCGCTCAAATACCAGAGCGGCACGACCCCGAAACTCAGCTTCCATAAGGTCGATTTTCAAGAAACGCAAGCAGCTCTTCCGCAGGAAAGGCGGGGGCGGCGGCCACAGTTCCTCTGGAGGCAAGACCTCCTCCTCCGCAAAGAGCGGAGGAAGCAGCTCAGGTGGCTCAAGTGCAAGTAAGCACGGCGCCTCGCCGACGTTTACGAAATCATCCGGTGCCGAGGCCATCAGTGTGTCAAACATCGGCGCGAAAAGTACGACTGCAAATGCATACTTGGATGGGGGAGGGAGCATAGTGACACTCGACAGTGAATCTCACTTTGCCGGCCGCTTGGGTGGGTCGGGTGCTAGGGTGAATAACTCTTCCGTTCTGCATGTTTTGCAGTGCCTAATTTCACCTGACAATTCGCAGGATACTGTTTATGGTACATCACGCTTCGGCAGTGGATATCCATACGGTGGCTATGGACAGTATGTTGATTCGAGACCACTGCCTTACTATTTCTATCCTGTCCCGACGACGAATGACTATTACGGTGGTAATGAGGTGAGTCAACCTCGCCCTGCCATCTACTGGTTTTTAAAGCCATAATAAACCCAGTACCTTAACGCCACTCCTAACGAGAGGCCCGGAGGCAACCTCATAGTCGCCATAGTTCAACCGTCTTGGGGTCCGGGGAATGTCACATACCGTATCCTCGGCGACAATTCGTCAGTGACTTCGGTCTTCGCCGCGCTCGTGTCAAACTGTTCCGTTGTGAACGCGACGTCTGAGTTCTACGCGTACTCGACGTCCGGGACGATTTGGCCTGTGCCGGAACAAGTCGTACAGTACTATCGCGCATCTTCGTTCTTACTTTCCCTTGATGGATACAATAATACTGCGAGCCTTCCGGCAAACATGCCTGCCTCAAACGACTCCGCACCCGTATCTATTGCGGACACACCGCTTCCCAGTTCCTTAAACACCACGTTCCTTGGATGCGTTAACCAAACAATCGGTGCAAGTGTCCCGCTAGTGGACCCTCCTGCTCCGAAGAAGTTATCCTCATCAGCCATCGCCGGAATCACGATCGGTTCGATCGCTGGTCTGGGAATACTCCTATGTCTACTCTGCGTACTGACAGACCGCTGCAAGCGCTACAGGAAGGAGAGGAGAGAGAGAAGGAAGGCTCTCCTAGTGAGAAGCATATCCCCTCCCGCGAGTTACGATACCAAGATGGCGGATCCAGCTTGGGGAGAAGAGAAGTCTAGTCCTCGATTCCCTGAGAAGGTCCCGGGAAGCCCAGCCTCGCATGAAGCTCTGTTAGCTGGCCCTGTGACGTCCCCAGGCGCGTTTGGAGGAAGCAGTCCTATGTCGTCCTGGCACTCATACGAAATGGGGGACAGTCGTGCTGACTTGCCGGTGCCGTATCAAAAGCAATAAGAAGAAACTTCCCTCCGTAATGCCCTGGCTTGTATTGATGTACCTGTGCTCGACTCCATTATCCTCTCATCGGGCGTCCATTTGTCTCCTGTCTCGGACTCTTCGTTTCCCCTCCGTGTATTTGGAAACTGAAACCTATGCATGTTTAATGATGCTCACTTGGCTTTGGGTTGTATAAATACTCATTTATATCTACCATCCCCGCACCCCTCTCTCTCACGCTCGGACATGACTCACGGTACATTATGATGTACTAAACTTCAGAAATGTATGGTTTTACTAGTGGGAATCTGGGTGATGGAATAGTAGAGAAGCGGTGCGATTTTGGAATGTTGATTGGATTAAGTCTTTTGCATAAGCTTGGTTGATCGAGATCCGAACTCAGTAATGGAAAATACTTGGTGACAGTACTACGGGACCGTGAAATACTACTCTGACGGTAGTCCAATAACGCGCAGCCCCACGAAATGCTGTACAACCTAGAGGACACAGGCAAATAGCGAACCAAGTCAGGCATTTTAATAATTCATCCTGGCATGTCTATGATCGCTGCACACTCATCCATACATGAAGAATAGCCCTATATAATTATTAAGAGCCTCTTCTCGGTAAAGGAATGTTTCCACTGCGAATCCCGTTTCAGTCGTTTTGCATCTTTTGAAATACAAGACCACATACCGGTTGACCATAGCCGTCTGGTGCAGGGTCTCCTTCTGCCTCAACGCTCCGCTGCTGCCACTCAGCACAAGCACAATCTCCCTCGCAAGTCTCTCCTCAACCGTCCTCCCCCCCTCGAGTCGCTCGCCTTGAGCATCCACTTCACCGCATGGCGCACTTGCTGCTTCTCGTTAAGCGCAACAGGGATCTGGACGTCCTTCGCGGACTTGCGATGCCGCGCGATGCGCACCGCGGGCGCGACGCGTGTCACGGCCTCGCGCAGCATCCCGAGCGGCTCACCGCGCGTGAGCGTATGTAAGAAGAGCAGCGTGCGCGCCGCGCGCCGCTCGGCCGTGTGCCGTCGTCCGTCGTGCTGCAGCGACGATGTGAGATACTTTATAAGTGGGTCCTGCGCTGGCGGGATGTCCAGGAAAATTTTGTTCTCCGGGAGGCCGGCGTAGGAGAGCCCGTTCGGCGCGAGCGATGTTGTACCTGTGAGCAGAGATGTCGTACTTTCGGGCGGGGTCGGGTTTGCGGATGTGGAAGGGAATGAGAGTGGGGTTGGAGTTTCTTCCTGCAGGAGTAGGTCGTCTGTAATGAAGTGACTGTCATCCGTTGCAGTCCCTAGGTTTGAGGACCGAGGGCTGGTCGACAGTTGGCGTGAAAAGCGGGAAGGCGCTCGCGCCAGAGCCAGAGTGCGCTGCAGCCTTGCGAGCATTTCTGGTCCTTCGCAAGTTCGTGTAGACCACGGAGGACTTTTGACGCAAGAAACCTGAAGAGAGCTACACGCTCTAGTAGAACGTAACGGGTGCTTAGACGTAGAGTACGGTGTGTGCGCTCCCGAGGGACTTGAAAAGAAAATGTCACGCAAACATGTGACGAACTATGTTCCTTTTTCCCTTTTCCGGATTTGTGTGACGATCAGCGGAGGTCCCCCTGAGTAAAGTCTGCAACTTGCAGGCTCCGGGTCGCAAGACTGGGAAGTTCGTTGTTCCGATGGTTCCAATGCGCATATCCAGTTACTCAAATATGTATTTTCTCACAGAAAGCATTGGAAGAATTAGGGAGGGCTTTCGAATCGTGGGAGAATAGTAGAATACGCCCTCTGCATAAAATTATACTCAATATGGGACCTTACAAATAATCTTTAGGCTCCTTGAATAAACTATGGCCCCAACCTTTTTATCATTATGCAGCTTAAATCGTGACAAACGGCTCAGTATTGATCTCTTGACTTCATTTTGTAACCTCAGATCTGCCTATGAGCGGCAGAACTTCCATGTATGGTAATCATATAACAACTACAAATAGTGTACTTTCTCCTACTTGACCGTGACGACCAACTAGATCATGTTCACTCACAATATGGTGTTGTCAGACACTCACGTCTAGCATAGACTCGCACCCGGTGGGAATAGCCGAACCGGTTACTGCTCAAACTGTTCCCCTGAATTGTTTCCGTCTTTATATTGTTTGTCCTGCATCCGCGACAGTCCGGACTCGGAGCATCAAGTACAATGAAGTATCTGTGCAAGTTCCTCGAAGCTGTCTACAACCAGATCAACTTCGCCCCCATCTTTCTTAGCTTTAACCGACGTTCTCATCTCCGGCGAGTCCTCCGTGGGTCGTCGCACGTATATCGTGCGCATTCCTTCTTTCGCCGCAGCCCTCAGGTCAAATATGTGCGCAGCGACCATGGCACATTGGTCCGGCCTAACAGACAGATGGTGTAAAGCCCCTTGATATACGATCGGGTTTCTAGGAAATGTATGGAGTATTAGAAGAGCTGAAAACAAGAATAAATATCAGGTCCGAGAGGAAACGAACGGTTTGTAGGAGCCGAGAAGTTCGGCGGAAAGAATTACGTCCCAAGGAAGATTGGCATGCTTCGCCTATAGCTACGTTAGCTCATCTCACTTATTAACGGAAAATGATAGATGATGACTTACCATGTCAGCCATTAGTCGTACATTTCCATTCGTTAACGTCGAGACGATGAACCTCTTCCTTAGTTCACCCAGGCCTTTGGAGCTGTCCGGCCAGCCTTTCGGACTCCATATCAGAGACAGGCTTTCCCTTTTAGATAAGCCACTAACCGTCGAGCCGGTGCCAAACCAAGTTTATATCTGCCAGGTCGTCGTTGTTCCATATTTTCTTAAGATTCGACCACCTTTCGGTTGATAGCATGTCCTCAAGAATCTATACGATCCTTTCGTCAGCCTCCGGGAGCTGATTAGAGTAGAACGAGTCAGACACTTGCCTTTCTGTGCATCTTATCGACGTTCAAGGAGCCCTCTCCGCCTTCGGATACGTGACGGCTGCGGTGCATTTAGGCCGAGATCTAGCATAGCACTCTTTGATACAAAATACGTACGTCGTTTCTCTGTACCCCAAACGCCACTCCTTCGCGAAATCAGACCAATCTAAATCAATGTTATGGCATCCCTTCATCATGGGGACGCAAATAAAGCACCTTCATCGGTAACGCTTTTGAGTTCTTGCGAATTTGACTCCGTGGCCCTCACTTTCATCGCGCGCACCACGGAGCCGTGCCAATCGACGACTGTCCCGAACACATCGAATGTTAGCGCCTCGACGCCTTCAAGCGTGTCATTATCGTCTCCCATGCTTTCAGATGAGTAAGAGGTAGTCGAGGAAGGACCAGACGTGTGAATTAACTCGACTCCGATATCTAGTGTGGACATGCACGTGAAAGTATTTAAAGTCCGATCTGAAGATCGCCTTAACCGAGATCGACGTTAATTCTTAAATCGCGCTTTGTCTGAAGCCATCACACCGGTTCCTTTCAGCCGCTGCATCGCGGGCAGGTGTAAAATGGTCTACGAGCTTCACCCTCAGGCGAAAGATGGATTCTCTGCTGGCCATAGCGAGGGGTACGACAGGTGCAAATAAACAATCTGTACGCGCTACGAACGGTTATAAGGACTGATAAGCGCTGTCTTCTTTATTGTGGGAAGGGCCCGGTCAAATTACCCCTCGGAGGCGTTCTCTTATCTGCGCGGATTCTTTGCGGGCGGAGAGACACTACTTAACATTGTCGAGTAAGCCTGAAAAATCCTCTGAAAGTCGTTTGCCGAATGTTTATTTATCCAATAATAAATACACTTGAAGGATAGGTTCTGGGACAGGAATATTTACCCGCGGCATCCTCTCTCATCCAGAGTGGTCATCCAGCATATCGTCTCTCGAAGCCGTGGAACCTAGCGAAGGAATGCGCAACGTTTTCTCAAAAACAGTTAGGGATCCAAGGACAAACGTCTCAGAAGGGACGTTCGATCGGACTGGCATCTCCGATGGATGGGCTGATTTGATCGTGATTGCGACGGTTAGTACTCCCTTGACTCATCTCACGCACAAAGCGACACAGGTGAAAAGATCATACACGTAATAGGCGTTCCACTGGTGTCTTGACTTCGACGCCGCAATAAGAGAATTTTGTCGGATTTTAAAACCGGACGGATTGCTGTGTCTGACTTGGAATTCGTTAGCAGGGTGCGCCATTTCTCCCGCTTAACTCTTGTTTGCGGAGTTAACCGGGAGTACCAACTTGGGCAGAAAGCGCGTTGGATGGGTTACTAAGCTCTGGGACCTTCCTGCAAAGTACGACGAACTTCGGCATCATCAGACAGAACAGTGGCGTGCGCTGTATGATGCCTCCCTCTACGACAAATCTTTCCAACCCTCCGTGGAAAAGGTATTCCAGCACGATGTTGTAAGCACACCGCAGGGCGTCATCGATCGCGTCCTTTCTTGGAGTGCCATAGCGCCTCTCGATCGGGGGGAGAAGGAGAAGGTAAGGGACGAAGTTTTAGAAATATTGGCGGAGGGAAATGGTCTAGAATGGGCGGATAGGGATAAGGGTTTGGTCAAATTCCCTCACGATAACCTGGTGGTCGTCATGCGTAGGAAAGAAGGAAGCAGCTGAATTTGTTCTATTTATTGGATTAGTGTAGTTAATACCATGAGGAAGCCATAGGTACGATAACAAGAGCATTAGGAAAATGTCGTACACTAAAATGCTAGTACATGTACTGTATATATGCACGATAAAACAAGTATCCCCGAAGGTCAATACAAATATCTCGGAAACACCCGCGGCGCTACGTTACGTCAGATACTGCGGTAATCATCCTTAAGAGAACGCCCTCACAGCCCTCAGCGGGTTTGCAACGGCAATGAGCAGCGAAGATACAGAATTGCTACTGGTATCTCTGGTCAGCCTACTCGAACCTAATGTTCCTGCGCAATCGGAACTTTTGAACGCGCTTGTTGACTGCGAAGGCAATGTTGAGGCCGCAGCTCAACTCCTACGGTCCTCGACCAAGACCAAGCATACTACTTCAAAGAAAAGGAAGAGGACCGCGATTGACCTTGAGGGCTGGTTATCCGGAAAGCCATCCGGCTCGTCAAAGAAGAAAGACGCGTCCAAATCGCCCGCAAACGCGTCTGCAGCTCCAAAGGATGCAAGCCATCATGCTAATTCTGGGTCAGCGCCGTGCCTTGATGACTCGACTGCTGTTGCCGCGCCAAGGCCTCAACCACCCAGTACCCCTTCAAACGTGAAGCCAGTAAATCTCATGTCCATATTGCGAGCGCCTCCTTCCGGGCGGCCGAGTATTGTGCGCAACCCGCACATCACGCTCACAAACCCGGCCATGATCGCCCAGCACGTCCCATGCACACTTCACCATTCTATCCTCCCGCCGGAGCTCGCATGTGAGCTTTTTTACACGTTGCTTGATGCGGCGCAAGGCTGGTCACGCAACAGATGGTGGCTTTTCGATCGGCTCGTGCAGAGTCCACACCGCACGTCGTTCTTTGCGCGTGTGAACGGCTTTGATATCGAAGGTGACCCGGGGGAGACGTGGAAGGAAGCAGCGCAGCTCTGGTGTGTTCCATTTGTGCAAAGTTGTGGTGGCGAATAACTTTACCTTGTTTTTTGAGGTATAACGGTCGGAAGACCGACACTCCTAATTCCTTTCCGGAAGAGATGGAGGCCGCATGTCAATATGTTGAAAGGATCGTAAATGAGGAGATCCGGAAGCGCGTCCGGTATCCACTTGAATGGGGTGGACCCCCTAATGCGAATGGCTTGACTTGGCGAGCTAACGTCGCTGCCTCAAATTGTTACGAGGGCTCGAAGGAGGGCGTCGGGTTTCATTCGGACCAGCTGACTTTTCTGGGCCCGTATCCGACTATAGCTTCACTCAGTCTTGGTATGTTTTTTTCTATTTAAAGAAATGGAACGGATGAAACTGAAACCCCCAGCGTTTAGGCACGTCACGAATATTTCGTCTTCGAGAAGCTGTACCATCTTCGGAAGCCAGTAAGCGTCAACCTCGAACTTACAATATACCTCTTTCACACAACTCGGTAAGCATTACATGTCTGCCTCTCACGAAGAGCGACTGCTGATAAACTGTCCTTTATTTTTGCGATGTCGATTAAATATTTAGTTGATTATAATGCACGCCTCAGCACAGGAACGCTTTAAGCATTGTATTCCACCGCAATCGACGATTGACGTCTTCCATCCGCCCTTCCCACGTCGTCGGCCGGTGCCCAGCGCCCCCTCAGAGGGACCAGACGTTCCTTCTCCCACTTCTCTTTCCAATCCTTCCCCTCCTGCGCTTGAAGGTCTCGCCTCAGGTTCAAATTCAAACATCCCTCCTCGAGGCAAGGATTCCTCAGCCTCGCCTTCCGAAGAAATCTCTAGCTCAAACTGTCGCATCAACGTAACGTTCCGGTTCTACCGCCCGGACTTCATGCCGTCAAAGACGCCCCGCTGCAAGTGTGGCGTGCCCTGCATCCTGCGGCCGGACATGAAACGCCTCACGAACCAGCGCGAGGGCGGTGCGTGGGGCAAGCAGTCTGATGTGCGGGGTGCGGGGAAGGAGAAGGAGAAGAGAAAAGAGAAGGCGGGGAGTGACGCCAGCGGGAGTGCGGCTGGCCAGAAAAGCGAAGAAGACTTTAGCAACTTCCGATATTGGTGGACTTGCTTTGCCGGCGCTCAGAATGAGGGGAAGGGATGTGGGATGTGGAAAGTGATGGACGTGAAGGCGGAGGGGAGGGGCCCTTTCATTGGTGATTTAGAAGAAGAGGGGGTTAAGAAAGGGAATGTTGTTTGATGAAATTAGGAATGTTAATTGAGAGCTTGACTTATAGCCCTGGATGGACAATTGACTTTGTGCATACGTTATAAAGCAACACGGCTATTTGCGGAAGTATCATTCCCTCTGCTATCGCCAGCAGGAAATCGGCCACTGAACGCATAGAGGGCGACGGCCGTCATCGAAAACGTCTGAAGTCGATATAGAACAGCTTACAAAGAGTACCCCCAGGATAGTATTCGACTTATTGAATTTCTTTATTTTCCAATGCCAATGGCAGGTAGCTAACTACCTTACTATTTAGTTTTTATAGTCATAACCACATGTCAAAGTGGGGGAATAGAGAAGTTAGGGAAGGAAATATGCGAGAGAAGGCCGAAGGCATAATAAATACCCGTAAGTAAGAGACGAGATGCACGAAACAGGACAGAGTCGAAGTACAAGAAAATTGCTAGCAAAAAAGGAAGGGAATGGGATGGCGGCCGAGGCCGAGATCGTCAAGATCGTCAAGGTCGTCAAGCAATCTAAGCAGGCTTAATTTATCAGAATGTGCAACGGTTATAACCCGTTGACATATACATGTGCGTGGTGTTGCCCTTCCGCGAGTAGCCCACCTTCGGTCGTCAGCGCAGTGCCCGCGGCCCCTGCAAAGTCGCCGACTCGCAGCCGCGACCCGCCACCAGGGCGTATCGCCCCAACTGGCGCTGCTGGAATCCTGAAGGTTTGTTGGTGCGGAAGCGCGCTCCGTGGTGTCGGACTCGGAGTGCCGGCAGGTACGAGCTTCGAACTGGCAGCAGGCTGCGCGCTCCTGCTTCTCGAGAGATTCGCACCACTCGATTGTGATCGGTCCTCAGAGGGCGCAGGGCCGCCGAGAATCGGAGAATGCGTACTTGCGGTTACACCAAGGCCTGACGCGGTACCGTGCACGCCATTACCGGTGACCATGGGTGAATACGGACGTGGTGTCGCCGGTACATAAGACGATACATGCAAAAGCATAACAAACTCTTGCGTCGCATTCGTGAGCTTTGCTATGTCCGAGCGCAGTTGTGTTGAGAGTCTATGAGCAGCGCCGTAATCCTTGACTACCTTTGACAGCGAAATAACCGACTATATGCAAAAAAGATAAAACATAGCGTCAGAAATCGCTAGGGGTAGTCGTCCAAACAGCGCCCTAATAGCGACTGCCCGAATGGTAACGAGCCCGGGTCATGAAAGTGTCACATACCTTGATGAACACGTGCGCATCTTCGCGCAACGCCTTACGGTCCGCACCAGGCTGACTCTCCTGGATCGCTTTAATGTTCGCTCCCAGCCTGCGTGTGACGTCCTGCGCCCGCACGAGGTTGTCACGTAAATCGACCGGCGAGCCAACCATCTCGTTCGCAATCTCCTCAAGCATTAGCCACACTGCCGGTGCCGCTCGCACCGCACTAGCCACAGCATCGATAGCTTCCTTGTCAACCAGTGTATTCGAATTGGAAGGCACATCCAGAACGTTTCGCGATGTTCCAGGAATATTTAATGGAGGCGTACCGTTCCTCCCGTTTTGCGCCGAACCCTGAAGGGAATGTAGTACGGGAGAGTAGTGTTGCGGGAGTGGCCCAGACGACAGTGCTACTGGGGTAGTGTAAGCAGGGGTCGAAATTGGAACAATGCCACGCAGTGGGACAATATGCGGGCGCGGTGTCGGCGTGCTCGATCCACTTGCAACACCACCTGCAGGCGGAGACGCCTCAGCATTCGATGGCAAAGCGCGTCCTATTTCAACATCCTTCACACTGAACGAGCCCGCATGTCGGCGATTCATACGTGAGCGACCCTCTGAATGGGTTGGCCGCACCATCGCGGGGGCGACGGGCACATGAGGTGCAGACGACTGCGGTTGAGCGGAACGAGCTCGAGTGATCGTGGGTGCAGGGGCAAGGTTCGTCCGCGGGAATGCGGGTGTGGCAGTTGCAGGTGTGGGCTCGGGTTGTTCGGTTATTGGCGGAATCAGTATGCGGTTTGATGTCTGGGACGCAAAATGGGACTTTAACGGCACTGTCCTCGTAGGAGTTGGAGTTGCTAATCCTGGGCTCGACAATGGTGAGTGATCACCCTCGCGAAGTAATGGCTCAATCAAATCCAAGTGGGGAGCAATCCCGTGCCACGAGTTCGAAATTTCCGCCATTGCTCCGTATACAACTAGGAGCATCTGCCTTGAATACCGCACGTCGTCGCGTGAAGCTAGTACCTTAAGCTGCATAGCAAGCACACCGACGGCCTTCCCAAACATGGCTACGTTATCCCTACAACGTTCAATGACCAATCGGCACACTGAGGGAGGCGGGCACCCGCGCTTGCTCAGCGAATCAAATTTATCCAGAGCGGTGATCAACTGCATCATGTAAGAACTCGCCGGATCAAGTACCTTCAACAGAACAGACGAAAGTCGCTCGTCAATCGCGTGGACAGTGTAATGCTGTAAGCTCTGATACACCTGGGATACCGCGAAGAGAATACCGCGCACCGAGTCCACAATGGACAAGAGAGCTGGGGGAGTCGTACGAGAAATTGTCGACACGGGAAGCGTAGAAAGCCTGCGGAAATACGAGTTACGTTCATAGTCCATCGATGGTACTTTCCGCTCAATTATCGAAGGCATTGTCCCATGATTGTGCTGTGGGGGTCGCTGGGAGCGTCCGCGTAATGGGTCATCAAGGGTCGGGACCGGTAGTTCGGTGACAAATCGTAAGTTTTCCTTCGGCAGCCTTTTTGTTACCTCGCCCATCGGCGCACGAGTCAGCATGTGGGACACAGTAGACACCCGCCCGTTCGCCATCCGCAGGTCCGGTAAGCTTTTCTGCACGGACAAGGCGCGGCTTCCGTTACGTCTTTCGCCTGCGGGCGCATACGACATATTCCTCCCATGAACATTGTACGAAGACTGTGTTGTGTCATCGCCTGCCACGGATGCCAACGAATCATCTGGTGTTGGCAGGTAAGACTCTGGAGACGCGGAGAGGTCATTCGCAATTGCCGGTAAAATGTTCTCTGTGTCAATAGCAGGAGGCTGTTTCGCCCTGACGTCCTCAATAGAATTAACGTATGATGACGTTGAATAAATCGAGCTTTCAGAATCGACGGACACCGAGCGCGAATGCTGCAGGGTAGTCGTTTTATCCTGAGTTTCATGTAAGAGATTTTCGACGGGCCGCGGTACGCCTTTTTCGTCTTCAGCACTATTTTCCGCCATCCAGACTTTCAGTGACTCAACCCAACGAGGCATTACATCAGACTCCTCCAAGTCCTCTTCCGGTTCCATGATATGTTTGGGAGGCCATTCAATAGGGTTGTGATCCGCCTTAAGCACAGTTAGGTTCCGAAATTTTGAGATGTACGAGGGAAGCTTCCGGATTTTGTTCCGGCTTATGGACATGACCTGAAGACAAATGCCATCAGCATTTTTCTAGCCGATCAATCAAAAGCGGTCGTACGCGGAGGTTGACCAATGTACCCGGGTTTGTTGGGAGTCCCCTGACTTTGTTCCTGCTGAAGTCAAGGATCTCCAAAGATGGCATAGTGGTGAGCTGTCACACCAATAATGAGCTCCCATATTAAAAGAAAAATAGTTTCAGAGACTTGCCACTTCCGGAAAAACCGAGAAAGAATTAGACCGAAGAGTAAGGTAGCGCAGACGCGAAAGGCGCGCGAAGGACATAGGTAATGAGGAGAGAGAATTACCTATGAGTGCAATCCTGCAGGAAAACACGAGAATCAGAGCTGGAAAGACGCAAGAAAGCGTGGAGGCTCACCTGAGGATGCGGCACTCGTCAAGCGGGTCATCACCACGACCGACTTCGGCAAGTGCATCCACACCCGCACCGCCGACGTCTACCAGATTCTTATTGCTAAGATTGAGCGTGCAACCGTCGTCGGCAGAACGGGCTATAGCGTCGAGGATGTGCGCGCGGGTGAGGACGGTGCCGTTCAGCGGAGAGACGCGCCCAGAGGGAAAGGCGTATGGTGCAACACGGCCCATTGCATGGTCTTCCGCGTCTGCAGCCATGGGCCTGGGCGGCGTGCGCGTCGAGCGCTGCAAGGCGGACTTGAGGCGGGCAGGCTACAGCAGAGCGAGACCGACGAGGAATTGAAATGAAGCGAGTGTGGACTTATGGACTCACTTACTTGAACCGAACCCAATGTGGGAGGCATTAGTCAGCAGCGGATTTGGGTCTTGCTTTCAGCTCAACGACGTCGACTCAAGCAGCCCTTGTTCTCGACATCGGAGGGGCCTTATAACCAGTCCCGCCATAGACATCAATTGCGCACACGCACTCTCGGATCTCCAAACGTCCCTCACCGCCTTAGCTGACTGTTCCGCGGCACCTTGATCTCTCTCTAGAGGCGGTGTGCTCTTATGCTGGAAGACAATGACCGATTAACACCAGAGATGCGAACTGCGCCCTCAATGCAGATGTCGACGGGCTCTGTGTAGCGGCGAGCGGCGTCGACTAGGCTCAAGCTCGTATCTCGAGCAAGTCGATCTGTCCGCTGTTTTTGGTCTCCGTACGGTATCGATGGCTCTTATACCAGTCTGAGAATTCTTATCCCCATGTAACGTGACGCGCCAGACTTTCCTTCACACTACGGATATCTCACGATCGCATCCTTGATTGACACCGAGCAACTAACTGCTATAGTCAAGATGACGATTAAGGCCAAAAAGGACTTCAAGCCATTGCTACGCATTGCAGTACGAGTAGAAGTAGTAACGGAAAAGAAAATAGAATAAATAAATTATATGCGCGTTGAGCCGAGAGCGAACAACTCACACGGTCGGAACTCGTCCTGCGAGAGCAAGGCGATCGCCATCTGTTGAGCACGTTCACGATCCGACACGTCCCAGCCCTCAATCCTCCATAATCTCTCTATTTCTCCTTCTCCTCGCGCAGCCAAAGCTTCGCAGTATTTCGTGTCTGACGCTCAATACGCGTCGCCTGTAATCACCACGTCGTCCGTCATGAAAGGCCTGAAAAAGAGTTTGGTTGGTCCATTTGCCCCCGACATCGTCATTTCCTCTCAATATCATCTTCTTGCATCTCCTAGCTAAGCAGGAAGGATTCCAATTCAAACAAGAACAAGGGTGATAAATCGACAAATGGTGTCGCCCCGCCCCCTCCGCCCAAACCCCAGCTACCACAGATACCGACTACCGCATCTTCCTCACTCAACATCTCCTTTGGCAGCGCTGGCGCAGGTACCAACACGGGCGCCAGCTCGTCTAACGGTATCTATGGTACGCGTGTCGGCGCGCAGACGGGCGTGGGACAGGTTCCCGCGACTCCGGAGCGCAGGTTTGTGCAGCCAGATCGTGCATCCCCCGCGCCACCCATCGTCGTTGTGAGCCCCGAAGCGCACCCAGAACCAGGCCAACGTTCAGCGGGCGCATATGCTGGCCAGGATCGGGTCCCGCTTGGCGCAGATGTGGGCACGCCGCCACGTTCTGGCACGCTCAATCGCCTCCGCCAGACACCCAAGGACACAATCCCCATTATCGGTAAACCTCCCCGCAAACAGCGCAGTAGTCGCTTTATCCCATCGGAAAAGGTCGAAATTGAGCGTCTTCCGCCGTTCAATGGTGAGCTTATCGCAAACGTCATTGCACGGTTTTCTGACATTTCAAACCAGAGACACCACCTCCGGAAAGGCCCGACCTTTTCATCAAGAAACTTGCCCAGTGCAGAGTCGTTTTCGATTTCAACGATGCGAGCTCCGAGCTCAAGGGCAAGCAAGTCAAGGCGCAGACCCTTACGGAAATGCTAGAATATATTACAACTCAACGCAACGTTATTACTGAAAATGTATACCCCGAGGTCGTCAACATGGTACGTCCTTCGGCTGTGATATCCATCGTCATATGCTTACAATTCAAACAGTTTGCTACGAACCTCTTCCGCTCGATACCCCCTCAAGTTAACCCAACGGGCGACGCCTTCGACCCAGAAGAGGACGAACCTGTACTGGAACTCGCATGGCCCCACCTTCAAATTGTCTACGAGTTCTTCCTGCGTTTTGTCGAGTCGCCTGATTTCAACACCAATATCGCGAAGCGGTTCATCGACCAGTCGTTCGTGCTTAATTTGCTCGAATTGTTCGATTCGGAGGACCCGCGCGAGCGCGACTTCCTAAAGACAACATTACATCGGATCTATGGAAAGTTCTTAAATCTGCGCGCATTCATAAGGCGTTCCATCAACAACGTGTTCTTCCAATTCGTATATGAGACGGAACGGCACAACGGAATCGCAGAGCTGCTTGAGATCCTCGGCTCAATCATTAACGGCTTTGCGCTACCGCTCAAGGAGGAACACAAAATATTCCTCACACGGGTGCTCATTCCCCTCCACAAGGTGAAGAGCCTCTCGCTTTACCACCCACAGCTCGCATATTGTGTCGTGCAATTCCTGGAAAAGGACTCTGCACTCACGGAAGAGGTGCTTCTAGGGCTGATGAAGTACTGGCCAAAGGTGAACTCACCGAAGGAGGTCATGTTCCTCAACGAAGTAGAGGAAGTGCTTGACGTGATTGATCCCGCCGAGTTCCCGAAGATTGTTGTGCCACTCTTCCAGCAGCTAGCGCGGTGCGTTAATAGCCAACACTTCCAAGTGGCGGAACGCGCACTGTACTACTGGAACAACGAATACATCGTCAACCTCATGACTGATAATCTTGCCGTCATATTGCCGATTATCTTTCCAGCGCTGTATATTAACTCAAGATCACACTGGAACAGGTACACTGGGGTTTTAAGCGCTGCGAAAGGTCTGACTAACGAAATGCTGGTACAGAACGATTCATGGGATGGTTTACAACGCGCTGAAGATGTTCATGGAAATTAATCCTGAACTCTTCGAGGATGCCATGCAGCAATTCAAGCGCAATCGTGTATCGTGCGTTTTACACCTTGAAAGTTCATACAATTTCCTTTTGACGTGTACTCCTCAGCGATCGACAGAAACGAACAAAATTGTATGAAGACTGGCTTAGATTGCGAGATATTGCACGCCAAAACGCGGGAGGCAAATTACCGGAAGGATTCGAGGAAGATGTGATCCCGCCACCGCCGCCGCCGGTTGATGACATCGACATCGAGCACCTATCGATGGATCTCAGCGCGGCCTCTTTGGATGGAGAGATTCCGCAGGACCTCGATGACAGTGGGATCGAGCGTGTACCAATGGCAGACCCCGGTATCGATGTGCGTGTTTCTTAGTATCGAATTCTTCCGTGTTTGCATGAAACCAGATGCATATGTACAATTTGTGTGGATGTGCTCATAAACTTTGTTTTTATTAGAACTCGTATGGGGAAGCCATGAACGAATTTTCAGGACCAACAGTAAATAACCAGGGCCCGCATGTCCGACGAAAGAGCGTCCTTCCAGGTAGGGTTTTATGCTCTATGATTTCGTACTTTGTGGACCGTTCGAGCTAAACCTTGTTTCTGATGCAGTGGACCCGACTGTACTGCGCGACCTGCAGGCACATCGAAGTTTGGATGACGCACATGGATTCGGACATGGTGCATCCGAGGGCCCGTAAGAACCGGATGCCTTGCATTGGGCGTCAGAGGTCGCTTCGTTCGACCTCGCGACACCAAACTTTGGCCTCATGCCTCAAATCCTAAATTCGCAGCCCCAAACTTCTCAGCTTACTTCCCTTCCTCACTGCTCCAGCGCCTTCATCGCGTTGCACGGTAGCTGCGTCCGGACGCGTTCTTCTATCTGATATCCCCTCGTTCAACCTTGTCCCGGCCCGCTTACCGGCTCTCTGTCTAGGCCTGGGACACTGCGTACATATTCAACCAAGCGTATCTGATTTTGGCCAATCCCTTAGTCCCATTTTCCGATTATCCCTTATAGTCACTTTACTATTCCTTTTTTCATGGTGTGAAGGAGAGGAAGCCGATGTAACGTTTGAAAGGTACAGCTTGCTTGGCGTACGTAGCATATCATTACGCACATACTATAGCTTCTAGTACTGTAACTGCGGCCGATTCTATATGCTTTTCTTTTCAATTCAAATGACAGCATTTTACCTTTCTATCAACGGACGGGCAACTGCTAGAAGGTGCGAAGCTGTTCTTTACTATTCTGGCAACAGCATCATCATACGATTACGTAATCTTGCCTAAAGAAGGCGCTGGAAGGTCACCGAAGGCTACAGAAACAGTATTGCGTATATAAACTGTAGCCCCCGCCTGGAGATTGCCCAACAACTTTTTGTCTTTGCTCAGTACGACCAACGACCACCTCACATCTTTTCCCTTTACGACACCTCTAGGTAAGCGACTGCTCATTGTCTCCGTCGTTCTTGGCATCGGTTGCTGATCATCGCGCATATACGTACCATAGAAGCTAAACTCATACAGCATAATGTCGTCTTCAAAAGCCATCGGTATCGATCTTGGCACCACCTACTCTTGTGTCGGTGTCTGGCAAAACGACCGTGTCGAAATCATCGCCAACGACCAGGGTAACCGCACCACGCCCTCTTATGTCTCCTTTTCCGACAACGAGCGTCTCATCGGTGACGCCGCCAAGAACCAAATTGCGATGAACCCGACCAACACCGTGTTCGATGCGAAGCGCCTCATCGGTCGCAAGTTCGAGGATTCTGAGGTCCAGGCGGACATGAAGCACTTCCCCTTCACGATCGTGTCGAGGACCGGAAAGCCCGTCATCCAGGTTGAGTACCGTGGAGAGACGAAGGAATTCGTAAGTGGAGCACTTTCATCATCCGTGTATGCGTTGGGGCAATTACTGAATTCTCGCTCCTGCAGACGCCCGAGGAGATCTCGTCCATGGTCCTCACTAAGATGAAGGAGACTGCGGAGTCTTACCTCGGCACCATCGTCAAGGATGCCGTCGTCACCGTCCCCGCCTACTTCAATGATTCACAACGTCAGGCGACCAAGGATGCGGGTGTTATCTCTGGTCTTAACGTCCTCCGTATCATCAACGAGCCTACCGCCGCTGCTATTGCGTACGGTCTCGACAAGAAGGTTGTCGGGGAGCGCAACGTTCTCATTTTCGATCTTGGTGGAGGAACTTTCGACGTGTCTCTCCTTACCATCGAGGAGGGTATCTTCGAGGTCAAGGCTACCGCCGGCGACACCCATCTCGGTGGAGAGGACTTCGACAACCGTCTCGTCAACCACTTCGTCCAGGAGTTCAAGCGCAAGAACAAGAAGGGTTAGTCATCATGCTTCTGATCTGCATCATTTGCGCTGACCAAAATGTTAATTAGATCTCTCGACCAACCCGCGTGCCCTGCGTCGTCTCCGTACTGCTTGCGAGCGTGCCAAGCGCACTCTCTCCTCCGCTGCGCAGACGACTATTGAAATCGACTCCCTCTTTGAGGGCATTGACTTCTACACCTCTCTCACCCGCGCGCGTTTCGAGGAACTTTGCCAGGACCTCTTCCGCGGCACCCTTGAGCCGGTCGAGAAGGTTCTCCGCGATTCGAAGATCGACAAATCGAATGTCCACGAGATTGTGCTCGTTGGAGGTTCGACACGTATCCCGCGTATCGTCAAGCTCGTATCCGACTTCTTCAACGGCAAGGAGCCGAACAAGTCGATCAACCCGGACGAGGCCGTCGCGTACGGTGCGGCTGTCCAGGCTGCTATCCTTTCTGGTGACACCTCCGAGAAGACCCAGGACCTCCTCCTCCTTGATGTTTCCCCGCTTTCGCTCGGTATTGAGACCGCCGGTGGTGTCATGACTGCGCTCATCAAGCGCAACACGACTGTCCCGACAAAGAAGTCCGAGATCTTCTCGACTTACGCGGACAACCAGCCTGGTGTGCTTATCCAGGTGTTCGAGGGTGAGCGTGCGCGTACGAAGGACAACAACCTCCTCGGCAAGTTCGAGCTTTCTGGTATTCCTCCGGCCCCGCGTGGTGTGCCCCAGATCGAAGTCACCTTCGACATTGACGCGAACGGTATCCTTAACGTTTCTGCCTCCGACAAGACGACCGGCAAGTCGAATCGCATCACCATCACAAACGACAAAGGCCGTCTCTCGAAAGAGGAGATTGAGCGCATGGTCAACGACGCCGAGAAGTTCAAGCGTAAGCATACTTCCTTTTATGAACTAGCTTTCATCTGATATTAACTACTATTTACAGAGGAGGATGAGGCCGCGGCTGCTCGTATCTCGGCCAAGAATGGACTGGAGTCTTACGCATACAACCTGCGCAACTCGATCACGGACGAAAAAGTGAAGGACAAGTTCGACGCTGGCGACAAGGCCAAGCTCGAGACTGCCGTGAACGAGGCTATCTCGTGGCTGGACAACTCCCAGGAGGCCTCGAAAGAGGAGTACGAGGAGAAGCAGAAGGAGCTCGAGGGCGTCGCGGGCCCGATCATGCAGAAGTTCTACCAGTCTGCCGGCGGTGCACCGGGCGGCTTCCCCGGGGGCGCTGGTGGATTCCCTGGTGGCGCTGCACCTGGCGGATTCCCTGGTGCGGGTGCGGGTGGCGAGGACGGCCCCAGCGTGGAGGAGGTCGACTAATTTCCCGATCTGCACTGATTCCTTTGCATTTTCCCAGTTCCTTCTCCATTGTTGTTTCTCTTCCGTTTTATTTTTCGCAATGTCTGAATCACATCATTTGCTGTTCCATGTCGAATGCAAAAATGGGGGGTTGTAGGATAGGGGCAATTTAGACTTGCAATAATAATGAAAACACTTTGCATCTCTGTCACTGGATTTTGGAGTTTTATTTTACGTGATTTCAGTAAACTAGGACGAAAGGAGAGTGCACATGATGATCAGCACAGATTCGGAGGCCGGTTCAGTGCAAGTACTAAGTATTGTATGCGCAGCCTCCTCTTCCCTACCAACGACCACCATCTTTCGCGTCTTCAACCTTCATCCCCTGTCTTTCGAGCCTTCAGTTACATTGACGCCGCCTGGCAAACTCTGAAGTATATCCCGAGTGTTGCGATGGCAGGTGCGTGCCCTCCTCATTCGACGTGGCCGCGTTCGTCTCACAACCAGCCCACCATCTTCGACAGCAATCTACGCAGTGTACACATCGCCTACGCATACACCGATACCCAACCATCTCCCCACGCTGATCGTGACACCCCACGGTACGTAGTCTGCAACGCACAGTACGGGGGAGACTGAAGGCACGCTCTAACCTCGCTAGGCCAGCCATCGAACATCCTCTACTCTTACCTTCACACCAACTTCGTGCGTCTGTTCCATTTCCTCCTCGTGTGCTGCGCGTTGCGCGTGCTGATAACCGGTCTACGTCCGCGTGCACAGAATTCCGAAAATTACCTCTTGACGCCGTCTCCCCAGGGTGATCTGTGCGTTGCTAAGCTCTTCCCCCCGCGGCGCGACTCTGGCGCAAAGGTTGCGGGCTCTGCAAGCGATCCAGGTCACGGCGGTGCGGGTGCACCGCGTGTCGTGCGCTGCGAGGCGTCTCGAAATCTGAAATGGAGTATCACAAACACGGGGGTCATCGCACCGATCTACAAGCTCGCCTTGCCTTCGCCGGACTCCGCGGATCTTCCGCTCTTCCAGATCTCAAAGCCGAATCCGAATGCAGGCTTTTGGAGTATGTTCTACTTCGCGTATGCGGGCCACAACATCCCGCCCAAGCGCATCGAGTTCGGCAAAATCCAGAAGAACCCACCCGGTCCGAACGGCGGAGGGACACGCATCAGTATCACCGGTAAATCAGCAGAAGAGAAGGCTGTATGGCAGACCCTCGGCGAGGGAAATGAGGACTGTGTGGAATGGGTCGTACTTTGTGCGGCACTCAATCTTCTCGAGTGCGTTTACCTTTTAATTTTTAATTTCATTTCATTGATCACGTCATTAATTCTACGTCTAATTTATTATCAGTGATGAGATCCTCAAAGCGGCGGAGAAGAACATGGGGGCAGGACCTCCTCCCGGGTCCCAGCCGGCGCCAGGTGGCCGCCCAGCACCCGTCGCACTCCGTGACCCAGGCGCTGCGCCTCGTCCGGGCGGAGGTCCGCCGCCGCAAATGCAAGGTGCTCCTGGTCCTGGCCCCGGACACCAACACCCGCCACCCCCGCAGGGTCGTGTACCTCCGCCCGGTCATCAAGGTCCGCCTGGACCAGGTCCGGGAATGGGTCCAGGAATGGGTTCGGGAATGGGTCCGGGAATGGGTCCTGGGATGGGTCCTGGGATGGGTCCAGGTGGGATGCCCGGTCCTATGTCCCCTGGTCCTGGCCCACGCGGTCCCCCGCATAGTGCGGGTCCGATGAGCCCTGGTCCAATGGGCTCACCGATGCCAATGCCAATGGGGCCCCCTGGACCGGGAGGCATGCCTCCGCAAGGTCCTGGGATGGGGATGGGCCCCGGGATGGGTCCAGGTCCGGGGATGGGAAGGGGATATCCGCCACCTGGGGGTCCTGGAGGTCCCGGAGGGTTCGCCCCGCCTCCGGGGCAGGGTTACATGAGCCCTGGGCCCGGTGGGATGGGTCCTGGTCCTGGTGGTCCAGGCCCGCAGGGCTTCCATGGAGGCATGCCACCGCCACAGCAGCGTGGCCCGATGCCAGGGCAAGCTCCGCGGCGGTTCTGAGCGGTGGCCGTGACGGTCCCCCCTTCCGACTGATATCTATGTTCATGTCTAGGTTTGGTCGGCTGCCAGTGCCGTGTGTAAAGGATTTTCCTCTCTTTATTTTGAGGAGCGTGACGGCGGCATGACGGGAGTGTTTGTAGCCCTAGGTGGGCTGCCGCTACCTACGTCTATAGGGGTGAAGTTGGCTATCTAGTTTCTGGCACCCGAATTTTATCCACAACCTCTTGAACACATTCTTGCCCTCGCCATTCCTTATCCCTCTTATCCCTCTTTCGTCTGACCTGCTCTTCAGCTCGATCTCCATCAATACTTGCGTGTGCGTGCATATTATACCTGTTGTTATCGTCCTCGTTCCCTCTATTTTTACCTTTACTCCTTCTCGCTTCTTCCTTTTTTCTAGTCTTTTGCGGTTATATCGAGTAACAGAGTGGCCCCAGGTTTTTTCTCTCGTGTTTTGAGCGATTAGTGCTTGCACTTGCCACTGGCTGGCGCTGGGAAGTCACGTCGAGGTTCATGTGTTTGTGTAGGTTATGGGACCCCCGCGAAAGTAGTAAAATGAAAAAAGATACCCTTTCATGCCGTATATACAAAGATTTGCGTGAACGGTTGCCCTCTGCAGTTATTATGTAGGAATTAGAAGCAAGTTCACTAAAGAGGTTTGACATTTCCAAAGCCCGAAGAGCCACAAATGTTTGTGGGGTACTCAACGACTCCCAATTTCCAAATTTGGCCTCAACAACGGTATAAAGCAAAATAACTTTTCCACATGCATGTGGACTCAAATTGTGTAATCCTGGACCGACTGTGGCTTCAATAATGTTTTCTATATTTTTTCCTCATCTTTTAATTCGAGGTTTCAGTCCCTAAACCAAACTTGAGAATGTGCGACGAAATAAGAAATTGTCGTCCTTAAAAAAGGGAATTAAAGTCAATTACTAGGGGACTTTAATCGTGATGTGACGTTTACTATCCGGGATTCCAGGAAACTCAGAGCTTGGCGATAGCCCCTCTGTTTTGGCGGAGCGACTCGAAGTCCTCGTTGGACTTGAGTGTTGCCGCCTCGAACTTTCCCGTATATTCGTTCTCGCGCATCCAGCTCTCTCGAGTGTGCCCACCCGGGTTGACCGAGCGGATCCATGCCAAGTCGCGTGTAATGATGTCGTCGCACCATTGACTCCAGAACGCACTGTGTAACAAAAGAGTTGAAAACCGGTTTAATAATGAGATATGCATGTAGTGAGGAACGGCGCATTTGGAAGAAAACGCACGTAAAGTTCTTCCGCCACGTCGTGCCCCCCTTCCCGAGCTCGCGCGCGACTGGCCGGTCCGTGCCCTTGAAGTTATCCATCCATTCGTCGCCGTCTGGCGCACGTACACCGCTTTCTGGCCCGTGACGCGCTTGAACGTCTCGACGACTCCGTCAGGTCCGTCCCAGCCGACCATCCGGCTTGCGATTTCAAGGTCCCTTCCAGACACTTCTGCGCGGTGGTCGAACGAGTACCGTGCGAAGTAGCCGAGGTCGCTCAGTGCGATCATGGGCACGTGTCCATCGCCGATGGGCGAGGCGAAGACGAACGTGCCGTCTGCGCGTTGCGTCAGGGGACCAAATATGAGCTAAGGTGATATGGGGTATTTAATACATCATTTTTTATTGTCTTCCCCCGTGTTACTCATGTCTACTCACTATTTTCAACATATCCATGTACGGCCCGGAGGTGACGACACTCCAGGTCATACCATTTTCGCTCGTGTCGCTTTCCTGCGCCTTCATCCAATCTGCAACACGGCCCTTCCCGTCGTAATGTTCGACCTTATACGTCGGGTCATAATTAGATTTCTGGAGCAAGGGTTATGTTCAGCTCTGAACCGGATACGAAGACGAGATGAGTCACGTCGGCCACTCACTTTCGTAGAGTAGTCCAAGCTACTCCAGATGTAGTGGCGAACAGTGCCAATTTGCTTGGACAGCTCGAAGATACGCATACCAGCGTATACTTCGCGGACTTCGCCAACGGTGAATCCATCCGTGTTAGCCCATACGCCATACACGCCCTTCAGCGCTTCATAGACCGCGGAGAAGTCTTCAAAAGAGCCTAAGTTGCATAGATATGTGTTGTAATGAGCACGGAGAGCATAATCATTTCGAGAGGGTTAGTAAGCTCGCCTTTGATGCACTCTACACCCTTCGCTTTAAGGGCCTGCGCTCTTCCAGAGTTTGGGTCCCGGGTGAGAGTACGAACGGCATATGGCGAGGGACGGCCACCCGCGTCGGGAGCCAGCAGCGCGTCTACGACCGCGTTGCCCTGTGCGCCGGTGGCGCCAAGCACCAAGATTAGTTTCTTTCCAGACATACGAATTCTAATTCGTATAATATGACTGGAGGGGCTGTTTCGAGTCTTTGCTGGTCATTCTGAGGGCATCTAGGAGTCTTATGGCCACCTGAGACAACTGCATGATATGCCTACAAACACAAGCCGATATTAGCCATGAAGGTTTTCGTAAGGCGGTCTTCGGTGTTGAAATTGAGAAGTCGGGCTTGTCGGATGATCGGATGACTGATACTGCTGAGCGACACGAAGGGAAATATCCGAGAATCGTTAAGAAGGCTTGTAATATCTTCCAGTAATTCCGCTTCTTCGCGCCTCTATTCTAATCGTTTGCGAGTCATACGAAGCTCCTGGTACGTGTCATTGGCTGGTAACAGCATCGAAATTCCCTGATGACCATAGCTGTAGTCAATTACAGTGAATAATAGACCAGATTTGAGCATATATTACTAAGGCCACAATTTTGCGTGCTTTAGTCAGTGTGTTATAAAGAAGAACCGGAACGGCTAAACCGCAAAGCCGGTGAAGATACGACAGGTATAAAAGCCCGTTTACGGTCGAATCCACAGTACTGTTACCATTCACACCCGACTGGCAAGATGACCATCGCGAACGTCCCCGCACCGAACATACCTTACTTCACGCCGGCGCAGATCCCGCCTTCAGGGACCGCGCTGAATCCGCAACCCGATGGAAAGCCCATTCCGAAGGTCTTCCAGCCTATAAAGATCTGTGGGACTGAGTTCCATAACCGTATCTTTGTCAGTGTGCTCCCGTCAAACATTCGCCACTTAAATTCAGGGCTGATGATGGTTCGTAATATCGTGCTAGGTTTCGCCAATGTGCCAGTATTCAGCCGAGGACGGCCGCATGACGGCATGGCATATGGCACATCGTGAGCGCACATTTTATCCAGAAAAGGATGGGCGCCAATATAATCTATTATCCTAACAGTTGGTGGCATATTCACTCGTGGTCCGGCTCTTACCATTATTGAGGCGACAGCCGTAGTACCTGAGGGGCGTATTACACCAGAAGACACGGGCCTCTGGTCCGATGATCAGATTCCAGCGCTGCGCGATATCGCCGACTTTGCTCATTCGCAGGGGACGAAGATCGGTATACAGCTCGCGCACGCAGGGCGCAAGGCGTCGACGGTTGCCCCATGGCTGCACTTTGGGGCGACGGCCACTGTCGAGAATGGCGGATGGCCTGATAATGTATGGGCACCCTCCGCAGTTCCGTACAGCGAAGCCTTCCCGCAACCGAAGGAGCTCACGAAAGAGGGTATAAAACTTGTTGTGCGCGGTTTCGTGGACGCGGCCAAGAGGTCTCTCAAAGCCGGCATAGATGTCATTGAAATCCACAATGCGCACGGGTATCTGTTGCACGAATTTTTAAGTCCGGTATCCAACAAGAGGACGGACGAGTATGGGGGATCCTTCGAGAACCGCATCAGGCTGACGCTAGAGGTCGTGGACGCGGTTAGAAGAGTTATCCCATCAGACATGCCTTTGTTCCTCCGGTAAGGTTTCAGTCCTAACAGTCAGAATTGGAACCTGAGGCTTACGCACTACCAGAATTTCCGCAACGGACTGGCTAGAAGAAAGCCTGCCGGATGAGCCTTCGTGGACGGTTGCGGACACCGTCAAGCTCTCTGAGATTCTCCCAGCACATGGTGTAGACCTCCTCGACGTCTCTACTGCCGGCCTGCACCCCAAGCAAAAGATAATCTCCGGCACTGCGGCGAACTTCGCATATCAGGCCCAAATAGCTGAGGCCGTTAAGAAAGTCCATGGAATTGATACACCTACCGGGTTGCTTGTGGGAGCCGTCGGCGAGATCAACACGGGTCCGATTGCTGAGGAGGTGCTCGAGCGGAAAATGGGGGACATTGTCCTTGTTGGAAGGCAGTTCCAGAAAGACCCGGCCTCCGTGTTGACGTTTGCAGAGCAGCTCGGCGTTCGCATCAAAGTTGCGCATCAGATCGGATGGGGTCTGGGCCTTGGTACGAGTGGGAGAGGAAGGCGCAGGGTGCTAGAGGGAAAGGAGTGAGAAGGAATATTTTCCATATTTGCACCTAGTATAATTTTCAGGAGTGCACTTAGATGTGTAACCACGCACTCAGGCATCATTATGTGTCGCGTGCGAATGGTAAGCAGGGGAGTTTTGGAAAAATAGAATTTTCAGCGTGGATATGCACCAGAACTATGCTCTAGGTGTGGAGAAATCCTACTTATCGAATTGAGAATATCGAGAATTGTGAAGGTACTCCTGGAACAAGAGCAGTTGGGACTCACTGGCACGCGATGATACTACTAGCTATTGGTCAAGAACGAGGTTCTTGGCCTACTTGCAAATTATGAGCTTCCGAGAAACACTTGCTGTTGTATGCGCACGTTCTGTTCCTCCCTCTACGTTTTGCATATTGCGAGCGTATCCAAACTGTGGGAAAGTGGGAGTGGTCACGGTTGAAGCCTGGATGGGTTACGTAATGTGCCGATTACGAAAGCTTACCATCAATTGTGGGAATGTTTTTCCTATATTGGCAGACACACTCAGAGGCAATCACTCCCTTTGTTCGCGTGTTGGACGCACAACCACCAAGGCCCGCCCAATGAAATCCCGACGTACTCCCTTTCTCTCGCTGCAAAAAAGCAATCAAGACCTCCCGCCAGCCATGTCCCCCCCGTCCTATAAGTATGGCCAGTCCTGTGGTCTGTCTGAACACATCAGCGCTCGCTCTCAGCTCGCATCGCGTACCCGACGCCCTCCCCCGACCCAAATCCCGTATTCTTGCACATCTCTACACGCTCGCCTACCATGCCTCGCGTACTTTCCTTTGTGTGCGACGAATGCGGAAAGAGTTTCTCGCGCAAGTGTGACCTCGGCAGACACGCTCTGACCCACGATCCTAACGCGGCGTATGTTCCTTTCATCGGCGCGTCTACTTTCTGTCGAGACTGACATCAGGTTTGCTTTTCAGTCGACACCACTGTGCCTTCCCTGGATGTGAATACAGCACACTCCAAAAGGGCAACGCAAAGACGCATTACATTGCGAGGCAGTGAGTAAAGCCGCGTAAATCGACAGGTGCCGCATATGCTGATGTTTACATCCTGAGAGCCTGAAGCAGAAACGGTTCCAGTGCAATTTCGGCTGTGACAAAGCATACGCCGACGCGGCCGCACTTATCCGCCACGAGAAGAACATACACGGTCACTTCCGCAAGGGGAACAAGCCCTCCGCGGCAACCCCGGCACCCGAAGAGTCAGTGAAGCTTGACCGACGGAACCTCACCACCCCAACTTCCTTTGGAGATGCCTTTTGGATGATGCCATCCACACCCTCACTCTGCGACTCTAGCAGCCTGGCATCGTCCCCCACTTCCAGCTTCTTCCCTTCCGTCCCGTCCACCCCGTCCATCTCGACCATGTCGATTGCTTCTAGCCCCGCGCCTTTTGGCTCTCTTGATCTTGACTTCGGCGCAGAAATGCTCTCCCAGCATCAGTTGGTAGATCAGTTCTTCTTCGAACAGACTCCCGAATTATTCTCAGTGCCAGAGTTTCTGCGAGGTAGTTCGTCTTCTTGCACGGCCCCTCCCTTGTTTGTGGACGGCGTGTTTAGCACCTCTTCCCCGACGTACACGCCTTGGCCTTCTCTCGCGCAACAGCAGCCATGGAATGAAACTTCTTACATTTTGTCCGGGTACCCATCCCTCGACGACAACGACGAATTCTTGACAGTGATTCAAAACCCATCTCTCGATCTTCTCAATTTCCCTGCGCTCTTCTCTGAGGATGGCGTGCGTCTTGATGCAGAATCTTTTTCTTCAAGCTGGTCGTTTTAACCACCAATTCTTCGGCGCTTAGTCTTTTATCCTTATTTCTTTTCGCCCTATTTCTATTGTGCATACCTTCATATCGGTGTATTTTTTGGAAGAATTTGTATATCACTTCGTTGCCCTCAACTGCATGTTTCTAATCAATTGCAAGACATTACGTAACAATTGCAGTTATCAAATATTGCTTTTAAGGGATACCTTCTCACGCTACTGGACAAGCAGTCTGTCGTTGAGGCTGTTGAAACATGAGTACCAGCTTTATCGTTCAAAAACTAATCCCCAACGGCGGAACCTGCCAGTTCGTCGTCTTCAGTACCATCGACTCTGCTTAGAAGTTCCAGGCTTCGGAACGTTTTCTCGGACTAATGGCTATTCTTGTCTCAATTCTTTCCCGAAGGACCTAGTACAAATCCAACCGAACATTTCACAAGCCTAGCAGGATCCAGCGGTCTTGAAGTGAACAATTTATTCGGAATGGATTTACTTGAAAACATTGGTCCTGTATATTCGAACAACCACTTTACAGCTTAGCGATGGCTTGCTCAGTAAGACGGAAGACGCCACGATCCTCGCTGTTCTTCAGCGTACTCGTGTCAATATGGCCTGTGTACTTGTTTTCGCGCATCCATCTCTCTAGCGTGTACGCGTCCGGATGAATAGACCTGACCCACTCCATGTCGCGAGTGATGAGGTCGTCTCGCCATTGGCTCCACCATGCGCTAATGGGGGGTGACATTTTTTGGGAACTTAAGCCAGATGAGCAGAGGCAATTCTTGAAGAGACGTACCTGAAATTCTTCCTCCATGTCGTACCCCCTACTTCAACTGATACATCACCAGCGACTGGCGATTGATCCGTTCCGACGAAATTGTTCATCCACTGCTCGATTGTCTGGTGCACATACACTGCCTTTTGGCCAGTGACGCGCTTGAACGTCTCAACTACCCCGTCGGGGCCACCCCATCCAACCCTCTGACTTGCGATCAAAAGATCTTTTCTAGATACTTCTGTGCGGTGGTCAAAGGAATAGCGGGCGAAAAAGCCAATGTCATTTAATGCGATCATTGGGATCTGTCCGTTGCCGATGGGAGAGGCGAAGACGAACGTCCCGTCGGCTCGCTTTTTTATAGGTCCAAACATCATCTCCAGCGACATAAACGTCAGAGTCATGAACCGTCGTTTCTAAAATCTTGGGTTACTCACATTGTTCAACATTTCCATGTACGGTCCGGTGCTGACGGCACTCCAGGTCATACCCCTCTCGCCGGTGTCGGATTCCTGTGCTTTCATCCAATCCCCAACACGGGCCTTCCCATCGTGATGTTCCACCTTGTACGTCGGGTTATAGCCGGATAACTGAAATGCAAGCTCAGGATGACCCAGGTCTCAATCGGCTTTAGAATGCTGACCTTCGTGGAATAGTCCAGATTGCTCCAGATATAATGACACACGGTGCCGACCCTCTTTGCGAGTTCGAATATACGCATACCTGCATATATCTCGCGCGCCTCGCCAACGGTGAAACCGTCAGTATTGACCCAAGCGCCATATACACCCTTCAGTGCTTCGTAGACGGCTGGGAAATCCTCAAATGAGCCTATATCGGACGCGAATGTTATGAGCATGACATTGGCTCTGTTAGCGTCTTAACATCCGAGAAGACGGCGGCGACCACTCGGACCTTTGACGCATTCAACCCCCTTCGCCTTGAGTGCGAGCGCGCGTCTGGAATTTGGATCACGAGTGAGGGCACGAACCGCATATGGCGAAGGGCTTCCATCTGCACTTTGGGCCAAGAGTGCGTCGATGACAGCAATGCCCTGTGCGCCGGTCGCACCGATGACGAGGATCAGTTTCTTTCCAGACATTTGTACGCTGTGCTCGTGCTGGATAATTGGGGGACGGTTGTTAATATCTGCCTTCGAGCTGGAGCCCCCTTAAATACAGGAGAGCCAGTTCTATCGCATAATGTCACAAAAGATATCGCTTGTCCTTCAGCGGCTGGAATGACGTTAGTAAACTGGCGCCCCAGTGTTGTAATAGGACCTCGGGCATGCGGGCAAGAATCAGTCAGCAACTACCGAAGACAGTGTCTCCGAGCTCCATAGATCGGTGATACCACTAGAGTCGCCCGACAAGTGTACGAGAGTGGCACAAATAACCAATTACAGACTACACTTGGCGGCATCTAAGAGTGATGGGGATTTGCATTCCTGCTTAAGTTTTGGATCAGCGGCGGGTTTTGGCTATTGTGCCGAACTGACTGAGCTGAAATGTTATTTTGTTCATTCGATCCGCAAGTGGACTAAACTAGAGAGCGAGGTAATTTTCATCTATTCCGTCGTTGCATTGATATTGACAGCAATCTCCATATCACAGATGCCGTCCTCGCCGTCCTTCAGTGTACTGAAGCCGAAGCTGTCTGTTGTTATTTTCGCCCATCCACAACCTAGTGTCCTTCTGCCACGGCGTGCATTCTACCTTTGGTAACGTCAATGACGGCATACCTCTCGTGGGCATCATCATAACCGTCTCACAGCACACCTCAGTACTCTCAATAAAACTATCTTGCCCCTCCCATCCAACCACTTGTAAATTTCGACTTTTTTCTGAAATCTCTGCTCGGAGGTCCGACGTGTATCAAAAAAGCCTATTGCTATGTTCCCGTTTTAACGGCACAACTCGGAAGCATCATCCTAGCCCGGACCTTCCAAGCTCATTTTATCGGCCGAGTAGCTACTCCTGCTTTATTCTGTGCGTCCATCTGGTCGAAAACATTGTCATGGATTCTATTAAGATTTATTCTGCAAGGTCGTTTGTTTCAAACGAATGGGCCTGATTATTCATCGTGTCTATCTTAAAGCCCTGCAACGACTTGTTCATTTAAACGGAAGACACCAAGATCCTCGCTCTTCTTCAGCGTACTCATGTCAACGTGACCTGTGAAATTCTTTTCGCGCATCCAGCTCTCCACCGTGTGCACATTCGGGTGAATAGACTTGACCCAGTCCATGTCGCGAGTAACGAGATCGTCTCGCCACATGCTCCACCATGCGCTGCGGGAAGGAAATTTATTCTGGGCTTGCTGGGGATGAATAGGAGAGCAGTCGTACCTGAAATTCTGTTTCCATGAAATGCCTCCTCCATTAATCGGCACATCAGTGGCGACCGGAATCTGGTCCGTTCCAACGGGATTGTTCATCCACTCGTCGACCGTCTGACGGACGAATACCGCCTTTTGGCCTGTGACACGCTTGAACGCCTCGACCAGCCCGTTGGGCCCATCCCATGTGACCATCTGACTTGCGATCTTGAGGTCTTTTCCAGATACTTCCGCGCGGTGGTCAAACGAGTACCGTGCGAAGAAGCCGAGATCGCTTAGTGCGATCATGGGAACGTGTCCGTCGCCGACAGGTGAGGCGAAGACAAATGTCCCGTCGGGCCGTTGCTTGACGGGACCGAACATGATCTTCGGTGATATAAAGTGTTAAAGTTATGAAGGGCTGTTTACGGAGTCTTGGGGTACTCACAATTTATCATGTCCATGTACGGTCCGACAGTGACAGCATTCCAGGACATGCCCTTCTCACTCGGGTCGGACTCTTGAGCTTTCAACCAGTCCGTGACGCGAGCCTTCCCGTCCATGTGCTCTACCTTATGAGTTGGCCTATAACCAGCTGACTAAACGCAAGACGAGCTCAAAACAAGCTATGTTTCACTTGGTCTCGAAGACTAACCTTCGAGGCATAGTCAGTACTGCTCCAAGCAAAGTGGCGCACGGTGCCGACCCGCTTGGCGAGCTCGAATATGCGCATGCCTGCGTATGTCTCACGTGCCTCGCCGACGTTGAAGCCGTCGGTATTGACCCATGTTCCATACACTCCTTTCAGTGCTTCATAGACTGCTGGGAAATCCTCAAGAACCTACATCGAAACCAGGTGTCATGAGTACAACACTAGCCCAAGATACGATGGTCCCTTGTACCTTTAACTAACTCAATCCCCCTCGCCTTGAGTGCGAGAGCGCGTCTAGAATCCGGATCACGAGTGAGAGCACGGATTGCATAAGGCGAAGGGCTGCCGTCTGCATTAGGTGCCAGTAGTGACTCAATAACGGCGAGGCCCATCGCGCCGGTTGCGCCAATGACGAGGATCAATTTCTTTCCGGACATTTGTTCGTGGTCCTGGTGCTAGTGCCGGATGACTGGGAGACGACTGTTACTGTCTGTCTTTAAGCTGGAGTTCTTAAACACGGGGTCCCCGTCCTCTCGCATAATGCATAGAGGAACACGCCGCATGTTCTTTAGCGGTAGGAATGAGGTTAGTAAAGTAACACCTCAGTGCTGTAATGGGACCTCGGGCATGCGGGCAGGAATCAGTCAGCAACCGCCAAGGACAGTGTTCCCGAGCTCCGTAGATTGGTGATACCACGTAGAGTCGCCCGACATGTAGTTCGAGGAGCACCCAGGGAGAATTATTGTTTAAGTCTCGGATCGGCGGGTGTTGACTAATGGCAGTACACCGGCCCGGCTGAGCTGAAATCTTATCTTTACTCGATCTGCAGTGGCACTAATGGTTATCGTCTATCTCGTCGTTGCATTGCTATTATTGACAGCAATCTCCATATCACTGAACAGCATGCCGAAGCCCTCGCTGTCCTTCAGCGTACTAAAGTTGAAACTGTCTTATATTATTTTCGCCCATCCAACTCTCGAGCATATATGCGCATTCAGATGGATGTACTTGATTCAATATATATCGCACCTCCAGATGACGAACTGGACCCAGGCATTAAATACCGCAGGAAATCGTTGAGGGACTTATGAAATTTAAGTGGATAGTTGGTTATGCTGGGTAACCTGGCAGATCGTCCTAACGTCCTTCCACCACGGCGTATCTTCCGCCTCTCGGAACGTCATTGGCACATACCCCTTGCCAGCATCGTCGCACCTGTCCCGCGACACACCTGAATACTCTCAATGAAATTATCTTGACCCTCCATCCAACCATTTGTAAATTTCAGTCTTTTTTTCTGGGACGGAGGTCGGACGAGTAATAAAAGGGCTTATATCTCTTTATGGCGACGTTCTCGCCTCTATTTTAACAGCGAAACTCGGCAGCATCGACCTAGCCCGGACCTTTCCGGGCTCATTTTGTCGACCGGGCAGCTATTCTTACCTAATTATGCGCGTCCATCTGGCTGAATATATTGTCATGTATATTGTTATGAATATCATCAAGATTTAATGGTCCTGAAGTTAAAGATTTATTCATTTGTTTCGAAAGAATGGGCTTAACTAATTATCGTGTCTATTTCAAAGCCCAGCGATGACTTGTTCGTTTAGGCGTAAGCCACCACTATCCTCGCTGTTCTTCAGCGTATTCATGTCAACGTGGCCCGTGTAATTCTTTTCGCGCATCCAGCTCTCCAACGTGTGCAAATTTGAGTGAATAGACCTGACCCAATCCATGTTGCGAGTGATGAGATCGTCTCGCCATTGGCTCCACCACGCGCTACGGAGACGAAATTTACTCTGGACATGCTGCGAATGAATAGGAGAGCAGTCGTACCTGAAATTCTGTCTCCATGAAGTGCCTCCTCCTTCAACGGGCACTTGAGAAGCAACCGGAGCCCGGTCTACTCCAACGATGTTGTTCATCCACTCGTCGATCGTCTGACGAACGAATACTGCCTTCTGGCCTGTGACACGCTTGAACGTCTCAACTAGCCCGTCGGGCCCATCCCATGTAACCATCTGACTCGCAATCTCGAGGTCTTTTCCAGATACTTCTGCACGGTTGTCGAAGGAATAGCGCGCAAAGAATCCGATGTCGCTCAGTGCGGTCATGGTGACATGCCCATCACCAATGGGTGAGGCGAAGACGAATGTCCCGTCGGCCCGCTGCTTGACAGGGCCAAACATGATCTCCGATAACATAAAATGTTGAAATTATGAAGAGTTATTCATGGAGTCTTGGGCTACTCACGAAATTCAGCATGTCCATGTACGGTCCGACACTGACGGCATTCCAAGACATGCCCTTATCACTTGGGTCGGAATCTTGAGCCTTCAGCCAGTCCGTAACGCGAGCCTTCCCGTCATGGTGCTCTACCTTATACGTCGGGTTATAGCCGGCTAACTAAAGGGAAGATGAGCTCAAAACGAGCTTTGTTTCACATGGTTCTCGAAGACTAACCTTTGAGGAATAGTCGGCGCTGCTCCAAGCAAAGTGGCGCACGGTTCCAACTTGCTTTGCGAGCTCGAATATGCGTATGCCTGCGTACGTCTCACGCGCCTCGCCAACGGTGAAACCGTCGGTATTGACCCATGTTCCGTACACTCCATTCAGCGCTTCGAATACTGCTGGGAAATCCTCAAAGGACCCTAAATCGAAACCAAGTACTATTAGTACAACAGCGAATGTATTAATCCAAGATACGATAGTCCTTTGTACCTTTAATGCACTCAATCCCCTTCGCCTTGAGTTCGAGAGCGCGTCTAGAATCCGGATCACGAGTGAGAGCGCGGACCGCGTAAGGTGAAGGGCTGCCATCTGCACTAGGTGCCAGTAGTGAGTCGATTACTGCGAGGCCCATCGCGCCGGTTGCGCCGATGACGAGGATCAATTTCTTTCCAGACATTCGTCTGTTCTGCCTGTGCTAGGTAACTGGATGTCGACGAGCGAATTTTTGCTTATGTGCTGAGGAGTATTTTTGTATATAAAGGGCATCAGCTTACCCACACACGGAATCACTTTTGTGTTGGCGACTGGGGTGAGGTCAGTAAATCGAAGCCTCAGTTGGGGCCTCGGGCATGCGGGCCCGGGCAAGAATCAGTCAGCCATCGGCTGGTCTCTAAGACAAAATTTCTCGAGCTCCAAAGATCGGAGATACTGTACGGAATTCACCGACAAATAGTGCGAGGCGCCATTCGCTGAGGTTCAGCAAAATAAGACAAATTTATAATACTATAGTTGGCTACATTGGGTCATTTGATAGCGCCGGAGAGAGCGGAGTTTCAAACTCACGCCATGTATTGGATGCAGAATTGGTAAGCCCATTCCATATTATCAGTTTTAATCTCGGACATACGGGGAAGGTGTCGCCAATAGTCTAAGGTTGCGTCATATAGTAAGTAGTGCATTGACTCAATAAACGTGCGGGAGAGCATTCGTCAAAGTTCATAGCTATGGGGCACGGAGATACTGAAATAATCCGCCTACACGAGGGGGATAACTCGACAGTACGCACGTTTTAATTCTCTACATATGATCTGGGGTCCCAGACCCTGTTTTAATATTTTTACTGACCATTTAAGTTGAAATAAGATAATTGGAATCACACCTTAGAGCGTCGATCTTAGAAGTGATCGACGCTCGGACGATTCAGACGCGCATGAACCTGAGGACTAGGAATTTGAAATTGCCCCTGTACCATTATTTGAGTAAGAAAAGAAAGGGAAGCTACACGGAAGGAGTTAAGAGGTCCTGTGTTCAAAAATACTTTCGGGGCTTTTCTAACTACGTTATTCACAATCGGTTAAGGTCGGGCTTTGAAATTCCTAACTTTGTAGCATACATTCCGCGCAACGCCCGAATCTCTCTTGCATGTTACTATAATAATAACTTGCACTTAAGTGATACCAAGGCCTTCGCTACTATATGTGGTGATGCCAAAATTACAAGTGGAATCGTTGGTTTTAAAAACGAATGTAACTGATGTATTTCAAGGTAATATGGATCGACAAAGCTGCTGACCAAGCCACAATCTCGCATTTTCAAGAAGAAAAAAAGTAATTGTGCAATTGTTTTAACATTTGTCCCAGGTAAATCTATCGATCAATATTAGAGGTTGGAAACTATCACTGTGTTAAAGTGCAAGCTGCCAGAGTCCTCAATGAGCTTCAGCGTGGTCGAGTCGAAGTTACCCGTGTAATTATTCTCGCGCATCCAGCTCTCAAGGGTATGCCCATTCGGATTGACGGATTTAATCCAATCCATATTGCGCTTGATCATGTCGTCACGATACAGATACCAGAAAGCACTGCGTCGTACAAGGAAAGAGGTAAAGAGATCATACAAATTCAGTACGATCGAGAATAAAAAACAAAGCTAAGCGGTTAGACGCACGTAAAATTCTTTCGCCATGTAGTGCCACCCGATTCAACAGGAACGTCTACGGCGATCGGTCTATTTTCCAAGTCGATAAAATTGTCCATCCACTGTTCGGGCGTCTGGCGTATAAATACGGCCTTTTGGCCCGTGACGCGTTTGAACGTCTCGATGACCCCGTCAGCTCCCTCCCATCCGACCATTTGACTCGCAACTTCCAGGTCCTTGCCTGAAACTTCTTCGCGGTGATCAAATGAGTAGCGTGCGAAGAAGCCGAGGTCGCTAAGTGCAATTAGAGGAATGTGCCCGTCCCCGATGGGCGATGCGAATACGAAGGTGCCATCCGCGCGCTGGGTCAGAGGTCCAAGTGTGGGCTAAGGTAATAAGAAAAGTTAGATATACATGATTGTAGAAGTGGAGGGCACTCACGAATTTCAACATCTCCATGTACGGTCCAGTACTGACAGCGCTCCATGTCATGCCATTCTCGCTTATGTCACTTCCCTGCGCCTTCATCCAATCCGCGACACGGCCTTTCCCATCAAGGGTTTCTGCCCTGTACTTTGGATTATAACCAGTTAACTGTGCAGAGGTGATGTTTGAACGGTCGTGCAGTGAACAGGCTGCGGAAATTTTACCTTTGAGACATAGTCCAGGCTGCTCCAGATATAGTGGCGTACGGTGCCAACTTGCTTTGCGAGTTCAAAAATCCTCACGCCTGCATATATCTCTCGAGCCTCGCCAATGGTGAAGCTGTCAGTATTGACCCATGTACCGTACACGCCTTTGAGTGCCTCGTATACTGCCGGGAAATCCTCAAAGGAGCCTAGGTAGAGTATAAGCTATTTGATTAGTACAGTGGATGCTCCGGACGGAAAGAGGGAGTTCGTACCTTCAACGCACTCAACACCCTTCGCTTTTAGTGCACGCGCTCGTCCTGATTCCAAATTGCGAGTAAGGGCACGAACGGCATAAGGTGACGGGCTTCCATCTGCACTGGGAGCCAAGAGCGCGTCGATTACTGCGATTCCCTGCGCTCCCGTAGCACCAATGACCAAAATCAATTTCTTTCCGGACATTTGACTGAGGTACTGATGGTAAACACTTGTGGAGGATTAATGTTTCTTTGGGAGAGTATTGTGGTCTTATATAACAGCAAGTAAGTAGCCATACAATGCGTGGATAGGAGCTTGTACGGCGAGCAAAGGGTACCGTGGTCCAGTTAATCAGCGGCGGGAGTAAGACGGTTGATAATCCTCCCGCCCAATATTGTCACACTCTCAGGCTCGGGCATGCGGAGAAAATAGATCAGTGATAGTTTTAGCAGTGCTTCTCAGGCTCCTATAGGGGACTAGATATCGTTGGCTGGAGAGCTAAGTATAGTTATGAATAGTGGAGAAATTTGTAACGTACTTGTGTATGTAACGTGGCGCGGTGGCTGAATCTCAGGCTGTGGCTCAGAACTCAGGGACGTTGATCCTTAGTGATCGACGCGGACTGGAATGATCTTCCAGTGGTGCTTGAGGCTCAGGCTGCAGTTTGCGCGGGTGTTGTCTTCCTCCAAATGGATGACTAAAGTAGCTCGAGCGTCTCCGCCAAGGAAATTGACAAATCCTGGACACTTCTATTAGATGGATGTTCGGATAATCTTCTCGAAATTTGTAATAGCATTGCCGTAGTACGTCATATTTTCATTTAAATTTAAATCTAACTAAGACATGACTTTACATTCAATGGCCCGGGAAAACTCAGATGCCACGTACTTTCACATCTGTTTAATCATTTTACATGCTATTTGATGACCGTATCAGAGATTGACGGTGACCTCCGTGTTGATGCGCAGAAGACCAATGGTTTCGGTGGCTTTCAAAGTGCTCTTATCGAAACGGCCTGTGTACTTGTTCTCGCGCATCCAACTCTCGAGCGTATGCACATTTGGATGGATCGACCTGATCCAATCCATGTCGCGCGTGATAATGTCGTCGCGCCATTGGCTCCAGAAACCACTGTGTTTTGCGAGGAAAGGCGGGGGAGAAATCAAAACTCAACATGGTTTGATGACTGTGCTCGACGATTGGACATACATGAAGTTTTCCCGCCACGATACTCCTCCTGCCTCAACCGGAATATCGACAGCGACCGGCCTTTTTTCTGCGCCAAAGAAATTGTTCATCCACTGCTCGGGCGTCTGGCGCACGTATACAGCCTTTTGACCCGTGACACGTTTGAACGTCTCGACGAGTCCGTCGGGTCCATCCCAATGAACCATCTGGCTCGCAACTTCCAGGTCTTTTCCTGACACCTCCTCGCGGTGGTCGAACGAGTAACGAGCAAAGAAGCCGAGGTCGCTCAGTGCGATCATAGCAACATGTCCATCCCCAACAGATGACGCGAAGACGAAAGTGCCATCCGCGCGTTGAGCTAGAGGTCCGAACATGATCTACAACAGTACATGGCGTTAGAATCTCGATTCTAAGACTTCGGTGTGTACTAACAATTTTCAGCATGTCCATGTACGGCCCCGTAGTAACGGAACTCCACGTCATGCCGTTCTCGCTCGTGTCGCTTTCCTGTGCTTTCATCCATTCCGCGACGCGGCCCTTTCCGTCGTAGTGTCCGCATTTGTAGATTGGATTGTAACCGGATTTCTTACCAAGTATGATTTTAGTACAAGTTTGGTGTGAGAATAATGCAGGACTGACCTTCGTGGTGTAGTCTAGATTGCTCCAGATGTAATGACGCACGGTACCAACCTGCTTTGCGAGTTCAAATATGCGCATTCCCGCGTACAATTCGCGCGTCTCGCCGACAGTGAATCCGTCAGTGTTAACCCACGCGCCATATACGTCCTTCAATGCTTCAAGAACCGTAGGGAAATCCTCAAATGATCCTGTGGACAATGGAGTTTAGAAAAGATTAGTAACTGGGGACGCGAGGAGCGCGGGCTCGTTTAAAGAATTAAAGCACCTTTGACAAGTTCAACACCTTTGGCCTTGAGTGCCTGCGCGCGTTGGTTGCTTGGGTCGCGAGTGAGAGCACGTACTGCGTATGGCGAGGGAGTGCCGTCTGCACTAGGGGCCAAAAGGGCGTCGATGACAGCAATACCTTGCGCACCCGTAGCGCCGAGAACCAAGATCAATTTCTTTCCAGCCATGCTTTACTTTGCGTCAGAGATGGAGAGGCTTGATGATGATAAGGCGTTGGACTTTAGTTTTCGTTTCGTTATTATGCACATCCAGTGAATCTCGAGGCTACTCTTATATTCACAGAAAATGTCGAGAGAGTAGTGCATGGACTTTTCTTTTTCTAAGCAAAGCTGTAGTATCAGCAGGTTTTAGGAACAGAGACCCAATGCTACGCGCCCGGCGTGAAATGGAGGACGGAGCATGGCGGCAGAAGCTCGGGCATGGAGTAGAATCGCCGAGGCCAGTCAGACGGAGAGGCCCAGATGGGTAATTTAAATTGAAGAAAGGAATATTGGTTCTTCCGGAAGTTTCTCTTTCAGTCCATGGACCTCCGTTACAGGCCTTCCGCGGTGATTCTAATAATTTCAACGGGACAGAAGTGATAAACGCCATAAGTAATCTACAGTGGACAATTAAAAGAATCTCGTAGGGCCTTCATACCGATTTGTAAGCGTTTACCTTACCGTGGCTTTTGCATGATGCGTGAATAATCACACATCTACCCAAAGCTCCAGGCGACCGGCCAAATATAATAGCTCCGTGCATTACTTGAAAAGATCATTGTCAATAACATTGATATTCCTTATGGAACTACGATAAGCTACTAAGTCGAAAACTTTCCAACCAGGGAGGCCAATCCTTCCCAAACATCCGAAAGTAGTCCGATCACGGCCCCTTCCAATACTACGTCCTTTAATTGCGGTCTCGCAATTATCGCTATGAATCCAGCCAGCAGTCCTGTTGTCAGTATTCTTCTCGCTAGCTTCCTGCGCTGACGCTCTTTTATCCATGCCTCCGCCCCGTACGCATCGTAGTCTTCCCACCGCGGACGTCTCGCCCACCACCAAAACAGTGAAAGTGGGCCCGGGAAAATCGCAATGTTCTTGCCCGCCATTCCTTGCCGGTAATACGATATGCACGCGGCGAAGACGGACTCGCTGAGGCGTCCCTGGATAAGCTCATTGTATGCCTCTGTCGGGACAGTACGGACGGTGAATGATTTGACCTTCTTCTCAATGATAGGTTTGAGAAGCTGCACGGCGTAATTTATCTAAAAATAACGCGAAGTGTAAGTCTAAAATTCTGTTAAGCTTTCAGAATAGGGACGTACCTGTATTTCCTCGCTGAAAACGACGGAAGCATGCCCGGTCACTGTGTTTGGTCCTGGAAAAGCGGTCACTAATTGTTATACGCAATAAAAAGCCCACCAACCCAAAAGCAAGAAGAGATTTGGGAATCCAGGTACGGTTGTTCCCATGTATGCAGTCGGTCCTTCTTGTTCTTTAAAGTATCCTTTGAGGGTCTTTCCTTCTCTACCTTCGACATCTATATAAGTGGAGCCCTACCGATCTTCTGAGTTCAGGCTCGCCTTGACCTCGAGTAGGAACAAAACGGACGTACAAGATCGAATCCCGTGGCAAGGACGATCACATCTAAAGGAATCATGTCTCCGTTTTTTGTAACGATTCCTTTCGGCGCTATACTATCGATATCGTCCCAATTTAAGGAGACATTTGGTCGATGTAGCGCCTCCAAATAGCCAGGATCGACGACTAGGCGTCTACATCCAGGTGCTGCATGATCATGGACAAAAGACAGTGAGCTATATTATATCGCATGTATTAAGCTAAGAACTTGCGATAACTGGGAATAAGCTTGTCAATATACTCTTTTGGTGCTGTCACTTTCGTATAATCGGTTAAAATCTGTCTGCCTTGTCAGATTTTCCCACTACGGAAACGCGGAGCGAGCTCGCCTTGCGCGCAAGTCGCTGCAAAAATTTGTTCCTGTTCGAAAACGGCAAGTAACTTAGTTCATACTGGTCAAATGGAAACGGTTATAAGCTTGGAGCCTTAGTCCTGAAGGAAAAGGCCTCACCGTGAAGGCGATTAGGAACCTATGGGCTCGTTGAACTAAAGGTACATAGGCAAATATCCATTTGGCCCAAATTGGATATGCGATGTTTCGCTATGACTCTCGTTCGAAAGGAAAGTCAACTGCAGGGGAAAAAAACAGGCCCACCTTGCTCAAGAACCAGTTTGGAATCCTGCAAAAATTAATCACTTTAACGGTGGGGTCCGTGGATATGCATGGCACAAGCTGCACTCTGGAACGCAATCATATCATCAACCGCTAATACGTCACTTTCCTCTCGAAATAACGCACGCAGAGGCCGCATTCCCGACAACGCCCACTCTTTTCCCTGAGAGCGAAACGTCATGCCTCCAGCGTGAAGAATGAAAGATTGGCCCGTCAAAGTTATCGATTCCCGTAATGTCCTTTGGGTAAGAAGGTTCCGAATACACTCCTGTGGCACTCACGACGGCCTCTGCGTAGTCCGTCCTCTCTGCGCCTGTCCCTTCGTCCCTTAATGTGACGCAATATTGTTGCGCTATATCATCCCACTTTGCAGAAACGACGCGAGTATTGAGAACGATTTTGTCTGAGAGCGAATACTTCCCGATCAATGATCTCCAATATGCAAGAATTTCTGGTTGGAGAACATAGTACGTTGACCAGTTAGGGTTAAGGTCCGTTGAAAGGGAGTACCAGTGACCGCCGACGTCTGAGGAACAACCCGGGTACGTATTATCCTGTAGCGAGATTAGCGTTAGATGGGAATAGGCGCCGGTGAGGGGACATACTTTCCAGGTGCCGCCTATATCACTGCTCCTCTCGTAGATCTAGGACAGGCACAGTAAATGTATGCAAAAGCGCATTAGCACTTTATGCACATGACACTCACGGTAAAATTTTCAAAGCCAAGTTGTCTCTTGAGTGCTATGGCCGTAGCAATTCCAGCGACTCTACGGCAGTGTACAGTAGTCAGCAAATGCAGAAAGGGCAAGCGACTATACTCACCCGCTTCCAACAATGATAACTTTGGTCCGCTCCATTTTATTCGACATGGCCGAGAGCCGAGTGACTCTTGAGCTTTCGACCGGGAGATGATGAGGGTGGGGAATAAAGGCACAAGCCCGAAGGTTCGACAAATCCGCCCCCCATCACATTTATCACATTCTAGACGTCCGAGCGCCGGTTGGGTGGGCGTGGGCTCTCAGGCTGAATCTCACGATTTGTATTGGCTCGGACCGCTCGGTTGAGTACTCAATAGTGGTGGACTCACTAGCCTCTTTAGGCATCTTAAATACTTTATCTACGTGATCGACATGCCAATTCGGAAGTTGCGGTACCACAATACCCAAACTCCCACGCAACAAATAGCCCTTTTTGCTCATATGTACTTACCATTACCACAAGCCAGTGTTCTGCATCCCTGCGGGATTGATTATCCGGAAGAGATGCAGGGATTCCCAATATAGGTCATTGACACGTAAGACATGCGCAAAAATGACCTAATTTTCTAAATCAGGTTATCATGACAGGATTCCCACGGTACAGGGTTCCCTTTGTGGCTGCGTCCTTGAGAGATTGCATTGCACACACTGCTACAAGCCGAAAAGTGACCTCTCGATCATATAAAAGACCTAAGCTAGATTGATTAACCCATCCTTCACTCCTGCATAGACCGTGCCATTGATTTTTTTTTTTCCAAAATTTCTCTGAAACTGCTACTTATGGACTTTACAGTACCGTGACAGCTCTGATCGAATTCGTTGTGTCAAGCCGGCCTCAGCATTGGATTATCAGATGAGTACACGAGTGGTAAAGAAATTGTTGTGCGAGTAACGCAGCTACCAGTACAACAAAAAGGTGGATCAATGTCTAGCGGTCAGTGATGGTAGAGAATCTCCTTCAAATTCCCACAAGTAAGTTTTGGGTCGCTATTCTCCGCGTATTCCCCAATCCAAGTCGCGGCCTCATAATTACGATGACGATGCCGACAAACAGTGCTACTATGAGCAGCCTCTTTAATAACCTCTTACGTCGGCGTTCCTTCATCCATGTCTCCGCCCCCCGTATCTCATAATCCGCCCATCGCGGTCGCCTCATCCACCACCATAATAGTGTAAGTGGGCCTGGAAAAACCGCAAAGTTCTTGCCCGTCATTCCGCGGCGGTGATACGATGAACACGAGGCAAAGACAGACTCTTCAAGACGATGATGAATTAACTTATTGTATGCATCCGTCGGAGCAGCGCGGACGGTGAACGACTTGACTTTCTTCTCGATGATGGGCTTGAGAAGCTGCATGATGTAGTTAATCTGAAGAGAATGGAGAATATAAGTTGCGATCCTGCCAGTGCATGCTTTATGAAACCAGTAGAATATTTACTTGTATTTCGTCGCTGTAAAGAACGGAAGCGTGTCCAGTTGCAGTGTTCGGTCCTATAAAACTATTAGAATCCAGAATACGTAATGTAAAGGAAATCGTAAACCGAAGACCAAGAAGAAATTGGGAAATCCGGGTACGGTCGTCCCCATATACGCCGCCGGCCCCTTTTGTTCTTCAAAGTATCCTCTCAGAGTTTTTCCTTCTCTTCCCTCGACGTCTATATATACAGCTTCCTGTTTATTTTTAAATTTCAGTCCAATTATTAAGCTTTGAAAAGAAAACGGAATGGACGCACGAGGGCGAATCCGGTAGCAAGGACAATCACATCAAGAGGAACTACTTTTCCGTCCTTCATGACGATTCCCTTTGGTACTATTTTGTCAATGTCACCCCACACTAGAGAGACATTTGGCCGGTGTAGCGCCTGTAAATAGCCGGGATCGAATATAATACGTCTACACCCAGGTGCTGAATGGGCGCGGACAAAGGACTATCAGCTTTGTAACTTCTCTCTCAAGTGGATAGACCTACGATAGCTGGGAATAAGCTTGTCGATATATTTCTCCGGTGCATTCGCTTTCATGTACTTAGTCATGGCCTGCTCGTACTGTCGTTAACTGACTAGTGCATGAACTTCGGAGTGTACTAGCCTTTCGTGTACTTTGTCGAATGAATTCATTGCTATTGGGGAACAACAGATAGTTCCGCTCGTACTGGTTTGGGGGATGTTATCTCTTAGCTTCGGTACGGGCTTTGTGAATGCAGATCTTACGCCAATGGCAATCCAGAAGCGGTGAACTTTCAGGACGAAGGGCACATGTGAAAATACCCACTTGACCCACGTCGGGTACGTGAAATTCACCTTAAATTTTTCAAATGTTTGATTAAGAATCCACTAAATGCACAAAAAGGTACTCACTATTTGATGATGCCAAACTGGAGTCCTGCAGAAATTAGTCACCTCAACAGTGGAATCCGTTGATATGCGCGGGACAATCTGCGCACTGAAAGAGATTCAAGATGAGGAGCTACCAATATACTTGGTTGTAATCTTACGCAGAGGCTCCGTATCCAACAACACCCACCATTTTCCCCGAAAGCGAAACGTCATGCCTCCAGCGCGCAGAGTGGAATATTGGCCCATCGAAGTTGTCCATGGCTCCAGTTTCTTTTGGGTAGGATGGCTCCGAAAACATGCCTGTAGCACTCACAACTGCCTCTGCACATTCCCTCCTCTCGATACCACTTTTTTCGTCTCTTAAAGTGATGCAATACCCCTGCGTGGCGTCGTCCCAGATAGCAGACACAACGCACGTATTGAAAACCACTTTATCCGAAAGAGAATACTTCTTGACCAATGATCTCCAGTACTCCTGAAGTTCAGGCTGGAGAACAATGTATGTCGACCAATTGGGATTAAGGTCCGTTGAGAGAGAGTACCAGTGAGCAGCCACATCGGAAGAGCAGCCCGGGTACGTATTGTCCTGTAAAGGATTCGCCAATAGACATTTATTCCAGCCGTTTCAGGTATGCTGACTGATAGACGAGACTTACTCTCCATGTACCGCCCATGTCTGAGCTCCTCTCGTAGATCTGTGATGCAGTCAGAGGTCGTCGAACAATAGCAGGCAGGGTAAGCGGTATTAACAATGAAGTTATCGAAGCCAAGTTGTCTTTTGAGAGCTATGGCCGTAGCGATGCCAGCGACTCTGATGGACAGTCATGAGTAGCGAGAACGACTCGGACTCCAAGGCCACCCAGTGACCAAACTTACCCGCTTCCGATGATGACCACTCTAGCCTGCTCACCGTTATACGACTTAGACATCCTGTGCTTGCAGTGGGCTTTTCGTGATGGGGATAAAGCCTGGGATCCGAGCGCGCTGCATGCGGCATGGGTCTTTGGAGCATATATACGCCGTGAAAGCCGCTATATCCTAAGTCGGGTAAATGTTTTATTTATTTAAAACTACGCACTATTTGTCTTTCTTGCCGATGTCTATTGGATTTTCTGGATATTTTTAGGTGTCCTGATGGAAGCACATTAAATGTCAGGGAACAATGAATACCCTCGATACTGCTCATCCAATGGAGGCTTCTCCCTCGACAGCAACTTGAACCATGTGTTTAGTATTTTGTGTCTTGCCTGAGAAATCATGGAACGATAGAGAGAATGCAGAAAATTAGTTACACACGCGATTTAAAGGGCTTTCTGAACGAACCGCATACTCGGACTCCAGGTATAAAGGTTGAACGTCGCGGGATACAAGCTGCATTAATGGGATCCATCGCCGAGGATACCGAGCGACAGCATGACGATTTCCATCAAACCTACTACAGTCGAACCTCCCATAATGAATGGGGTCGGTGGAAAGGGAAAATATCCATTATGGAGGATATCCAGTAAGAGAGTCCATTTTATTATGTAATTTGAAAAATTCTTGTAAATTACCAAGATGGGAGTAAAGTAAATATTGTAAGACTTAAAATATGTCACATATTGCTGGTTACAAAGGAAAAAACTGAATGTGACTAATGTGTACTGCAAAATCAGGTTTTAGTATTGATTATAAACAGAAGAAGTGTAAGCAAATGTCTATATATAGTAGTTTATACAGCCGAGTTTACCTCTGATAATGGATATACCTATTAAATTTTCAAGATTTGTTATTTATTATGCATTATCGACTTTATTCATTATCTTATAGGGAATCTCTGACTACCGACTTGGTGGAAGCCCTAGACTACCATTATGGAGGATATTCATTATGAGGATGATCCACTATGGGGGGTTCGACTGTATTGGACTCGGGAACAAGCCGACTTCCGCAGACGCAGCCAGAGAGTAAGCGTCTGAAAGTATATATACTCAAAGAAGACACTCCAGGTGGGTCGCCGATAAACAGGATTAACCAGCTGCTGAAGTAAACCTTCTCCACAATTCCCTGCGTCAGCGGTTCCTTATCTACACCTCCGACCCGCGTTCCCCGTATTCCGCCCATCGTGGCCGCCTCAACCACTACTAGAACAACGTCAGCGGGCCCAAAAAACTGCGGAGTTCTTGCCCTCCCTTCCTTGGCAGTAGTATGACGTGCACGAAGAGAAGACGGACTCACCAAGACGCCGCTGGATTAGCTCATCTCATTCGTCCGTTGGGGGTAGCGTGCCCCATCACAGTGTTTGGACCTAGGAACGGAAACGGATGCGATGTAACGCGGCGCAGTGGAAAAGGCCTCCAGCCGAAGAGCAAAAATAAATTTGGGAATTCGGGAACAGCTGTTCGGTCCCCCCTGATCTTTGAAATATTCCCGCAGAGTCTTCCCTTCCCTCGACGTCTATATGCACAGATCTATATGCACAGATCCCTGATGATTGCAAGATGCAACCCTAAGCTTTCGCCCCCCAAAAAGAAGCGAATTAAGCGTACGAGGTCGAATCCGGTAGCAAGGACGATTACGTCCAGAGGAACCATCCTTCCATTCTTTGTAACTATACCCTTGTTTACTACGCTGTCGATGTCGTCCCACACTAGAAGAATGTTTGATCTGTGTGGCGCTTTCAAGAAGTCAGCATTCCGTTTTTCTAACAATCAAACTTACGGTAGCTAGGAATAAGCTTGTCTATACTGTATACTCCTTTAGTGCCGTCGCTTCCATGTAATTGGTCATAACTTGATTTCCTGGTCAATAATTCGAACCTGGCGGGCTGGTTTTGTACTAACCTTTCGTGCTAGTTGTTGATTGGGTTTATTTCTATTCGTAAAAATCGAGTAATCTCGCTTGTATTAGTTGAGTGTCAGCATATCATCGGCTTGTAACATCCAACTTGAAGGCCTTATGCAAAGTTTGGCTTAGGGTCGAATTTCGCACGAAGACGAACAAAATCAGCACCCGATGCAGTTCCAATATGTCCTTTTATGATCGAATTTGTCTTCTGCAGAACATCGTAAGTTCGAGAGCCATAAAGTAAGCAGTCGGAGATGCGAGTCGCTGCGAAAAGTTGTGCTATGCGCGATGGCACGTGATGTGCTCGAAGCGAATTTGTCAATCACTATTGGCTCCGGCAAGGACTTCTGGTTTTGCTCTTGAGCCTACCCACACAGGACCAGTCATGTCAGACCCATCGTCCCCTCATTCTTCGGCCAGAGCGCAAAACTGACACCCCTTCATACTTCCGCAGAACTAGAGTGGCTTAGAAATACTTGTTCATATTTTGGGGAGGACTATTTGAGTTACGTTCAGAACTTTCGCTTTAAACCAGAACGGGTACGAGTCGAGTTCGTCGCGAAGTACAAGGATCCATACTCGGATATACGACGCTCAAAGATCAGCGCGACTGGACCGTGGGTGGAGAGTCTGGAGACAATTTTGTGGGAGGTTCCTTTTATGGCGTGCCTGAGCGAAATGTATTCCCGTACCGTCGACCGTGACTGGAACTACGAAAGCCGGGAAGTGAGCAGGTCCATTGAGAGACTCGATCGTTGTCGTTTCCCCTAAAGCAAAGAGTACGACAGAGCCTTCCTCCAAGTGGATACTGAATGAGTTCAAGCGCGGCCGCTGTTGTTGGGGACACTGACAAATACTTCTCACGGCTATAATCGCAGATAACTACTTTGATACTTGCAATGTAGTACAATACCGATGCAACACGTCATAATCCGATTGAGGCCTGAATTCACATTTAAAGGGAAGAGTATCAAGTGCAACATGTTTGTACATTCATCCGTTCATCCCGCGCCTAAACATGCCTGTGTCAAAGAGTATCAATGACCTTCGTATTGTAGCGCAGTAGGCCGAATGTTTCGATGGATTTCAGAGTACTCCTATCGAAATCGCCTGCGTAGTTGTTCTCACGCATCCAGCTTTCGAGCGTTTGCACATTTGGATGAATAGATCTGACCCAATCCATATTGCGCGTGACGATATCATCGCGAAATATGTTCCAGAAAGCACTGTGTTTCGTAGAAGGGACAGAGAGTTCAGTATGACGACCCAATGGCTGCACTAGTTGATCGGACGAACCTGAAATTCTTCCGCCATGACGTACCTCCTGTCTCAACCGATATGTCAGCAGCGGCAGGTCTCTCATCCGTATCGGTGAAGTTATCCATCCACTGATCAACCGTCTGGCTCACGAACACGGCCTTTTGGCCTGTGACGCGTTTAAATGTCTCGACGAGTCCATCTGGCCCATTCCAATGGACCATCTGACTCGCAACCTCAAGATCTTTTCCAGATACCTCCGTGCGGTGGTCGAACGAGTACCGCGCGAAGAAGCCGAGGTCGCTCAATGCGATCATGGGGACGTGGCCGTCACCAATGGGTGATGCGAAGACAGCCGTACCATCTGCGCGTCGCGTCAGGGGCCCGAACATCATCTACAATAGCGCAATGTATTAGGGCCGCATCTTCATCTGTCGGAGGGTACTGACGATTTTCAGCATGTCCATATATGGCCCAGTAGTAACAGAACTCCACGTCATGCCGTTCTCGCTCGTATCGCTTTCCTGCGCTTTCAACCATTCCGCGACGCGGCCCTTCCCGTCGTAGTGTCCGACCTTGTGGATCGGATTGTACCCGGATTTCTTAACAAAAGCGATTTTAGTCCAAGTTTGGTGTTGAAGCATTGCGGTAGACCGACCTTCGTGACGTAGTCTAGATTGCTCCAGATGTAATGACGCACGGTGCCAACCTGCTTTGCGACTTCGAATATGCGCATTCCCGCGTACAATTCGCGCGTCTCGCCGACGGTGAAGCCGTCAGTGTTAATCCACGCGCCATATACGTCCTCCAATGCCTTGAGGACTGTAGGGAAATCCTCAAATGACCCTGAGATTACAGAGTGCAAGGAGGTATCAGTAACTAGGGTCGAAAGTGATGTAAACTTAGATAAAGCAGTAAGTTATATACCTTCAACACATTCAACACCTTTGTCCTTGAGTGTCTGCGCGCGTTCGCTGTTTGGGTTGCGGGTGAGGGCGCGGACAGAGTAGGGTGAGGGAGTGCCGTCTGCACTAGGGGCCAAGAGGGCGTCGATGACGGCAGTACCCTGCGCGCCTGTAGCACCGAGGACCAAGATCAGTTTCTTTCCAGCCATGCTTTACTTTGCGTCAGTGATGGGATGTTGGAAATCTGCGTTTCGCTGTTATGCCCGTCCAATAAATTTCGACACTGTTCTTATAGCAGTTGCGGGAAGTGCCCAGAGAATTCGAGTGCATAGAGTTTTGTTTTTTTATCAGCCAAGCCAGAAACATTAGCAAGCTTCAGTCAGAGACTCAATGCGATGCGCTGAGCATGACGCGTACTAGGGCTTTAGCGCGCCGGTTCCCACTTCTCTGGGCTAAATGGGTGATTTGATATAGTTGAAGGGCTGCGGGCAGGTGTGTCTTTTCAATCCTTAAAGTCTCTGTTCAAGTTGCATCAGTGGCGTTTGCTCAAGATTCTAGTGAGAGACCAATAAGGAATAACGCCATAATATTTTCCCAGGGACAAATCAAATGAAGGCTTCCAATTTGTAAGCGTGTACCGCTTAAAGCTTGTAAAATAATTACATATGTATAGGGTTAGCATTCAGATAACGCTCCAAGATCATTTCTTCAGCACGTCCAAATCATGCTGCTCTGTCACGACTTTGGAGGAAAACAACACCCGCGCAAAATTGTAGCCTGAGACTCAGGAACCAGATTATTCCAGGCCCGGCCGTGTCGATTACTAGTACTACTACAGTAGTAGCGATCAATCCGGAGATTGAGCATCAGAGTCAGCCACCGCGTCACGTTACATGCGTGGTAAGTACTTTACAAATCTCTCCGCTATTCATTACTATACTTAGCTCTCGAGCCAACCATTTCTAATTCACTATAGGAATCTGAGAAGTACTGCTGAGATTATCGCCGACCCATTCTCTCCGCATGCCCGAGAGTTTGGCAATACTGGGCGGGAAGATTATCAACCGTCTTACTCCCGCCGCTGATTAACTGGACCACGCTGCCGTCTGCTCGCCGTAGTATGAGCTCCTATCCATGCATTCTACGGTAACTTACTTGTGGTATATAAGAGCTCAATCCTCTCCCAAAGAAACATCAATCCTCTAGTATTCACCATCGGAACTTCAGTCAAAATGTCCGGAAAGAAATTGATTTTGGTCATTGGCGCTACGGGAGCGCAGGGAATCGCCGTAATCGACGCGCTCTTGGCTCCCAGTGCAGATGGAGGCTCGTCACCTTATGCCGTTCGTGCTCTCACTCGCAATTTGGAATCAGGACGAGCCCGTGCACTAAAAGCGAAGGGTGTTGAATGCGTTAAAGGTACGAATGTCCTCTCTCAGTCTGGAGTATCCACTGTACTAATTAAATAACTTGTCCTTCACCTAGGCTCCTTTGAAGATTTCCCGGCAGTATACGAGGCACTTAAAGGCGTGTACGGTGCATGGGTTAACACTGACAGCTTCACCATTGGCGAGGCTCGCGAAATTTATGCGGGCGTGAGGATTTTCGAACTCGCAAAGCAAGTTGGCACCGTACGCCACTATATCTGGAGCAGTTTGGACTATGTCGCAAAGGTAGCTTTCCGCTGTCCCCTCATTGCACAATCGCTTAAACATCACCTTCTGCCCAGTTATCTGGTTATAATCCAAAGTACAGGGCAGAGCACTATGATGGGAAAGCCCGTGTCGCAGACTGGATGAAGGCGCAGGAAAGTGATACAAGCGAGAATGGCATGACATGGAACGCGGTCAGTACGGGACCGTACATGGAGATGTTGAAAATAGTGAGTACATTTAACTCCCGAACCCGTGCATATCTAACCTTTTTTATTGCCTTAGCCCGTACTCGGACCTCTGGCCTAGCGTGCGGACGGCACTTTCGTCTTTGCATCGCCTGTCGGGGATGGGCACGTTCCTCTAATTGCACTGAGCGACCTCGGCTTCTTTGCACGCTACTCGTTTGACCACCGCGAGGAGGTTTCAGGCAAGGACCTGAAAGTTGCGAGTCAAATGGTCGGATGGGAGGGAGCTGACGGGGTCGTCGAGACGTTCAAACGCGTCACGGGCCAAAAGGCCGTATTTTTACGACAGACCCCCGAACAGTGGATGGAAAACTTTACCGAATTAGAAAATAGACCGATCGCCGTAGACGTTCCGGTTGAGTCGGGTGGCAGTACATGGCGGAAGACTTTTACGTACGTCCAACCGTTTAGTCTTGTTTTTGTTTCTCGATTCGTACTGAATCTGTATGATCTCTTTACCTCTTTCCTTATTCGACGCAGTGCTTTCTGGTATCTGTATCGCGACAACATAATCAAACGCGATATGGATTGGATCAAATCCGTCAATCCGAATGGGCATACTCTCGAGAGCTGGATGCGCGAGAATAATTACACGGGCAATTTCGACTCGACCATGCTGAAGCTATTTGAGGACTCTGACGGCTTGCTCTTAAACAAAGCGCTAGTTTCCAGTCTCTAATATTGATCTATGTATATCCATAGAACAAATGTTGAAACAATTCTGCGATTATAATCATTTTTTCTTCAAAATGGGAGATCGGCTTGGTCAGTAGCTTCAAGTTGTCAATCCATATTACCTTGAAAATACATCAGTCATATTTGTAGTAAAACTAACCGACTCCGTTTGGAGTATTGGCATCGCCGAATGTGGTAGCGAATGCTTTGGTATCACTTAAGTGCACGATATTAATATAGTGGTCGTGCGGGAGAGGTTCGGGCGTCGCGCGAAATAGTTTACTCATAATTACTGTTATATAGTATACTACAAAGTTGGGAACTTCAAAGTCCGACCTTAATGGGTTTGGCAGAAACGTAGTCAGGAGAACTCCGAAAGTATTTTTTGAATACAGGGCCTTTTCAAGCCTCCTTCTCCTCTTGCGTATCCCCCCCGTGCAAGGGAAATTTCGAATTCATCTTGCTCAGGTTCATGCGCGTCTGAATCGTTCTTATCGTCGATCATTTAGAATGATCGACGCTCTCGGACGTGGCCACAATTATGTAATTTCAGTACCCAGAAATACACTGCGTCAGTAAAACTAGCTTTGGGGACGTGAATAACTTGGATTCCTTCTAACGACTTGCCTGACCTCGGATTGGGAAACTATATCTCACTGACATCTTGGGTGAGTCTCGGTTTCTCCTCATTGGCATTACCTGTTGGCAGTGTTGGAATTATGATTTGGTAATCTCAACTATGCCAGTGCGACACTGCGACTACATTTGGTATTTTTTTACGTCTCACGCTCTGTGAAGTTCTACTCGTAGTTACAGCTGCATGTATGCTCTTGGTCGGAAACGGCCACGAATAAATCTTTTGTCAACAAGGGCTGACCCGTGCTGCGACGGCACGCCTCAAGATTTTCTTCAAAGCTTGGAGTGTGAGTAATGCGGTCCCGGTTAAGAGCATCGAGGGGTGGCGTGACATGCACTTGAATAATTGACCAATCCTGAGCGCAATGCTGCCGAGGCCGCAATAGCTCCTTCCTCCGATGCCGTACAGAAAACCAGATAAATAAAGGGCAAAGGAAAGGGCAAGGGCAAGGGAGTATTCTGACAAGCCAGCCTCTCTGCTCTGCCATTTACCCGCGCCGAAATAAGTATGGTCTCACCAAGTCTCAGCAAAGTCAACCCCATCTCTCAAGCTGGATTTGGTCCAGGGAAAAGCGAAATATATGATAAGTGCGTGGGGTCGCTCTGAGCTTGTGGCATCCGACAACTCATCCACGTATCGGCAGAGCTCGCTCTTCCTACCCTTCCGAAGTGCTGTCTCATATTCGTACAGCCGCCAATGGGAAAAACGACTTGAAGGTCGTCGAGTAAGCAGCCAAAACAGTGGTCGCTCAATAAGACACGCATACATGGATGTTCGCAGAATCGGTTGTGGAAGTGGCATTTTTACTCGCGCACTCCTTGCACATCCCGAATGGAGCTCGTCGATTTCTGAGCTCAAATGCGTAGACCCAAATGAGGGGATGCGGGCGGTATTTTTAAAGACAGTAAACGACCCCCGAGTCAGTCTCTCCGAAGGGACTTTCGAAGACACAGGGGTTCCTGATGGTTGGGCAGACTTGATCTTAGTCGCGACGGTGATCGGTCATCTCTCTCCTTATGTGGCCCTGAAATCTGATTCAGGTCAAGGCTTTCCATTGGTGCACAGAACTCGAAGATGCGACACGCGAGTTCGTGCGTATACTGAAGCCAGAAGGCGCCGTGAGTTTTACCTGGAACAGACAAGACCTGTTCGTCCAACAAACAATTACGCTATACGTGCATCTAATGATTTTCCTTTCAGAGACAAAGCTCCGTGGATTCGTCAGATACGTGAACAACATGCACCTCCTACTGCGACTCGCGAGGAAGATCGCAACAGCAAGTGGCGGCGTATGTTCGATCTCCCTTTGTACAAGGAAAAATTCTTCGAGCCAGAGGATAAGGTTATCAGATATTCTGAGTCTGGTACGGTGGAAAGGTACATTCAGCGTGTTCTCACGTCTAGTGTCGTAGCTGTCCTTCCCGATGACGGCAAACAGCAGATTGCGGAGAAAGCCAAGGTCATAATAGCTCGTGGTGATGGTCTCGTGTGGCTGAAAAAAGAAGAAGGCATTTTCGAAGTCCCGTTCGCGGCCCCTGTCGTAATTTTGAGGCGGAGGTCCCCTCAGTCAATGATGGTTCCAGTAAATTGAAACATGTCAGTATGTATCATCAAAGATTGTATCCGTGGGTTGTATAGTTCATCAATCATGGAGAAATATGTAATACTATAAATAGCATCGAAATATTGTCGTCACCGAGAAGAAATTCGTTCGAAATAGTGTCCTCTTCATCAACGATTAAGAGAATTCGGTTTTATGTCTCGCAAGACTATTAAGAGTGAAATCACTATTACTGGAGATGATGCAGGTGCGTGCCCAGAAATTCGCGTATAAGTGTGGCCACAAAGGTCCCATCCAGATTTTTCAAGCCTCGAAAATCATCTCCGGCCAGCTAACACCGCTTGACTAGCCTTCAGTAGTATCTTGATCCGAATGAATAAACAAAGATATAGTAGAACGGGCGCTGCTCGCCGGGTGTAATACGCGCGTAGTATATAAATAAAGTCTCAGGGATGCACCTTGTTACTCGTGCTGTGATAATGACTACTTCAAATCCCCCTAAAGTCAACCCCATCTCCCAAGCCGGATTCGGTGCAGGGAAGAGTGAGAATTATGATAAGTACGTCGATCGAGTCACTATAGATACATTATGAACTCATAGTATCGGACGACTCATTTGTCCATCGGCAGGGTTCGTTCTTCTTACGCCCCTGAGGTGCTATCCCGTATCCGAACGGTCGTCAGTGGAAAATAGGACCTAAAGATCGTTGAGTAAGTCCCTAAAGTTATTATTATCAGCAAGACACTTATTTCTATAGAATTGGATGTGGGAGCGGAATCTTCACCCGCGCACTGCTTGCGCATCCAGAATGGAGCTCGTCAATTTCTGAGCTCAAATGCATAGACCCCAACGAGGGAATGCGCGCAGTATTTGCAAAGACGGTGGATGACCCGCGAGTAAGCCTCTCCGATGGGACGTTTGAAGACACCGGGGTTCCGGATGGCTGGGCAGATTTAATTCTGATTGCGACGGTGAGCGGTGTTCATTGTCTCAATCTTCCTGTTTATGCGTTCTAAGCCAATCCAAGGCTTTCCACTGGTGCTCGGAACTGGAAGACGCAACACGCGAGTTTGCGCGCATACTGAAGCCAGGAGGTTCCGTCGGTTTGACTTGGAACGGACATGACCTGTTCGTGCATCCATAATTAAACACGCTATCTACACGCTCAATTATTTTTCAGGGAAAAGGCCCCGTGGATTTTTCAAGTATACGAACAGTGTTTGCCTCCCTCGATCAGACCGGGGGAATTCAACAAGTGGCGCCGTATATTCGACCTCCCTTTGTACAAGGAGAAGTTCCTTGAGCCCGAGGAGACAACCATTCCTTCTTCGGAGCCTGCCACGCTTGAACGGGTTACTCAGATCGTTTTTACGGCGAGCGCCGTAGCCATTTTACCTGATGATGAGAAACAGAAGGTTGGGGAGAAGGTCAAGGCCGTTGTATCGCGTGGCGATGGTCTCGTATGGCTAAACGAGAAAGAAGGGATTTTCGAGCTCCCGATCGCGAATCCAGTTGTATTCATGCGAGTAAAGCCTCTGTAGATTCATTGTTCATGAGAAAATAAACAATATTGACCGAACCTGTGCCTATTTGCGTTCTTCGCGAGCAAGACGTTCGCAAGAACGCAGGTTTTGCCATGGTAGAGAAACACTGAACGGGAGGATCTACGATCGGTGATGGCGCGAAGCGGCGGCAACCGCGAAAGCCAAGACTTGTATTGCTATGCTTACGATTTACCCCGGTTCGTTTCGCGTAGCAGTCTCTCTACGTTCGTCACGCGTCCAGCCCGAGAGCGATTTATGGCGGACAATGCCAGTGTCGAACTCAATTGCGTGTTCGGTATCGGGTTCACTGCTGAGGCCGAAATGGACCAAAGGTGAACACACTTTGACTCGGAACAGTCGGCGTAGGGTTCTTTGAATAGTGAAAGTTTATCATTGATTCTCTCAGGAACTTAATTGCAACATAGTACTTTCTATACACTTGATTATTTCATATCCCATCTATGTCTTTATCAAAGATTATCGGTTATCTCCGTATTGTATCGTAGTAGGCCGAACGTTTCGGTAGACTTCAGAGTGGTCTTATCGAAGTCGCCCACGTAATTGTTCTCGCGCATCCAGCTCTCGAGCGTGTGTCCATTTGGATGGATGGACCTGATCCAATCCATGTCGCGCTTGATAACATCGTCTCACCATTGGTGCCAGAAGGCACTGCGTTTCGTAAAGTGGGATGTGGGGGAAGGGAGGGAAAGAAATAATAGATGCTCAGTACGATCTATCGGCTGCACAAGATGACTTGACATACGTGAAATTCTTCCGCCACGATACACCACCCTCCTCAACTGATATGTCAGCAGCAATAGGCCTCGCATCTGCATCGGAGAAATTGTCCATCCACTCATCGACCGTCTGGCGCACGTATACCGCCTTCTGGCCAGTGACGCGCTTGAATGTTTCGACAAGCCCATCCGGTCCGTCCCATTGAACCATCTGGCTTGTAACTTCCAGGTCTTTCCCGGACACCTCTGTACGATGGTCGAACGAGTAGCGGGCAAAGAACCCAACGTCTTTCAATGAAATCATGGCAACGTGACCGTCGCCGGCGGGCGATGCAAAGACTGCCGTTCCATCCGCGCGTCTCGTTAAAGGTCCGAACATCATCTACGATAGCGCAAGGCGTTAGGGCTGCATATGTGTCTGTCGGAAGGTACTGACAATTTTTAGCATGTCCATGTACGGCTCAGTGGTGACAGAAGTCCACGTCATGCCATTCTCGCTTGTGTCACTCTTCTGAAGGTGCATCCATTCCGCGACACGACCCTTCCCATCAAAGTGCCCGACCTTGTGTCTTGGGTTATAACCGGATTTCTTGATAGGAATAACCTGAGCCCAGTTCGGTTCGGAAAGATTACAAGAGACTGACCTTTGTGGTGTAGTCTAGATTGCTCCAGATATAGTGACGCACTGTACCAACTTGCTTTGGGAGTTCGAATATGCGCATTCCCGCGAATAATTCACGCGTCTCGCCAACGGTGAAGCCATCAGTGTTAACCCATGCTCCGTACACGCCTTCCAGTGATTTAAGAACTAAAGGCCAATCCTCAAATGACCCTAAGGTAAAAGAGTTCAAGGGGATATCAGTAACTAGAGCGACCACGGGCTCGAATAAAACAATGAATCACCCTTGACAAGTTCGACACCTTTCTCCTTGAGTGCTTGTGCACGATAGTTGCTTGGGTCACGGGTGAGAGCACGGATAGCGTAGGGAGACGGTGAGCCGTCCGCACCAGGGGCCAGGAGCGCGTCAATGACAACGAGACCCTGAGCGCCTGTAGCACCAATGACGAAGATTAATTTCTTTCCGGACATGCTTTGCTCTGTGTTAGATATAGGGGGGAGGGGCTATGATCGGATGGGTTACTGGGTCAGAAAACTGCGTTTCGGCCTGCGTAATCCCGGTACACCTCGACAACGTTCTTACATTCGCAGAAATTACCCGTAGGAGTTGAGTGCGTGCACTTTGTCTGTCTAAGCAAAGCTATGGCGTCAGCAAACGTTAGAGCTAGTAACCAATGCTACTCGCCCGTCAAGGCTCCAAGGGCCTGAGCATAGCTGAGAAGCTCGGGCATGGAGTAGAATCGCCGAGCCCAGTTAGACCTTCGAAATCTAAACAGGAAAAATTTAGTAGTATTCATCGAAGTAAGGGCAATTAGTTCTTTCGGAATTAATGGCAGGTGCGTTACTCCAGCTCTTACGTCACTTCCGCGCGGCGTCCATATACGATCCCAGAGGCGAAAGAAGGACCGAAACGAGGATCCCATGCCAGATAAATTCCCGATGAAATGGTCCTGTCTTCATACCAATTTGTAATTGCTATGTCTTACTGTTACCCGTGCATGGCGCATTAATAACACCATGGCTTCTTGAAGCCTCGGGGATCGGCCAAGGGTAAAAGCTCTGCCTTTACGTGACCGTCAATGTTATCTGTATTCCTACTCTGGTACGACATGGGCTTTCGGTCTGTCATTGGTCATATTGAAACACAAATGTAACGTTCTCGGCGATATGGTATTTCGCAAGTGGCATCTGGTCTAATACGGGTGCACGACACGTGATGTCAAAAGCAAAGCAGAGAGCAGATTAAGACTTTCAGAAAGAATTCAAAGGATCTTGTAGAAAATGAGTTCGAATTGCCAGAGTGTAGTGCGAATCGCTACCGAACTGCAGATAAGATTGTCCCCGTGCAGGTGAGAGCGTTGTGACTTCCAAACGCGAAGAGACAGTGTATCTCAATGTCGTATAGAATCAACACCCAGTGCTGTGCTTTGACGATAACCTCTTTCTCCGTTCGAACTTTTGTGAAAGGACGGCGGACACCGCAACCGGATCAAGTGTCAGGGTTATACTTGTAGCGTTCGTCCCAAAGCATAGACGCATCCGAGGCTCGGGAAGCGTACTTTTTCCAGATTTTCCAGGGGGGTATCTGCAGAAAGTTAATAAGCAAGTTCGGAAGTATTTAAACGCGATGTAGAACCCGGTTAATCACTTATTGAGACGGTAATGATTTCCAGAAGTCGGAACTTGAGGAACTTGTATTATCGATAGACTCTGGGTAAAGGCGCTGCAGTACGTTGTCGTGACCCGCTCATCTCTGAGTTCGATAACTTAAAAATACTAGGTTGCAGCCTCCGCACGAACGACAAGGAGGGTGCTTAAACTTGACAAGCTGAGAAAGTTTCATCACCGCATCAGGCATCCCATATGGAGATGTGCTTAAGTAATGTGGGACTGCGGGTCCGTAGACTCAGTGAGAAACTCAGGATACGGAGAACGCCAACTCGCCAACTCGCAGCTCGGCGAAGATGAGCTCAACCTCCTACGTGCCCTATCAGGCGTACAAGGTGAGTATGCGCGTCGCAATGTTGCTAAACCAATCGTTTAATGTTGCTTGACCCAGCCAAAGCGCCATTCACGCGGTGTATCGAGTCCGTCAGCGGAGCCCAATGGCACTGCAACGTCTCCTCCCCTCCAACCCCGACATATACCATCCCCATCTCTAGATTTCGTAAGAAGGGTGAGTGTAGAGGAGAAGTCCGTGGAAATAGGTGCTGGTGGGTTAACGAGTAACGGCGCGGCATGGCAAGGGAGCGGTCTGCCTCTTAACGCTGTCCTGGAACAAACCCAACCGATGCTCACGGTGGGTACTGTACCACCACAGATATCTTTATTCGAGGCTTCCCCTAGGACCAAGAGCTCGATAGAGCCGATAAGTCCCATAAGTCCCGTCTCGCCCAGTGGCCAGCCTATGGTCATCACAGTCCCCGCGCACTCTCCCAACGCTGATGCGCCCGAATCACCAAGTCCGTCAAATGGCCTCCCATCGCCTGTTACTCCCACTGCACCGCTCACCCCTGTACATAGCGGCACCACCTCCCCTTCCTCCAGTACACCACCTGAAGCAGGTCCTTCATCCACAAAACAAACGACAAGCCCGAGGAAATCCTCGACTTTCCGCTACGTACCACTGCGCGCAAGTACGGGCACCACGCCGCGAAACTCCTCGCCTCTTCGGCCCCGGGCGTGCAATCCCAGAAGCTTACGCCCACTGCACCCTCTCCACTATCGTTTTCGCCGCAGTCCGCGCGGTCCGGCTCAAGTCCTGAAAGTCGTTCTTTACCGTCTTCACATGCAAGCCCGGAGGTGACTAATCTAGCCCTCGCACCAAACCCACAGCCTGCTCGTGCTCCACGCTTGAGTACTGAATCCCCAGTACTGAGGTCTGTGACACCCAACCTCCAACATCATCGAGGCGTATCAATATCGGCCGAACCACCGTACGAAACTTACGTGCCTCCTCAACGTACTAGCTCATTACCTCCGCCCATCCCTTCAATACCAACGTCGACCTCTCCGATTCCCACTTCCTTGTCCTCTACGCGTATTCAATCCCCTAACCCGCAAGTAGCACAGTCCACGTCAGGGTCGACAGTAAATAGTGCCGTATCCACTTACAAGGCTGTGTACCGGCCAGGCTTCCAACCGAAGGGCGTATACCGCCCACGAACAGATGATTTTATCATGCTACGCACGCGCGCACGCGATGTCGGGCGTGTTGAGCGTACGAGGCTCGAGCGGCGCTTTGAGAAGCTCGTCGACCTCCATTTTTCTGGAACCTCGGTCTCTACTGTCAGCGCGAAAGGAAAGGAGAAGCCACCTCAATCACGTCGGGCGTCGTCACTCTTTGAGCTCGATTTCAACGACCTCCGGACGAAAAGCGCTTCAGAACTGTGGAAGGGCGTGCTAGAAAGTCGCGCCGCTGCCGCAAACGGCGGAAAGGGCGATATTCGTGGTATGTACTGTTTTCCAACCTGTCTAACTTACTTCCGTTTTGGTACTTGGCCGCCGGATTCCTGATCTCAACTTTGATTCCCTTGCTTGAATATAGCTGCTGAACAGAGGATCACGCCTTGGCAGGATGATGCAGATGTTTCTGCATGCCCACACTGCTCGTGAGTGAATAGGATCAGTGCTCCCAGACTAGCTGATTAATACCGTTTTGACTCTAATCCTCTTAGAGCCTCTTTCCACCCTTTGACTAATCGCAAACATCACTGCCGACTGTGCGGGCTAATTATATGCTCGTTGCCTGTGAAAAAGTCACAAAGGCCGGTACCATGCTCGTTACTCTTTGTTGCGGACCCCAAGTCCGGACGAATCGAGGAAGTGAGCGAGACTGTCGATTACGGTGTGCGTCCGCGAAGCAGAGTCGACTCGCTTGGGGGAGGAAGCAAATTGAAGAGCGAAGGCCCAGACGAGAAATTTATGAAGGGCGTAAGAATATGCAAGGAGTGCAAGCCAGTCATACTGTGAGCGTCCGTCCTATTTTTTCCGGGTTGTAAATTTTGTCTAATAATTTGTTGTAAAAGGCGTCAACAGTATCGACAAGAGGCCAAACGCACGCCTGCCATGATCAGGTTATACGAGGTAAACCCATTACGATCAGGTTTACATGCTGTACTCATTACTTTTTTGAAGGCCCTCATATCGCTGGAGTCCGAGATTGAGGAAGCACTGCCCCAATTCCAGGAACTTATGCTCTCACTGTCGTGCGTTGCAATCTACTTTGTATCGGGCGTGCTCACTTTTGTTGACAAGGATATACTATACACTATAGCCACAACACTGACGAGGCGCCGACAAAAGAAGCTTCAGCGGCGCGAAAGCAGCTTCTGCAGTGTTTCTCTGATTACGACGCGATCGCGAAGCACATACACAGGATCTCATGTCCTGGTGGGCCAGGCAGCTCGCAGGAGCGAGTGCAGGCTGCGATACTGGCGAGGGCAAATATGTTTTTGCAGAAGAATATGTTTCCTCTTCAGGTTCGGCTGTCCCTTCGTGACGCCCGCTAGTAATGATGACTAATCTCTTACCATGTAGTCCCTTCCCAAGCCGAAGAAACGTTCCCCTGCTGGCTCAACTACGGCAGGGAATGGGATCAATGCACCCGCAGATGAGGTCGGGACGCAGGTTATCGATCCAGACTCGGAGCTCGCGCGGGCGTTGCAGCCTCTACTGGAGCAAGAGGCGCTATTAGAGTCATTCATCGAGGAGGCGCGAGCACACCGAAAGTTCGAGGACGTACATACACTGCGCGCGAACCTGAGTGAGATCCGAGCGGAGATCGACCGTGTAGTTGTGCGCGCGGAGAGCATCGGAGGGAGGAACCAATGATAGAGAGTATGTAGAAGTCTGTTAGTGTAGAGACGAATTGATATTTCTCGCATTGGCGGGTGCTTCCGGAGGACCGATCGGGACTGATCACGTGAAATTGTATTGTGGGGGAGATGCGGGGAAGTCGGTGCAATAAGACTATCGTAATTCTTATTACTTATTTAACTGGTCAGGCTGCTAGTGGCTCGGCTGCTTCGGCTCGACACTTCTCACCCCTACCACCATCTCCTCCCTGTGTGTCTGCTTCCGTAGTTATGTTCGTCAGAGGTAACCATTCGCTCGCGCGGCATGTTACGCGTGCAGCGCACCAGCACCAGCGGCGACTCGCGTCGACCAAGGCAAGTGCACTAGTCCATTCTGGCGTCGGATATGTTGATGTCGCCTTGCAATGGTAGTCTCTGCGCGAGACTCTCGAAGAGGTCGTTCCTCAAAAGCAGACGCAGTTAATTAAGCTCGTACGTGCTCCTTTCATTGTGTTATGAGATTCAAGTCGACAGTACTTATAATTTCGTCTAACTGCTGCAGAGGAAGGAGCACGGCTCGACTGTCGTGGGCGACATCAAAGTCGAAAACATCATTGGTGGCATGCGTACCCTCAAGACTCTGCTCTGGGAGGCATCCGTGCTTGACCCTAACGAGGTCCGTCTGTGATCCGCTATTTACCACGTGATAATCGCATCCTCATTGCAACTACCCAGGGGATCCGATTTCACGGACTCTCGATTCCCGAGTGCCAGAAGGTGCTTCCGCCTGCACCCGGCAAACGCGAGATCATTCCGGAGAGTATGCTATGGCTGCTCCTCACTGGGCAGGTTCCCACACCTGAGCAAACGCGGGAGCTTTCGCAGGAACTTGCGCTTAAGGGCTCGCTCCCCACAGATGTCAAGAACATTGTGGACTCGTGTGTTACTTCGCTTTCACCTGCGCGTTTAGCTTGATCTAACGCTATCTCCGCATTAATAGGTTCCCCTCAACGCTCCACCCCATGACCCAGCTTGCCATGGGCGTTGCTGCGCTCAACTCGACATCCGAATTTGCGAAAGCGTACGAGGCAGGCATGAAGAAAACAGAATATTGGAAGCCTGCGCTGGAGGATTCACTTACCCTTATCGCACGCCTACCGACTCTCGCAGCGCGTATCTATAGGAACATCTACAACAAGGGCGCACCGATACCGAACGTCAACAGGGACCTCGACTTAATTGGTGAGTGACTTGTAAAAAACTGAATTGACTTAATTTAGACCTGACGCGGCTTTGAAGGCAATTACACGAACATGCTCGGCTTTGCGGGCAATGAGGATTTGACGGAATACTTACGCCTGTACATCGCACTGCACGGTGATCACGAAGGAGGAAACGTCTCCGCGCATGCCGCTCGTAGGTCGAATTGTATTTACGGTTTAAAGTGCGTTTTGTCTCACTACGGAATGACACCAGATCTTGTCGGCTCAGCCCTGTCGGACCCCTACCTCTCATATTCCGCTGCTCTCCTTGGTCTTGCTGGACCCCTCCACGGGTATGTGCTTTGATGCCCACTCAAAGGCATGTTCATCTATGTTGTGCTAACATACATTTTGTCCTAAACATTAGGCTTGCGAACCAAGAAGTACTGCGCTGGCAGCTCGCGATGCAAGCGGAAGTCGGAGATCAAATTACGCCAGACGTCATCAAAGAGTACCTCTGGCGTACGCTAAAGTCGGGACAAGTCGTTCCTGGTTATGGTCATGGAGTACTGCGCGCGACGGACCCGCGCTTCACTGCCCTGCTACAATTCTGTGATGCACGCCCCGAGCTCCTGGAGAGTCCAACAATCAAACTTGTGAAGATGGTGCGTCTCTCTTCGATAAAAATGTTGTTCCTCTTGCCTGACCCACATATCTGGTACTGGCTTGCGCGTTGGCCACTGAATGATGTCTAAATAGACTTCAGAGGTCGCTCCGGGTGTACTGAAAGAGCACGGTAAGACGAAGAACCCGTACCCGAATGTTGACGCTGGCTCTGGCTGCCTCCTCTACCACTACGGTTTGCGCAAGTTCAAATATTACACAGTCATATTTGGCGTGTCTCGTGGTATGTACTGTCTCTCCTTACCTCATTGGAAAAAATTATTATAACCGGGCGCTTTCTACAGCCCTTGGCGCGCTGACGCAGATTGTGTGGGACCGCGCCCTCGGACTACCAATCGAGCGGCCGAAGTGTGAGTGTCTGTTCCTTCATGTAGACGTACATTTGTTCCAATTATCCTCACTGCAGCTATGTCGATGGATGCGCTCGAGAAACTCATCAAGCAACAAGCTTGATGCGCTCATGCGAAGGGCGGTCGACTCGGAGCGCCGAAGTCACTTCAAGAATATATGTTCCTTTCGGTAACAAGCAGCTCACGCAACTTAATAAAAACCGTCTGCACGAATCAAGTAACATGGAGGTCGTCGATTTTTATGACTAACAGAGAAATGCTCATCACGAAGCGGTCTACTGGCAATGGACTCTGGATTCTCCTGCTTCCCTCGGAACCTTTTGTACAGTACTTCTTTACCTGCATGCATGTACTTATCGTTGTCTTCGTCAATCGACTGCTCTGCACGCCGCGCTTAAGTGTAAGTGGCAAGAGTACATACCCTTTAGGAGCGCGTTGTGTACGCGTATTGACGCGATTGATGCACGTGACTATACATCAATGTGGCTTCCCGGCGCTTAGTAAAAGCTCGTTCGTGGATTCGTTCAAGTTACCTTACTATCAGCTTTCGGACTCATTCCGTCTCATCGGAAAAATTCATTGTCATATCATATTGCAAAGTTGGGACTCGGGACTTATGCCTCGCAAGGCCGCTGTACAGTAGTTTACGGCCTTCAGGTTTGGTCTTGGCGGCATCCGAGGGAATCTCGTACGGTCATGGAGAGTCTACCTCAACGGACCAGGCAACTATGATTGCTGACGGACGCCGGATACAGACCCCCACCAGGCCCAAGTCTGCCTTAATATCCGCCAGCACTGTACCTTCGACTTCTCAAACCCACACACTAGTACCAGACACTAGTACTTACACCACTGAACATCTCGAACCGCTGACCACGCACTTCCTCGGCAATGTCGTGGGTCTCCGATCCGATGTATAGATTGCGCTTACGTTTCCGACTCGCTGCACGCCATAAGCATGCCTGACCGGTCAAGGACGGCGACAATGGGTTTCTTCGGGTCCTAGCCAGCATTTCCGCCTTCGAGAGATTCTGAAATGCTTGCCCTTGTGACCGCCTTCGACCTGACCAACGTGACGCCTCCACTCGCTTTACAGCTACAGTGTATCTTATCCGACTGCCCTTCGAAAAATTCCAATGGAAACCAAGAAAAAGAGATATCTCTATACGACTTTCGTATATAATACAAGATATTACATCTACAGTGCCGAGGACGGCTGCCTTCGATTATAATTACATAGATAGCACAATACCTAGGCAACGCAGATTCAGCCAAGAGTATGCAAGTGATACAAATTTGCACAGAGAGAGCTCAGTAGAGGTCAAAATAACACATAAATAGCAAGAGCGACCTTCATCAGCTTGAAGGAGGGTATCCTGTGCCGCCCCCTTGGTGGTTCTGCTGCAACTGATTCTGCTGTTGCACTTGCTGTATCTGCATAGGCTGCAGCGGCTGCAATTGTTGTTGCTGTTGCTGCTGCTGTTGCTGCTGTTGCTGTTGTGCCTGTTGTTGTTGCTGCTGCTGCTACACATTGTTAGACGCAAAAAGTAAATCAAAAAAATGTTTTGTAAACGTACTATTTGATATCTAAGTAACTGTGTCACCTGCTCCGATGTGTACTGGACGCCGTTCCCGAAGTAAGTAGCTAGGGTGTTATTGGTCCGGGCAATGGGGACTTGAGCTCCCGTTAAAGGAAGGACCTGAGTTCCGGGAATTGCTACGTTGCGCTGAGCGGAGGCCGGCCTCGGGAAATTCGCAGCTGCATTTACCGGTGTGGCAACCGAGCGGGGTGGTGATGTGTGTTGGGCGATAGGCGAGCTTGCGCCGCCGCGATTCGCAAACGACGCCGAAAGATGGGCAGCGCTGTTTATCCCCATTTGAACATTTGACATTTGCCCTTGGATCTGCGCGTGGTTTTGCTGAGGCTGCTGCACCTGTGATTGTGCCTGGGCCTGAGCCAAAGCACGTGCCTGTTGAGCCTGTTGCATACTCTGCGGGGAGGCGGGAACGTTTCCCATCTGTGTCGGAAGCTTCGGTTGCTGATGCTGTTGTGAGATACCGACCTGGGTCCGTATTTGGGGGACATTCTGGGGGAGAGTAACATTCTGCTGCGACAGTTGCTGTTGTTGCTGTTGCGCCTGTAATTGCTGCTGAATTTGTTGCTGCTGCTGATGTTGTTGTTGGGCTGCTAAGAAACGCTGTCTCCGTGCTTCTTGCTCCTGTTCACGCCGTAATAATAGCAACTCGGCTTCCTTTTTGTCCTTCTCGGCTTTCATTTGTGACAGTTCTAGAGGGGAGTACCTCGTTTTAGTACCGTACTGATGATGCGTGTCATGTACCGGCCCCGTTTGCTTCTTTGCGTTCACTGAAAGGACATTATGAGATTGTATAAAGAAAGAAAGAAATGCTTATGAACAGTAAACGCACCACTGTTTTTTAAAGTAGAGTCTCTCTTTTTTGTTGTCTTGCGCATTGAGTCATTAATAATGAAATGCCGTTTCCGTTTACGAGACTCCACAGAGTTTGATCCAGTATTAACAGTCAGATTTAATGAGCTTTGCGCAGCAGAAGTCGCCAGTCTCTTTACACCTCTCGTAGTCATCTGCGAAATGGGCGCCGAAGTCGTCGGAGTCGGGGGAGGGGGTGTGCCTATAACGGATGACGAAGCAATGTTCGACCCGTCCTCCAGGGATGCGGGTGGCACAGCAATAGGGCCACCCAGTGAAGTCGTAAGCCGGCCTGGCAAGGCCCACCTTGACCTCCATCTGTCGAAACATTCCTGTGGGGTGCGAAGGTCTATACATGTGCGAATTCTTGATGAGTTCAGTGCATCAGCCACAAGGCGCCAGTTGGAAGGGTATCGCTCCGCGAGAGATTTGAGTATATTATCCTCAGCCGCTGACCATGGGATATCCAGAGACCGACCAGTGCCACGAGGTATCTTGGAGAAGTTCGGAAGGGCCACAGGTGGCTGAAATGGAATAGTCGGTTTGCGACCCTCAAACAAGGCTACGTTACAATTAGTACGGATGTATGTGCATTTCGACGAGCAACAAAACTCACTGCATGAATTATCCCCATTCACTGCAGGCGGAGGAGCATCGACGTCGCTGACGACGGGTGACTCATCCAGATCCACCCATTTTCCTTTCCGCCATTTTCTTGCCGGCTGCAGCGCACTGACTAGAACTGGTTTGGTGTGCATGAACCGACTCGTCTGGAAAAGTTTAGAATATGTAGTCTCCTCTACACGCTTCGTCGGGTCATCTTTATCTGCCCTCTTGTCGCCCTTCTTTTTGCCATCCGAAGAACCACCCACAATGTCCAAGCTCGCTACGTCAATCATGGAGAATGGCTGTAATTCTGGTAAAATCGACGTCATATCAAAGTCTGGGAAGGATCTCTCATAGCCCCCGTCTGCCGCCGCTGCTTGGCCGAAGTCCTCGCTAGTCAGCGGGACAAACTCGTCCGCATTAAAAAATAGCGCTTCTTCCGGAAGGGAAAGCAAAGACGATCGTAAAGTTTTCAACTGATCAGCCGACCAAATACTCTTAGGTTCTTTCTGGACAGAATCGGGTGCGAGCGCGGTAGCCACAGACTGTGAATCAAGGGTTGGATTGTTCGATGTTTCCTTTAGTGCCTGCGAAGGGTCGGTATTTTCCGTCTTTGCGGTACTCTGGGAAAGGTCTGTGTCTACGTCTTCATTCTGCCTGGCGGTCAGGTGTAGTGCATCGGTTCCATCCACCTCCTCCAGTTTCATTGTTGCGGATTCTGGTTCGGGTTCACTACCAGCGGAAATATCATGTTGCACCGCATCATCAAGAGCGTCGGCAAGCATAGCGTCAGGCCGCAGGACATCGTCAACCGCTCGTTGATCCCCAGTGTCGTCCTCTTGCTCATCATCGCTCGATGCAAAATCAACCAGCATCTTCGAAACTTGGGCTTCTGGGGCCGATTCCTCAGGCAAAGTCTGAGGCTCCTCGACTGCTATCCCAGGTGAAGGTGCGTAATCCACGTCCATGGCATATTCTTCTCTCAATGGGATAGGGTCGATGGGATCTGGCCGTTTCCAAGGAGCACAAATTCCCAACCTGACACGCTCCTCCTGTGAACCCGCTTCATGCCATGCAAGCACACACAGGGAGACCTCATACGCCAAAGCCAACTTCCATCGCCGTTCTTCTCTGAAGTCGACTTGTAGCCATTTCTGTGTTGCTTCTTAACCGAGTTCACAAAATAAACACTGTAGATATGCCTACCATTTCATCCATGAGATAGTCCCAATGAGTTTTCACTAAACCAGCTCCGACGCGCTGCTTCTTAATCTGTCGAAAACTCCATTTTCCAGAATTTTTGAGAGTTTCAATCCGTTCAAATGCGCGTATAAGTTTGAGCTCGGTCATCGCGGTCTTATGAGAGAGTAAGTCAATTGAAGTGATCAGATATAATTAAATTAAACTCACATTCCAGTCTCGAGTACTAAGACATTTGCTCGCTCTTGACATCCTCTTGTATACTGGATTAGCATAAAGCAATGCAGCCCATTTCGTCATGCCCATGGGCACCCAGTCATCCCTTTTGCCATTATCTGACCCACTCTTCTCCCTGTCCTTGTCGCGTTTACGTGACTTTGACGGCTTTCCTTTGCGATTGAACTCAGTAGGAAGGGCGGACAAGGGTGGGAGCGTGTAAGTCATGGCCTTCTTATAACGCATAGGTGTAGGCGAGGTGGCTACAGGCACGGTCGGAGGAAGTTCCTCGTCAAATTGATACTCAGGCTGCTCTTGCTGAGAGGACGAAAGACGGACTATAATAGGTGGCGGAGGGGGCTTTGGCGGTGTCAGCGGCGAGGAACCATAACCCTGAAGAAGTAATAACTTCTTTTTGTTACTCGGAGGAGTCTTCCGCAGAGGTGGGGGAGACTTGGTTGGCGAGCGAGAAGGCGATGAGGGACTCGGGGGAACGTATTTGAGTGCTTCATCTGGCACGGACCGTCGCTCAGCAGCAAGATTTACTTCATGGGCAGTATCCTCGTCCGCCTCTGCTGTAGCGTCATCGTTTCCTTCAGGTTCTGACTCCTCGTGAGTTGAGACAGCATCAAGGGAGCCTGCACGAGAAGCCGTATCGATGTGCGAAGGGCCGGCATCAGAAGGTGAAGCCAAAGAGATAATGTCTAATTCGTCAACGTCATCCTCATGATCTCTTGTGGCCGGAGTTGGCGACTTATGGGAGGTTGATCTCATTCGCGGAGATGGTACTTGGTCGACCTCCGACGCCTCTCCTTCCTCCGTGTCGGCTTCCTCATCTATCTTTGTCGGTTGCACCTTCCGCATCGGCGAGGGAGATGCTAAAACCTCGTCGATATCCATGTTTTCGTCTTTCTCGTCCTCGTCCTCATCTACGTCCTCCTCCTCTCCGGTTTCATCTCCAACTTCTTCAACCTCTTCAACCTCTATAGCCTCTTCAGTCTCACTAGCCACAACCTCCTCGCCTACTACGATTTCGTTTTCATCTTCATCTTCGCCTTCATCCCCGCCATCCTCTCCAACTTCAGCTTCACCTCTGTCCTCTTCCTTGTCCTCGTCCTCGTCCTCGTCCTCGCTCTTGCTCCTGCGTGAAGGGGATGATTGGGAGGCGAATGGGGAGAGAGACGGAGACACATGTTCCTCCGCAACTGCAATCTCGACAGTATCGTGCTTTTGTTCTTCTCCTTGCTCCTGCTCCTCGTCCTCTTGGTTTGATACTTGCATTTGCACTTCGCCCTGCTCCTGTTCCTGCATGTCCTCATGCTCCTGTTCGGGGCTTTGCTTTCGCTCCTCCTCTTGCACATCCACCTGCTCTTGCTCTTGCTCCTCGTCCTCCTCTGGTTCTGATTCCAGCTCTAACTGCAGCTCGGGCTTCGGCTCTAGCTCCAGTTCCTGCTCTAGCTCCTGCTCCCGCTCTGGCGGCTGTTCTGGCTCTGGTCGCTGTTCTAGCTCTGGTTGCTGCTCCAGTTCCTCTCCCTCCACTTCCCCCAGCTCCTCTCCCTTCTCTTCCTCCATCCCCTCTTCCCTCTCTCCCTCCTCCTCCTCCTCCAGCTTTTGCTCCGGTTCCTGCTCCTGCTCCAGTTCTTGCTCCAGCTCCATCTTTTGCTCTTGCTCTTGCTCTTGCTCTTGCTCTTGCTCCAATTCACCCTCAGCATCCTCCACCTGCTCCGGCGTCTGCTCCACCTCAGGTTCCTCCTGCATAGAGGGTGCAGAGGGCGCAGAGAGCTCCCGCGAAGGGCTCCTCTTAACGCGCAACTCAGGCAGCTCAAGCATCATAATCGAGCCATTCTGCAAGCTACACACGCAAAGCAAATCAGCACTACGTCCCGCCAGCCGTAACGCGCACGCACGCACGCGCAGAGGGAGGGGAGAAGAGAGGGGAGAAAGCAAACGCACTCTTTCTGCAAGTCAAACCGTTCCAAAAAGCTCTCAAAACCAGCAGCAGCAGCCTTCATTCCCTCCTTCTCTCCCTCCTCCTCCTCCTCCGCCTCCTCTTCCGCCTCCTCGAGCAGCGCCAACGCGCCACTGCCCTCGCCGAGTCGTACAAGGCTGAACATCTCCCGCAGGAGCTCGGTCCTGCGGCTATTAAGCTCTCTGCGCGCCAAATGTGGTCAGGTTGCGAGCGAGACAAACAACGGCTCAACGCCTCAAGGTGCAGGACTCACTGCAGCTCCGAGAGCCTCTCGTCTACTAGTTCCCGCCGTGCAACTTCAATCGACATTTGTCCTCGTCTCTCAGTTTCGCGGGATTCGGGACGTAAGCCACGGGCGCGCGGGTGCCGTGCGGGGGGGGGCGTCTACACTTGCTAGTCGCAGCCAGGCGGTTGTAGTTGCTTTTCACGGACGGAAACTCCTTCTAGACACAAGGTAATGGCTCAGATGCACCCAAGCTCAACTGTTACACGAAAACCTACAAGACGAGGGGGAGAGCAGTCGCTACGTTTCCCGCTATGGGCCACCTTTTCCTGTCTCTGAAAGTGAAAGCCGACTCCAGGCCAGAGTGTGGTCCCCTGGGAAACACCTTCCTGATTTGAAAAAAAGCATTATAGTGTTTTATTTCGTCTTTATCTAGTAGTCGAAAGGTTTACTACGAGTTTGAGCTGTAACAGAGCAAGAGAGTATTTGGGTATCAGAGCAAAAAGAAAAATATGCATTGGTACATTGAATGTGGCCAGACAGATGGGAAAGCGTTCGATGCGAGAATACGTGGAAGGAATGAAATGAAAAACGAACGATTACGACCTCAGACGTGCGCTCTAAAACATAGTTATTACGGTATAGCTGTCCACAGCCCGCGGCCTTCAAGGCGTTCCTACCCTTTCCTTCGAGTCCGTTTTGCGCTTTGCACCAGCCGGGCCAAGCTTACTGATCCGCTTCAGGCCCGACGAAAAGCTCTTCTTTTTTTCATGCTTCGCCCCCTTCGACGCGGCACCCGAAGACGAGTCTACGTCTACTGAGGTGCGCGCTGTTGTAGCAGAGGATACAGAGGCGACGTCAGCAAGATCAGGTTCACTCGTAACGTCCTCGACAGAATCGGACTCAGTAGCTGCGCCGACCTGACCCCCGCCTCCTACAAGACGAATAGTCTGATCAGGGGTTTCGACACTCTGTTGATCCAAAGGTTCATCATTGCGTTCCTCTCTAGGCTCTTCCTGTAAGGCGTTGTCCACGGCCGGCTCGGTTTCCAGCTCGTCCGTCGAATCCTTAGCGTCCTCCGTAACGTCTGCATTGGATGCGTCATGAACGGCTTCAGGTTGTGTCTCCACAACAGGAGCCGCGGCGCTAGTATCCACAAGCACATTTGTATCCGACGGATGCTCAATAACAGGAGTACTAGCAGGCTCAATAGGCGCAATGGCAACACCATCGGACGAATCGGTTTGTAACAGGTCTGTAAATCCTTCCTCAGGCGGCTCATCGTCCAAAGGAATTTGAACCAACGTGGCTTCCTTAACAGTCGCCACTGAATCGTTCAAGCGCCGTGCGGTCGGAGTAGTAGGAGTTGGGGGCTTGACAGCGACGGGGGTACCGCTCAGCGGGTGATCGACCTCGTCCAGTGACAACTGACGACCTCTCTCAAGGTCATCGTCGAACGAAGTCCCCCGGGAATTCGTAGGCGAAGAAGCGTTGAAATCCTGAGGGGAAGGAAGAATCACCGGACGCGGCGCTGGCGGCTTTGTTACGGAAATGGTGGGCAAAGCCGCCGAGTTCTTATCCGTGCTGGAACCTGCAGTGGGTCGATTTGTCACATTTGTCAGCGCAGCGGTGGGAGTCGTCATATCTTGCTCCGCGTTGTCTGGGAGAACGGGTATAGGCACTTCGGCCCCCGAGCCTGAAGCTGTAGCAGCAAGGTCAAGCATGCCAAGCCCATGCTTTGCGCCCTGAGGGAAAGTCAGTAATTTGAATTTCCCAAAGACCATCCAGGGTGGAAAAAAAAACATACCTTGGCCTTCAACCCCGAGCCAGCAGGCTTTTGCGGTAGTAGACCAGCTTCCCGCCATCTCTTGACGCTTTTATCAGCCCACGCTTCCAATACGCTCCATCCACGGTACTCTCCGCTCAAGCGTAGCCCGCCACCGGAGTCACTGCCTCCTTCACCCTTCGTCCGTCCATTCCCATCGAAGAAATAGCTCTCATAGCCTACGTCATCCTCCTCGCCTTCACTTCCATCACTCGTCTGCCCAAGCTCAAAGCCATCTCCGTTCTCCAAATCTTCCACGAAACTCGCCAACCAGTGCGCCCATCCAGCAGGACCATCACCTCTCCACATCACAACCTTCGTATCGAAGTCGCGTCCAAATACAATGACCTGCCCTGGGGCTCCGCGGGAGTCGGGATTCAGGTCTATACCAAGATAATTCCCTGTCTTGTCCGTGATGAGTGGTATCCACCCGCGCTGTGAATATTCGCACCGCACGTAACTCGGAGGAATGGACTGCATGACCTCCCTCAGCCGCGCGTTGGCACCAGTGGCAGGGTCACTGTCGACTTCACGCCAGAATCGCCATTCCTCCAAAACATCTTCGAGGGGAAGAAACGATAAACCGAAAAACAGACCCTCCGAACAGCCCGCAGAGGACTCCGCTTCCTGACCGTCGACCAAAAGATATGATTCCTGAACAGGAGCAGGCAAGGCCATTCCCAGAGCCATTTCCACCTCACCGAGATCTTGAGGCAAGATACCATAGTTCAGCGTATCACCCAGTTCTGGATATTCCCTAGCAAGCCATTTCTGTATACGCGCCCAAGTCTGCTGCAGCGGAGGATAAGGGGGGAGCGGCAAAGGTGTATTGTTATGTAAGGGGAGCAGCGAGGCAGGCCGAGACTGAAGCCTGCCGCTAGAGAAGGCGAGCACGCTCAACGACAGTATTGATGCGCAGAATTGTGATGGACGTACTTTTGCCTGGGCACATAGTCGTACGTGGTCGGACTGCTTGTCTGCGGGGGGTAGGCATACGAAGGACTCGGCATCGAGTCAACCTCTGTCGAATTGAAAGCCGTGCGCGCAAAGGAGCTAGGATTTGAAGCGGTTATTGGCGAGGAAGTAGGCAAGGAAAAGGCGTCGTGGGTAGATGAAGTCATTTTTCGCCGTGAACTGGCATTGGATGACGACGGAGAAAGAATGTTGGATAACCATCCCATTGTGTGTAGCAATGGTGGCTGCGCGCTCTCTGATGATGTTTGGATGGTAAAAGGCGCGAGCGTGCTGAAGAACGGCGCCGGAATGGGCGGGCGAGGAGACGGCGTTCAGGCCGCAGTCGCGGCTCCCGTCACGGTAACATTGATTACATAATAATGGTGACATACCCTCAATTCCACAGCACGACGAAAACGTAGCCTGCCGTTCTCAAACACGCGTACGCTAGATCATTAATGCATGCGTTGGGCGCGAAACCCTTCCTTTTTTCTTTTTTCACCTCCCGGAAGTCCCTATCTGCTTCATTCGGCCCGTCCTTCTCCAGGCAGAACGTAGACGAAGTTAAAACGCGTATTATTGATGCCATCTAAAACGGCCCACAGCTCTGTGATAATCCAGCAGTCTGGGTCATTAGTACTACCGCCATACGAGGAAAGTCAACAACCTCGGCGCCCTACAAATGCATACGAATACTGCGTTTGGAATGAAAAAGATAAATGTTCATAATGCTAGCAAGTACATCGGCCACAAGGGGCGCAAATCTAGTTGATCCACTAAACCACTACCAAGTCAAAAATGAACGCGCAATAAAGATCAGGGCATCTGCGCGAGATCACCCCTCACTTTGAAGGACGCTGCCGTCTTCGCCCTCACCTCCTCGACCGTCACGCCCGGCGCAACCTCGATGAGTTCGAGTTCACCCGCAACGCGGTCGACGTTAAACACGGCAAGATCCGTTACGATCTGGCTGACACAGCGTGCGCCAGTCAACGGAAGCGTGCACTCTTGCAAAATCTTCGGGCTGCCGTCACGCGCGACGTGGTCCATCACGATAATGATCTTCGTCTTGTCGGGATTCGAGACGAGGTCCATTGCACCACCGATGCCCTTAACCATCTTACCAGGAACCATGAAGTTTGCGAGGTCACCAGCTGCAGAGCATTGCAGAGCCTAGTATTACGGAAAACGGGTGTTAGAACAACGGCGAACTGCAAGTCCGGGTAGCACATACACCAAGAATTGAGACATCCATGTGTCCACCGCGGATCATCGCAAAGGATTCAGCGGAATCTGATTGGAATCAAATAATTAGATGACGATCACTAAGTCAATAAACAAAACACACCGAAGACCGATGCACCCGGGAGAAGAGTGACAGTCTCTTTACCGGCATTGATAATGTCACTAAAAAGAAATGCAACTTGTCAAACACAGACAGGGCCATGATCAGAAACATAAGACGCTTACGCATCAACCTGGTCCTTCGTCGGGAACGGACCCATGCCCAAAATACCATTCTCGCTCTGGATCCACACGCGCACCCCGGGCTCCAAAAACTCTGCCACGAGAGTCGGCATACCCACACCCAGGTTGACGTAAAAGCCGTCCTTGATCTCCTTTGCCGCGCGCTTTGCAATGCGCTCACGCTTTTCCTGAGCGGCGGCCTTTGCGGCATCTCCCGGAGAGGGAGGGGGAGTGTCGTCGGATTTCGCGAGGGTCAAAATCTCGATTTCTTTAGCCGCAGTCGCTTTGACAACACGGTCAACGTAAATGCCGGGAAGGTGGATAGCATTCGGCGATAGAGAACCAATCGGCACGATGTGCTCGGCCTAAAAGGATAATTAGAAAACCTTAATAATTGAAATTCAGAAACTCAACACACTTCAACGATAGTCAAAGCAGCATTTCTAGCTGCTACGGCATTGTAGTTGTTTTGAGTGTATCTGCGCGCAGTTGGAAGCAATTCGTATAGTCAAAAGAAGCATAGCATACCTGAAAACTGTGTTTCCGACTTCGTCGGCCTTCCAAGCCCTCACAAACGCAACGTCGCCCGCCAACGCCGGCTCCATCACATATCGCTTGCCGTTGAATATTTTCACCTCCTTACTATTCCCGGGCTCCTCGATCCCGGCGCTCGGGCCGCCCGCCTTGTAACGAATGGGAATCGCGCCCGTCTCTACAGCAGTCGACGAGCCCGTAGGTGTGTAGAAAGCGGGAATACCAGCCGCATGGGCACGCAGACGTTCGACGAGTGTCCCTTGGGGAACGAGCTCGAGAGAAACCTGGCCGGTAAGGTACAGGTGCTCAAAGTGCTTGTTCCTGAATAATGTTGAATAAGCCAATGACGACACATGGTCACAGAGGAAACCCACCCGCCGAGGTACGAAAGCATCATTTTGCGGATCTGACCAGAGTGCACAAGGCGCCCTATACTCATGGTCAGAATATCCAGTTAATTGGGCTCATCTGATTGGGCATATACCTAGACCCTTTTCGCCTACTCCGGCATTGTTTGAGACCGCGGTCAAGTTGTTGACCTCCGGTCGCTTTGCAAGCGCATCAATTAAGGTGTCTAAGCGGACACGTATGAGTTCTGCGAGACTTCTCCGTCCTGTGAAACTTACCAGGCGTTCCACAGAGCCCAAAACCTTCGAATGCGTCTGTGAGCTCAAGTGTCCAGACCGGACGGAGCATATTAGAGACGCACCTCCGCAAAGGATAGTCTGGCCCGATTTGACGTCCTTGACAGCATCTTCAGCTGAGTCCCAGACCTTGGACTTGTTCGGCACGGGAATGCTGGCGATTGAACGAGCGTGGAGGGTTGCGACCACCGACAGACGAAATCGGGGGCCGGCACGGATAGACCGACAAGTTAATTTGGCGGCAAGCATGGCGGGTAGGAGAAGGGAGAGCGGGGGTGGTACGAGGAGGAGACAGCACCGCCCGGACGAGGGAGAACGGAAGAAGAGTGCGGAAGACCATTTTAACCGTGTCGAGTAGCAGGTTATATACGAAATACTTGTGGATGCAAGCGGGCGTGACCGAGCCACCGCGTGGAAACCATGTGCCCAAATCAGGTAACTGACTAGTCCTCCCGATTAGCCCCGATAGTCTACTCTACAACTCAAAAGTCCAGTTGTGATCATGACAATGTGTCTGCTCGTTCGTCTTCAGGCCCATCTGCTCCAGCTGGGTAGCTTGCTGGCGCGGTCCTGGTCGACCCACTGGTGCCCCGGTATCTGCTTCAAGAATAGCCAGCCAACCGGTTGTCGTCTAGAACGACCAGTCTCCTTCCCACCCTGCCCCTCCCCGCCTTCGAGCCAATAGCTTTCTCGTCTAGTCTGTGCTCGCTGTGTCTGCCGACGGATCCTCTCGCGTCCTATCGGGGAGTCACGCTGCCACCGTCCCCAGTTCCTGCCAGTTGGCTCCCCTCGGACAGCTCGGCATCTCCGGTTCTCTCCATGGGGCTTGGCCAATATGCGTCTCAAGCCGATCCCAAACGGCCTCCTAAAAGCCCCCACAGTTTTGTTCTTACTGGTCCGCCTGAGGATGGTCGGCCCAGGTCCGTCCGTGCGGGGTTTGTGTCGGCTGTCTGCTGCTGCGCGGGATAAAGCGAGCGCTGTACTTGGCAGCCGTTCAATCCCGACGACGACAGCTGCCTTCTAATCACGCTCTAACTGCGCTGCATATCTCCACCTCCATTCACATGCATTTAATCTGTTATCCTCGAACACCCTGCGCTGTGCTCTACCATCAGTCCTGCTTCCCCGCACTAGTACTGCTGCTAATCGGTATTACGCGATGACTAATCGCTTCCGACGTCGTCCATTGGCTGCCTTCTCTATTTCCGATCATCCTAGGTGCTGATGTCCGTGCTCCCCGTTGAGCACTTTGCTTTTAGCTATGCTTCGCCTTTTTAAAGGCGCTGCTAAAAGGCACAATACTCGTATTTACGGCTACGAACTAGGTAGCCGAAGTACAGCCTACTCCGAAACGGGTCTGGAATCATCTTAAACGTACATGTCGTCCCAATCGTCGTCGTTGGGTCCTGAATCTGCAGGCTCTGCACTAGCGGTTTGTTCCGAAGCAAGTGCGATCGCGACTTCCTTTGTTAAATTTTCTGGCGGAGCTGGTATAGGACCGGCCCCCGTCTTTCTTTGTATGGTCGAGTCAACAGGTTTATCGTGCTGCTCCCTCTCGATGTCGTCAAGGACGTCCCACACATCGTCGTCATCGATATCATTCGAAGCCCCTTGTGGTGCGCCCGTGTTAGACGCGGCTACACTGGTAGTGATGGCGTGTGATGCGGCAGGCGCGGGAGGAACATCGTCGTCTCCGTGTAATGCTGCCCACATCTCGCTCTCATCGTCAAAGTTATAATCCCGTGTGGCTGAGCCGCCTTTGGTCTTCACCGCGCTCGCAGCCTGTGATGCCAACCTCGCCGCTGTGGCGCGTGACATCTCTTCCTCGGCAGCGAGGAGCGCGTCGATGTCGAATGGGTCATCCTCATCGTCCATGTTGACGTCGGCCTCTGAAGCGGAGCTGGGTGGACGCGATGCGAATGGTTCGAGGACCTCCGACGAAGCACGGGATGATGGAGAGGTCCTTGATGACGACGTGTTTGCTATTCTTGGCCCGAAAACATCATGATCCTGCTCCCCCTCTGCTCCGCTTTCATCGCCCTTGTCCGAGTGCATATCGATATCTTCCTGTCCATCGGTCTTCCCGCCGGGGACAGCGCCTTTCACCTCATCTTTCCATACACTTAGAGCCACCTAATTAGTATGAAGAATAGCCATAGCAGTGAATTAGTCACGGTCAGAGCCTTCCAAGGCAGCGGTGAACATGGCGACTTACATGCACACGCCTTGAATGACATAGCCTTTCAACGCGGTTCACAGTATCGCTAAATTGAAATTTTGGATACATCTTGTGGGCCCAAAACTGGTATGTGGAGAATAGTCGGTTTAGATCCGACAGCTGCCGATTTAATCAATAAAATGATCTCAGAAAAGTAGTAAGAATGGTACCATACCTCATGCCCCTTTCCTCTCGGCTTGAAGTCCTTACAGAGTTGGACCAATGCAGGAAGTCCGTCCTTACTCAATATCCTCGTTTCGTCCAACTTGGCAATCGGGCGTTTTTCCTTGAACGCGTCATCTCCTTTGCGAGCACCGAATATACCGGTCTTTCCTTCTTCGCCAAATCCCTCCCGGGGAGGTGAGCTCGACTGCACAGCATATTTAGGGAACGAGCTCGCAGGAGCTTCCTTCTCAGCTCGAAGCTGAGCCTCACGCCGGGCCGTGGCAAGGTCGAATGGTTTTGAAGCGCTCGATGCACTGCGGGCGTCCGTCGGTTCTTCGAGGTCATCAAAAAGTGAGTCAATGTCCGGCCGCGCGTTTTTTGCTGCTCCTTCCGATCCTTTATTTGAATAGCCAGGCGTGTCTTGACCCTCTGCGTCCGGATCGTCCAGGAACAGCGTCGACCGGAGACGTTTGTTCGGGCGGCGGTACACCTCGTCGTCGTCATCCTCCACGCTTTCGGTAGAAACAATAGGGCGTGGCGATGGCCTCGGTGAATTCACGAGCGGCTCCGACCAGATATCGTCGAGTGAGGTAGACATGGAGCCGACAAGAAAAGGAGAGCTGTAGTACCGTAGCTGATCGGGGAAAATGACGAAGGTTAGACCAGTGCGCGCGACGCGACGCGTCGGTGGCGAGTTTTTTTTTTTTTTTTAAATGCATTTCTATAGCACGTCATGACTATCTAGTACAAAATACGCTCCAGGGGCCTTTAGGCCCCTGTATTGTGTGAGATGGTGATTGTTATAGAGAGAATAAATCGTGATGGGACGCCAGAGGTGGAGATGTGGGCTGTACTAAACCAGCAGAAAGGGAAGGAAGTGGTATCGGGCTTAGTTGCCGGTGGCAAAACCTAAGTTCGAGATATTAACCACAGTGGGGCCACCCGGGTCAAAGACGAGGATGGGTTCCACCTCAAAGGCGGGGTGAGAGTCAAGGAAAGATGCCAAAATCGGGATGCCGTCTTTGGAAAACCATTGGGCTTCCATGGATGGTATGGGGGTTTTCCACACCACGCGTCGGGTGGGGAGGGTGTTGGGGCAGGAGAGCAAGAGGTGAGCTCTTGTCTCCGGGACATGGCAGAACGGACACAGAGGGTCGCGTCCCGGAATCCGCCCGAAGTACGCGCCAAAGCCGGCGTGACCTAGTAGGGTCCGGAAAACTTTGCACTTAGTGCGACGACCGAGGGTGAGGTTCTGCATAAGGGCAGATGGCTTGGTAGAGGGGTTAAGGGTTACGCCCATTGAGTGGGCGTCCGAAGTCCCTCGTAATTTGCGACAGGCGGAAGCCCAGTCGGATTTCCATTGGGTGAGTGCCATAGAGGAGGCGGCTTCCCAAAGGAAGCGGATGGTAGGCGGGAACGCATTAGTGCCCAGGAGGGGGTTGTCCGCGATGCCGCAGGCGAGAACGTCTGCAAATTCATTGCCTTCCACATTGGAATGTCCCGGAACCCAGTGTAGATGAAAAAACACACGTGGGAAGCGCTTAGTAGCGATTTTGAGACATTTCCGAATGAGGAGGGCGACATTGATGCCAGGGGCCGGACGAGGGTCGGCAAGGAGCTTGAGGGCAACCTCGCAGTCGGTGTATATCTCCACCTGGGTAACCTCCGGGTGTAGATCATATGAGTAAGCCAAGAGCCATGCAGCGTCGGCGAGGGCGGCGAGTTCACAGTCCGTAGCATGGACGGAGGAACCAAGATAAGTTTCGCGGGTGAGGACAGATTCCCCGCGATAAAACCAGACGCCAGCGGCACCGCCGGCGTAGGAGGAGGGAGACGTTCCTTTACGGGAGCCGTCAGTATAGATGAGAAGGCGGGTGGAGACATCTTTCAGCCGGTCGATAAGGCCATGGTGTGACTGAATAAGTGCCTCCCGGGCTTCCTGAGAGTGGTCAATCGCCTGGTCGATGCTCACGTGCCGAAGTGGCGGTAGCGCAATCCATGGAGGGCGAGTGTATCGGGGAACGCGCTCGCAGCCAGGGGGAACCCTGTCAACGAACGACGTGGTAATGGATCCTTGACGCGTGTTGCGTAATGGTAGAAGGGTATGCGTGGTAGTGAGGTACCGAATAGCCGCACGAGATTTGGTACGCTCTAGACGAAGGGGGATAGGCAGGATGGAGGCCAGGACCTCGGAAGGGCCGCAAGGAGACGTGCGCCAGGAGCCGAGGATACGGCGACACGCAGCGGATTGAACCAAGGTCATCTTATCACATTTGCCTTTTTGCCGTTTGCCGGTAAACCAGAGGGGGGATCCCCAGAGTAGAACCGGCAGTATGCACCCAATGTAGAGACGTCGAAGGTGGAGCGGGTCAAGGCCGCGTAAGGTGTTGCCGAGGAGTTCCAGGGCACGGAGGGAAGACATGGCTTTAAAGCACATGCGTTGGACGTGTACCGTAAACAGTAGTTGTGCGTCGAAAAAGATACCCAACCAGCGTAACGGCCGGGAGGGAACAATGCGAAGGGGCGGTAAGCCCTGGCGCGGCAGGTGTATAGGGTGGATGAGGGATTCCTCACGGAGATCGTGCCGACGGGTCCAATGGATAAGTTCTGATTTATCATCATCCAGGGAGAGACCGAGAGTGCGACATGTGGTGGAGAAAGTGAGGTAGGCCTGCTCAAGACGGGCGACATTAGTCGCAATAGAACTTGAGGAGGTGGTGAGGAGGTGGTCATCCACGTATGTGCGGACGGACACAAGAGGGTCAGAAACCTGAAGAGAGGTGAGGAGGCTTGTCGCGAAAAGGGCAGACAGGATAGGGGAGATGGGGGAGCCTTGAGGAACCCCCATATTAGGTATGGTGGTTAGAAGGTCGGTGAACCCATCAAAAGACAGGGCGACCCGGCGATCTGAGACAAAGGACATGACCCAAGAGATGAGGGAGGGGGGAAACCCTAGTTCGGTGAGGACGGCGTGTAAACGGGGGTGTTGAACGGATGGGAAGAAGCCAGCCACGTCTACCGCAAGAGCGGAAGTAACCTGGTGTCGAGTCCACGCCGTTTCAATTTCGTTTACGAGGTCAGAGGTGGCATCCAAAACGCCCGATTTTTGACGGGTACCGAATTGGGAGGGGGGAGTGCGCCGAGTTCATTGGCGATGAACTGGATGCGATTGGCGACGATCTTCTCGAGTAGTTTGCCCATAGTTTCCTCGAGAGTGATGGGGCGGTATGCGTTAAGCGCGGTGGGGTCTTTCTTATTGAGTTTGCGGAGCATCACCACCTTAGCGTCCTTCCAAGGATGGGGGTGGTGTCCAGCATCCAGGCACTCATTATAAAGCGCAAGGAGTGGAACACTGTGTACGGCGTGCAGGCTTTTAAGGGCCTGGTAGCCAATACCTGTAATGCCCGGGGCACTCGAATTAGAGGTGAGGTTGAGAGCGTGGTCCAATTCCTCCATAAGGATGGGATGGTCGCGCATGGGGCGGGCACCGACATAGGAGTATGTCGGGGGGGGGCGGCGGACGGTTGGGTACCGAAGTACTTGGACCGGAAGGCAGAGGCCTTCTCCGCAGGTGAGTTCGCAGTGGTATGACCTGACACCAGCGCTGGGATTGGAGCACGTCGTGTGCCCATTGCCCATTTTGCCATAGGCCAGATTTTGTCTGGCTTGACAGAAGCGGTGAACAGATCAGCCCAGTTGCGTTTAGCGCGGCGGAAGATACCGGCCGACTGACGTCAGAGCACGGTACGTGTCGCCAGGGTAGCTCCGCGCAAAGCAGCCATGTGAGCACGGCAGGAGGCATCCCACCACTTGACCTTGTGGCCCCCTGCCTTCGAAGAAGATGGGGGGTGTGAGGCATCAGTGGCGAGAACCAGCGCATCGTGGATGGCGGCGACCTTGACGTCAAGGAGATGGGGTGTGGCGCCTGAGAGGGCGAAGGCAGCAGAGAGGGGCACATCAAGAGCTTCCAACCATTCGGTCGAGAGCGAATCGTCGTACCGTGGGCGGAGGAAGGGGTCAATGAACGGCTCAGAAGAGGTGGGGATAGACCATGTGATGACTGCATGGTCGGATCCAGATGGGGTGTCCCAAGAGCGTGTCCAGGAATCGCCCAAAACGAGGTCTTCCAAAGAAGGGGAAGCCCACGCAAGGTCGATAACGGATTCAGTGAATTGGGTGGAAGGGCGTCGCCGGGTATTGAAGCCTGGCTGGTTCAGGAGGTGCATGGCGTGTGAAGCAGCCCAGTGTTCCAGAGGACGGGCCTTTTGGGTGTCGCTCGCAGAGTGGGTGCCATGATCCCAGTGGATAGAGTGGAGATTAAAGTCCCCAGCGACTAGCCAATGTGCACGCGGTGGGAGCTCGAGCAGAGCGAGAGAGGAGATGGTTTCTTTTTTATTGGCATCGTGGTTGTATACATTAGTGACAAAAAGGGGCCCAAGGCCCGTGTCAAAAATTAGCGTGAGTATGTCTCGGGACGGGGAGCGCGAAGCATCTAGCACCACCCGAGACAGAGGGATAGACTGGAGAACCAGTGTGACCACACACGGACGTGTTAGTTCAGTGCCGCCCGCAGAGGGGGGCACAAAGACGTGGTAGTTGGGCATGGCAGGGAATCCAAAGACAGGCGTACCTGATGCGTCAAGCATAGAGGGGGAGGCACCGATGGGATACCAGGGGGGTTCCTGAAGTAGAATAACTGCAGGCATGAGGGGGGCACCGGGGGCAGACGAGAAGGAGTGGACGAGTGCTTCGACGTGCACTCGGGACGTTGCAACATTGTGTTGCATGAACGTCCAGGGACTACTCATCAGCCGGGGGTGGGGCGAAAGAGGAACGGGCATGGCCACGCTGTTTGGGACAGCTGGAAGAGTCGGCGCGGTGTTCGCCGGAACAGTTCGAGCATTTGAGGGGGTGTGTGCAGGGGGAGGAGGCCGGGAGGGCGTCTCGTACACACCCAGGGCAACGCATGCGGTGGTCGTCAGTACGGTGACGGCCAGCGCAGATGAGGCATGACCAGGGGCGGTTCCTGCAATTCTGAACCAGGTGGCCGAGTGCAGCGCATTTGATGCACTGCATAAGGCGAGGGAGGTCACGGCGAGCCACCAGTTTGAGCCGGCGGCCGAACATGTAGACGACGCGGTTCCTCAGAGTAGAGAGGATGGCCGCAGAACGGGAGCCCGTGGGGTCTTCAAAGGAGAAGGCGATAGGGGCAGACATGACGTCCTCCGTCAATAGATCGCGAGCCCGGGTCCAGTCAGGCTCGAGCGTCATTGGCAGTGCGAGGAGGTGAGGGTTGGCAGCGCGGAACTCCGCTTGGAGGTCGGCCGCCGTGAAGGCAGGGAGGCCCGGCGCAGGGCGCGTGGGGACTTCAGCAATTTGTAGGCAGGCCCAAGATACGAGTTGGGAGACTGTGGCAGGGTAGACGCTTTGAACGGATGCCATCACAACTTCCTTCACGCTGTTCATAGTGGGAACGTGAGTGTTGTGAGCGAACGTAACGAAGCAATTGCCTCGATCGTTCCAGTGGGCAGCACGTACGACCAGTTTGGCCGCAGTAGGAAAACGCGAGAGGGCAGTCCGGACGTTTATGGTCGTCTGGGAATCGGTGGGGCGCGCTTCAGCAGGGGGCGGGGCTCCATGGAAGCGAATGGCGAGGGTCGGGTCCATAATAGTACGGATAACCGGGAGGACTGCACGCTTCGGCTCTTGTTTCACAGTGCTAGCAGGAATGGGGGCCCCTGTCGACACTGGCGCTGCAGTAGCAGGGGCAGTGGCAGGGGTAGCCCCACCCGCGGCAGGACCTGGAGTGACAGGTGTCGGCAAGGTGGACCCGGCGGTGGATGTAGAAGGGCCCGAAGGTCCTTGTGGTGGAGGAGGGGCAGTAGTGGGGTTGGCTTTACCCTTCCCTTTCCTGTCTCCGGAGGGGGCGGACCCGGCCCCCAAGGAATGTGGGGGAGGGCGTTCGAGGGCGTCCATTCGCTGCATCATGAAGGCCATTTGGCGCGTAAGGTCAGACATGACCTGCACCATCTGCTGTGGCAGGGAGGGAAGAGAGGGGGGGCCTACCACAGCCTGAGAGGACTGTGGGGGGGCGGGGTGGGGAGCAGGGCCTGAAGGCATGCTGAAGCGGGGGCCAGCCGCCGCCCGGAAGGCCTGCGACGTGGCGGATTGTGCGAGCGGATCCTCCTGGACCAAAGCACTGTTGAGAGAGTTAACCGCAAAGGCAATCTCTCCGAGGAGGGAGGCAGTAGAGGCGGCCGACATAGAGGTCGTCTTCCCTAGTGCGAGAAGTTCGTGGGAGGCATGCATGGCAGTCGTGGCGGCCAACCGAAGGTGGGGAACCTGGAGTGTTACCGCCCTGGGGGACAGTGGCACTGGGGCGCTGGTGGACTTGCGCTTTTTCCGCGCAGAAGCCGTAGAGGCCTGGTCATCGAGGGCCCCAGCCTCCGACATTTCTGAGTCGGAGTCGAGAGACGAGATGGCTGCAGACATCGGGCGGGACGGCCCACGAGGGGTTTCGTCTACGCGGGGAGCCATCCCACCACCACCAGGGGGCGTGGTAGGGGAGGCAGGCTCAACGAAGGAGTGGGCCGCGTCAGTGGGGAGATACTTCGCCCACATGGAGGCTGAGGTGGATTGGGGGGCCTGCGGGGCAGGGGCCAAAAGGGAGGAGAGGCTGGTTTGACCCCCAGAAAAGAGGGTTTCGCCTGGAATAGCCCCTGATAGGGGGAGGCCCGGGGTAACCGGGCGGGGGACTTGGGCCATGACCTGGTCAGTTCCTCTGTCACTCGCGACCGAAGCGGCGCGGGACGGTGGGTGAAAGGGCTGGCGAGACGTGATCTCCACTGCCGGTGGGGAAACTGTGGGGAGTACTTTAGGTGGGACCGGAGGCGCATGGGCGGAGCTCGAGATCGACCCCGAGAACGAGGAAGAGCGAGCCACAACCGTTCCCGGAGGAGGCATTGTGTCGGTCCCTCAACCACGAAGAGAACACATACCGCCTCGTGTAGAAACAGAGGGGGCGTGGAAGGTCTCATCGATGGGACGAGGGGGTTGTTGTTCTTGTTGTTGTTGTTCAGACATAGAGAGTAGAGTGCTCGTAAAGACTACCTAGATGGTGGTGGTTAGAGGACAAGGAGGATGGTCGGTGGCGAGTGCTCCAGAAAAAGGGAAATCCATCACGTGCATCATACCGGAAGTCTCGATAATTTATCCCGAGCGCTCGGCCGATCCCTTGCTACTTGCATTCAAGTTCCTACTACCCTTGAAGCATCAGAAACAGTCGAATAGTGTGCCACAGCTCGTAAGGGGGGCGGCCATCGAGCTTTTGTATAAATACCAGTGCTTTCTTTCCTCAAGTCCAAGTCAATATCTCGTTCAGTGACGAAAAATCCGATTCGAAACTTACTATGGACACTCAGAAGCCTAATGTGCAGGACGGCATCGAGTACTGGAAGACACAACCAGCTAGTCTGGATGGCGTCCTTGGTAGGTCTATCTCGCGCATCTACACTGTATTATATACTGATGGCTGTCCGTAGGTGGATACGGCTCTTGCGTGAGCTCTGTCGTTAAAATGACTCATGACAGATATTTTGACATTAACATGTTTTCTGTATTTAGACTCTACCGCGCACGGACGCCCTTGGATCGCGTCAATTCCTGCTCTCCCTGCTCCCACAGTTGTCGACCGTGCCCTCTGCAATCCGGCCGCTCAATCCGACGCCATTAACGCGACGCACGCGCGCGCTCGACGTCGGCGCAGGTATCGGACGCGTTACCTCTACCGTCCTCTTGCACCTCGTTGACGACGTGGTCCTCCTCGAACCGGTCGACCACTTCGTCCGCGAGGCGCTTCAGCGCGTCTCCGCCTCCGAGCACAACGAGTACACCGGCGAGTGGAAGGGCGTCAAGGGGGCCCACAAAAGCGTCACAGTCGTACAGGGTACGCTGCAGGAGTTCGACCCGCGCGCGTCTCCGGAAAACGGGGGTAACGGAACATTACTTGGCCGACTAGGGTATGCTCCACCCGAAGGGAAGCCGGATGGGAACTCCGGGTTCGACGTAGCTTGGTGTCAGTGGTGTCTGGGCCATCTTTCGGACCAAGACCTCGTCGCCTTCCTGAAGCGCACGAAAGAATCACTCCGCTCCATTTCGAAGGGCACGGGCGATATGGAGGGCCTGATTATTATCAAAGAAAATACCTGCTCGGAGTTGAAACCAGGTCAAGCGAGGACAGAGTTTGATGAGGATGATAGCAGCCTAACAAGGTTGTCACTGCCCCCCGCCCGATGTGCTCGGTTTTGTTCCTGATTATTCCATTTGCATAGGAGCGACCAGGCATGGAAGGATGCCTTTTTGGCTGCCGGCTTGAATTTAATAAGAGAAGAGGTACAGCTAGGTTTCCCGGAAGGGTTATACCCCGTAAAGATGTAAGCTCCGCCTTGTATCTGGTATTCCCTGCATTCTCGCTAAGACGTCCGGCCCAGGTATGCATTGCGATGATGGTTTATTGTATACGGCATTCTTCCAATTGTTGTATAAGAGGGCCAATCACTTCACGGGTTTATAAAGGCGACATGTATCCTTAGAAAGCAATCCCGGAACAATAGATATTTGTGGAAAACCCCCAGTTCTCCAGGAGTTTACGTTTGTCTGTTTTAGTCTTCCGTGCACGGACATCATACCTAATTCGATTAAGATGTCCAAAATTACAACGTTATTGTTGGATACCTACATTTTATCTCGCATCTAAGTTAAGAATCCTCAGTTATAAAAAGCATGGTTCGCATACAGCTTTATCTGGACCATCTAGTGCCAGCTATACCTCAGCACGACTTATGTAATGAAGGCAACAATGGAATGGAAATCATTTACATTGGAAGCCCCTTCCTGTGGCCTCCTAGAACTCATACACAGACTACATAATAGTACTAATCAGAGCAGTCAATCGATAAAGCAGAAACAAATAAGCAATTTAAGTAATCTACGAGACCGGAAATGCAAGATAGAAGAGACACGGACGAAAGGAAAAAAAGATCGCAGATCACCTCCAGCCGCCCCCGCCAGAACCCCAGCTTCCCATATTCTGGATCATCGCCGCCCTCGCCGGGTTCATACCGGGCATAGGAGCAGGCGGCTGTTGTGGAGGATACCCGCTCGCCCCCGGCGGTGGTGGTGGAAGGCCTCCGGGTCGCGGAGTATGGAATCCAAAGCCTCCGGGCGTCGCGGAACCTCCGTACGACGATGCCCCGGGCACGAGCGGAACCATTAGCGGGCCAGCAGGACCAGGCGCAGAGTAGGGATTAGGTGTGGGTGCTGCCCGACGCATGGACATGTGTCCCGGCGTCGCATAGCCCACTGGACGGCCGGGCGTCCGGCCGGGAGTCATGCGACCCGCGCCAAATGGCGTTTTCCCGCCTCCAGCGCCAGCACCTCCGGTGTTTTTGGACTCGTGTAAGTAACTACGAATTGGATGTATCAACTTGAGTAATTCTCATGAATGTAATCTTCCACTTACCGAACTTTGAAAGCATCGCACAGTTCGGACACGCCAGCTGCGGCTGCGTCGAAAAGATAGTACGCCTCCGGGGCCACACGTACGGGCTAGAAGAGGTAGTTCAGTAAAAGAGGCATACGAGTACACAACAACAGACGCGTGAACGCACCCAGGTCTGAATCGAAGAGCCCTTTTTAGCTAGGAAAGAAAGATTGAAGTGCCCAGGTTTCTTCCTATTCAACGAAAACCCATAGATGCTCCTATTGGGGTTGGCAGCGACAAAGCTCATCAGGAACTTTTCTGGAGAGACAAGCGGAGACAATTATTATTGAAAGCCTCAAATGTTTGGCGCATCAACTCACGAAGCTCATCGTCATCCTTTTTGAATTTCTCATGAGACATCAGCTCTTCGACTCGGCGCGACATCGCCTTCACGTGGTTGACAATTAACTCATCCAGGTCAGCGAACTCGTACTTCCCGTCCACGATGAGTTGACTGCCAATGTTCTGGCCCGAGGGGTCGGCGTTCGGCTCAACAACATCTAAATCCACGTCAATAAAGACTCCAAGCACTTTCCATTTCAACTTACCGATATGCTGGTACAGCTTGTCTGCCACTTTCCACGTCACAGCCAAATGATTTGAGCCTTTCGACGACGGACGAATCACCACGTCGCCCAGGTGCTGCTTGTCCAGGAACGCCTCTGCCTGCGACGAGTTGAAGTTTTGGAAGTTAGGGTGCTTGATGACCCGCCGTGTGCGGTCTACCTCTGCACGCTTCTTCCTCTGCTGCAAATCGTAATCATGTTTCGCATGGGCGTGATCCCAGTGTTCGTCAGCTTTTACACGACGGAATTGTCCGTCACCAGCCGATACATCTGATGGGCGAGACGAGAGCTCCACGGAGAATTGGTCCTTCTGTAGGTCAGTCTTGACATCAATGATCACACCCGGAATGGTCTGTCCCTTCTTCACGATATCATCCGTGATAACAGCTAATCCATCAGCAGTATCAGCCAGGTAGGACGCGTTGATGACACCTTCAATGCCCGAGTCAAGTTTGACGACGATATAGCCGGCCTTGGTTCGCAGAACATACACAGAAACGATTAACCCAACACGCAGAGTGCGCTGCGTCTCGCCTGTCAGCATCGTGAGCACCTCCCAAGCATCGGGCAGGACAAAGTTTGGCCTGAGCTCGCCGAAAGGCTTGATAAGCTCCGCCCTTATGACATTGAGCGTATGTCGCTTGAGGTCACCGCTCGACTCCTCCATGCTGATGGCGAACTCGTCCAAGTTGAGCTCATCAAGTTTTCGGACATTGTCACCGTCTTTCATGATCTGAGACACAACAGTTGAGGGGTGTTCGTCATGAACATCCTCCTCGTCCAGCTCAAGTGCATCAGTAGCCATCTTGCGAGCCAGATCATAGTCCTCGGGGTGCACGCGCGTATCATCAAGAGGATCGGGAGAATTGGTATAATCATTACTTGCCCCCCGCGGCTCTTCGGTTCTTTGTAGTCAGGATCTTGAGAGATACGAAGGAATCCAGCGGCATTCAAGAAAATGCGCATGGTCAATATACTCTGGGTAATAAATTGCCCTCGGTTGATCAAGCTTCCACCCTTCAAGGTGTGTTAGATTATGTAGTATATACACAACGTCCAAGCTCACCAATGAAACAATTTTCTTGACGAGGGCCTGAGCCTTGCGAGGACCCAGACCTGCGACATAAGGAAGGAGAGTTGCGTAATATGGATCACTAATGGCTCGATTTACGTCGACGCCGACTTTGTTGACAACATCGACTAATGCACGCTCCAATGCAGAGAGCAGTTTTTCCTTCGGAACCTAAAAATATGTTCAGCGTGTGAGTATTTACTCCCGGTTGAAAATACCCACCAAGGGCTGGGCCATCTCATCGAACGTAATGGCGGTCAAATCCGTACCAAGAGCAGCAAACTCGTTGAGCGGGTTTTGCGCATAACGTGCTAACCCTACGCAATATCTTGCTATGAGTGGTAAATGCGGGAACTCCTCTCCCGCACGTCTACTGTGCTGATACAGCCGCGCGACTTCGTCCTGCGCATAAATGACAGGAACCTTGAGAGCAGAGTCATTGCGCGATTCATCACCACCCCAGAGGTTTTCCTCCTGGTTCTCGGCCGGGGGGTCAAGGATTTCCTTCAACTGCTGCGATAGCTTCGTCGTCTGGATGGTCAGCCCACCCACGACTACGACATCAGGCTTGCGCCGTTTGACGAAGTCCTTGAACTCTTCTTTGTTCTTGTCCTCGGTCAAGTTGTCGATCTGAAGATGCTCACGCAATCGACCGGCTTCATCGAGGAAAACGAAATTAATCTCGTCCTTCTTCGGATCACCCTTGCCCCAAGATACAGCGAGCACAGAGGCCTGCTCGCCATCTTCAAGCTCGGGCGGACGATAAGGTGCGACATTGATTTTCTATACAGATAGGTTGAAGTAAGAAAACACCCAAAAATGGTCGAAGCCTTACCTCATAAAAGGCATCACCGCAGGTCTTAGCCAGATAGTCTTCAACTTCCTCCCGGACATACTCACGAATCCATTTAATGCCAATGGGAATCAAGTACCTGTCAATTGCGTCCTGTACAACCACGACACGCTCCTCGTTCCACGCCTTGGCTGTTTCACTAAAGCCGTCTGAAGAAAAGGCATCCACAAGTCGGTTCATGAATACCTGCTTGACGTCGCTCGGCAATGTAACTGAAACCGTCACAAGGAGCTCCGCCTCTGCAGCGAGGATGTTCAGGTACTGTGTGGATCGGAGCATCTCCGAAACCGGCTTGTTCGAGAGGTATTTAAAGTTCTGAAACATATCGGTTAGGCAGCTTTATATAGTCGTCACATAGCCAACCTACGTAGTATGTGTGATACTCGTCGATCTTGTGCTTTCCTCGCTCGGTTGGTGAAACGGAGACTTGGGCAGCTTCCTTGAACAGTTCCCTCACATGTCGCCGAAGCAAAGGATCAGCACCCAGTTCAGTCGCGATGATCATGTGAGCTTGACGAAGTAGCTCTTCGGAGGGAATCGCCTTCAAGGGATCAGGGTCGGAAAAGCGCTCCGCATAGGCGACGGGAGGTAACTCATTATCCTCCACGAAGTGCACGTTGTGACCTTTAGACATGAAATTCAGAACAATCTCGTGAGATTTGATTCCGAAGCCCTGTAATTGGTATTTGGTTCGGTGAGTTTTTTTACTACACTATGTGTTCAGGTGACCGCACACACCTCGGCAAGAGTCGACACAATGCTCTTTTTGGCGACTTCGTATGCTGAAATGCGACTAGGGAGTTTATGCTTCTTTGTCTCGCCTTGGTCCTCATCATCGTGGAAATGCATTTCAAAAGGATCCTTCTTCCTATCCTTGTACTTCAACCCCAGCCACTGCGTGACGTCCACAACAGCCTCGACGCTGTCCATGTTCGTCCTCAGGTGCTCTTCGTAATACTCGTCCCGCACACTAAGTTTTTCGTAAATCCCGTGTAACGCCTTTTGCCTCTGGCACAAGGAGCGGAACTTCTGCCCGAGAGCATAAATGCGCCACAAGTCATCCTGGTTGAGTAGCTCGACTCGCGGCATGCGCTGGTCCTTCGGGTTGAAGTAGGAAATGAAGTCTCGACGATGGGCATAGATGTAAGGCACCTCCAGACTCTGTATGAGCAGGAATTCGAGTGCGCGAGTGACGGCTTCAACGAGCTTCCCAAGAAGGTGGTAATACCGACCGTCGCTCTTGAAAAAGTCGCGCTCTTTCGCACCCCCAAGACGTGGAGTAACCCAAGATGCGGCATCAACACATTCAGCCTGAGTGAGAATATCAGGGAATGACATGGTGATACTAGGGGACAATGTAGAAGTGGCGAGCTGCATTCGCTCAGGTACGTCTTGAGCGCGAATAAGGTCATCGTCCTCCGTAAGTAGACGAGCTCGAATCTCCGAGGGTTCGAATACCTGGAAACTTTGAGCACAGAACAGAAGTGAGGGAAACAGAAAATTCTCACATCCTGATACTTCATCTCAGGCTTCGACGCCTCATCAAGCATGGTCTCATCCTCCTCATCGACCAACGCCCAGTCATAATCGTGTCCGTCGCCGAAAACGTCGTGGATCTCATCCCATGCGCTGCAAAGAAAGATGAATAATCACCCTGTCAAAGATAGGAATGCGCCGTACTTAGCGTCTATGCCAGTTAGCTCTGGTCGACTTTTCAAAGCCTTCCTGCGCTCCAACTCGAGCCTCCTTCTCTCCCTTCTCCTTTCCTCCTTCTCCTCCTCCGCCATAGCACCTGCTCCACCCTCCTCATCGTCCTCATCATCAATAAAGTCGTCCATGTCCATATCCTCATCCTCGTCACGGCCGCCCGCGCGGTCATCATCCCAGATGTTTTGAATATCTTGAATGGTGCGTGCTCCAATGATATTGTCTTCGTCGAGGTCATCATCGGACGACTCGACAACGCCTTTGCGCTTAGAAGACACCACTCCCTCTTCGTCAGAACCAGAGTCACGCCCACGCCGAAGACGTGTAAGGTGTCGAGAACGGCCTATGCGCCCGCCTGTGTTCTCCTCGAGCAGCTCGAGATCTTCCTCATCAAGGTCCTCGTCCTCGTCCACTTCACCTAAGCATCAGAAAAAGGCATTAGCTGGAGCTCCAAAACCTTTGTCGCTACCACACTCACGTCTGCGGTGTTTGTGCCTGTGCTTGTGCTTCCTCCTCTTTCTGCGCCTCTTCTCCTCCTCGTCCTCTTCCTCTTCGTCTTCATCCTCCTCATCTTCGTCAACAATAAAGCCTTCGCGAACGCGGCGGGCAGCTTCTTCGTCTTCCTCCTCTTCCTCGGAGCTGTCGTCCGAGATATTCTTGCCTTGTTCAATCTCCTCGCCCTCGCCCTCCTCGGCCCCAACCTTGTCATCCTTCACTTGCAAATTGTCGATGTCGAGCATATGAGGATCGTCACTCAGCATCATATGCGCATCTATGTCCATATTCCCGGCCTCAGTAGCGAAGGACATGGCGAGGAATGAACAAGCAGAGGAATGACTTTCGGAGGCTGGAGAGATCTAGGGAGTTATGTCAGGTTCATCTTTGGCTAAGACTTCTCACACTTTCCATCACGTGACTTTAGCGCGCAGCATGATTTGCACGACGCAATGGAAAGAAATTTGAGAGTGAAGTACGTATTATTATTAGGAGCAGCTATTCTATAGTATAAGGAAGAATATTAAATACTAAATTTCATGTCCGGCTACCCGTCCGCTTTGCTGACCCTGGCCCTTTTCTACCCATCCTATTAATTCCCTCATTCTCTGCACATCCACAACGCCTTCCACAGAGTCTTCCTGTATGACCTTACATATCGCTTCCGCAATGTGATCAACATGTATGGGAGGTACCGTCATCGCGTTTGCGATAGAAGCCAGTGGACTGGGGTCAAGGTCAATTCCGGTGGGATTTGTAGACACAGAAGACGAAAATGCAGAGTTGAGCGCGCGCAAGACGCTCGATGGCGTCGGCGCCCCCTTGGGTGCGGCACGATGGAGGGTGGAGGAGAGATCAAGTAGAGTAGCGATAGGTGTTGTGAGTGGCCGGTAGTGCGAATGGTACACGAGACCTAGGAGAAACACAAAGCAGGTTAATTCCTCTGTATGGCCGCAGCCGATATGCAATTAATCTAACGGGTACCCACTGGGTCGGATGAACGCCGCGCGGAGATCAGGCCGTCCACTTAAGAGCTCGCCTATCCCGCGCTCTGCCTCGCGCTTTGTTTCGATATAGCGTGTAGGGACGAGCGGCCTAAAGATGTCCTCCGCCGAAACGTATATGAACGGCTTGCGTGAAACAGCGGCAGACGATCCCGAGTCCTCGACCACTTTGCCGGAGGACGCGGATGCGAATGCTTCACATACTGCCAAGGCTTTATGCGAAATTGCATTGGTGATCAAACGATGATGAGACCAATAATTGCCAAGCTCACCGGCGTCTCTGTTCAGCACCTCGTACGATCCTCTCCGTGCACCTTCATCCAAAGGGTTGCCCGCTCCTGACCCATTCAAACTCTGAAATAAACTCGCAGCGACACCGAACGGGTCCCCTCGTCTAACCGCATCCTTATATCCAGAATCCTCAAGCAGCGTGCCGAGCGTGTGCACAACTGCCGTGCTCCCCGGGAGCAGCATCGCGTACGACGCTGGTGCCAGAGCATCAGCGGCAAGCCAAGTCACCTGCATTCATGACGAAAGGAGAGGGCGTAGAACAGTTATATGCAATTACTGAACATGAACAATGTGATGAATAGGAACCTTCTGAGTCCAGGCGGGCGCGTGGCCCTTCGGCGTCCTGAAGGACCTCCCGGAAGTACTGCAGGTGACGATGTCAGAACCGTTGCTCCTTTATTAAAAAAAGAGAGCCGTGCCTGATGCTTGTGACATTCATTCCGCGGGCCAGTGCTGCTTTACACACGGCGGAGCCTGTTGTTCGGGAAACAGAAACATACAGGATTTTGCAAGGAAGTTTAGTATGTATGAAAAATATAGACAAACGAGCGTACCGACAAACCCATTGCCTCCTACCACGAGGATGTTCTGCATTTCTGGGATGTATTCCGCGACGGGTAAGCAACAGTGTAGCGGGTAGAATCGAGTCTTGTGTGCACGTTGTTCCAAACAGAGTCAGCCGTGCACTTTGAAGAAAGCATGACAAGTGAATACATACATCGCTTTCTTCTGTTTTCTACAATGTGTTTTATTCAGACGTACTCATTTACCAAGGACAGTAGCAGCACGGTAATCAGGTCTAGTCTTGAAACCAAGTTTAAGACGACCCATATCCCCCGGCCCCAGAATTTTGGTCACGTGAGATTCAGAAGACCAACGCCCCCGCAGGATCGCAGTACAATCACCGTACAGCTTCCTAAACTAAATGCACAAATCCCAGGCAATACGACGGGGCCCTGACCATTATTGCTCATTGTCGGAGTTGTATCATTCTATTTTATCACACAGCGATTCTATTTCACGACCAGAATCCCCGGATGTGCAGACCAGGCTACACTTCCGAGGACCCACTTAGCGTGTATTGTAAGTACAGACAGATACGACAGAGCTACGCATGCGTAGCTAGACCTATACAGCCACCAGGGAGAGGGAGCGATCGACAAACCCCCTTTTTTTCACAAGAAGAGAGACGAAGTGACTTGCACTACGGATGAGAGAGAAATTGACCAAGAGATAAGAGAGGAAAGCGGATCGCCGGGATCGTCATCTAGACAAACTCCCAGGAGACTGGACACGTAGTCAGCGCTGAAACACTATCAACTTATAAAATTGTGTACTCACTAGGGACTTCACCAGTGGACTCTGCCGCGATCTTGTCGAACGCTCCAGTGGAGAGATCGATAGAGTCTGCATTCTTGCATCCAGGGCACGCATCGGCAATCGTGACCGTCACCGATTTGTTATTGTCGGTGTTCGTGATCTTCACCTGTTTTCCACAGAGCGGGGACACCACACTGGTATCGCCGTAGCGGGCGATATCTGAAGGGCAGATTAGAAATCGTCAGTACGGAAGATGCATAGAATACGGATGGCCAAAGCATACCAATAGCAGCAATGAGGTCAGAGTCGGAATGGAGTATACCACAAGCGCCCTCGTTACCGCCTTGATAGAAGAACGTAGCGCTAAAGCGAGGAAGTCAGGATCCTGGGTGTAGCATTGAATTTGATATTTCTTCTACTCACAATCCGTCGGTAAAGGTCTGAGAAGAGCCAGTAGAAGAAGGCGCCCTCGAGGTCTTTGAAGACGTGGGGTGAACGGAAGAAGAGTGCGTGGAGGTGTGCGTGGAAGTATGCGTGGTTGAGGAAGCCTCAGACGAAGTGGACGACGGGAGGCGCGTGGACGAGACAGAAGAAGAAGCAGGCGTAGGGGTGGGCGTGGCGGACTCGCCGTCGTCGTCGCAGTCCTCATCGTCGTCGTCGTCGCCGTCATCACTGTCACAGTCATCGCCATCATCACTGCCACCAGAAACATTGACGGTTCCGGTGCTCGAGCTCTGAGGCGGATCATCCGGAGTGGTCACGGTCGACGTGGGCTCGGCTGATGCGGCCGAGATCGAAGCCGACGCGGACGGGGTGCACTCCGAGGGACGAGACGAAAGACTCTGGTTACTCTGAAAGAGAAAGGACATGAGTTTGGAGGGGAAGACGCGTAAGCTGAGAAGACAGGGAGACAAGGGCCTAACGACGTACCAGGAGGGGATGGCAGCACTCATCGAAAAAGGCCTTTCCATGCTGGAGCTCGCAACCAAGAGCGAGATAACGAGTGTGATACGTTTGGTAGTTCTGCAAGGCCAGGTCAGTACTGCAAAACAGCAACGATGCGACGTGCAAGTTTACAGACCTCGAGACCAGACCACCAGTCGGAGGGAGTTTCCTTCCTCGGGACAACGCGAGCAGTAGCGACAGCAGCAACGAAAAGAGCAACGAGCGTCTTAGAGGCAAACATTGCGAGAAGTGGATAAGGCGGAGTGCGTGAGCGGAGGTGGGTTGTTAACGTTGGGTGTAGAGACCGGTGAGGACGAGAAGTCCAAGAGAGCGACTATTTGAAGGAAAGGCGAGTATATGCACTGCAAAGAAATGAGCCAATAAGACGAGGGGAGCGGCAACGGCGGGGCGGCGGGAACGAGGGTGCAAAAAAGAAAAGAAAAAGAAAGAAAAAAAGGGAGGGAAAACCTACCTGGAGCGGGTGCACAGACGGAGGGCGGGAGGAGGAGAGAGGATGACGGCGAAAAGAAGGGGCGTAAATTCCCAGCGGACAAGAGCGCTGCCCTTATAACGGCCGCACCGCCACATTATATTGAAGGCATGTGAGATAAGTCGGGGCCGTTCTCACACTGGGCTCGACACTCCTCGGCTCGCGTTGCCGTGTTCGGTCTTGAGGGTGCATAAATTTTATAAAATTTAACAATACCACATGTGCAAATGCAGTCTAGACCGTCCCGGCCGTCACCCGGACATCCGTACAAGCCGAACGGGGGACCGGGCGGGGCCGGACTGCTGACTAATTCTCCGACTCCTATGTTCTTAATTTAGACGTCACAGCATGCGGTCACAGTACAATGCGTCACGTAGTCACCCGTTGCCAGTAAGCCTGTGCGCGCCCAGGGCACCGAGGCTGCGCCTTACGACTTCGATACGTTCGTCTCGCCGGACACGCCACATTTACATCATGGCAAGCAACTCGCCATTCGAAAACCCCTTTGAATCGTCGCATTCACTTGATGAAGACCCCTTTAACGACCCAGTATCGACCAATACACCCCCCAAGTTCGACCCGGCGCATGCAGATCGCGTTGCTGAGCTTGAGAGGCGCGAGGCCCAGCTCAGGGTTCAAGAAGAGAACCTGAGGAGAGAGCAGGAGCGAGTCGGAAATATGAGGCGAAATGGACGGAATAACTGGCCCCCTTGTGCGTCTGCTTTACTGTTCCAAGAAACCTTGTGACAGTTCTGAAGATGTCTGTTACTGCCTTTCCCAGTCTTTCCCCTCATATTCCACTCCATCAAAGACGAGATACCCGTTGATTCGCAGCAGCTGGTCGACCGCCTGTATAAGTTGTGGCTGGTCCTGGCACTCACGCTGGTCATAAACATGGTTGCTTGCATTTTTGTCCTGGTCTCAGGCTCGACTGACGGAGGGCGTGACTTGGGGTCTAGCATAGGGCAAGTATAATTCTTGATTCTAATGGACCTCTGTGCTTACGTGTTTACGCATATACAGCTACATCCCCGTCATTGGTATTCTGTCTTTCCTGCTTTGGTACAGGTAAGCTCGTCTTCATCTCTAGCTATCCCGGATGTGCGAATTAACCCCATGAAGACCAATCTACAATGGATACATGAAGGCAAGTTGCGTTGCTTATATCTAGTGATATATTTTCTTAATCCCTATCACCATTAGGAGCAGGCCCTTTACTATTGTGCGACTATTACTACAATTTTTCGCGGATATTGTCTCACGGAATACCCTTAGACTTTTATTTCTTCTTCTGTGGTTGGCACCTGGTGTTCTCCATCTATATGTGCGTGCCTGGTTCTGTCCGCTGCACTTCTTAGTCTTTTACGAAAGCATTATAGGATTATCGGCATACAAGGGTAACCGGTCTACTACACGTTCTTGTGCGGTAGGATTGACTCCCGCTTTTTTAGCACCGGCTCTGCTGGAATTATTCAGACGGTCAGTATGTACTCCACCGGGCATATTGCAGCCGGCGTACTGGGAACGATTGCAACCGTTGGATGGGTTATTCAAGGTTTTGGCAGCGCGTTCTATTACCGTCAGGTCGGCAACAGTTTTCGTTGAGTAAATCCGAATCTAATTTTCTGTTTAGATCTGGCAGCACCACAACGCCCAGGGACATACATTCAACGGCGTATGCGCACTCTTAAAACGCCTCCTAATTATATTACTGATCTATCCCTCTTACAGGCAAAGACGGAGTTTGCGACACACTGGGCGAAGAGGTCCGTTACAGGCTAAACGCTGAAATGATATGTACACCGCACAATTTCGCTTTTTTCATCTGTTGTCCTACGTACCAAGGACTCGTACATCACTATGTACCCACCGTATGGAAAGATAATGTGGATTTATACATAATTTGTTGTGACGGACATAGTAGGATGGTGGTACAAAATCTCTCGGAGACAATCCAAATAATCAAATGAGAGAAACATGCTTATTTAGGCGTCACATAAGAAGATAGATGTGCATGTTTTAGACTTTAGCTCCTCCACACCTATGCAAACGTCAATCCTACTGCGGCGCAAATATTATTACATAACGGTAAATCATCATCAATATTTAATGCTGTCAATAATTGCCACTCCCTCTCTCTTCCCTCTCTCTCTCTCCTACCATCTTGTGGGTCTCAATACCGTTTCTGTAACGGTAGGCAGAAACGCCTTCACGTTTTCGAATCCCCTCTTTTCCCCGGCCTCTGCATTTATATTATTAACTCAACACTCACCAAAACTATATCTCCCAACTCCGCATACAACCTCCTTCATTACTACATCCGATAAATCCTCTACCCACACGAGCAATGTAACATACGGTAGGATAGCAGCTGCATAGGCCGTAAACGGTATAAAAATGGAATTCATCATCGTTATAAGAGTCGCCATGCACTGCGATATAGTCGTGGCTGCGTCACGTGGATTCTTGTCGGAGTCCCAATCGCGGTTATCAAGCTATGAAGACCGGCTCGGTCTTTGTTTTCTACAACCATCATCTCTTTCTAAAGGTGGGTTGCTGCTCAAGTTGTCGATGCATCCGCTGTTGCCAACTATAACTTGTACTTTTGCTGATTTTGCAATGCTTTCTTTCGCGAAGAAAAAAAGACTCTTTTTATCTTTAAAAAACTCAAAAAAAAAAATCCAAAATCTCAGTTGTCGCCTTGTTGTCTCCTGTGTGAGTGTCAACGATCGTAACCTCCGTGATTTTTGCTTGTGCTTCTGTACTAATTGGTCCATGTCCTTCCCATTGCACGGACGCTAAGTAATTACAGAAAAGTCGCAAAGCAGTAACGACCACCGCCGTCTCCTAAATTCCCAGAAAACTCAATTTTTTTCGACGAAGAAAAGCATCAAAATCCGATCGCCATGTCCGCCGCTGTTGCTGTACCTCCTCAGGAGCATGTCCAGGTGTCTGCTCAAGATGCCCCCGCCCCGCAGGTTGTTCCTGCTGCCCCCGTCCCCGCGCCGGCGCCCGCCCCTTACAGCGCCCCGCCCAGCTCCGGTGCATCGACGCCCTCTGCCTCGCTCTACGTCGGCGAGCTGGACCCGACCGTCACTGAGGCCATGCTGTTCGAGATCTTTAATATGATTGGTCCCGTTGCCAGGTGCGTGTCGTGAGGCATTGCTGGAAAATTTCATCTCGGCTATGCGAATAATGCGCTCATGGCTCATCGATGGCTTTTTACGTTGTTCAGCATTCGTGTCTGCCGCGATGCCGTCACTCGCCGCTCACTTGGCTATGCGTACGTCAACTACCTCAATGCCGCTGATGGCGAGCGTGCGCTTGAGCAGCTCAACTACTCCCTTATCAAAAATCGCGCTTGGTGAGTTGCGCCACTACCTGACTCTGTGCCGAGTCGAGATGGAACGTTTTTTCAGCCGCATTATGTGGTCTCAGCGTGACCCGGCTCTGCGAAAAACTGGTCAGGGCAACATTTTCATCAAAAACCTTGATGAGCAGATCGATCACAAGGTTTGAAACTGGCACTTGATGAACCGATAAATGTCTCAATTACGGTCTTTTTTGTACGTCAGGCTCTTCATGATACGTTTGCCGCATTCGGCAACGTGCTTTCTTGCAAGGTTGCAACGGACGAGGCCGGTCGCTCCCGCGGCTTTGGGTTCGTCCATTATGAGACCGCTGAGGCCGCCGATACCGCCATCAAGGCGGTCAACGGCATGCTTTTGAACGATAAGAAGGTCTACGTCGGTCATTACATTTCCAAGAAGGAGCGCCAGGCACACATCGACGAGCAGAAGGCTCAGTACACGAACCTTTACGTAAAGAATCTCGATCCTGAGGTCACTGAAGAAGAGTTTTTGGAACTTTTCAGTAGGTATGGCAAGGTCACGTCAGCGGTCGTCCAGATGGACCTTGACGGCAAGAGCAAGGGCTTCGGGTTCGTCAACTTCGAGGGCCACGAGGGCGCTCAGGCAGCGGTCGAGGCTCTCCATGACAGTGAACATAATGGCAGGAAGCTCTTCGTTTCTCGTGCCCAGAAAAAAGCCGAGCGCGAGGAAGAGCTGCGCAGGTCTTACGAAATGGCAAAGATGGAGAAGTTGAGCAAGTACCAGGGCGTCAACCTCTACATCAAGAACCTTGAGGACGACATGGACGATGACAAGCTTCGTACGGAGTTCGAGCCTTTCGGCGCGATCACTAGCTGCAAAATCATGCGCGACGAGAAAGGCGCGTCCAAGGGCTTCGGTTTCGTCTGCTACTCTTCGCCTGAGGAAGCAACGAAGGCTGTTGCCGAGATGAACAACAAAATGCTCGGAACGAAGCCCCTTTACGTATCTCTTGCGCAAAGACGTGAAGTTCGCAGGCAGCAGCTCGAATCGCAGATTGCACAGCGCAATCAAATCAGGATGCAGCAGGCTGCTGCTACCGGCGTTCCGGGTGGCTACCTTAACGGTCCGATGTACTACCCTCCTGGTCCAGGAGGGTTTGCGCCTCAAGGCCGTGGCATGATGGGCTATGGTGGTCCGCAGCCAGGCATGATGCCTCCGCGTCCGCGCTACGTGCCTAATGGCCAGAGTATGCCGATGCCCCCGTACGGGCAAGCTCCTCAGGGTTACGGGCCTGTCCCAGGTTACAATCCGCGTGGTGGACCCCGTGGACCTGGCAACGCGAGCCGTGCTGGCCCCGGTGCCTCCCCTCCGGGTCCGGGCGCGCCTCCTCTTCGTGGTGGTCCTGCCGTACCCGGCCCCAACGGTGCGGGTCCACGTCCCGCTGGTCCCCCGGGTCCCGGTGGGATTCCGAACCGCGCACCACCGGCTGGCGCGCCTGCCGGTCGTCCGCAGAACTACACCAAGGGTGCCGCTGTTGCTCCTCGTGACACGCCTGGTCAGCCTGCCGCGCCCGCGCCAACGAGCGCAGATGCTATCCCCGAGCCAGATGTACCGTCACTCAACACCCAGGCGTTGGAGAACGCGTCGCCCATGGAGCAGAAGCAGATGCTTGGCGAGATACTCTACATGAGGATTGCACCGTACGTTCTTTTCTCGGCACTGTAACGCCCTTACACTGATTTTTATCTACTTCAACTAGAATCCATCCGGATCTCGCAGGCAAAATCACCGGCATGCTCCTCGAGATGGACAACGCGGAGCTTCTCAACCTCGTACACTCGCCAGATGCGCTGAACGGCAAGGTTAATGAAGCGCTCGCCGTCTTGAACGAATTCTCGCTCAAGGAGAGCACGTAAACTGATCTCGACCTCACTATATTCCCCACTCACCCACTCCCTCACCCATCCTTTTGAACGAGTCTTGTAGGAGAGAATTGATGTTGTCGGCGTTTCTATGTCCAGCCGTTGATGCGCCCAGGCCGCTTTTCGGTGCCATGTAGTCAGTGCTCATGTATGATGTTTGGCGGTGGTCGTTCCTCTTTGTAGCTTTACAGGAACAATTTAAGGCGTTTCAACTGATATAGGGGAGCTGAGTCGGACGGCCTGTTTTGAGCTTCGGTACCTCAGCTTTTTGATGACTTAGGTACGTACGCGAACCGACGTAAGTGAATGCAAGAGGCAGCGACAGAGTTTTATTGCAATGACGGTGTGAGAGCGTATACAGTAGACGAATTACACAAGAACAACAAGACAACGACTACGACAGCAACCGGGTCGACTAACACTACGAACAGCAGACAAAGAGAGCGAGTTTGTTACATAAGAAATGGGAGCATTTACAGGGTCAACGAAGTCGGCGGGTGCGGCGGCGCGGTGGCGTCCATGAGGTGACCTTCCTTGCTTGACTCACGTGGACACATGAGTACGGGCGTGTGAGAGGGTAATACAGGTCTTGTTGCGCGTCCTCAATCAGGATCTTGACGCGAAACTCGGACAAACCATATGAGAGGAATAAGGGCCGGACAGCAGGGACTAAATAGTCGTGCTCCATCCACGCGTACTGCGCAACCGTTAGGAGACCCAAGTCTGCGTATATAAAAATTGTAGCTCCCGTTCAATAGTCGACCCTCGCGATAATACATCCTGGACTCACCCTTTGGCCAGAAGCCGACGGGGACAGTTGCCTCCTGGGCGACGATGTCGTCGAACGCGCCCGTCGCGCGAAGGAGGCTCCCGAGACGCGTTGGTACGGTTGTGTCGATATGGTTGCCTGCGAGGCAACGGCGGTATTGTTCCCAGAACGCATGCCAGCCGGGTGCACCACCGCGAGGACCGGCCTCGATCGGCTGTTTACCCTCAGAGAGAGGTTTAATTTCACTCTCGACAAGAATGACAAGCCCGCCTGGGCTGAGGATGCGTGCTACCTCCTCAATAAATAGAGGATAGTTTTTCATCTGAAGAACAGTAGCTTAGTATTAGAAGGGGGGGGGGGGGGGGGAGATGTGAAGTACTTACGCCTGTGTGGACGCAACGTGCGTGCACGACATCGAAGTATTCATCCGGATACGGATTGAGTTGTGCATCAAATAACTCAAACCTGAAGACACGTCGTCAAGAAGTGTGCGACACTCGAGGTCGTGGCACTCACTCGCAATTCGGCGGCACCATCCTGTTCGGAGAATCAGATTAAAATGGCGAGCTATAAAGAAACAGGAATGGACCTACTCTGGTTGAATGGGAGCCAGGTCAACGCCTATAACCTCCACGTCGGGGAACTCGTCCGCGATCTGTATGGCCCTAGAGCGCCCAATCAACTCTGATAATCTACAGAAAAAGAGTCAAGAGAACTCACCACAGCCCGCTCCCCGTTCCAATGTCTAAAACCCGCCTCCTCCTGTCCGAAGGAGCATTGAGGACCTCCTCTATCGGGCCGACATGGTTCTTGTCGCCCATGACCATGTACATCATTTTGTGGAAGTACTCTTGACGCTGCATATGGTTGGATGTCGGTGGGCGGCGGAAGCAAATTGCGGGGGGATAAGATCGACGCGCACCTTGACCTCGTCCTGGTCTGCAGGTAGCTGGTAGACGGGCTGCATGGTGTTGAGCTTGCGACCATGCACCTCGCGAAAGAGTGTTTCTGCAATCTCGGGGGTGACGATGTACGTATAGCTCTCGTCGTCGGGAGAAGCTGATGGTCTGCTGGCCGTCGCGGGCATGTCGGCCACGATAGGCGCCGGCGCACTCCCGGCCTGGCTCGTGCCCGCCGCGGCAGCGGCCGCAAGTTGTGCACCGGAATTGTAGGTAACACTGGCGTATCGTGCATCGTCCTCGCCAGGCCCGCCATCGTCGACTTCATCGTAGTATCGTTTTGGCATGGCGGACGGAGGGAACAGGTGGGGAAGGGCCTGGGATGGCAGTGACTACTTATAGCAGGGGGTGTCCTCGCGCGACAAACACATGGCGGCCGTAGTGCGCCTCGAACTTAACCTTATCGCTGAACTTACGCCGTCCAGCGCGGTGGTACACATATATTCAATTCATTCATTCGTTACAAACAGCAGTCCATATACACAACATACTCTTAGCCACTAAGCGACGTACTTGATATCGTGCACGAGCACAACTCGAGTCGACTCCCCCGACCACCCCCGGTTACTGCTCGCTGTTACCATAAAACGTGCGGCGGGGTCAATTACTGCATGGGAAAGAGTATGCACAATCAGAACACAATGTGCGATTGCGTAATATGAAAAAAAAATGAGGATAAGAAGACGAAGCAAGGCCATACGTACGCATTTGCGAGATAATCCCACCGTGGTGCCCGGGAATGATCTTAAATGGCACACCAGACCTCCCGCGACCACCTCCCTCAGTCTCCACCGCTTCGCTCGCATTCCATAACCGTATGTTATCGTTTGACGCCCTGTGAGCATTGACATCACGTGGTAAGAAAGCGCGGGTTGTTCTGTTAGCTGAGTTGCGGAGTTCCGCTTAACAGACTCAACTCACACTGCAATGTGGCGCCCGTCCGGGAACGCGGCGACGCATGATACCGCACCAGAACTAATGGGATTTCGGAGCGTTTTGAGCAGTCGTGGCACACCACTAACACTCTGACCAAACTGCCGGGTGTCCCACACGTCCACGGTGCAATTACGTCGTCCCGCATAGATTTGCCCACCATCTGCGGACCAACACACCTATTCCACGGCGCATTGGTCCTAGCATGTGAGCAAAAGACGTAAAGCTGGGCGGATCGGACAAGAGAAACACCGCACCGAGACACACCAAGGCGGTGTCTTGCTATTCGTTTCCAGCCGTCCAACGCCTTTACCTGGGGTATTTACCCGCTGGTCCCACAGGACAATTGACCCATCAATCGACGCTGTCATAAGAACATCAGGGGAAAATGACCCATAACTTGTGGAGTCGAGAGTGGAAGGACCACGCGAGTAGTTTATCGTAGAGCTTCCTACGGTTGCCGCGGCGCTTGTTGGTTGCGCGCTGGTCTTTGCCGGTGGAAGGGCGGCTTTTTCGTCGTCCTCCGGTTCGTCGTCAAACAGGGGGTCATACGACGCCTCAGATTTAACGTCATCGTCCCGCACGTTTGTTCCAGAAAGTGGCTGACCGGCACCGATACTCATTGATGATTCCGTCGGCAGAGGGAGAACAGGCCCGACAGGGCGGACTGCAACAACGGCTACCTGCGCTCCTGTAGAAGTGAACTTCCGGACTTGGTGACCGGTGTTTAAATCCCATTGCTTTTACTTTCCGTCAGCGCCACTGACAACATCTTTAGGGGAAAAGAGAAACTCACGTACACATCACCGTCCCAACCAGCACTAAAATACCCCATTTCATCATGTTGCAGAGCTAAGGAAGATACATGACCACGGTGGCCGTACATGGCGGTGATGAACTGTCCCGGTTCGTGACGAACGGTAAATAGATTAATATGACCTCTCTGTTTGTTAGCGATTCGAATGAGTATGATTCCGCGATGAAAGCACATTGTCACCAACCTCTGTTCCACCAAGTGCCCATAGCGCATCAGAATGCATTGCGAGACTCGTCACTGGTGACCTCGTATGATCCTCCACTACGGCGTCCGCGCCAAGAGGTGCACCAGGATTCTCCCACCACAGTCTCAAGTGACCCGCCTTCATTGTTCCTTCGACGACAGCACAATGCTGGCGTTGAGGCGCGGTAAGGAATGTCTTTCCATTGACGGCAGTAAAGACATCGTAGTCGCGTATGTATCCATCCTGTGAACCCGTGAGCATGTGGGTCATGCACATAGATGCGGCAAGAGAATGTGTAGGCTCCGGATGCGCTATGGCACATATTGCTTCGACGGTGTAAGAGCGAGGGTCCTTTTTGTTTAAGAGGATGTTGAGGCGTCGACGGCGAGCTGGCGATATGGAGCGCTCCCGCTGCTCGGGTGTCCGTTCTGCAACGCAGTGAATAAATGCTATTGAACTTGTAAGTGTCTGACGCACCTTTTGGAGGCCGAACACGCGGGTCAGAAGGCACCTGCGTCGGTGTGGTCGGGAGTGTTCCTTGCGACTGTCCATGTGCCGATGGGTGTGAAGACGACTGTAGAGGCACGACCTCCTTCTGCGTAACCTCCAAACTCTCCTCGTCTTCATCGTCGTCGTCATCATCATCATCTTCCCCCTCTGCTTCCTCGTCCTCAGAGCCGGACTCCTAGTAGCCGGAATGAATTATTGAGCTGTCGGCTGAAGAACGGCGCACCTTGACGCACCTCGCCGTGCTCGGTTCCATCATCCGCGTTGTCGTCGGCGTCAAACAAATCGTCGTCGTTCACTTCGTCAGCGTCGCTGCTACGCCCGTCGAAATCAAATACGTCGGTTGCCTCGACCTCATCCTCCGACTCGCTGTGCGCCATCGCGGTCGGGGAGTCAGAGTTCGGGAGACGCGCCTCCTCAGTGCACTGAAAAGGGAATAACGCACGTGGCTGGCGGTCAGTAATCGCGGGGACGAAACTATCCGGGCTGCTAGCTACACCGACGACGACAACATGGTTCTCGCCGACTTGGGGCGCAAGCTCAACGCGGCGCTCTCGTCGCTCAATCGTGCGCCAGTGGTTGACGAAAAGGTCTTGCTTTTCGGCTTGCCAAGTTGCTCTGCAGACACTGATGTTCTTATTGGATACAGGTCCTGGACGCGCTGCTCAAGGAAATATGCGCTGCATTGCTGGAGTCGGACGTGAATGTGAAACTCGTTTCGCAGCTTCGACAAAAAGTCAAAGCAAAGGCGAAAGCTTATTTCGAATCGGGAGGGGACAGGGGAAAGGAGGCGAATCGCAAGAACGTGGTTCAAAAGGTGCAGGTCACTTCACCGAACAGGACACATTCCGATTCTAAAGCTGCTTTAAATCTAACTAGACTATTTTCGATGAACTTGTGCAACTCGTTGACCCTGGTGTCGAGCCCTATAAACCCAAGAAGGGCCATCCAAATGTCATCATGGCTGTTGGTCTTCAAGTGAGTGGGTCCACAGGGAATGGGCAGTATCGGTCCTGACAGAGTACAAGGGCAACGGAAAAACTACGACCTGCACGAAGCTTGCCGTATACTATCAGAAGCGCGGGCTCAAATCATGTATCGTCTGTGCGGATACGTTCCGTGCAGGTGCGTTCGACCAGACCCGCCAGTCCGCGACGAAGGCAAAGGTCGCATACTTCGGATCGTACACCGAGACGGATCCCGTAGCGATTGCCGCACAAGGTGTTGCGAAGTTCAAAAAGGAGCGGTTCGAGGTCATCATCGTCGACACGAGTGGAAGGCACAAACAGGAGAGCGAGCTCTTTGAGGAGATGGTACAGATCGGACAGGCAGTTAAGCCGGATATGACCGTACTTGTGCTTGACGCAAGTATCGGACAGGCCGCCGAGGCACAAAGTCGCGCATTCAAAGAGAGTGCGGACTTCGGTGCCATTATCGTAACGAAAATGGACGGACACGCAAAAGGTGGTGGAGCTATTTCTGCGTAAGTTTGCGGTAGCTTTTTAAGGTTGCTATCGCTGATCAGTGTCATAAAAATATAGAGTAGCTGCAACTCAAACCCCTATTATTTTTCTTGGCGTTGGAGAGCATCTCTCCGACTTGGATCGCTTCTCACCGCAGCCGTTTATTTCGAAGTTACTTGGTATGGGGGATGTGCAAGGTTTGATGGAACACATGCACGATTTAGCCAACGCCAATCCCGAGAAACAAAAGGAGATGGCGAAGAAACTCGAAGAAGGTAAACTCAGCATCCGAGATTGGCGAGAACAAATCCAGAATGTTATGAACATGTATGCATATATGCTCATCATACACATCTTAGAAAGCTGACGGAAAGTATGTAGGGGGCCACTGAGTAAAATTGCGTCCATGATTCCTGGACTTCCTCAAGACCTGCTCCAGGGGTCCGACGAGGAAGGATCGTCACGCATGAAGCGCATGATCTACATCACGGACAGCATGTCTGCTTCGGAACTAGATTCGGATGGAGCATGCTTCATGGTAACAGGAAAAGACGGGAAACCAGAAGGACTTACCTGGCGTGTTACGCGTGTCGCGCGTGGAAGCGGCACGAGTGTGCGTGAAGTTGAAGAGTTGCTGTGCCAGTATCGTATGATGGCGAACATGGCGAAGCAGGCAGGCGGGAAGAATGGCTGGATGCAGACGATACAAAAGATGCAGACAGCTGCGGGCGGCAAGGGGCGCGGTGCTAACGGTGCTCTGACGCCCGCACAGATTCAGGCAATGCAGCGTGCAATGCCTCCGGGCATGTTACAGCAGATGCAGCGCCAGATGCGCGGCGGTGGTGGCATGCAAGAGATGATGAAGGCGATGATGCGCGGTCAAGGAGGCGACCAGCTCGACATGGAAGAGATTCAACGAATGATGGGCCAAATGGGAGGTGGCATGGGCGGGCTCGGTGGACTTGGTGCTGGTGGCATGGGCGGTATGCCTGGTATGGCGGATATGCTCAAGATGATGGGTATGGGTGGTGGGGGTCGCTGAAGCAATGACTTACATTCTCACGAACGCATCTTGTATACTGTAGTGTACACTCCTCTTGCACTTAATTTATATTTCTAGTTTTCTTCGTCGGGGTCGGGAGCATATACGTGTTGTTACAAACGGAAAGATATACAAAAAAACTAATTATACATACAGGACATTGGACTGGTCAAGCACTCTTCTGAGCCCTTTTCCATTCCTTCTTCTGCGAGGACGCAGCTTTTTTGTTTCCAAACAAAAAGGCGGACGTATGTTTGTCTGCCCCCGTCTTCTTTGATATACGCGAAGTGCCTTCAAATAATATCTAGCAAGAATGGTTAGGCATTAAGTAGAGCAATGTGCTGTCTGCACACTTACAACCCAGAGGCCCCATAAGCCTACAATACCTGTGCAAATGCAGGTCAAAGAGGCTAGCGTGCTGACTGAGCTCGTGTTGTACGACACGAATGATGATAGAAGAGAGGCGCCAGTCAACGGTCCGAGGAGGGGGTGTCCCAGAGAATCACGCCGCCCGCGCGTTTCAAACGGCTCTTCGGATGGTATCTGGAGGGAAGCGAGACGGTGAGCCGGGTCGCTGAACATGTGTATTGAATTTACTCACGTAAAGAACCAGCGTTATGGCCAGAGCTAGCAGGAAGAAGGCAAAGTGTGTTGCGAGGAAACTCTCCAGCGGCGTGAGGGCCCTCTCAGCGAACTCAGCTGACACGGATAAAAACAGGAGAAAGCGAGGAAAGACCAAAAGTGGCAGTGAGACCAGAGTCAGCCTGCATTCATGGTGGTCAGGAATTCTAATGAAGAATTATCCGGAAGAGAACGCACAGCGACGCTGAAGCCCAAGCCCAGACCGCGACGGAGCCATCTCTGCTTTCAGAGTCATCCTGGGGGACTGGTTGGACTGAGCTTGTGTCCTCTTGCGCCTGCTCCCTCTTATTTTTTAGGTCCGTGAGTTCGATGTCTGTAGTCATCGTGGCTGCTGGTGAACACACAAGTTGCGGCGGAATCCGAAATAGCCACCCTCGAGCGCGTGCGCAGATCACGTGTCTCCACGCGTCATTTCATAACGCCCTCAACTCTCGACCCGCCGACAGACCGTTCATTACCAGCGTTTGTCTCCCCACGCACAAGCAGCACGGTAGCCGCGCGTGTCCTGGCATATTTCGCGCGGAAAGGACTTCTCGTCGTCAGCTGCGAGTGTCGCAGCCATGTCGTACAGAGAAGCGCGGCCTTCGACTGACCAAGGTACTTACTACCTTTCACATACACTCCGAACACCTCCCCAATGGACCGCTCACGCTCACGCTCACACGATTCCGATACAGAGGGTGCGCCCCTTTTGCGTGATCCAGATGATGAACATGGAGAGAACGGGACGTACAGGAGGCCGCGGAAGTCGTTTACCGACCATGTCAACGACATTGCGCGCGAGCCGCTCACCACGCTCACAAAGATCCTGCTTGTGTTCGCCTTGCTTTTGCTCCTGCTCACGTCTGTCTTTATTGGACTATTTGCCGGCGCGGAGCATAAGCTCGGCCAAGAACATGGCTCAAACCGCCCCCCTGTCACCAACACTGCTACTAAGACGCTTATCGGCACCAGCACGGTTTTCGACACCAGCACGGTTTTCGACACCAGCACAGTCGTTGATACTACAGTCACTGTTTCGACGGAGACTGCAACGGAGACTGCAACGACAACGAAAGTAAAGGCCACTACGGACGTTCAAACTACTACGGAGGTACAAACCACGACAAGGGTACAAACTACGACGGAGATCCAGACTACGACTCTGCTTCCGGAGCCTCCATTACCTGGACCCACAGGAAAGCCTGGCTCGGTATGGTTTTTTTTTTTTTGCAAATTTCTTCGAGTTTACTTTAATCCTGTCGTGCGCCGCTTTCTCCGCAGAACTTGTGCACATCATCCGAGTGTGTTATACTTTCCGCCGCTATTATTGAGAGTTTGGACGAAACCCAGGACCCTTGCGAGAATTTCTACGAATTCGCAAGTAAGGCAAATTATTTCCACCGTCCAAGGACACGGAGACTAATCCCGCTTCATTAGACGGGGGCTGGCTGTCAAAGAATGAAATTCCGTCAGGAAAGGGCTCCTACGGCTCGTTCGATATGGTATCTCAAGGAAACAAGCGCATAATCCGAAAGATCCTTGACCCTCAAACTGACAAAGTTTCGGTCGCAGACCCGTACGATGATGAAACTCTCAAGAAATTGAGGGATCTGTATTCCTCATGCATGAACGAGGATATACTAAACGATCGTGCGATCAAGCCGTTACAGGACGTCACCAATGAAATTCGGAATCTCTATAATTCCGACGACTGGAAAAAGATCAAAGCGGATGGACAGGATGTGCTGGATGAATCACGGCTCAGGAGTGCTTCGAAGCATGGCCTTACCGCGGCAATCTCATACATGCACTCGAGAGGTCCGTAATTGCTACCCTTAGAAGAACCTAGCATTGACTTGCTAGCTATGCAGGAATCGAAGGGCTCTTCAGCTTTGACATTGATGGTGACGTCGGTGTAGATCCGAACTTTATGACCCTTTGGTTCTCCCAACCCAGCTTAGGTCTTCCCTCGAAGGTCTGTGCCACTTTCCTGTATCACTTCATAATATTCATCTCCTCTGCAGGAATATTTCGAAGAGAAGGAAATTCGCGATCTGTACAAGGATACATTGGCACATATACTGCTCTCTCTCGGCAGTGACGACAAGGAATATGTCGTCCCGCAGGACGTGATCGACCGCGACACGGAGGAAAAAGTAAAGGTATGGCCTCCTTGGCCGTGGCCTCCGTGGGGAGATGATGACGACAACAACGATGATGATAAGGAACTGCCGAATAAAGACAAGGAGCGTGCAATTGCTCTCGCACGCGAAATCGTCAGGTTCGAGAGGCGCATTGCCGATGCATCACTAGACCTGTAAGCGTTCGTTCGTTTAATGTATTTAAATACACTCCTTATTTCTCATTTTAAAGTGAGGTACTTCAAGACCCTATCGCGACTTATAACCCCGCCGCGTTCGCCGATCTTGCTGCGCAGTTGCCACAAATTGATTTCCCGATGTATTTTTCCACATTTACACCGCGCAACTTCCCTGAGAAGGTTATTCTAACTTCGACGACCTATGCGTCATCGCTTGCATACATACTTGATACGACAGGCGCGGACGTTATTGAAGCATATCTTGTTACTCGTGCTGCACTGTCTCTTGCGCCATATCTCAGCCATGACACAGGCGTATGGCGCGCGAAGCGAACGCTTGAAGAAACGTTGCAGGGTATCCCTAAAGGTCAGGTGCCGGACCGCTCGGATTGGTGCGTACAGCGTGTTGAGGACGCGCTCGGCTTTGCAGCCGGGCGCTTCTTCGTCCAGGAGACGTTTGGCGGTGATAGCAAGGAAAAGGGGACGAAGGTCATAACGGGTAGGTTCTCAACCAAATGTTGATTGATTACAGCTCTAATGGAGTTTAGATATCATTGATGCCTTTAAGGAATCTCTTACTAACTTAAATTGGATGGACGAAGATTCCGCCACTGCTGCCGCTGAGAAGGTAATATCACACTTCGGTACTCATGCCAGTTGTTCTCACTTGTGTTCACTCCAGGCCGATGCTATTAGAGTCAAAGTCGGCTATCCTTTGTCGCCCGATACCAAGTCTGCGCGGTCAATCGCGCTCTATTATCGCTTAGTCCTAGTTGACAAAACCGAGTTTTTGGGGAGTATGGTCAACGCGCAGTACGTCGTCGTTTCACCTTTGGTTTGTCCATTTTTTCCTCAGTAACTTTTAACTTTTGAACAACAGGATCAGCGAGGAGTACAAGAAGTGGCAAACTCTTGGCAAGCAGCGTGATGTGGAATCGTGGATTTTCCCGCCGTCGATTGTAAACGCGTACTTCAATCCGCCTGCGAATGAGGTAGGTTCCCGCTTGCAAGTCGATCGTTACATGACTGGTTGACACTCGTATAGATCGTGTTCCCTGCCGGAATCCTTCGCCCTCCGTTCTTTTCGTACAAATGGTACATTCGCTTGTTTAAATATCCAAATCGAGCTGACCAGGGTGCTCAGGCCAGCTTACCTTCAGTATGGCGCATTTGGTATGGTTGCAGCACATGAGCTTACTGTACGTTTCTTTCGCGACCTCGTATCGTTAATTCCGGCTCAAAGGTTTCTCACCTCTTCCCCTGCTTTCTTCTTTAACAGCATGCCTTCGACTCCTCCGGCCGCCTGTATAACCAGCACGGCAAGCTTGAGCAATGGTGGACGGACGAAACGAGTAACGGATTCAACAAAATTCAGAAGTGTATCTCGAATCAGTACTCCAGTAAGTGGTACTCGCCTATAATTAGATTTCGCTATTCTAAATATGAAGTATAGATTATACCATTGATGATGGAAAGGGCGGGAAGGTGCACGTTAATGTGAGCTCGCTCCTCTTCCTATCACATTACCAGCACTAATCTTGTATTGTTTTCCGCTCGTTTAGGGAAACCTGTACGTCTCAACCAGTACATACGTCGAGGGGGGGCAGGAGAAGGGTACTGACTTCATCTGCTTCACAGTACCTCCGGTGAGAACATCGGCGACTCCGGACTTATTCAGGCGTATCGCGCTTGGTACGGGCAGTTCCACGCGTCGCTGCAACAGGGACGCGAGTACCTCCTCCCCGGACTGGACTATACACAGTATATTTCTTCCCTTTGCTCCCCTTTGGGTCGTGGTATCACGGGCACTGATGATGAATCTGTACATCGCCAATAGGGAGCAGCTCTTTTTCATCGGCTTCGGTCAAATTTGGAGTCAGATTATAAAACCTGCTGCAGCTGTGAGTAGCTGGTCTTCAAGATATACTGGCTTTTAAGTACTGACAAACGGTACTATTTTCTGAATACAGCTCCAGCGCGTTCGTACTGACCCACACTCGCCCAACAAATATCGGGTTGAAGGGACGCTGTCCAATATCCCAGAGTTTGCGGCAGCTTTCCAGTGTAAACCGGGCTCAAAGGTACATTGTGGTCGTCCTTTTATTAATGTAATGGTGGCTGACATCACGACTTATATAGCTCAACCCCCCGAAGGGGAAGAGATGCGTGCTGTGGTAGATGGAATTTAGGGAGAACTATATTTATTCACCGTCTCAAGTTCTGCCGAGTACGGTATTGTGTACCCAGTAATCAAATCCGGGTCGGATGGAATGCTAGTGAACAGTACAATTAATGCTCGTCCCTCGTCGCGTGAAAATTTGTTCTTTTTAATCCTGTTATGCAAAGTGCGTGAAGTCCGACTTTTCTGAAATCTGTATCGAAAATATTATAGAACACCCTTGGTGCTGGGCACGTCAGTACCGCCTGTCCGCTCGATAGCTTGTCGAATTGCGAGTGCTAATGCTTTAAATGCTGACTCCGCCCTACATGATTCAAATGAGTTCGTATGATCGATTGGTTTCACTGCACATGCACCACGCATACACGCATTGCATATATGCGCGTGCAGTGAGCAGAGCACTTACTTGTGATGGTCGTTCTCTCCGCGGAGGACATCGACGTGGAGCGTAACGCCCGCGGCCATTGCGAAAGAGTGGAACACGTGCGGGAGCATCTCCGTGGATAGGTCACCGATCTTCTCGCGCTTGAGCTGCAGCTCGGCTACGCAGTACGGGCGGCCGGATATGTCCAGGACTGCGCGCGAGAGGGCCTGGCGTGGGTCAAATCAGATGGTGAGGCCGGTAGGAGGGAGGGACAGAAGGGAGTAGGCACCTCGTCTAATGGTGCATGCCCTGTACCGTACCGCCTTATCCCGCGCACCTCGCCGAGAGCCTGCTTGAACGCTGTCCCGAGCGCGAGCGCGCTGTCCTGTGTGAAATGGCACGATGTTGGTTTTCTGTATGCATATACACAGTGCAGAGACTGTGTGCACGATGAATAAACTTATCTGCGGTGTGGTGATCATCTATCCACAGATCGCCCTTGCACTTCATCGTCAGCGACATCCCGCCGTGTTTCGCGAGCGCATTGTACATCTACGAGCACAGATAATCATAGTTAGTAAGATTGGTAAAGAAAAGAGGACATAACGCACATGGTCGAGGAAGCCAATGCCCGTGGAGACCTCAATGGTCTGCTTGACACCGGAGGCAGGCGACCAGTCGAGGTCGATGGACACCTCTATCTGCGTCTCGTTGGTGTTTCGCGAGATCGATGCTTTTCTGTTATTGTCCATTTTGTGGTATCTGACGAGGTAAAGACTAGAGCTGCAGATTTTGAGAGAGCAAATCACGAATGGCTACCACGTGCAAAATGCGCGCGCATTGATTAGTCACGTGCAGCGTCTGACTCTGTGTGCAATGTACTTTCCAGGCTTATTATAAGTGGTTCCTCCCCGCCGATGTATATAGCGCGGCGTATGGAAGAAAGGAACATGCGGGTTCTATATCGGAATAGCTTGCAAAACGGCCAGTATACCAAATATTTTGTTCGCGCTCACCAAACGTCCAGTGGCTGCCTAAGTAGGGAACGTCGATCATACGCAGAAAGAAACCCAATGCGCTTACGTGAGCAGGCATGTCCTGCTCTCTTACTGCGACGAGCGCTCTACGGGGCCGATGTTCTCCTCGTCTTCCCCGAAATCTGCTCATACGGCAGCGTGCATCGCGAGGGCAGACGCGCACATTCCTTAATCTCTTTAGAAAATCCAAACCGGAGTCGCAAGCTGCGCCACCGCAGCCAGTCCTCTCGCAGGATGACCTTTTCCACCCGTTCTCCAAGTCGCCCTTTCCGGCCGTCCAGCAACGCGGAGAGGCTATCAAGAAACTCGCACCGTGTCCGGTGTGTGCTTCGAGCCACGAGAGGGGTCATCCACACGTCACGCGCAAGAATGTAGAGTTTGAGTGCCCGGATTGCGGTTGGCCGACGCATTGCTCAGAGGAACATTGGAAAGCGGACAAGGAGCACCACAGGTTCTGCGGAAGGTTAAGAGAAGCGAATGAGGACGAGCATGATCTAAGAAGCGGAAGGAAAATGACCGAGTTTGAGTTGCCCGGTAGGTATTGTGAATTTTATTGTTGACTAGTAACTTGAACTCGTCTTGTACAGGACCCATGGATTATGACGAAACTGTCTCCTTCGCAAACTGGGATGTATTCTGGTATACTCGCGGATTTCCGTCCATGGACACGGAGCGCATGCGCAGACATTCCAGTAAACTACTTACGTATCCTATGACCATTGCTTCGGTCCTTCACCAGAACAGTGGACTTACGTTGAGCAACCAACGCGTGACCCCCGATGGAATAAGAGCACTTGCGGGTAAGTAAAATAAGCTTATCCCTGTTGATGGTTTTGGGTTGAGTGTATATGATAAACACAGCTCTCCGTTCAACCCTACACGTCCCTCCTGGTGCCCCGGAAACGGAGGAAGCAGGTGTCGGGAAACCTGTGTTCCGTATATTTATTCTTGGAGCCCGTGCCGAATCTTCGCTCCCGCCTCATGTCTGGGAACAGCTTAGTCTGCTATTCCCTTCCGTTTCGCTGCATCTTCACTTCATCGGTCCGCAAGTATCCCTACCGAAGCCGGAAGACATGGATAGGTTGAAGTCCAGAGCGCGGCAGACGGCTGAATCATCTTCTACGCCTGAAGAGCAGAGCTCACCGTCTGCATCGGAGCAAGCCTCCCCCGTTGGCCCCGAGAAGGCAGAAGCTCCGTCCTCCGAGGTCACCGAGCCGCCTACGTCCAGCTACGTTCCGAATATCTACCAGCCACCCACGCCCGCTCCGATCCCCGTCCAGACACGCACACGCTCTTCCATTTCCATCTACGGCGCACCGTCCTACACCGTACCCTACGCGCCACAAATCTCCATCACAGGCATCCAAGCGCCCTACGCCGCCGTGCACCCAGCGCTATTCGACTCGCTCGACCCCTACTCTGACGTCTTCTTCCTCTTCTCCCCAGGGCTCGGCTTCCCATCCGCGTCAGGCGCACTCACGCCTGCGGGCGAGCCCGTGCTGCAGGTGTCCTCGCCGACGGAGTGGGGCGACACGCTGCCGATGCTGCTGCAGAGCAAGTGCAGCGTGTTCGTGACGGGCTTCAGCCCCGCGGACGTCGAGCGCGACGTGCGCGCGCTCGCACAGGCGGAGGGCGTCGCGGGTGAGTTCGACTGGGTCGTCACGCCGGGCGAGAACGCGTTCGGAAGCGAGAAGTGGGAGGTCGCGGACTTTGACCCGCGTGTGATGGTGAAGACGAACTGGGGCATTTGGGGGATCAAGGGTAAGAGGCGCGATATTCGCGAGCTGGAGCAGTGAGACGTTGTTTGGGGTTCTAGAGGGGGAAAAGTACTTGTTTTATCTTACTTAGATCTTACAGCTCATAAACGAATCCCAGCTCCTCATAATCCTTTTTTATTAAACCCGTGTGACCCAGGAACATTGAGCGATATCAACACTTGAAGTGCGAGTACATACGATACGAGGATATTCATGCGAACACTAAACATACTTCATTATACAAAAGGACGTGGCCAGGAGCACTTCCTATGGCGCATCTCCCGCAGTCGTTTGGGGTAAGTCAGGGAAAAGATGAGACTATGAAGAAAAAAGAACATAAAATCCAACGAAAAAAGGGAGTAAATCAACACAAATTTGCGGAGAAGACGACGGAGAAACTTGGGAATCCCTATCCAGAAAGAAGATGATCGTAATGTCAGAAAAGGATCTCAGCTCGAGCCTTCAGGAAGCGCATCCGTAGCTTCCTTTGCCGCCCCAGCCGGCTTCTTGGATTCAGCGGCCGCAAGTAGCGCGACAGCATCGGCGACTTTCGCTCCCGGCGTGCGCCGCTGTACCTGTGCCTGGGTGACTTCCTCACGCAACTTCACAGCAGGAAATAACTCCTGCACCGTGCCCTCCAGCGTCGGCCACATCTCATCACTCGTCTCCCCAGAAAGCGACGCGATCTGTATCCCGGCGCTGCCCATCCCGGCCGCACGCTCGCGCGCGGCGCGCGTCGTGTAGTACCCGAGCAGCGGCGCCGTCTCGCGATTGTACGCGTGCAGACGGCGTTCATACACCTCGGGCCGGTCGTCCGCGCGTTGCACGAGCGGCTCACCCGAGACGTCGTCACGCCCTGGTACACGCGGCGGGTTGAAGTCGAGGTTGTAGACGCGCCCTGAGGCGGGGTGCACGAAGCGGCCTGCGATGCGCGCGCGCAGGATAGCGTCAGGGACGGCGAGGGTGACGAGCAGCGTGAGTGGCGTGTGGGTGACGCTGTTTGTGGGTTGAGCTTTGGCGTGGAGATGGATGGAGTTTGGTTCGTACCGTAGATGAGCGTCGAGGAGCTCCCCTTGACCTATAGTCCGCGGGAAACCGTCGAGGATCCAGTGCTTGTCGCGGAGACTGTCCAGCTTGGAGGTCAACACCTGCAGCATGAGCTCGTCTGGTAAGAGACCGCCCTGCGCCACAATCTCTTCGGCTTGTTTCCCTATCTCGGTCCTTCCAGTCCGATTGTCAATTAGAATTTCGTGGACAGACGTTAAAGTGAACTGACTTTTGTGAAATGTGTTGGCGCAACAGGTCGCCTGTCGAGATCGAGACGATATCGTACTTTTGTACAAGACGAGCTGAGAGCGTTCCCTATAATTAATTGGCTGAGTGTATATTGCATTTCGTATTGTCCAAGACGCACCTTTCCAGCACCGGGCTTGCCGAACATGACCATCCTGAGCATCTTGCCGCCAGTAGACTCGCCATGAGCCGCAAAGTTGGTGTTGCCACCCAAAGAGAAAGGAAGTGCCTTTCTTGCTGCGGAAGACCCAGAGAACGCACGCGCCCCCTTGACTCTTTTCGAACTTGGGGACGCATTGAAAGACCAGCGGACGGCATTGCTCCGGAGTGGGGCGAGCATTTCAAGGGGCAGATGATGGGATAGACGAAAGACGCAAGGTCGGGGGGCCAAGGACTGGGGGCGAGCGGAGGCTTAGCAAGCGCACCGGCAGCACTTGTGCCAACCCGAGCTTGGCTATATCGTCTGACTTGCAGTCGTTGGGGGAAACGTAAGACAAGAGCCGACCCGGGTGGGGAAATCTCGAGTTTCGTCAGGTGCGAATGTTTGTTACGCCCGCCAGGAAAGCGAAAAGGAGGAGAAAAGGACGAGGAGTGCGGGGATAGAGCACAGACAAGAGTCGAGGGCAAAGCCTGGGGCTGCTACGAAATTTAGCACTCTGGCTCCGCCGCGGCATGTATGGTTGATCTCCGCTTTAATTTTTCACTTGGCCGATCCTCATCAGACTTGCGCGACTTTAATCACTCATAATCACACCATCCTTCAGCAGTTTGAATGTTGAGTCATGGACCTCTCATCGGCACTTTGTAATGGCGTTTTTGCTGCGCAGATTTATACATACGACTTTTTGCGGCAGGATGAAAACCAGCCGAGACTACTGCAGTGATGTAGGCTCGGCAACTTATAGTAATGAGAGCTGCTTACTTTCTTTAGTAACATTACAATCAGCTTAAAATCCATGGCCACAGATGCTCCGTTTCGTTCCGGTTTACGCCTTTTCACGAGTTTCTTGGCACAACACACAACACACTTGATATTAACCCGAGGAAAATGGCGTCCCGCAGTTTCCGCATTAACACGCGAGCTACTTACGATCGTCGCGCCAGACCTAGGTCGCGGTCCCGCTCGCGCATGTGCGACCCGACTTCCTCTTCCCTTTCGCTATATCCGAGGACTTTTTGAGCAGAGAACCAGCCCGAAGAATCCAGGCGCCGTCCGTCCGCGGGATGGGTCCAGCCCCGGCCGCTTTCGGTAAAACGGTGGCGCGGAATGTTGATCAGCCTCGTACTAGTACTGCCCGGCACACCCGGGAATTGCCAGTACATGTATTACTATGCGACAGAAATACAGTCGAACCCCTCGCCTTGGATGGAGATTGGTGGAAAGATTCTCGTATGGGCCATGGATCCGTATGTAATGGATAACTTGGTAGACACAAAATCCTATGCAAAACATGAGGTTATGCAAACCGAGCGAGATCCAAATCAGGGGATTCGACTGTATACACACACCCTTCCCGAGCGATCTGGCCGCTAGCACTTGATGCCCGCCGACGAAGATGCGCATAGAGCGTGATTTTGTGCTGTGGCCCCGGCGGGTAAAACCGGTGGGGAGTGCAGTGGGGATAGCGTGTGTAGCCAGGTCGCAGTACCGTCTATAGACATACAGCCTCGCACGGAGCGCACACAATCAGCCCGATAATGTTGCCAACAGCGGTCAATGATATGCAGAGCGGTCTTTCGTGCCCGCCGAATGCCTCCAACTCTAAACTTCGGCCGGAGAGAAGGAGCAACGGTCACCGGTCACCGAGCTGGCAGTAGTTGCTCGATCAGTCGCCTAAAGCGCCCTCGATAATATACGAAAGCAGTAGTATAGCAAGTGTCCAGATCTAAATAGCGATACAAGAGCATAACAATAACTGTGAATGTATGTACGGAATAGCTAGTTGTAAACAGAAGACAGGGAAAGACGATAGCGGCGCCCAGCGTAAAAGGGCGGATGAAAGCATGCAATCACGTATATACAACTTATAAATTAATTAAGATAAAAATCGGGACGAGGAAGTCCCGCGCACACGAGGCCGGGGCGGAGGGATGCTCGGCTAGTAGATCAGCTGCGGGCACTCTGCAGACGACCGGAAGCCACAAGTCATTTTCTCGGCGCGACTCCGACCCGACTCGGCACCCGCGCCCGCGCCCAGCAGCCCGCCTCCGCCGTCTTCGCAGCAAGCACCTCCCACTTCCGCAGACGGCGCTTACGCGGTCTGCCGCGACATCTCTGCTTATGTCGCCCAAGCGCGTCCTTGCGCGAGAACAGCGTACCACACGCCTCGCACGCGAGGTCGCCCATCTGGTGGTACGCCTCGATATGCCGGATGAGGTCGTACGAGCGCGTGAGCCCGTGCGTGCATGACGAGCACGCGGCGGGGTCCAGGATGAACTGGTCCGCGAGCAGTGTGATTGGGTGCCCCTCGTCGACGAGGTCGCTGTATCGCACGCGCTTGACGGGCCGCGAGCTCTGGGCGCTGCTGCCGCTGTTGCTCCCGCTAACAGAGTACTCCGAGTCGCTGTCGTAGCCGTCTTTGTCTGCGGCCTTGTTCCCTGGCACTGCCGCTCGTCTGCGAACGTGCTGAGGGCTGAGATTCCCGTCCTGCATTTCCTTCGTTTTGAAGGAAACGCACTCTTGGCACCAGCGCGCTTCTTCGACTGTGCGGGAGAGAGATGCGCGATCACCTCGGCTTCGCCGTCGTCGTTCTCGTCTTGTTCAAGGATAGCCTGCACGCGTTTGCGCGTCTCCGATGCCGCGCGACGAGGAGTGGACATCCGGCGCGAAATCTGAGCATCTGCTTCCCAAGGGACAGAGTTCCTGCTGAAGGGCTGAATATGCTGAGATTCAGTATCCCGTGGTGGCGATTCAGGTTGGACATTAGCCTGTAAACAACATATATCAGCTCCCCAGTCATCCTCCAAAGGACGCACAGCTTACCAAAGCCGGTGGGAAGTCAATTTCCGGCTGCTGAGCCTGCTGAACACCCTCAAGCTCTTGAGGGTCAGCACTGACCAGCTGCTTGCAATAGTCCAAGATGACATCGGCGTCAATCTCGGTACAGCCATCCGCCACACCGACAGGCGGCTCAAGGCCGTCGGATACCCTCACGTGCGTGCCGAAGTCGTCTGTGACGTCCAAGTCTGGGAGTGATGGTGTCGCCGAGAGGGGGGACACCGACGCCGATGTCAGCGGGTAGGGCTGGACGTCCGAGAGGAGAGGCAAGGATCCCAGACCCAATCCCCAATCGTCATCGCCGCCGAGCCCGTTGAACCCAAAGCGCGACCAGAAGATCATATCGTCGAAACCCGCGCCTTCGTGTGCGTCTGCACCTGTACCAAAGCTAAAGCCCTCACGCGGGTAAGCGGAAGTTAACATCGAGTTCGGGTCGCCCCCGACTGCGAAAGGGCCGCTGGCGGACATAGCTATGTGTATCGCGGGAGAGCTAGAGAAGGTGCGTTGTTGAGAGTGCTGTGTATCCGCGAGAGGGTTAGAGTTGGCGAGCTGAGAGATAGGTGGCTTCAGGACTTTATAGCACTCGGGAGACGGAGAAGCGGTGTAGTGCCTTTTTCGCTCTGGCCCTGCTGCTTTAAGACGTCGGGCCACTACCAGAGACGATGTGGAGTGATGCTCAGTCGTGAAGTTTAGGATATAAGAGTCAGGACCAGCCGGACGGAGCCAAGTGCTAGAAATAAAGAGTGGTTTTGAGAGGGGGCCTTAAGCGGCAGGACAGCAGCTTCCTTGCCGGTGCTAGCAGACTTGTCACAGGCGATGAACTAGGGTGAAAACGATCGACAAGAGTTCCTAGCTTTTAAGTACCTCGCAGTGGAACAAGGGCGCCTAGTTTATTGGCCGGAAGAAAATTGCCGACGACAGACAGACGGCACAGAGCACAGGAAGCACAAGGAATGCATGCACACAAAAGACCCAGAAAGCGCGCAAGATCTCACCTTGAGAAAAAAAATCGTACAAGTGGCCGGATCGCCCGACTCTCCGCCTCCATCTGTATCTCCCGCGAAGGGTGATCCGCAACCGTAAGCGACAGCCGAAATGAGAAACAAACTAAATCGGATAAGACTCGCTGCGTAGGTATTAAAGAGATCCAAAAAATCTGATTCCTGCCTACAACACTCCCCCAAAAGAATAGAGATAGGGAAAAAGTAAAAGAAATATAGTATAAAGTAACTGGGCGTACAGAGCTTATCCAAATTGGTCTTCGGCAATTCCCCTCGTAATCTAATCAGACGAAGAGGCAGGGGCCCACAGGACGCACCGCCCGCTGGCATTTCCCGAAGCGGCTCGTTCTACGATGCTCGGGTGTGAGCAGGTCACGGCTTGTACCGCGGAGATTCTGACAAGAAAAAGTAAGCACAAATTTGCGACAGAAGCCTTGTTTTCTTCCAAATACTCACCGCCGGCTGTCAGACAGACGTGCCAGAAGGTCGCCCTATAGATTCAAGTTGTAAGTACAAAATTTCTTACAAATAGTATACACTTGCCTTGCAACCGAAAATATCCAAAGAATGTTCCATATTTCCGATCTTGATTCGTACAAGTCAAGGGGAGAAGACAAAAGGGAGAAAGAAAGGAGTGTATGATTAGCGAGGAACTCGCATGATTATAGTTGAAGCGAAAGAAACGAACCGTGAAATGCGGATATACATCAGGATTAGGCGTCCACTGCGCCTTAAATATTGTGAGCCAGCGTCCCTTTCGGTCATAACCCAAGGGAGTGAGCGGAACATGGCAATGCAACACAGGTGGTAAAAGCAAAAAGGATTTCAGGGACGGAATCAGAATGCCACTATTCATGGCCAGAGTCGGTCGAAACTGCTCACTGTTTGACAATTGTGTCGGACGCTGCAAAACGGTTTGAACGACCTGATAGGTTCCCGTTGTTTTAGACCGGTCTCCACGTCCCAAACTATGAAAAATAAGCATAAATAGCGGTCAATCTCTTGATTATTACACCGTGACTCTGCCGGGTGGCGAAAAAATGGAGAAAGGGCGAATACGGGACGCATTTCATTAATACAAATGTATGTGGGTAACTCACTCCTTAATTTGTCGTCATAAGACGTGCTGACAATACTTCTTCCCCTGGGATCCCAGTAAGCTGCACTGACAGATTTATTGTGTGGCCACTCTGCCTTGAGGAGCCCTCTCCATTTCGGAAAAGACAGACGCTCTTGCATGGTATCGGAGTCGACAGTAGGCGGGAAACCATCCTCTAGTTTGGTGAGCGACATGTTCCCGAGCACCCGTGCGTCCCAAATCCTGTTCATGAACATAAACGTCAGTTCATAACCCCTGCACGTATCTTTAAACATACTTTAAGGTTCTGTCATTTGAAGCGACAAGCAACATGTCCGGGCTCGTAGGGTTGACGCTCACGCAGCCCACTTTTTGTCCAGATAGCGCCCAACGGCGCGCCTTTGACTTGTCCTGCCGTAGATCGAGATGTGTCAATCCGCCTTCGGCATCTGAAATCCACAGCTCTTGTCCTGTTGGGGGCAAGTCGAAGCTTGAAATCAACGTGTCCTCCATCGCGAACACTTCGCGAGAGAGGCCGGAAACAATCGACGTGCTGCGTATTGTGCAATCATATGCACTTGTAAATACCTAATAGTAACAGTAAGCGAACAGATCAGCATTTTTTGAGAATGAACATACACCATGTGAATCGATTGGATCTAGCTTGATAGCAGATATAGACGATTTAGATGTCGCAGGCCAATGCGGTTGCAGCCTCCAATATTTCCCGCCCTCACGGTCATCCGGAGCGGTTACGTCTTCATCTTCGTCTGCAACCTCATCTTGCGGTGCTTGCGCATCCCAAATTCCAAGTTGACCGTGTTTGTCTAGAGTTCCCCTTTATTCACATATACCGCCCCATGTTGCACTTGCTACTCACCACCAAAGAAAATGAGATCCTTCGACTTTTCGGGATGGTACGCAGCGCTGTAAACGCGGTCCTGCGTGACCTTGGCACGACTGACGACTTTCATTTTCTGCAAGCTTTCTTTCAGCCTCGTAACCTCGCTTTCCTCCTTAACTGAATCTTCAAACGTGAAGTCGCTATGCTCCGCATAACGTCGTGGCTGAGGAGTTCGCGCGACTACTTGCAATGTGAAGACGAGAGCCGAAAGTTCCTCGTCGGTTAGGTCTGCTCCTTCTGATAAGGCCTTCAAATCTAAGTCTTGATGTCGTGGCCTCCTTGCTTGTCTAGCTCGCTCTTCAGCTTGCAAACGTTCTTCCTCTTCGGCCTGACGTCGTTTCTCCGCTTCAGCCTACATTGCCACGTTAGTACGGACGGAAATTCATAAGCAGCCAATTCAAAAGCGCAGGGGCAATCGTCACCGACCTCTCTTTTCCGCTTCTTTGCGGGGGTTTCGTTCGGGTCTATAGGCTCCTTACGAAGTCGAAGCGACTGACGTCTCGGCTCTTGAATAGCAGGCCGAGGTCTCTTCCTCGGCTGGATAGGCTTCGCCTTGCTCTTGACGGCTTCGACCGCGGTCTTTTTCGAAATCAAGCCTGCAGCAGCCTCTTTAATGTTGAGAGCTTCGAGCAGGGCTTGGTTACGAGCAATGTTAGCCTGGCGCTCGAGCTCGCTGAAAAGTATTGCGTTTAGTGTACGGCCTGGTCCTGTCTTCTCTTCGGCGACTGTCTCTGACGTACAATTCTGTTAGATTCGGCATCCCTATTGGTTATGGCTTCACAAATGAGGGGCAAGAAACTGCTGTACAGGAGTAGGAGTAGGCTGAGAGACAAAATCGGGCTCGGACGCGGCTTGTCACGCAATGTGGCACGGTCAGTCACGGCGCGTTGTACACTGCCGAAAAGGGAGCAAGTCCTCCTACGCCACACCTGCGGTCGCTCGGCGGGATCGATGTCGGCTCACTGAACTGAGTACGACCCTTGCACAATAGCTCCTGCTCAAGTAAACGTGCAAAGCCCGCCGTAATGTCTTCCATGTCTGGCATAGGCCTCTCTCCCGCACTTACAGAGGCGTTTCATTCTGCCATTGAGGGTAGCACCGTCCGCTTTCTCAAGATCGCGATCGAAAATGGTACTTATAGACTCGCTTTTCGTACTACTTGAGATATATGTTTAAATAAAACGGATTTTGTATGTCAGAAAGCCTTGTCCCGGATACGTCTGTCGAGGCAGATGGCACAACACTAGAGGAAGACCTACCCAAGCTGCAGGACCTGCTGGAAGATGACGTGCCTGCATACATCCTGGCGCGTCTCGATGGGCAGAACGCCGGATGGCTTGCGATCACGTACGTCCCAGACAGCGCCAGCGTGCGCGCGAAAGTATGTCTATCTGTCGTTCCCGACTATCCAATCCACGATTAACTGAATTCACAGATGCTCTACGCCTCGACGCGCTCCTCGCTCACCAAATCCGTCGGCTCCTCGTACTTCACCGACACACTCTTCACAACGTCCAAAACGGACCTCACTCCCGAAGCGTATGTCGCGCACAAGGCGCATCTGGCCGCTCCCCAGCCGCTATCTGCGCGCGAGCGCGAAATCGCTGACGCGCGAGCCGCGGAGCGCCAGATGGGCGTCGCCTACGAAGGGAGTCGAGCGCGCCGGAGCTATGTCGGAACTGGCGTAGGCTTAAATTGGAGTGAGGAGGCGAAGCGCGCGGTGCAGGACCTCAAAGGGGGGCAAGGGGATGCGCTTGTTTTGTTGGTGCGTCCTGCATGTATGCACCCGGAGCCATCATCTCGAGCTGAACGAATATTTCCAGTCGATAGACGCGACATCCGAAACGCTAGTCCTTTCGTCAACAGCGAAGTGTTCAGTAGGAGAACTGGCTGGGAGACTGCCCTCTTCAGAGCCGTGTATGAGTGTCATCCCTATCTTTATATTCTAGTTAACTGAAATTCATTTGCTTTTAGCATTTGCGTTCTTTGACTGGTCTCGCAAGTCCACGCCGGGATCTTCCGGACGCAGCGTCGGTAAGCACTGTCTCTGCCCACTTCTTCCAAGAGGCTTGGTTTATTAAAACTCGTTAATACAAGTTTTCATCTACACCTGTCCCTCCTCCTCCCCGATCAAGAACCGCATGCTTTTCTCCTCTGGTGCTTCTGCCGTGCATTTAGAAGCAAAGTCTCTACTCGCAGATTCCCCTTCTACCTCTCTCGCCGCGCGTAAAGTCGAGACCTCCGACCCTACAGAACTCACAGAGGCCTACTTGATTTCCGAGCTTGGACTTGATAAGACTGTGCAAGAAACCACAGAGACAGCCGCGTCTGCCAAAGTGGGCGGAGAAGCTCGTGGATTCGCGAGGCCGAAGGGACCGGGAAGAAAGCGATGACTACAGACTTGGGCTCTTGTAGTTAAGCAAAGCACATCTCGTTTTGTACCGATTGTAATAACAGCTTCACACACACTCACGCGATTGTGCTTGGTTGTATATGTAAATCCAAATAACATAGTGGCAGTAAAGATACAGACGGTACATGGAATCGATAATTAAATTCTACACATGCTCGTGACCTTGATCGTGATGGAGGGAATTCGTGACTGCAAAGCGATAGCGTAGATTCAGATGTGGTTTTAGTAAAACTTGAGGTAAAATTAGAAAGTGCTAGACGTCAAGGGAGTCGTAATGGTCCTAGTGGCGCACTCCCTCGCATAGAGTCTGGAGGAAGAGTTCCAGGTCCTCCTTCTTGATCTCGAGGACGTTTGTATCAAACGTGCCATGCCGTGTACGCGCGTTACACCGCTCCTTCGCGTCAAGAAACGCTAGACCGAACTCACTAAAGCACAAGCATACACCATCAGCTCTTTGTCAAAAGACAATAATTCTGGCGTCTCACTTTTTCCGCACATCCCCCAGTTCCAGCGCAGCATTTATACCGACTACAAGGAACGTCCCTTCTCGTTCGTCGAGCGCCGCCACCACAAATGGTAAACTCTTCTTCTTCGTCTGCGAGCTGACGTTCGTGCCCGCAACGCGCTCGCGCATTGCGTCGACAAGCCAACGCGCAAGGCGCGCTAAAGCCCCGGGTGACGAGAAGAGCGGGAGGTCCGGCCCCTGCGTCAGCAGCACGACACGGTGTCCACGCATTGTCCGGATCGCGTGCTTGTCAATGAGCGATGCGCCGGCGCGGATAACCGCGCGATGCAGCGCCATTGAAAGGCGGAGCGCATCTCGGAGCTGGGTAATACTAAAGCAGCGATAAGGAAAGCCAGACTTACGAAGACTCGTGGAGCTCGGACTTACTCATTGAGCGCGTCGAAAGCGGACCAGAAATTCCGTACCCACCACTGCACTTGCTTCTTTGTGCTTTCCTCTTCTTCCTCTTCCGCGGTTGGTTTTCCCGGAGCTGGCTGCTCCCCAGGCGGAATATTTTCCCTTTCATCATCACGCCAGCGGGTCTGCTGACCGTGGAGCTGCCAAACCTTTCCGGAACCAAACCACTCTCCACCATTACGGGCGCCCTCGATCTCGATCTCAAGCCGTACACCGCCCGCAGCATCAAGCAAGGCGCTAACAGCTTCGACACTGTCCGCCGCGCTGAGCGGCAGCGAACGATACCCACAGCAGCGCGTAAACGATGCATAGGAAAGTTCCACCATGCCATACTCCGGCGTGATTGACTCGAGCTTCGCGTGTAAGTCCTTCTTGAGCGCCATGTCCATATGCGAATAGGTTTGTTGACTTTGCACCGTGGAGAAACTGCGAGGTATACAAGTCAAGTCAATGTAGATGCTAAAAAAATCTCGATGCATACCCCATCTTTGCTAACAAGCCGTGCAGACGCTTGCGTCCCTTCTCTCTCCATATACCCAGTTTACTGGCGACGTATCCCGAATGCATCATAGCATCGTACAGATTCCAATGTCGCCAAAGCATGAATCTGAGTTCCTCCGCTATACGTATGGAGTTGTCATCCGGTCCCCTCGCATTATTCGACGTGTTCCGAGCGCCCTCTATGACATCCTTGTTCAACCGCTTCACCTCGTTCTCGTAAATCGCGTAGTATTTGTCGTATGTCGTGCGCGATATACGTGATGTCGCGTACTGAAAGGTTAATCCGAGAATGGCAAACCACAGAAGATCATTGTCCGTCCTGGAGAGTACAGTGGCAAGAATGTAAACCGTCGATGATGCGGCCTGTCCATAGAATGTACCAGCCATATAGTACTTCTCAATTACGGCGGAATAATGCTCGTGTTCTTCACGGGTGAGACGATTCGGATTCTAATAATCTGGACTTAGCCTGAAAGCAAGGGGCTGCACTGAAAGTTCGGCTCACGTCATCCAGTTTCCTTCGTTTTCTCTTTGCACTAGGTGACGAGCGTCTCCTTTTGCCAGACGACGAGGACCCATTCACCTCTTCATCCTCATCCTCCTCCTCTTCTGCCTCCTCGTCCTCTTCCGAATCTTCATCTTCCTCATCCTCTTCAGGCGCGTATGCAAGCGCCTCCCAAGCCTTCCTCTGTTCCTCCAAGTCCTCAGCACCGCCATCATCCCATACGACGATCTTTTCGTCGGGTCCGAAGAGTGATGCCAAGTTCTGTGGCCGATTCGAGTCGATGATGTGCACCCGGAGATGTGCAGGAAACTCGCCAAACCACTCCGGCGACGGAAGATCAAGGATAGTCCCCATATTTATGAGAATGAGTGTGCGCAGCTACAAAAAGTCGATATTTGGCATGTCGCGGGGAGCGACTTGGCTATAGACGCACCTCCGCATTCGACACCATATCGTCACGAATCTTCTCGAGCTCGTTCATACCTGACACGGGAATGATGCGATGCATAATGTCATCCTGCTTCAGCAGGTCCGCCATCATCCGCGAGGCGCAGAGTGCGTCGACGTCGGGGGCAACGAGCATGATGAGCGAACTGGCAGACGAAAGTGGCGAACGACGGTGGGTGGCGAGGATGTCGTGGTACGCACGCTCGTAGCCGGGGCGTGTGGGCGTCTCGAGGTGCGGCGGCGGTAGGTACACCATTTCGACGACCTTCCAACAGTAGAGGCGGGGACGAGGGAAAAGATACTGCGCTCGCCGTGTTGCCGGCCTGGTTGGAGAAATGACACCGTGCCAGTGGTCGCAACAAACATAGAGCGTGACAACGCGTCTAGTGACTACACGTGTTAAACGTGACATACCGCGTCTACTAAGAGCCCCTGAACATCTTATAGCCGCCCAATACTCGCTCTATCTGAAGAACCGACCGTGGCTCGCCTGCCCGCTTGTTGCCCTATGTACTTCTCTGTTGGACCCCTAACGCCCACCAATCCTGATGAAGTAGCAAGCTGTGTGGCGAGGCCACGACGATCTGCTCTTTTATACTGGTTATCTCTACGATCGTGCCACTGGCCTCAGGCTGCCGTGCAGCGAAAGTTCAAAGTCATTTTGACGCCGATGAATTGGTGGTCTAGCATTCTAATCTTTATCAAATGCGCAGGACCACACTCGCCCCGAAGACCACGGAGCTACAATCTGTACAGCCCACATTGTTCCGCCGTGTATGTCTACGGCCTCCTTGTGCAGGCCGCGCGCACATATATAAGATGCGAGAATGGGTTGTGTGCCTCATACCTGCTTCCCCGTTGCTCATCGCACCGGTTCTCTCAGTCGCCACCTAAATAACTGTTTTCGTACCCAAATCTCCGTAATCAGGAATGTACCCTGCTTATTCAAGCCCCTTCCCCCTGTCCCGAACCTCGTCGAGCTCATCTGACTCCGACGGTCCGGGAGCCTACGCTTACACACGGTCAGACGAGTCTTGCTCGCTCACCTTCCAGGTGAGTACTCACCACTACCTAACTAACCAGGTTGACCGACCAGGTCACCGCATCCACTATATGATGACCCGCCTCCAATTTCATTTTCCGTGCGCTGACTCGATCTCGCGAAGGTCGGGGACCTCGTTTGGGCGCGCACGGGCGGGACGTGGGCGCTCGGAGTCGTGATCAGCCCGGAGTATCCGCGCCAGGCCTGTGTACATTCGCCAATCTGTGTCTCCCGCTTATTGCAGTCCCTGATTTATATTACATATTGTTTTCACAGCCCGGAGCGCCATTCTTCCCTACATACGACGTCCTTCTCGCTGCCTACCCCAGAAAACCTGAATTCTTCACCTCCGACTCTAACTTCGGCAAGGACACGAATCAGGCATCATATCGCCCTGCGAGCTTCTCGCCACTGCTTGGCGTATTAAAACCTGCGGATGCGCGGATGCGAGCGCTACTTACTGCAGAAGGGTGGCTTCCGACACACGCGCCCTCGGCAGATGCTGAAACTGGCATAATAGCGCGCGCTTTGACAAGGGCGGCGCGCGAGCAACGGCGCTCGGATGCGTCGGTTATAGCAGGAGATTCAGAAGAGAAGAAAGCCGCGAGGTGGTTCATAACTTCCTAGCGTTCCCTGCACATCTGCAAGTGTACGTTAAGACCGAGGGTTTGTTCTGGAAAGTTACTCTCCTCCCATGGCTTTTCAATCGTTCATGTACTGTAATTTTATGCATATTAAATTAATATTGTGCGGCTACATCCAATTTCGCAAAGCCATCCCCGGTGCATAAGGAACGCACAGAAGGGAAATTGATTCAACGAATGTATTGAATGTATCATACGTAGAAAGCCTAACGTAGTGCGGAGAGAATGCGTCTAAAGGGGTAAATTAGAAAGAAGGCTCTTCAGTCTGACCCTCCCTGCGAGGGCGCCGAGACTCTCGAGACTGCCCACGAGCCAAGGAACAAGCCGAGGATGACGTAGACACCGCGCTTTTCGTCTGCGTCAAGTGGTCGAGACTGAGTGCGGCCTTTCGCATAGACAAGGCCCTCATCTGCCGTCGTCGATGACGGGGAGAAAACTTCTGGCGGGATGTTAAGGTCGTCAAGGATGTCTCCGAGAATGCCATCAAATTTTCTAGGCGCCGGAGGCAACACGGAGGAAGGGAGAGAAGGGAGCGGCATTTCCCCCGCTGAAGAGAGGTTGTGCGTCGGCCCACCGGCAGGGTGTGTTGCAGCGCTGGCCGCGAGCACGATTTTGGGTGCATCTGGGTCGGGGGTGGGCAAGGCGCTTCGTTCTTGCGCTTTCACGATGGACGAGTCCCAGAAGTCGGGCAGGAAGGGCTGTTAATAGTTCCCGCAGATGAGGGTTCGGGGGAGAATTAAAGTTGGTTCATCCACGGTAAGAATAGGGTGAAGAGTAAAGTAGGTTCAGACGCACGATTGCAATGGGTGTCTCTAGCGGAGCTTGCGAGATGTCGGGAAGCTTTATGGCGAGGAAAGGCGGGTGCGCGGACGAGCTCGGGGCGGCGCTCGCATTTGGCACCGGTGGCGGCGGCGGCGAGGCAACCGACTCCGCGCGGGAGGGCGGTGACGTAGAGACGGTACGCGTCTGGGTGGGCGTTTCCGCCGACGCACGTTTCTCCTGCTGGACGATGCGGGTTATGAGTGTCGCCTTGCTTCCGGTCCTGGAGGGCAGTCGAGAGTTAATGGTGGTAAAAGTTTTCCGGGCGGGGACGCACGTCGAGAGGCCGCGGTTGCGGAGCTCTGCACGGAGCTCTGCGATGGTCTTGTCTTCGTAGGTCTTGGACAGGAGCACAGTCGAGACTAGTGTGCGACGCCCGCAGGCGTGAGCGTGCAGCGGGCGCAAGGACGAGCGGGCGGCTGCGCGGAGCATGGTGGTCTACGGTACGGTGACGAGACGAGAGACGACCTGAGACCGGAGAAAAGCGTGACTGCTAAGAGACACGTGACTGTACGGGGTGTATGCGTCCACTATTTGTCCAAGCCCGGGCGCGAGGGCAGAGGGCTCACAAGCGAACGCTGTTCGTATCGATTGCAATCTGCGCAGTGGGCAGCGGGTGTGCGTTGTGCTCAGTGCAGTTGGCTGCGCGTTCGCCGTGCGCGCCGTCTCCGAGTCCGGGTCCGCCTCGTGTGCTGCGCGTGCATCTCGTCGTCGAGCCTTTTCGAGTAAGTACCAGTGCAGTAGATGCTGACTCGGCCGCCTCGTTGCTCGTTGATCTTAATCTCCTTCCTCCGCGTTCCTTCACATTCTTGCTCAAGCCTTTACATACGCAGGTCATGATCCTCTCCCCCGCGTACGAGTCACCTCTTTCTCACTTCTCACCTCCTGCCTTATTAACCTCTGCCTGCCCCCCCACAGGTCCACAGACGCTTCTCTCCCATCCGCCGGTGGCCTCTGGTCAAAACTTACCAAGAAAGGCGGCTCAAGTCGTGATAACGACAAGGCCCTCCAGCAGGCACAGATGGCTCTCCAAAGGCAGCGTCTCGTCACCCTCGTCTTCGACGACATGGAGACCGTCAGAATGGTACGCATTCCGTCCGTTTACTCTTCCGCAATCGGAGTCTGACCATCCACCGATCAGCTTCCAAACTCCTTCTCGGTATGCTAAGCATATATGCGCTACTTTGGGGGTCGTCCCCGCTCACTGGTTTCGCAGGATCTCGAAGCATTGGCACGCGATTGGGTGAAGCCACCTCCAGACGCCCACTTCTCCCTCCGCATTCCTGTTGAATTTGCCTCGTTCCAAGCTTCTGTATGCACCTTTCTTCCTCTTCCTATGTGCGGCTTACCTATTTGTCAATGCCTATTAGCGATTCATAAGCGGTCCTTATATCTGGGTATGTTCTCGTCGCACCTTGTATCTCCGTTTGGGTTGTCTGATTGTCCATTATGGGTAGCTTACTTCCGAAGACTCGTATCAAATTGCAATTATGGGCGTGCAAGGCTCAAGAGTGGAAATTTTGAGTGATGCTCCGCCTCCAATGGATGAACCTCCGTGAGTGTAATTATATGCGCCAAGTACCGGAAACTTATACAGACCATGCGCTTCTTCAATCAAGTCCACCACCGTGAGCTGCTTTCTCCTCCGTAAAGCCTATTTTACGACTGAACTTATGTACTAGACCTCCACCGGTCCTAGAAATGGATGGCATATTCAATCTCGAGCTCGAAAGGGGTAAAATGGTCGGCATCGATGTGACGATCTCCTCAGACGAGCTAGACATGGCACGTATGGAAGATGGCACTACCGTTGCTGGTGTATTCTGGGGAAAGCTCGACGTCGTGCATGATGGTGACACGCACAAAATGGAATTCAGCGGCACGCGGCTGCAGGATCAGAGCTACAACCCAGATCTGCTCGTTGATCAGCGTGTCCTCAGCAAACTCACAGTTGCGGCGAAGCCAACCACAGCGAAATGTGCACTTAGCATCCTTGCACCGACACAACAATACTGCGAGGTTAACGTGTCGTTCTCTCCTGCATGGAAAATCGGTATGACTTGGCCACCCGCGGAAAATATTACAGAAGATAAGTTCAAGTACTTCCTTCGCGTGCACCCGGGTGGTGCACTCGAACATTTCGAGACGGAGTCCGTGGTTACCTCCATATACTATGAAGCAATGTTTGTACTTTTCCTTGGTTCTCATTTACTGACTAGCTGATCATTTTCAAAGGCCCGACCAAACCATGTTTGATCCGGCATCCCTCGTAGCTCCGTACAACAGTTATGCCATGTCATTCAATGAGTTTGTTCCTCATATCACGAAGGTTCTCGAGCAGCTCGGTCTCACACTTCAAGCACGGACGAACTTTATCAAGTAATATCTTGTTCGTCATTAATACGACCACTATCTCACTGCATTCACAGTTCACACATGACGTCATTTGCCGCACACAAACATATTGCATACCGTTTTATGTCCCCTGGAAGACTCGCACGAGCAATCGACATTAGCGTAACACATGATCCATGTGTATGGACGCGCATATTCCTGATGTATCGTGGCGTTCCCGATGACGAGATGCCTGACTGGGGAGCGGCGGGAGAGAAGGAGGCTCTCGCTCAGAACTGGCGCGAGGTCGTCGGCTGGAGCGAAGCGTCAAAAGACACATCACAATTCCGAGTGCTCGAGGTGTCCGTTCTCGAGTGCACATGAAGTATTACCCCCTATGGTTCTCGTTCCCACCCTCAGGCCTTTGAAACTACCGAAGACGCTGGCGATTTATGGCTGTTACCGTCTCTGACCGGCTGGGATTTTTTTTTCACGCCCGTGTTTTATTCCTTATCTAGCGTCAACGTATCCGCCATCTACTTCTTTTCTCCCTCCTTGATTACCATTTTTTCTTTCCGGAGGTCTCCTGTTATCCTACCGTCTTGATAGACGGCCATTCTTGTCTTTCTGTCTGCGTGCTGTTCTTGGTCATTGCTGTACCTGTCCCTCTTTCTTTGATGACTCCTACTCAGCCGGAATTATCTCCCCCCCTCCATCTACTTCACTGTCCGATGTCTGTTTCATATGCACATAATCGTACTCTACTGTTCTGCAACCTGTTGTCGATCTATCATTTCCCTTCCTTTCCGTGTCTCGATTTACATACATTTTTCTATAGTCTCATGCGCCCCCTTCACTTTACCGTGGTTTTCTGTGACTCGCCTTGCCCCTCTGATTGACGTACTTTCGCAACGATTGCATTGGCTATTAAATGTATGCCACTTCCACTCTTTCTCCTTAAGATTCTCGAATCTATTCTGCCTACCTCACCCCAGTGTATCGATACACCGCAATTTTCTCTATTTTTCACCTCTTCTTTTGCTTTCTCCGAATTTCGATTTTCGATTGTTTATCCAGAATCTTCCTTGTCTGCGGCGCAGATGACTGTAATGCACTCATACGCTTCCAAGAAAAAATCCGAGCACGGCTTCGTCTGACACCACTCGGTCCCGTTTGGTGATACATGTACCAGAGTCGGTATTGGTGAGTCCGCAGACTTGATGCGCGATGATCTATACCGTTGAGCTATACTTATCACAATCGAAGACTTCAGATATTAAAGAGCGGCCAGACAAATCCAGGCCCGCGAAACGGAAAGCTCTGACGTCGTCGGCCAGAGGGCGGAGGAAGAGACTGAACCGCAGCGGTTATGGTTCGAGTCCAGAAAGGGGGGCTCGAGACCCAAACCGTGATGTGCATCTATGATGCAGCCAATCGAAGTCCCATGTTTAGCTTTGTTCTGGGTGTGATGTACGTATAGGGGGTCCTAGGAGTGCGCGGTAGTGGAGACTAAAAGACGCCCGGGTCAGCAGACGGAGTCAAGTTAGGGAGCGAAGCGGTTAGCGAGGTGCGCAGGAGTGAATTGTGAGAAGCGCGGCTTGTAAACGTGGGCTGGCAAAGATGATAAGAGGGACGGAGTTGGAGGATGATCCGGGTGAAGATTCGATTTTGTTTTCTTTGTCTGGATGGATTTATAGGGTATCTGGCCGCGTTTGCCGACAATTTGGTACTCTGAAGATGTGTGCCAGGCTGACCGGGGAAAGATAAATAAGTCAGGAGTATATTAGCACAATAATCGCAGCAGGGTATCATAATTGTGAAGTTCAGGTCGCGACCCTCGGAATTATAACCGGACAGGACCGAACCAAAAAGGAATATGGAAAGCACGCCCGATCTAAATAAAAAAGTACGAATGAACTGGTGACAAACCGAAGTCCTGGCGTGCAGAACTGTAAGCTTGAGATGAAATCGGATCGAAAGCTGGGCGTCGGCGTCTGCGATGGCCTGTCTGCATCAAGTTTACGTAGCCTGTGCCCAGCGAGAAGTCAAGTTCTGCAACCTGACTGAGATTGGGAGGATAAATATAGGGTGGATCAAAAGCCGGGGCATCCACCGGGCCGAACAGGCGCACGCACGCGTTCAGCAGCACGAAACCCACTTCTTCCAGCCGCTCTTTTCCTCCTTGTCCCCCTCGCCGTCTTCTTGTTGCTCGTCCTCCGCTGTCAACCCCTTTACCTGCTTATGGGTCATTGGCCGCGGGACATTGAAATCAGCTGCGTAGTAGCCCGTCGGGGAAAGCAGCGCGCCGAGAGCACGGTGGCACTCGACGGTGAACGGCTGTAGCGGATAGGTCTCGCCGTCGACGGCGAAGTTTCCTCGTGTATCATGCGGAGTTACGCGGTACGCGTGTGCTTTGAAGTAGTATTGCTAAAGGAGGAAGTATGATACGGTATGAAGTCAGAAGACGGATAATAAAGGCATGAAAAGGCCATGTTGATGAAGAGAAACACGCACAGTATCGTTCCAGAATGACGTCCCTTTCTCCGCTCCGTCCAGGGAACTCAAGAGCTTCCCGCGTGATGTCTACAGTCGCTGGTACGTCAGAACGAAGAACTACCACCGGCACAATTATCCAAAGCTTACAATCTCTTGGACGGCTATGTCTATCAGGCCGTCCGACGCGTGTGCAACAGGAAATTGCATGAAGTCGCTAGTGGGGATGTTTCAGGTATTACAAGAAAGGCAAAGGGCAAGGTAGAATCTTACCGCGAGACATACGGCGACTTCCCCGCACTAGTGGCATCATGTTTAATTATTACAATCGAAACGGGGCTAGCCAGACTCACTAAAGGTAGATGATTGGTTTGTCGAATGTAATCCACCCATTATCTTCACTAGGCTTCTCCGTGTGCCGAAGGACTGGCAATGCATCCTCACCCACTTCTTGCTGGTAGTCTTCTAACTCTCGTTGGTGTTGCTCACGTCGAGACGCTTCCGCACGCGTGCGGAACTCCTCGAACATTTTGTCTTTGTCGTCCTCAGCCACCTTTATTTCAAGGGTCAACGGGCAGGGCTTTAGCTTAAGTACTGTTATAATGGGATAGTAAATTCGAAAAAGTAAGCAAAGCAGCGCATACGGGGTTATAGAGATTTTCTGACCGCCACGGAAGAAGCCGTATATGAAGCGAGCGTCGCCCATCCATCGCAAGTGTTCTGTACCTGATTGATCGAAAGAAAGTCATAAGTTGGAGTTTTTAACTTTGTGGCTCGGGCGCACCAAGGTCAAGATCGGCCATTAATCCCAATGCTTGTGTCATGTACGTAAAGATACGCTGTTCCCCAATCGTCACCGAGCATATGTCCTGCTTCATTGGCTTGCCTGCCAGGCATTCAGACTCTCCCGCCTCTTTTGTTGGAGAAGCTGCATACCTTTGATGGCGTTCAGAGAAGCGACACCGACATCAAGCCCGTACTGCGATAAATTGTAAAGTTAGCATTCAAGCCATTAGCGAGATCTCGTATAGAAAATTAGCTAACTTCTAGACCCAGAAGATTTAGAGCCGTTCCATTCGCTGATCCAGTCGGAATGTGCGCAATTGGCAATGAGAACGCTTTGATGGGATTATTGTGCTCCGCGAAGCCGTTATATATTTCATGTAGTAGCCCGTCTCCAGACAGCAGGACTAGCGCATCATATCCAGGTTCGAGCGGAAGCTCTCTGGCAATGTCAGACGCGTGTTTCGAACGCTCCGTAACTAAGGGGTTATTGTCATTTGTGCCCCCGAACATACGCTTTGATGATACACACAAGTTGTCTCGAATACACAATGGGCAGCCAGGAAAATGGGCTCTACTATTTTTCTGTATATCTGCGGCGCTTTCCCCTGGAAATGAGACATGAGCACAGCTTCGCGAATCCGTAATCTCGATGACACAGAGGCTCACCGGACCACCATGAGGATTAACTAAAACTCTGAGCCGACGTTTAGGCGTTATGCCTAGAAATTTATTGAGGACACTTCTAGACAACGGCAAGAAGATTTTAACGTACCGTCATACGCCGCCTCCATGACTGAATTACACCATTTGTCCGCAGCGGCCCTGTCCGCCTCGTTGACCTTCCAGCATGCCTTGACCAAGGCAGACTGCCCCTTGCCCGCTCGCTTCAGGTAAGATAGCTCGATATCGTGAGCCTCCGTAAGTTCCGTCCATATAATATCGTACGCCGGGACAGCAGGCAAAAAACGAGCCTCTAAAAACGCGGTCGTCCGTGTTAGGCGAACTTTCCGACGCGAGAACAAGAGCCGCGACACGTACGCGACGGGTGTGATCCTACAACCTCTCCCTTCGTCGTCAGGCCGAGCGTTGCCGGCTTTCCGTTGACGAGGACGCGGACGTCTTGCGAGAGTGTCTCGACATTGTCCGCCATAAATCACTCTCAGGCTGGAGCCGCTGGACGCGTGACGAACGTAGAGAGAGACTGCTACGCGAAACGAACCAGGGTAAATCGTAAGCACGGCAATATAATTCTTGGCTGTCGCGGTCGCCGCTGTCCGTCATCACCGATCGGACATCCTCTCGCTCAGTGTTTCTTTACCATGGCAAAAGCTGCGTTCTTGCGAACGTCTAGCGTTCGCAAAGAACGCAATTAGGCACAGGTTCGGTCAATATTGTTTATTTTCTCATGAGCGATGAATCTACAGCGCTCGTATACTCTCTTTACTGATACTGTACATTTCTGGATGGTCCCTTATTTCTGCATCGTTGCTTGTATCTTCTTTGCTCCGGAGCTGCTATGACTACAGAGGCTTAAGTCGCATGATTACAACTTGATTCGCGATCGGGAGCTCGAAAATCCCTTCTTTCTCGTTCAGCCATACGAGACCATCGCCACGCGATACAACGACCTTAATCTTCTCCCTAACCTTCTGTTTCTCATCATCAGGTAAGATGGCTATGGCGCTCGCCGTAAAAGTGATCTGCGTAACCTGTTCAAGCGTGCCAGGCTCCGAAGAAGGGACGGTTGTCTCCTCGGGTTCAAAGAACTTCTCCTTGTACAAAGGGAGGTCGAATATACGGCGCCACTTGTTGAATTCCTCCGTGCTAAGCGCAGCGGGCAGACACTGTTCGCGTATTTGACGAATCCACGGAGCCTTTTCACTGAAAAATAACTGAGTGTGTAGATAGCGTGCTTAATTATGGATGCACGAACAGGTCGTGTCCGTTCCCAGTTATGCCGACGGAACCTCCTGGCTTCAGTATACGCGCAAACTCGCGTGTTGCGTCTTCCAATTCCGAACACCAGTGAATAGCCTGGGCTTGGCTTAGAACCGCACAAGGAGGAAGACTGAGACAATGAAGGCCGCTCACACTCGCGATCAAAATTAAATCTGCCCAACCATCCGGAACCTTGGTGTCTTCAAACGTTCCATCGAAGAGGCTTACTCGCGGGTCATCCACCCTCTTTGCAAATACTGCGCGCATTCCCTCGTTGGGGTCTATGCATTTGAGTTCAGAAATTGACGAGCTCCATTCTGGATGTGCAAGCAGTGCGCGGGTGAAGATTCCACTCCCACATCCAATTCTATAGACATAAGTGTCTTGCTGATAATAATAACTTTAGGGACTTACTCAACGATCTTTAGGCCCTCTTTTCCACTGACGACCGTTCGGATACGGGATAGCACCTCAGGAGCGTAAGAAGAACGAACCCTGCCGATGGACAAATGTGTCGTCCGATACTATGAGTTCATAATGGATCTACAACGACTCGATCGACGTACCTATCATAATTCTCACTCTTCCCTGCACCGAATCCGGCTTGAGAGATAGGATTGACTTTAAGGGGATTCGAGGTAGTCATTATCACAGCACGAGTAGCAAGGTGCGTCCCTGAGACTTTATTTATACTACTTCGTAGACTCAACTGCCGACCTCGATCTGCGATCTGCGAACTGTATGAACCGCGGACTGCGAACTGCGAACTACGGACTATGCACTATGAACTACGGACTATGGACTATGGACTGCGGACTGCGAACAGCGAACTGCGGACTCGGGGGAAAGGCCGATTTCGATTCTTAAAGAACAGCCACCTCTCCAGCATCTAGTTGTCATAGAAGTTCGCTGTTTTCATATCTAGTTCTACATGACCGGTATTGACTTATTACGCGCGCATTACACCCGGCGAACAGCGCCCATTCTATATTCTTGCCCACCCATTCAGTCGGATCAAGATACTTCTGAGACTCTGCCTTGGAAAGCTTCGAGCGGTGTTAGCCGGCCGGAGCTGAGTTTAGGGGCTCGGAAAAAATCTGGATCTTTGCGGCTACACGTATACACGAACTACTGGGCACGCACTCGCATCATCTCCAGTAATAGTGTCATTATAGTGATTTCACTCTCACTAGCCTTGCGAGACATGTGTTGAAACCGAACTCTCTTTATTGTTGATGAAGAGGACGCTATTTAGAATGAATTTCTTCTTGGTGACAACGATAATTTGATGCGCCCGCGGAAACCACGTTCAGGCGTGACGACTGGCAGGTCCAGCTAGTATCACGGGAGCAAATTCGGATACGGATGCCCTCCTATATCCTTATTGAAATTGTAAATTTGTTTGCTATTTGTGATTCCCTAATGGCCATCTTCTTTATATTTTGGATTTGTCGTGCCTCTGTACCCCAAAAACAATACAATTGATGGATAGATACGCTTTATTCAAAATGCGGAATAAAGGCCGTAGCAAATCACAAATGTTTGATCAAATTTACAGTTTAGGAGGCAATTATATATTCCTCCATGATTGATGAACTATACAACTCTCGGATACAATCTTTGGTGATACATTCTGACACGTTTCAATTTACTGGAACCATCATGACTGGAGGGGCTTCCGCCGCAAAATTACGACAGGGGATGCGAACGGGACTTCAAAAATGCCTTCTTCTTTATTCAGCCACACGAGACCATCACCACGAGCTAATGAGGCTTTGGCTTTCTCCTCAATCTTCTGTTTCTCGTCATCGGGAAGGACAGCTATGACACTAGCCGTGAACATACGCTGTATGACCCTTTCCTCCGTACCAGGCTCGGAATATCTAATAACATGATCCTCGGGCTCGAAAAATTTTCTCCTTGTACAAGGGGAGGTCGAACATGCGGCGCCACTTTTCGCGATCGCGAGTCACAGCGGGAGGTACGCATTGTTCACGTATCTGACGAACCCACTCGGCTTTGTCTCTGAGGGTGTAAGATCATTAAATGCATGTATAGCGCAATTGTTTGTTGGACGAACAGGTCTTGTCTGTTCCAGGTGAAACTCACGGCGCCTTCTGGCTTCAGTATACGCACGAACTCGCGTGTCGCATCTTCGAGTTCTGTGCACCAATGGAAAGCCTTGACCTGAATCAGATTTCAGGGCCACATAAGGAGAGAGATGACCGATCACCGTCGCGACTAAGATCAAGTCTGCCCAACCATCCGGAACCCCCGTGTCTTCGAACGTCCCTTCGGAGAGACTGACTCGGGGGTCGTTCACTGTCTTTAGGAACACCGCCCGCATTCCTTCGTTGGGGTCTACGCACTTGAGCTTAGAAATCGACGAGCTCCATTCAGGATGTGCAAGCAGTGCACGAGTAAAAATGCCACTTCCGCAACCGATTCTGCGAACATCCATATATGCGTGTGTCTTATTGAGCGACCACAGTTTTGGCTGCTTACTCGACGACCTTCAGGTCGGTTTTCCCATTGACAGCTGTACGAATATGAGACAATACTTCAGAAGGGTAAGAGGAGCGAGCTCTGCCGATACGTAGTAGATAAGTTGTCGGGTGCCACGAGCTCAGAGCAAGCTCACGCACTTATCATATATCTCGCTCTTTCCGGAACCAAATCCGGCTTGAGAGATGGGGCTGACTTTGCTGAGACTTGGTGAGGCCATACTTGTTTCGGCACTGGTAAAGAGCAGAGCAGAGAGGCTGGCTTGTCAAAATACCCCGCGCCCTTTATTTGTCTGGTTTTCTGTACGGCATCGGAGGAAAGAGCGACTGCGGCCTCGGCAGCATATTACATACTTATCCAGGATTGGTCATTTATTCAAGTGCTTGGTCACGCTAGTACCCCTCGACTTTCTTAACCGGGACCGCCGCATTCCCGGGCCCGCATTACCTCGATTACTTGGAAAGCTTTGGTCAATATGCACTTAAATCTGGAAACCCTCGAAAAAAATCGTGAAGACTGTTCATTTTTGCAGCCAAACCGCATCAGTACTTATGCTTCGTTATCGTCGACTTTACGGTCCGTCATTGGATATACAATCACCGCTGGTTCTGGTTTTTTTCACTTGTCAAGTATTGTGAGAGAGTCGCTTTTCTTAATTCAGAGCTGCTCTAGACGCCCTTGTCAAAAATCATACTGTCAGTCATCCACTCTTGTAAAAACATGACTAGGCAATGTGTTACGGCGAGCCCAGAAACGTATTCGCCCTTGGGCTTGTGGGCAATGAGTTCGCTAACCAAGATGCAATTTACAATGCCCCTTATTATAACCAGTCGCATCGATTCTCTGAGCTCCCCCTCCCTAATGGCTTGGACTGGAAAAAACTGCAAAGCAACAATTGTTGCAATTGCCATTGTTGTTGTACAATTTCCAACAATCCTGAGATTTACTGTCTAAACTTCCGCTGCATCACCACGACCGGGTTCGATAACGGAATTTCAAATGTACCCTCCTTCTCATCCAGCCACACAAGACCATCGCCACGCTCTATTATGGATTTGATCCCCTCCTTAATCTTCAGCTTTTCGTCGTCCGATAGGATGGCTACGCCACTCCTCGTAAATACAAGTAGCGTGGTCTTTTCAAGCGTGGTGGACTCGGTGGCAAAAACCGTTGTATCCTCAGGCTCGGAGAAGCCCTCTTTGTACAAGGGGAGGTCAAACATACGGCGCCAGTCCTTGAAGTGCTCCTTATTGCTTGCTGTATCGTTCTGGTAGTGCCCATATAGTGCATATATTTGACGATACCACTCGGCCTGGTTTCTGCGAGGAGGATATTGATCGGAGCATAAGTATTGTGATTTTTTGTCAACAAACCCCACTTACTCGTCCGGATAGTTCCAAGTGAAGCTTATGGTACCTTCTGGCTTTAATACGCGCACGAACTCGCCCAATGCGCCTTCGAGATCTGAACACCAGTGGAAGGCCTTTCTCTCGACTTTGAGCCGCAGGGACAAAGAAATTCGGGGCGGAGACCACATACCGATGCCGACACGATCAGGTCAGCCCAGCCGTCCGGTGCTCCGGTGCTATCGAATGTGCCTTCAAAAAGGCTGACTCGGGTGTCGTTCACTGTCTTCGCGAATACTGCTCGCATCCCTTCGTTGGGATCGATACACCTGATTTCAGAAATAGACGAGCTCCATTCAGGATGGGCTAGGAGCGCGCGCGTGAAGATCCCACTGCCACATCCAACTCTACGAGATATTAATACGCTTTATCCGGTATCCACAACCTTGAATACTTACTCGACGACCTTTAAGCCATCTTTCCCTTTGACCGCCTTGCGTATGTGCGACAGTACTTCGGAGGCATAGGATGGGCGTACTATTCAAGAAGATAGGTAAGCCTTCTTGCGAAGAACAAATACCAACAGGATTTAGATGACGAACTTATCATAGAGCTCGCTCTTTCCAACGCCAAATCCAGCTTGAGAGATGGGGTGTACTTTACCAAGGCTCGGTGACACCATTATCTACACACGTAAAGAGATGATGAGAAGACGCTTGACGGGGGGAGGTGTGGGTGTCCGTTCCCGCAACTCTTTCCTATGTATGCATAATAATGTGTCCAAAATTAGCGTGGTGGAAGTCTTAGTCACCACAGGACAATGATGCGTCCCCTTGCCCCTCGCATAGCCAGCTTTTCACATGAACCACTGCTAAGAATAGTCCCAATATCGGATCTCCCTGCGGTACCGTGTATATGATTAGCCACGTCCTATGGTCGGTACCGACTGGGACTTTCTCGAGTGCCATCCGGCAAATGTGAAACAGCTTCAAGTTCCACATATCATATCCTTTGTCGTAGCTAGATCCCCGAGCAGCTCCAATATCGGCTATATGAAACAAAGCGAATTATCGAATGTCGAAATATTAATGGTCTGTCCCACGAACGCCAGGACAATTGCGATTGGCCACCACTTCTACGGATTTGGTAAGCAAAGAGTTTAGATCGGCTCTTTTATGCGGCAGCACTGTACACGTGACCGTGCAGCGGTATGCCCGTCTTCGTATGCTACAGAGTTCTAGGACACATATTTTTTGCGTCAGAGAGCATAGATAATTGTACAAATAACCCATATAACTGTCTATTTAACAGACTTGGATTGATATTTTCGGTTATCAGATTTCGGAGCTTGCGAAAATCTAGGGACCGAGGGAGGTCCTTCAAGTTTTCTGTGGCTGGGCCGCGCGCAGTGTTCTCGATTGTTATCAGTTCCGACATTACCAATCAAATTTATTAACGTACAATATTAAGGATATTTTTAGATGATAACAAGCTAACTTAAGTACAGGCTCAGTATGACTATTATTGTTATCACTTGCTTTGCAACAAATTTAGACGCTACAGGGGCTTCCGTTGCATAATTACAACCGTCGTCGCATATGGAACTTCAAACACTCCTTGTTTTTCATCCACCCATCTGAGGTCGTCTCCACGGAGCACAACAGCTTTGATCTCTTCCCTAACCTTCTGTTTCTTTTCATCAGTGAGAATTGCCAAACCACTTCTTGTGAAAGCGTTCAGAATGACGCTTTCAAGCGTACTGTGTTCCACGGAAAAGACGATCGTCTCCTCGGGCTTTAGAAAGTTGACTTTGTATAGAGGAAGATCGAATATACTGCGCCATTTGTTGAACTCAAACTCCCAAATGCTTGTGGAGCCGTAATGGTAAGGTGTGCATATATCGTCTAGCTGCTGGACCCATGCGAAGTTATTTCTGGAGGCAAAATATCAACGTGCTCCCTGACCATTTACCTTGTTTTTTTTTTTTCACTGACTTATCTTGAAAATTCCAGAGAAAGCTCATGGTACCTCCCGGCTTCAATATGCGTAAAAACTCGTTTATCGTGTTTTCATGTTCGGAGCACCAATGAAATGCCTTAAAATCCAACTCAGGCACGCGAAATAAGAGAGGCGAGACAAAGAATACATACCGATGCAGACACGATCAAGTCCGCCCATCCGTCCGGGACCGCGGTATTCTCAAAAGTCCCATCGAAAAGGCTGACCCGAGAGTCTTTCACCATCTTTTCAAACACTGCCCGCATCCCCTCATTAGGATCGATGCACCTGAGTTCAGAAACTGAAGAGGCCCATTCGGGATGAGCAAGGAGTGCACGTGTGAAGATCCCGCTGCCGCATCCTACTCTGTCAGTATACAAGTCAGTTGATCGTGTCTTAGAGGCTGCAGAGCTGGAGTACTTACTCGACAATATTCAAAGAATCCCTCTTACTGACAGCTTTGCGAATATTTGAAAGTACCTCGTGCGCGTAGGAAGCGCGAAATCTGCGAAGTAACGTTTGTAAGACCCCCACCCCCCGGGATGTGTCGCATGTGACGCACTTATCATATAGCTCGCTTTTCCCTTCACCAAATCCGGCCTGAGATAAAGGATGGACTTTAGCGGAGCTCGTGGGGAATGCCATTCGTGTAGATCACTTTCAGGAGGGCGGAAGACAAAGGCTCTTGGGGGAATGGGTCCTGTGTTTTTTGTGGAAGTAATAGAGCGTTCTATATACAGAATCGGCGAGCGCGGGAAATCCTTGACCAATGAATAGAATGTTATTTATGGCCTGACTGCGAAGAATAGCCCCATTGTAGTACCAGTAGTCTCCTGACTTCTAATTATTGAAATGACCTGAGGCTATTACAGTTATTTCACTGACCCTGGTGTTCTCTCACAAATCCTCTAATAGGCAGGATAGATGTAGCCACTTGTCCGTCACCTTCCATGATAGCTTTTCCTTATGGGGCCTAAGGCGCATGCCGAAGCTTCCGGCTTATCGGTTGTAAGGTAAGAGCTGATGAAAGTTAAAGAACTGTTAGATGTACATGTATCTTCTATCTAGCCCGGGCTCATGGTTCTTCGGGTGTACAAGGCCGAAATGATTACACAACACCAATAAAAATGCGCATGCACTAGTGTGTTAAGCAAAGTCGTAGATAACTGCGCATGCTAATAATAGCCTAGTCTACTTAGACATATTAATTTTTTCCCTTGGTGGCTTGGTCCGTGCCTTTCCTGGATCCGGATTTCGGACTGCCAGCGGCGATCATTTTAATCGCGTCCGTACCGACGCGTACGAATCGACTCACGTGCCCCTTTGGTCGGGGCCCACCAAAAAAAGTTAGACAATATTGTACTTATTTACTCCCTTACTATAAATGGACATTTTACTGCTGAAAAATCAGAGAGAATTTGCAGAATGAGTTTCTGGGCTCAATAGTGCCCCAATCGATGTGATTAAAAGTGCATTGGAATCTCTTGGAGTGGGGCCCAGGGTGACTTCAAGCCGGATTTTTTGATTTTAGCCTGTAAGTATCAAGAACTGCCCACACACATAGGTAGTTATTGGTACTTACAGGCCAAAATCGAAAAATCCGGCTTTAAGCCACCCTGGCCCCACACCAGTGGACTCCAACGCACTTTTAATTACATTTATTAGAGCAATACTGAGCTCAAAAACCCATTCTGCAGTTTTGGAGTGTATGCAGCCTGTGAGGCGCATTTGTCACTCGTGACACATGACATTTATGGTGTGTATCTGTGGCTTGAGAGGCCAGGATTTCTCAGTTGCATTAATGCTACTGTAAGCTCTGATTAAGCTCATAGGGTACTAGTACCAGTACTCAGCAGCTCTTATTTGTGGAAGAATTATGGGAAAAAGGCCAGATTGCTTTGAGTATGGCTGCCTGAAATTGTTGCCACCTAAATTGCTGAATGAGGAAAGTGCCGATCTTTTGTCAGCTTACAAAACGGTCTTAAAATCCTTGCGGGCGTTGCCCCTACTCATTGTGTTCCGCCATGGCAGCTGACTTCCCAAACCACGCAGTAATGCACCCAGTGTCCGCAGCCGCATTCAACACACAATCAAGCGAACTGTATAATAAGTGCAGTTTGTACAACTGACAGTCGGAGACGGATAGCTCATCGCCATTGAAAAATGCTTCGCCAGGTATCGTCCTTCATACGATTCGAAAGTACTATCGCACATTCGCAAGGCAATTAGCAAGAAAGAGGGCTTGAATATTGTCGAGTAAGAACAAAAATATTATTCTTACGCATTCACAAGTGAGATAGACTTCCAGGATTGGATGCGGCACTGGAATCTTTACTCGAGACATTCTCGCACATTCCGAATGGAATACATCGATTACGGAAATGAAGTGCATGGACCCCGACGAGGGGATGCGGGAGGTTTTCCTGAAGACACTAAGCGATCCCAGGGCTAGCTTGTCGAATGGGACCTTCGAGGATACCGGGGTGGCTGACGGATGGGCAGATTTGATCGTCTCGGCGACGGTCGGTTACCTATACTACCCTCCACCTGAGTCCGTCATTAAATTAACAAAAAAGGCTTTCCACTGGTGTCTGGACCTTGAAGCGGCGATGAACGAGTTCGCGAGAATCCTCAAGCCAAGCGGCACTATATGCTTTCTGTGGATCCTAGAAGACGGGTTCGTGTCTTAGGAAACTCTGATTCAGATTACTCAACTTACTAGCGACTCGTGTATGAATAAATCGGCGACGGAACCCCCTGGATGCGCCAGCTACTCGATCTGTACGAGCCCCATCAAAATATCGGAAAGGCGAGCAGGTGGATGGATAGAAACAATTGGCAGCGAATCCACGACCTCCCTGTCTATAAAGAAAGTTTCAATCCGCCAGAGGATTCAATCATCCTTTCCACTACAACTGAGACTCCGGAGAGTATGACGCTACGTTTCCTGACGTGGAGTGCGGTGGCATCCCTTCCCGAAAACAGAAAACAGAAGCTCAAGGTGGAGGTCGAAGCCATTGTAAGTCGCGGAGACGGTATGGTCTGGAGTAACGAGGAGGAAGCACTCATCGAAGTTCCGATCAAAACACCTATCACTATCGTTCATCGGAAGTCTACTGCCGTATAGTGACCGACGGGAGGTACAGACGGATTAGATTGGCTTCAAATTAAGATCTGGAGCGTCGCCCTCCAGGCAAGGCTTCCAGTGCTGGTAAACCCGTAGGATAGAACGCACTTCGATTGTTATGGTGTAAATATCGCACTAGCAGGGGAAAAAATCTTTTGGTCATGACGGAACTTGTGTCAGAAATCTTGAGGCGTGCCGTCGTAGCACGGGTCGGTCCTCGTCGATAAACGATTTCTTTGTGGCCGTTTCCGACCAGGAGCATACATGCAGCTAACTACGAGTAAAACTTCACAGAGCGTGAGACGTAAATACCAAATGTAGTCGCATAGTCGATATTACCAAATCATAATTCCAACAACTTGAAGCTTTCGGTATAGAAGGGTGGCGCCGCCGCCCCTTGGGGGTAAGAGCTGCAGAGGGCTTGCGGATGAGTGCACTCCGTCATTCCGCTTCCCACCATCCTGAGAGATTCAGGGACTTCGATCCGCGCGCCCCCCTTGGATAAACGGATTTAGCTGGCCTTTTTTGTTCTCTTGAAACATGTGATCATCTAGGGACTCACAATAGACATAGAAGACCCTTCATACTTCTACTCTTGATCTCACAGGACGATTGACTTGCAATACATTGGGAAGCGGCTTACGCATTTTTGGGCTATTGACCTGGTATAAAAGACAAGTTGTGTTAGCTACAACCGTTACATATATATAAACCAAGAAAGCTAATCGCCACTCACCGTAATATGTCTTCGGTTAACATACCAAGGGTCAGAAGGAACAAATACTTTTTTTTATGGAGACTAAAATACTGGCCTGAGAGTGTTAGGCCGCGCCGCTCAAGGTATAGGACAGTAAATTTCTTGATTTGTGGACCCTTTAAACGTTTTTACTTTACAACGCGATCTTTCACGTACTCGTTTCTTCTCATTAATCAGGATTCTTGCGAATGCTTACGCCGTATGTTTATGACTGGTGACGCAAACGGAACTTCAAAAATCCCTTTTTTCTCGTTTACCCATACGAGATCGTCACCACGGAGCATGATAGCTTTAATCCTTTCCCCGACCTTCTGTTTTTCTTCGTCAGAGAGGATTGCCACACCGCTTCCGGAGTAAGCATGAAGAATGACGAGCTCGAGCGTACGGTGCTCAACGGAGGAAATAGTTGTCTCTTCGGGATCGGTAAAATTAGCCTTATACGAAGGAAGTTCAAACATGCGCCGCCATTCTCTGAACGTGACTCCCCAATAGTCTGGGGGGCCTGACTGATATGGCGTGCATATGTCATCGAGCTGTTGGACCCAAGCATACTTCTTCCTGTATATGGTCCGTCAGACACACAGGTATCCCTAGCTACGTGGCACTGTACGAACCTGTCTTGCAGGTTCCAGCAAAAACTCATGGCACCTTCAGGTTTCAATATGCGCAAAAAACTCATTTGTCGCGCCCTCGACATCCGAGCACCAATGGATAGCCTATTTATCAAGGTTAGACAGTGAAAGAGACACGTTGATAATGAAACCGCCTACTGTCGCGGCTATGATTATATCGGCCCAGCCGTCTGGGACTCCGGTACTTTCAAATGTCCCAGCGTAAAGGCTGACCCTAGGATCTTGGTTCTTTTTTGCGAAGACTTCCCGCATCCCATCGTTGGGTTCGACGCACTTGATCTCGGAGACGGAGGAGTTCCATTCTGGGTGGGCAAGGAGCGCGCGCGTGAAGATTCCGCTGCCACATCCAATTCTAATCGCCATCTGTGGGTAATTTCTGGGGCAGTGACCATATTGGGCTCACTCTACGACCTTGAGATCATCTTTCTTGATGATAGCTTTGCACATATGCGATAGTACCTCTGGCGCATAAGAGGGACGGGCTCTGCAAACGTATTGATCAGACGAATGGTAGCAATATCACGAATATCAAAAAGAACGCACTTGTCATAGATATCGCTCTTTCCCGCACCGTATCCAATCTGAGAGGTTGGATGAACCTTAGTGAGGCTTGGGGTCAACGACATCTCCAGAAAGTATGTTTGATATCTCTTTTAAATGATTCCCGAGTCCTTGCAGAGACGAGCTCGACTATCGTCTCGTACCTTAGCTGCGCCCTTTTATAACAGGGCAATCCCGAATACTGCGGATGCTGAGCACTTGCAGTGAGTCACTTCTGGAGAAGACAACTAGAGGTGGAGTCCGGGGACCTAGTTAAAGTTTATCATTCTAACTCTGAATGAGCACATAAAAAATAGCAGCGGAGGTAAGCGGTGGGCTTTTGAGAGTTATCGCAGCTAACGGCTTTTTAAAGATTCGAGAAATACGAACTTGAATGCACAGTTTACAAACAGACTTCAAGTTGTCCTGCGTTGTATAAAGCTGCCACTGCCAGTGATCTACGGTGTAAGAAAAGCTTTGCTACCGACTTCTAAATGATTACATAAAGTTATCGGTCCCGACACCGCCATTCCCACGCTTCTCGTATCGAATGCTGACTTGCCTACACTCCAATTGTCCTTGGAGAACCGACCTTATTAAATAAATAAAACAGCCGCCTTTGCCCCGATTTATATACCGCTGTGAAACTTTTTAGCAGACCGTTGATCCGCTTTTTTAGAGAAGGGAGGGAGGGGAGGTTGGGAAGCTCTTCACTACAACTATTCTCATCGTCACGTCTCGCATTTGTACCTATCACTAGTACTAGTACTGCCTCAGGCTGGCGCCATCAGACGCCACTGGCTTCGCTGGCAAGTTCATCCCCCCCATCCGGCCGCGGCAAAGGAAATTCCGAGCACAGCCCTATCTTACAAGTCTTAACTAAAAATGCAAGCCGGTTGCTTCGCTTCAACTAGTCCTCCAGAGATAGGAGGCAAGAGTCATTACCCAGTTCCGTTGTTTGGCTATATGCTTTCAATATATATTAAATACCTAGCGGCTAGCTTCCGAATGTTCATGCAAAATATATTATTTATTTAATTCGTGGGCTCTGGTACTTTTAGATCCCCACTGTAGCTATTCATGTTACCAATACGTTCCCGTTAACGCCGATGATCATTGTAAGGGCTTCCTCTGCATGATTACGATGGGTGTTGCATATGGGACTTCAAATATACCCTCTTTTTCGTCCACCCAAACGAGGCCATCACCGCGAAGCACAATAGTTTTGATCTCCTCTCCAACCTTCTCTTTCTCGTCATCGGAGAGAAGTGCCACACCGCTCCTTGTATAAGCATGCAAAACGACTGCTTCAAGAGTTCGGTGTTCAACGGAGGAGATCGTTGTCTCCTCCGGCTCAAAGAAGCTTGCCTTGTACAAAGGCAGGTCGAACATGCGGCGCCACCTCCTAAACGTATCTCCCCAAAAGTCTTTAGAGGAGGACGTCTGATAGGGCGTGCACAAGTCATTCAGCTGTTGGATCCAAGCACAGTTCCTAAAGTTGAGCTGTGAGAAATTCAGACATTCGCAGTTTTGTATGACTATACGAACGTATCTTGCAGATTCCAGCAGAAGCCCATGGTGCCTTCTGGTTTCAGTATGCGCATAAATTCGTTTATCGCGGCCTCAACATCCAAACACCAGTGAAAGGCCTTTTTAGTTGCGATTAGACAAAGGAAGGGTGGTTTATCGGAATCAAAGTCCCTTACCGTTGCCACTATGATTACATCTGCCCAGCCGTCTGGAACTCCAGTTTCATCAAACGTACCGTCTGAAAGGCTGACGCGTGGATCTTTCGTTGATTGAGCGAACACGGCCCGCATACCCTCGTTGGGTTCGATAGCTTTCAGCTCAGAGATGGATGAGTTCCACTCGGGGTGAGCAAGGAGTACGCGCGTGAAGATCCCGCTGCCACTTCCAGCTCTGAAGGGCATCGATAACTAATTTTTAAAGGAATCACGAGATGCTCACTCAACAATCCTCAAGTTATCTTTCTTTTTGACAGCCTTCCGCATGCAAGATAATACCTCTGGTGCATATGAGGGCCGGACTCTGTGGGTAAACTGGTGAGACGGATTGGGAATTCTGGAAGTATCACAAGGAACTTCGTACTTGTCGTATAGCTCGCTCTTCCCCGCGCCGTATCCGATCAGGGAGGTCGGGTGGACCTTTGTAAGCCTCGTGGCCGACGATGTCATCCTTGTAATAAGGTACGTTTTGTGTTTCTACGGCCTGTGTATCCTTGGGGATTAAGATCGAATAGACTTTGCTTCACAATCCTGATTTCTAGACCCTTTTATATGGTGGACTGGATAATCTGGGTAGCCTCAGCTCCTTCGGCGCCGCCTAGTCGCTTCTGCGAAGCAGTCAGTCGGAGCTTTAACAGCATCATGAAAAGGGGTTGCGATACAAGGGGGCAGAGGGGCCCCGGGAACCAGTTAAAACTATGAATTGATAAGTGGGGCCCCCACAATAGAAAGTGCGCAAAGGTAGGGCTACGCGGGGAGTAGGTGCAAGTTCTCACGGTAACAAGCGCTAGAGTCACGTGATGGAATTTTGCATTTTTCAACGCAGTTCCTGGGGTCCCCTTGGGCCCTTGGTGAAGTCCCTTTGTGTTTACGTAATTACCTAAGCGACGGCCGCAGCACTGAAGCGACCGGGCGGAGGTTCACCATATCTAAATAGAATATCCCGAAACGCAGTAAGATCGAGTCATTAATGCGTAAAGTCATAGCTACGCCGAATCCGCAACTCTGGACAAATTCTCTGACTTTTTAGCTATTTCAAGAGTGCAATAGGAGAATGAGAAGTCTGAGAAAGGTTAATGGTCGTACTAAATAAAGTTAATAAACTACAGCGAACTCCAAAAGGGGAAATCTCGTTCTTCCACTGCTTTATAAGCTGCGTCTTGCTTACTAATCAGTAAAGAGGAGTCGAGGACAATTTTTCCTTCGCTCATTTACTGTCCACACAATTGGAACTTGAATCGGAATGTAGATTCAACACTACCCTCGAGTCTCGACTACTTGTCCGTCATGGTGTCTTCATATCTCAGATTCGCCAGTATACTTCAGTCCGTAATCAACGCACTTCCCCCTCCCTACATATGTTTACTTGCGTATTGTCTGGAGTACTACGAAAACCAAAACAGCGCGGTGATTTGCCTAACTTATATCTGAGCTTCAGCTACTACCAAAAGCTTTTGTCCGTTTTCATCTTCGACATTGGTCTGGTCTCTGGATAATGGCTTTCTCACAACTTTGCAACGGCAGGACTACGGCGGCTCAGCTCCAATCAACTGCCGTCGGATCCTCGGATTGTCGAATGGATTTCGAACGCCCTACGTAGTATTTATGGCAAAGCTCGGAGATGGTACTCATGGAGCAGACCATCCAAGCATGCTTCCTGGAGAATTCATACATTGGGCATGTCCGACATCACGGGTCATCCCGTCCACTTTCCCTCCGCAGATTCGGCATCGAGCGGTTTCTCAGCGGGATGCCAACAACATACGGTCTATCCCAGGACGTGGAAATCGATTAGAGACTCATATCCTTGCCGGAACCCGCGAGCTTCGGTTCTCAGAATCCACAGGATCTTGAGACCACAGCCGGACGACCCGTTTGTACGCAGAAGAACTATGTTAATATTCAGTCGGGTGTTTCGATTAATCAAGTCGTGGAAGTCCCAAGCTCTACTCGGCCTCCATATCCGACCTCGACTCATGCCCCTCTGGAACCCGATTGGCGGACATCGATTTCCACTGGAGTTCCTGGAAATGCTTCAGCTATGGCCAGAATGTACTGGGACGGGCTAGCCACACGCCTTTATGTATAGCGAAAGCGTCCGCATCGTACCCGGAAGCGTTTCCGGCAGGTTCTGTTCTTCGTCCGCACCGAATGGCCAGGTGATAGCAGGCGGTATTACTTTATACTTGGCAAGCGGGAAACACATCCGTATCGCCGAGCATCAACACGATAGCCAGATCTCCAGCCTGATGTCTACTTATACTCTGTCTACGCGTGACCAGCTAATACACCTTCCGTGGCCTCTCTTTCTGCACACCTCCCTCATGTTCTTTTCTACACGTGCCCGCCTAAGGAGTCTGCCGCAGATCTCACTCTGACAGGTCTTAAGTTGCTCCCCGGCACGTAGCTAGGCGGCCATTGCTCTGCTGGCAGTTTGTGGGAAAGCCGGCAAAAGTCCGAGCGAAGGTCGCAGACTTGGGGAAATAGGGCTCTAAGAAGGCTCAGCCAAGGTGTTCGCGAACCAGTTACTAAATTGAAGGTATGTAGCAAAAGAGATGCGCCGCTAATTAGCGGGGAAGGGGCTCATGTTTGCCTTCTCCGGCTAGGGCCGCCCTGACAAGAAGGACGGACGCATGGCCAGGTTCTTTTCTTCCAGATTCTAGGGATTCGTTCGGTTGCATGCGGCGGGATCGGGATGTTTCTACACTTCTATTCGCTGAGCTGTATTCTGCGGGATGCAGTCCGGAGGACGATTACGACCACCCCCGTAAGCGGATGCAAACGGGTTGGCTATCTAGGGGCGATACCCATGATAAGAGACGCTGGAGACGCATTGTCATGAACACTGACCGAAGAAAATGCATTTCCGTCCGCCACAGAGCTATCCGTATCGGCTCTGAACTGCAGGAGATGAAGGTTGTTTCCCAAAAACGAAGTAGTAGAAAAGGGAGGATTACATCTCGACACACTTCAGACGACTGGTCATGTAAACGCAGGCGGAAAAATGAGGTGGCAGAGAAAACGGTAGTGTTTCCATAAGGTGGTTTGACCGAGCTTTGCATTTGGACCGCCGATCCAAACTTTATGGTGGTATACATATGTTTTGTTAGCTTCTGGACGAGCGCTCCTAAAAAGTAATGTCATGGGTTGATAGGCATTGCAAATTTCTTTCGAGATAATGCCTTAATTTTGGGGCTGTGTTTGTTGTTGAGCTTACATACGAGAATGACACGCAAAGCTGAAAATGTGAAATTACCATTTAGCAGCGGTGTGGCGCGGGATTGGCGTCACTTAACACGCGTTTACATCAGTACTGCCATCGAGCCCAGGACTCTCTACTTTTCCACTTTTCTTCCTCTCCCGTCCTCATCATGAACTCTCACGAAAATCTGTCGCGGGACGCGGAGCCCCAGCCGCGTCTCTCGATCGAAAGCAGGTCAGCCAGCGCACTCTCACGAAGGGCAACCTGCTGATATGGCGGAACATAATACTTGTGTGCGTGCGCCGTGTTGGCCTGCAGGATGTCGAGGATGACGGGCAACACCGAACCTCCACCTTCACCGGGCGTTCCGGTATTGCCAGCGCCCAAGCTCGACATATCGCTCTCGTTCGATCAGATCATCGCCGGCGCTTCGTTTGGGGACTTTGAAGTTGATTCGAAGTGAGCCGCCGTTCCATTCTCTCGCTGTAGTTGCGGCCGTCCGCTCACATCCATCTGCCCGTGGCTTTTTGCGTACAGGAAGAAGGAACAGATGGAGAAGCGCCAATCGAATGTGTTGCGACTTGCCCAGGAAAATGAAAAGTTGAACGCTGAGCTGAAGGCGATGAGCGAGCGCCTGCGAGCGGCCGAGGCGCGGACACAGGCGATACTGGCTGCACGAGAGCGGAAAGCGAAGGAGGGCGCTGTTGGCCAGGGTTCATCCGGAAGTTCATCTGCGCGCTCGTCATGAGTGACGATGTTTCGCTGGACCACAAACACGGGACTGCTATCCATTAATACTCTCCATCATCCATTTGCTTGCTTCCGCGTCGTCGCATCCGTTCGTGACAAGATATCGCATTTACACATTCGTTGTATAAGTTAATATACCCAGAGGGTCTTTGTCGATATCGATGAGGCTATTTATCCCAGCTCTCCTTGCTGTTTGTTGTCGCCGGACTTCGTTTTTGGAGCCTGTGCCAGACCGCACCGAATGTTGCCGTAAGCGGCAGGTAAGCGACGAAGGGGTCGCATTCGGACCGACCCCATTAATGCTCGCGGTCGGAACCTACTTTAGTCTGGGCTCTGAACTGCCGCAAACTCCTTCAAAATCAAAGCTCCTTGCTGAACTCTGCCCACGACCATCACACCCATATCTCACCTTAGCCGACTCGACTAGCATTCTCCTTCCCCCTGACCCCACCGCTGTTTTTGATTCCCCACCATCCGCAATGCCGCCGCCGTCCTCGCGCCGTCCCTCCGAGCGACGTCTCTCTGAGCGCCGCCCGTCGGGCGTCGCCTCGCGGAGGTCGTCCATCGACCCCTCTAGGCTCATCCGTATGGACAAGTTGAGTGCTGCGTTCCGTGATGTGCCCTCCTGATCTCAACCGAGCACGCTATATGCATCACAACTCATCATCATTGGCGCAACCTCCATGATTTTGCGAACATGAACAACACAGAGTGGGCCATATTGGCGGCGGGGATGACTTCAATGTCGTCTTTGTTGGCGCAGGGAACATCATGTTCGGTGCGTATATGCGCGTGTTAGACCAGGTGTTGGAGCTTCATCGCTCTGACGTTACATACGACAGGCTCGGACGAGGGTCCTTGGAATCACTCCTTCCGATTTGAACAGTGCGTGATCGTTTTAGATCAGTAACGGGTCCTCTTGATCATTATGCGCCAACAGCAAGCTCGGCCCGCGCCTGAAGGTTGTCGCGCTGATCGACCCCGCCATCGAGAGAGCGCAGTCCGTCCTCCAGAAGAAATGCGACTCGTTCGTGTATTCCGCATACAAGGACACGCGCATCTTTAAATCGCTGGACGAGTACATCAAGAACATGACGGATAAGGAGCGCCCGCATGCATTCCTCGTCGGTTGCCCTCCCGCGTTCCGCGGGAACACGCAGCCGGGACGTGACGTCGAGTTGCAGATCCTGAAGCATTTCCCGGGTGTAGCTATGTTCCTTGAGAAGCCCATCGCCACGGGCACAGAGGAGGAAATCAAGGATGCCTTCGTCGTGGCGAAGTCTATTCAAGACAGCGGCGTCGTTTGCTCGGTCGGGTATGTATTCCCGCCATCTCACTCCATGCGGTGAGATGAGAAGAATATTCCAGCTACATGCTCCGCTACCTGAAGGCCGTCCAGATGATGAAGCAAATCATTATTGACAACGACCTGAAGGTCATGGCTACTGTTGCGCGCTATGCATGTGCGTATGAAGCCATCCAAGGGTACGGGTGGTGGGATAAATCCAAGAGGTAAGGAGCTTGAGTCGATACCTTGACTTGGCTGAGCGGTTTCTCTTTCCTTGATAGTCAAGGCCCGATCATTGAGCAAGGCACCCACTTCTGCGATCTTTCGCGTTACTTTGGCGGTGAAGTAGATATTGCATCCGTCCAAGCCCATTCGCTCGAGTGGGACGAGGAGGCTGGCAAGCTATCAAAGATGTTTATTGACGAAAGCAAAATCGCGCCCGAAAACAGGGTCCCCCGAGTTACATCTGCCGTCTGGTACGTATGTTGCGATGAAAGTACTCAAAGATTAAAGCTGATTTCAAATAGGAAATATGAGAGCGGCGCTGTTGGTAGTCTGACTCACGCGGTCGCGCTCCAAGGCACAAACTACAGCTGCGAGCTGGAGGTTATTGCGGATGGTTACACTCTTAAGTAGGGTTCTTTATGGTTGTGTCATGTATTTTGAGATGTTTACTGATATTCTCCTAGACTTGTAAATCCATATGTACAGCCGGTCCTGTATATCCGCCGCCCGGGAGACGACTATGAGGAAACGCACCGCTTCCCTGACGATGATCCTTTCTTCTCAGAGGTATCGAACTGGATAGACGTTATTGAGGACATTGAAGAAACCGACCCCGAGGGTGGTTTGATCCTGAGTTCGTTCGAGGATGCGTGCAAGACCTACGAGTTTACATGGGCCATTCGTCGTGCGAGTGAGCGTTCCGTCAAGAAAAAGGATCAGAATGCGACGGTCAGTCCCCCCGCTGCACAGTGATCTCGGGAAGAGTGCATAGAATCGGGGGAAGACGAAAGAATAGGGGACTTGTACATACTGTAGAAAGAAAATGCTTGTCACTTAAATTTTAGGTGATAGTTGTAAGATTTATTACAGCACTGGCTTGACCTGACGATACTTGTCCTTGCGTCCGGGACACCAAGTACACTGTTTATGCAGTGCTTATTTTGGTGGCCAACTTCCGAGCGGCTAATGTAAGCGCGTCGCGACGCGCCTTGACATATCACGTGGTCTCTGTTTTGTTCTCACGAGGTTTGCTATAAAGGATTCCGGAGGCACGACGACCGAGCCCATTCTCCTTTCCTTCTACCATCACCTCACCGCCCTCCGTGTCGTGAATTGCTCTTGACTTGTTTTCGCGTTTCGAACTGTACGTATTACCTCGTAATGCATTGTTGTATGGAGAGAAATGTTCTGAAAGTTGTTTTGACCCACTTAGTGCACTCATAAGCCACTCCTCATACAACTGAACGGTCTCAATGGCTCCTAAAGTGGGTTGTCTGCCTTTTGAGGCCACCTAGCAATGTATCTGACAGATGTTTCAGCCCGCTTCAACCGCCGGGAAGGCTCCGGCCTCTACTGCCTCGAAAGCGCCTGCTAAGACCACGGCCGACAAGGCAGCGAAGAAGACTGCGAAGAAGAGCTCAGGAGGCGCGGGCGACGAGAAGAAGAAGCGTAGGAAGGTCCGCAAGGAGACATACAGTTCATATATCTATAAGGGTGTGTACTTTATTGGACTTCGTCCCTTGCCTTTTGTCAGGTTTCAGGGACGCCGCTTGTGCGGGACTGACTATATCAACCATTAGTGCTTAAGCAGGTGCACCCCGACACGGGTATCTCGAACAAGGCTATGGCCATTCTCAACTCGTTCGTTAACGACATCTTTGAGCGCATTGCTTCCGAGGCTTCCAGTGAGTCATTTATAGTTGTTGTGCCACGGTTATGATATTGAAACTGGGATCAGAGCTCGCATCGTACTCGAAGAAGTCGACCATCTCTTCGCGCGAGATTCAGACGTCCGTGCGGCTCATTCTTCCCGGTGAATTGGCCAAGCACGCCATCTCTGAGGGCACGAAGTCTGTCACAAGTGAGTTTTCCCCTATCAACTAATGGTGCCCTGTTTCTGATGTGCGATGCAGAGTTCTCTGCCGGGGCGAAGTAGACGGTGGTTTGTTGGTGTCTCTTGTCTCACTCTGTATTGATATGCCCATGTACTGTTTCTGTTATTGGATGAAATGATAATTCGCCTTAAAAGGATTTGTGGATTCTGTTGCCTGGGTTTGATATTAGTAATCATTTATTACATACGCGCTCGCGTTTTGTGAAAGGCTGGTGCAGATCTTCGCCTTAACGAGAGGCCACATACTACGCTCGAAAATTCCAGTCACGTCCGCTTTACTTGTTTTCCGTGGTTTGAGGGCCGTCCCCTTGTATATATTTCGTCGACGCCGCCCTCACTCAACCATGTCGAGCACGTTAGCGTCCCTGCCCGTGACACTCCCGGAAATTCCAGAGGGCTTCACGCTGCACACAGAGAACACTGCGCGCATCCTGCTGCCCGCTACCGATGAGGCGTTCCTTAATCCGGTGCAGGAATTCAACCGCGACATGAGCGTCGCGTGCATCCGTGTATGGTCAGAGCAACTCAACGCAGCGAAGGAGAAGAAGTGGAAGGAGCGCGCCGAACGCTCGGCTGCGGGTGAGGGGAGGATGAAAAAGAGTAAGGGAAGGAAGAAGGCGAAAGGTGAGTTTGTGTTGTCTACTTCGGACGTTGGCTTTGGTGACTGAGAAGAATAGTCGAGATGGACGATGTCCCGGCAGATACCGCGAATGAAGGGGATACTCCATCGGTACCTTCAGAAACCGTCCCTGAGACTGGAACTGAGGAAGCTGCTGGTAAAATAGCAACGGTATGTCACGGGTAATCATCGCGAACGATTAATCGATACTGATACTCGGACAGTATCATCCGCATCGCTTTGCTCTCCTTGAGGCGCTCTCAGCTACGGGTTTGCGTGCAATTCGTTATGCGAAGGAAATCCCCCTCGTGAAGTAGGTCATTTATCCTCCTGTGGTTATCGGATTATGCACTCACTTTCGGGGACGGCAGGTATGTGATTGCAAACGATCTCTCACCAGCAGCCGTTGAAGCCATAAGGCGGAACGTTGAGCTTAACGAGCTCGGCGGGCGGCCCGATTCTTCCATTGAAGATGGCCAGGACGTGAAAGTTGAGAACGCAGAAAACGGCCAGACCGTCCAGGACAAGAAAAGCGCAAAAGTCAGAATCAATGAAGGGGACGCATGGTGGGTTAATGAAAAGGCTCGTTGCTGGGAGTTTGCTAATGTGGCTCCGAAAAAAGCGCACTCATGTATTCCCATCGTGCTGATCGATTACGCGTCGACTGTGTTGACTTGGACCCGTACGGGACTGCTGCACCATTCATCGATGCCGCAATTCAATGTGTGAACGATGGAGGTACGTCTAATCCACAAATATGTTGTACTCAATATTAATGGTTATATACAGGTCTTCTTTGCGTAACTTGCACTGATATGACCGTCCTCGCAACGAATAACTACCCCGAAAAATGGTATGTTCATCGCCACGAGCATATATGCATGTATCTCACTTATATTCCGTCTTCCATAAGTTATTCAAATTACGGGGGAATTCCTGTCAAGGCGGAATATTGTCATGAGGCTGTAGGTTTTTCGGTGCTGACCAAATCCTTACTTGCTCAACGTCCTTCACAGGCTCTTCGTCTTGTTCTTCACACCGTTTCTACCTCTGCCGCCCGTTACGGACGTTATATCCAACCGCTCCTATCTTTATCAATTGATTTCTACGTTCGTCTATTTATTCGTATACAAAGTGGACCTTCAGAGGTGAAAAAGACGGCGAGGTACGTTCCAAACCTTTGAGTAAACTTGCAAGGTGCACTAGCGGCTTTCAGTTCTGAGCTAATTTTGATTTGTTAGCAAGACTTCGACGTACTACGTTTGCTCTGGATGCCAATCGTTCTACGAGCAGCCGCTCGGAAAGATTATGGAAAAGGTCTCAGAAAACTCTGGCCAGGTGAACCTTCTGTACAAGCAGAAAGCCGGACCGCCAGTAGGTGACAAATGCCCCGAATGTGACAGTGCCCTGCATGTGCGTGCTCTCGTACTGGTTGACTCTCAGAATGCCGACCTTTCTTCATTTGAATTCCAGGTCGCGGGACCTATGTGGTCCGGTCCGATTCATGACAAAGACTTCGCGGGTGAGGTGCTTGCGCACGTCGAGGCGAATGAGTCTATGTACGGCACCTCACCGCGGATGAAGGGAATGGTTACCGTCGCTAAGGAGGTGCGCAAGTATGCCTACCTATCGTTCTGGCATTAACCGCCGAATGATCACTTGAACAGGAATTAGACACACCTTTCTACTTTACGCCGGGCCGCATGGCGGGACTCTTTCATTGTGTATCGCCATCGTTGGAAGAGACATCGTGCTTTACTTTTCCCCATTTGCTTCTTGAATCTCGATTTAACCTTGTGCCTCTCTCTTAATTGTTCAGAAACGCACTGCTACACGCTGGCTTCGCGATCTCGCGTTCGCACGCATTAGCAGGGTCGATCAAGACGACTGCGACTCGGCAGGACGTCCACGACGTCTTCCGTGGGTGGGTGAAGACACATCCAGTTAAGCCGGAAAGCATCTCTGAGAAGTCACCGTCGCACCATTTGCATGAGAAGCAACCGAGGTGCGTTTCTCCGGGCTCCTCGTGTTGGCCTTATTGTCCCCCTCTAACTATAGCCGCAATTTGTAAATGCGAATGATTAATCAACCACAGGTTTGAAGCCAACTTTTCGCACCATCCGGACACCGTGACGCAATCGTCGAAGGTCAAGCTCGTACGCTACCAGCAGAACCCCACGCCGAACTGGGGTCCCGGGACACGCGCAACAGGGAAGCGCAAGCGTGATGGCGGCGAGGTTCGCTGAGGTCGGGAGAGTCGACACTGCTATTAGGTCGATTTATGGTGATATAAACATTATTTGATTGCGTTCCGTGATGCAACAAGATACATGCAGACATTATTGGTATGGTGGAATGGGGCGGACAACAGGCTGCGGTGGTAGATTGGATCAGGCCAGGTCCATACCAGGCGTCTAGCGCGATCGACCCGGATACAAAATGATTACGATTTCTTGTAATTGGAGCTGAAATCGGAAAGCTGCTATGTGAAGAGTAAATGTATACGATGTTGTGAGACAGGACAGGAAATTATGGGGCGTATCATGGCAGAAGACAGGGCATTTGAGAAAATACTTATTTCCACCAAGTGAGACCGAGACCAAGAAAATAGAGGAAGAAAATGGTCGTGAGGTTAAAAAAAGAAAAGAAAAGGATTTAAGAAATACACGAAATACTGCGAGCGGACTCGAAGGGGATTCTATCGAATACGAAGTTGATTAGAAAAAAAAATCATGATTGGGCGTTATTACTAAAGTTCATCACGATGACTTGGTAGTCTTTGTTTTTGTCGACGCGGGCTTGGAGGTCGAGGTTGGTGCAGGTGACGGGCCCTTGACAATCCACGGGTGCAGCAAAAGCTGATCTGCATCTGGGCGCTCCTCATGCTTGACCTCAAATGTTTTCTGGAGGAAATCCTCCGCCTCAGGCGAGATATCAGACGGGATCGTGGGTTTCGCGGATGAGCCGATCTGTGGACAAGCGGACAATCGGTTAGTTGAGGACACCTGTGGGCGCGTGGATGTCAGCGTACCTTAAAGATGGCCTGCATCTGGTTGAGTGTCGGGTAGGGGTGATTGCCGGTAAGCATCTCGACGACTAGACAGCCAACGCTCCAGATGTCTGCCTTGCGCGTGTGAGTGATTTGCTTAACGACCTCTGGCGCCATCCAGTAGACGGAGCCCTGAAGAGAAGGGCGGTGGACGCGCGCACCGCTGCCAAGGAAAGCTATAGGGACATCATTAGTATCGTGAATAGACCAGCGGAGAAAGCTCAGACACGCACTTTCTTCTACCTTTTTGGAGATACCGAAATCCGAGATCTTGATGCCACCCTTGTTGTCAACAAGAATGTTCGCGCCCTTAATGTCGCGGTGGATGATGTCGCGCGAGTGTAAATATTCAAGTCCCTGGAGGATCTGACGCACGAAATGGCGACACAACGCCTCCTCGAACGCACCGTAGCTGCGCAGCAAAGCGGTGACAGATCCACCAGGCACGTACTCGAGAAAAATGTTCAGGTGCGTATCGTCAGAGGATGAGTCGAGGTACTGCACAATGTTGTCATGCTGTAACTCGCGCAGCAGGTCGATTTCGCGTTCGAGAGCGTCGAGCATGCTTTTCTTGCGCTGCTCGTTCGGACCTGTGCCCGTCGGCAGCTCGACCTGTTTCACGGCCATGAGAAGCCCGTTCATTGCATCCATACCGAGATACACGCTTCCGAACGAGCCGGCGCCGATGAGCGCGCCTCGGATCCATTTGGTGCCGCGCTTTCCTGGAGATGGGGTTAGAGGGGCAACATAAAACAAGTTAAGACTGCGATCCTGACCTCCTGTTGCCTTGACGGGTGCATCGTCGTCCTCGTCTGCAAGCGTCTCTTCATCGTCGTCTTCTTCCATATCATCATCCTCCTCGTCTTCCTCGTCTTCCAATTCGTCCTCCTCCTCATCGATCTCGTCCTCACCTTCAATCATCTCAAAGTTCTCGCTGTCTTCGTCGAGCTCATTAGGTTCCTCGGTAACTGTCAAACCCTCGGGGACATCGCTGCTCTCCGTCGACTTGACACTCGCTACGGTACTCTTGCGCCGATTCTCGACTTCCGCGGTGATCTCATCGACCGTGAGCATGCTTGCCGTGTCCGAGCGGTCGCGCCGCGCGCGTAACTCGGACATATAGCTGATGCGCCGAGACGCGTTTGACGCTGTGCGCGAGATCGATGGCGTGGGGCCCGAACGAGCGCCTGACGTCTCTGCACCTGCAGTCGAGGCGGCGCCCAACGCAGTCGTACTGCTAGCGCCGGTACCTGTGACGCTGTGGAAAGAGTCCGCGAATGACTCGCTCGGGAACGTGACTGGCGGAAGTAAATGGGGCGTTGAAGGCTTGTCCCTCTCCTCCTCATCGCTGCCAATGTCTACTGACTGTCCGTCTGACGTCGATAGCGACATGCGCGGGGGATCTTCCACAGACGACGCGCCCTTCTCTGGAACGGGTGGCGGCGGGAGCGACGCGGTGCTCATACGGTATGGTGAGGCGCTTGCGCGCGTAGCAGTGGAGACGCGGCGGCTCGCACGCTTTGCGAGCTGTGAGACGGAGATCGCGCTGTCGCGTCGGCCCGCGACGCTGCTGAAGCGCATTGATTGGCGCACAGTACGGCGCAGGACTTTCGGCTGAGTGTACGGGAAGTATGCAGGCAGGTGCGTCGCGATAAGCTCAGACGGCGGGCGCTGGCCGAGGAACGTACGGATCTTGCCTGCGAACGACGACGCGGATGGGCTCTTTCCATTTGCTGCGGGCGTGTGTGGCTCCTTGTCTCTGTCCACACCCCTATCCCTATCTCTGTTGTCCCAGTCGCGATCGGCAGACAACGATGTCGGGTCGAGCACGCGCTCAGGGTCGCGTACACCAAGCCCACTGAGTACACTGATCGAGCTCGCACGCTTCGTGTTACGCAGCTCCTTCTCCTGGCTCGGTGTAAGCGCGCGCGGGAACATCACGCTAGAGCTCCCAAAGTGCGTGTTGTCCTCGTCCGTCGCGGTGGCTCCCGGAGAGTGTGGCGAGTTTAATGGGACATCACCAAAGATCTGCTGGAGGGCTTTCTGGCGCCGTGGCTTGCCTGTCCTGCGGACGGTGAGACCATGCTCGCGTACGGGGTGGTCTGGTCCTACAGAGCATAGCGAGAGAAGCTCGGCTTCTCGCAAGGCTTTCGCTGTAGATTTATCAGTAAACGATTGAATAGACAAGTAGGAATAAAAAAGAAACCAACCAGGCCCATCTTCCTGACCCTGACCCCAGTCAAGATATACAGCCCAACCGTCAATGCTGAGTCCACCCTCGTCCGAGCTGACGTGCTCGCAGGTATCGCCCGCCGAGGCGCCGAGCTTGCCGAATTTCTTCAGTACGCGCTCGAGCAACTCGACGCCGTTGGGGCAGTCAGCGACATCGACCATCGCGCTGTGCCCATCTTCCGCGAGTAGGAAGCGCACGAGCCGCCGACGCAAATCAACGAGCGTCGGCGCGCCTGCATGTGCGGACGACGGCGTCGCCGGCCGGAACGGACCGCGCCCGACGTGGTAAGCGGACGCCGGCGCGGAAGAACCGGAGCCGGAGCCGGAGCCCGTATTCGAGGATCCGGCAGAAGCCGGTCCAGAGAGTGACGTTGTAGATGAAGACAAGCTTGCGGTGGGCGGCGAGATTGTCGGCGTCGCCAGCGACTGTGAGAGGAATGACTCTGCAATGGGTGACAGAACCAGCGCAGGACCACTCTGCGGCGGCTGAAGGGTGCTCGTACCCCCTCCTGCGCCTGACCTTGAATCTGAGCCGGACGTAGTATTGGACGTGCCCGCCGTTGCGTAAGGGTGACCGCCGCTCGTATTAGGGCGCTGAACATTCTTGACCTGCGATGCAGACGCCGTTGCAGAGAAACTTGGAGCCTTTGCGTGTGAATTGGCGGGGGAGCGACGTCCATAACTTGGCAGTGGGCTAGTCGCGCGTGAAGTAGCATTCCCTGGACGTGGGCCCGAAGGCAGGCCATATTCACCTTTCCACCCGCCTGGTGTACCTGCGCCCGAGCCCGCTGTGCTTGCCCCCGGCGTGAGGAGCGTGGGGTTCTGCGCCTGCGTTGGTGTCTGTATCGGTGGCTGGTTCTGGTTTTGGGTTTGCGATACCCCGGGCACGGACGGCAGTGCGTAGTGAGGAGACACGTCAATTTGGGTAGGTGTGCGTCTACCAGCGGCTTGTTGCGCGGCAATGGCGTGCAAGCGGGGCGCCTGGCTGCGTGATGGAGTGCCACCCGAGGGAGGTAACGGAGGCATCGTGCGAGGAGGCGGAGGCAAAGGCGGCAGGTGCTGCCTGCCTGTGCCAGGACCTGACGAAGAGTGTGAAGACACGGTCGGTAAGGGCGTTGTGGTCGCAGATGATGGTATCTGATTATTGGGAAGCGGGAGCGGGCGTAACGGGGTCGTCGAGCGAGCAGAATCAGGCATAGATACAGGATCACGGATGAGACGTGGAAGGTCCGCCTGGGATGCGTTGCGCAGTTGCAGGGGCGCGGGGCGCATGCGATTGCGGTGGTGGGCATGCTGGTTCTGAGGAGAAAGCGTACGCGGGAAGTCGACGTGCTCTGTGCCGTTGACGGTGACCTTTGGACTCTGGTGTGCAGGGTGTCCACCGCTCCCGTTGCTGCTTGTGATGCTACTTACGCTCGCGCCCTGCGCGTGGCCGCCGTACACGGAGGCTGCACGGGCGCTACAACGCATACGGAGCGCTTTGACGGCATTAAGGATGCGGATGCGGTCGCCGATGCTCGCGACGCCAATCTCGCGAAGGCTCGCCTGGTCGAGATCGAGCAGGACGCCGCCCCGCACGTCCGCGTCACGAAACGCGTGAGCATGCGCAGCGCATTTTCCGTGAGGGTCGAGCGCAGCGAGCCAGCGCGCGACGTGCGCGTCACCCCATGTCTTGAGGAACTCTGTATACGATATGCCCGGCGGTGGCTCGAGTGGCGGGCCCGCGCTACCGTTACTGCCGTTAGTACCATTGGTGCTGCCATTGCCGTTGCCATTGTTGCCATTGATGGTGTTCCCGCCGACGGGCGTGCTAGGGCGGGACGAGCCCCCGCCAGAGCGAAAATGCGACTGGACAGACTTTACGGCAGCCTGCTGGGCTGCAGAGAAGCCTGCCGTGGGCGAAGCAGGTGAGGAAGACTGGGAAGGCGGCTGCGAGGGCCCCGCCAAAGCCACCGTGGAGGGGGCGAGTGCGGTCATGTAAGGCTGGATGCAGTTGCTGCTGGGAGACGCTTCAATTTGCTAAGGCCTGTACTGGCAGTCGTCAGGAAAGAAAAGCACAAGCCAGCTCGGGGGACAGTTGTCGTCGTCGTCGTCGATTTGTTGTCGAGGCAAAGGATTTAGAAGGGTTACAGATGAGGCTCAGCACAAATCAGATGGACCAGTTTACGCTGACGACGAGGCTCTACGGGACCGGGCGAATTGGGAAGAGGCTGGTAACCAGCAGGAAGAGAGATGTCGGGAATGGACGACGACGTAGATGGATCTAAGAGGTCTTAGATGTCGTCGAGGGCGACGGGGAGGATGGGGACAAAGTACAAGGCGATGAGAGATGTGTATAAACACTACGAATAGCTACATGCGCCCGTGTGTACCGGGTCACTGCAAGTACAATTGTCCGCCGCCTCGACCTTTTTGTTCGCGCCTGTTGTTTTCTGTCAGCAGGACGAGGCTCGGATTCTCTTTCTTCCTGTCTGCTCTAATGTCTGCGGGGAACGCATAATTAATTGTCTTCCCCGAGGACTGTAGGTGGTATGCGGGAATCAGCTATAGCGGCGTCAGCCGTTGCCGCAGTGGCCGCACCGTTGCCATGCCCCGTTTCAGATATGTGCCTTTGCGATTGCAACCAACTCTGATAACACAAACTTTACTCCTTTCCTTTTATTCGTCCTCATGTCCTCTCTTACTTCAACCGCGCTCCTATTCGTCGAAACGAGCGGCCTCTTTTCCCAGTTCTACGATATCTGATCAGCCTGCGGAGGTCTCCCGTATCCGCTATTGACCTACTCACGTCACCTGCGGGGGCATCTCCGCCTCTAACAATACTCCCGTGGCCTTCGACATCGACCAGACAAGGCTCAGCTTAATGAGACGCGCAAGGCACACGCGGCTGGCTGCGGACCTGAAGTGCTCCCTCGCTGTCTCTGAGAAACTGTATATACGCTTCTTCTCTTTGGATCACTCGACCGATCTTACTACGTCTGCGTATATGCTGTTTGTGTCTCATCCACATCCATCCACGCTTCAGCCATCCCGTTGTTTGACACTGGCGCCTATCACTCGGGCTCTTGTCCATTTGTCGACTCGACATGACCTGTTCGCAACAAATGATACGTAAGGATAAGGATAGGCTCGTATCATCTGTATTTTCATGCTTAGGAAGGCAAAATATCGGAACCTTGGCGGAATAAGCCGGCCTCGAACTGCAACCTAGATCTTCAAATGTTCAATTCTGCGTGCTGGGGCTGGGGGACCGACACGCAAGCAGCCGTTGACCTCCAACAAGGGAGCGCTTGAGGCAATTGATGTGCCAGACAGGAGTCGTTACCATTCGCGGGAGACACGCCCTTTCCTCATGGAGGGCGTCTATTACGATGAAAATGCCACTGTCTCGCATTGCATTCGTCCTGTTTGATAAGCCATCTAATGGAAATGGATGGTATACACTCACTGTCCCACGTTAGCGCGCTTGCTGTTCAACTAGGCAGATGTGGACACTCCGCCGACGACGGCGCTGCGGCGGCACGCATATCTGTCTGATGTCTGATCCCGTTGCCAAAAGCTCAGGCTTGACAGAAGTCGACTAGAGATCTGGTACTTCGTTCGAACGCACAGGTAGATTGCCGTATAACTCAATGACCCGAACCTCTGGGTGCGCGCCGATTGCGTACTTGCTGCCTTTTAATGCCTAATTCCCTCCTTTGCCGATTTTCATTGAGAATGGTGGAGCGAGGAGGCCACTTCTGGTTCCCTTCTCGGACTTTAAAGCGCTAACCAGAACCCGATGGGGCGCCTTCCCGCGAGCGCCATCACCGCGGTCTATTGACCCTAGCAAGACACTAAAACGGGCTGGGAAGAAAGATAGCGGGTACGAAGGCATCAAAGTCGACATGAAGGCAAGTACGTACGGTTGATTGGTGATCATATCAACATCAGCACACTGCCCTACGCTGCTACAGATGTCGAGCGGACTTTGTCGTCAGGTTAATGATAGGGACCTGCCAGGGTGGGCGTCGTTCTCGCATTTCTTCGGCACTGTGTGTGTGAGACATGAAAGAAGGAATTGTTCAGAGAAGAAAGTCGAATACATTCTGCATGGAAAGGCTCCGCAATGGTTAATAAACTTGCTCGCTGTGAGGGCTATTCGTGGATACGATCACTAACATGTTTCCGGTGATGTGATGCGGCTGCGAGCCGCACATTTGTCGCAGCGAAGTTGACGCCGCGGATGGTACCAGTCGCCACGGTTACAAAAATCTGAAAAGCCTCCAGAGCGACATGGGTATAAGTAATACCGCGAATGTAAACGATTACTACTACATGATAGCGATAGCAGGGGAGAATAATAATTTAAAAAAATATCACGGAACCAGAGTTTTATTTTACATGGTAAAAATTGGCTTTTAATTCCCGTTTATCTGCAGCGAATAATCGACAGCGTGACGTCAGCACCAATAATATCGCTGTTTTGAACGCACCGGAACGAGCCGAGTGAACGGATCTTCCGCTTTGAGCGCGGCTTATTACTTTGGCCACCCTACTCTGGGCGGATGATTGGGGGCGTTGGAGTACGGACTGTGAAAAACCCGACATAGGGCTACTTACGCCCACGCTAGGGCCGGCCAAGCTTTGCCTATCGATTTTTCGGGGATGTGTCCCGCCTGGGAGCGGACAAACCGGAGTCCCAAGCAGCAGTCTGTGGCGGCCTCTAATGGCCGAGTGCGGATATTCTATTCCTCATCCTGTGGTTCACTTTGGCCGACATAAACGTCTCAAATATGCGCTCCCTCTCCTTCCTGTTGGGTCCTGCACGATAAAGGTGAGGACGCGGCGGGGGCGGGATAAGAGGAAAGCGAATTTGGATTTCCGTACTGAGCTCACACGGCGGCGATCAGTAGAGGATCAGCGTCTAGACCTTCGCTTACGTGTTAGACGATGCCGTCAGGAACACTCGTCGGCATCGCCAGGGGAAACACGTGGAACGGCGGCGGTGCTGCTACGCTTGTGACAGTTACTGCCTTCAAATATATTTCTTTCGTCGACTGTGCTCCTTTTTTTGGCCCCGGATTTTCTTATCAGGTATTCTTCAGGTACACCCGACTTCCGCTGGCCTTTCCGTAGTGGTATAGAGCCCTGAGAAAACGGCAGGAGCTGCGCAACCTATATTTGCATTTGAATAAAGAAGAATTATATAATCCGGACTAAATTGACCGGAAGCGCGAATATTAATACCGAATTGGGCAAGCGAGGTAAAACGAGGCGGTCCGATTCTGATTTTACCGACAAAACCTCGTCCGTCACATTCTCCCTCCTTAGCTTCCTCCTCCTCACCCACCCCCGCGCTCGCTGTCTTCGCCGTCTGTCTCCCCGCCGTTAGACACGCCGACGACGACAACAACGCCGGCAACGACTCGCACGACATCGCTTAGCCGTCCTTATCCCCGACAGCCAGCATACAAAATTCCTTCATAGCGCGTTTGCCGCAGCCTCCTTTGCCACTTCCACTCAACCAGACCTCTTGCTTTTTTTGCACTCAGTCTGCACTCCTGATTCACTCATCAGTCTCTCCTTTCGATCCCCATGGGCACATTTGCTAGGGGCAGGCGCCTCTTTGGTGCCGCCCTTTCCGCCCTCGCTGCCCTATCTCTCGTCGCCGCATCGCCGTACAATGCAACATATGACGCTTGGAATCTCAACAAGAACCAGGCTGCGACGGATCCCACGCAATACACCACCACGCGCGCGAACAAGACCTACACACAGTCGCCACAAAACTGGCGTACACTCCCATTCTACACCATCCTACTCGACAAGTTCGCAGATGGTAACCCATCAAACAACAACTTTTTCAATATCATGTTCGAGCACGATTGGCGCGAGACGCAGATGCGCTTCGGTGGTGATATTAGCGGTCTCCAGAACAAACTCGATTACCTTCAGGGCATGGGCATTGGCACAATATATATCGCAGGTACTGTATTCCTCAACATGCCCTGGCAGGCCGACTCGTACTCTCCGCTCGACTTTACGACTCTTGATCCGCATTGGGGTACCATTGATGACTGGATTACCTTCATCGGCGAGGTTCACGCACGCGGCATGTATCTTATGCTCGACTTCACTGTCGGTACTATGGGTGATATGATTGGTTTTGATGGGTAAGTGATTATTTTATTTTCACAGATTTTAGGTAAGCAATCTAACGCCGCTCTGCAGTTTCATGAATACGTCCGCGCCCCTTACTCTGGACGAATACGACACTGTGTGGAAGAAGCCCTCGTTTACTCCTTGGGATTTTGACACTTACAAAGATTTCAACATTGGAAATACGCGCAACACGTCTTGTGTATTACCACCTTTCTGGTGGGAGAATGGTACACAACTCTCCGTCGAGTCAGGAGACGGCTGCAGAGAGAGCGATTTCGATCAGTATGGCGATCTCGAGGCGTTTGGTGTGTACCCCGACTGGGAGCGTCAACTGACCAAGTTCGCCAGTGTGCAGGATCGTCTTCGCGAATGGAATTCAGGAGTGATCGCTAAACTTAAGAATTTTGGCTGCATGGCTATTACTGCTCTCGACTTCGATGCCATACGTATCGATAAATCCACACAGGTCACGCTCGACGCGCTTGCGGAGTGGACAACCTCCGTACGAGAATGTGCAGACGGGCTTGGCAAGTCGAACTTCCTCATTACGGGCGAAGTCACGGGTGGTAACACCTTCGGCTCGCTTTACATTGGTCGTGGACGCACTCCGGACATGCTACCGGTTCCAGATCTTCCGACAATCTACAACATAACCCCTTCCGAAGATCAGTACTTCCTACGTGACGTCGGGAAGAATGGATTGGACGGGTGTGCTTTCCATTACTCGATATATCGTGGACTCGAGCGATTCCTTGGTATGGACGGAAATTTGGAGGTTGCAGACGACGTCCAAGTGAATTTTGTCGACGCGTGGAACCAAATTTTCCAGTACAACGACTTTTTGAACTGGAAGACCAATGTTACTGATCCGAGACACTTGTTCGGCACAAGTAACTTTGATATCTTCCGCTGGCCGAGCTTGGTAAACGGAACTCAGCGCAGCGTCCTCGCGACCTTCATTACGTCCATGCTTATGCCCGGAATTCCGCTCTATTACTATGGTGAGGAGCAGAACTTCCATATGTACGACAACGGTGCTAGCAATTATCTTTATGGGTAAGTTCGTGTCCGTTCCTCGTGTTGTAATCATACTCAAGTAGAATGCTTCTTCTCGTTTAGGCGTCAAGCCATGCCCGCGAATAGAGCTTGGCAGCGCCATGGTTGCTACAAACTCGGTTCAGACCAGTATTATGGTTTCCCACTCCAAAAAGCGCTTACGGGCTGCTACAACGACTGGAATTCACTAGACCATTTTGATCCAACTGCTGAGACGCGTCGTATGTTCAAGCAATTCAATTACTTGCGCTCGGCATATGCATCGTTGACAGATGGTTTGGACCTTGTGCAACGCGGGAACTGGACACATTTTGAATCGCTTCCTGGCTCAAATCAAACGTTGACTGAGCTTGGTCTCTGGACCGCTTCGCGCGCAGCCATTCCAAATGCACAAACACTCACAGGCAATATCACTGATCAAGTTTGGCTCTTGTATACGAATGAGAACGCGACGCAGACCTATACGTTTGACTGCAGCAAGCTGGGTTGGATTAGTTCGCCATATACTGGCGACACCGTTGTGCAGAACTTGTTTGCACCGTACGAGACTTACACCCTGCAAAATAGCTTGAACTCGTACTTCAATAACGGGGCTGCACCTTACACTGGCTGTCTGGAGTCAGTAACTATGGATCCGCTATCATTTAAACTTCTCGTACCTCAAACCGAATGGGTCCCTGTCCCACCTATGTTAACCAAGTTCTCGCCTGGCCATGACGCACGTCTCCTCACGGTGGAGGGTGATTCCAATTCAACAACGATCGACATTCGGCTCGAGTTCAACGTTGCAATGGACTGCAATGGCATAACGAATGCGCTCTCTTTGAACGTGTCAAGCTCGGGTACAAGTTCCATCACACCTTCGATCACAAATGTGCAGTGCGGGGCTCTCCCATCCCCAGATCCAGCGACAATTTCCGGTTCAGGAACGAGCTCCTGGTCATGGAACGCGACATTGACTGGCGTACCTGATGGCATTATTGAAATTACGCTTGACAATCCGGCCTCTGCGAGTAGTGGTCAGACAACAAACGCGAAGGACCATCTGCTGTTACGCAAGGGCCAGAGCTTGAACGTGATGGTTTTTCCCGACGCCGATTATGATAACAGCGCTTTTAGCTACAACAGTAGTTCTGGCTATACTTTCACGCACAAGGCGATCGGTGCGGACAGATTTAGGTACACTGTGGATTTCGGACAAACCTGGTCCAATTGGACGGATTGGGAGGCTACGACCTCTATCGATAATTCTACCTTCTTCAACGACAAGAGTGATAATTGGTGGGAGGGCGAACATATTATCGTGCAATGTAAGTTTTACTTTTTGGGCACGCCTTGTTTCATTCCGCTCATGATTTTACTGCTTTTTAGATTGGTCCGAGATGGCCGCGTCCGCTTATACGGTTGTGCATGCTGACATGAACTACCAGTATGAGCGCCGCGTACCTCAGTTTTTGGCTCGTGGTAACTTCAATACATGGGGTTTCGACTCTGGTATTGCTTCGACAATGCAGAACACGGGAAATGGACGCTGGGAACTTGAACTCATGACTACATGGCCAACTTACATCGAGGTGAACGTCTTTGGTTTCGATCAATACTTCTACGGTGACACGGACGGTGACGGCATTATGGACCGCCTCCCTCCGAACTCTGTTGCGCCGAACTACTTGAACATCAGTGCACCCCCGAAGCCCCACCTTTCGTGGAATCTTGTCATTGACGATGCAACGTTAGCTTGGACCCTTGAGCCCCGCGGCCAGAGTATAATTGGTGCGATCATGTATGCGCTTCTACTATCCATTCCGATCATTACTGCGACACTCGCGGTACTGATTTTCATGTGGAGCTTCTACGGTATCAAGTATAACCAGTGGGGTCTCAAGGCCAACAAACCCTCGCACACCAACTACTTCCCCATCCTTGGGCACCTAGGCAACAAATCGACGGCAGATCTTAAGGATGGCATGTCGGAGAAGCACGCGCACCCTGGACTCACGTACACAGGCGAAATGATCGGCTGGCCAGAAGACAAGAATAAGCGTCGCTGCGTGCTCATAGCCACACTCGAATATGAGATCATCGACTGGAAGCTCAAAGTCAAAATCGGTGGTCTAGGTGTCATGTCTAGTTTAATGGGCAAGGCCATGTCGGATGTCGACCTTATCTGGGTTGTGCCTAAGGTTAAAGACTTAGAGTACCCTCCTGGAGAACCGGCAGAGCCCATTGAGGTCATCATTTTCGGCGAACCCTATCTCATTGAAGTTGAAACGCATGTTCTCGATAATATTACTTACGTCATCTTGGACAGTCCGGTGTTCCGCGCGCAAACAAAGGCAGACCCGTATCCGGCGCGTATGGACGATCTCAGCTCAGCTATTTTCTACTCGACTTGGAACCAGGCTATTGCTGCGACCGTGCGACGTAACCCGCAGATCGACATCTACCACATCAATGATTATCACGGCGCTCTGGCCGCGATTTATTTGCTGCCGAAAGTTCTTCCTGTTTGCTTGTCATTGCACAATGCCGAGTTCCAGGGTCTATGGCCGCTTCGCACAAAGGAAGAGATGAAGGAAGTTTGTTCCGCATTCAACATAAGCAAGGAGCACTGTACGAAATATGTGCAGTTCGGAAACACGTTTAACTTGCTTCATGCTGCGGCTTCGTTCATTAGTGTGCATCAGAAGTCTATTGGTGTTGCCGGTGTGTCGGATAAATATGGTAAACGCAGTTGGGCACGGTACCCCGCACTTTGGACGCTCAAGCACGTTGATTCTCTCCCGAATCCTGATCCGACGGATATTGCGGCGTTGGACGAGCAGCCGGTAGCGATTAAGGATATCGGAATCGACGCAGAAGCGGAAGCGAAGCGCCCTGAATTCAAGAGGCAGGCACAGGAATGGGCTGGAATTAAGCAGGACCCTAAGTCTGACCTTTTCGTGTTCGTTGGACGTTGGTCAAAGCAAAAGGGTGTCGATCTCATTGCGGACGTTATGCCATCGCTGTAAGTATTCAGCAGTTTGCAAGTAGCCGGATGGGTACTGATACTGGTTGTTTTCTAGTTTGGAAAAACGGCCCTCGATCCAGCTTATTGCTGTCGGGCCCGTTATTGATCTTTACGGAAGATTCGCCGCCGAAAAGCTTGCCCGTCTCATGGAGATGTACCCTGACAAGGTCTACTCGAAACCCGAGTTCACGGCTCTTCCTCCTTATCTGTTTAGTGGTGCTGACTTTGCGCTTATCCCGTCGCGTGACGAGCCCTTCGGTCTTGTTGCTGTTGAATTCGGCCGTAAGGGTGCCCTCGGTGTGGGTTCGCGTCTTGGTGGTCTCGGTCTAATGCCCGGTTGGGTGAGTATATTGAAGTTTAGTTTCTGATACCTCATCCTGATTATACGATTTAGTGGTTCCCCGTTGAGTCAAGTTCTGCGGCACACATGTTGTCGCAATTGTCGAAAACGATCAAGATGGCGTTGAAGTCAACGGAAGAGGAACGCGCTCTTCTGCGGGCGCGTTCGGCCGTTCAGCGTTTCCCGGTCGTCGAGTGGCGTCAACGGATGGAAGACTTCCATAAACGCAGTATCGGCACAAGCAGGCATATCGCAAGTGAGAATGCATGGAGAATATCTGACGGTGAAGTTGAGCACGCGCCCCGCGTTGCACACCTGGACCATGACGATTGGGATCCCGTCCACCAGGCGGAGCCGACTCAGCCGAATTGGGACACCCGGAGTATGATGGATAGTTCGCGCTTGTCGAGTGCACCGGGGTCACCTAATATGCCCAGTTCACCTGGGGCTTGGAGTCAGTCAACGCTTGCGCCGCATGAGCAGCACCTTCTTGCTGCCCCACCGCGCATTGATGACCATGGGCGCCGCGGATCGATGGGCTCAGAGGCTTCGGTTGATGGTGATGATTACTTTTCAGGCAACCGTTCTCGCATTCCAAGCACGCTAGGCGCTCCATCCGAAGGCGGCGGGTTTGACAACTTCTTGGCTAGAGCAAACAAGCAGATTGCGAAGGACCAGAGGCATGCTCCGGATCCATTCTTGGATTCTGCAGACGCTGCTCCAAAGAGACCCTTCGGTGAACACTCACGGACCTCGTCTAGGGACTCGATTGCTTCAATCGTGGATGAGAAGGCCTCATCTCCGCTCAACAGAGCGATTGCATCTGTAAGTTATCCCTTAGAAAAAATGGTTGAGAGTCGTTCTAATCATCATTAAAACGTTTAGTTCACGGATGAGAATGGTGATGTTGCACAGGAATTCGTTCACAAGCTCCAGAATCTATCCTCCGAGAATTCTCGAGGCGATCTCTCTATTGAGCGCTACTTACAGAAGAGCGAGGAAGCATTCTTCGACAAGGTGCGGAGGGACAAGCTGTCGAGCGCCGCCAGTGTTCGGTCTTCTGCACGCGAGTCGGTCTGGGGTACAAATTCGATTTACGAGCCATCCAGACCCCATTCACCGAGTGGTTCTACGTACGCCCCTAGCTCGGCAAATTTCAGTGGGGGCTTCAACACGGACGATTATAGTGGCCCTTTGGCAAATGAGAAGCCCGGCGGACCCGTCATGACAGGCCTACAGATTGCATTGCAGCGCACCGTTGGTGGCTGGCCGTTGTATACAATTATCATGGCCATCGGTCAGATGTTTGGTGCTACCAGTTTCCAGATCACGCTTCTGTCAGGTCAAAACTATCAGACGGATCTTCAATTGTACGTCCTCGGTGCGGTTTTCCTTGCCGCTTCGGCTGTCTGGTACCCGCTCTTCCGTCTTAAGCCATCCGTCTACGTGTTGTCTGCGCCTTGGATATTTTATGGAATCGCGTTCTTCCTCATCGGTCTGCCAGCGGTATCATCTGTATTTGACAATGCTAGGCAGATCATGCAAGATGTTGCGACATGGTCGTACGCTGTTGCTTCCGCGGCTGCATTCCTGTACTTTGGTTTGAACTTTGGAGAGGAGGCTGGAGCGGCGACTGAAGTGTGGACACTCCGTGCTTGTATTGTACAGGGCTCGCAGCAGATTTGGGTTGCAGCACTGTGGTATTGGGGCCACAAGCTAAATGGACAAAACTCTACCCCACCTCCCTGGTGGATCGTGCTAATTTTGTGGCCACTCGCCGTGATGTGTCTGTCGTTCTCATACCTCCTCTTGTATGGCCTGCCCGAGTACTATCGCCAGGTTCCTCCCAAGGTCCCGAATTTCATGAAGACACTCTTCCGGCGCAAGTTGGTATTGTGGTTCCTGGCATCCGAGATTCTCCGCGACTACTGGCTGAGTGGACCTTATGGCCGCAATTGGACTTTCCTGTGGAGCGTGCCAATCCCAACATGGGTAACCTTCCTTCTCATCGTCGCATTCTTCATCGGTGTTTGGGCGTTGTTGATGTACATCTTAACGTACTTCAGTAAGACGCACACTTGGCTGCTGCCTGTCTTCGCTGTTGGATTGGGTGCCCCGCGCTGGTGTCAGATGCTTTGGGGGACGTCGTCTCTTGCTTCGTACCTCCCATGGGCAGGAAAGGGAGGTCCGTACCTGGGCGTTTCGTTGTGGCTTTGGTTGGGTGTCTTGGATGCCATCCAGGGTGTCGGTCTGGGTATGATCCTGCTTCAAACGCTTTCCCGCTTGCACGTTTGTGCAACGCTTGCATTCGCGCAGATTATTGGTTCGATCTGTGTTATGGTCGCGCGTGCGACTGCAAACGACAGCATCGGACCGGGCAGTGTATTCCCTGATATCGGCACGTGGGACTTCAGCGAGGGACTGAAGGGCAGCCCGATGGCGAGTCCGCTCTTCTGGATAGCGCTCTGTTGCCAGATCTTCATTGTCATCGGCTACTTCTGGTTCTACCGCAAGGAGCAGCTGTCGCGGCCATAGTTCCTGTGTGGTGTGTTTCAGGACTCTTGTGGATGTACGCTCGTTTATTCGTTTTCCTCATCTCGGACTTTTTCCCTCTCTATCGCTCAGTCTCTGTCTCATCTAAAAAGGACTTTTCTTCTCTTCTCGTGCATTTCATTTTGGGAAACCGGGCTTGTTCAGTGGTACTATTCTCTCAACTCATCTCGCCATGGAATGCCTCCCGCCCTGCAGCGTGGTCGCGTCCCTCTGAGCATGCTCTGACAATAACCTCACCTAGAATTGTCAGACCCCTTGCCATTTCGTTTTCGACTTCACGCTCGTTTATGCAACTATCCTACTCGGAACCGACACCACGGCCCTCTATCATAGCCACATCAATCTGTAATTATCGTACTGTAGTCACTCTCTATCTCCTTCCCTCTTGGTTGAATACTTTCTCGTGACGGACAGCGCACGGGCATATATATATAACATACAAATACGCATTGCATGCATATGGATCGTACAAATTATTTCACTTCTGGCTTTTGGACTAGACTCGGGTAGAATTGAAACACGAATAATAGCACTGCTTACAGAGACCGACGAATATTGAAGGTCTATTCTGCCGACTTTTTCTTTTTGAGAACAAGGAAAGTGCTTATGGAAACAAATGTCTAACTGATATTTCAAGGGAAATGTACCAGTGTAAGTTCGTCCGCACCGTGTGAGGAAAGCAAGCAAACAGAAATAGAATATGTAATACCACATGGATCCGTCGTATCTATGTCCGTTTTAAGGAAAGACTGCAGGCAATAATTGCGTTGTAGTAAACGAAGTGCAAAAGGTGTGTAAGTAAGAAAGAAAAGCGTAACCGAAAGCGAAAGCAAGGGAGAAGAATGCAAAGGGTACTAGAAATATAGTGGCAGACTCCGAAAAGGACCTGGAGCAAGACAAAGTCCGGTTACGACGAGCGACTAAGGCAAAAAAAGGGATGGTGGAGAAGTAGATGGGCGCAGTAGTGTATGTGTACGTAGAATACAGATGATGTCCTCTTTGGTTTGATTAATGTCCGCGTTTGGTCTAGTCAGTCCATTCTGGACTTGGGGGAGGGTTAGTACTCGAAGTCCTCTGCAATGAAGTCGATAGAGCCGCGCAAATCACCGCGCGCCACACGTGCTGGGTCGATCTGCGCAGCGATCAGCTTGCGCATGAGCGCGTTGAGCGAGGTCGGGCCGCAACCTATAGGCGAAAGGTAAATAAGGAGTCATGAGTAAAGACGAGCAAACGAGCAGATAGGGAGAAAGCAGAGATACGTACACGCAACAGCGACGCGGCCTTTCGAAGCCTCGACCTCGTCCGCAAGGATACGACCCAGCTTCGGCTTTCCCGGGCGCGCCCATTCGGAAACGACCTGCAAGTCGTGTACCTCTTGCGCATCGAGCGCGAGGCTCGTGCCTCCGGAGTCGCCTGCGTCACCCCGTATGGAGGGCTCTGCGGCCCAGCGTACTGTTGGCTCCAGAGATGCGTTCGATAGACCGCCGGACGACAGAGCCGATAGAGTCAGCGGCGAAACAGGTGGAGGCGAGATCGGTGAGATGGACAAGGAGGTAGAGCCTACTCGCGCAGAAGGATATGTACCGAGCAAGGGCTCGGTCGAAAGCGTCGATGTGCGACGCGACGACGATGGCCCCGCGCTCATAGGGCTGTACACGTCGTCTAACTGTGGCGATCTCACATTCCCAGTAGCCTCGCGCGCGTTTGCAGCCGCCACCCGGTCTGCGAGCTCCATCTTCGCAGCGAACGCGCGCTCCTCGCGCCGCGAGCGCCCGCGGCGCAATTTGCTTTCCTTGATGATGCGCCGCGAGAGGCGGTTCTCGCCCGGAAGCGGTGTATCGTCGTCGCCATCGAAATTCGTGTAGTCCAGCACGTGCGTCTCGTGGCCTAGTGCCCCCGCGCCCTCCGTATCCACGCCCCTACCACTCCGTGGCCCTCCGTGACCCTCGCCATCAGCACCGGACATGTCCTCCTCCAGCCCAAGGTAGTACATGTCAACGATACTATCGACAGACACATCGCTCATATTCGAGTCATCCGAAAGCGCGAGTGAAGCACGTCGACGCGTCTTCTTCAAACCTGCGCCAGCCTTGGTCGTGAAGCGTCGCGTGGGCGGCTGTAACAGACCACTCTCTGACGCCCCGAAGCCCGGTCTTGTACCCATAGTGAAGTCAGGGCCCCCGAGCATGTGTGCCTGCAACTCCTTCGGCGGGCGGAAGTTTGTCACGAAAATGTTGATCTCGAGCGCGTCAGTCGGCACGATCTGAAGGCAGCGGCGAATAGCAGCAGCACACCACTACGTAATTTTTCAGTGTAAAAAAATGACCACGTCATGTAAACATTGCAAAAAAAAAAAAAAACAGACCTGTATATGTGCATATTCGCGCACCAACCATACGAACCGTACACGCTGCGTAATCCATGCGCCCTTTTTTCCGACGCCCCAGCCGCCAGGATGTCCGCCGAGGAAGCGACCATCTCGCCCTGCAAGGCACAGGCACACGTACTCGAGTACGGACATCCCGAAGCTCACCCCAGATCCGCCCGCGACGATAAGTACGCTTGCATAACGTCCCCAGTGCGTGCGCCCCGCAGATCCAAACGGGCCGTCGACAAGTGCACGCAACACGACCCCCGGCGTACCACGCGGCGGGGGTGGCGTGCCCGCGGGAAGTGCCTCGCCTGGTGGCAATACCTCCCCGCGTTCCTGCAGTGTGGAGACGAGCTCCCACAGTCGTTTTGTCCAACCCTTCTTCGCCCGGATGAGCAGCACAATCCCACGGCCCGCCTCAGCCTGCGCCTGCGCTCGTCCACGCTCCTCGTCGCCCCGACCACGGCCATTTTGTTCGACGCGCAGCGCCGCCTGCTCATCGCACACACTCGCGACGGAGAATGGGTGCGTCGATAGGCGCGAAACGGCAGGGAGCGCAATGAGGAAGTGCTGACCGGGTGCCCAGGTCTGATACCCCGGCGTGACTAGCCGCAAGCGTACGGTGCGCCCCGCGAGGAGCGTCGCGTGCGCGAAACCTGGCGGCGGTGCGTAAGGTGGCGGCGCGGCGCGTACCGCCCTTGCTTGCGATTGTGACAGCAAGTGCGCCGAAGCCGCTGCTGCTCGCGTACGTGGGCCAGGGCCTGCACCGGGAGATTGAGTCGCATATAACGACGTGTGTGTTGGTGGAGGGGGTGCAGGCGTAATTGTAGGTACTTGAACGTGAAGAGGAGCGCCGCGCAAGCTGCCGCTTGCGCTCGCCTGTGGCCGCGGAGGTTCAAACTGTTCGTCGGATGTCGGCGGCAAAGATGCACTCTCTCTATCCCCTACAAGACGCACGCCGAATCTGCCCGGGCCACTAGCAGCGGCACTTGAGTACGCTGAGTACGCCGAATCCACGGACAGCATACTTCCACGATCGCCAAAACCCTCGGAACCCAACACACTACCGGACCGCGGGCGGCTAGGGGTTGGGGAACGCAATGGGCCCATTTCCCACTCCTCATCGTCACTTGCGTCAACGCCCTTCTTGTCAAGGGCCATGCTCGTATTCGCAGGATCCGTGAGCGTCATGGCAGAACTCGCGGAGAGCATAGCGCGGTGCGTGCCCGCACCCATAGCTGGCGGAGACCTCTCGCCAGAACGCGTAGGCTTGTATGTGTACGGTTGCACAAGTGCTGCGCGTCCATTCTGCGCCCTCCTGCTGCTTACACGCCCGAGGCTCACGCCGCCCTTCGCGCTACCTAGACTGAAGATGCCGTTGACATAGACCCACCAGATGGCACGCCAGATGCGCTCGCCAGCCCAGAGCGCCAGTGCGGCGGCGCACCACGTCCAGAGCTGGTGCTGTGGATGGTGCAGAGCGGCAAAGACTATACAAGTCGGAGTAAGTATCACATGTGAAAAGTAGAAGACCTCGTAGTGTGGCACGCGAATGCAATCAAAAGAGAAGAGCATGAGGAGTGTCATTGCAATATAAGCCTTGACAGAGGAAATAAATTTAGAATAAGTTGAAAGAAACGGACAATCAGAACTCACCACCCAAGCATAGCGGAATTTTGGGTACTCCCAAACATACATTATGACCATCTCACCAGTACCAGCACGACGGTCTTTGCACGCCTGTACAACCCAGAAAACAACATGCAAAGTTGTAACGAACCAGAGAAGACGTCCAACATAGCGATGCAGACGGATCATCTTGTCATGAGAGTAACCGACAAGTCCAGGAATGGCGAAGAGCGCAAAGGGTGCAGCTTTGAGTGCAAGGATAACAACGAGTGGGAAAAGTGCAAAGGCGACGCCGCCTGTGCGTGCGGCAGCGGTCCAGAAAGACTTGGCGATAGTGTAATGGGGAATGTACTCGCTCAGAGTCGCCTCTGTAACAGACACGCGTTTTGAGAGCGAAGAGGAAGATATTTCGAACATATCGAGATCGGGATTGATGTAGTCTGGGCCAACGAAGCAGAGAAGAATAACCACAGTTACGAGCGCCACGGCAGATAGGAGCTGTGCGTTACTGGGGAGCGCGGTGGGTTGTCTGTGCGCGGAGCCCGACGGGAGACCCTTGCGGCGTGCTTCGGCTTCAGCGGTGCGGAGGGCGTGCTTCTTGCGCCAGGTGCGACGGCGGAGGGCCCATCGTTGCCAGCTCGCGCCAAGCGCGGCTGTGCGGACGCCGGACCAAGTTGCGGCGCAGAGGGCGAGGAAGACGGCGGCGACAGCAAACCAGAGTATGTACATGTAGACATAGCTGTTCCGGCTAAGGGAATGGATGGTGAGGTAGGCGGTGAGCCATGTAAGGTCGTCCGAGTAGATTGGTGTAGTTGGGTCTGCGGGTTCTGCTGCTACCGCCGAGGAAGCCCGGGCGAGCAGAGTGGCGCTGGCCGAGGCAATGGCCGAAAGTGTCGGAGTTGCCATCCAGCTGAAAATTTGGGGGCGTCTAATGACGGGGCTATCCAGGCCACAGAGCTGGAAAGGAGTGAGGACAGGGCAGAAAACGAGAGGACAGCCGGGAGGCAGGTGCCGGCACAAAAGGCGGCACAAAAGGCTTGTGGACCGGCACAGGGGCTCGCTCAGCGAGGACACTTGGCGGTCTACCTATGAAGCCAACGGATTACAGACCGAGCACGACGACGGCGTCGACGAGCGGAGGTAGTTTAGAGCAGGCGACGAGGTGAATTCGGGCGAGCGCGAACGCGAACCTGAGCGCGTAGCCGTACGGCGAGTGAATTGAGCGCAGATCGCAGGCTACGCAAGAGTTACCAGACTGTCGGGAGTCGGCCTTTCCCGATCGATGGGTACGTCCTGTAGATGGGGATCGCAACCGCAACAATACGGGGATTATATGCACTGCAATAATCTGCGCAGCGGGCAGAAAAAAGTGGGACGACGGCGAGAGGAGGAGAACAAGTGGTGAGAGCAGACCGTGAGGGAATTTTTGGGAATTTTGCGGGTCCGCAGCTCGAAGCAGCCCGCCGACCCGGATATTCCCGGCGCTGCGGCCGCTGCTCAGTCCTCCTGATGACGTAGCACACCCAAGCGCGCATTTAATCACTTTATTCCTTATATTCTGCTATCAAAGCAACACCAAGTCGAATTACAATCCATAGTGTCCGTAACTAATACACGTTCTCATGCAGCGATAGGCTCCTCCAGAATCTGCTCTCGCAGTAAATACCAATCCAAGGAGAGCACGATCACCACGCAACTCACCTTCTTGCCCGTCTTTGCGATGGTCGCAGTCAGGTCGTCCTTGGCGATACCGCCCCTCACCTCTACAGTCTGGTTCTCCAGGGAGACCGTGTACGAGCTGATGCCCGCGCCTACACGCGCAAGCAACTGACGTCAGCGATCTGGCCATCAGCGCAGCAGACACGAAGACGCACCATTGTTCTGCGCCTTTCCAAGCGCGCGCTCGATCGCGCCCGAGCAGCCGCCGCAGCTCATCTTATCACGATCGTGAATGAGTAACTTGTGGGCCCTGCGATAGCGTAAACACACACCTGAACCTTGTATACGTAGGTGTTCTCGCTCTGCACATCCACATCAGTACCAATTCTCAGTGGCACGCTTTAACCTGACCACGCACCATTGTGGGTTCCGGCTCGCTCACTTCTACAGATTCGGCAGATTCAAGTTCGGTGGTGGCAGCGACGGGAGCAGCGTCAACAGGCGCGTCCGTCGTGAGATCAGTGGCGGTGGGCAGAGTGATAGGTGCGGGTGATACGAGGGTGGCCATTGTCGCACAGCGCAATTAAGTCCAAAAGTCCGAGGATAGAACAGGTACGAACGACGTAAGGGTGGAAGAGGTGGGACGAATATACATCAAACAGTCAGTATCTTGTTCTTTATACTCGGTAGAATGGAACACGAAAGAGCACGGGGGGCATCTATAAGCAGGCCGTGCCACCGAATTAGCGTCTCCGTAGAGACCTATCTTCACATGGTAGTCGTGCGCGCAGAAATGGCGCGGCTTTTCTTTGGGAGTATGAGAAGGCCCGGGGGAACTCCGAATTTGTCTTTGGCGACGTGGCCATTCGCGCCCTATACGCATAGAGAAGGAACGAGGAACGGTACTCACAAGGACGCAGGGGATGTGTGTTGGATGGACGAGGAGACTGAAGATGGATGCGGCGTACGGCGATCGGTCAAGGTGTCTTTATAAACCTAGTCGCGGGGACCAGCGGTAACGAGGCTGACATGATCAGCTCGTAGCTTAGTATATGACTTGCAGTGCCCACCACGACCTCGATCAGCTTCAAAGCGCTGAAGGTTGCGCGATATCTGGCTAATAATGGCGCGTTGTTGCGCTGGCACTGCGGCCCCAGCGGTCAGCATCACTAATCAACGACCGACTCGACTCGCCCGCTCCCAGGCTCGGCGTCGTTGCGTCGTTGCAAGCTGACGAAACAGACGTTTCACGTCTATCGATGGCGAGCTCGCCCCGCTTACGGACTCGGGCATGCTTCAAATAAGCAGGTTGCCTTAAAAAGCGTCCCAAGCCGCGGAGGTTGCTACTTAGCTACAAATAGCTCCCAGTACTCGTTGCGCGTTGCAATGTCAACCGCCAGCCTGGGCGTCCACCCCTGCTTACTGGCGGCGGCGCCACGGAGAAAACGAGCGTGTGTACACGCACGGAAAGTCCGAGACGGTTCTGCAACTGTGTCCCATCTTACGGCAAAGGCCGGTATAATAGAGACGAGGGCTTCGACTCGGGGAGTACATGCCCGCAACCGCTCATTCTCCCGCCGAAGTTGATGCCTGTTTTTCATTACGGGGAGTTGTAAGTCAACTTATATGCGCTTTTCCCTTCTTTTCTCCCGAGCTCATTTCAGACTCGTAACAGGCACTAGGTTAAAGAGACTCGACTCGTGTCCTGGTTTCGATGGACTCTGGTGATAAAGTCTTATTTCCCCAGTGGGGATTATTGGCTTTGACGAGTTTCTCCTGGGATGACCTTTCTATAGGCCGACATAGGCTCGTCTATTCTTCCTGGACCTGACTCTGGGTCTGAAGTTCTACTTGAGCGACGTTACCTTGGACAACAATGGTCTGCAGAATCCATGAATTCTCTTGATGCTACAAAAAATTTCGTCTGGCGGGGGCAAGATCGTGAATGATGTCCGGCGGGTGCGATCCTGATCGTAATCCCCTTCTCTTGCTTGGCCGGGCTATGTGAAGGATCTTCGAGGGTCTGAAGCCCACCCTTCCAATGCTATTCTATGCTTTTCTTAACTCTGTCTGCTCTGTTCCGCTCTGGGTTAAGTGCGGCTCCGACATCATTCGAGGTTCTCATAATTCGTCATCACCCCCTTAGGCCAACATCTAGACTCAAGTCAGCCGCAGACTACTTAAAAACACTTTTCTTTCCCTTAACGTCCAAATCACGGGGCTATCATCCACCTACAAGGGAATCATTCTCGTCTTGTGGACCTTCCGTAAGGCGGAGAACGTTGACTTCAGGTTCCGTACTCCGCCTTAAACAGCTTCGCGGGATTCCCTAGAGCCCGCAAGGCAGGAAATATAAACTACAGCTTATGTACTCTTGTGAAACGCTTATTTTGTAGTTTTGGCGTTCGAATCGTCGGTCGATCACTTCTGAAAACGACGATCGAAGAAGAGCATGGGAGAAGCGCCGTGTAAGAGCTGTTGGTGTGTATGCAACATTGTCATTGTTGCAGTCGATGATTAAATCGAAATTATTGACTACGCTCCCTTATTTTAGGCATGGAACGAACGAATTACTTCGGTATACTCTGGCTGAGCCAGAGAGCGAGTATGTTGCTCAGCTGACTCCACGAATTTCGGACTCTCGCTCCGACCGCGCGCTGCCAGAGCGAGTCGATCCCGCGGGGAGCAGGTCGGGCGCCGTAAGAGACTGTCGGGCTACTGTGGAGCTCGTAACGAGTGTTACATAAACGGGAGCTTAAGTCTGAGCACACCCCCTAGGCTTTTTGAGTTCTTCATCTATCGCGTTCGTTCCTGCCCCTTTTCTTGTCGTCGTCGAGTGCCCTGGTCGAGATGGCAAGCCGTATTCCTGACTGCTGCATCTCGAGACCGATCACGCCAATGTAGAGGGTTCAAGATACAGGACGACACTCTCACAGAATCCCAGTCGTTATCATATGGAGAGGCAGGGGCGCGTCCATCGGGCTGTGCTAGTGTTATCCCGTGGTCTGGGGCTGAGAACTTTTCAGCACATATTCTGAATTCTAGGGCGGTGATAGAGCAGATTCGGCGCGGGTCGGATGGTAATGAATGGAATTGTTGCAGGCTGCTGATTTTTAGAGGACACATGACCCATCTGCGGACTCCGACTTCAGCTCGTCGTCCGACGCTCAACTCCAATGTGCGCCGGGAGTCTCGCTTGTCGACCCGACCTGCGTTCCGGCCGGCCACGACGTCCATAACGGGGTGTCTGTTTGCCATAAAAGGAAGTTTAACTGGCCTGCGCGTGTTAACACGGATCCGTGGTGGCACGGACCGACTCCGTTTTGGCCTCTTCGCGCGCTCCGCCTCTCCGCCTCTTCGCGACTATAAGTAGCCCCATGCTTTCCCTCCAGCTTATCTACACATTAGCAATCTACTCCCCTCCTCTGCACCCATCGTCATGTCCACCCTCGAGGGCTTCTCCATCCCCAGCGTCCAGACCGCCGCAGTCGTCGAGTCCATCGGCGCGCCCATCGAGATCCGTACGAACCACCCCGTGAGGCGCGCAGAAGATCTCGCACCGGGCGAGTGTCTTGTGCGCCTGACCCACACGGGCGTATGCCACACGGACCTCCACGCGAAGCAGGGCGACTGGCCCGTCAAGCCCAATAACCCGCTCATCGGCGGTCACGAAGGCGTCGGTGAGATTGTCGCCATCGGCAAGAACACGAGGAACTCGCCCGTCAAGCTCGGCGACCGCGTCGGAATCAAGTGGCTCGCATATTCGTGCCTCGACTGCGAGTTCTGCCGCAAGGGTTTCGAGATGAGTGCGTGCCTGCTTTCAGGTCCTGGTTTAGAGTTTATGGCACAGACTTACGACATCTCTGACGTCAGACTGTGTCAATGTCCTGCTCAGTGGATACACTGTCGACGGCACCTTTTCGCAATACGTCGTGAGCACGCATACAGCCTGCTTCCTGTATAATTAATTAATTGTCACACAGGTCTCGTTTGTACACCATGTCACCCCCATCCCAGAAGGCATTGACAGTGCCGGTGCTGCGTCTGTCCTATGCGCTGTGAGTTTATCCAAGTCTTCTCGGGGTTGTCTGTTGCTCATCGTGCCCCGCAGGGTGTAACCGTATACAAAGCGCTCAAGAACAGTAACACAAAGGTTGGTGACTACGTCGTCCTCCAAGGTGCTGGCGGAGGCCTTGGTCACCTAGGTGAGTCTGTTCCATACATACATTTAAGGCGCAACATTGAAGTTGCGTTCATTCCAGCGGTCCAGTATGCGAAAGCAATGGGCCTCCGTGTGATCGCCATCGACACGGGCGAGGACAAGAAGAAGCTTGTCCTCTCCCTTGGGGCAGAAAAATGGATCGACTTCAAAGAGTCGAAGGACATCGTTCAGGATATCAAGAATTTGACAGATGGTCTTGGTCCGCATGCCGCAGTCGTCACCGCTGCACATGTACGCCTGTCCACCGCCAACCTCTATCTTTACATTTGGCTGACCGTTCTCCCTTCAAACAGCAATCGGCATATGCGCAAGCTGTTGACTATCTTCGTCCGTCCGGTACATTAGTTGTCGTCGGTATGCCGAACGCGCCTCTAGATGCTAACATCTTCTGGACCGTCTTCAAGGTTCGTCGATTTTCCTCCGCATTATAGATCACGCATATCTACCGTCCTCGCAACTTTTAGACCATCAAAATTGTCGGCTCGTACGTCGGCAACCGCCAAGACGCTATTGAAGCTATTGAGCTCGCCGCGGCCGGCAAAGTCAAAGTGGTCTATCAGCTGAAAGGAATCGAGGACCTTAAGGAGTACGTATACGAAATTCTCGTCTATTTCTATTTTTCTTGCTCATTCCTTTTTCCCGCGGTGTTAGGGTCTTTGAGGGCATGGAAGAGGGCAAGATCGCCGGTCGCACCGTATTAGCTATGTAGGGCTCCACACGCTTCAGTGATCCGCTCGACCTTCTTCTCCCTTTACCTTCCCTGCCTGTTTACTCCCCGCTTGCATTTATACGTCTCCCCTCAGACATTGCTACTTATCTCGAAAAAGAAACATGACATAAAGGATGGAGAGGGTATTGTATACCATTGTTCTAGTAGTGTAGAGGCCTTGCAGTTGTAGAAATAAATTCATTGATATGGCACCCATTTTAAGTTTGCCCAACACCTGGACGTTCTAAGTCCGCATTACCGAATATAGGCTTTGGCGAAATCAGTCTCGACGAGCGTGTGCATGAGTTTCGTACGTAGCATGTGCAGCAAGGTTGCTACAGCCATGATGCATTAGATACAGGTATATGCAGTAACGTGGGTATTAACACGGGGCGTATCAGAAGCACATTGTACATCGTCGCTATCGTTCAGGCCCGCCGTGAGCACAGACATGAGTTTCTCTATGTAAATTAACGGATACAGTTTGTGACTTATGACCGAGTCCCGCCGCCCGTGTGTGCCATTTCGACGCCGTCGCCGTCACCATCTGGGGCAGTCGCGACGCGTACGAAGCCTGCGTGAGTTCGGTCGGTGTTTGGCAGTGGGATGAGGGCACTGAGCCGGGCTGCGTAGGAAAGAAGGGAGGCGGATAGGGTCAGCAGGTGTTCGATTTTCGTGAGGTGAGTGGGGAAGGGAAGTGGTGACGTACAGAAGAATCCTTGCACGCGCGACGCGCCCTCCGACTCGGGGCGCCGTGTGAGATAGTATACCGGTACGCCAGCGAGGACGAACGCTGTTGATCACGTGCGTGACGAGGGACAGAGAATAACAAAGTGAGGTAAAAGACGGGAGGAGTGTATATCGCCGAGGTTAGTATAGGCGTGTGGGGTAAAGTAGAGGGGCACTGACCGAGTACGGCGAGCGCCTCTAAGGGCGCGGCGATGACGGGCATGAGGAGGAGGAAGAGCGCGACCTGTCTGCCGGTCGGCTGCAGTGTGCGTAAGTAAGAGGGAAGGACTTACGGCGCAGAACGTCAGTGGCGTAATTATCCACGTCTTGTACGGTCTAACAGCGTGATATGCATTAGTAGTAGAGGCTTCCCAAGCGGAATGGACACTCACCTGGGGAGCTCAGGCTCCTTGACGCGTAGTATGATGAGCCCGAGTACGGTCAGAAAGTAGAATCTGCAGGTACAGTGCTTCCTCAGTTGGGCATGTACGGGAGACTACGGGTAGCTTGGGGATGGGGGGAAAATGAATGGGAACACGCACGCCCAGGATGCAACGACGGCGAAGTTGATGAGCCGGCGGAAGCCGCCGCCGAGCACGATGAACACGGCGGTCACGCTCGCTTGGAGGAGCATCGCGTTGAGCGGCGTGCCTCGCGTGCGATGTATGCGCCCAAATGCGCGTGGGAGGTAGCCCTCGTTCGCAGCGACGTATATTAGCCGCGCGGAAGTAAAGAAGGAGCCTGGCGTAGCGACACAAGTCAGTTGTGTCCTCGTTGTTGGAAGCTTTGGGTGGGGCTGAGCAACGAGGGACAGGGAATGAAATGCCGTACCATTCAGAGCGCCGAAGCAGGAAAAAGCAACTAAAAATGCGAAGAGCGACCCGCCGAGTGGGCCGAAGACGGCACGCCCGAAGTCCAGCGCTACGGTGTTGCTAAGGCTGACAGTTGTCTGGAAGGTTGCACGTTTTGAATTATATCAATACGCGGTCTCTGAAGGACGAAATGTACGGACCTTATCTAGGACAACAAAATACGACACGTTCGCAAGCATGAACAGAATCTAATAGAGAATCAGAACTTACTGTTCAAAAAAAATTTATAGCAATTTACTCACAACGACAATAACCATGCTGGAATGAATCGCGCGTGGGATATTCTTGTCTGGGTTACGCATCTCTCCACCAACATAGTTAGCCTGGTCCCAGCCGTCGAAGGCCCAGAGTCCGGAATATAAAGCCAGTGCATACGCGGAGGGGCTTGAGCTCGTTTCATCAAAAATAGGCTCCCGAAAGGATGAAGAAGCGCGCCCGCGCGCAAGTTGGACGATGCCAATGACAGCTATGAGCAACTGGGGAGTTTAGGGACACCATGACAAAACAGAGAGGAGGTTATTATACCAAAGACCCAATCTAGATTGACTAATGTGTTTAATTTCCATTAAGAGTGCACAATGAAATCTTGTAGACGCACTTTCACCGTGGTAAAGACTACTGCAGCACGAGTACTCAGATTCTTCGTCGCGATACCCAACAACGTCACGAAAAATACCGCTATACATGCAGTGAGCTTGATCGACCATTGTGGGATCGAATCTGGGACGCGTCTTCCGCTGTCGCATGCCACACGAGACGGTTGACGTACTCCGCGAAAATAAGTGCGATCACGCCGTTACCTCCCGGTTTGAGCGCAGTGATAGCAGTCCATGCAAAAAGATAGGAAACGAGCGGGTTATACGCGTACGCGAGGTACGCTTGAGCGCCGCCATTCAGCGGAATTGCAGAGCCAAGCTCGGCGAAGCTGGAAGCCCCGGTCCAGCCGAGGAGGGCAGAAGCGAACCATACCACAAGGCTGGCACCGACACTATGCGTGTTTGCAATGACTACACCTGGAGAAGAGAAAATCCCCGAGCCAATCTACCAGTACGATGAGTCACGTGACTCAATTACAGGAAACAAAAAACACCCACCTGTAGGCCCACAATGAGTGCAACGCCTTTTTTTATGGGGGCAGCGTTATGTTTATGTCCTACATATACCGAGAGAGGGGGGCATACCATTAACTAGACCGATGCTCTTTTCTCCACTGGTTCCCCGTGAGCCGTCCGGATCGCTCACGCTCGTACTTAGTGGCAGTAGGTCGTGCTGGAAATTAAAACCAGACATTGAATATGAGCGTGCACGAGTGTGCATCATTGAACGTTCAATGGGTCCGTCAGACAACTCAAGTGCCCTCAGAGAGTCATCATAGTCGTCAGAGGATCGTGAGAGCGGAGGGGAGGGAGGATACTGCAGCTCGGAGCTTCGAGGAGACTTCATAACAAAGCCATGAGTGCTTGACGACGACGAAGAGCTCATCGTCCCGCACGCAGAATGACTGAAGAGAATTCGTCGTCCGGGGTCGTCAGTGCCAGGTCAGTGTCGTGGCGGGAGGTCGTCGGTCGCGTCCGAGTAGCGCGACCGCTTCCCTTGTTTGGCTCACGCGCGCCTCAACTTTTGTCACGGCCAGCGCGTCGAGCTCGTACTCCCGTTGCTCGCCATGTTCTCGCCCGCACCCCAGCCACCTCCCAGACGGACGCGAAATGTGCCCCCGCCGCCCTCTCGACGGAGCAGACAGCCAGGCTCTCGCCTCAACACGCCCGGCCCATCCGCCCCTGCCGCCCGCGCTGTATCCGATTCACTAATGTCTGTTATGAGCGACGCGTCAATAGCCTCTGATCCATCGAGCGAGATGGAGGTTGATGCCGGGACGCCGCCTCTCCGCGAGAACGGGAGACGCTCGGGCGTAATTTTTGCGCAGTCCGAGGAGCTGTCCGTATCTCTCCTTGCCCACCTACCTGTCGAGGTGCTGCAGGTGCTACGGAACACGGGTACGTCGTATTCTCAACGGACACATTGGTACTAAATCAACACTCCCTACAGACTTTGTGAGCGATGCGTTCACTGGCGACGTTGACACAAGCTGTTCTTTCTGTCTCATCGCTTCCGTGAAAACTTGCTTTGTTTGGAAACATTCACAAGCGATCCCCGGTCCACCGACGTGCTATATATTTCCGTGCCCAAATCGCTATTCGGAACCACAGGTCCCTTTTAGTGCTTTCATTTCGTATGGGCCCTCGCGCGAACCTGGTCTCATCCTTCTTTCGCCGTATGGTGAAGTACGCTTCTGGGACAGCATCGGCCTTGGCCTCACGGGAGGAGAGCCTACCGAAGATACCGTCGTAGACTTGAGCTCAGATGAAACTATCACGGCTTTCGTATACGCAGAGGTAAGTTACACCTCACCCTTTCACCCTCTTACTTACGAAGGGCGCGGTTTCTCCGTCCCATCCATTCCAGTCACATACGTTTGTAGCGACGACGTCAAGTGGTCGCCTCTTTCTGTTCACTGTCACTTCAACCGATGGACGCTTCCGTGTTGTCCACCACGTGTTCACTCTTGCCCGCCCCCAAAGCACGATGTCCCGTTTGCGATTCTGGGGAGAGTCTTCCCCTCTGTACTCAAGCGGCTGTATCAGAGCCGCGGCCATATCTAATTTGACGGACGAGAGTTTCGAAGTGTGGACTTGCATGGACACCAGCATCGTACGGTGGAGCGTACTGAGGAAAGGGTGGGAGCAGGTGTGTGGCTCTTGTGCACAACACATACCGGGTGCTTTTGAGCGTTAACGTGATATACAGTTCGAGTTTGAAGAGGAAATCACTGAACTGCTATTCAATTCACTTGTTGAGACGTTTCCAAACATTGACTTGGAAGCGGGCCTTGACCTTGAGCTTCTCGATATTGCTTTTGATTTGTACGTCTTTTTCTTTCGGCTGACTTCGTTGAATCCCTCCACATCTTGGTCAGTCCTGACGAACACCTCAGGCAAAACGAGCTTGTACTTCTAATTTCGTTCAATGCAGGACAAGAGGATGATTCAGGAATGGACACGCGTCCACGTCGCTTTTATGTTATTGTGAGGTTGTCCAGAAACGATGATAAGTTCACTGTGGATGGTGTTCGAACGGTACCATATCAAACGGTAAGTACAAATACCCACTTAAATCATTTTGATGCTGAGAAATGTATCTAGATATCCTCGGACAAAGCGAACATTCATCCGCGTCTGCGATTGCTGAGCAAGGGCCTGGTATACTGTGTACAATTTGGCGATGCTGTAGCACTTGTAGCAAAAGGTACGGCTTCCTCTACTATCTATCGGTGGAGAATCGACGCATCCCAATCTGACTTTTGCTGCAGACACCCAGTACATTAACATCCTGACATTAAAGTCCTTGCAGGACCGCACATTCGGCTGCGGAGTATTAAACGACTCAGCGGAGATGTTATTCATGAACAGCGACGTGTTAATGAAAGTCATCGTAGACGTTGAGAAAGTTAATAGTTTCGATTCCAGGTGCGTCAGGGCATTGTTTCCGTACCGTGATGCGTAGGCCTGATGAACGCTTTTTTGTGGATTTTTAGTACTGGGCGCGGGTCGTCAATAAAATCGATAATGACACAGGCTATCCTCTTCGGTTCCAATCCAAAGGTTTGTTCGCTGTTTCTTTTTTCCTTTGTGGTTTATGAATTCCTAATCTTGCTAAATTCTAAGAACCCGCTTCTATTCACCTTCCCGCCCGATGTTGACGAGGAGAGTCTTATTTCTGGTGCAGAGCAGCTCAGTCGTGCAGTTCTCGCCTCCGACATCGAAGTTGTGCGGCCAAATCCTGACCTTACTCGGCAAATCGCAGAGCGCAAGGATCGTCTTCGCTTCCTCATTGGATTTATCAATGAGAATGGAGCGCTAGGGAAAGTGGGTTACGGTTTGTCTTGGTTTGTTGCAGTGAATAATAACATTCTTCTCCGCGGGGTAGATGTCACAGACAAGTCGGCAACGTCTAGCTACGGATGCGGAAAAGTTGTATGCAGCGCAGCAGCTGTGGATGTTGTACTGTCAGCGTGTCAAGTCAGTGGATTATTTTCCGGGGAAATCGACCGTTACTGAATTTTCTCCTGAAGCTTCGGTTCTTCCGAGCGCATTTTGCTTGAGGCTGTCATTGCGAATATGGAAAACTCCCGCGAAGGTCACCACGAAGACATTATGCGCGCGTATTTCAGGCTGCAGGTACTGTTACTCATTTTCCTGACTGCTAGTGACTGTGGAAATAACAACGCGAAAATAGACTCGGGAAATCGGAAGTCTACTTCCATATATAAAACTTGTCACGGAAGAAACGCTAAAGCATTCTCACCTCGCTGAACAAGACCCAGACGCACTTTGCCGAGGAGCAGATTATCTTCTCGTAAGTGTGCTATAAGAATCGAGCCCAGACGACGTTCATCAAACCTGGTTCCCCTAGTGCATCATGCAAAGCGCATGGAATTACCGCGATACAAATGTCGGTGTGTACGGCATCGCGGGGCCTATGCTAGATCCATGGACAAGTGCACCGCCTATTGTCGATATTGTGCTCGAAATTTTCAGCCTTGTGGAGCAGCACCTTACTGAGACCCCGCCTGAGTCGGAAGATGCTGTCATTCGTGAAGCGCGGAGTCAGCTTCCTCAGCTAGCGGCTGCGGTGTTCCGCAGTTTTCAGGAACGGCATGACTGGCTCGAAAGGTGCGGATTTTTCGTACCTGCTTCTTTGTCGGATGGTAATCCTAAGCAGCCACTGACATTCGTCTATGTAGTGCCGCTGCTGCTTCCGAGGTAGGCATTGAGGGGGAGAAACGCGCCTTCCGTGAACACTTCCAACAAACTCGTCCACACGTGCTTCAAACTTTACGTGAGCTTGATTTCTTTGCAGAGTTGATTTATCATCTTAACAGAAAATATACAGTAAAACATAATATGATAAAGCATGCGTTCAGCCTAGCGGAGGATTATCGTGACTTCCGCTCACTCGCCGATTTATGTCACTCATCGCCTCCAATATATCCTCCATCGAGCAATATTCACGGGGATTCATTGGTTCGGTATATTGAGAGATATAAGGAGGAGTTCACGGATGAGTTATATCAATGGTACATTGATCATGGTATGTATTTTTTTCACTTTTACCTACTAAATTCTAATGGTCGCCAAGCCGAGCTCCGGTGCATGTTTGCACAGAGCGAGCTGTATGGCACGTATATTGATGCATTTTTCGAGAAACATCCACATCCGAACGTGTCTTGGATGCATGAACTTGGTAAGGGTCGCTGGGGGGCAGCCTCCCTGACCCTGCTCACGCAGTCAGGCCATGCTTCGGATCTTGCTACACGACATGTTAGTCTATTATCCTTATGAAAAGCGCCAAAGGCCCGTGCAAATTCACTAACGAGGAAATAGGTCATGTTGAGCATCGGAAAGCTAGCGCAAATTGCCGAAAACTCGAGTTCTTCAGTCCCGGACCCAGAAAACACTATACTGGACGGTGAGGCTATGCTTTTCATTCGTGTTACCGGTTGTTCGACTGAGCTTCGAGGAACTGTTTCGTTCGTCTCAGATTTCCATGACGGGCTCGATTATGTGAGCGTGCACCAGAAACTCATCGACGAGCTGCGCTCTACGCTCGTAGGTTCGAAGGCACGACAGTCACTTGAGAGCCAAGTCGACACCGTTGTTAAGACTATTGCGCCGTTACTTAAAGGACGATCTTTCCCGGCGTTCCTTGCGGAGTTCAAGGCTTGCATCAAGGCACTATTGCAAGACCACGTACTTGGCGTGGAAGACATAGTAGATATCCTGACACTCAGGAGTAGTTCGCCAGACTTTGCAACAGCCCTCGAACTCATAAAAAATGCTAAAGTAATGTCGCTTCCATTACTGGTAAAATCCGCTCATTAACCCATCTTCCTTTACATATAGGACATTCCAGAGGCACGTAAACACTCTGCCTTCCGGACGGTTTGGCGACGAATATACATTCATGATGAGTGAGTTCTGAGTTTCCTTTATACAAGGCATGTTCTTAATCAAATTGAACTCCAACGTAGTTGGGCGAACATACGAAAAACGGCGAACACGAGTGACACGCAGCTTGTGGACAAATTCCGGCGAACGGCGTTGTATGCAACAGTTAAGGATGCTTTACGGCGGACTGGCTCGACGCGCTTCACGGAGCTAGACTCCGATTCGGAGCACGCGAACGCTGCGAACTCGATCCTCCCATTAGATGAGGCAGCGCAGCTGCCCGTTCAGGAAGAACTGGCGAGCCGATGGCCGGGACATGCGGATGAGCAGCTTGCAGCGCTCATGCACGATTACGAGAGCGAAAAGAAGCGGCTTGCACAACTCGAGCTGGAGTCAATCGTAGAGCGCGTGAAGGAGCTAGCCGTGCAGGAGTTAGAAGAAGAGCTTGATGTAGAAGGCGCAAGTCTGGCGATGGATATTTGACAGCGTGTATAGTAATTTGTCGTATTTGTTTTTGTGGCCCTTGCTATCATCCTTTTTCGACTTCGATTATCAGACTACGAAAATCGGACTACTGAGAAAATTATAAATTATAAATTAATTCTGGTTCTTCTGATCCTTTGGGGCTAGCGGTGGAGGAGTTGGCGGAGGGGAGGGCCGTATCGACGCCGCCGTTGGCATGCCCCCACCAAAGACGCGCGCACGGAACCGGCGTATTGCTGCTTGGGCGGCAAAGACGATCCCGTTATAATTTCGCCGACTCCATTCATCCGAATACTCTCTAAGACGACCGTGCTCTTGTCGTAGCCAGTTGCCATAAAATTCAGACAGCGCAGTTTCGGTGGCTTCGGGTGTTGCATTCTCCGGTAATGCAGAGAGTACAGCGCGTTTGGCGTCTTCAAAGCGAGTATTGCTCTAAAGATGTAGAGAGAGAAGATGAGCACATGTGTTTTCAGCAGACTTGGTGTATAGGCACGTACGTCTGTCCAGAATGCATGATTATACGCGTCAAGCCACTTGCGTTCAACACGCCACTGGTAGTCTTGCGGATTTCCGTCGAACTCGTCCAGCAGGTACGGATGAGTCGGGGACGTGCGCGTTCGCTCGACCACGAAAACTTCGTTCCCTTCCTCCGCATTCTCCCTCCCTTTCCCCTTCAAATCCCTGCTCCTGTCCGCATTGCTGAGGTCGATGGGCACATCTTCGTCGTAAATAATCGGCCGCAAATTTGAGACCGGGTCGGGCGGACCCACAAGTGCGCAGCGTCGCAGCGACGACCGCAGATATCGGCGAAGGACGACCTCAGGGCGGCGCCGCACATGCACTTGCGCTGCAGAGAAAAGATGGCGCGGAAGCATGAAGTTTGGGGGATAGCAGTGGGTCCGCTCGACGACCGCGAAAGGTGTCGATCACATAATACATTTTTCCTCTTTTGGTTGACGCGCCCAAGCACTTTCAACTTGTCCGCAATAGTCTGACTGACGGCAATGGAGGAAGGCACAAAGACCAAAAAAACAGTCTTCGTTGGAGGGCTCGGTGACGACGTTGACGAGGCAGCCATATATGAGTCGTTCTCTACTTTTGGTGAGGTTTCTCCAATTCGTGACCAACTGTATTCTGATGCGCAGCCTTGCTCGCAGGAGACATTCTGGAGGTGCAAATTCCTCCAGCTCAGATAAACACACATAATTACAATCAAGATGGCCGTACGTCTTCTTATAGAATCTATCAAATTGAAAGTGATTATTCAGCTTCGAACTATAGCGCAAAAACATCGTGGCTTTGCGTTCGTTACCTTCACCTCTGCCGGCGACGCCCAAGACGCCATCGACAACATGGACCTCAATGAGCTGCGCGGACGTGTCCTCCGTGTAAACCTCGCCCGACCGCAAAGGGTCACTGCGGCAGGGTCAGGCAACCGTCCTAGTGCGTTGTTCTCTAGAATATTCAGGGCTTGCTCGTCCCGACTTACGCATTCTACCAGTATGGGAGTCGGAGGACTGGCTCAAGCAACACGCCAAGCCGCTTGCACAAAGTGGTGGTGTGGGCGCTCGTGCGAACATCCGCGCGGGTGCTTCTTCGGAGGATGCGGAGGGCAAGGGAGAAGACGACGGAGAGGCCGAGGATGCGATGGAGGAATAGAAAACCGACACAGTCGTCTTTTATTCACACTACCTTGACTATTTCCCATCGGCTCGTTGAAGGAATTCCGGCATGCGCTATATAGCATCTCCGTATCGACCTGGTCGGTTTCAGTTTCTTCTGCAGTTTCGTCGTGAAACAAGCTGCTCGCTGCCACCTATGTCACTTACTCCTAGCGGGATCTTGCGACATGGACACACACTTACAATGCCACTCAAGGAATACTTCTTCACGGGACCAAACACAATTGTCACAACTAGTTGCATTAATTGTACGCCCCTTCTACATCACTTACCAAGAAATACCTTGCACTGGTTTTTTTATTTGTCGCCGAGTGTACTGGCAACTTATCATTTAGGTCAATGTATTCTCAATTGTAATTATAAAACACAAACAAGGGTCTGCGTATCTTCCCGATCCCTTTGCCCGTTATCTCACGTAAGTGAATTCTGAGTCGCCTAAGTGGAGGTCGCGTAAAACAGGATTTTAACAAGGACGGGCGGAGTTTTTTTATGCTCGATAGCCCAATTCATATGCCTGCGAAACCAGACTTACAGGTAAAATAACGTATTTCTCAACGCCACTGGATTAGGGGAAAAAACTGGATCGAATCAGAAGGTTCACCATTGCAGGGAAGTGAGAATGGCGCCTGCTTCCCCTCTTCCCGACTCTCAATCGCTCCTACGAAGACAACACGCATCAGCTTCCCTTCAAACGGCTTTCCCGTCATATCCTCACAAGAACCCGACGATAATGCTATTGTTATATCATGTTCAGGTAAAGTATTTCAACTTACAGTTTGACATAGATTCACAGCGTACAATACAAATATTTTGGTCAGTAGATTTCTTCGACGATGCGCTAGGCTGATAAACCTCCTGATCGACTGCGCGAAATTTCCAACGACTCACACCAACCGAGTTCCGTATAAAACGACCATCATTCATGGGAGACCCAGACTGGTTTTATGAAAACGGAGACGACCATACCGAGAACATTATCTAGCGGCCACGGCTGTACGCACTAGTACTGCTATGCCTTCTCTACGACGCCTGTCAAATATGCTACGCAACACTTGGGCCTGTTAGAAACTTCAACTTGCTTATTCGTTGCTTCATTTGGGCGATCTTGGCTTCTGCAGCTTTTAATTCCTCCGTGGAGGCATCTCTCCCTTTCAGAGTAGCCTTTTTCTCTTCCAGAGCATGCGTTCTTCTCCTCCAAGGCGGCGGTTTTCCCCACCAGAGCCTGCATTTTTCTCTAGAGCTGCGTTCTTCTCCTCCAAGGCTGCGGCTTTTCTCCACCAGAGCTGCGGTTTTTCTCCTCCAAAGACTGCGTCCTTTTTCCCTGCGTCAGAGCTGCAGCTTTCTCCTCTAGAGCCGCATTTTCTCTCCAGAGCTGCGTTTTTCTCCTCCAAAGCTGCGCCCTTTTCCCGCGTCAGAGCTGCGGCTTTCTCCTCCAGGGCCTCATTTCTCTCCAGAGCTGCAGTTTTCTCCACCAGAGCTGCAGCCTTCTCCTCCAGAGCTGCGTTCTTCTCCTCCGAGGCTGCAGTTTTCTCCACCAGAGCTGCAGCTTTCTCCTCCTGAGCTGCGTTTCTCTCCTCCAAAGCTGCGTCCTTTTCCCGTGTCAGAGCTGCAACTTTCTCCTCCAGAGCCGCATTTTTCTCCAGAGCTGCGTTCTTCTCCACCAGAGCCGCGCTCTTCTCCTCCAGAGCTACGTCTTTCTCCTCCAAAGCTGCGTTCTTCTCCACCAGAGCTGCAGCTTTCTCCACCAGAGCTGCAGCTTTCTCCTCCAGAGCTGCGTTTTTCTCCTCCAAAACTGCGTCCTTTTCCCGCGTAACCAAGCGCTTTCCCTCGTCTCGAGTTTCAAAAAATAAGCGAGCTGCCTCTTTCAAATCTCCGCTGTGGTGGCCCCACATTCCTTCACAAATGGGCACATCGTCAAGGGGGGGTACGTCCCCGCGTCCGTCAAATAATTCCGGAATTTTCGAGTCAAATCTACACGACGGTCTGCAGAGTTTGCTGAGGAGCTGGGAGAGTGATAAGATATTCTTGCCTACAGGGGAATAACCAAGGTCGAGTGTGTCCAGGTTTTCGAATATTGGTGCGTGATGCGAGTCCGGAACGACAAGGTTCGGCTTTGTGCAATCCACATGAAGGCCTAAGTATTGAAGTTTGGAACATACCCTAGCGATTTTGGGGAGAACGTCTAGAGTAAGAATAGGATCTTCCGCCACATCAGGGTGGGGACTTAGATATAACCGTTCCATCGCCGGCAACCCAGATACGAAATGTACCAATTCGCTGTCGTCGAAGAGAAGCAGGAATGGACTGAGGAGCGTGAAGATAGTTAGATTTGGTAAAGAAGAGAAGGGGAATGGCTCGGGTGAGAATGCAAGGTATTCGGTACGCTTCAGCGTAGTATTGCTTTTGGGGAAAGCTTGTATGTAGAGTTCTCGTACATTGCGGCAACATTGCGATATGGTTTCAAGGAGAGTATATAGCGCCCGGACACCTTCAAGTGAATAGAATCGAACAGCCAGAGATGTCAAGTTGGGCGTTGAGCCGATGAACTTCTTGATGTCGGGTAGCGCAGCCGTTAACGAGAGTGTAGTGAGAGTAAGGAATGCATCAAGATTAAGGGTGCGCTCGAAATGAACACGTTTCACATCTTCAATGGTATGTGGGAGCAAATAGCCCCAGGCTATTCTCTTTAAATGCGGAAGGAGCGACAAGGCCCTGATGGTTGGCGTAAGCAAGTTGCAACAAGGCAAATCTATGACCTCCAACTCCAACAACGACGAGACCAGTTTGGGAAGGAAAGTTTCTGGGCATTGTCTAGGTAGTTCAAAAAGCCGAAGTTCCTTAAGATCCGGTACTCGCGCTGCCATCTCCTCAAAAAATTCTTGGACACTGATTGAATAGATAGGGGAGTAAACAGCCAAGGCTTTGAGGCCGTCGTGCATAAATAGCAACGAAAACTCAAGCAAATCGACGTCAGAAGTCCAGACTCTAAGTTTTATCAGATTTGGGGTGAGGCATATCGTTGGCCTCTTCTGATATATCTGCGCAATTGCATCGCTGGCGAGTGCCGGCGAATTCTCCGACATAGAAAATTCCCTAACTCGACGTGCATATTTTTGAAAACGTCCCCAGTTACAACGCCTCAGTGTTGCCTTGAAGTGCAGTAAACCATCCGCCTAGATGCATTCAATGCGTCAAGACTGCGTGATCTTCGAGGTAATTAATCTTTCACTTACATTTCGTTCAAGCGGCGAAAGGACGTTAAACAGTGGGACAAATGTCTCCAGATACCTCCACAACACGTCGAGGGCGATGTCTGACCATGAAGAGCATACACGTGCACATCGCGCAAGGGACGCGTCGTCCACAAAGGTAAGAATTTGTTCACGAAGTTCCGAAATACTAAAGATGTCGGGTTTGCAGCGATCGGAGTCAGGGCCAAGATGCACCGCGACGTCCATGGTAGTCGGTTCAGGAACTGGATGGAGAACAAGAGGAACAAGAGCAGACAGTGACCCATCTACAATCGATTTAACACGAGGTAGACGTTTACGTAGCTATATATACCCAAGAATTTGATTTAGATACCTGTAATCGGCGTGAAATACCTGCAGCCTATGGAAATACCAATTTCAGGTTGTTGACGGTGTTCTTAGTCTTGAAAGCTAGTATTCATCGTCCATATCTTCAAGCGAGACAGTGTGTGTTTTCGTCGCAGCCTGAAACAATCAAGCCATGGCTGGCCGAGTACATGATATTTCGGAAGAGAGGAGCCTGAGATGGGAAATTGGCAGAAATGCCTGGATAACCATGCGGAGTTTTATCATTTAATAGTCCGACACATGCGTGTTCGGCAGCGCGGAAACGTCCGCTGGCTTTCCCTTTATTACTGTAGCTTATGTAAGTAGTAATTACCAGTACTAGTACGCATCAGGTCGGAACAAAGTGGTCCAAAATTTTACGGACTGGCTTGTCTTAATAAAACCTCTGGGAAATATTAAGCACGCTGTGTGCATTTTCGCGCGAGATCGTATCTCAGATTTATTGACAATAAAAGTATCTGGATTTCATTTTACTCCGAGATGGCATACAGTGGATTCACGGGTTGACATCCTAAGTTGCGATCCCTGCCCCCTATTTCCAAAGCGAATTTGAAGTATCCACACAAGCCTCCTCTAGGACTGTTCCGATCTTGACCAGCGTATGTGCATAGTGCATTAAGGACTCGGAGCCGTCCGTCATTTAAGCATTTACTGATCTGCCCTTCCGAAACAGTAAACCTGATGGTAAAACCCGTGGTTGTACCGAGAAATACTAGTAGAGAATAGAATGCTAGTTACCGTTGCACTCTAGGTATCACTGTCCCTTTCGTCGGGAATCATAGGCGCCGGGAATCATAGGCAGTCTACTACTCTGTATTAAATGCCCTCTGAAGAGTCCAGCCCTGCTTAAACATCACTGTTCTTTCCATCGGAATCCGTGAAACGCCTACTGCTCTGGATATAGGATCTACTGGACCATTCCCGACTCATTCGGCCTTTGAAGGATCCAGCCCTTCAAAGGCCCCAGCCCTCTCCATAACGCAAAAGTACAGTTCAGACTGTAATCGCTAACCAATACCAACAAGCAACTCGAAGGCTCTGCGACAAGAGGTCCCCAGTTCCGATCCCCCATAGGATAAACGAAGACAAATTGTAAAATGAAGCAATTTAGAATACAAATCCTGGCCTGTGAATATATCGCGGATTGAAACGATGTGCTCGGCGAGGCTGGCATCCTCAGCCGCGTTGCACGATATCTAAGCCTGGCATGTACCCTGACGTCCTTGCTCCGTTGAACCGATCCCAGCAACAGCCCCTTCTCCTGTTTCCTCCCTTTGTCCCCTCAGTCAGGCATTCTCAAATTCGGCAGCTTCCCATTTTTTCATGGATCGTGGATCTCTCTCTCCTTTAAGGCGACGTGTCCCTCCTCCAAGGTAGTATCCCTGACCCGAGCAGCAGAATGCATCGCATCGTCTCGCGCTTTGATGAATAAATGAACTAGCTCCTCAATGTTTTGGTATTCGCATGCCCACGATCCTTCAAAACAATTCTGGCCATACTTTTTCTCAATGATGTTCCTAACGTAACGATCCTGACCACTCGAAAAAAAAGCGACACGATGATTTGCAAAGCTTGCTGAGATACTCTGAGAAGGAGTTGACGTTTTTGCCAATCCGTGAGGCACCGAGGTCAAGTACTTTTAAATTCTCGAACGTGACGAATGAATCTGAGAGGTCCGGAGTCCCGGATGCGCAGTCCACGTAGAGGGATAAATGTTGGATTTCTGGGCGTATCCTGGCAATCTCATGGAGAATATTAGGGGTAAGGCCAGGCCCATCCAGCTTAACTGGATGATGATTTAAGCGTAGCTCCAATATAAGCGGGAAAGAAGATATAAGCTGTGCCAGCTCGTCGTCGTTGAAGGATAGGGGAACTGGCCAAGCTAATGTGAACACTGTCAACTTTGGGAAGGAAAGGAGATTGCAGGGCCTTGACGGAAAATCGAGGCACTCGCGCTCCAAAACATCCGTCAAGAAAGAGAATCTCCAGTTCTTAAAAGAGCTCGTGTCTATCTTGAGCGAAAGAAGCGATCTGCAGGAACGCGAGATAGTTTCGAGAGAAGAGTGCAATGTTTCGGCATTCTCGAACGAACGAGAATACAGATCCAACGACTTTAAATTAGGTGTAAAGCCAATGAGCTTGGTAACGTCGGAAAGACCAGCTTTCAACGCAAGTTCCGTTAAAGAAGGGCAGGAACCCTGAGGACTTAATTGCAAGAAATGAACGCGACTTCCCATGTTTCCGTTACTCTGTGTCCAAAAGCTGCCCTTTACCTGCGGTAGATGTGACAAAACTGCTTCGATCCGGGCGTCCGAAGTGCCAAAGGGAAGGTAGACAATTTCAAGCTCCGGCAGATGGGAGAACATCTCAGCAGCCTCCATCTCCAAATACTGTTTAAGCTTTGAGAGGCAGTCAAGGCGTTTGAGACGCGGTGCCCGCACTACTACTTGTTTGAAGAATTCTGAGGCCTCGCGCTGATTTTCGGTAAGATTGAAAGACAGCTCTGTGAGACTGTCGGACATGAATAGTACCGAGACATCAAGAGCTACGCTTCAGAGGGACCAAACCGTGAGTTTCGTCAACTTTGGGGTAAAACACACTGTTGACCCCTGGCGATACAGTTGCATGAGTGCTTCTGTGGATATTCTCTCAGATATATGATCGTGAATGATAAGCTCTCTGACCCGCTGTGCGTATGAGAGAAAGCGTTCCCAATTGCGTTCTGTCAATCGTGTTTGGAAGTACAATAAACCATCAAGTTCCTACAGAGATCAAAGGCATTACTAATGTCGTGATAGCACTACATAAGGAGGTTGTTGACTATTACTCACTGGCTCTAGTGGAGACAAGACTTCCAGCAACGGGCGGAGACTGTGTAGCTCCTTCCACAATTGATCGAGGGCGCAGTTCGACCAAGTAGAGCAAACGGCCGCACACCGTGCCAGAGTTCCCTTTTCCGCAAATCCAAAGATCCATTTCCGAAGCTCTGGTATATCAAAGACTCCAGTCTTGAGGCGTATGTAGACTGGCGGGCTATCCGCGGTGCACATGAGATGTCGAAACAGTACTACAGTCGAACCTCCCATAATGAATGGGGGTCGGTGGAAAGGAAAAATATCCATTATGGGAGGATATCCAGTAAGAGAGTCCCATTTTATTATGTAATTTAAAAAATTCTTGTAAATTACCAAGATGGGAGTAAAGTAAATATTGTAAGACTTAAAATATGTCACATATTGCTGGGTTACAAAGGGACAAACTGAATGTGACTAATGTGTACCGCAAAATCAGGTTTTAGAATTGATTATAAACAGAAGAAGTGTAAGCAAATGTCTATATATAGTAGTTTATACAGCCGAGTTTACCTCTGATAATGGATATACCTATTAAATTTTCAAGATTTGTTATTTATTATGCACTATCGACTTTATTCATTATCTTATAGGGAATCTCTGACTACCAACTTGGTGGAAGCCCTAGACTACCCATTATGGGAGGATATTCATTATGAGGATGATCCACTATGGGAGGTTCGACTGTAGTAGTGTAGAAGGTAAGCGACGCGTGTTCTCCTTTCCATGCGAAAATATTATGTCAGCAAATCGAGCCTGTAGACGCGTGTTATCACGTGGGAAATAACTCATCCATAACTTGAAAGCCAGCATTTTGACTGCCAAGTTCAGATACACCAAAGACGTTGAGTGGCAAGCAGCCACCAGTGTCTCACAGCCTCACTAATATTGTCGAAAAAACTCGACTCATAATCAATCTTTTCCGCTGTGAAAGCACATACAGCATTACCAGCCCGTAACTACCAACCACTACAGCGGGTCAAATCCTACGAACAAGACGTTTGCCGTTCCGTTTCTCCATAATTGGCTATGGGAAAGACAAAAGAAAGCAATCAACATAGATTTCAGGCCTGTCGACGTACTGCAGATTGAAAAAGATACACTCGGTGAGGTATTCGTCCGCATCGGCGTTGCCAGACTCACCAGTACGCCGACTTACTCGCGCCCCATCGAGTCGAACACGGTCCCTTCGCCATTATCTCCCACCCGTTCCCTCAGTATGGCAATCTCGGATTCTGCGGCTTTCCATTTCTCCATGAAGAGGTCCCTCTCCAATTCTAAGGCTGCACGTTCGTTTTTGAAGGCTGCATCCTTCTCCTGAGTAACGGAGCGCTTTACCTCGTCTCGAGCTTCGATGAATAAGCGAGAAAGTCTTTCCATAGCTCCACAATGGTTCCTCCATGTACCTGTAAAATAATCCGCACCATATTTCTCCAATGTTGTCGCCGCAACCGTTTCTGAGAGATTTAGGTAATCCGAAACGAGTTTGCACGATGCTCCACAAAGCCTGCCGAAAAACTTGGAGTAAAAGTAGATGTCTCCGTTGGTCGGTGAAACGCCGAGGTCGAGAACGGATAATTTTTTAAACACTGGCGTGGCACATGATTCTGAAATATCTGGAGGTGGAATCGTGCAGTCCACGTAGAGTGCCAAAGAACGGATTTCCGGACATGCGTCTGCTATTTCAGGGAGAATATCAAGGGTAAGGGTTGGCTTTTCTAGCACGGCTGGGTGACAATTCAGGTGCAGGTTTTGAATAATTGGGAAGGCAGATACGAACTGCACGAGCTCGCCGTTATTAAACATAAGCGGCACTGGCCAGAGGAGTGTGAATGTCGTGAGGTCCGGGAAAGGAAGAAAAGTGAACGGTTTTGATGGAAAAGTAAGACACTCGCGTCCTGAGAAATCATCCAACGAATTGTTATCCCACGTACTAGGAAATGCATCTATCCGGAGCGAAATGAGCGATCTGCAGGAGTGCGAGACAGCTTCGAGAAAAGAATGTAGTGCTCCGGCAACTTCAAACGAGCGAAACCATAATTGTAGCGACCTTAGATTTGGTGTAAAGCCAATGAGCCCGGTAACGTCAGGAATATCGGCCATCAACTCAAGTTTCGTTAGATGAGGAAAGGAGTCATGAGGGGAACGAGATAATGATAACTGGATCAACCGTTTATCAGTATACTCCCTTCTCCAAGATAAATCCCTTATCTGCGGTAGACAAAGCAAAGCTTTGACAACTTGGGAGGTTAAAAGTCTGGCGGGAAGGTGGACAACTTCTAGCATCGACAACTGGGGAGAAACTCAGCAATCTCCATCCCGAACTGCCCTCCATTGAAGAGTTCAAGATGCTTGAGATGTGGTGCTCGCGCTGCCACCTCTTTAAAGAACTCTGAAACATCAAATTGATCTGGTGGAAGCTCAATGGACAGATATACGAGATTGTCGGACATGCAAAGCATAGAGAAATCAAGGTCCACGTCTGCCAAGGTTTCTGAGATGGAAAGTCTTGTCAGCTTTGGGGTAAGACACATGGTCAGTCTCTTGTGGTAGATTCGCATAAGAGTCTCTTCAGAGAACTCGTGTATAAAACCTGAGCTGAAGGAAAGATCTCTGACCCGCAGGGCATATGATTGAAAGCGTTCCCAATCGTGACGTCTCGGTTTTGTCAAGAAGTGAAGCAACCCATTTTCCTACGGGGATCAGGAGCAACCATATCATTATTGTTGCGTTAAAATTAGGGACAGCCGGCAATCTACTCACATTCCACTCTAGCGGAGGTAATATTCCAAATAATGGTATGAGATCGTCCAGCTTTCTCCACAGATTATCAAGGGCGCAGTCCGACAAGGCAGTGCAGACGCGCGCACACCGTGCTAGAGATGCCTTGTCTGCGAAACCGAAAATCCGATTGCAGAGCTCCGGGACATTGAACACATCCATCTGGTAGCGTTTGGGCAGTATTGTCGGGTTATCCATGGTCATCGAGGCAGCAGTGAAGAGGTGAATGAATCGGGTCTGTCATCATCGTTTCTGAGCGTGAGAATGTCATGTGAGCATCCTTTCATGGCCAAAGAATGAGTAGAAGCAACGCCAGCCAAAAAAGTCTCTCATTGTACCTGTTTATACTGTTACCGTATATAGAAGTTTTGCCACTTGAGAGCAAGGAGAAATTTACAGAAAGAAGTTCTGAAGGGCTGTTTTCACTACTTAGAGGCCGAAATCGAAAAATCCGGCTAATAGACACCATATCCCCATCTTATACGATCACTTTTCACTTTAAATCACGCCAAACGGACAAGAACTGAGCTCAAAACTTCTTTCTGCGTTTTCTGTATGAATGCAACCTCTGAGGTCGCGTTTGTCACTGTGTCACACAGTGACAAGTGTGACACATTAACAGTTCTCTGTGGCTTGAGAGGCTAGAATTTCACTGGGACACTCAAAGCCAAGCAGCTTTATACCACAGAGATTTTTATATAATAAATTATAAAATTTCATATTTTGGCTGTTGTGATATGTACAGAAGTTCATTGAGCATGGCTGGCTGAAATTGTTGCCACCCAAATTACTAAATAAGGAAGGCGACCGTCGTTTGTCAGCTTGCAAATCTGTCCCAAATTATTTGCGGGCGTTGCCTCTACCCACAAAGAATCTGTCCGGACTCTGCAGGCGTCTGAAGACAAATTGCGGCCACTCAGGTATACACAAATTTAAATTGTATATATGTGTACCTATAACGGTGACTTTGTGCACACATATGTATTTTAGAGGCTTTAAATTGATTTGTAGAGTTGCTTGACCACTGGCAGGTGGGAGGCCTGTTCCGTTTACGGATTTCCACTTTTTTATAAATAAATACACAGGTGGATATAATTAGTTGTGCTACACCCATAAGTAGAAAGTATTTCCCATCACCCAAAATATGATTGTGAATCTATTTGACAAGCCTATATGCTGCAAAATTGAATGTTCATGCTGCAAAGTACATAAAATCCATAGGCATTAATAGCGAGTACTTGCAGCGAATTTTTAGTTGTAGAATGAGTGATATGAATCACCTTCCATTTTAGGTTGTGGCGTAACTAATTATATCCACCTGTAGCGTTACAAAAATAGTATGATGAAGCCTGTGGGGCAGAAGTTAACGGCGGCCGTAACAAGCTCGGGGTCGGCTCAGATAAGTCTGCTGCAGCACAGCAAACATGATCCACACGAGTCATTTAAATCGGAAAACACGCGTGCAGACCGCTCAGAACATGCGGCCGGGACCGAAACATGTGGGGCGCACTGGCGATCCCGGGTGGAAAGGGTCTTCGGGTAAGCACTTGAAGCCACCCATGTCGAACGCGCGGCAGGCGAGCCAATCGCAAGTCCTGAACACCCGTCGGGGTCCCTGCGGCCGAATGATTCGGTGTGACTCTGAACCGCATTTATCGCGTTTATCGCATGGTCCCCTTGGCCGGCTGGTCCTATTTAACTCATGGCTTCCGCTCAGCTTGTCTCCATATCCCTTCGCCTGGTGTGCAGACGCTGCCCTCCACGCACTTTCAGACCGACACCAGTGAGGTATTTCCGGACTGCCATGTCTACCCCGCAAGTGCACCAGATCGCCCAGACCGGCTTCGGCACGGGCACGAACGAGTTATATGATAGGTACTTATACGAACCACTCCCAATGCTATTAATAACTAACTTGTGCCTGAACCCCGCACTGCAGGGCGCGACCGACGTACCAGGCCGACGTCCTGTCCCACATCCGCAAAGTGGCAGGCGCGAAGAGCTCAGTTAACATCGTAGAGTCCGTCGTGACCCCCTTTCCTGCTGTATAGCACGGGGGTTCTGACTGCTATGTTATTAATAACAGGTTGGGAGCGGGAACCGGGATATTCACCCGCGCCCTGCTCGCCCACCCAGAGTGGCAGACGGCCGTCGGAAAGCTCAAGGCCATCGAGCCCAGTGAGGGCATGCGCGACGTCTTCGACAAGACCGTCACAGACCCCCGAGCGAGCGTCGCCGATGGGACGTTCGACCACACGGGCGCCCCGGACGGCTGGGCCGACCTGATCATCATCGCACAAGTAATGCATTGACTACTGTGTCCGGCCGGACGCGCTGATACTGTGTAGGCGTTCCACTGGTGCCCTGACTACGAAGCGGCGCTGCAGGAATTCGCGCGCGTCCTCAAGCCCGACGGTGCCCTCGTGCTCGTGTGGAATTTGGAAGACCGGTATGGTTCTATATCGGTCCTTTAGAGAAAGGCACGGCTGTTAATAGTGCGTTTCTGCCAGCGAGCGCGCGAGATGGGTCGCACAGCTGCGCGACGTGTACGAGAAGTTCGAGCTGGACACACCGCAGTTCCGGCTCGGCCTCTGGCGCAAGGTGTTCGACGTGCCCGCATACACCAAGTTCTTCCACCCGTACGAGGACACGACGTTCAACCACACTATCACTGGTACGACAGACAGCGTCGTCGAGCGCGTGTTCAGCAAGAGCTACATCGCTGTTCAGCCGGAGGACAACAAAAAGGTGATAAGGGAGCAGGTGACGGGGATCGTGGAGAGGGGGGACGACAAGGTCTGGATTGACGAGGCGCAGGGCGTGTTCGAATACCCCTACAACGCCTTCGTCTATGTGCTGCGTCGCAAGTGAAGTATATGATAATAGCTTATTGTACTAGATAGTAAGAATAGGATATGGATCGGATGATTTGACTTTTCCCGCGTATATATACTTGATCGAATGACTGAATGCTCGAACTGCCTTCTGAGCTTCGCTGACAATTAATAAATTAGTAACACCCAGTACTCCTCGTCTTTCTTCCATGAGCGATTGTGTATAACAACATCATGATGAAACCAATTCTGTACCAGCAAGGCCGCACGTTTCTGCGCCAAAAAAGGCTCTACTCATCGCTCGTATCCGCTAACCAAGAAGCAGCCCTCGACGACTGGATACAGCGCACTCGCGGCCTCCAGCAACAGTACCACGACGAGCTCTCCTCATTCAAGGTCGCCGACCTCTTCTGCACCTTGCCCACGCGCGCCCACGAGCTCGCCGACGCCGACGCACACGAGCATGCGCACGACGCACCACTCCGCCCTCTGCACACGCTCGCGTTCTTCCACCCGCGCACGCCTGAGGCGCAGCTCGGCGCGGACCAGACCGACACGGATTTCTGCCCGCCGGCGCCGTTCGCCCGGCGCATGTGGGCCGGCGGTGCGTTCCGCTTCCCCCGCGCGAGCGACGCCGGCCTACGCGTGGGTGCGGGGGCGGGGGCGACGGCGACGGCGACGGCGCGGGCGAAGATCGTGAAGGTCGAAAAGAAGGGCTTTGAGAGGGGCACGCCGATGGTGTTCGTGCACCAGGATGTCGAGTACGAGCAGGGAGCTGGGGAGAGTCCGGCGGTGGTTGAGGAGCGGATTCATGTGTATTTGCCTAAGGGGGCGCGCGCGGACAAGAGGGCGGTGCGTGAGGGTACGTACTGCTACCGTGCCAGGCTGGCGACGCGCTGCTAGTAGACTAATACGATTCCGCAGTGACTGGTCTACCAAAACCACAATACACGTTCTCATGGACGCCCACGCCGACGACGCTATTCCGCTTCTCCGCGCTGACGTGGAACGCACACCTCATCCACCTTGACCAGGCGTACGCACGCGACGTGGAGGGCTACCCAGGTACGTGAAACCACCCGCTCTAGATCTCTCCAGCTTGAACCGCATCTACAAAAAACCCCACCCCGGCAGAGCGCCTCGTGCACGGCCCACTGACCGCGCTGATGCTCGTCGAGGCGCTGTTCCACAAGGCCTACGCGGGCCGCATCGACAACTTCGTCTACCGCGCGCGCAACCCCGTGCTCGTGGGGCGCCGCCAGCACGTGCGTGGCGCACTCAACCCGGGCGGGGGTAGTGCGGTTTTGTGGGCCGAGGACGACGACGGGGTTGTCAGCATGACCGGGACGGTCGATCTGCTTGACCAAGGCTGGAGGCCTACTGCGTAGTATACTGTACGTGGATAGAGGCCACTTATGGTGACGTCCGTTCGGGTGTCACTGCATGTGTCCTCCAGGGTACATGCACCTATCTCCATCTTCAATAAAGCAAGGATATACCGTATATCCAGGAAGGGTGAACCTACAACTAACAGGGCGGCACACAACACAATCACGGCCGCCGTTCCTACCTTCTGTGTTATCGTGCACATCAAGCCTCTCGTTCGTATACCACGCAGTACTAGTGTGTGATATTACAACCACGAATGGCCATCCCGAACTTCGGAGTGCGCAAATCAAATCGGGCAATTTTGGTTTTTGTTATGATAACTCTATTGCTTACCGTAGCTGCTATGTTCGTCGCACACCGACTCGGACACACACCAGTACCAGTACTGGCACCGCCGGCGTTTGTATTTCCCTCCGAGTCTTCTGCGCTGTAAGAGGCATAAAGATGTAGAAGGGGTGTCTGCGTGCCCGTTGGGGTTCTCTCGTTTTGCCGCTAGCACTAGTACTGTACTAGTGTGAGGAGGTGGCACATACGTGTCGTCCGTTCTTCACACGTATACGTATGTCAAATGTCCAGAAGCAATTCCATACTCCGCCGGTAGTTGCGGTCGCGGTACGTATCCCGCCAGTACTAGTGTACCCCCGATTTCGTAGATATACTATACTACTCGTGTACTGCAGATCCTCTCCCTCGAGTCTCCCGCTCCCACCTCATCTGTCGGTCCTTATATATACGACTATATCGCAGCGAGTGAAAATTCTGAATAGCAGCCTGAGGGGGCGCTACGCTGCTACAGTCGGCGTAGTAACTTGGACACACTCAGGCTGGCAGACAGAAACGGACGCGGAGTCAAGCGCCGCATTTCAAAGTTTAAAGTTTGGACGAGGAGCTTGGTAGGGACAGTATCGTTATGACAATAAGGCTTTCTTCTCCAACATGGATCACACATACATACTTATAGGTCCGAGTCATCAGAGATAGAACTTGAAGCGCGACGGGGATAAATGTTCAAGTCCACCGTCCATCCGAGTGACTGAGTCTGCACCGTGACCACGGCCTTTTCATCCCGATTACAACTTTGATCGCTCTAGCACTCTTTTTCTTCTGGTGTGGACAAGTTGCCTTCCCCCCCTTCTGGTGTAGTTGGTCAAAGAAGTTGAACACGGGAACGCAAGGACACAAGAATCCATGAGATGACTTCGAATTTTACCGGAACACAGTAAATTGACGCGTCGCGTGTGCGTTCACGTGACACTCACGTGGCATCTCTATTCGGTCAAAACTCAAAAAGAAACTTCCGCTTTTCACAAAAGCGGGGGGCGTCATTTGGATTTAAGTACTAAGTAGTCCGAGATGGGAGCCTTGCATGTATGTACTGTAAAGTCTATGTTTGACAACGGATTACACCTTCGGCGCATGCGCGCGCACGACCCAATAATACAATACGGCAGCTCCTGCTAATTAAGGGGGAGGGGTTAAGTGCTTATCGTAGGTTCGTATATCCACTGGGGAAGCGATTAAGGGGAAAGCGTCCGTGGGTCGAGAGGAGGATGGCGAGTGGCATTTTTTACTTCCTTCTTCACGGAGACCAACCGGCGACTAGATGTGGTGCCGTACGGTCAAACGCATTTAGCACTGCCCACGCTGACGGTCGTGCCTCGAAGGACTCGTGCAGCATGGGCCGTACGAGGTTGACGAGTCCCGGGACATCGTACTCCGTCAACTGGCAGTTACACAATATGCAATGCACCCAAAGGTCTGAACACAGATCTCAGCAAATGCGGCAGGGAAGCTGCGTACCTTGCAAGCACGAAGGATGACGACGCCTAGCGCCCAAACATCTACCTTGAACGGATCGGACTCCTCGCCACGCTCGATCTCAGGGGGCATCTCTGTGCCGCGGCATCCTACGATCCGCGGGGGGCTAGCATCAGTACTAGCGCCGATAGTATACCGCCGGCTCATCTCGAAGTCGATGTATCGATAGTGTCCTCGGTAGTCCGTCAGAACATTGCGTAGCGAGATGTCCAAATGCGCGATCCCATGTGCGTGCATAAAAACAAGGCCCTAAGGGGGAGCAATTACGCGTATGTTAATTAGTTTATCGTCATTTTCCCACACTACTATGCGTACTTCGATACACTGCCGGATGGCGCGCAGAAAGTCCCGTTCGGAGCATGGATTACTCGGGTCGATAAGCTGCGAAGACCACTCTTCTTGGACGATAAAGCCCACGTCCGACTCTGGTACCTCAATAAGGTCGAGCACGGCTAATCATGGGACATGAAGAGAAAGAAAAAACAGCCGCTTCAGCTATTATTGCTACCACAAAATGACCCGCGAGGGCTGGATATAGACGCACGAATGGTATGGTTCATGGGATCATTGCGAAGAGGGGGCGTTGACAGAACGCGGATTACGTCGAACTGACGACTGCGAAGACACACGGCTTTGACCATGATACGCTTCCCATTGTGCACGCGGGTACCGCGGAAAAGCGTGTCGGGCTATTAATATCGACGACATCCGAAGCTGAAGATTTAAAAAAAATTCTTCTTCTTTGCGGCAACGACACTCACCAAGCCAGCATCTTTGCAAAGCGCATCAGGATTAGCCCTGCATGCGCGTGCATAGCCTTCCCTATGGCAGACATTTGCCGGAGTATTGGGTATGGGTCCTCCAAAGACACGTTCATAGTACTGTTTGACATCTCTAGAAGTATCCAGCCGAAATCCGAGCCGCTCGAAGAGACTTCTGTAGTTCTCCCAGCAGGGTGTGATGCGCACGTTCAGGTCGTCTTCGTCCAGGGAGGAGGCGGATGAAGTTGACGGGAAGGAATCAGAGCTGGAAGAAGACGAGATGGAGCTAATACGAGGACGCATTTAAGAAAAGCAGATTTTCAGACTCAGACTTCTAAGCACTCCAGCTGGAGGTTGTGGCGATACCAAGGGCAGAAAAAAGAGCTAGAGCAAGGAGCAAGAGGGCGAGGGGGAGACTTATATCGGGAAATTAACCGCAGCGGATAAGAGAGCTGAGCGCAAGGACTAATTTGGAAAGCATAGGGCGGGGCATAGAGCGACGGGCGAAGGAGGACAAGACCATTGAAGCGAGATTGAGTTGAGTGCGGCGGTACCGGAAAGGGAGGAAAGTCAAACACGGTTTAGATGCAAAGTCCGACATCGCATCAGGCTAAGGATAAAAAAGGAAAGAAATTCGTTGATGGTAGCACGATAATGGGGAGGATGGCCGACGAGCGACCGGAAAGGGAAGAGCACGCGCTGAGCGAAAAGACACATAGGGAGCACGATTCCCAGCAGGAAGGAGGCGGACTGCGCTGGCGACCGCGAAGGTTCCGAAAGGAGCTACTAGGATAGGAAGGAGCGGGAGGGATGTGAGAGAAAAAGACCAAGATGGTGGTGGAGAGTAGAGGGTTTCCGGCCAAGCGAGGCGAGGGCGCGGACGAAGCAGTCGCGGTCGACAATGAAGGGGCTGAGAAGCACGAGCCTAAAACGTCGGTGGCGGTGGCGCGGTTTCTACGTACGCCGGATATGGAAATGCGTTCCCAGCTTGCCTCCGACGGTCATGGCCTGGCAGTACCAACACTACCAACCGCCCGGGTCCGCATACTACCCGCCCACGTCACAGGAGCCCTATGCAGCCCAGGGCTACCACCACGCCTGGTATGGCTACACCTTCCAGCAGCACCCGCAGGCCCGCCCCTCTGCGCCCGTACAGCAGGTAGCTCCGATCCCGACACCCGCACCCGCACCTACCCCAGCGCCGTCGACGACGACGACGTTCTCGACGTACAACCCCACGTTTGTGCGCGAGCCCGCTGCAGCCGGGACGAGCACGGGCACACGCGGACCACGGAGACAGTCGCAGCTAAAGGGGTTGTTTGCCAAAGAACGTGAGTGCTGGCCTCCGAAGAGTAGCCGGCTCCACCTGTCTAACCCGTTTGTCAGTTCCCAAACTCATGTACAGCTTCGGCGATGACAAACAGGTCGCAAACGACTCTGTTGCTGTCATGGAGGAAATCCTAATCGAGTATATTGTCGACGTCGTATGTCTTTCTCGGATACTATCTACTTTATTTTTGGCCAACCAATTCCACAGTGCCAGACCTCGCTCTCGTCGACGCGCAAGACACGCCTCCAGATTGAAGACCTGCGCCGCACTCTGTTGCGGCATGGTGACGAAAAGAAGCTTGCTCGTATGGAGGAGCTGCTGTTCATGCAAGAGGACATCAAACGCGCACGGAAACAATTCCCGGACGACGAGCTAGGTGGAGGCGACAACTTCTAGATTCCTCCGTATTATACATTTGTACAGTAGCTCAGTTAAATTAGAATATTCCTAATGTCGTTGTTATGTGCCTTCCCCGCCGTCAACCGTCTCTTCCACTTTTCGCCTCTTGCGCTCTAGGTATCGCTGTCGGGCACTCTGTACGTCCTCTTCTGTATTCCGTTTCGCCACCATCCGCTGTGCCCTTGCCCGCTCAGCCTCTTCGTGCTTCCGTGCTGCTCTCTCCTTCTCCTCCGCCAGCTGTTGTTCGATCTCACGCCGTCGCCGCTCGTTGATCTCCCGCTGGCTCGCAGCGGTGCCAACCGCACGGGGAACTGCAGCCGCCTGATCACTTGCGCCTCCCTTCGCCTTCCCCGCAAGCAGACCGAGTCTCCGCGTGTTCGGCGCAGAGAGGTTAAGCCCGGCAGAGAGCAGTTCGCGCTTGTCGACGATCTGGTTATCGTCATTCAGCTCGACACTCTTCCCTTCCGTCATAGCTAGCTGCGCGCGCTCCAGGTCCGACACAGGCGTAAAGTCCGCAGGTTTAGTGATCGTGAGGTTCTCAGGCTCGAGTGTGCCCTTTTTGTTCTGTGTCGCGGCGACGGTCGCACTATGCTGCTCTTCGGTCTTCTCGAGTAGCTGCCGGTAAAAGTGCGTCATCCCTGTTGAGGGTCCGCGCTTTTGTTTCTCTAGCTCTGTTTTTGGGGAGCTGGCGTTAGAGACGTAAGACATAGGATGCGAGGTTGTTTGTCCAGCGCACCTTCGCGTTTCTTTTCCTCTTCCTCGGCTTTTCGTACCTCGATCATTTGGTCCTTGTACGCCTGCGTCACGAACTGATCCTTGTCCACAAACTCGTCGCCCTCAGCCTCGCGCTCGCGCTGTATCATCTTCTCCTCTGCCCGCAGGTGGTCCAGCTTGCGCACCGTCGCAGCTTGCAGCAGCGAGTTAATATACTTTGGCTAGAAACGCGCACGGAAGGTTTGTTCTTAGTTAGCATCTTTCGACAAGTATGAAGGAAGCGTAGGACCTGCGTACCTCGCGCTTTTGCGCCTCGACCTCCTTATGCTCCTTCTGACGCGCCTTCGCAGCCTGCATCGTATCCCACACCTCGTCGTACTCGTACACAGTCCTATCGACGAGCTTCTCCGCTTCGAGACGTTTCTGCTGCGCCCTCGACAGGCGCGGTGCAGCCTGCGCGGCGAGTGCGCGGTTTGCGTTCACGCCGGACGTCCTCGATCCAGACCCGGAGGCGGTCGGCGCAGCGTCGAGCGGCTCGTCGTCCCCGAGCGATGCGAACGCGGCGGGCTGCCTGAGTGGAGGCGCATTGCCTGTCGCTGCCGCCGCCGCCGCTGCTGGCTTGGCTTTGTTGAGGGAAAAGGACACCTTCATGGCGTGTGCAGCCTGCGCGGCGAGTCACGGTAGTAACTTGGACGGAACGGATTAGTCTGTGTTTGCCTTATTCGTATTTTAAAGTTTACGGAGATGGACGCGCCTGATTTTTCGACTCGTCGGGGCGGCGTCTAGTACCTACAACGAGTCTGCCTTCTGTGCGCGCTTTTATCGTAAAGCGATGGCGACAAATGTATTCGACCGACGCCGGATAAATGGACCAGAGGAGAGCTTTGCTCCGATTTACGCAAGCGACGATGAAGAAGACATCGTGAATGTAAAGACAGGCGCAGAGCAGCCCCGCCTCGGTCGAGCGGCGTCGGAAATCCGCCCTATATGTGCGTTCGTACAGACTTTCAACGTTCTAGCTCACGGCTTACATAGAGATCATAGTCCTGAAAACTGGCCTCATAAGCCAAGCAAACGGTTCTGCGTACATCGAGACTGAGAAGACCAAAATCGCATGCGCAGTGTCCGTCCGTCCCGTACTCCCCATTCATTTACGCGTCCTTTGCGTCCTGAACGAAACCTCCCCGGAAATGGGGTGGAATGCAGATACGGCCCGCGTCAGTCGAAGAGTACGACGTACAACGAGAAGGGGAAGATAAATGTGGAAGTGAAGTTTGCGCCGTTTTCGTGTGCGAAGCGGCGTGCGCCTATGCGGGTGAGCTTTCGTTTATTGGCTATTGCACTATGCATGCATTTTCGCTCATGATGCTCGGTTATGATTCTCGACCACAGGACGCGGAGGATCGGTCGGTCTCAGTTTTAATACAACAGTCCCTCGTACCCGCAATCCGTCTGGAACTCCTCCCAAAGTCGACCATCGACATATATTTGTTCGTTATCGAGAACGACGGCATCGAGGGCTGCGTGGCTGCGGGGTCTATTGCCGCGAGCACGGCGCTCGCGGACGCCAGTATAGACATGCTCGGTCTCGTAGTCTCGTGTGCTGCTGTGAGTCGCTGTCCCTACATTTTTTTTGGACGGCAATAGCGGACACAGTGGCTGAATCGTGTTTACCATCACTAGGCTACGAGGACAAAAGAGATCTGGCTGGACCCTACAGCGGATGAAGCGCGCTCGGCGCAGGGTTGTTTGACCTTGTCATGTGTCCCTGCGCTAGGACTCGTCACGAACGTCTGGCAAACGGGGCAGATGCATATCGACGAGGTGGAGAAGGTGCGTTTTCCCTTGGAACTTCCCGCGAACTCGATGATTCTCATGCTTTTTCCCGTGTATATGCGTGTGTGTAGTGCATAGACGCGTGTCAGGAGCGGTGTTTGGATATCCACAAGGTCGTCGCGCAGGCACTTTTGGAAGCCCGTGGCAACGGGAGCTGAGTCGCAGGGAGAGAAAAGAAGAGAAGAGAAAATCGTGATTCTGTTGCGTCGTTTTTTATTATTACTTGGGCCTCCTGAAAGCGGGCCATGTACTTGTCCGTATGTACGATATAATAGTACTTTCTGGATTTTCCCCAGTCTCCGGGCTCTCTCAAGACGAGTTCCTGTTTGACGGTCGGACCTTCGAGTCAAGGCGGACTCACACACTGCCGGTACGTAAATACCTATTAGCGAGGTCCGGGGATGCGCCTCATAAAGCGCGCCTACTGTAGGTCTTGAGCAAGACGCGCTGCTGCTTGAGGTTTAGCCTGCCCCTGCACCTCTTTGCCTTTGTCATCGTCAGCTAATATCAATGTCCGCGAAAAAGGCCCCAGAACGGACGCTTGATATTAGAGGGTGAGTTTAACAGAATACGTGACCCCGGTTCGACGCCCAGACTCGCTCTGCTAACTGCGAATCAACATTAATGGTCAATTTCCGTTGGAACGTACTCTCCAACGCGATGCTTCTCCAACCTTCAACACGACTTTAGCCATCTGAAAAAGCTTACTCGTTCTCAGCGCGCCGAGTGCCGTGCGTTTGCTAAGACGCTGCACGTCCCAGTGGCTTCTCTTGCAAGGATGTATGGGACGTCAGCGCCGGTCATCACGCGCGTTATCAACAACGAGTTTAAGTTTAAAGATAACCTAGATTCGGACGAGGAACATATCACTTCGGATGTTTCTCCAGATCTTCTGGAGGTGATGGATGGATTGAACGATGTGAGTACTAGATGCTAGCAAGTTGGCCGCGGTCTGTCGTGATGGTGGCGCCATCATAGTGAAATCGTTGATATCCTAATACCTCCTTGTCCAAGCTTATAAGGACCTACAAAGAAAAACAGGTATTTGCGTATGTTGCTCTTCGTTGATATCGGTAGATTGACTGGCCCGAGTCAACAGAACTTGTCTCTTTCGTGTTCGTCTGTCCACTTGGCGGAAGAGGCCGGTTCCGCTGGTCAGATGGGACGACCCTCTGGGGAGTATTCTCAAGTCAATCTAGAAAGGTTTATGTTAGATGCTATCAGAACTGCGCAAATCGGCTCCTCTCCCGAATTCTCGTCCTCGACCGACACCGTCCTGAACCCTGGGCTCCTTTCGGCCCTAGTCGTGCGGAAACGTGTAAGCCTGGAGTTGGTCTCCTCCCAGTCACAGTCATTGGTGCCTAACACTCTTTGATCCTTGTGTTCTTTAAGAAACCTGATGTGGGGGAAGGAATGTTAGAGAACATTAGTGCCCCTGCCAAGGTCGCAAAAACGGAGAGATCGGACGTGGTGCCAATGCGACGTCCTGGAGCGGCCCCTGACCTCACTCAGGCCGCCGTCCCATCTGCACGGTTGCCCCGGTCCAAATCGATATACAAGTGGCCTATCGGAGGTGTCAGTTCTACCCAGCCTGGGGACGCCCCCGCCGCTTCGCTTAGAAAAACGCGACACGAAAGTCCAGAAATAATCGAAATACCCTCCGACAGCGAGTCATCATCTTTCACCCCCGGGTCACAGCCTGTCGACAAGCCTGAGACCACTACCGCCTTGCTGCCGACTGGTACCACGCTGTATAAATACCCTTCTTCTGCTACGTCGCTGCCAGCGCCGGCAGCGCTGCTAAAAGAGAATTCCGATTCAGACATCGTCTCTTTCCTCGTTTCACAGGGTCGCGATTTGAGCAGACTTCTACCGCTGTTCATCGAGCTCGGTATAAAAGATAAAGAGGGCATCAGGTTGTTAAGGAACATGCCGCGCGAAGAGAGCAAGGAGTGGTTCGATGAACTTGTTGGACAGGGGAAGCTTACGCCACTTGAAGCTCGTGCTCTTTTGTGCACGCTTCATGGCTGATGTCGGCAGGCTCACGTTAGTATGAGGCCCAGACGTTGCAGGCCATATTACCGCTATGGCGCGGTATACTATCAATATTCGCTATCCTCAGGCTGCTATCGTTCCGATATCATGATTCCCGTAATTCTTGACTAACCGTTGTGTTTGATATGTCCAGTTTTTATGTTAAGGTACCTGTCAAAACACTTCTGGCCTCCTATAGTGAATAGATAGTACTAATCAGATGTAAAGCTATATTATCATTCTGACTTACTTCAGACTCCCTTCTCTCGTACATACTCAGAAGATCCAAACATCTTTCTATAAGTATGGACTACATGCCTCTAAAATAGGAAGGTTATTTTATTAATCGCACTCAACTGGGACAGGATGCCGCGCTGGTATGTCGGCCGCGCCCTGCAAAGTGAGTCAGACACAGCTAGTACTACCTGGTTACAAATAGCAGCAGGTCGGGACTTACGATAACCTCTTGCCGCCCGTTCAACGACGCTTCAAGTTCTTTCCCTCGGGACATCCGAATCATGGTATAGCAGCACACAGCGCGGCTTTTAGCGGGGGCAGTCGCTGAGGTTTCGAGGTGGAGACATTCCAAGCATCTTTCAAGACAGAACGCATCAGCAAAACCTCACTGAGAATGTGACAGATTCAAGTTGTGGCATATGCAATCCCTAAACATTATTTCCGCAGACATTGTGGGAGACATTCCTTGTAGGCACATTTTGGGACATTTTTCAGTGCTGCCAAGATTGTATGTGGATTATACTATCGTATGACCCCTATTACAAAGGGATCCCTACTCACAAAATCGCTATCCCGGGTTTCCACACAACTAAATTACTGCTGAAAAACTTCATATGAGTGCTAGGTAAACTATTAAAAATGGGTGTGATGGCATCGCAGCAAAATATTGCGTTGTTGTGAAGCCACAGTTAAAATACTTGTTTTGCAATCATGAAGAGCCTTTGGAAGGCTATCGGCTTGCACAACAAGTAATTTTATCGGCGATTTTTTTTTCAGAATCATACATATTACATGCTAGGGTGTACTATTCCACTACTCCAAGTGGAATGGAACATTGTGGTGTACAGGGAGAGAGTATAATGTTTAAAGAGTGACAAATGGTGACAGAATGCATCCGGCATTACACCATTTTTCGATCTCAGATAAAAAATTCTTTGTAGTTAACACTACTTTAGGTAATCGCCAAGTTGTCGGAGTATCAAAATATGCGTGACAATTCGTGACAGCCATTTTGCACAAGGGGGACACCATTATTCCAAGAGTTCCAGCTTGAGAAGTGGTACCAAAAAATCTGGAGTAGATATAAAATGCATGTAACTGTTTTCACGCCATATCCGGGGATTAATTTCTGAGTTTTGAGTGCTGTGGAAGCAAAATACAAAATTTTTGTAATAGGGGTCATACGATAGTATTCTCGTCCCACAACTGTGGGCAGACTACAATCCCAACAGAAAATTATCAAGTCCTGCAGTTATTTCACAATTACTTCAGGAGATAGGATCAATCATATACTGTCATGAAACACCTGCGGATAAATTCTTAGGCCATGAAGGATGCTCACACGACATTCTCACGCTCAGAAACGATGATGACAGACCCGATTCATTCACCTCTTCACTGCTGCCTCGATAACCATGGATAACCCGACAATACTGCCCAAACGCTACCAAATGGATGTGTTCAATGTCCCGGAGCTCTGCAATCGGATTTTCGGTTTCGCAGACAAGGCATCTCTAGCACGGTGTGCGTGCGTCTGCACTGCTTTGTCGGACTGCGCCCTTGATAATCTCTGGAGAAAGCTGAACAATCTCAGACCATTATTTGGAATATTACCTCCGCTAGAGGAAGATGTGAGTCGCCAGCTTTCTCAAATTGAACCTTGGTGCAACAATAATAATACGATGTTCGCCGAACATTCCTGATCTCCGTAGAAAAATGGATCGCTTCACTTCTCGACAAAACCGAGACGTCACGATTGGGAACGCTTTCAATCATATGCCCTGCGGGTCAGAGATCTTTCCCTCAGCTCCCTCAGCTCAGACCTTATACTCGAGCTCTCTGAAGAGACCCTTATGCAAATTTATCACAAGAGACTGACCATGTGTCTTACGTGTCTTACCCCCAAGCTGACAAGTCTCTCTGTCTCAGGAACCTGGGAAGACGTGGTCTTTGATTTCTCTGTGCTTTGCATGTCCGACAGTCTCGTATATCTGTCCATTGACTTTTATTTAATTCGTGACGTTTCAGAGTTCTTTAAAGAGGTGGCAGCACGAGCACCACATCTCAAGCGTCTTGAACTCTTCAATGGATGGCACTTAGAGCAGATTGGGATGGAAGTTGCTGAGCTGCTCCCCCAGTTGTCGATGCTAGAGGTTGTCCACCTTCCCGCCAGAATTTTAACCTCCCAAGTTGTCAAAGCTTTACTTTGTCTACCGCAGATAAGGGAGTTATCTTGGAGAAGGGAGTATGAAGGGTTCAGATATATCCTGTTTGCATTATCTCCTTCCCCTCATGACTCCTTTCCTCATCTGACAAAACTTGAGTTGATGGCCGATATTCCTGACGTTACCGAGCTCATTGGGTTTACACCAAATCTAAGGTCGCTACAATTATGGTTTCGCTCGTTTGGGGTTGCCGGAGCACTACATTCTTTTCTCGAAGCTGTCTCGCACTCCTGCAGATCGCTCATTTCGCTCTGGATAGATGCATTTCCTAGTACGTGGGATAATAATTCGTTGGATGATTTCTCAAGACGCGAGCGTCTTACTTTTCCATCAAAACCGTTCACTTTTCTTCCTTTCCCGGACCTGACGACGTTCACACTCCTCTGGCCAGTGCCGCTTATGTTTAATAACGGCGAGCTGGTGCAGTTCATGTCTGCCTTCCCAATTATTCAAAACCTGCACCTGAATTGTCACCCTGCCATGCTCGAAAAGCCAGCCCTTACCCTTGATATTCTCCCTGAAATAGCAAACACATGCCCGGAAATCCGTTCTTTGGCACTCTACGTGGACTGCACGATTCCACCTCTAGATATTTCAGAATCATGTGCCACGCCAGTGTTTAAACGATTATCCGTTCTCGACCTCGGCGTTTCACCGACCAACGGAGACATCTACGTTTACTTCAGATATTTCAGTAGGCTTTGCGGAGCATCGTGCAAACTCGTTTCGGATTACCTAAATATCTCAGAAACGGTTGCGGCGAAAACATTGGGGAAATATGGTGCGGATTATTTTGCAGGTACATGGAGAACCAATTGTGGAACTATGGAAAGGCTTTCTCGCTTATTCATCGAAGCTCAAGACGAGATAAGGCGCTCCGTTACTCAGGAGAATGATGCAGCCTTACAAGATAAACAAGCCGCCTTAGAGGAGAAAATTGTTGCCTTGGAATCGGAGAGGGACATCCTCATGGAGAAATGGAAAGCCGCAGAATCTGAGAATGCCAGATTGAGGAAACGGGTGGGAGATAATGGCGAGGGGACCGTGTCCGACTCAACGGGGCGCGAGTAAGTCGGCGTACTGGTGAGTCTGGTAACGCCGATGCGGACGAATACCTCACCAAGTGCGTCTTTTTCAATCTGCAATACGTCGACAGGCTTGAAATCTATGTTGATTGCTTTTATTTGTGTGTCTGCCCGTAGTCAGTTTATGTAGAAACGGAACGGCAAACGTCTTGTTCGTAGGATTTGGCCCGCTGTGGTACTAATTGGCAGCTCGGACCGGTAGTATATGTTTCACAACGGAAAACAATGATTATGAGTCAGGTTTTTTCGGCGATATTAGTGAGGCAGTGAGACACTAGCGGCTGCTTGCAACTTAACGCCTTTGGTGTATCTGAACTTGGCAGTCAAAAAATTGTCTTTATGGATGAGTTGTCTCCCGCGTGATACACGCCCATATGCTGACATAATATTTTCGCATCGAAAAGAGCGCCCAAACGCATCGCTCACCTTCTACACTACTGCTTCGACATCTCATGTGCACCGCGGATAGTCCACCAGTCTACATCCGCCTCAAGACCGGAGTCTTTGATATACCAGAGCTTCGGAAATGGATCTTTGGATTTGCGGAAAAGGCAACTCTGGCACGGTGTGCAGTCGTCTGCTCTACTTGGTCGAACTGCGCCCTCGATCAATTGTGGAAGGAGCTACACAGTCTCCGCCCGTTGCTGGAAGTCTTGTCTCCACTAGAGCCAGTGAGTAATAGTCAATAACCTTCTAATGTAGTGCTATCACGACATTAGTAATGCCTTTGATCTCTGTAGGAACTTGATGGTTTATTGTACTTCCAAACACGATTGACAGAACGCAATTGGGAACGCTTTCTCTCATACGCACAGCGGATCAGAGAGCTTATCATTGACGATCATTTTTCTGAGAGGATATCCACAGAAGCACTCATGAAACTGTATCGCCAGGGGTCAACAGTGTGTTTTACCCCAAAGTTGACGAAACTCACGGTTTGGTCCCTCTGAAGCGTAGCTCTTGATGTCTCGGTACTATTCATGTCCGACAGTCTCACAGAGCTGTCTTTCAATCTTACCGAAAATCAGCGCGAGGCCTCAGAATTCTTCAAACAAGTAGTAGTGCGGGCACCGCGTCTCAAACGCCTTGACTGCCTCTCAAAGCTTAAACAGTATTTGGAGATGGAGGCTGCTGAGATGTTCTCCCATCTGCCGGAGCTTGAAATTGTCTACCTTCCCTTTGGCACTTCGGACGCCCGGATCGAAGCAGTTTTGTCACATCTACCGCAGGTAAAGGGCAACTTTTGGACTCAGAGTAACGGAAACATGGGAAGTCGCGTTCATTTCTTGCAATTATGTTCTCAGGGTTCCTGCCCTTCTTTAACGGAACTTGCGTTGAAAGCTGGCCTTTCCGACGTCACCAAGCTCATTGGCTTTACACCGAACTTAAGGTCGTTGGATCTGTATTCTCGTTCGTTCGAGAATGGGGAAACACTGCATTCTTTCCTCGAAACTATCTCGCGTTCCTGCAGATCGCTTCTTTCGCTCAAGATAGACACGAGTTCTTTCAAAAACTGGAGATTCTCTTTTCTGACGGATGTTTTGGAGCGCGAGTGCCTCGATTTTCCGTCAAGGCCCTGCAATCACCTTTCCTTCCCAAAGTTGACAGTGTTCACATTAGCTTGGCCGGTTTCCCTATCCTTCAACGACGACGAGCTGGCACAGCTTATATCTTCTTTCCCGCTTATATTGGAGCTACGCTTAAATCATCATCCAGTTAAGCTGGATGGGCCTGGCCTTACCCCTAATATTCTCCATGAGATTGCCAGGATACGCCCAGAAATCCAACATTTATCCCTCTACGTGGACTGCGCATCCGGGACTCCGGACCTCTCAGATTCATTCGTCACGTTCGAGAATTTAAAAGTACTTGACCTCGGTGCCTCACGGATTGGCAAAAACGTCAACTCCTTCTCAGAGTATCTCAGCAAGCTTTGCAAATCATCGTGTCGCTTTGTTTCGAGCGGTCAGGATCGTTACGTTAGGAACATCATGGGGAAAAAGTATGGCCAGAATTGTTTTGAAGGATCGTGGGCATGCGAGTACCAAAACATTGAGGAGCTCGTTCATTTATTCATCGAAGAGCGGGACGATGTGATGCGTTCTGCTGCTCGGGAGGGGGATGTTACCTTGGAGGAGAAACATGTCGCCTTAAAGGAGGGAGATATCTCCATGGAAGGCTAGGAAGCTGCCGAGCCTGAGAACGCCCGACTGAGGAGACGAAGGGACGGGACTGTCAGGCGAAGGGGCTGTTGCTGGGGGAGCAACTTGAAGAAGGTTAGCGTACCTGCAAGGCTTGGAAGTGGGACTTTTTTGCTGGTCTGGCAATGTGGCTGATGCTGACGACGGCCTTGACGAATACATCGCTTCAATGGTGTAATATACTCATAGGGTCGAGAACCAGCAAATAGCCTTATTTTGCATCTTGTCTATGGTTGTCGTATGGAGGATCGAAATGGGGGACCTCTTGTCATAGGACCTTCAAGTTGGCTGTTGGCATCGGTTAGCGGTTGCAGACTAGACGGTCCCTTTGCGTTATGGAGAAGGCTGAATCCTCATCCGGAGCAGTAGACGTTTTACGGAAGCCAATAAAAGGAACAGTGATTCCTGCAGCAATAACCACTAGTTTCAAGTTATTCTTTATTTCTCTGAGTCGGTACATCCACGAGGCTCACAGTTGAGTTTACTCTTTCAAGAGGGCGAGTCGGCTGGAAAAATGCTTGACAATGAATAGCTCTTTATTAAATAAATATAACGAATGATATAAATATAGTACGTGGTCATATGAACAACCATCTTACTAAGTAAATGATAATGCAATGATAACGCCATACGATATAAGAGCTAGATAGTTATAGTAATACTAGCCCACGGAACGTGTATATAAGGGGAGCTGGTCTTGCCTTTGAAATACATCGGTTTACGCTGATAACCCACCTTGCCTGACTTTCACCACTGCACCTCATCATCTACCACAACGTGCGTAGATTTTAAGAGGTTATGAGCCTTGACTCTACAACTAACGAAACGATTAACGAATTTATAAATCCTCGAAAAACGAAACTATGTCTGACGGACAGAAACCAAATACTCGTGAGCAAACACGTTTGCAAAAATTATCAGTATTACGAATAACTGCTAACGAATTAAAAATAACGTATACACAGTCATCAACGATCGAAGAACTCGAAGAAAAAATTTCAAAAAGCTAAAGATAGCAAAAGGTTAGTCGACCTAATACTTCAATGCAATCTAAGACAAATACCTATTAACGGAATGGAACAACAAATACAAGATCGAATAAACAGGTATGATAATTCTACCAAAGACGAAAAATTAAAAATAAGAACTGACTATAAAATGGAACTAACGAATCACGCTAAAGATTTAGGAATATCAGATCAAGGAAAATCATCCGAAATCAGATATCGAATAAGTACGTATTTGGGCATATCAGACCCAACTGAAAAAGAACAATTTAAAATTGATAACCCTTACATAAAGCCAGAAGAAGAAAGCGATAAAAAAGAAGACGACAAAGAAGATAACGAAGAAGAAAACTCTGAAGAATCCAAAAATAAACCATCACGTGAGCCATCAGAGCCATCTGACCCTGACGATTCAGACGCTAACGATACCGAGGAAGATGAACCGAGTATGGCAACTAAACTCGCGGAACTCCAGAAATTCTTCGACGGAATTGAGAAACTCGACGGGCACCGAAACTACAAACTCTGGAACTACAGAGTCTGAAGTGCAATCGAGAGTGCAGGTTACGGTAACCTGCTCATTAACTCCCCAGGAACTGGAGAGGCTGGTATATCAAGCGCTTTATATAACGGCATTATGCGCACTATGCCCGACAAAATATTGGCTTATTATCTTAATTTCTCTAAAGATATTCCAGCGCTACTCAAAGCGCTTGACGGACGATATAACGTCCAGACAACAATTACAAAGGGCTTTAACGAGGCTGCCCTTTTTGATATCAGAGGTCATGTCAGCCATTTCGATGGAATGCTCGATAACCTCAGCAATAAATACGAGGAACTCATAGCCCAAGGGGTAAAAGTTTCAGAGTCGACATATATATCGGCTATTACGAGGGCAACGCCCGAACAATATCAATACGTACTCACACAGAGTGAGTTATATATTAAAACGATTAACGAAACAAATCCAGACAAGGATGAAATTGAACTAACCCCTCAATTCTTACTAACGGCATTGAGAAACACCTTTGAGGGGTGGCGTAAAAATCATCAGAGGACAGGAGCGGCAGCTAACCATCTGCCCAAGGACGAGTGGAACCACCCCTATTTTAGGGGCCGCGGACGGTAACAGCCACGGAGTACAACCACGAGGTTGCGGCTATAGGGGCCGTGGAGGATATATACGAGGAAGAGGACGAGGGGGATATTCCCCTAACCAACAATCACACGTTATTAAGTGCTACAATTGTAACAAACTAGGGCACTTCAGTCGAGATTGCTGGGCGCCAAAAATGGAATGGACGAAGGCAGCCCAGAAGAAAAAAGAGGACGCGAACGACGACAAAGGAAAAGGGAAGGAAACGGGTGCGTCAGCAGCACCGACAACGACTGGGGCAAGTGCGGCCCAGGCTAAACATACCGCAGCATCAGCAGCAGCAACAAATGTCGCATCGAGCTCTCGAATCGAATTAAGCGCCGTAATCGGTCACGGAGAAATCGGCGCATTCATAACAGAAGTAGACGACAACGATTTCGACATGGGAGAATTCCCAATATACTCATATAACGACTTCCTTGACAAAATAGGAAACTACGATAGCGCCATGGAAGACGTGGATGATAATAATTTGGATGTAAGCATTAACGCTATAACAACAGAAAAAATTGCTAACAATATTTATTCCTCAATGGATATAATCGACACTGGTGCAATGATACATTTAACACCATATCTAAATCGATTACGAAATACATATAAAACCGACACGATCACGATAACGGCTGCCAATAAAACAACGTTTATGGCAAACATAGTAGGGGATCTTAAGCTTTACATCCCCAACGGACACTCGGTAAGTGTCATAATACTATCAAACGTATACTACAATCCTAAAATGAATATGACATTAGTCTCTCAAGGACTTCTATGTCAAGACGGCTACGAATTTATTTATAAAACAAATGAATGTACAATAAAGTATCCTAATGGATCTTTATGCAGAAAAATTAAAAACACAAATGGATTGTATAGTATATTTAACAATGATGTACAAGCAGCTACAAAAAATGTAACATTATTTGAACTTCACAAAAAACTCGGGCATATAAGTTATGCTTACATAAAACGATTATTAAAAGAAGATCAAATTACAAATCAAAAAATATCAAATTACGACGAAATTCAATGCACAATCTGCATAGAAGCAAATATCAAAAGAATGCAAATTCCAAAATTACGTATTTCAAAATTAGCCGAAAAATTCGGCGATCATATACATATGGACATATGGGGTCCAGCATCCACACATGCTATAGGAGGATATAAATATCTTCTAACACTTGTAGACGACGCTACAAGATGGATAAAAATGATTCTATTAAAAACAAAAGATGAGGGCTTAAATGCATATACGACATGGGCTACTATGCTCAATACACAATTTAACACAAAAATAAAAATATTGCAAAGCGATAACGACACAGTGTTTTTAAGCAAACAATTCACTGAATATTTAAACAAAAATGGAACAATACGAAAGCTGACTGTTCACGATACGCCACAACAAAATGGAGTAGCAGAACGATCACATCAAACAATTTTAAACAATACACGAGTAAATCTGCTACAAGCGAAATTACCACCCAGTCTATGGGGAGAAGCTGTAAAATACAGTACTTACGTCTACAATAGAACGCCAAAGAGCGCTATTGATTTCAAAACACCATATTTTCAAAAGATATAACGAAAATTATAACATAGATGATTTAAAAGAATTCGGCCAATATTGCATTATACAACAAGAAGACGTAAATAAATTACAACCAAAAGGAAAATATGCACAATGGCTAGGATTTGACGAAGAAAGCAAAGGTCATAGAACCTATCATAATAGAAAAATATCAGTCGAACGAAATCTACAATTTTTAGATTCTCCACCATCTAAAATTGAAGGGGAGAATATAACAGAAAAACAAAACGAGCAAATAAAAGAATTAACAAATGAAAGACCAACAAGAACTATCAAACCAACGAAACGATTATTAGGTCTAAACTTTGACGAACAAAATACAGTCGCTTATCTTACGGAATTCAATCAATTCAATACGGAATTAATAGGCGATCCGAATTCATATCAACAAGCGATCAATAGAATTGACGCAAATCAGTGGATCACGGCAATGAAAGAAGAAATAAAAACGTTAATCGAAAGATCTACATGGAAAATCATTGATCCACCAAAAGAAGCAAACATAATCGGAACAAGATTTGTTTACAAAACAAAAAGATTAGCAAATGGAGAAATTGAACGTTACAAAGCAAGATTAGTAGTTCAAGGATTTGCCCAGAAAGAAGGCATAGACTACTACTCAAACGACACATTCGCTCCAGTAGCACGATTAGCTACAGTAAGAACAATATTAAGTTGGAGCGCATCAAATAATTACGAAATTCACCAAATCGATATAAAATCAGCTTACTTATACGGTGAATTAGAAAAAGACAAAAACATATACATAAAACCACCACCAGGAAATCTAATCGAAATAAAACCTGGACAAGTCTTAAAATTAAATAAAGCCTTATACGGATTAAAACAAGCAGGCAGACGATGGTATAAAAAATTATCTGAAATACTAATCGGAATTGGACTAACAAGAGCAGTCCAAGATAACGCAGTATTCCCAAGAAAAGAAAAAGGAAAAACAATTCTTATACTTTTCATACATGTTGACGACATAACGATATGCGGCTTAAATTTATTAATAATAAAAGCCTTTAAAGACGAAATAGGAAAACATGTGAAATTCACTGACGGAAACAATATACATTGGTTACTCGGCATTGAAATCGAAAGAAACCGAGATGAAAGAATTATAAAATTAAGACAAAAACATTATATTGATAATATAATAGAAAAATATAAATTAAAAGACGCTGCAACGGTACGAACACCAATGACACCTGGTCAAGTGTTAAAATCACTTGAAAATCCAACTAATGAAGAATTAAACTTCATGAATCAAATACCTTATATGAATATGGTTGGAGCATTACGATATGCAGCAGATTGCACAAGACCTGATATATCATTCGCAACAGGTCAATTTGCTAGGCATTTAAATAAACCTAGTATTGAACATTACAATGCAGTAAAACACTGCTTTAAATATTTAAAAGGAATGAACGATTATTGGTTAGTACTTGGTGGAAAAGAACCAATCGAGTTAATCGGGTACACCAACGCTGACGGAATGACACAAGAAGGCCATAAAGCAATATCAGGATACATATTCCAAATAGGAAATGCAACAACGTCATGGTCAAGCAAAAAACAAGAATTAGTGTCACTATCAGTATGCGAAGCTGAATTACAAGCTTTAACTCATGGAGTAAAAGAAGCAATATGGCTAAGAAGACTGGTTGAAGAGGTACTGCAGACCTTGGATACACCTACGAAAATATTATGTGATAATCAAGCAGCCATAACGATAGTAAATTCAACAGAACAAAAATACACACAAAGAACAAAACATATTGATATAAGAAAAGATTTTTTACGAGATTATATTGAAAATGAAACTATATCAGTTTCATATATTCCAACTGGACAGCAAAAGGCTGATATAATGACGAAAGCGCTAACGATCGAATTAATCAAATGTTTTACAAGTTTACTTCACCTAGCAAAAGTTTGAAGGGGAGTATTAAATAAATATAACGAATGATATAAATATAGTACGTGGTCATATGAACAACCATCTTACTAAGTAAACGATAACGCAATGATAACGCCATACAATATAGGAGCTAGATAGTTATAGTAATACTAGCCCACGGAACGTGTATATAAGGGGAGCTGGTCTTGCCTTTGAAATACATCGGTTTACGCTGATAACCCACCTTGCCTGACTTTCACCACTGCACCTCATCATCTACCACAACGTGCGTAGATTTTAAGACTCTTGCATGACCAGAATCAGTGGAATGGTCTGAGTAGGAGAGGCTGGTATCATTATGGGGACCAGTCAAAAGATGAGAGGGGTTATTGGAGTTGTGTTTAATGCCTTGTTTACGGGTGTGTTGGGCGCAATATGGTGCGACTTGGTCCGTGAAATCAGCTCAAAGCCTTTGGATGGTATTTGTTAAGCTCAACGGTTACGCGGTGATCGACGTCGGGGCTTCCTGATCGTCGGAACTGATGGTATGGCAACAGGGCTTCCTAGATGTCGTAAGTCGAGGGTGATCGTCGGTGGGGCTTCCTGATCGGCAATGTGGACGCGGTAGGCTTCTATAGAGAGTCGGGTTACGACGAAGCGACTAATGGCCAAGTGGCACACAGTATACTGGCGGTAGCAGATAATTGGCTTGTATGAACAAAGAGCACAAGCTTAGGGCTTGTGCTACTGAAGTTACATGCTTATATGCTATTCTATGTGTTTGCTACTGTAGCGACTTGGTTAGGTATGTTTGCCAGACTATGGAAGGTCATGGAAACTCAAGGATGGCCTTGGTAATACAAGTATGGTGATCAGTAAGCAAAGCACATCATGATGGTGCAAGAAGGCATCATCATGGCGTCTTATGGCACAAGGTGAATAAGGATAAGTAAGGCAGAGAAAGAGGGGAGTTGCGCTGACTGATGATGATGAAGAGGAAGTGAGTCAGCGCAATAAGGGAAAGTAAGGGAAAATTGTAACAGTATTCAATTTATTCAAGTTCAGGCTTAGTAAACAGCAAAGTGAGAAAAGTTCCTGTTTTCGTTGTTATGCTTTTTTGTGGACAAAAATCTTGGCTATAACAAGGACCTAAGTACGACCTTAAGCAAGCTACTTGTCCTTCAAGTTCTAAATAAAACTCTAACAACACACTGGGTGCCTATTTGAGAACAAGAAGCAGAGTCCGGATACGTACACTTTGGACTTTTGAAGAATAAAGCTCCACATATACCATGGAGGTTCTTATTGGACAAAAATACAAGTTTTGACTGAGAATTTGGGCATAATCGATTATAATCGGTTATAATGCATTATAACTGATTATAATCAATTATAATCAGTTATAATGCATTATAACTGATTATAATCAATTATAATCAGTTATATCACAGATTTCATAATTGATTATAATTGATTATGCCATTATAATCAATTATAATCAGTTATGGTCTCAGTCTTTACCTTTGCATTGGCAGCCATAACTATCATTGTCACTATAACTATAACTGTCACTGATTTTTTCAGTTCAAGCATGAGCACTATAACTGCATCACAGTCTGTGATGGCCTATGTTTTGGGTCCTGCTTAATTAGGCAGTCTTAAAATCTACGCACATTGTGGTAGACGATGAGGTGCAGTGGTTGAGTAGAGGCAAGGTGGGTTATCAGCATAAACCGATGATATTTCTAGGGCGAGACCAGCTCCCCTTATATACACGTTCCGTGGGCTAGTACTACTATAACTATCTAGCTCCTATATTGTATGGCGTTATCATTGTGTCATCATTTACTTAGTAAGGTGGTTGTTCATATGACCACATACTATATTTATATTGTTCGTTATATTTATTTAATAGGCAGATCTGTTATGCAATCTGTGATGGCCTTGACCCTGACAGAACCTTATGCTTTATATGGTAATGCATTTAAGTCATGACTTTTTGTACTCATATAGTACATTTATAGTATAATATTCTCACGGTCAAGTGTGATTTGCACCTGGGTTTATTCTCACACATTACGTGATAGGTACATTTAGAGATATAATTTCTCATGCCAAGTGTGAATGTGCCTGGCCATCAAGCAAGCATGTGGTCTTCAGGGATAACTTCCTTATCTGGAATGATCATCATGATGGGTTGATCCCTACTTTCCATATGCAGCATAATCAGTTATATAACAGATTGTGATCAGCCCCAGTGCAAAATCCAGGCTGTGATATAATCAGTGATATAACTGATTATATAACTGGTTATATAATTGATTATATTCTTCAGCTTTGCATTATGGTGTCATCACAGGCTGTGATATAATCAGTTATATCATCAATTATAACCTATGTTTTGTCTTTGCTCCATCACAGTCGGTTATATAATCGATTATAATCAGTTATAATCCATGTCCAGGCATTTGCTCCATCACAGCCTGTTATATAACTGATTATAATTGATTATAATGCGTTATAATCAATTATAATGCATTATAATCAATTATAATGCATTATAATCAATTATAATGCATTATAATTGATTATAATGCATTATAATCATTATAATCAATTATGCCACTGTGCAAAGCCCAAATCACATCATTTTGTCCAGTATAGACCCCCAAAATATACAGTGTAGTCCGGCTCCTTTGCACACCCAACTGTATTTCATATTTTGACCCCACCCAACACATTTTTATATCTCAAAAAACTTATACACCCAAGGTAAGGTACACTCAGAATGCTCAGTAAAATACTTGATATACTGCAAGTGTTACAATTTTCCTTTACTTTTCCTTATTGCACTGACTCACTCCTTATTGCACTGACTCACTCCTTCTTCGTCATCATCAGTCAGCGCAACTCCCCCATTTCTCTACCTTACTCATCCTTATCTCGCCCTACGACATAAGACGCCATGATGACGCCTTAATGCACCATCATGACGTGCTTTGCTTACTGATCACCATACTTGTATTACCAAGGCTTTCCTTGCATTTCCAGGACCTCCCATAGTCTGGTAAACATACCTAACCAAGTCGCTACAGTAGCAAACACATAGAGTAGCATATAAGCATGTAACTTCAGTAGCACAAGCCCTAAGCTTGTGCTCTTTGTTCATACAAGCCCATTATCTGCTACCACCCATCTACCATGTGCCCCTGTGCCTATCATCTCTTCGTCGTAACCCGACTCCGCCAAAGAAGCCTACCACGTCCACATCGCCAATCAGGAAGCCCCATCGTCGATCCCCTTTGACTTACGACATCTAGGAAGCCCCGTTGTCATACCACCAGTCCCGATGATCCAGAGACCCCGACGTCGATCACCGCGTAATCGTTGAGCTTAACAGCAAGCACTGGTCCAGCAGTGAAAAAATATACAAGAATCCAGGGTATTTGTCACACATTCCGGTCCTTTGCACACCTGTGACACCACTGAAATAAATCCTAATTAGGCCATGTTGTGGCTGAGAAAATGCACTTTTGTCACACCTGAGAGGGCTTGAATTCAGATTTTCATCCACCCTGCTCAAGGTCTGATTCCCATCACTGTTGTTCTTTCTGGAAGATGTAGTTATGATACCTTATTGTAGTCCAGTCCAATCTATGGTGGTACTTGTCTACTAAATTAGACCATAGATGACTGAACACCATTACAAAATAATGAAGAGATGTCGACTTTTGGTACAATTATTCTTAAAATCTACGCACGTTGTGGTAGACAATGAGGTGCAGTGGTGAAGTTTTGAGGAGAAGGTGGGTTATCAGTGTAAACCGATGTATTTCATGGTAGAGACCAGCTCTCCTTATATACATGTACCGTGAGCTACATATACTATAACTATCATAGCTCCTATCGTATGGCGTTATCATTGCATTATCATTCCCTTAGTAAGGTGGTTGTTCATATGACCACGTACTATTTTAATTGTTCATTATATTTATTTAATACTCCCCTTCAAACTTTTACTAGGCGGAGTAGACTTGTAAAATGTTTGATTAATTCGATCATTAGCGCTTTCATCATAATATCAGCTTTTTGCTGTCCAGTTGGAATATATGAAACTGATATGGTTTCATTTTCAATGTAATCTCATAAAAAATCTTTTTGTATATCAATATGCTTTGTTTGTTGCATATATTTTTGTTCTGTTGAGTTTACTATTGTTATGGCTGCTTGATTATCACATAATATTTTCATAGGTGTATCCAAGGTCTGCAGTACCTCTTCAACCAATCTTCTTAGCCATATAGCTTCTTTGACTCCATGAGTTAAAGCTTGTAGTTCAGCTTCACATACTGATAGTGACACTAATTCTTGTTTTTTACTAGACCATGATATCGTTGCATTTCCAATTTGGAATATATATCCTGATATTGCTTTATGGCCTTCTTGTGTCATTCCGTCAGCATTGGTATATCCGATTAACTCGATTGGTTCTTTACCTCTGAGTATTAACCAATAATCATTTGTTCCTTTTAAATATTTGAAACAGTGTTTTACTGCGTTGTAATGTTCAATACTAGGTTTGTTTAAATGCCTAGCAAATTGACCTGTTGCGAATGATATATCAGGTCTTGTACAATCTGCTGCATATCGTAATGCTCCAACCATATTCATATAAGGTATTTGATTCATGAAGTTTAATTCTTCATTAGTTGGATCTTCAAGTGATTTTAACACTTGTCCAGGTGTCATTGGTGTTCGTACTGTTGCAGCGTCTTTTAACTTATATTTTTCTATTATATTTTCAATATAATGTTTTTGTCTTAGTTTTATAATTCTTTCTTCTTGGTTTCTTTCGATTTCAATGCCGAGTAGCCAATGTACATCATTTCTGTCAGTAAATTTTACATGTTTTCCTATTTCATCTTTAAAGGCTTTTATTATTAATAAATTTAAGCCACATATCGTTATGTTGTCAACATGTATGAAAAGTATTAGAATTGTTTTTCCTTTTACTTTTCTTAGGAATACTGCATTATCTTGGACTGCTCGTGTTAGTCCTATTCCAATTAATATTTCTGATAATTTTTTATACCATCGTCTGCCTGCTTGTTTTAATCCGTATAAGGCTTTATTTAATTTTAAAACTTGTCCAGGTTTTATTTTGATTAGATTTCCTGGTGGTGGTTTTATATATATATTTTCATTTTTATCTAGTTCACCATATAGGTAAGCTGATTTAATATTGATTTGGTGAATTTTGTAATTATTTGTTGTGCTCCAACTTAATATAGTTCTTACTGTAGCTAATCGTGCTACTGGAGTGAATGTATCATTTGAGTAGTAGTCTACACCCTCTTTTTGGGCAAATCCTTGAACTACTAATCTTGCTTTGTAACGTTCGATTTCTCTGTTTGCTAATCTTTTTGTTTTGTAAATGAATCTTGTTCCTATTATGTTTGCTTCTTTTGGTGGATCAATGATTTTCCATGTAGATCTTTTGATTAGCATTTTTATTTCTTCTTTCATTGCCGTGATCCACTGATTTGCGTCAATTCTATTGATCGCTTGTTGGTATGAATTTGGATTGCCTATTAATTCCATATTGAATTGATTAAATTCCATAAGGTAAGCGACTGTGTTTTGTTCATCAAAGTTAAGACCTAATGATCTTTTTGTTGGTTTTATTGTTCTTATTGGTCTTTCTTTTGTTAATTCTTGTATTTGTTTGTTTTGTTTTTCTGTTATATTCTCCCCTTCAATTTTAGATGGAGGAGAATCTAAAAATTGTAAATTTTGTTTGACTGTGATTTTTTGGTCATGATAAGTTCTATGACCTTTACTTTCTTCATCAAAACCTAGCCATTGTGCATAAATTCCTTTTGGTTGTAATTTGTTAATGTCTTCTTGTCATATTATGCAATATTGGCCAAATTCTTTTAAATTGTCTATGTTATAATTTTCGTTATATCTTTTGAAATATGGTGTTTTAAAATCAATAGCGCTCTTTGGCATTCTATTGTAAACATAAGTGCTGTATTTTACAGCTTCTCCCCATAGACTGGGTGGTAATTTTGCTTGTAGCAGATTTACTCATGTATTGTTTAGAATCGTTTGATGTGATCGTTCTGCTACTCCGTTTTGTTGTGGCGTATCGTGAACAGTCAGCTTTCGTATTGTTCTGTTTTTTTCTAAATATTCAGTAAATTGTTTACTTAAAAATACTGTATCGTTATCGCTTTGTAATATTTTTATTTTTATATTGAATTGTGTATTGAGCATGTTAGCCCAAGTTGTATAAGCATTTAAGCCCTCGTCTTTTGTTTTTAATAAAATCATTTTTATCCATCTTGTAGCATCATCTACAAGTGTTAGAAGATATTTATATCCTCCAATAGCATGAGTGGATGTGGGTCCCCATATATCCATATGGATGTGATTGCCAAATTTTTCTGCTAACTTTGAGACACGTAATTTTGGAATTTGCATTCTTTTTATATTTGCTTCTATGCAAATTGTACATTGAGTTTCATCGTAATTTGAAATTTTATTATTTGTAATTTGATCTTCTTTAAGTAATTTCTTAATATAAGCATAGCTTATATGTCCAAGTTTTTTATGGAGTTCAAATAGTGTTACATTTTTCGTAGCTGCTTGTACATCGTTGTTAAATATACTATACAATCCGTTTTTGTTTTTAATTTTTCTGCATAAAGATCCATTAGGATACTTTATTGTACATTCATTTTCTTTATAAATAAATTTGTAGCCATCTTGACATAGAAGTCCTTGAGAGACTAATGTCATATTCATTTTAGGATTGTAATAAATGTTTGATAATGTTATGACACTTACTGAGTGTCCGTTGGGGATGTAAAGCTTAAGATCCCCTACTATGTTTGCCATAAATGTTGTTTTGTTGGCAGCTGTTATCATAATTGTGTCAGTTTTGTAAGTATTTCGTAATCGATTTAGATATGGTGTTAAATGTATTGTTGCACCAGTATCAATTATATCCATTGAAGAATAAACATTGTTAGCAAATTTTTCTGTTGTTATAGCATTAATGCTTACGTCTAAATTATTGTCATCCACGTCTTCCATGGCACTATCATGATTTCCTATTGCATCAAGAAAGTCATTATAAGAATATATTGGGAATTCTCCCATGTCGAAGTCGTTATCGTCGATTTTGGTTATAAAGGCAGTTTCGCCTTGGCCTATTACAGCACTTAACTCAATTCAAGAGCTCGATGTGACATTTATTGCTGCTGCTGCTGCGGTATGTTTAGCCTGGGCCGCACTTGCCCCAGTCGTTGTCGGTGCTGCTGATGCACCCGTTTCCTTCCCTTTTCCTTTATTGTCATTTGTGTCCTCTTTTTTCTTCTGGGCTGCCTTCATCCATTCCGTTTTTGGTGTCCAGCAATCGCAACTGAAGTGACCTAACTTATTACAGTTGTAACACTTAATAACGTGTGATTGTTGGTTAGGGGAATATCCCCCTCGTCCTTGTCCTCGCATATATCTGCCACAGCCTCTATAGCCGTGACCTCGTGGCTGTACACCATGGCTAAAACCGCGTCCGTGGCCCCTGAAATAGGGGTGAGTCCGCTCATCCTTGGGCAGGTGATTAGCCGCCGCTCCTGTCCTCTGATGATTTTTACGCCACCCCTCGAAGGCATTTCGTAATGCCGTTAGTAAAAATTGAGGGGTTAGTTCAATTTCATCTTTGTCCGGATTTGTTTCATTAATGGTTTTAATATATAGCTCACTCTGCGTGAGTATGTATTGGTATTGTTTGGGCGTTGCCCTCATTATAGCCGATATGTATGTCGACTCTGAAACTTTTACCCCTTGGGCTATGAGTTCCTCGTATTTATTGCTGAGGTTATCGAGCATTCCATTGAAATGGCTGACATGACCTCTGATATCAAAAAGGGCAGCCTCGTTAAAGCCCTTTGTAATTGTTGTCTGGACATTATATCGTCCATCAAGCACTTTGAGTAGCGCTGGAATATCTTTGTTAAAATTAAGATAATAAGCCAATATTTTGTTGGGCATAGTGCACATAATGTTACAATTTTCCTTTACTTTCCCCTATTGCGCTGACTCACTTCCTCTTCATCATCATCAGTCAGCGCAACTCCCCCATTTCTCTGCCTTACTCATCCTCATTTCGCCTTGCGCCATACGACGCCATGATGATGCCTTATTGCACCATCATGACGTGCCTTGCTCACTGATCACCGTACTTGTATTACCAAGGCCTTCCTTGCGTTTCCATGACCTTCCATAGTCTGGTAAACATACCTAACCAAGTCGCTACAGTAGCAAACACATAGAGTAGCATATAAGCATGTAACTTCAGTAGCACAAGCCCTAAGCTTGTGCTCTTTGTTCATACAAGCCAATTATCTGCTACCACCAGTCTACTGTGTGCCACTCGGCCATTAGTCGCTTCGTCATAACCCGACTCACTACAGAAGCCTACCGCGTCACATCGCCAATCAGGAAGCCCCATCAACGATCCCCCTCAACTTACGACATCTAGGAAGCTCCGTTGCCATACCATCAGTTCTAACGATCAGGAAGCCCCAATGTCGATCACCGTGTAACCGTTGAGCTTAACACATAATGCCGTTATATAAAGCGCTTGATATACCATTCTCTCCAGTTCCTGGGGAGTTAGTGAGCAGGTTACCGTAACCTGCACTTTCAATGGCGCTGCAGACTCTGTAATTCCAGAGTTTGTAGTTTCTGTGCCCATCGAGTTTCTTGATTCCATCGAAGAATTTCTGGAGTTCCATGAGTTTAGTTGCCATACTCAGTTCATCTTCCTCAGTATCATTAGCATCTGAATCATCAGGTTCAGATGGTTCTGATGGCTCATGTGATGGGTTATTTTTGGATTCTTCAGAGTTTTCTTCTTCGTTATCTTCTTTTTTATCATCGTCTTCTTTTTTATCATCTTCTGGCTTAATATAAGGATTGTCAATTTTAAATTGTTCTTTTTCTGTTGGGTCTGATATGCCCAAATACGTACTAATTCAGTATCTGATTTCAGATGATTTTCCTTGATCTGATATTCCTAAGTCTTCAGCATGGTTTGTTAATTCCATTTTATAGTCAGCTTTTATTTTTAATTTTTCATCTTTGGTAGAATTATCATACCTGTTTATTTGATCTTGTATTTGTTGTTCTGTTCCGTTAATAGGTATTTGTCTAAGGTTACATTAAATTATTAAATCAACTAACCTTTTGCTATCTTTGGCTTTTTGAATTTTTTCTTCAAGTTCTTCGATAGTTGATGACTGCGTATATGTTATTTTTAGTTCATTAGCAATTATGCATAATCCTGATAATTTTTGCAACTGTGTTTGCTCACGAGTGTTTTGTTTCTGTCTGTCAGACATAATTTCGTTATTCGAGGATTTATAATTTCATTAATTGTTTCGTTAGTTGTAGAGTCAAGGCTCATAACCTCTTAAAATCTACGCATGTTGTGGTAGACAATGAGGTGCAGTGGTGAAGTTTTGAGGAGAAGGTGGGTTATCAGCATAAACCGATGTATTTCATGGTAGAGACCAGCTCTCCTTATATACATCTACCGTGAGCTACGTATACTATAACTATCATAGCTCCTATCATATGGCATTATCATTGCGTTATCATTCCCTTAGTAAGGTGGTTGTTCATATGACCACGTACTATTTTAATCATTCATTATATTTATTTAATAATTATGCTCCTTGCAATTCCCAAACTTTTACCCTGCTTCTCTTTTTTTGTATTCAGATAGTCCTAGTCCTAGTCAACAAACACAAATATTTTCACAACAAGATCTTGAGAATTGATGTGGAAAACGTGTACTGTGCAAAGGAGCAGTGGTGTGCAAAGGAGGCGGACTACACTGTAGCTACTTCCGGTTTGGTGTTTTCCCATTTGTCCAAGCTTATAAGAACTTACGAAGAAAAACAGGTATTTGCGTATGTCGCTCTTTGTTTATATCGGTAAATTGACTGGTCTGTGTCAATAGAACTTAGCTCCTTCGTGTTCGTCCGTCCACTTGGCGGAAGAGGCCATTTCCGCTGATCAGAAGAAACGGCCCTATGGGGAGTATTCACAGGTCAATCTAGAAAATTTTATGTTAAACGCTATCAGAGCTACGCAAATAGAATCCTCGTCCTCAACCAACGCCGTTCTGAACCCTGGGCTCCTTTCGGCTCTAGTCGTGCGGAAACGAGTAAGCCTGGAGTTGATCTCCTCTAGTCATTGACACCTAACACTCTTTGATTCCTGTGTTCTTTAAGGAACCTGATGTGAGCGAAGGAATTTTTAAGAACCTTATTTCCCCGGCCTCGCAGAGACGGAGAGATTAGACGTGGTGCCGGCGCGACGTCCTGGAACGGCCCCTGGTCCTACCCAGGCCGCCGTCACGATTTCCATCCCGCCTACACGGTTGCTCCGGTACAAATCAATATGTAAGTGCCCTACCGAGGGAGTCAGCTCCACTAGGCCTGGGGATACTTCCTCCGCTTCACTTAGAGAAACACAATACCCTAGTCCCAAAATAATAAAATACCCTCCGACAGTGAGTCACCAACTTCCACTCAACGAGCCGCAACCTTTTGAAGAGCCTGAGGTTACTACCACTTTGCTGCCGACCGATGTCAAACCGTCTAGATTTCTCGCTTCTGCTACATTGCCGACAACGCCGCCAGGCGAGAATTCCGAGTCAGCCATCGTCTCCTTCCTTGTCTCACCGGGTCGTGACTTGAGCAGACTTCTGCCAATGTTCATTGAGCTCGGTATAAAAAATAAAGAGGGCACCACGCTGTAAGGAATATGCCGCGTGAAGAGAGCAAGGAGTGGTTCGATGAACTTGCCGGACAGGGAAAGCTTACGCTGCTTGAAGCTCGTGCTCTTTTGTGCATGGGTGACATCGGGAGGCTCACGTTAGTATGACGCACCCACCGGACCAATTAAAACCTTCATCCTTACTTTATCAATCCTGCCGCCATGATATAGTAGTATAACTTGAACAGCATTATGCACTCATTGCTCCGACGTCGTTATTCCCTTAATCACAGGTTTCGAAATATCTTCCTGACTACTCGTTGTGCTTGATACGTTCAAGCTGCACATTACAGGTATCCGTTATAACGTGTGTATTCGCTTTGTAGACGCACAGTAGCAGTCCGAAAAAATATCTCACCTGTGCTGGCTTGAAAGCGCGCGCCGGTGGACCGTGGAAGTCTCGAGTTAAATAGTGCGTCCCGGAGTCGGACGAAGTCTTTCAACAGTAGAGATTTAAATGGTGGCCAGGACTTGTAATTGTCCGCTCGATGTCTGTCCGACGCTAGGGAATGGTATTGAGTGCTTACCCGGAGGTCTTTTCTCTTTGGTTATCCTTTTCAAGTTCCCTTCGAGCTCGTTGATTACATATGCTGATATAATATTTTCGCGTAGAAAAAAGAACTGTCCTGATTCGCTCTGGGCGCCCAAACACATCCGAATCGGGATGTCCGAGTCGCGTACTTTCTGAAACTTGACTCCCTTCCACTAGTACTGCCGCTTAGAGCCTTCGACCACCTATGTGCACAGAGGTTAAGCCATCAGTTTTAACGCGCCACAAGTCGAGCATCTTTGAAGCCCCAGAACTTCGAAGACGGATTTTTAGGTTTGCAAAAAGGGCAACTTTGGCACGGTGTGCGGCCGTCTGCTCTGCCTGGTCGGACTGTGCCCTCGATTATTTGTGGAGGGAGCTAGACAATCCCCACCCGTTGTTTGAAGTACTATCTCATCTGGTACTAAGTGTGAGTAAAATAATTAACATTTTTCTTTTGCATTGTCGCCACAACATGAGTAGTGACTTAATCTCCGTCACGATAGAAACCTGGTGACGGTTTATTGTACTTCCGGACAAGATTGACAGATCGCAATTGGGAACGCTTTCGGAAATACGCACAGCGGGTCAGAGAACTTATTATTGACGAAGATCTATCTGCGAAACTTTCCACAGAAGCAGTCATGCAACTGTGTTGCCGCGGGTCGACAGTGTGTTTTACTCCGAAGTTGACGAAACTCGCGGTTTGGCCCGTCGAAAGCGTGTTCCTTGATATTTCGATTCTATTCATGTCCGACAGTCTCGTTGAACTGTCCCTTAGCATCCCCATTGATCGCCGTGAGGTCTCAGAATTCTTCGTACAAGTGATAACACGGGCCCCGCGTCTCAAACGCCTTGATTACCGCTCGGAATTCAAACAGCATTTGGATATGGAAATTGCTGAGCTGTTCTCCCATTTACCGGAGCTGGAAATTGCTCACCTTCCCCCTGGCACTTCGACCGCACAGAGCGAAGCGGTTTTGTCGCGTCTACCGCAGGTAAAGGGCTCTTTTTGGGATCGGAGTTCCGGATACGTGACACGGCGTGTTTATTTCTTGCAATTAAGCCCTCATGGTTTCTTCCTTTCTTTAACAAAACTCGAGTTGACGGCCGACCTTTCCGATGTTACTAAGCTCATTAGCTTTACACCGAATCTAGGGTTGTTGGATTTGCGTTCCCGTTCGTTCGAGAATGCTGAAACACTGCATTCCTTTCTCGAAACCATCTCGTGTTCTTGCAGATCGCTTCTTTCACTCGAGATAAATACGATTTCTTTTCCGGGATGGAGTTTCGCTTCATTGACGGATGTTTTGGGGCGCCAGTGTCTCGATTTCTCGTCAAGGCCCTTCATTAATCTTTATTTCCCAAAGCTGACAAAGTTCGCAATATATTGGCCGGTTCCTCTTATCTTTGATGACGACAAACTGGTGCAGTTCATATCTTCTTTCCCGCTTATACAGAGACTGCGTTTGAATGGTCACCCAGTTATGTTGCTTGGGCCTCTCCTTACCCCCAATATTCTCCATGAGATTGCCAAGATATGCCCAAATATCAAGTGCCTATCACTCTACGTGGATTGCACATCTAGGATCCCGGACTGCGTCACGTCGGTGTTTGAAAGTTTGGAAGAACTTGACCTTGGCGCCTCACCGATTGACGAAAAGGTTAACACCTTCTCAAATTATCTCAGCAGGCTTTGCAAACCATCGTGTCGCTTCGGTTCGTACGGTCTGGGTGGCTTTGACGATCATGTAAGGGAGAACATAATGAAGGAATATGTCGAAAACTATGAAAAGGGATCGTGGGCATACGAATACCAGAATATTGAGGAGCTAGTTCAATTATTCGTCAAAGGGCGAGACGATGCAATGCATTCTGCTGCTCGGGAGAGGGAGGCGGTCTTGAAGGAGAAACACGTCGCCTTAAAGGAGAGGGATATCTTCATGGAGAAATGGAAAGCTGCCGAGTACGAGATCGCCAGACTGAGGGTACAAAGAGACGAGACAGACGAAAAGGCTACTGCTGGGATCGGTAAAACGGAGCGAGGGGGTTAGCATACCTGCCCGGAGGCTTAGATGTGGGCAGTTTTTTGCGGATCTGGCAACGCGGTCGAAGCGGGTGGCGGCCTCGGTATCTAACGGACGTCATTTTCAATCTACAATGTATTCACGGGCGCAGGACCTTGTTGATGGCTTTACTATCTTACACCCGTCAATGATTAATCTATGTCAGAAGGGAATGGCGGACATATTGTCCGTAGGGCCTTGCATTTTGGTAGTGATTGGCAATTCACAGGCCGCCGGGTTGCCAGTGGAAATGTGTGTTTTGCGGGATGGGGTTAATATGAGTCTGGATTATTGGACTACTAGGGGCAATACCAATGGACTCGTAGCCTGTCATATCTGGTCATTATTAACTTGGTCTTTAAAAAAATACCGAGGGGAGACAGCCCTCAACACTGATATAGATTTGGGATTATGGGACTAAGTAGGAGCGGTGCTGTCGATGTGTTACTATAGAGAGAGAGCTGGACTCGAGTCAGAGGGACAGGTACTACTACTAGTAGTACATAAGGATGGTCCGGTGGATTCCATTTGATGCAGAATAGTACTAGACTTGCCATGGGTCTTGATGGAAGAGATGATAGTATTTCTCGCATCATTTGCGGGACCACTGTTTTGGTAGGGCGAATCAATCTAATTAACGTTTTAACGACGGATGGCTATGTTGAAGTTCGAGCTCGATGCCGAGACGGCGTCGGAGTTTGAATTATTTTTCGTAGTATTTTTCCTGTTGTATGCGCGCTCGGTTTCCCTCGCGCAATTATCTACTGGTTAAACGATATACTTGGATACGGAGTGCATTCGCTCGCGCCGCGAACTGCTGAATTCCAACAGGCTACTTGTTGTACTAGTACTACTAGTAGTGATACATAGAACTGTACTCTGACCAAAACCGGGGCAGTCTGAGAAGAAGATTGTAAAGATACTTCAAATTTCAATGGAGCTGGAGACGAGGGGGGCAGCCAGGACACTTGGTACGCCAATCTGTGAATCAATTGGGATAGTATACTCGGAGTAAAATGAAACCCGGTGATGTGTACTACACTAAGGGTACTTACAGGTACATGTATATCGCCAATAAATCTAGGATACGATTTCGCGCGAAAATGCACACGGCGTACTTGACGTACCCAAATTGTTCTGTTAAGATAAACCAGTTTGGACTGCTCTATTCTAACCGTCACGGTATGTACTACCTGCAAAGTTACACTGTTTCAGTAATTAAGGTAAAGCCAGCGGGCGTTTCCGCGCACGCATGTGTCGGAACACTAATAATAAAACTCCGCACGGCCACTTTCGCATCTCTGGTTCTTCTTCGAAATGCCATGTGCTCAGGCAGCCATCTCTTGTTTCCTCTTGTTCCCCCTCTAGATTTCGCACCACTGGCAGCTAGCATGGACGTCGTGGAACATCTTGGTCCTGGCCCCGATCTCTGCAGACCCAACATCTTTCGTATTTCGGAAGTTCGGAAACAAATTTTCACCTCCGCAGACAAATTGTCCCTTGCACAATGTGCTCGTGTTTGCCCTTCATGGTCAACTAACGCCCTTGACGCTTTATGGATGCATCTGGAGACATTCATTCCACTATTCGAAATTATTTAAGAGCATTTTTTCTAATGGTCATATAGTCTTGACGCATCGATCACATCTAGGCGAACGGTTTGCTGCACTTCAAGGCAACACCGAGACATCGTGATTGGGGGCGTTTTTACGAATACGCGCGGCGAATCAGAACACTTTATGTCACGGACGGCACGCCGATGCTCGCCAATGATGCAATTGCACAAATATATCAGAAGAGGCAAACAATTTGCCTTACCCAAAAACTGTCGGCACTTAGAGTCTACACTGAAAATATCAATTTACTTGAGTTTTCGTTGCTATTCATGCACGAAGGCCTCGAAACTTTGGTTGTTTCGTCGTTCGTCTATTCAATTGGTGTCCAGGAATTCTGTGAGGAGATAGCAACACGAGCGTCGGGTCTCAAAGATCTTTGGTTCTGTCAACCACTTGAACATTTTCCTTCAGCTAATTCCGGAGCTGTTGGAGCTGGAGACTGTATATTTGCCCTGTAGTAATTTGCTTACGCCAACCATCAGGGCTTTGTCGCTCCTCCGCGGTTAAAGAGAATAGCCTGGGGATACTTGCTCCCCCATACCTCTGAAGATGCAGAACGTGTTCCTCTCGAACGCACTCTCAACCTGGACTTGTTAGCTACTCTCAAAACAGTCTCGCTGACGGCTGCATTACCCGTCATCAAAAAGTTCATCAGCTTAACACCCAACCTAACATCTTTGGCTATCCGGTTCTATTCACTCGAGGGTGTCCGGGAACTATATACTCTTCTCGAAACCGTATCGCAATGTTGCTGCAATGTGCGAGAACTCTACATACAAGCGTTCCCCAAAGGCGATACTACGCTGAAGAGCACCGAATACCTTTCATCCTCATCCTCGCCACCCCCTGTCCCTTCTTTACCAAATCTGACTATATTCACACTCTTCAGTCCATTCCTGCTTTTTTTCACCGACAGCAAATTGGTGCATTTCTTATCCGGGATGTCGTCGATAGAGCGATTATATATGAGCCCCCATCCTGATGCGACGGAAGAACCTGTACTCACCCTGGACGTTCTCCTTGAGATCGCCAGGGTATGTCCCAGGCTTCAATGCTTAAGCCTTCATGTGGATTGCACAAAGCCGAACCTTACCGTTCCGGACTCGCATCGCGTACCGATATTCGAAAACCTGGACACACTCGACCTTGGTTATTCCCCTATAGGCAAGAATATCTTACCCCTCTCCCAGCTCCTCAGCAAATTCTGCAGACCGTCGTGTAGATTCGACTCGAGACTTCCGGTGTTATTTGACGGAGAGGGGGACGTACCCCCCTCGACGACGTGCCCATTTGTGAAGGGAGGTGGGGCTACCACAGGGGTGATTTGAAGGAAGCAGCTCGCTTATTTTTCGAAACTCGAGATGAGGGAAAGCGCCTAGTTATGCAGGGGAAGGATGCAGCTCTGGAAGAGAAAAGTGTTGCTTTGAAAGAGATGCTGCCATGGAGAAGCTGAGAGCCGCTGAAGCCAAATCACCCAGATGGAGGAACGGTTAAGCAAGTTAAATTCTAGCTGAACCAGATATGGCGCAGTACATTAGGCAAAAAGAAGGCGTAACAATGCTGTGGCCGTTTGTATATGCTTGATTCTATGGGTCTTCTGCGGGTACTGACGCGTATCAGGAGCGATGTCTGGACATCCACAAGGTCCTTCCAAGTTGCACAAGCGCTTCCATGGGAGCTGGTGCGCAGGGAGAAAAAAGAAGAGAAAATCAGAAATTTGTAGCGTCGTTTTTTTACTTGGGCTCCTTGAAAGTGGGCCTGTGTAATTTTGTCCGCAATCACGGTATATTATAATTGAATTCTAGCCTGATTTCTTCAGCCTGACACTCCCAAGATGAGTTTCAGGTGCATCTGTGTCCTGGACTCAGTGATGGAAATATACTCAGTCCTGGAAAAAGAATATAGGACTCCTTTATTAAAAATTACCTGATGGAAATATACTATGTACCAGTCAGATATAAAACTATAAAGGATGTCTAAATTACTCACCTCAGTCCTGGAAAGAGAATATAGGACTGAGGTGCAAATGAAAATTTTTCGTAGCTATATGCGCTGTCCCGGTGTGGAAACTACCTTACTAATCTCCTTACTAATCGCATTCAAGCTGTCCTTACTAAGCTAATTCCAACACTCAGGTTCGTCCTGATAACGTCCATTAGCGCGTCGTTATCGTTCCTGTCGACGTCGTTGCTTCCGGCAGATTCAGTTAGTTAGTTCCTGCGGTGTTCTCGTGTTACTTACGCGCAATCCAATAGTCGAAGAATTAAAAACTTTAGTCAATCGCTCACCTGCATACCTTGCCAGTTATAGACGCTGACATAATATTTCGTGTAGTGAGAAAGAACAACCCTGATTCGTTCTGGGCCCAAACACGCCGCGTACTACTTGCTTACGACCTCCTGATTCTCTTCTACTAGCTGCTTCGACGACTCATGAGCACTGCGGATAACCTACCAGCTCTTATACGTCCCAGGGCTTCCGCCCTTGATATTCCAGAGCTTCGGAGATGGATTTTTGAGTTTGCGGAAAAGGCAACTCTGGCGCGGTGTGCGTCCGTCTGCTCTACTTGGTCGAATTGCGCCCTCGATTATTTGTGGAAGGAACTACACGATATCCGCCCGTTGCTGGAAATATTGTCTCCACTAAAGCTAGTGAGTAGCAGTCGACAACTCTCCTTATGTAGTACTGTCACAGAATTATCAATGCCTTTAATTTCTGTAGGAACTTGATGGTTTATTGTACTTCCAAACACGATTGACGGAATGCGATTGGGAACGCTTTCTGTCATATGCACAGCGGGTCAGAGAGCTTATCATTAACGATCATCTATTGGCGGAACCATCCACAGAAGTAGTCACGCAACTGTTTCACCGGGGGTCAACAGTGTGTTTTACTCCAAAGTTGACTAAACTCGCGGTTTGGTCCATCCGAAGCGTATCTCTTGATATCTCGGTGCTATTCATGTCCGACAGTCTCACGGAGCTGTCTTTTAGGCTTACCGAAAATCAGCGTAAGGCCTCGGAATTTTTCACGCAAGTGGTAGCGCGGGCATCGCGTCTCAAACGCATTGATTACCTCTCGATGCTTGAGCAGTATTTGGATTTGGAGGTTGCTGAGATGTTCTCCCATCTACCGGAGCTAGAAATTGTTCACCTTCCAATTACCGCTTCGGAAGCCCAGAGCGAAGCAGCTCTGTCGCGTCTACCGAAGGTAGAGGGTACTTTTTGGAGTCAGACTCATGGATACAGGTTAAAACGCGTTTATTTCTTGCAATCAAGCCCCCATGGTTTCTTCACTTCTTTAACGGAACTTTGGTTGACAGCCCCCCTTTCTGATGTCACCAAACTCATAAGCTTTACGCCGAATTTAAGGTCTTTGGATCTGTATTCCTGCTCGTTCGAGAAAGATGGAACGCTGCATTCCTTCCTCGAAACTATCTCGCGTTCCTGCGGATCGCTTCTTTCGCTCAAGATAGATACAGTTTCTTTTCTACGCTGGAGTTCCACTCCAATCAGCGATATTTCAGCGCACGGACGTCATTATTTCCCGTCGAAGCCCTGCACTCCTCTTTCTTTCCCAAAGCTGACTGTATTCACGCTATATTGGCCTGTTCCTTTGATATTTGGAGATGACGAACTGGTGCAGTTTATATCTGCTTTCCCGCTTATACTGGAACTACGCTTAAACGGACATCCATTTATGCTGGATTTGCCTCGCCTTACCCCCGCTATTCTCCATGAAATCGCCAGGATGTGTCCGAAAATTCGACATCTATCCCTTTACGTAAATTGCACACTTGGGACTCCGGATCTCTCAGATTCATGCACGACGTCAGTGTTTGAAAATTTGGAAGTACTCGACCTTGGTGCCTCACCGATCAACGAAATGGTCAATCCTTTCTCAAGGTACCTCAGCAAGCTTTGCAAGTCATCGTGCGACTTCGTTTCAACCGATCTGAATGAATTCAACGATATTACGGAAGAGGGCGTGGAGGTGGAATATGGTCGAGATCGCCTTGAAGGAACGTGGGCACGTGAATATCGGAATATCAAGGAACTAGCTCGTTTAATCAGAATTGACCGAGAAGAGGTAATGCACTCTGTCACTCGGGAGAGAGATACCGCCTTGGAGGAGGGGAATATCTTCATGGGAAAATGGAAAGCTGCCGAATCTGAAAATTTACAACTGAAGGAACAGAAGGACGAGACTGGCGGGGGGACTGTTGCTGGATCCAGCCCAATGGAGTAAGGAAGTCAGCGTATCTGCCCAGAGGCTTAGATGTCGGGCAGTTTTTTAAAGGTCTGGCAACGGCTGACTCGGCCTCAACGGGAGCGTCGTTTTCAATCGGCAATATATTCACAGACATGGGGCCCGGATTAATGGCTTTACCTTACACTCGTCGATGGTTAACCTATGGGGGAACGGAATGGTGGACTTCAGTCCACGGGAACAGTAATATTGTGAGTCTCGCGAAACGAAATTAATGAGTCGGAATTACGGACGATTTTAATGGGCTCATTGCGTATAATATCTAGCCATAAATACTTAACTTTGTTGTTTTAAAGATAACGTAGCTGGATAGCTTTCGGCGTTAATATTAAGTTTGGATTATGGGACCAAGCAAAGTACCACTGACTCGGACAGGCGAAGGTGGACTGCCAGATGCCAGTGATGATCCTATGGCATTGTACGAATATCTCTCGGTATGTTCATAGTTTTCGTTATCTAGTTTATTGTCTCGTGCGATAGGCGGGACAGCTTGAGCTTAACGAATGTTTAAGCAGGAGTCGTCTTATTGTGATATTTTATATGCTAATCACAATGGAATGGACTGAGTAAGAGATCTTGATTCAGTATGGAGATTGAAAAGGCCAATTACTTGGTGGTGTGCCTATCGGCATTCGGACCATACAAGTCGGTCTCGGTTTTTGAATCTGTATACTCAGTGCTCGGTGTATCGAGCGTGAGGTGCATATGTGCGAATGAATAACAACAAACGTGCATATCGGAGTGTGAACTATCTGCCAGCTAAGAGGATAGATCAGCAAAACTTGTACTTAGCACTGGGAGGCCTGCTTACTACTTAATTATGTTTAAGCTAACCAATCACAAGGCTTGAACTTACAGAGAATGAAGGAGAGTAAAATCGGCCTTTATATAAGTGCCAGTGGCAAATTTATTCGTGGCTGATGGCATTTGGCCTTTCCGCAGAGGTTTCCGACGGTGCTTTCATTTTAATGTCCGCACCTAGTACGTAAATTTTAGTAAAAGAAGCACAACATAGGGTCTCCGTTTTTAGACGCGTCCCATCGTCTCAGTCGCGTCTCGGGTCGCGTCTCCACCGTTGTCGGTCTGTTGGCATACGCAAGCAAGGCGTTAGGGACGTTCTCACTTGAGATGGGAGGACCTGGGTGAGTATCGAAATGGAACACCAGTCAATTCTCGCATTAACTTACGGTCTCCGTATTTTAACGCGCTCTGAAAAACACGACCTCAGCCGCCCTAAGAAGCTGTCTCGTTCCCAGCGCGCCGAGTGCCGCGCCCACGCGAGAAAAGGCGCCACGATGGCTTCGCTCTCAATAATGTATGATTTGTCGGTGGGGACCATCGCGAAAATTGTCAACAATAAATCCAAGTCTGGAGATAACCTGGACTCGGATGAAGACCACGTCAACCCAAGCACTACACCGGGCCTTCTTGGAATGATGGGAAGCACCGTAAGTAGCGCTATCGTGGTGTCGTCATCGTTGATGCTGTTTTTGACATTCTCGCAGCATGCCTCTTCGTCAAAGCCCGTGCATGTCAACGATATAAAAAAGGTATTTCCTTATGTTCGTTTTTATCTCGTCAATATATTGATCTGACCGGGGCATTAGGAGTCTGCTACCTCTCCCGCAGACACAGTGGCGAAAAAGGTCGCACCCTCCGGTCAGAAAGAACTGTCACAGGCCAACTCGAAAAAGTCCTTGGCGAGCGCCGACAGGGACGCACAAAAGAAAACTTCTGCCTCGACTACCCTTCCGACCCCTCTTTCCGCTGTGGCTGTGGAAAAACGAGTAAGTTCGTTATCCTCTTAGACGCTGCTTGATCTCTTTTTAAAGCGCTTTCTTTCAGAAATTTGACGAAACGGAAGGGGTGCCAGAGTCCAGTACACCTTCTAAGGCTATGAAGGTGGAGAGTTCTGTCTCAGCGCGACGTCCGAAAATAACCACTCTGAATTCTACCATAATCGTTCGTAAACTGGGAAGGAGAATGGCTATCTCTCGACCTCCTCCTGTTCAGCGCCGGGACGATACGTTCCTTTGGCTCGAAGATCCGCAAGGCTTGTCAAACCGGGGCACCATTTCTGCACCCTCGCAAACTGTTACCGACGACCGGCCTATCAATCTGTCTTCCATACGACTCCGTGGTTCTCTAATAAAGACGTCAGCGGCACCGAGTGGGAACGCAGTCATTCTTTCCTTCCTCAACTCTCAGGGACGCGACTTGAGCAGACTCCTGACTACATTTATCGAGCTTGGAATTAAGGACGCTGATGGAATCACATTACTGAAAACCATGCCGCGCGAGGAGCACGAGAAATGGTTCGATAAGCTTGTTGAACAGGGCAAGATTACGTCTCTCGAGGCTCGCGCCCTTCTGTGCACACTCCACGGGTGACATCTGCAGAACGGTCTACATTCCAGGGCATAACTTGCCTTCTCGAATCTCGCTAGATTGGTGATTTCCTATTGTTATTCTGAAAAGCAAAACGTATCACACATTTATTTGCATTTCCTATCCTTTGACTTTTCGCTGTTATGCCTTCGACTATTACATGACCATAATAATTTTCGGGCGTAGTACGAACGCCGGAAGGCATTGGGCTTCCGCTACTGATTTTCTTAATACAAGACACCTACTTACAGTACCTGTAATGCACTATGCGGTTAGGTGCCGAACACATTTTTAGCTTCGGCAATATTAATGATCTACACAATAACAGCACTCAGCTCTGATCCGCCGGCCCCGCCTCTCATCCAATTACAGAAAGCTTCTTCGGTATCGCATAATGCCGATCTTGGAGTTCTCAATTTTCGGGATAAAATAAACCCGTATATGGCAAGGTGTTTCACTTTCCCCTATTTTGAGATGCCTCCTTCATGCTGGAATGCTGTTTTTATTAAAATCTCGACATTCCTTTCTTCCACTTCCACATCGTCACTGGTCTGTCGCAGACTACGCGTGTCTATTCCAACACCTCCCTAGCCGACATGAGAGGGTGAGCAATATTTGCAATCTCCGCACTGCGAGTCCTCAAGTTCTGAGACACCGTCGTAATTGAAAGCGAGCGTAAGAAGAAACTAAACCGCGCACAGGCGCAGATGGGAATTCCAGCCGGGCTACTTGCTGAGATCTACAAGTGTTCTTTACCGGTTATTCGACACGTCGTAAATAATGAATATAAGAACCAAGACAACGTGGGCTCGGATGAAGATTATCTGGACGATGACCTCCCGGCGGATCACACGACATCTTTGAAGGCATTTGGAACCACTTTCCTTAATTTCTGCTGATATTCATTTCCAGCGCTATTCCCAGACAAAACACCTTCGCAAAGGTGCAGCGAAGGTAATGACATATGCTATCTTTAATCAGTAGTAATAACCCTATCTGACCGCAACTGGTAGAAATCGGCTCCCTCGCATTCATCTACAAAGACAACGGGAGAATCAACTAGACCTTATAATGAGGAGGAGCGACGCTTCCTTAAGGATTATTTCCAAAACGACACTTTTCTGAGCTTCAGGAAAGGGTCTCAAAAAGAGACTTTACGGTCCTCACAGAGCGTCTTCACGCCTCCTACACCCCTTACAGCTTTGGCTGTGCAGAAGAGGGTAAGTTTATATTTGTAGATGCAATTATTGGTCCTTAGCAGCCATGATTTCTCGAAGAGACTAGGCGGAGAGAGTAATGCTTCGCTCTATGATGTGTTCAAGGCTGCGCAGACAGAAGAGGCGGATACGGCGCATCGTGATCTTTTAGATATGCAGTTTGCCTATCCTTCCGACATATCTGCATCCTCGTGGCCTGTGGGTAGCCACGGCGGACCGAACTTGCGCGGTTCTGGCGAAGAAAGACACGAGATGGGCCAGGGCGCGAATAATAGTGCCGCTCAACCTGCGGAAACTCATAGAGCAAGCGCAAGCTCGCCCGAGACGTCACGCCTTGGCCAGACTCCAGCGATGAATGGAGGACCCTCAGACAACCAGGTGCCCTCTGCTACGCACTCTGTAGTGGATTTCCGAGGACCCTCGTCTTTAGCTGGCGATAAACCAACTCCAAGCCGTCCTACACTGTCTGCAACAGCGGGAGGAAATATGGCTCGGGCTCAGGTTGCTTCCTTCCTCAGCTCGCAGAAACGCGATTTGAGTAGGCTCCTGCCCACGTTCGTCGAGCTCGGTATTAAGGACGATGAGGACATGGAGATACTGCGGAGCATGTCGCGTGAGGAAAACAAAAAATGGTTCGATGAGCTTGCGGGGCAGGGGAAGCTTACACCTTTCGAAGCGCATATTCTTCTTTGTGCGCTCCATAATAACTGACTTGTACGCCGACAATTTTGCTACAAAACCTCTACTGTTCAAGATGTGCATTGTACGTTTCCTATACATTTCGTATACTCTTTAACCAGAGTCGGTATGCCTCGATACGTACTCGGCATCAGAGAATACGTGAAAGTTTGATCTTCCCCTCCTTTTTGGGCAGCGCTAATCCGTCGGAATTAGGCGGGCCGTCGTCGCTACTCTGCTTCTCCTTCGCCTGCTGTCTCCGCGCCTTGCGTCCTCTTGTGTCAACAACTAATAATAATAATAATAACAACCTTGTCATTTGTACCTCATCGTTTCTGCTCGCCATGTTACATCATCTACCTTTTCTTGATATATAACTAAAATCTTCATCATGCCCATCTCTTTTCGAGCCATCACCATCAGTACTCAGGCTTGCTCGCCCCCTTCCACCTGCTGGGTGCTCCGAATCCGTCCTGCACTATCCACTCCTAGGACGCCGATCTTGAAGATCGCAATATTAATTTGAACTCCTGAACCCGAAGCGAATCCGAATATGGAAGAATATACCGGTTATTTTCGTTGGCACGAGTGGGTTACTGCCTGTGTATCTTTGTGAAGGCTCACTCTTCATGTCGTTTCTCCTTTCCATAAGCGGATTCATCAAATCCGAGCCGGTCCCGATCACGATCCCAAGCCAGAAGTCCGAAATAAAAAGGCGAGTCGATCCGTAATTCACTGCGTTTTGCCTTTGCTGAGTATATGCGCTCTGAATTGAATAATCATGGCACCACAGTCACACCGTCAAGAAATGCAAGAAATTAACCCGCGCACAGCGCGCCGAGTGCCGCATGCGAGCCAAGCAGGGTTTCTCAATCGCAATGTTTTCGAGGGTCTACCATTGCTCGTCACCGGTCATTGTGCGCGTTGTCAATAACTTCTATGGTTCTCGAGACAACGTGGATTCGGACGAGGATCATGTGAGTGCGGACCTTCCGACGGATTGCACGCCATTTTTAAATGAAGTGGCCATGGCTGTGAGTGGTGCCGTTCTCGATTATATTCTCCATTTAACGGTCTCGTTGTCCAGGCATCACAGACCCGCAAACCCGTGGCGAAGGTAGTTGAATGTATTGTTTTTACAATTGCAAGTCAGACTAACCCGAGCTCATTTGATAGGGCTCTTTTCCTTCGCGTTCATCTACAAATACGATGGAAGAGGCTCAGTCCGTCAAACATGAAAACCGACGCCTTGCCAAATATTGTCATGAAAGAAATATTCTTTATGAGAGCCCCAAAGGAGAGCCGAAAAAGAAGGCCTCGTCCTCAGGAAGCTCCCCTAAGCATGCTTCGTCACTCGTGGGCTCGTCCGTAAGGAAGCGGGTAGGTTTGTAATTTATTTATGTGATCGCTGGTTCTCAACGACCTTGCATCGCACTTCTTACACTTACAAAAGAAATATGATGAAGGGGAAGCCACGGAGCGGACCCTTGGCATTTTCGAAGCCTCACAAGTCGAAGACTTGAAGCCTGTCGGCCCTGTCCTTAAAGCCGCACGGACGGAAGAAGCGTGTACGGTACTTCCGGATACGCCTGCATCGGTGCAGACTGTCTCCCGTATTATTAAGCCTAGACTGCCGATGAGCGCCCACGATAAGCCGACGTTTTCCGAGTTCTGGTCAGCAAGGCATGAAGCGGGAAACGAAGTGGGCAACGGTGCCGCTCAACCATTGAACACCGTGGACATGGTCCCCTTCACAGTATCCCGCCCCGAGCAAACACCAACGGTGAACAAGGAACTTTCGGATAATCCTCTACTTTCTTCCGCACCACACGTCGCCGAGGCTCCCGTCGCTTCGTCATCGGCTAGTATTGCACCACCTTCTATCCTTGCTGAGGCGGCACCAAGTGAGGATGCGGCAATTGCTTCTTTCCTCAGTTCACAGAAGAGAAACCTAGGCAGACTTCTGCCTACGTTCATCGAGCTTGGTATCAAGGACGAGGACGGTATCACCTCTCTACGAAATGTGCCGCGTGAGGAAAATAGGAGATGGTTCGAGGAGCTTTCCGAACGGGGAAAGATGACGCCGCTTGAAGTCCATATTTTGCTTTGCGCACTTCATGCCTGACCGTAGGACTATCACCTTTCGGGGCTCTTCCGTACTTGCAAATGTGTTTGTATCTGCTATTATGTATTGTCTGTGGACTTTCGTGCACGGCAAACGCTACCCTCACTTGTGCACATGCCCTTTGCTCCCGGTTTTTCTAACATTGTGAATTTAGCAGTTACATGTACAACATCTAAACGTTGATCGACTGTAATCTTAATACAAAGTATCTGTACAGGGTAGACTTTTATGATGCGTCACTCACCAAATGGCGTTACAATAAAAGCACGTGGGGTGGTAGTTGAATGTTCCCTCATTAAAAAAAACCGGAAGATGCGTAGGACTAGATAACAAAGCGCCGGCAATGATCCACGCATCATACCGTAGCCCTCATTTTCAGACAGCGACGATGAGTTGAAAACTGGTTCAACTATTGCTTGGATCAATTTTAGAGTAATAATATCTACACAGTGAGCTTAAATATGTGGCTTCACCCTGTTCGGTTGAGAGAATGAGCGACATTAAGTCGCAGATATTCCCTTCTACGCCCGCATGACTCATGAGCCACAAAGTAGGTTGGCACGCACGAATCACCTTTTTGGGTTACAACACTTCTAAATCTGGAGCGTCAATCCTTCGTCACAGCACCTGGGCGTACGTCATAGTATGTATGTTAATCTCAGCGGTTGTGTGAGAAATATTTGAGGCTTGCCATCACAACATAGATCGGTCCTCGGTTGATCAGGTGGTCGGTAGCATACATTTAGGTGGCCACCTCACAGGCGTGTGACCTAAATACCTTATGTAGCTGCATACTGGCAGTCGAGACTCGAGACCAACAAGTTGCTTATCTCTCACAGATCCATAAAACAAATTTCTGCACTTGCACAATCATGTCAGGGTGAGTTTGACTGCATTACCTGCGTCACCACGATTTGTCCACCCACGCACGAGTAACGACATTAAAGCGAGTCAAGAAAAAAGTTGATCCGCGCCCAGCGTGCCGAGTGTCGTACCAAGGCAAAGTCCGGTATCTCCACCGCAGAGCTCGCGAGGATATACAAGTGCTCGACGTCGGTCATAAGAAGTGTTGTCAATAACAGTTTCAGGAATCCAGACAACGTGGACTCGGATGTGGATTACCCGAGCTCGGAACTTCCGATGGGTATGGATCGCGATGAGTTTTTGGAGGCACTGGGAATGACTGTAAGCTGGACTGCTCTCAGCGACGTTGAGCATTCGTTAATGGTCCTGTTCCCCGCTGCCTAGATACCCTACCAAAACGCATTGAAGGTACCTAATGACAACCATGCTTCCTGAAGCGATCTGACCTCACTAAAAAGGAGGTTAAAGAGCGTTTAGCTGCAAAAGCGGCCAAAAAGGCATCGGCTGCTAAACACACTTCTCATGATAGCGTCGGCGAAGAGGCACAAGAAGAAGCCTCGTCTTCAAAAAGTATCATCACGCCTCCTGAATCCTTTTATTCAGCTGTGCGAAAGCGAGTAAGCCTATAGTTTCTATGAATAGCCAGTGGCGCTTCAAGTTGACAGTCTTACATCACGCTCTCTCAAAGAAGCCTGATGAAGAGGAAGACGCGGAGCCGATTCCTAGCACGTCGAAGGCAGCACGGATGGAGGGGTCGGATACAGCGCGCCGCAGGCTCTCTGATTCAACTACGCCGACGCCGCCTGTCTCCTCTTCCAGTGTTTCCGAATCTTGCGGGGCGGGAGGCAGCCGCAATGAGCAGATGGAGTGCGACTCCAGAACAGAGCGGCGCGAAGTAGACAATATTGGTGCTGCTCAGCTTCCAAAAAACGCTACCGCAAAGGTCATTTCTCCCATGATATCTCGACCCAGACAAGCGCCAACGTCGAATGTAAGGCCTGCGGACAACTTGCCATCCTCCCCTGCGCAGTCTGTCGACGAGTCTCCCGGCACCTCGCCATCGACGAGCACCGCATCATCTCCCGCGCCTGCTATACTGCCGGCAACAGCGGGTGGAAACGCAGCCGTTGCGTCCTTCCTCAGCTCGCAGGGGCGCAACCTGAGCAGGCTTCAACCTACGTTCATCGAGCTTGGCATCAAGAACGATGCGGACATCGCTTCATTGAGGAGTGTACCGCGCGAGGAAAACAAGAAGTGGTTTAAAGAGCTTTCTGGAGAGAGCAAGATGACGCCGCTTGAAATCCATATTCTTCTTTGCGCGATTCATGTTTAAACCCAGGGACCCTCTTGCGCTGACTTTTTATCAAAACACTTTTGACCTCACTAGTACTAAACATCGATTATTGCCGCTATACAATATCGCCCATCTTGGCACTCGAAAAGACGCTCTGTCTTATTCATGTACATTTTCCTTGCGCACTGTGCCTCGATGGTATTATTTCATTAATTACATGTTCGATATACAAATCCTAACCAACCTCACTTTGATACATAAAACGTAGCGTCTATAATGCGTCAAAAGACTTGCAGAAATACAATGTAAAGCTGAGCGTTCGTCCGTCAAAATCCTGCAAAACACGTGAACTCGATTAGGTATGCAAGATAAAACGCCAGCAACTGGCCACGCACCGTACTTGTTCCCCGCCTCTTTCCGGTTCCGCTTTCCCTGCGCAATTTTGTCTTCCAGCGCCTCTCGGTTCATATACGCCTCCGTCAGTAGCGAGTGCAGCTGGTGCCGCGTTCGCGCAAGGCCACCCGTCTTGGTCGGGTTGATCGCGATCTTGGGCATCGCACGTTCGCCTTCGAGGCGCGCACCGCGCGTTAGTGACTTCTTCTCCTCGCGCGCCGCACGTGCGGCGTCCGCGAGCCCCGCGGCTGTTACCTCCACGGCATCTTCGCCGTCCGCGCCGGCGCCCTCGAAGCCCTTCTGTCCCTTCTCGTACGCGCGGATCTGCGCCTCATATTCGCGTGCCCAGCGGTCGGAGTAGGTCTTGTAGTATGCGGGGTCGTGGATCGCCCAGGTACCGGATGGGAGCTGGTAGTACCCTGGGTATGGGTCGTTGGTTTTAGGGGAGGGTGGCGTGTATTCTTCGATTTTGGGCGCGGCGGATATGAACGTGCTAATGGAGAGAGGAGGTCCGGAGGGGTCCGCGGAGGGAATAGAAGGCGTGGCGGATACTCGACTCGATGAAGCTGATCCTGTGGAAAGACATCGTGAGCTACCGAGCTATGTGAGACGACTCGCAAGGTTACGTACCCAATGAAAAGAAGTCGATTGTAGGAGCTGGCGTAGGTTCGGAGACCGAGGTTGCGAATGGCCTGGGCGCGCTCGACACTGGCGCCTTCAACTTGCCCTTTAGCAACATGGACGGAGGGATCATAGAAGTTGTTGTTTCCTTCGCGGTGGGAGTCGGGGCGGACTCATTTTTCTCGTCTTCAACGTCCGCCTGTAACTCTTCAACAGCAGGCTCTTCCAGGGCCCTGTTGTCTCTCTGTAAGGCCGCCGAGAACACCAACCCAGGCCTCCCTCCGCCCAATACGCGCTGCGGTGCCGGTAAGTCAAATGTATTCTTCTTTGGTTCTGGGAGTATCGATAACAGCGCAGAGGCGCCTCCTTTCCCTCCGAGACGCGGCTTCTTCGCGGGAGGCATGTCGCCGGCCGGCTCGTCATCGTCACTCGCATGTTTCTCAAGCTTCGGGAGCTCGACGAGGATCTTCTTCGGCCCTGATGGTTTCTTCGCCTTTGGGGGTGGGAGGGATAATCCTTTTGAAGAGGATGCGCTGGCGGGTGGGTTGAGAGCAAGTTTGGGTTTGGCAGACGACTCGGAGCGTCCGGCTGCGGTGTTGGGTGCAGCTTTAGCAGATGTCGACGTTGAAGCTTGGGATACAGTATGTTCTTCGTCGCTGTCGCTGCCGTAGTCCAGTCCGAGCATTTTGTGAATTGTGAGTTGACCTGTTAATGACGGAGGCGACGTTGGTTACTTCAAGTTCGGGACTCAGAAACTCGAGTCGTGCCGCATGATAGTGACTGTGACCCGCCTTAGTCATTGGGGGCGAAGCCTCCAGTTATCCGGTTAGGGCTCTCAAAAAGCTAGATTAGTCATCAGTAGCTTGATGCTGTGCGGCCCCCCCCCGTGAGAACCTACCTGTCCCTTGCTCAAGTAGGATTAAGCTGACGTAATATTGCTTCGCCTCTCCACTCTATGTGGCTCCCACATACTTCAACATATTTAATGTGACATAATTAAGATCGACTCGGTTTTTCCCGGGTGGCCCGTCTTGGCATCAACTCTCAACACTCCGTGCGTCTGACCTTCTGCGGCTTGCGCTAGACGTTCTGAAACCCACGATGGCTTTTTCAAAAATAACTATTAGAACGCTGTTGCCGAGAAATGGGCGCCTCGGACGGACCGGGTGAAGGTCTCTCTTATACCACCCGTGCTCGAGTTAAGGCATGCGGAGGCTATGCGTAGGGACCGACTTCACACCTTTTCAATCGGCCCCTTACTACTTGATTATATTATTATTTTGTTCCCGCTACATTAAATGAGGTTGTGCGATTCCACGGGCTGATATGAACGCCAAGGGACTGCGTCGCCATCATCGGATCCCTGTCATTAATTAACTTCATCGCCGCCCATGTATTTTTTTTTGCCTCCTGGTTACATCTAACATTGGTGGACTTCTAGGTCTTTAATATGTTCAGCTGCATCTTACACGGCTACAATCTTGGCACGATGGATTCGTCAGTGGCCGATCCTCCGATTCTATCTTTGTCTTTTCGCGGCTGGAGTCTTGGCGGAAAAAAAAAATATTCCACGGTACGATGGACGACTTATCATATTTCATATCGCTTGCGAAATCGCGCTGAAAATATGTCACCCTTCACCGCCCGAATTTTTGCCACGACAAATTTAAACAAGGTACTGATAGGACTTCCGTTGCGATAATGATCGAGACCCAACGACAGAATGGGAAGGGATTACCGGTATGAGTTGCACGATACAGCCGACTTGTTGGTCGGCATCCGCAAACAGCTTCCACGCTGCAGCTCTGCGGGATACATGGAAGCATACTAGAGATGAAGGGCCGTATTCGGGCATCTCTTAAACGTGTTTAGGGCATGTAACGAGTCGGAACATAATAGTACTGGTGAAGATCCGTAAATCCCAGGCTCCGAGCACAGACTAACACAGCTTTTCACCGGTTTCGGGAGTGAAATCGGTGGACGAAGACATCTTAAAGAGAGTGTAAGGTGCATTTTTGCTGCACGGACGGAATGGAAGTCTAAAGGTGAGTGGAGTTTTGTATAACTGATCTTATCTTGTGTTGTACTAGAGACTTGATCGTGACTTGATAGCAGGGCATGATCAGTACTATCCGACAACTTTAGCACGAATGAGCGGTGTGAGTTGATGAAAGGGACCCGGAAAGGCAACGCTTGGAAGCAGAAAAGAAAGGTGGTTCTTACTGAGGTGGCAAATGTTTACAGGGCGGGTGCTGGGATCTTCGTGGATCCCGGGACGGATATAAAGCCCAGACGCAAAAGCGCCGGCGACCCACACCGGAAAACTGCCGGCTTAAACAATCTTTGCACAGATAAATGGTCGGGGTTACGCCCATTATTAAAGCGTACGTTAGGGAAATAGGCACGCGTCTAAATGATGGGTTGGAATAGACCTAGGAAAGAAACCGATAGGATAAGCTTCACATATAATATATCTATTTGAGATTACCTTGGAGATGTGCATATATGAGTTGATACTCATCGTATGGAGATTATCTTTGGGGCGAAAATAGAGCTGAGATTATCTTCATTAGCGTTGGTATGAGCTCCTCTTTTAAAGTTTACATTCAATCGGATACACTGTGTGTATGGTTAAATATCGTATCATTCCCTAGTCCACCCGGCACCGACAAGTCTCCTACACTACTCGTACCTAGTACCGAGCGCTGTGACCGCCAAAGGGGAAAAGAAACTTCGGGCCATGCTTCCTCTTTCTTACCGTTCACCGTCTGAGGCAGAAACACGCCTGCGAAGAATTGCTTCCGAATGGAGAACTAGTGTGGCTGAGAAGGACCAGTTTGGAAGGGATCGTGTTTTCTTACATCAGCACACGAGCGTCCGTCCCTAGGGACGAAAGTTAAGGCCAGTGGTACAAGCGGTTGTTGCGCCTCTTGTCCCCCTCCCCCATCCCCCCGAGGCAACTTTCAGCTCATTCGACCTCTGTGGCTTCAAGGCCGACCTCACGCACAAATTTCAATCGCCCCTCATATTGCGGCACCCGTGTGTGCTGCCCTTCAGCCAATCCCCAATCGGTCCTGAACGCCTCATGCTACACGCTTCTCTATGCAGCAACTCGTTGTCAATTTATCTCTTCCTTCACAAAGAAACATTGGCACCTGTGCATCTCCCTGGAAGTCTTTTTACTTGATTGCTGTTTACGAGACCGGGTCTGCATTGTCGAACTCGCTGTCCATGACGAGTCGCCACCATTATTCCATTCCAGGGGCGTCTCTTTTAAAGCCTAAGGCTCCGTCAAAGGTGCGCACTCGTTGTATTTCGCATTGACGAGACATATGCTCAATAAACGTATATTTTTTCTTGTCTGCTTCCGTGTCTACGCGAATCACCAGCAGCAGCCTCAGAAACTCAGTAGCGGCTATGCCTCAGCCCCGAGTCGCGACACGAGGCAGCCAAGCTCATCCCGTGCTTATTACACTCAGGAGACATTGCCCAGGAATAACCCTCCCTCTCGACCGCCGTCTGGCAGTGGCTACAGAACGCAGCAGCCCGCCGCGCATGCAAGCGGGTTCCTAGCCCCAAGCGGCTCGCGGCCGCCATCTGTGCACCGTCAGAGCGTAGCACCGCAACCGCAACCGCAGGCATCGTCTTCGAAGACCCGACTCGACACCCAGGACCAGCGTGGCTACTTCTCAAAGATGTTTGGAAGGAGGCCGTCTTCGGCTGTGCCGCAAGCGGAAGACAAGCATAAGAGCTCCTATGGCCATCAACGCAGCACTGTCACTCAGATGCCCGCCGCAGCTTATCCTGTCACCGCCGCAACGCCGAGTCAACCCCAGATGGCCGCACCGTCAAACTGGGCTGCATACGAGGCTTTGGTTAGAGCGCGCGAGGGAGAGCGTGAAGAGCGTGCGAGGCTGAACGTGAGGGAAGAGCGGATCCGCGGGAAGGAAGAGAGGATGCGCTCGGAGCATGCGGCGTATAAAGCGAAGCTGGAGGCGGAACAGGCTCAAGCGGCCGCTGCGGCAAGAGCAGGCCGCACCGAGCGTCCATTATCGCGTCCCAGCCGAGATGTGAGGGGAATGCAGGAGTACGAATCTGACAGTGCCCGGAGACGGCAACAAGCGCAGCAGATGCCGTCGACTGGTTATAGGCAGGAGGTGTGCACTAGTGACCTGCGCCATGTCTTGAGGTTAATATGTAACAACGTTTGCCCAGCAGGCGCATCTCCCAAATACTCAATATCTACATCTGGCTTATCAGCACTCTATGGCGAATGCAACGCGAACAATGTCGTCTGCGCAGGATGCTCAGCCAGTACCTGTGCTTCATTCTTTGTCACACAATCCGATTGTTCAAATACAGCCCTCCGTATCCAGCCATTCCACTTCCGCCTCTAATCAAGTCTATGCACCACGCGTGATGTCGACGCCCGCATCATCTGCTCCCCCAGCTTCGAGCGCCAATACATCCCCGAACCAGATCCAGGGTCAAAGCCGGAGCCAAGACCAGGCTCATGCTCATCCCCGACGGACCGTAACGCCCCCTCCTGCGCCAAAGGTACTCCCCATGTACCCTCCACCAGGAGCCGATGAGAGAACTCGGTTATTGAAAGAAGCGGCAGAACGGGAGAAAAAATCCGAGAGACAGAGGGAACACGAGAGAGAGGTGGAGAAGGCACGAGAAAGGGAGGAGAAAAGAGCAAGGAGAGCTGAACGTGAGAAGCAAAAGGAATTGGAGCGTGCTGAGCGTGCTGAGCGAGAGAGGCAAAAGGAACTAGAGCGAGTTGAACGCGAGAGGCAGAAGGAAGCGGAGCGTGTTGAACGAGAGAGGCAGAAGGAAGCGGAGCGCGTTGAACGGGAGAGGCAGAAGGATCTTGAACGTGCAGAGAGAGAGAAGGCGAAAGAGGCAGAGCGTAGGGAAAGAGAACGGTTGGAAGCACTAGAGAGTGCTGAACGAGAGAGGCAGAAGGAGCTTGAACGTGCAGAGAGGGAGAAGGCGAAAGAAATAGAACGCAGGGAAAGAGAACGGTTGGAAGCGCTAGAAAGTGCTGAACGAGAGAGGCAGAGGGAGCTTGAACTTGCAGAGAGGGAGACGGCGAAAGAGGTGGAACGCAGGGAAAGAGAACGGATGGAAGCACTGGAGAGTGCTGAGCTAGAGAGGCAGAAGACCATCGAAAGGACAGAGCAAGAGAGATTGCAAGACAGGCCGCCAACACCGTCCAACTCTTCGCCGGACTCACACGAGGAAATCTTGATGACACCATCGTCGTTGGGTTTCTCTAGAATCCAGCCTCAAGAGGTCATAGTGACCCTTCAGCGCTCGGAATCGCTGCGCTCGGAAAAGAAAAAGAGCGGATTGTTCGGCCCCTTCCGATCAAACTCTAAGCCCAAGGAGCCCAAGGAAGTCAAGGAGCAGGCTGTCCCGAGGGGATATAGAACGAGGCGGCAGACGCCGGCTCCCCAAGGGAACGGGATGGACCATGCAAGACTTACGAGGCAACCGCCGGGAACTGCGGAGGCAGCGACAAAGCCGACGAGGGCTGATCCTGTAGCTGCGGAACGCTATGTTAAGCACGCGAGAACGCAGAAGCACGTGCCACCTCCTATTGCCATTCCGCCCCTTCGCCTCCTTACGTCGAAATCAAAGAGGTACCGTACCATGTCCGCTGCGTCGCTGGAGGCTCTGGACGGGACTGCGGTGAGTGTGCGAGTTGCTTGTAGGTTTGTACTAAAATTAAATATTCAAAGAACAACACGGTCGTCGGGTCGCCGACGTCGTCGCGGATGAGCCCGACGCCCTCTGGCCCGCTGACGCCGCCTGCGCGAGACCCTATCAGGGCGGCACGGGAGTGGCGCAACAACGAGGAGCGGGCGTTTGCGGGGCGTGGGAGCCACCGGCGGCGTCGGCCGGGGGTTACGTTCGACATGACGGATGACGAGACTCCGAAGAACGGCGCCAATTTCAGGCTCACGCGAACATCGAGCGTGTACGGGCCACGGGGAGACTCGTCGGAGTGAGGGTGTAAATCTAATCTTTTGTTAGGGTGGTGAGAGTGTATTGGTGCCTGCTTGTGAGTCTGTTGTACAAAAGGGAATACAAGTTGTTCTGGTAGTAGACGGTGGGGGTTACCGGATGGGGACGGCCGTCACACGAAGCAACGCTATCACCGCCGGGCGAGTCCGAACCGGTGGGCCATCTTGATTCCCGGACTCTCGGACTCGACGCGCCCCTCCGCCGCTTTCATTTTTTATTTCCTTTATTTTTTTTAAAAAGAGCCCGACCGGACTCAGGCTGTCCCTCTCGGGCCTGACTCGGACTCGGACCTCCATCTCGCCCACTATATAAGTCCATGCGAACCAGACACTCACGCCTTGCCACATCCCCCCCTCCGTCTTGCGCTCCGTACTCTCTGCTCTTCTTGTATTCCCCTCCCGGAACGCCCGTGGACGCCGCTCGTCTCTTTAGCTTTAATTCCTAAAACCTTACCGCAGGCTTAAAGCACATTAATAGCCCGTACTACCACTCCCATAATCTCAGGCCCTTTTCCATCATGGAGGTCGACGACGCACGCAGTACCACCAGCGCGTCGACCACAACAGGCACTAGGTCTTCTATGATCACTTCTATGGACGGCACGCCCGCACCCTCCGTCTATTCTTACCGTTCAGAGCGTGATGGACGCGCCATGCTACGCGAGATTGCCGGAAGAACGCTAAATACGACAAACGATCTCTATCTCCTGCCAGCGGGTATTTGTCGCCTTTTTCTCCATTTATACCCTTCTTAATTAAGCGATGGCTCCCGTTCAGACGAAGGGGAGCACGGCCGGCTGTGAGCTGATTCAGTCATCCCTCTGTAGTCACCGTTATCTTGACAGATTGAGTTAGAGACAAGCAGCACTTAGTTAGCCTTTTGTCCATCGGCGGACTCTATATTGCAACCAGGGAAGTCCAAGACGCGCTTGCCCCGATGCCCGGCCGGCAGCGGGCCATCCTGGACTTGGGTCCGTATACTCTCGATGTTTTTCCTATTTGACTCAATCGGCTAAACTCGATTAGGTTGCGGAGGAGGAAATTGGTGTGAAGAAGTTCCCCCTGGGAAAGAGAAAGACAGTACTCATTATTCTTATTATTTTACTCTGCGGACAAAGGGCTATGGGAATGGCACAGGAGTTTCCACATGCACAGGTGACAATAGTCAATGACTGGGGCCCATTCAACACGTTTAGCTAACTTTTTCGGAAAAAAAGGTAGTCGGTGTTGATCTGGCACCCAGCACAATCAGGTGAGGAATTTGGAGCATTTTCAAGTGACAGATGGGCTGAATGGTCTATGCAAGACCACCCCCGCCTAATTGTCGGTAAGTTCTAAAGAGAGATGTATTCTTTTCCCTGATGATGAATAAAATCTTTAGGCTCGAATTTGATGATGTGAATGAACCCCTGACTACTGGTATCTTTACCAATTATTGAAGTCTGTTCCCTGTCAGTTTACCCTCGGCCTGGAGCACTACTACAATTCATTTGACGTAGTACACGCCCGCTGCACGGCAAATGGGGTAAGCGATGCCTGCATTTTTATTGCAAATTCGGAACCAATCATTTCCCAGGTCAAAGACTTCGAGGGATTTGTCCACGAAGCTGCAAAGTGTGTACGGCCAGGTGATCCTTATCGCGTCCAGTCATTTTATGGGTTGCTCACATCGCGGCTTTCGGAAGGTGGTGTTCTTCTCTTCACTGAGGGGAACCTTGAGATGCAAAATGAACAAATGACTGGCCAGGAGCCGGCTTTTGGTGACGGTGGTCCGGGTCAGTCGTGGCTGGCTCGCGCGACTTTCGGTCCGTCTACCTGTCATCAATATTCCACGGGTACTCCTAACTGCTATCTTCTACTAACTCTTTGACAGAGGCATATAATCTCATGAAGGGTCGTGGCAGTTATGTAGATGCCGGCCTAATGCTTGAGCGCTGGATGCAGTCGTGTCCTGACCTCACCAATGTGCACTCCCGGGAACTGTGGACGCCCATTGGGCCGTGGAAGAGAGGTGAGATTGGCCAGACCTGCATATACACAGGTTCCCACCACTAAAAATGTATCTGCCTCGCTACGTACCCTATCGCACATTTGTGCACAACATCACGGATCATTACGTTCCCTCGCTCTTCTCTGTACAATCTGTCCCGTTGCAATCAGGGTCGACGCCCGAGGAGACGCAGAGATTGCAAATGATTGGGACGCTGATGCGCCAGAACATGAAGGCAAGCGGGGAGAGAAGCCGACGCGCTGAATAACGCTGATGCAGAACACCTCGCCCCTTCTTTTTTTTCATACATAGGAATTCGTCCGGTCGTGTAAACCCATGTTCGTTGCCACCGGCTTCCCTCCTGCGCAGATAGAGCGATTCATGGAAGGCACCGACAAAGGTAACAACTTCGACCCAGCCCCCTCATCTCCCCCCTCCCTTCTCCTATTACCTATCAACGCCTGCCTTGTCCGCCCTTCCCCCTTCTTTCTCCCGGCCCCGGCTTCTTAGAAGCCCACCTGGTCGAAAAGACGCTGACTACGGATGTTTATGCTCCCCCTTTTTTTCTTCTTTCGCAGAACTCGACGCGCTGAGTCTGCGCATGTACGTGAAATGGCACCACGCGTGGTCGCGTCGCGTCGACGGCCCGAACACGCTTAGCGCGGCGCACGAGATGAGCGTGACGAGCGGGGCGGTGCCCGCGGACGACTTCGATGTCGCCATGATGGGCGCATGAAAACGGAGTTATTAGCCCGATGACTCCGGGCTCGAGCGGTGGAAGGGAGGGACACATGAGGATGAGCTAACTCGCTATATTATAGAACTTACGGAACGAACTTAATCCTTTCGGTTTAAGCCACCTGATTTTTTTCAGAAAAAAACTAGTCGAGTGCCCCTCCCGGCATTATTCTAACCGCGACCGGGTCCTCCCCTCCCCATACCCTTTTCCCTTTTTCTTTATCCTTTTTTTTTCTGGACCATTTTCTAATCACTAATCCTCCGCTTTCTCCTTGTCCCATATCGACTTTGGTTTTGGTTTATGCTGTCTATTGCTCTTGCTCTCCCTTGCTGTGACCCCAAACATGTAATGCGCCAACATCGTGCTGGCCTCGATCACGCATCCTTACTCTCAAGTAGCGTTTTTCACATGTATTCTTAATAACGAGCTGTTGCTGTGTACTCATTTGTCTTGTGATTTCCATGTTGCGGGACAGGCAAAAAAGCCTGCAGCACAGAACAGCAAATATGTAATTTATGAGAAAAGCTAAGGACTGACGCGTACGAAGGAGACGGAGGGCAATAACGGAAACACACTCAAGATTAGAAAGAAAAAAAAGGGGATGAAGAAAGGAACCGCGCAGATGGCAATACGCGATTACAATGGTCCACACGTAGCACAAAAACGAGCGAATGGGACGGGTCCGGCAGGAAGTGGTACGACAGCTATACGACATAGGGGAGGAGAGGGTATCATTCATCAAGATCCAGTTCCCTGCGAGCGCGGCAAGGTCCAGCAGGAAAACACCAAGGAATAAAGCGGTGAAAGCACAGGGAGAGCTGTGGGATAGGTACCGCGGGACCTTTTGATGTCATGCTTAAGCAGTAGGAAGGGGCCGCGGCTGCTCCTTCGCGTTCTCCTTCAGTGCAAGCAGCTGCTTCGAACGGAAAGCCTCGTAATGGATCTGCGCAGTCGTCTCGATAAGGTCCTGTAGGTGTGTCCTATTTTGCATTTCGGGATTGGTCAGACGCGGGACGTGTGCTCCGAAAGGGGGGAAGACAAACCTTGTGAGGAAGTTCCTGAGATAGACGAACTCGCAGTGGGTCTCGTCTTCGATGTTAATGACGCCCCATCGGTTCTTACGTCCCCGAACCTGCTTTCCGTCGATAAGCACGTTGCGTTCGGATCCAACCACCGCGAAGGGAATCATGTTCTATAAAAACGACTGAATTTCAGTATACGTAAGCGTGATAACCATAATGTGCACAAACCCTGATCCTCTCGTTAAGGCGGAGCTCCTCATCGTCATTCTCATCGGTGTCAAAGGGATAGAGAACGATGTTGTGGTATACAAGCTCGGCACGGATCTAATTAAAATTATTTTTAGGTGAGAATGTTCCGACTTGGATACTATTGAGTCCTTACCCTCTGCTTGAACGCGTCCCTTTCGTCCATGGTCAAGCTGTCCGCCTTTGCGATAACGGGAACAACATTGACGACCTCGCTCAGCTTCTTCATGACAATGATGTCAATAGGGCGGAGCGAGTGACCGGTTGGGTTGATGAAGAACAGACAGCAGTGGATGCGCGTGTCCTGGATATATCGGTCGCGTACAGCGGTAAGCTCCTTGCGGAGATACGCGCTGTGCTGGTCCTTGATGTACTTGACAATCGGGTCCCAGCTGAAGGAGGTAATTCATTATGTGTAAAAACACTGTTTTCTCGCTCGTTAGGAGTGAGAAACGCACCAGTTCTCGTTGTTGACCATGTCGCCGTAACCCGGGGTGTCAACGATGTTCAACCGGAGACGCACACCATTCTCGCTGATGACTAGAGCGCGTGCTTAGCCTAGGGGGCCACTGCAACGCGTTTTCAACCAAAAAAAAACACGTACCATGAGAAGCAGCCTGGATCTCGGTCGTTTGCCGAACAGGTACATCCGACTCTTTGCGCCCCTTCGAGTCGATCAAATGCGACGCAAAAATCGTGTTAATGAGCGTAGATTTTCCCAAACCCGTTTGCCCTATACAGTAATGTTATTAAGACGACAAGTAGGTATGGAAAATGGAGTTGAAAATCGGGTAATTCGTACCGACGACGATGACATTGAACTGGAAACCGCGCTTCAAGAGCTTGTGCTCAATCTGTTGCGTGATGGTGTCGAAACCAACGTACGCGGTCGCACGGACTTCTTCAGCTTCGACGGCGGCCATTGTCGTCTGATGTGTAGTGATGGACTGAGAAAAGGGAGGGGGCGTCGCTGTTGAAGGCAGCTGGGACTGACGACGAGCTTCAACAAAATTGAGTTGTCGCGCGTGTCCCGTTTTGGAAGTCTTCCATTTGCCGGTGGCTGAACTTTCGACTGTTACTGGTCCTAACAGATACAGTAGAAGAGCGTCCTGGCTTGGGCTTCAGAGTCTGTGCTAAATCTACTCATCGTACTGGTGATATTTAGTTTTCTTTTCTTGTATAATCCTAAAACAACTGCTCCATGATGATGTATTCTTGTTTGCTAAATACTTCGCTAAAGTAGAAGATTAGGTGACCGCTTCCAGCAGCGTTTTACCCGCTTCGACGACGTGAGCACGCAAGATTTAACTCTGCTTCAAAGCAAGGGCGACGCTGAAAGAAACAATCACGGCTTTCTTGCTTTGCTCCTGCGGAAGTCGAGACCATCTAGTAGGAGTGTTATAGAAGGTTCTGGAGACCCAGTTTATAAAGCCGCAGACGACCAGAGTCACAGTACTTGCTCTGCGCGAACCCAGCTTTCTTTTGTCCTAACACCATTATTTCTTGCCATCTGCACGACTTGCGTGGGTGTACCATATTGGGTATCTATCATGTCGTCTATGCCGTTGAGTACTGCCAACTGGCACTGGAAGAACAAGAACGTGACGCCCTGGGGAAAGGAGTGGTTTGAGCGCGAGCTCAAGACGGTCGAAATCAAGGAGGGCGAAGAGTCCGTTGCCGTCTCAAGCGTGACAACGGTTGAAGGCGACAGCGAGCTTGGGCAGCGTAAATCAAAGTAAGTGTGAAGACACTTTGCCTCTCAAGTGAGAAACGACGTCCGTCTTACTTGTCAGGCTCATCACGATTTACGAGTGCCGAATCGTCCTCAAGTGGAAGGGTACAGCGTCTGATGGAACGGATGTCTCTGGAAAACTGGAGATCCCGGAGGTCTCGCACGAAATCACCCTCGATGGTCTGTCTGACTATGTGGTACGCCTTTTGCGTTTACTCTGGCAGCCCTCCCGTTTCTGAGAAGCCTACCTATGTAAAAGTATAACTGGACACTCTCGACAGAGTCCTCTCCCGCTGTCGATAAACTCTTTGCATTTGCAAAAAAGCATCTTCCGACCGCGTTAGAGGCCAAGTTCGCCGAGTACCCTGTCGCAATAATTGAGACGCACGGGAAGGACCTGCAGATAACTAGTTCTGCATCGTCTGCGCAGCCGTCACGCACAGGGACACCCGCACCCGCCGCGTCCTCGTCCGCCGCCAAAGTGCCCAGCTCTGCTGCGCCGAAAGTGGTCAAGCAGGAAAAGAAGGCGTTGAATACGTCTGTCGTCACTGTAGATGCATCGTTCATGGTCTCCGCAGACGACCTCTTCCAGATGCTCACGGACGAAAACAAAATCCCTATGTGGACGCGTGCTGCAGCTCAGGTCCGTTCTGCACGTTTGCGAGAAGAATTGGCGGTTGCTCATTTTTATTATTTGTGAATCAGTCAAAGCCAGAGCCCGGTGCACCGTTCTCCCTCTTTGGTGGAGGTGTGAAGGGCACGTATGTTTCCCTCGATAGACCCAGCAAGTTCGTGCAGAAGTGGTCCCTGGCTAGTCCAACTTGGCCATCCGGTAGGTCTATGTTAATTGGCGAAGTTCGTATTAGACCGGGACGCTCACCGGGCTGTTGACTTCTCAGAGCATCTCGCCACTTTGACTACCGCACTCGAACAGTCATCCGATTCCACGAAACTGACGTTATCCTTGGACGGTGTTCCGTCCGGCTTGGAGGACGAGATGAAGAGGAACATGGAAGGCTATTAGTCCGTTCATACCATTCTCATATTGGCCTACCCTTTACTTATTTTTTTACAGTATCCAAGGACTGAAGTCGATAGGGTACGTGCAGCTGGTCTATTCTGAGCCATCTCCATCTTCGTCGTCGCGTACGACCTCTCGCCGCCGACAGCCATCTAAAAAGGCAGTTGATCATGCACCAGCGGATTATGATACCCGTCCCATCGCCATAGCTCTCGCGCTCGTGGTGCTCGCTGGGGCATTCGCTATCCCTTATTTTAAGAAATGAACCGTCTAAGACGGTAATAACGCGAGACGACCAGGCCATACTATTTGCTTTCGGAATTCTATATGTGCATAATTTAACAGGAACACTAATTAACTTATTTGGTACCTCTTTTCCGTGATTTATACAGGTTGGGAACTGTTCTTTAAACGTCCTATTAGCCCTGTCCCCGAGCTCGTGCGCTCAAGGCGGAGTCGTTCGCCTTGGTGCTCTTTCGGAAGAGGGTTATTCGGTAATAAATCAATGTGTTTGTTTGTTGTGTAAGTAAACGTTGAGGTTGGTAGTAGAGCATATATTGCAAGAAATGTACAATCGCATGTTCCTGTACTCCAAAGGAAACGGAGATGTTGACCGTCCGCGGAAGGCTCTGATATACTTAGTTTGCTTAGTAAGCTCACCATGTTACGCGTCGAGTTGGATCTTCGTTGAGAAATCCCCTCGCTCACCTTCAACTCTTTGCTATCTCTCTCTCTCTCAATCGAAATTTTTTTCTAGTTCTCTTTATACTCCCCTCTTCGTTTCCATTCACCCCGACTCGCAGCCTTTCTAAGATGGCGACCAGTTTCATTGGGTCAGCATTGTCGCCACCAATATTGGGTTTTTTCACGGTCTCAAATGCTCTGTTTCACCGTGCAGAAAGGCCATTTCTCTCCTCTCCCACTCAGATGTGCGCTACCGCGGTATCCTCGCAGGCCTTGATCCCTCGAATTCGACCATTCAGCTGCGCAATGGTGAGCTATACCACGCTTGTTCGCGGCTGCTTGGCGCGTTTGACTGATGGACATGGACGATCGACGACGAAAAATGTGGACAGTGTACTCCATGGGCACCGAGAATCGGCGGTACGTGGCGCTCATGATTCTTTTGACTTGTATTCCCTCGAGATCGTTTGTTGTGTGATGAATTATTTACGGATGTAAATGGGTCAAAGACCTGGACGTCCGAGAGCGCATAACCATCATGTGGATGTTTCCGTTGCCTTCCTTCTGACAACCATCGATGCTCTTTGTTTACGCTTTTTTTACGTTTCTCATTCCGTTTCTCACACATTACCCGCATTTTCACAGGCAACCAGAGGAGTTCATCCCGCCGGCAGAACAGCCATACCAATATATTATTTTCCGAGCTTCCGAGGTGAAGGATATCGCACTTGATAATGAAAATCCTCCGATGCGCACGAGGAGCGTCCATGACGACCCTGCCGTTATTGGGGTAAGTGTTCATTTAATTCTGTCTATTTTAATGATGAAGTATACACGGATGTAAATGGGTTCTAAACTCAAGTATCCGAGAGCGCATAAACCCATGTGGATTATTCCGTTGCCTTCCTTCTGAGATTTCCCGTTATCTTCTCTTGAATCTATCTCTGGACTATCTAATCTGAATCACCAACAGGCGTCAGGTCCTCCTGTAGCAAATGGAGCATATGGTCAATTTTATCCTGGGCCTGGACAGGATGGCTTGACGCCGCCTCCCCAGCAGCAGGTTCCTCCAACCCTAGGCACTCGGCCTCCGCCCGGCAGTGCACCTCAACCGAGTGTTAGTCCGGCTGCGGCCTTGCAGCGAACTGCTAGCACAAATGGGGAGCAGCCCGCACAACCCCAACAGGCGCAAGCGAGTGGTCGCACGAGTAGCAACAGCCGTCGCGGAAATACCAATTCCGTCTCTAATGCGTCTGCTTCGTTGGAAAAGGTCGAGCGTGCCCTTGGCGATCTCCGTCTGTCCAATGCGCAAGCACGCAGTCGACGTAGTGGCGGGAGACAACACGCAGAGATCAAAGTTCCACCGACAGACTTTGATTTTGCGGGCTCGAATGCAAGGTTCGACAAGGCTTCACTCGGCGGACAGACGCCGACGCAGGGTGAAGACAGTGATGCGAACACGAATCCGTCGGATGAGGAGGGTGACGGGGCAGCGGCGGTGGGTAAGAATGCGAAGGACAAGGATGCGCCTGCGTACAACCCCAAGAGATCATTCTTTGACTCGCTATCTTCATCTGCAAACGGTGCACCTGGCGTAGGTGGTGGAGGACCCCGTGGAGGTGGAGGGAGGAGGGGTATGGGGAAGAGCCGAAGGGAGGAGGAGAGAGAGAAGAATGTCGCAACGTTTGGCGAGCCGGGCGGTGTGGGCCTCATGGGTCCAGGGGCGTATGTAGGTGGTTATGGTGGCTATGGCAGACGCGGAGGAGGGCGAGGTGCAAGGCGTGGTGGAGGTGGGCGCCGTGCCGCAGCAGGGGCCGAGTAATGAACCAGTGCCTCGTTTGAGCGCCTTGTCTTGATGGTTCGTTAACGTTAATGTGTACCTTGATAAGTTTTTGCGAAGACTTTAGGCTTCTTTCTGGCGGTGCACGTCTTATCTCGGTTTTGGTCGATGCTACTAATGAACGCATATGCCGATGTCGGGTATTGAGAAGGTTTGGAAGCTGCGTGCGCAATTAGGGGTGTTGATCTATCTCAAGTTTTGCTCTGTTTCGGGACTTAGAAAGTGTGTAGGGAGGATCGACTCAGAAGGGAACGTGCGGCGCTAGGCGGTACGGGCATAGAGCCTCAGTAAGAGTTAAGTGCATGTATGGGATCAGGTGCAAGCCAGGACGGCTTGATGTAGGACACCATATCGAGGGCCTTGCGCGTTTTGTCGCGCTTCGAAAGGCTAGTACACCGCTGAGTATAGCCTGTAAAGCAAAATAGAAGCGGGATTGGTAGGAAAAGTGCGGACCGCGGCGCTTTATTGTACAGCTTGCTGTGCATTTAATATAATGGAAGTAGGACTCCTGCTCGGAGCTGTGCGTGCCTGGTCGCATCAAATGACGAAAGTGGATCACTAGTACTGGCAACGACATAAGTACGAACGAACACCGTGCCACTGGCAGTAATGTGCCCCCAATTCCCTGGCCCTCCCAATAAAACCCAGCAGAAACTATGCTCAAATATCAAAGCACCCCTCTCTCAGCCCGTAGGCTCCCGCTGGTGATAACTTCACTATGTCTACTCCGACCTTTACCGAGCTTCAGACTACTGCCCTCCAAACACCCCACTACGTAAGAAACGATCCGCGTGCCTGTGGCCTCTGCTCTTACAAGAAGAGAAAGGTTAATCCTCATTCCATATTCGTGCTCTCATACGTACTGACTTGCGACTTGGCGTCATTTCGCATTAGTGTTACAGTTTAACTCTCATAACGACCGCCAGTGGACGCCCAGGTCAGCTATGCAAGTTGTGCCAGACCAATGGATTTGAGTCTTGCCCGCCCCCTCCGGATAAAAACGACGTGGACAAAAACGTGGGTAACTCTTTTCCCAGCTTTGTCTTTTTCTTTTCTTAAACACGAAATATAGTGTAGAGAGATTCTAAAGATGGTCGCGCATCTGAAGGACAGACGCAAGTCTCGGTCAACTCAGCGGGCAAAAGAGTCAGTGGGCTTGACTTTATGCGTGGCACATCTCACATTTGAACCGGACTTACCTGCAGTGAAGATGCACGTGTTGCGAAGCAAGTCCAGATCCCTGCCCATGGCACGGGAGCTGGCATACACGAAGCCGAGGAAATAATACATCTTGGCCACTTCATTCCGAATCCGACCCCTCACCTTCCCATTCTGGACGACACACAAGAAAGCATTTACGCTTCTAGCAACCAGGCCATACAGCCCTTCGTTGGTTATCCGTCGCCTACTGTCTTTCAAGGCCCCTTGCAGTCAACTACCCTATTTGCAGCGGCACAGCATGTTCTTCAACAGGAACAAAACCACTTCCATGCGCCGTATGCTTTGAATGATGCCACGAATTCCGGAGCCATTATGTCTGATGGTGCGACTCCGGTGGAATACAGTCCCAGTATAGAAGAAACAAACGAGCTCGCAATCCACAGTCCCGTGCAGGCCTTTGGTGGTTTCTCGCTGTCCACAGACGTACCTTCGGTCTATCGTGGCATTTCCACTACCTCGTACACAGCGGCACAGTATGTCCCTCAACCTGAGCAAAACGACCCCCACGCTCCATATGCCTTGAACGACGCCACGGATTACAGGACCATTATGCCTGACGGTGCGACACCGGTGGAATACAGTCATGGTCAAGGAGGGACAAGCGACCTCGCTTTCTTTGGCGGACTCGGATCAACCGTGGGTATCATCCATAATACGTCTAGAGTCGAAAAGACATCAGCTTATGTTCTTCCACAGTACGAAGGTAATGCTGGTACTGTTCAAGCGGGTTCGTTCGCAATTGGTGTTGCGCCGAACAGTACACATAGCCAACTCAGCTTACTAGGTCCTTCGGTATACACCAACACGATCCGCAGTCCCATGCAGGCTTTCGGTAGCTTCCCGCCGTCCACAGACATACGTTCGGTCTTTCATGACATTCCCACTGCCCCATCCACAGCGGCACATTATGTCCCTCAGCCTGAGCAAGACCACTTTCATGCGCTGTATGTCTTGAATAATGCCAGGGATTCCGGGTCCATCGCATCTGACGGTGCAACTCCAATGGAATATAGTCATATTCAAGGAAGGACAAACGAGCACCCTTTGTTTAGCGCACTCGAAGGACAGCGGCTAACCGCGGGTACAATCCATAATGCGTCTGGAGTCGGGAAAACATCGGCGTATGGTCTTCCACAGTACGAAGGTGATACTAATGCTGCTCAAGCAGGTTCATTCGCAACTGGTGTTGCGCTGAACAGTACACATAGCCAACTCAGCTTTCCACGCCCTTCGGCATACACTAACGCGATCCACACTCCCAACTTCCCACGACCCACCTATGATAACATCCATCGGCCAGCTCATTATGCCCCTGCTCATGCGTTGGTTGCGAGCCCGGCGAGTCAGGAAAATCACCCCCCTGTGCAGGGTGGGTCCTACATGACGGCTTCATCTTCGATGGATGGTCAGCCACTTTGTGGTAACGACACAAATCACTTCCATCAAAATCGGGGAAATCCCGCTGCACTGTTTATGCCGAATCAGTCCTTCGAAGCCGTAGCGGAGGGACTATTTGGCAATTGGAACAACGGCTCAAGCTAGTAACTTTGAGGCAAACCTCAAGTAGATACATCGCAGCAGACCCGGGAAAAGATAAGGTTTCACTAAGGGCATTATCCAAATTTTGCCGTCACTTCAAGTTCACTCGGATGTGCAGAACCGTGCACATACCCAATTCTGAAGCATGCGACTGATGTCTCTGCCACGCTGCATGCAGTGATAAGGCGCAATATACTGCCTAGTAAACGTTCTATTCATCTATTACATGATGGCTGTAGAATTGCCTTGAATGTACAGTATGTATGAATTATGGGGACTTGCAGTAGCGTCTTCTCAAGAGCTTTATTTAAGTCGGAGATCATTCCGAGTATGTAACGAATGATTGGCGCCTCCTCACGGAAAAGGTGATTGGCGTCACGCACGTGCGTTGTTCCCTTACATAATGTGCTTAGTTGTGGGGGATCCGTGACGCCCGAGCGTCTTCGCCGCAGATGTGAATGTGATGCACTTCAGCAAAACTTATTCCCAGCTTCTATTGACCCTCCCACCGGAACTCCAGCAAAATGCAATTGAGTACCGTCAGGTTTGTATTTGCTTTATTTGTTGGTTCGGCTGGGAGCTGACCAATGCATACTAGCTCAAGAAACTAATCAACAAGGTCGTCCTCGAGTTGTCATCGCTAGGTCTTAACCCGTCTGTATTACACAGTCTCCTACAGTCAAGTGATGCGGCGGGCTCGAGCTCAGAGAAGGGGAAGCAGCGTGCCTTTGGAGAAAGGCCTGATGATCTGAGCAGCAAGGAGCTCTCTGTCAAAGCCTTGCCGAGCCCTGGCGGTGGCAGCGAAGGATCTCCTTTACCTTCATCAAAGGCGATTTACGAAGTGGTGCAGGATGGTGATACCTTACAACCACGTCTACGAATCAAGGTTGGAACGGTGCATAACTCAGGAATAGGAAAACAGCATATGGGCTCCACCCCTAATTTGATGGACATGGTCGTCGACAAATCAGAATCGCGGTCTTCATCTTCGGTCGTGGAAGAGCCTTCCAACAGCACTGATGCCCCAGAGGACTTGTCACTTATCTCGAAGCCTTTAGCTGCTGAACTCGGTCGTAGTTTAATCTGGAGCTTGCAGAGGAAACCTGGAAATGGCTTGACAGGAGAGGGACCGACGGATATTGATGATACCAGGGGCTTTGAGGAAGAAGGAGACGATGTTGACGGTCCGATACCGCTTGCGATTCACCCAGCCGAGTTCCTGACCAAGCAGTGAGTGCCATAAGCGACTTCAGACATCCGTCCTACTTACCAACTTCACAAGGTTGCGTGTGTCCGCTGACGGAACGCGTGAATTAATTATACCCTTGACCTCGGATATGGCCTTTTTTCAACTTTTGCATACGGCCCTCCAATCTCTTTCCTCCCACCTCCTCGTCGTACGCGCTGATTTTATTGCCAAGCTTGAAGCCCTCGCTCGCTCGATTTCACATACCGCACGGCCCCAGTCATCCACTTCTCGGAGCTTTCATCCTTCTTCCTTACTAGGCGATCCGCAGAGCGTGAGCACACCCCTGGTTTCGCCCTTTTCAAGTTCTTTCGCTGCCGGAATGAAAAGTAAAAGTGATTTGTATGCGTGGAGGGAGATTTTTCAACTGTATGTCGAGGCGGAGGTATTTGAAAGCATGAGCGAGCGAGACAGAGGCGAACGGGATATAGTGGAGACGGAAAGACGACTTGCACTGTTCGCAGAACGCGTCACAGGGAGGGGTTTGAACGATTCAAGGAAGTTGAAGCTAAGACAGAGCCGTGAGGCGCTGGAAACTTTCTTGGAACTTAATGTCTTAATAGTGAACTTGAAAAAGGTACGGAAACATATGTTTTATTCTATCTTTATGGTATGCTAATTTGTATGTCATTCAGTTTCAGTTCGCCAGCGCGGAGGCAACGCGCAAGATACTCAAAAAACATTCCAAGCGTACTGCGCTTCCGTTCCCTATGCCTCGACTCGACAGCTCCTCTGCATCTTCTCAGATAAACCCGCAGATTGTTTCATTGCTTACCAGCACGGGATCAAGCTTCTCCACGAATATTCTTGCGCTCATACCTTCAACGACAACGTCACTTCCGCATATACTCGTACAGGCCATTGGGGAAACCTTGTTACCTCTTATCCCACATCTTGACGACTATTCTTGTCTAATTTGCACAAGCATCGCGTTCAAGCCGATCCGTTTAAGTTGTGGGCACTTATTCTGCGTTCGGTAAGAGTTTGTACTAGGTGGAATTTAGATCGCTGATTGACGTGTAAACGACAGATGCTTGGTGAAGATGCAGAAGCGTGGACAAGATCACTGTCCGTGCTGTCGTGCACCGACTGTTCTCAGAGCTGATCGTTGTATGTATAAGCTTTCTTTTAATGTACTCACCTCAGTGCCTGACTCGCCATACTTGTTCGTTAGCGAATGTCGATTGGGCTCTCCTGAACTTCATGCAAGATTGGTTCCCACAGGAGGCTGCTCTTAAGCTCAAGCAGAACGAGATGGAGGCAGCGCGGGAAGAGCTCGAAGAGCTGGGGATTGATTCCCGGGGTTGTATTATTGCGTGAGGTAGTTTGTATCCATTCGGGACATTGGCATATGGGCGGATTGTAATTTGTTGTAGGGATATATCTTTTAATCAAATGTAAGTCCTTGGGATTTTCGAATTGGCAAAGCCCATGGCTTTAAAATGCTTGTTGCCGTCGCATCTTCCTCCTGTCAGTCATGAGATGTTGAAGACGTACGTGAGTCTTGCACTCAAACAAAACTTCCATTGCGAGAAAAGTAGTACGTATAGAAACAAAATGAAACGCATAAAAAGTACACATGAAATGTATGTCCTAAAAGCTTAAGACGATACCCAAATACTGTCCAAGAGCGGACGCGGAATGTCTCCAACAACTAGGACTTCTATCGCGCAGGACGGGGGATGTTAGTCCCCAATAGCAAGGAACCCAAGACGAGTAACAATGCAAAACGTTCCTGACGCGACTTGATCTTACACGATTTTGACTCATTCTACGACAGTCGAACAGCTGAAAGGCTGGCGGAGGACAACGAGTTCCTCCCTGTCGAGAGATTTAAGGATCGTGTAGCAAGAGAGGAAAAAGAGACGGAATGAAAGCGATGACAGAGAAAAATGCGGCTCCTCCGAATGGATGGCAATAGACAACGTCCAACTAGCTTTGCATTTTTCGTTATTTGAATGTACCAGTACAGCACGAAGATGGTCAAGAACAAAAGTCGAGGGGAAGAGATGACGCGACCGCCGGGCCAAAAAAATCATCTGGAGATCGTTAACCAAGCCTTTGCAAACATGCATTTCTCACGCCACCGGGCGCATCGAGCCTGAGTCTTTCTCAGCCCATCGCCGCCAGGACGCACATCACCCACTGCTCTCCGTTTCACTAAGGCGTACAAGTCGTTCGCCAGTCTTCCAACATTACTTGCGACGCCGGCAGCGCCAACAACCACTGCATAGACTCAGCCTTCCGGTGCTCAAGCGGTCGTTGATAAGACATGGTGAGTCTCAAACGGCTGCGTCATCGTGACAGACGCGTGCATTGCGCTTGCATGTGCCTTCCGGACGGCAATTAACTGAGCAATCTTTTCTCTTCTTGCCATCATATTCCTCAAGTCCGACCCCATGGATACGCTGGATGAGAAGTTGAACGGGACACCGGTCATGGAGATTGATGAACCCGTGTCTATACGTGATCGTGGGTGCCATTCCGCTTCTGTGGGGCAAGCGCCGTGTCTCAAGCGGGAGGCTTACATGCGCCGGATAATGCACAGATGAGGCGTTCGCAGCGAAGAATATGCCTGACCTAGGACACGAAGTGAAGGACTTTAAAGTATATACGTGGAGACTCAACAATTGGCGGAAGCTGGAGAAGAAGATTACGGGTCCGGAGTTTGAGTGTGGAGGTCATCGATGGTGCGTAGGCTCATGTATGCGGGGTTCAGGACAGGATCCTCATACACGTTCCGGCAGGCGAATACTACTCTTCCCGTTCGGTAACTCTAATGCGCCACCAAACGACACCGTATCCGTATATCTAGACTATGCCGACCCGAAGCGTGCGCCTGAAGGCTGGCACGCATGTGCGCAATTCGCGCTCGTCATCTCCAATCCGAATGATCCCACTATTTACACCGTTTCCCGTACGTTGTTATTTCGAACGGCGTTGCCGTCTTGTCCAGCCTAGGGCGTGTATCAGACGGATGACTAATGCAATGCTTTCAGATGCTCACCATCGCTTTATCGCGGAAGAATGTGACTGGGGTTTCACGCGCTTTAGTGAGCTTAGGAAGCTCTTCCAAGCGCAGGACGGGCATACCCGACCGACAATTGAAGATGAATCCGCAGACGTGAGCGTGTTCGTTCGCGTCTTAAAGGATCCAACGGGGGTATTATGGCATAACTTTGTGAAGTGCGACATCTTTATTCGAATCATCTTAGCGTGTATTCAATGACCTATCCCTTCCAGTTACGATTCAAAAAAGGAGACGGGATTTGTAGGCTTGAAAAACCAGGGCGCTACGTGTTACATGAATTCCCTATTGCAATCCCTCTTCTGCACCCGGTATTTCCGACGCGTGCGCATCGTCTAATCCGATGACCTAATGCAAAGTCTAACATGTGTCTTTTCAGGCCGTATATCAAATTCCGACGGAGGATGACCATCCTACGGAGAGTGTTGCACTAGCATTGCAGCGTGTTTTTTATCATCTTCAGACATCCGACCAACCAGTTGGTATGCATTTCCATAGGATGTAGAGCGCACGCCTTATGTTGACACCGTGTCTTATGCAGGGACGACGGAGTTAACTAAGTCCTTTGGATGGAAATCACTGGATTCGTTTTTGCAGCACGATGTACAGGAGTTCAATCGGGTCTTACAGGATAAGCTGGAGACAAAAATGAAGGTGAGCTTAGTGACATTGATAATAATGTCAGTACGGGCAATGTTGACGCACGGGCACCACAGGACACGAAAGCAGATGGCGCTATTAGCAAACTCTTCGTCGGGAAAATGAAGAGCTATGTTAGATGTGTTAATGTAGACTACGAGTCCTCTCGTCTGGAAGATTTCAACGGTAGGGTATTTAAGTGACTTAATACGTTGGCTTGCTCACATCTGTCGAATAGACATCTCCTTAAATGTCAAGGGAATGAAAAATCTTCAAGAATCGTTCCGGGATTATGTTGCCGTGGAGACGTTGGACGGTGATAATAAGTATCAGGCTGAAGGATACGGGCTTCAGGATGCAAAGAAGGGGATTATTTTCCAGTCTTTCCCTCCTGTGCTCCACATTCAGCTGAAGCGCTTTGAGTACGACATCCAACGGGATGCGATGGTAAAGGTTAGAATTTATTTCTCTTTCGACCTCTTCATCGTAAGTCTGATGTATGCGTCAGATCAATGATCGACACGAGTTTCCGTTTGAGATAGACCTTGCCGAATTCCTAGACGAAAATGCGGACAGATCACAACCTTGGACTTATAGATTGCACGGTGTGCTCGTACATTCTGGGGATTTGCACGGCGGCCATTACTTCGCGCTCATCAAACCCGATCGTGAAACGCGCTGGCTAAAATTTGATGACGACCGCGTAACACCAGTAACGGACCGTGAAGTTCTCGAGGAGAATTACGGTGGAGAAGTGCTCAATGGCCTCGCACCTCCCGCACAACGCCAGCAGGTGCGTGCGATGAAGCGTTTCACAAACGCATACATGTTGGTGTATATTCGGGATGTTGCGATCGACGAAATCCTCGCTCCCTTTACGGAAATTGACACGCCACCACACCTGAGTACGTCCTCATTGCATTATACGATCCACATCTTAATGGGATTTCGTTTCTTTAGAGCAACGCTTGGATGAGGAGCGATTGCAGATTGAGGTGAAGCGCCGAGAACGTGAAGAGCAACATCTGTTCTTAACGGCAAAGGTAGTCCAGACCGGGCTTGTCTGAAGGTGCTTTCACGCTAACTATGGTGTAGATCATCACGGACGAGACTTTCCAACAGCACGAAGGCTTCGACCTCGCAACCTTTGACGATAAGAATTGGCCACCATCGGATCTGCCTGCCTTCCGTATCCTAAAGCAGGAGACATATCACACATTCAAGGGTCGTGTAGCTCAACACTTTAACTACCCTGAATCGGCCTTTAGGCTATGGGTATTAGTGAACAGGCAGAACAAGACCGTGCGGCCGGACACACATATTCCTGAGAACGAGCAGTCACTAAGTAAGCATGACGAACATTTATGAGAAGCGAGTGATGTTTACGTCCCTCATAGCCATGGAAGTAATTCGCAATAATATGGCTGCTCGTACTACCGACCTCCGCCTGTATCTTGATGTTGTCTCGGATGTGAACAAGGTATGGTTGAGTCGTAAAATGCAGATTTATACTTATTTTATTTCAATTAGCCCGAGATCACGCCGGGTTCGATAATGATCTTCCTGAAACATTTCGATACGACAAGGCAAACGCTTTATGGGATCGGCAAGACGTACGTGCAACGGAACTCCAAGGTTGGGGATCTTAACCACTACATCAACGAGAAAATGAGATGGCCGGCGGGTACACCCCTCAAGCTGTACGAGGTGCGTACGCTCGTCATAAACCAATTTTGGTTTCTTGCGGAAATTCCTTATAGAATCTTGCGATGTTTTAATAGGAAATTAAACCTGGCATGATCGAGCTTATGAAGACAAAATTAACCTTTGCTCAGAGCGAGATTCAAGATGGCGACGTCATCTGTTTCCAGGTTGACATCAGCGAGAAGGAGACTCACGATGTCGAAAGCCAGGGTCTCTACGCCAATCCCTTACATTTCTATGACTTCCTCCAGAACCGCGTAATGATCATCTTCCGACCAAAGTTCGAAGAACCGGATGACTATAACCCTGAATTTGACCTCGTCTTAAGCAAGAAGATGAACTACGACCATGTATGTTCTACAAAAATTCTCCATGTTGGGGCCCTAAAATTTAATTTATTTTCGCATAGATGGCGTCGAAGGTGTCGGAGCGCTTGAGCCAGGATGCGATAAAACTGCGGTTTACAACAACTCAACCAAATACTGGGCAGCCGAAGAGCATCATTAAACGCTCACTCAACCAATGTATCTCAGATATCATGGGCCCCAACTATGGACATCCAACAACTACACTCATCTTATACGAGCGATTAGATGTTAGTATCGTCGAGCTTGAGACAAAACGAAGTTTGAAGATCATCTGGACGGGCATCCACAACAAGGAGGAGTCGGCGTATCCCTTCTTACTTCCGAAGACTTCGAACATTCACGACCTCTCTGACCAACTTGCGAAGAAGGTAACACTTTTGCCCGGCGGGACTGGTAAGATTCGAATTTTCGAAGTATCAAAAGACGGCAAGACGCAAAAGGAGTTCACTGGCGCGGAAATGATTGGGAATATCCCTGATCCGGTTGAGCTGTTCGCAGAGGAGGTACCGCGCGAGGAACTCGAGGCAGAAGAGACCGACAAGATCATCAGTGTGTTCCACTTTTCAAAAGAGGTGTCACGGACCCACGGTGTACCTTTCAGGTTTGTTGTGAAGCCGGTAAGTCCTGACGGATCGTTTCCCGAGTCCACTTGTCTAATTTGTGTAACCAGGGTGAGAAGTTTGCTGAAACCAAGAGACGTTTGCAAGCGCGTATAAATATTTCGGATAAAGAACTTTTGAAATACCGCTTCGCTTTGATTCAGGTAGCGACTTTCAAGCAACCATCATACATTGAGGATGGTACGCGTGGTTTAAAGTTGTCGATCCGGATATAAATAATGACTACATTTTATGCAGATGATACGATCTATGATCACAAGTTCGCGCCTGAAGATTGTCTAGGCCTTGACCACCTTGATAAGTCAGGGCGGACGCGCGCGGGTGCAGGCGAGAAGGCTATCGTCATCAAAGGATGATCTGCGTTCGTTCGTCACATCCACCACCTGTAAACTCCGGCTATCAACGCCTTCGTTGGTCGAACATAATCAACTCACGTATAGTAACTCATGGGGATTCATCATGCACTGTGTCGCTGCCTTATTACTGTCCTGTACTTTTCTATTACTGCCAATTTACGAACTCTTCATTTACCCTGTATGCTAAGTGTGTTTTTAGGCCAATTTACGGTTTGACGTGACGAGGTGTAGTTAGATTATTTGAAAACGCTGTTTGTTCAGCAGTTAAGTTTTTTCCGATATTTTAGCTACTTAACCGTACACGATAAGGAATAGAATAGTAGATGCAACGCCGAAGGGGGACAAAATAACGAGGGCATTTTACTTCCGTTTTTTGCTTTTCTTCGCCTACGATAACCCAAGTACAAGTTGAGCCACAGCGATGCTCGCGAGATGGAAGCACTTACGGATTTCCTTGGGGACCTGCCGGGTGTCGAGGGTGCGGAGACCAGCTCGCCCTCACTCATTGAAGCCACGCTCTCTGCATCCGTCCCCGCGTTCGGTGGTGGTGCTAGGCTTCCATTCGAGGGCGAAGGACTGGCCGGCGTTTGGGGTGTTTGTGGCTTTTCGGATGATGTCGGTTCAGGAGGTGGCACAGGTGTTGAAGGTCTGTCGATCTGAGGAACGGGAGCTTTCGCGACGATCGACTTTTTCTTCTTCAGAGTATATTTGCTTTCTGCAGGAAATGGTAAAGGCGTTATAATACGCGCAAACGTAGGGTATAGAGGAAGACGTACCAGCATCTGCCCGCAGCTTCGGGTATTCTTCAACGAGTTTCCTGACTTTCTCATTTTGTACGATTTCGCCGGCGCTGTTGAAGATGAATTGGCCCCAACCATGCATGAAGCTGTTCGCCTCGTGCATAACCTCGAGCACCTCCGCCTCAATCTCTTTCTCCGCAGCGAGCAGGCTTGCCCAGAGGTCGTCACCCACGGAACCTTTCTGTAGGAGAGCCTGCAGTGCGGGCTTATCTTCACGCAAGCGTATGACGCGCAGCACGTCGGCTACCGCGCGCCGAATAAGAGCGGCCTTGAGGAGCGCGTCGGGCGCCGGGGGCGAGGTCTGCTGCAAAAGCGTGACATAGGCATCCCGCTCCGGATGCGATGGAAAGTAGGGCTCCAATTCCTTGCCTGAATTGCGAACGAAGGTGGGGCATAAATTAGTACGTGGCAGGATAGAGCGAGTAGAAAATGACACGTACGCGCCGAACGTTTACGGTAAAAGTAGCTGAATATCCCGAGGCCGCCAACGACAATTATGAGGTAAAGAACGGGTGCGAATATGGACGCCATGATTGACAAAGACACTTAGGTCTTGGTCGACGACAATGCAGACGGTCTGCACGCGCCTGAGAGTGAGAATGATACTTGAAGTTCATGACCGGGAAGGCTGAGCTGGCAAGGCTGTGGGAATGCTGACAAACCAAACAGACACAGTAAAAGGGTCCTTCGTTTGCCCTCTCATTTCTCGCCCGATGCATCTGGACTCGTCTACAGCTTCAAGAGTATTATTGGCTCTCGACCATGTCCTCAAAATACTTTCTGGCTCTACTGCACTCCAACAGATCCAACATATTCGCATTGAGGTTTCCGCTCTTTTGTCGCTAGAATCTGTTCTAAGCACCCAAGCCAGTTTCTCTCAGTCTCGTCTCGCCGGGTTTTTCCTGCTCTGTTTTGCTACCTGTACATTCTTCGTGAACTATCCATTTTCTTGTTCCCGTAAACCTGCTTCACCTAGCTCCCCCTTATTGGCCATCAGCGCGCTGTCCAGAGTACTCATACCGACTTGTTCCATCTGGCCTCAATACTACATTGACCTCGCACGCTCCGCGGAGAAAACGGGGACCAAGCGCATATGTATTCCACTGAACGTCTTACTACGTGATATCAGACAAGGCAGAATCGAACTGCGAAGTTCATCGACCGATTTATCCCTTCTCATTAAAGGCGAACTCATCATTGACGCCTGGTGCTTCGGACTCAACGTATCTCTTACTGATAAAATGAAGGCTCTCGTGCGTACTTTGTTTGATGAGCTGACCCTGTTTCTAGACGAAGTACGTTACCTTTTTCTAAGATAGCTCATATCGCTCAGTTGATTTCGAAGGTGTTTCCCGAACCTATCGATTTTCCTGGAGAAGATACGCATGTGCATTCTACATCTGGTCCCAATCGCAATGCGACTCGCCGCGCAGTCTGTGGCCCCGAGATGAATGTGATATCGGACGTCATTTTGCAGTATGTAACGCAAGTGCCGCCGAAGTTAGCCCGTGGGCAGATTCCAATGTCTCCCATGAACTCGGACGGATATCATCTGTTGAAGCATATCACTGTCTGGCCGTCCCTTGATACTATCCCCGGGATACTTGCCGAGAGGTTCGTCAGATCTACTCAAAAAGCACTTAGCACCAAGCTTTCAGCGCAAGGCGTGTCCGTCTTCTCGTTTACCACGCTTGAATCGTCCCTTTCATCCTTCCACAAGTCGTACGCGCTCCTTGCACTCCCTTTCTCGCGTACTCACGCCACGTCCTCGACGTCCTTCGACGCGAGACATGCACGTAGTTTCGGTCCGCTGTTCACCCGCCTTCCTCGTATCCTTGCGCTCCTTACCTCTGGCCCGCACGCTTTGCGCATCCTTGCGTTATCCAACGCTTCGGATACCTACGCAGATGCACTTGACTCTTACGCCAATTCACTGGAAACTGACGACTCATTGCGACATGAATACATCAAATGTGTAGGCGTTCAATGTTGGCGCGAGGAGCGACTATATGCGCGGTGGGAAGCGGCACTACTTCAAGGGGGGATGCTGACGCGATGGGTGGTTATCTTGGGAAGAAAAGAATGAAGAAATTAAGATGACGTTTGCACTGAGGCCGCTTTATTATACGTTATTGAGATACTGTAGCTCGTTTATTGATAGATAGTGCTATGATATTGCTACATGTTATTGTACCGTATTACAGAGTATAAGCTGTACACAAGTCACCCCGTATATGTCATTGGGAGCCCTACTGAATGGAAACCTTTGAAAGTCTTAAGTGTAGCAGACATGGCTTTATGCATTCAAACAACGAAATGGTTATATGCTTAATAGGTTAGCGTCTCCATTACCCCATCTAAAATGCGGATGGCATCCGGGACGATGAATTTCTCATAATGAAGCGCGACGGGAAGGCTATTAGGGAGGAAAGAAAGTCAGTACATCGCAGAGTCCCAGGGGGAAAGAGTATGAAAGTGCGCACTCCCAGGCAGCGACCCTCTTCACTGGCGCCTTTAAGTTGAGGAAACAACGCTTCTGGATTTCTGCTGCGATTTCTGAGCCTACGCCGCCCGTCACGCTCGCCTCATGCGCGATGACAAGGCGGCCCGTCTTGCGCACGCTCTCCTCGACGCGCGCAACGTCCCACGGCAGGATCGTGCGCAGGTCGATCAGCTCGACGGACGCGCCGCGTAGAGACGCGGGGACGAGGGGTGCGAGTGAGGCCGGCGGGTCAGCGAGTAATGCAATTGCGGTCTCGCAGTGGTATACGGGTGTACCCCAAGTTAGGAGTGTGACATCGGACCCACGGGTGAGCACTTCTGCGGAAGATAGGGGAAGCTCGTAATCGTCGACGGGAACTTGCTCAACTGCGGAGTACATATTTTAAATGAGTTGAATTTGAATTATATGGGAGAAGTAAACGAACCCGCGGAGCGGTATAAAATCTTCGGTTCCATGAATAGAACGGGATTGGGGTCACGTATTGCACTCAGAAGCAGACCCTTGGCCTGTATTGGCGAACGGGGTATGACAATCTGCGAGACGTCCGTAAGTATATTAGGACGGCTATTTTAGCGAAGATTTGTTGATTACCTTTATTCCGGAAGCACCGAGAAAATAGCCTTCGGGACTCTGAGAGTGATATAGTCCGCCATGTCCGACGGACATCGCTGGCGTGCGGATGGTAAGTTTGCCTGCGTTGAATTGGCCCCCGGACCGATACCTGTACTTCGCAGCTTCGTTTACAATCTGTGAGGGAAGACATGAGAAAGTAGAATCTCAGATGACAATTATAGGAACCCAGCTAGGCACCTGGTCGAACGCCGGGAAGATGTAGTCTGCGAACTTCGGATGCATTTCAGGCGGCCGTTCTCATCCAATGAAGGAGTTCTCCTACCTGAATTTCCGCGATTGCAGTATGGCCCATGGCTGCGAGTCCAATACCGAAGCCTGCTATGCCCTGTTCAGTTAAAGGGGTGTTGAAAACACGCTCTTGACCTAAAGACACCGGATGAGCGAGCACATGAGACGAGCAGACTTCTACTGACCAAATTCTTCGGCCAATCCCTGCATATAGTACCGTGTTGACAACAATAACTTGTATTTCAAAGAAGCAACATACCATTGAGCACCTGAAGACTCCACCAAAGGCCACGTCCTCTCCAAACACCACAGCCGTGTCGTCTTTCATCATTGCATGGCTGCAACAAACGAATTAGTGGTTTGAGAAGCGTAGAGTGCATTTACGGACCTCATCGCGTCGCGGACGGCCTGGTAGAGGTTCATCTTTCTGGTGTCACGGCCCCCGACAATCTCGCGTACAGGGCTCGTGCTGTCCTCGTCTGCCCATCTGAGCCCCGGTGTCCGCAGCGCACTATCCCGAGTCGTGCGCAGCAATCGCGACGTCGCGACGGAGGGAAGGTGACCGCCTGCTGGCGGCGGCTCGAGTGAAGCCTCGCTGGCTGTGGGAGCCGTAGACTGCCGGCGTGAGTGTGCCTGAGCGAGGAACGTCAGATAATGGGCAGGTAAAGCAGATATTGTTCGGCGCACGCGGCTGATGCCAAGTAGACGCGGCGGACGCAGGCTGCGGAGAGAGATCATCGTCGTCCTTGCTGGGCTCGAGCACATCGCCGTCGTCGACATCGTCGCCAATTGATAGCGGAGAGAGAGGATATTTGCTCAGCGTCGGCGGCTGAGATCCGGGGACGCCAAGTAGCACACGGCACTGCTCTGTTCAAGTGACCTTTTTGGATACCGCTTCCGTTTCCTCGTGCTCGCCGTCGCCTGTCGATGGAGAGCGAACTCACATTCGTCGCACCAGAGGGCGTCTACTCCGTCACCGAGGAACACAAGCCCACCACGCTCAACACCCACATCATCCCTCCCGTCGTCTACCCTGCGCGGCTTTCTACCGTCGTCGTCCGCTACCCGCTCTCAAGACCGGCCATCAGCCCCGGACTCGCTCAGCTGCTCGGCGGTGGTAAAGACAGGGACAACAAGAAGGAACAGGAGAAGCAGGGGAGGGAGAAGGAAGATGGACAAAGTCTGTCCAGCAGCGAAAAGCCGGGCACAGACGAGGACGGCACCTCAGGTTCGCCCGACATCCAGGCCTCTCCGCATCTGCAGCCTCAGTCGCCGCCGCCGTTCGAGTCTCCTAAGCTCTTCTCATCGCCCTCGATTGGTATGGGAAAGAAGAAGCCGGCGTCGCGTCCGAAGCATAACATCCGTACAACCACTTCGACATTCGTTACGCGTCTACAAAGTGCCGAGAACCTCAACAAGATACTGCAGAACAAGCAGGGCGATGTTACCTTCATGTTCTATAATCACGCGAAAAATCTGTTCTGGACAGACTTGGGTACGAAGGCAAAGGTTGGCCTCATTATATGCTGTTTATGTGCCCTACACTGCTCACGCATGGGGCGTTGCAGGAGCCTCTCGCGCGCATAACTTTTTCTGCGTACCCGACGTGCCACGACGTAAACAAGGACACGGCCAGGTCAACGAACCTTGACGTCGTTATTGGCTTTAGTACTGGTGATCTCATCTGGTTCGGTGTGTAGTCTAAGCCCAGCTCGTCGTCCACACAGACGCTGAACACGCATATATAACAGACCCTATTTCAGGTCGCTATGTGCGCCTAAACAAGCAGGTCCGTGTGAGCAAGAGAGTATTGATCCTTTGGAGCTCATGGAAATGTAGGGCTGCATTAGTGGTTCCCCGTGCACGGCGGTCCGCTGGATTCCTGGCTCGCCGTCCGCATTTGTTGTCTCCCACGCAGACGGAACTATCATCGTCTATGACAAAGAACGGGAGGATGGCTCGTTTACGGCCCAAGCACCGTTCAAGCGGTCGACAGCACCTCCGGTCAGCCAATCTGGAAGCAGCAGCTCGTCGATACCATCAGAGGATGCAAATTCGCGAGAAGCCTGGAATCCGCTGGAAAGTATTTTTGTCACAGTGCCGAAGTGGCATCCCGTTGGGACGCATTCCAACCGCGGCAGGTCTGAGAAGGATAGGACAGCCAAAAACCCCGTAAGTCACTGGAGAGTTTCAAAGCGGAGTGTATTAGGTGCGTATGTACCTGTGCATGTGCTTCATGAAACTAATTGGGTCCTCATATCACTCAAGATATTGCCTACTCTAACGATGCGCGTCTAGTGGCTGCCATATCGGAAGACGGCTGTCTGAGAATAATCGATGCTTTCCAAGAGTCGTGAGTAGTATTGGCATACGTAAGCCCCGGTTTAATAGAAAGTTCAAACAGGTTGGTAGATTGCTTTGCGTCGTATTTTGGCTCGTTCACTTGCGTTTCATTCTCGGACGATGCGAAGTTTGTTTTGGTGGGTCATCGGGTTGCTCGTTGCGCCTGATACCCTATACTTACGTCCCTTTGAAGACTGGTGGACAAGATGACTTGGTTACTATTTTCTCCATGACTGAGGGCCGAGTAATAGCACGGTGTCAAGGGCATTCGTCTTTTGTTTCTGCTGTCGCTTTCGATCCCGTACGCACAGACAAACGATCGTACCGGTTTGGCAGCGTTGGAGAAGACAATAGGTTTATCCTTGTAAGTGCAGGTTCACCGTAGTGACTTATCTGTAGGAATGCGCAGCTTATGCTTCGTCAGTGGGACTTCTCCGCGGGCGTATTACATCGTCCAAAGTTACAGGTTAGCAGACAATCCAGTAATCTTAATCCTCAACACTGAGTTTATTTGGTTCGTACAGGCCGCCCAGCAGCAACGGCTATCTATGTCCTCCACCCTTTCGCTAGCTCTTCGCCGAAGGGACGCTGCGGAAGGCTCGACGTTGCATCTTCCACCGCCTGCGACGCCAAATGAAGAGGTCTCAAAGTACCACCCTGCACCGTCCAGGAATGAGGTCGCAGTAGTACAACCGGTGCTGGTTAGTTATCACGCCTGGCCTTGTATGCGTGACCGCTGACCTATTCCCAGATAAAGCACATCGAAGGAGACTTGCTTACATCGCTGGCGTTCACTTCCTCCGCAGTACTAACCGCCTCAAAACTGGGGACGACGAAGCTGTGGGTCCGACCACTCGCCCTGCGTCCACGACCAACAAAAGTCAAAATGCGTCCGCAAATCAGCGGTGACTCAGATATTTTCTAGCCGTCCTTCACCCACCCTACTCCCCCATTCAATCATTTGTATCTACAGTATCCTTAAGCTCATCTACGTATCCACTGCTATTTACGGAACATAACTTATCTCCTTCTACTGTATTTTAATTGCGTCGAGCTTGCCTGAGGACAATCCAACTATTTCGACGCTAAGTTTTCTTGTGCACCACGTATATAGCTTATGGATACTGTTTGGTGACGCCAGCTTCAACTAGAGTGCTCATTCTGTGGTTTTCCGAGGGGATATAATAAGTCATGTACAAAATCGGGATAACCCGGTGTAACCCGGTGATCGACACTCATCGTCGGTCCCGCGAGTTCAAGTTTGGTGAGTCTGTGGCTTCAAGTTCCGGCCTGCGTCTTACTCCGTCCTGCGTGCCCTAATGCTGCGGAGGGCTCTGCAAACCAATCCACGATTGTATCTCAAGCGGAGACGAAATCTTTCACGGTGCTTTTCGTCTGGGGCATGCGAAACACCTCTTACACCTGGACCGAGGAGGGGCGACCGTGGTAGGCCTCTAATTGCTGAAAGACCTGTTCAACGCCGACAAACGTACTTTTTTTCAAACTAAGTGGTAGTCGCCATGTCAGGCGGTGTCGACTCGTCCGTCACGGCGCGTCTCCTCGCTGACAAGGTCTGTCTTCCTTTACGAGCTGCAAAGGAAGGAACGGGGGCCAGAGACTAATGAACTCGCACAGGACTATGACCTTTCAGCCGTGTTCATGCGCAACTGGGACACGCGTGACGAGTCCGGCTCCGACACAGGATGTGAATGGGAAAAGGATTGGGAGGATGTGCAGCGCGTATGCAACCAGCTCGGGCTTCCTTGCGAGATGGTCAGTCCGTTATACGTTTGCGCTTGTGCTTGGTACACTTATTACATATGTTATTGCAGATTGACCTCTCCCGGGAGTACTGGAACAAGGTCTTTGAGCCTTCTTTGCGGCTCTGGGAGACTGGGGAGACACCAAACCCAGACGTGTGGTGCAACCGGTGAGGACTTCTTTGTGGCTTGAGCAGGTAGTTGGCTGGTGTTAATTTGTGCGCCCCTTTCAGAGAAGTCAAGTTTGGTGCGCTACTGGATAGAATAGCCGCGACAAAGGACGCCAAGTGGTTAGCAATGGGTAAGAGACCTTATTGCGATATATCATGACCAGGGCTTTTTATAAGCACCACAAAGGACATTATGCCGGTATCGGGTGGGCGCAGAGCTCGTGTTCCTCTAGACCAAGGCCGAGGCTTGTCAGAGCGGTCGACAACCTCAAAGACCAGACGTATTACTTGTCCGGCGTACTAGAGTTAAGTTTAGAAAAGGTGTGTGCTCAGATCTCACAGCTCTGAAAAGAAACGGCCGACATTGAGACCAGCGAAGGCGCTTTTCCCGTTACAACATCTCCGAAAGGGCCGGGTCCGTGAACTAGCTGCAAAATATGGACTGCACACTGCACAGAGAAGCGAGAGTATGGGTATTTGCTTCGTCGGGGAGAAAAGGCGTTTTGAAGACTTCTTAGGTGCGTCTTTTTATGACTTAAAATGATTGTGACTTGGGAAAATAATGAGCAAAACGCGAACATAACCTCCGTACAGCGCAATATCTTCCTCCTAAGCCCGGGCCCGTCGTTGATTTGTTCACTCAAGAAAGGCTGGGAACACACGAGGGCCTTTGGCGGTACACCATCGGCCAGGCCGCCAAAATTCCCGGCATGCCGACGCGCATGTTCGTCGCTGGCAAAGACGTCTCCCACAATAAGGTTCTTGTTGTCCCGGGCTCGTGAGTCTTATCAATTTAATATATTATATTACGCTGATTAATTACGTCTGTGGCTGGACAAAAATTCCTCAGGACGCATCCTGCACTATTCAGTGCGGGAGTTAAAACGCGCAATTTCCACTGGACATGGGAAGACGATGTTCCACCTGCCGTTGATACGCAGGAGGGTTTCCCTGCGAGAGTGCAATTCCGGCACCGAACGGCGGATGTACCTTGCGCGGTTCGGAGGTGAGTATTTTTGTTTGATGGCAAGGCGGATCAGGTATTTCATGTGATCTAATCTACGATGGGAATTAACATCGCAGAAGTAGAGACGGAGAAATTCGTATTGACTTTGCAAAACCTCAACTGGCTGTTGCGCCGGGTCAAGTTGCAGCTCTGTATGATGAGGCAGGGTGGTGGTGCCTGGGTAGTGGGGAGATTTTAGAGACCATGAAGTAGAAGGAACTAGGGATACTGCGCATCAAAGACGATACTTTACAAGTTCGAACACTGCTGACGAGGAAATACCGATTCATAGCTAGATATTCACGCTTATGACCCATTAATAATAATACTTACATATATGCAATCTTTGGCGCGAACATTTATAAGAATGTGGGGGAGACGTGTATGCTACGCCGTCATGTTGTAAAATAACTTGTCGGCTGAATTGCAGAATGTGATGAAGAAATTTATTTCATTTTAACATAGAGTCAGTACTTTTGGTGCCTTACTGTATGTGCACTTGCCAAATTAAGGTGGGGTGTAATAACTTTGTAGCCTGTTCTAGAGGCGGTAGTAGTGCACTAGCAGCAGCAACTCCTCAGTTCACCATGAGTGCACCTCGGCACAAGTCCAAGAAAAACAAGAAAAGGCACTCGAGACAGCCGTCTCCAGAGCGTTTACTGCTCAGTCCGTCCAGATCCCCATCGCCTATGCAGCCGGTAGCAGGACCATCGCGTACCCTGCCAAGGCGGACCCGTGAGGAACCCGCGCCACACGCAAGTGCAGCTCCGGAAACTTTTGCGATTGATGCGGAATTTATTGCGTTCGTGGACTCTGACGACGACAAGCCGAAGAGGTCCACGCGCGAGTGGGACCGGGGAAAACCTGAGTGGGACAGAGACAGAGATAGGTACGGAGGCGGAGGTGACAGAGACCGGGATAGTAGGGAATATGGCCGCGACCGGAAGACAACGAGCAGGAAACGAGGGTGGGAGGAGTCTGAGAGAGACGGTGCCTCCACGAGCAAGAGGCAAGGCCCTGGTAGTGCTAACTTCAAGTCCAGAGAGGCACCCTGGGCGGCAGACGTTAACTGGGACCGCTGTCGGAACGTTGCTGAGATGTGCGTACTTCCTGTTTCTTATATGAGCTGGGAAATATCAATTGCAGTATCTTAGGATGCACAAGGACGTCGAGGCGTTCGTACGTTACACATCACCAACACCGATTGAACATGAAGTGCGATGTATGATTGTCAAGCTCATCGCCAGGGCCATAGAAAAATCATTCCCGGACGCGAAAGTTCTACCATTTGGTAGTTTTGGGACCAAATTATATCTGCCTCAGGGGTAAGCCTGGTACTTCAGTATCTTCCAAAAACAAAATACTAAGCATACATACCAGTGACATTGACCTCGTGGTTCAGTCACAATCCATAGCTTACTCTGACAAGGTAGTCGTACTCCGATCCCTTGCAAATATCGTTAGGAAAACGGGGATCACGGACAAAGTTACTGTCATTGCAAAGGCCAGGGTACCCATTATCAAATTCGTCACTACCTATGGTAGGTGATAGCTTTTGGTTATGTATGCTCGCAACTAACTATTACCCCCTCTAGGTCACTTTTCTGTAGATATCAGCATGAACCAATCAAACGGTGTTCAGGCCGGAATTATGATAAATCGATTCCTCGACGAGTTTCCCGCATTGCGCGCAATCGTTCTGGTCGTCAAGTCCTTCTTGAATCAGCGAAGCTTGAACGAGGTCTATTCGGGTGGCCTGGGGAGCTACGCCATTGTCTGTCTCGCTGTCAGCTTTCTACAGGTTAGCTGCTCGATTTTTGAAATCTACCACCTGTTTGTGCAGGAGTAGAGAATAAACTCAACCACTCATGTCACCTCAAGATGCATCCCAAGCTCCGACGCGCCGAGATAGATCCTTCGCGAAATCTTGGCGTGCTCGTGATGGAGTTCTTTGAACTATATGGCAAATACTTTAATTACGCAGAAACCGGAATTTCCCTCAGACATGGGGGCACGTATTTTAACAAGAGTCGCCGTGGTTGGCAAGATTACAACAAGCCGCATTTACTGTCTATCGAAGACCCTGGCGATATCAGTGCGTTCCCCAGATTCTTGAGGGCCTTGACCCATGCGTTATTTAGACCCCATTTATTTGACAGGCAACGATATATCCAGGGGCTCCTATGGAATCAAGGCCGTGCGCCAGACATTCGCAGGTGCATTCGAGATCATGAAATCCGCCGCGTACGTATGCGCGGGCGTACTCAGCGCGAGGAGGAATGACCGCGCTGTTGAGTTACAGCCGCGCAATGCGAGCGGATGCAGTGATGAAGCGTCGAGCATCCTGTCGAGCATCCTGGGCGTCAGTCGGGAGACGATAAATCACCGTCGGCTTGTTAACGAGGTATATGAAAAGGGGGTGCTCGCGGGCTTACTCGGTATCAACCCCCGCGATAAGCTGAAAGCTCCACTTTCGACAAAGAAGGAAATTAGCGTTACTCGCAAGCCACCTACAGACACACTTGCAAACAGGACGCGGAGGGCGCGCGAAGCGCAGAGCGTTGCTGCGGCATGGGAGAAGGCAGACATGGTGTTAGACTCGGACGAGGAAGAAAAAGCGGCAAACAGTCGCAATGGCAGGAGCAGCCATCGTTCGGCGCGCGACGATGATGCGGAGAGCGGGGGCGAGAGCCGTTACGATATGAAGCGAAGCAGACCGGGGGGACCGAGTCGCACCCAGAGCCAGGGCGGGCCCGCGCGCAAGCGCCGGCGCACTGACGCGGCGCAGGATGTACACGATGCGCCTCCCGCTACTGTGTTCATCACGGACGATGATGACGAGGAGGAGGAGGAGGAGGAAGGGGGTGGGATGGTCGGTCGGAGGGATTCTAAGTATCGCGACGTCGTTGTGTCTGGACTCGAAAACTCAGATGATGGCCTTGAAGAAATTGAGCGCGCTTACGCTGCTGCTGATAGGGCCCGTGGTTACGGGCACGACTCGGTATACTCGAAGGGGGGAAAGGAAAAAACGCTGCCTCTGCGAGACAGAGTTCGTTGAGTGGCGACCAACGACGGGCGTACTGGGCGTCTAAAGGCATGGAGGGAGTTGACTCGGACAGTCCTTAATTTAGAGGCTGTACATGTATAACATTTCCAGGCGACCTTCATGCCTGTATCGGTCTGCTTTCTTAGAATGTTTTTCCTTACTTTTCGCACATTCCGTGCCATTCCTAAGAGCCTCCATTTTAAAACCCGCCCGTCCCAGCGGGGCAGGGGATCGGAGAGAGCGGTCTGATTGTATTGTACAAAGTGTGATTATCAAAAAAGAGAGATAGAGATTACTGGAAAAAATAGAGCAGGAAATGAGGTAACTCCTAAAAAAGATAGTGTGGAATATAGGCACGATGCTGTGGATATGGACACTTGTCTGTAGACATGGGTGATGTGTGTGGTGTATCACCGAGGGAAGGTGAAAGTCATGTGTGGAATGTGTTTTAGAAGAATGATAGGCGAACGGATGCACAATCCTAAGGCTATGTGCAACGGAAAGCAAGGTCTAGTCAGGATCTTAGAAAGAGCGGGTCTGGATGTAAAATAAGAAATAGATATACAAGCAAATTACGGATAGTCTGCTACGCAGAAGTGATGTGAGTGACGTCGTTGAACCAGCTCAGAACGCCAGACGCAGGTGTTTGCTATTTGTCGAGCTGCTACTGCTGACGCGCGTCCTGCTGCGTCCAGACAGAGAGCGTGAGATGGAAGAAAAGATTGAAGAGCCCGTAGATGACTGGGAGGCGGGAGAGCTTGATTCGCTCGGTAGCGAAAGGGTCGGCGGCTCGGGCCTCGACTTTGCAGACCAGGAGCCATGTGGAGAATGGTCCGATTCAGAACCTAAGCTTGGGAATGAGAATGAGGATGGGGGGTGTGGTGCCTGCGAGAAGGACGACTTCGACGATAGTTTTGGCGGCGGCAGAGGGGTACCTGGATTGTCTTCTTGAGCACGGACAGGTTTTGGTTCCAAACTACTGGTCCCTTGTCCTGGTATGGCGCTGGGTACGGCGGGAAATGCATCAAATAACTCTTGATCAAGTGTGCTGTTCGCTGAGAACGCAGAGGTTGTCGATACGGAGAGCACCGAGAGTCGTCGGGATCCATTTGAGTGGTTCTCGTACATAGACACCGGGAATGTGAAAGGTGCTAACAGCGATGGATCCCCGTTCGGAGAGGAAGGGCGCGTCAATGTCTCTGAGAATGAGGGGAAGGCAGACACTGAAGTTGCAAAAGACGTCGAGAACGACTCGGAGTCACAAGTGTGTATTGAGGCATTGTCATCTAATAATAGGACCGATGAACACAATCAGCTACTTGTACACCGTCTTCCGTGACTGGCGCGTCTAGGCCGGGCTCAGCAGGAAGAACGCGGAAGCAGGGAAAACACGTACCAGGGAGCGCAAGCGTAGAACTGGACCGGCCTGAGCGCGAAAGCATACGTCCCAATACCGATGCCGGGCGTGACATACTGAGCACCTTCTTGCGTGCGGAGCGTCCCGGCGACGAGAGAATCGAGCCGATGGACTGCCGGCCTTCACACTCATCGGATAGTTCGGCATTCAGGGCCTGTGCTGGGGTGTGCGGGAGTGTGCGAGCGTGAACTTGTTCCGAGCCCTCAAAAAGTGGTGGTGTGGTTACCGACGCAGAGTCCTCCGACGAAGCCTGCTCAGACGACCAACTCCAACTTGTCCGTGAGCTCTCACGATTCCGCACAAGGGCATTCATATGTGGGCTTTTCGGAGGTGGTGTTGGTGGTACTGCATCAGCTGAAATACTTAGTGCTTCGTGCACGTCAGGACTGTGCGGAAAACACACTTGCGGAGTCTGAGACGTGCCACTATCCGTTACGTTATTGCTGGAACTCGCTAAGTCTGGGGACGCAGCCGACAGAGTCTCGCTCTCGCCACCCATCAACTGTTGTTCAAGACTGAGCGCTTGCGCAACAAGCGCAGATAGATCAGGTGACCCAGGTGAGTCCAGATCGACGTGCCCGACCGCTCCTTGGCGAATAGTAATAACTTGCGCGTCTAACAGCGAAGGCATTGCACGCGGCAGCGATACAGTTGGTAACTGTGTCTTCTTGCTGTGCACGACTGCATGAAAAGACTTCGGACCTGTCTTCAATTCGAGGGAGGGTTCAACATAATGTTCATCCCGGATGATTGGAATGGGCGACGGAGGATGGCGCCGACGGGTTGAGCTTGGAGTTGCCGACAATGGACTCATAGCGCTATGAGGTGCACCGTGCAAAGGTATGTTGATCTCAGGCACTTCTGGCTTTCCCCCAAACGTTTCCCTGGTTTCAGCTTTTACCTCTGGTTCTGAGAGATGACCACCGCTTTGCACGCCCTCTATGTTTCCGGTATTTGCAGATGAGGGTGCAACATCTCCCTCTAATACGGTTGTAACGGGCTCTTCCGCTGAGCCCAAAGGAGTAACGACAACGTACTTCTGCGTTTCATGAAACACTCTCTCGCCTATCTCGAGCGACGCTGTGAGCGGCGACAGGGAGCCAGAATTCGGCGTTGCCTCGTCAGAAAACGCCAGATCATCGGAGACGGCGTCCAGAACAATATCTTGTCCATCTGTCGTTGCAGGTTCCTCGTGTATGTGCGACATCGCAATGGATGATACCGTGAAAGACGAGACGACTGGCGTTTTGGCGGAATCCTCATCTACCACGTCCTCCGATACCTGCTCCTCCTGCACCTTCTTCAGCATCTGTTCCTGTCGTTGCTCATCAACGCCACCAGTTGTGTCCTGCCGTGCCGCAGCAATGCCGAGGGTGCTATCGGATTCTGTAAGGGTATTCTTGGGGTGACTTTCGCCCGCATCAAGACCAAGAAGTGATGTTTGCATCTCAGGCACATCGGCTTCCTCTGATACATCTTGCAAAACGGCAGAATCTAAACTCCGCAGTGGCGGCGAGTGAGTATCATCGGGCACCTCGCACGGAGGGGAATCGCAGTCCTTGGGGATGGCAGAACGCACAGCGTCTGCACTTGATATGGAGTTGCGGCGCGGCAGTCGAGTCGGCACATGCAGGCTATCAGCGGCGTTAATCTCGCCTGATAGAGATTCCGTCTCCGCGCCCTCAGACTCATTAACGGCATCGCTGGTTGCGCTGCTTGGAAAGGCGCGTGAGCGGGGAGAACCATTTGTGAAGCCCTCCAGAACCGAAGTCGAGATACAGCGCTTGCGCACGGGAGAACCACCGCCTACCTCTGATTCGTTGGTCGAGAAAGACCGTTGCGAGTCACCATTGAAATCCCGGCCGGCGACCCCGAGGCGACTGAGAGATGACGGCGGAGACGATGGACTATCTCGGCCGGTACTGGCAATGCGGTTACCGTAAAGCTCACCACGCTTGCGCCCAACAGCACCGTCGCGCGTCTGAGGTGCACCGAGCCCAAAGGAACCGCGGGGTACGGGAACACCGCCCTTTCCCTCAAACCTAGCGATGCGCTCGCGCAGAGCTGAGCCTGAGCTGGTGGAAGAAACCCCCGTTGGTAGCACAAGGGATGCCTGGGCTGACGGAGAGGCGGAAAAGGAGGAGGACGACTGCGGGGACGCCGAGGCGGCGCGCTGCTGGAGGGCAGCGATGCGCTCCTTGAGATTGACGGGGGTGCCCGTCACGACCCGCTGCGTCCTTTCGCATGGACACGATAGATTAGCAAGGCGCATGACAGGGAAATTATGAGAAAATTAACAAACATGATGTACGACCGCAAATGAAGAGGAGAAAAGAACGAAGGAAAGCACAGGTCAGAGTCGGTGAGAGAGGCTGACGGTGCATGGTGACCAGGTAACGGCGGCTCGGCTCGTTCCTATAACGGTCATCGCTTCGCGGCCGTTCGCTAACTTCAGAAAAACACATTTAAAATAGTTAAATAGTACAAGCTTAATCTACAGCACAGGTCATCACAAAAAACTCAGATCTACTCCCGTTCCGTCGCCCGGTCGAGTTGTTGCCGCTTGCGAGCACCGCCGCTATAATAATAAAAACGGTGCTAAGTGAGATGATCGACCAATTTCGTTAGTGATATGCACTCACGCTGAAGTGTCCAGCCCCCGCTTTTTGCCACTCTTCGCCTCGTCAAGGAACTGATCAACACCGAACACGTCCGCAGTGTCCTTCTCAAACTGAACAGGCCCTTCCCGCACTTCCTGCTCGTTCGCACCCTCAAACCCGACTCGTGCCTGTCCAAGTCCAAACCGGTCGTTGCCAAGCGCTTTCCCGATCCCCTCTTCCGTCCCACCTCCAAACGACTCCTCGTTTCCTTCCTCCATATTTCCACGCGCTTTGTAAATCGCCGCCGCCGCGCTTGATCCGTGGAAAAGTGGTCGATCATAAAGGTTGTACGCATCTTCGTCCGCGAAGCCGGCGGGCATGCTCTCCTGATTGAACAACCGCGAATCTAGCATTGCCTCCTTCGACATGGTCGGCTTCGCTAGCCCGAGTGCGACCTTTTCGGAGATGTCTCGGTTTTGCTGTCGAGCGAGCATCTTAGCGCGCATCTCTGTTCCCATGTTGCTCATCCGCATCTCTCGCTCTCGCTCTCGTCGCTTTTGCGCCCGCATGTCGTCGCGCACGCGCCGTGCATCTTCGTCTTCCGCACTATCTGCCCCCTCACTTCGCGCCGCATCTTCTTCCTCAGCGTCGGATCCCGTTTCACTGTCGCTACCATAGGCAGCTAACCCGGACTTCATGGCGGTGGTCGTCACAGCAGCCGGTCTTGCAGGAATGCCAGAACGCTCCTCTCGGGCCCGTTGAGCCAGGGATCGTAGATGCTCCTCCTTTGCCTCCTTCTCTTTCTGCGCCAGCTTCTGTTGCATAAGCGCACGTTCCCGTACCTCCTCGCGAGCATGGCGGTCAGCAACAAATAGAGCCTCAGAAAATTTGGCAAAGTTATCATTAATGTGAACCTGCAAATAAAAAAGATACCTGTTAGTAGAGACACGAAACTATGTAAGCAAGCGGGCAACTGACATCTTGAAGACCGCGGCCGTCTGCGGCCAACCGCTTGTCTAACGGAATAGTGAAACCTTTGTTGTTCTTCCAATTGGAGATACACGGTGGAATCATCCACTCCTTCTGTTCTTGTGCGGTCGCCTTCCTCGGTGGACTGCGTAATACAGGTGGAGGAGGGCTAGGAGGGCCCCTCGGTATCTTTTTGTGCTTGAAACGCGGGGGTTCCAGAGGGTCCTCCACGACCTCCGTCATTTTGATGATTCGCTGCTTGAGCCCTTCACCGGCGCCTTGTTGTCCAGGGGTATAACGGATGAAACTTGTCTTCCCCTGAGCATCGGGCACATTTTTTGGCTGAGCGGCCTTGATTTTACCGGTAACGAGCTTCTCAAGAGCTAAACGTGTGCGCTCTGCGGTCGCCTGCACTTCCTCTTCCGATGGCCGTTCCATGCTGCGAGCGGCATCGTCGAGGTCCTTACGGTGTGCGAGTGGGACAAGGTCTTTGAACTGCGACTGGATGAACTTGCCCTCGCGCTGACCCTGATGCGCAATGGCATCATATCGTACGTTCCCCTCACTGTCAACCTGAAGAGCAAGTGTGTTCCCGGACGACGCCTTCTTCTTTCCCATCTCCAGCGGATACTGCGCAACATGGCATTCGGGATAAGCACCACCGTCACCTGTTTAGCCAGTCAAATCGGGAGTCATGATGTCTTACTTGACCATGCCTACCGAAATCCGCCTGAGACGTCGGTTTCCAGTTTCTCCGGTTTCTGTAGGCAGGAACGACCTGCCTTATCACTACAACAGTCGAGGACGGCACAAATCGCTGCTGGTCATCTTCGTCGTCTGAGACAGCAGGTGCATATATCGGCTTTGGTAAGAGTCTATGTAATAGCTTCAGCTCGGGTTTTCCTCTTAGCATAGATCATAGAACGTACGAAGCTAGAGCGGCCATTGTCGTCGTTCGTTACCTTGTGGTGGACGTTGGTGAGCAGACCGGAATCGTGAAAGTTGTCACGTAAGGCGTGGTCACGTGGCAGTGCTTAAGTAAGCGTACAATAACGCGACAACTTGAACCTCAACGACTCCGACGCACGCTATCTGGCCACATTCCCCGTCGCGTCTGACGCTTCCCATCCATACGACGACAACGCCTTTAAATGTCCCGGGCGCGCAAGAGCAGTGTTGATAATGCCCGCCGCCCGCTCAAGGCACACATCCCATATCGCGCGGACGACCTCACGCATGGCAAGAAGACGGGTGTAAACGTGCGCGAGGTCGATCGCCGCTCAGACGGCTTCGAGTCTTTCGGCGAGGTCCTCACACAAGCTGATGTTGTTACTCCGCCTCACATGCATGCTCGCCGGCGTACTCGCCGCTCCCCATCCCTGGTACCGGAGTACGACGAAGACGGCTCGATGTCCATGGAGCTCGACAATTGTATGTTCTCGCGTACCGGTCACATAATAATACTATAATCACGATAGCTGAAGCTGCTACGGCATGACTTGCAGCTCGTATGGACAGTCCGAACATGTACTTCAACAATGCGCCCCGATTGAGCGCCCCAACAAGCGCGAACCGTTCGACAGCCACTTCGCACGTCACCAACCGTTCTTCGTATGTCGATTACGATCGTGTGCCATCTCCTCGTGCCTCCTCTTCCTCGCAGGTCTTTCGATCGCATGTTAACGGCTCTGCTGCTGGCACCCCGGCCTCGCGCTTCAAGTCCAACCTCTCTCAACAGACGGTAATTCCCTCCAGCCCAGAGGACGATGACCAGAGCGATGATGATGGTAATGACTCGTTCGGAGACAACTTTGGAGGAAACGACAACTTTGATTACGACCGGCCCGCGCCCGAGGATTCGTCATCACCTACGCGGAGGACAAGTTTCACCGTGATGGATCAGGACGACGATGAACCCCCTCCCGAAGTTCCCCAAATATCATCGCCTCAACAGCTAGCGAAAAAAGGGAGACAAAAAACGTCGATGGCAGTAGAAGAAATAGAGGTGGAGGCAGAGATCGCACGGGGTCTTAATGATTCCGGGATGGGTAGCGATGTAGATCTTGAAGAAAGAGAAGAAGAGAACAGGTCTCGGAGTCAGAAGAAACGCGGGAGAGACGAGGAACCGCCGAAGGTCAAGAAAGCTCCTGCTAAGCGTAAAAAGGTGCAGGTTGAATTGCCACCTTCAGGTAACGCTTTCTCCTACCGACCAGCATTCCGTCATTAATATTGCCTATCCTTTCTTTAGAAGAACACAACAGCCCTGGCGGCGTGCGGCGCGGGAAGCGGACGCGATACAAGCCCCTAGAATGGTGGCGCTGTGAGAAAGTTGTCTACGGACGACGCGACTCTGGTGTGTCTATGGTCCCCGTGATTAAGGACATCATTCGTCTCCCGAAGGAAATCCCGGAGCCCCTTGCTCATTCTGGACGACGAAGTTCCAAGCCACGTAGCAGAAGCAAACCACACGGGGAAGCTGAAGAGAACGAAGATGAGGGGGAAACGATAGCATTTAACCCGGAGGAAGGATGGGATGATCGGACGGATCCGCACGGCGTTGTCCTGGACTATCAAACTGGCCAGGAAGTGCAAAGGAGTACGTACAGCCACCGCTTCAATGCGATCATTATTCGGATGGTGACCTTGTCTTTACGACAGGATTGGCGTTCACTGCGAAGATGGTGATTCCGAAAACGGCAACGAACAACGATTTTGCATATCAAAAGATTTTTGGGGATGGAGAATTTATTGCTGCCGGGCAGCTGATACTCCCCGTTGGCGGCAAGAAACCAAGTAAAGGGACGAAAGATAATACCTATGTGAGCCCCGGGCGAAAGTGAAGCAAGGATTCGACCTGACATTTTGCTACAGGTCTTCTATCTCATTGAAGGGGCTGTTCAGCTCAAGATCCATCGCTCGAGTTTTGTGCTTGCATCGGGCGGCATGTTCCTCATCCCACGCGGGAATACATACTACCTTGAGAACATCTCAGAGCGACCCGCAAAACTCTTCTTCGCGCAAGCACGCAAGGTCAATGCGGAGGATGAGCCTCCACAAGAGGTAGTCAAGGCGCTGCCTCCCAAGTCTGGTATTGTGCGTACTAAGTCTGCAGATCCAACGGGTGCACGGCGCCCTTCGGGCGCGTCAGGTGGGTATTCGTCAACTGGTGCAAAATCTGGAAGTATTGCCCGATCGTCGAGCGCCGCAGCAACTTCCCCCGACAAGGTTAATGGGCGGAAACCGTCAGCGAAAAGGGCAGTATCGAAATGACTGGACTGCCTTTCTACCTTTTGTTGCTTGCTGGTTATACACGATTATCCGCTGTAGCCTGTCTTTATTCTACCATGTATAAGCTATGCGATAATTTCCTATGTAACTATATATTATGACTCTCCAGTGGAACGGTGGCACTATACCCTGGCTCATTGATAACATTACGTCGAATGGTCAAAGAATTTCAGTCTACAGTTGCTCGTCTTGACTCTTGTGGCTTAGTAGGTGCTGCCGAATTGAATATTACATTACATTTCTGTGACGGACAACTTAAAAGTCAACTCGTCACATTGTCGAACTCGTCTTGCTCAAGTACCTTGAGGGTTGAACGATGTAATCTAGTCCCCGAGAGCGTGCAGAGATATTATGTCGACCGTTACGCCAACTCTTATTCCTCGTCCTCCCGCCACTCCGCTGTTTCTGCCGGCTGTCCCGACCCCGCACCCGACTCCTTTGCCCCCGCGTCTTGCACCTGGAAAAGGGCTTAACGCACGTCGAAATCTGCGTGCCGAGCTCGAGGAGTTGAGCGATGAAGAACAGAAAGTAGAAACTCAAGTAAGTGCCCTGTTTGCTTCTTCAAGACGACACAGCGTAGTGACATTTGCTCGGCGCGCCTCTGCTTGCAGTGGAAAGACGCTGTCCAAACACGCGGATTCAACCACCTGCGCGTTATTGGAAGGCTGCTCACGCGTCAGGAGGAGAAGAACGATGTATGCCTTCTCTCAAACCAGTACTCTCCTCAGTACTCATAACCTGCCTCGAAACATAGCAAGCCGACTCTGACTCTGAAGAATCAGGCTCTATGCACTCTGGGATCAAATGTCGGCGGCAAACGAAGGCGAGAACGCTTCTGAGCAGGAACAGGAGGTCGAGATGGAACAAGACCCTGACCAGGAGCAGGATCTGGACGCGAGCATGGATGATCTTGATGATGTCGATGGACGTAATGGAACGTTTGAAGAATCGGAGGGGGACGTGGACTTAGACGGGGAGGACGAAAGCGAGCAGTAAGATTAAGCGTCCGTCTTTGACCTGCGTTGTTGAAACTGCCATTGTTATGCTACTTGTAAGTACAGTAGATTAAATTATATCCTTTTGCTTTTGAGTCTACATTAACGTAACAGGAACTGATTCCTCTGGGTTTCCAGGCTAGTCGTCTAGAATGAATGTCCACACTCTTGATGCATCTTTGTAGTCGTGGTGTACGACGCTAACGAGCCATCGCTCGCTTCGCACTGACTCCAGGAACGCTCTCTCTTTTGACTCCGGCGGATAGAACAGTGACCATTGCCTCCATATTGAAAAAGCTTCATCCTTTAAGTATCTCCAAGTCAGAAACAGAAAAGCTTAAAACGAGATCGAATTAGCTCGCCTTCCAAGAGAGAAAAGAGTCTTTCTCTATGATTGTGGATTGTGCAATTTCCTGGCCAGGGAAGACACCCCAAGTCACTGCATTTCTCCCTCCTTCCGGGACATTTGTACGCAGCTCGCCCTTCGGATGTACACCGGTCAAAATCCGAGAAATTTCCATCCGCAGTAAACGACTTACTTGTTCATTGGCAGCAAAAAAATCAACCCATCCTCCACCCTTACAACGGATCTTGTCCTCCAGTCTGTCCACATCCTCCTTCGTCGCGAAGAATTCAACGAACCCCTTCTGGAACACATATCCGCTTGCGGGCCCCCAGCCGAATACCTCGTCCGTCGAATCTACTCCGTCAACTGCAGGTTGCGAGAACACCGTCCACCATCCACGACGCGTCAAGCGCTCGAGGTGAGAAAGGATGAGCAACGATTCAGGAGAGAGTGGAGACGGCGAAAAGGGCGTAGATATGATTTTTGCGTGCAGATGCGAAAGGAAGAGCTCCGTCAAATCCTCAACGGACTTGGGACTGCCCCAGAGCGATATCGCTTCAGTTCGCTTTTTCCCTATTCAGCTGCATCTCTCAATTGGCGATGACCTATACTATTCAACTGACCGAAATTCCAAGACCATTCCCGAGGCCAGCGTTCCATGGATCTGACTGAGTTCCGAATGCGGGACTCTTGAAGTCACCGAAGCGGCCGTTCGGGAATTCATCCCATGTCGATGCGTTGTTGATCTCACCTTTCCCTGGTTCTTGTATCTCCGGGAGCGGTCTTGTCGTCAGTTTATCCGTGGCGGTCTGGCTTGCATCCGCAGGATTTATGGTAAAATTGCTCGGAGCAGACTGTTGTGCATTCACGTCGACTGAATCCTGTATTCCGATATTTAGTGACCGGCGAAAAGAAAAATAAAGAAAGCGGACTATTATCAATTTATTGCCCGTCCCTGTAGAACCTCCAACCCATTGTAGGATCTCAAGTACTCTTCGAACACTCCGCTCTAAATTCAGAGTGCAGAAATGGACCCCTTTGACGTCTCCATCGTCGATGAGGCGTTTGATCATATCTGCTGCGAGTGTCACACCAAAATCCTTTATTTTTTGATCATCGTGCTGAAAATATAGATGAGCGTGCAGCAGACGTCACCCGAAGGGAAGCACCCACACGTAAAGGTTCAATCTGTAATTGTAGTTCTGGCGGGACTTTTGTGCCGCATAATTTGGTCAGTCGTTGGAAGGACGCGTAGCTTTGCAAAGGCATAATGCCAGGGATCACAGGCACGTTGATTCCTGTTAAAATAAATAAGTTAGAGAATGATAAACTTCCATACACTCCCCGCTCACCTTTAGCTCGCACTTTCTTCAACCAGACCAGGAAGCCATTGACATCATAGAAAAGTTGGGTAATAATAAATTCGGCTCCAGCGTCCACCTTAGCCTTGAGATAATCAAGCTCCGCATCCTCATCGACATCGGAATCTGCATGTCCATCCGGGTACGCTGGTCAAGCCAAGGGTGATCAATAGCCTTAAGCCGACCGGCTCAAGAAATCATGTTTACCTGCTACACAGACACAGAAACTCGAGAACTCCGGAGAGGATTTAATGTATTTAATCAAGTCAATCGCGTGCGTAAACCGTGGGTCTGTAGGTATCCAGTATTCTTCTCCTCTTGGGGGGTCTGGCCGGATAGATCAGCTGGTGGAAAAGGCTCATTAAAGCTACTCAATACCTCCTCTGAGTGCCAAAATATTATCGATCCCCCGTTCCTTGGCTTTCTAAGTAAGGGGTCAGGCCTCACATAAGTTCAAACATATTCGTTAGTACTCACCCTCAAGGTGTCATCGACCAGACCCTGCTCCATGTTCGTGCAGGTCAAATGTAAGAGCGTGTCGGCGCCATATTCCGTTTGCGTGATCTCAGCGAGATCGAGGCTCCTATCCCTTGTCGAACCGCCCGCACCCCAGGTTACGCTAACCGCGATCGGCCCCAGCGAAGAAAGGCGCGAAATACGCGTAACAAGATTGGCGAAACCCTGAGTGTTAAAAGACAGACGTTGAGTTACAACTGTGATGAGGAAGAGGTGAGTACGTCTATGCACCTCATCTGTCCGCGGAGGGAAGAACTCGAGTGTGAAGAACGGGCTGGAAAAGCCTTGCGCCTTGAATTTGTCCGTAAGCTTCATGTCGCGGTCCAAGTTTTAGAAAGAGGGTATGATCTAGGGAAGCCCGGATGTATGCGCCGCGTCTGACCTTGAGGACAAATCAATATAACCACGCCTTCAACACTTACCACGACAATCCGCCATGTCCGAACCGTCCGTCCCTCTGCGGACTTTGTTCTCCCGTGCCCTGAAATCGGCGTCGAAAGCGTTCTCTCTACCGACCATTGAGGACGAGACTCAGGTCGGCCCTTCTGGCTGAACTTCGCCGTGCTCGATAATCATGGTCGTCGCTCTCAGGAACTCGTGGATTCGGCACTCGTGGACCTCAATATACTTTCTTCGCGCATACAGGCGCTGCATTTATTTAGCACCAATGAATCCATCGAAGAGGTGTCGACCAAGGACATGATTTACATGACTGGGTCGTCCGTCCTAGCCGAGGTAGAACTAAATGCAAGGTCGACTGAGCGCCAGGACCGGTTAGCACGTTTGAGGAGAGCCCAGGTATGGAACCGGGGTCTGAGTTAAATCGCTTGTGTACTGACAGGAATTAGTCACATCTAGGCGTCTTCGCGTCGCTGCTCACTGGCTACAAGGTCATTCCGGATGACGAGAGGAGACTCTACTCTCAAAAGAGTTCTGGCATCACGGACCCCGCAAAACGAAGGGAAGTAAAAATTACACAGTTCAGAAAGGAGAAAGAAATCAAAAACAGAATTCTTGTGAGTTTTTTTTCGGACTTTTACCAGCGTACATTCCATCTGATGTATCTGAAGGCATTGCGAGTGAAATGCGGGCATGCTGAGTTGGACATGTCAAATATGTACGACGTCGTAGACTCGCTCCTTTCCGTCTCAAGTGCAGATGAGGACGATAACGATGATGTAACTCGTGAAACCACCTTATTACTGCTTCGGCTCCAATGGGCACAGGCGTCCGCGCATCTGGAAAGCATCGACCAAGAGCTTGAGCTCATTGCGAACGCACCATCCGAAGAACCACGTATCAGCCAATCGCGACAGGATGCAGTAGACGACACCTGGAGACTCGATGCTCCCCCGAGTTCTTTAAGAAATCAGCAGGGCCCCCTACTGGACGTTAGCGGAAGGGTGAGTCGAGTCTCATCCTTCCACTGGATTAATCTCATCTATGATTTCTACATAGCCGATTCGACCATTCACTATACTTCCTGCGGGTGCAGGCGAACGTGCGCAGAAGCAAGCCGAAGTCTTTGGGCCTGACCATCGTTTGCCCACAATGAGCATCGATGAATACCTCGACGAAGAACGTCGCAGGGGCAATATCATAAGCGGAGGAGGGTATGTACTCTTGCACTCACTCCGTTGCCGCGAGGCTTACCCTATTGTAGGGCTGAATCTGCTAGTGCTCCTACGAGGAAGGAGCAACTTGCACTTGACGCAGAGATGGACGGGACACGTGGCGGGGATGAGAAAAATGAAGAAAGGAGACTCGAAGAAGAGCGTTGGGCTCGGTACACGGACACGCATCCGCGCGGTGCAGGAAACACAATGAACAATGGCTAAGTTTTGTAAAATTTGACAATGTAGCGCGAACGCAAAATGTAGATAAGAAGGTATCCGATACATACAGCGGTAACAAGAATGTATATAAACATAGGAAAAAGTGTAATATTCCGAAGGTAATGCAACTCAGCATTGACAACTCGAGGCTTCCGGAATTTCGTTTTCGCTCGGCTTGGTAACATCGACTTCTGATTAAGGTGCAAAGCTCGTCAGACAAGTAAAACCGGGACATTCAGTCATTCGTGTCCTTACTGCTGTTCTGTGCCTCCGCTGACTGGCCTTCCTTCTCCATCCCTGGTAACGACAAGGCGATCCTTTTAAACAAACTCTTCACATTGTGACCTGCTTTCGCTGAGGTCTCCATGAACAGAATGCCAAGATGTTCCGCCTTTTGCGTCGCCTCCTCAAGTGTGACTTGTCTAGATGTTTTTCGATGATGACTAAATAATCCCATTCGAGTGGCTTAAGAGAAATACATACCGCTTGTCCGAAAGATCAGCCTTGTTCCCTACCAGGACGATGATAACGTCGTTCCCTCGTTCCGACCGTACCTCCTCTATCCACTTGGAGGTCGACACGAACGATTGGCGGTCTGAACAGTGAAGAGGACGTTATTACAAATATGCAAACGAGCGTGCAATGCGATGACATACTTGTTATATCAAATACCACGATAGCGACGGACGAATCGCGAATGTATGAGGGAATGAGGGACCTGAAGCGTTCCTGGCAGCTCGCTTGGGTTAGTTATACAACAAGGGGCCACTCGTAACTCACCTGGCCTGCCGTATCCCACAGTTGTAAGCGTACCGTCCTATCATCAAGGTACATTGTCTTGCTGAGAAAGTCGATCCCTATCGTTGCCTGGTAAGTGTTGTCGAAAGTGTCGTACATAAACCTGTACATGTGCGGGCGCGGTAAGAACTCCAGCTAGCCAATTGCCGTAGTACTGGCTCGATAGCACGTACCGAGTAATAAGACTCGTCTTTCCAACGGACTGATCGCCCAAAAGCACGATCTTCGTACGCTTTAGCGGGGAGGACGAGAAGTCCGACGTTGCAGGAGTCTGCGGAGATGCCATGTTTGAATTTGCGTGCGTTGCTCAGCAGGTTACAGTGGACCCTTATTGAGATCCTCAAGGTGCTTCGGTCAGATGGAGATTATTACAGAAACTGTACAATCCAGAGCGGCGCAATAGCGAGAAACGCGAGGCACTTATATGAAGGGAACTCGACGTGTCATTACCGGCGTCGTGGCGAACAGTCATGGCCGCGCGCCTAATTCGGGAACTCCATTTAGGCTTCAATTCCGATAGCTCTATTTTTTTGATTTTTTAAAACTGATCCCGTGTTTGCACGGCCAGCACGGTATCAAGAAATGAGGTTATACAAGACTTTTATTCAACAGTTGAGCACAAACTACAGAAAAGCTACGGAACAACGGACTGTTATACGCATTACATACCATACATTTATTTAATGAAAAATCAGTAGTCGGAATCATCGGTGGAATAGTCATCAGTGGGAGGCCGGAAATTGCCTGTAAACACCTGAGACCTCAAGGAATCTGTGACTCGGGGCTCGATGTCGTTCGGGTCGACTTCTTCGTCCGAGTTAGTCCCAGCTTGTGCGGACCTGCCGTGAGTAAGACAGGTATTATTTTCGTCCCCTTTCCCGGGGATTGAATAGTTAGAAACCAAACGTTGTAACCATCGTTCTTCATGCTGTTCGTCTATGGCACTTCCCGACGCCATTTTTTGCCATGAGCTGATGAGAAGACTGCAAATGATTAAAGTAAGTAAATACTGTGTCTTACAATCACCAGAGTAAAGCAAAGGCGGACCAAAAGACGCACCGGCACACGTTCCCAGAGCATGACATTGTTTGGTCAACCGGAATTCCCAGACGGGACGCCAAGTCAGGCAAGGACTTCAATTCTTTCGGATTGAGTCTGCTAAGGGCTAAAAACAGAGCATGCACGTCGATGATGTATACCTCTGCCGACCGCCGAATTTCTCCGTCTTCATCGTCCGATGAAGGTGACTCCTCTTTAGGGTCACTTCGGTGCGGAGGCGGAGAACGAGGTCGCTGAAGATATGGCTCTGGATAGCGCAAAGGAGAACGGGACCTCCGACGGGGGCTGCCGAAAGAATCGCGAGAAGCCTCTCCCAAGCTGTATGATCGGGGATGTCGGTCATCTGAGTTACTCACGCGCTGATGTCGGCGAGGGTCATGCATCCTAGGCTGTCCAGGTCGGACTATATCTCCCTTAGTAAGAAGGGAGTGAATGTCAACTTTGTAGCTGCTGACATCTACGCCCAGCATCTTGAGAGCATTGCGAGTCTGCTTTTCATCGTAAACGAGCAGAAAAGCGCGCTCGGAATTGATCGCTGCCAAAAACTCGTTAAGCCGCTTTCCAAGTGCGTCCTTTGACACCATCTCTGATGAACCGTATTTAAAAGGCTGAAATACAAGCTGTTATCTCCTGTTCGTGCCCGTAGAACACATGTATGTTATACCGCAATATCCTTGCCGTCGTTTCTGAGCTCTTTGTGCTCTTCGATTTTAATATGCACTGAGTGAGATACTTGCCCTTCGTAATTGCTTTCACGAAATGCCATGCATGGAACACTTGTGAGCCCTAGGTCTAAGATCTTAGGGTTCGTCCTGCGTTGTTCGATAGAGTCGGCGTTCCATGTTTGGAATGTGAGTGCTACGAGTGACGTCGACGCGAGCCAGTACATTTCGGGAAGAGCAAACTTGTCAAAGTCTATTGTACCCTGAATAGCTTTGTAGAGGACTCTGATCATGCAGTTTAATATATAGCCGATGCGATTAAATGCCGCCATTACCTCTGACGTTCGAAGCTTGGACGAGCGGAAGTGTCTTGGTCAAATATCTTGTTGGCTTGTGAAGTGTCTTTATCCTGCCGCGACTTTCCGGGCTTCGATTTTTGCGCATATGTCTTAGCTTTGGCATACAGTTCTTCAGAAGAGCGGAAAGTAATGGGAGACAGGGACGCGTAGATTGCGGCGGGTCGCGGATAACCTAGCCTTCTAGAGTTTACCTGTGTACCAGCGTTCCTGATAATCTGATCCATTTGTTCTTCCGTAACAAGCAGGTATGAGCAACCCGTGTTCAACATACCGAGGACCTGGAGAATGACATGCAATTCAGGGGAGTGTAGTGTGAAACCAAAGTTTTCCCGGAAGTACCATTTCGACTTCCTTTCCCTTAGCTTCCGACCTGGACAGTGCCGAGTAAACGATCTCACAGAGGCGCTGTATATTGAATCTAAACCTGCAGCTGATGATGACCATTAAAACATTTCTATGAAAGGCAGAAAGCCTACAATCCATGCGTGTGTGCTCCGAAGCCGACAATCTGATAGTATGACATTATCTCAATAAGAATCAGAGGCAAGACTAGGCCAGGGCCGCCAGGCTGTTCAAGCAGTAAGTTGCAGTTGGCTTGAGCTTGATTGCAGCGATGATTAGATTAAAGCTTTCAGCTACCAATGTGTTGCGGGTAACGAGGAGACTCAGTTGACAAAATGACCGACCGGTCGAATCGATACAAGAGGAATCCTTTTGGCAGTGAAGTTGTTCTTTAGTGTCCAAGTCACGGTAGCAAGTTCCCCAAGTACGACTCCCGAGCTGCGCTTATTTGAAGGCGTGCCAGTCACGGACGCGTTATGTCACACGCTGCTTATCCCGGCTCCGTCCCACGAGTCTGGTACATTTCCACCCGCGACAAGAATGAGCAAACGCGACTCGGACTTGTTACAGGGCAATGAACCGCAATCAAAGAAGCTGCGGCTCGCAAACTGTATCTTCGATGATCTTTCTAAAGAGGTTCGGTGGAACGACATAGAGCGTACTCTGACGGTGGCCGACGCCCGGGCCAGCAGTGTGGCGACCGCGGAGCCAGGATGGATCGAGGGACGCGTCCGCATGACATTCAAGAGGGAAGGCAAGACCGAAGCTCAACTTTACTCTTCCGAGGGGCTTCAACTCAGGATTCTTATCTGCTGTTCCTGTTTCGCTGACTTCAAATTTGCTGTCGGGCAACACGTCAGGCTCTCCTTGAAAGGAGCATGTGTCAGGAAAATGAAAGGAGGCTCTTCTGCGCCAAATTTCATGCAATTCTTTCTGAATTTCGATGAAGGCGCTTCCGTTCAGTTTATCAGCGGTAGGAAAACAATGCGAGACGGAGAGGTCCTCGACGCGTGGCGGAGTGCGTGCTTCCCAGGCTTTAGATACGTTCTTTCTGTCTACCCTAACAATTATTGCAGTACATGACCAGGAATCAAATAACGATGAACCAATGGAGACCCCTCTGGATCACCACAAAGACTGGTACTCGACCCCTGCGGCTCCGCTGCCAGACTTCAGCCTTGATGAAGCGCCCGCAGATCTCGAGAGGAAAGGCAGCGAGCCACCCCTGTCCCTCAGAGAAGCCTCATCTTCTCTGTCCCCCTCTTATCCCTCAACTCCCGGGAATGATAACACTGTCTCCCCGGAGCCGTCTATTGCCGTTAATGGTGAGGACATAAGTGGTGAGGGCGTTCATAGAGCCGCGAAGTCCGGTAGATACCATCGCACAGATGCACCGGATGCGGCGAAACCACATGTAGTCGAGTCCAAACAAGAGCTCTCAGGTCAACGGAAGAAGAAAAACAAAAAGAGGGATACTCGGCATGCTCGCTCTCGAACTTTAGCACTAGAGAAGGAGGCGTCTTCTTCCCTGAATGCCGTCGTCGAGGTTGCACGTTCGTTGGACCTATCCAAACCAGAAAGGGAACCTCACAACGAGCATGAAATTGTAACAAGTGCTTCGCCACCACCTTCACCCCCGAGGCGGAACCCCTCTTTGGACCTTGTAGCAGGCGTATCCTCTGAAGTAACATCTGTTAAAAATCTTGCTGTAACTTTCTAACAGTGAGTCTAGGGTGGCGCTTATCCAGCATTGGCTGATATAGTACGAAATCAATCTACTCAAGTTATTGGCGTAGTCGTCGCGACAGAGGAGCCGACGGTAACCAGCAAAGGCGGTACGCACTGCTCCCTATAAGGTCAAATCCATCTTATCAACCGGCGTATGTATAGATCATAAAGTAACCATGACGCTAGTCGATCCCTCCAAGTTTCAGTACGGTGCGGGTTTTAAGGTGACGTGTTTCACCCCGCCCGGGTTCGCACAACTTCTGCCGTCGCCCCCCATCGGGCATGTTGTGCTACTGAAGAACGTAAAAGCCGCATACTGGGCGGGCAATGTGAATGGAACGGTCTATGCTGAAAAAATCAAATGGATCGCCTACAATCCATCTACCGGCAAAATGTACTTTTCTCCGGGTGCGGAGTCTCTGAGCGCACCGTTGGGACCTGCCTTCAACCCATTCTACAAAGCCAAGGAGCAGGAGATCGGTTACTTTGTTCAGCTCGGAGAGTGGTGGCGTGCAGTAAAAGAGGAAGAAGAGTGTGGTGTTTTGGAGATTCAAGATTACAGCAGAAATCGAAAAGAGCACCGCCTCTTCGGAGATTGTGATGCCAATGTCTTTTTTAATGCCACGGTAGAGGTACGATGCCGACGCAGGTTCATGTTTCTTTGAGTTTGCCGCTGATTATGTTCGTCCGGGTTTCAATTCAGGTGGTCAAGCATCATGATAGAGGCGAGCATGACCAATCGATGCTCCTACTTTCAGACTATACACCACATCGTCTTCTCAGCACTAGTGGACCATACGGTCAGTGGGCAATCAGTGCGCTAACGTCCAAGGTTACGGAAGAAGTTCTTGGACAAATGACGGTTGGGTCGTTTTGGAGAATGAAAAATATCCGCCTCAAAATCGGACGAGTAGGTAATCTTGAGATCGACCTTTTTGCAGCGGAGTGCAGAGAACTCGATGACGAAGATCGTACCAATGATCTACACTTGCAAGCTCTTTTAAAGTGCATAACGTTCTACTTTCACTCGTTGGCCTCGTTGACCGAAATTTATTTGCAAGGCGCAAAGAAAGATACTTGCAGGAAAATCCTCCTGAAGCCGGGGGAGGGCAGCGCCCGTTCGACGGTGCGCCGTCCGCCATTTCTGATATTGTAGGAAATGGCCACTACAACATTATAGCAGAGGTAGGCCAAGGAACACTCCGAGATCGAGAAAATGAAAAATACTTATTTTCTTTTCTTTTCCTTCACAACAGCTGTTGCTTCGCTACAATGCACTGGATGAAGTTTCAGACCTATATGTAACCGATTATACAGATAACTCGCTGCTTGCAACCTACAAGCCAAACGCGCTTGAGCGAGCGCTTGACGGTCGTCCGATTTCCGTTCTAAAAATTGGCGCTTGGGGAGAGCGCGACATTGTGCGGGATATGGAAGTGGGATGCATCTACCAATTCTTGGACGTCAGAATTTCGTTAGACAGGGACGGCGGTCTCAAAGGGAACCTGAAGTACCCAAACCAGCGCATTACCAAGATTAACGCCAAGAAGACCGAGGATCCTGCCGTAATAGCTCTGTTTAAGTAGGTTTTCCCAGTCTCTTAAACTTGGTGAGAACAACTGACTCCTGATTCCGGTTGAATAGGAGGAAGGGCAAATTGACATATCGGATGTCCAAATCCTCTGAGGACCCACTAGCAAAAACACCCAAGAGCAACCACGAGCCTGATATCGGTGTCGCAGTTAGATCTCGACACACTGATCAACCGAAAAGCACTATAGAAGAAATTAGAGGGACATCGAAATGTCCGAATAAGTATAGGCTGGTTGCACGAGTTGTCGACTTCTTCCCGATGGATATAAGCGATTTTACGGTACGGAGGTGTCGAAAATGTAAGAAAATGTACGTAATCTGGCACTTTGGAATACGACATCACGTCTCATCATTTGATTTCAAGGATTCCCGACAACAGAAATGCCTGTACACTATGCGACGACATGTCAGGAGAGCTTGTCGAATGGGTTTTCCGGTTCTTCTTCATTCTCGAGGACGCGAGCAAAGAGAAGATTTTAGTAGACATATGCAGTGAGGCGGTACGTTACTTTCCTTATGGCGTGATCCCCCGAGACGCTGAGAACATTCGCGAATTGATAGAAAGTCTTTCTAACGGGTCTGGAGCCGTGTGACCTGCACAGCGACCGTAATGCGCTAATGGCACTGAAGAGACAACTGCGGGGTTGTCTGGGTAATCTTGTGGAAGTGCATGAGGGTCTTAAAAGGCAAGAACTCGTCGAAGCTCAGTATGGCCCATTCCTGGACCTTGCAATAAAGAGCTGGGAGGTGGACGATGCGGACCGAAAGAGGGTCGTGTATTCATTGACAGGATGCGAGGCTGTCATACCTATGCGGTGATCCATTCCACTCTCTTTTTTATTTTCTCCAGTGTGCTGCTTTCCAGATCTGTAGCGACTAATAACTTACATGTACCAGTATGCTCAGTATTCTAGTATTCAATCAATTATGTGCATAAAGTAATATCGGAGACTGTATTCGTTTTAAGCAGACGCGGATCAGAGATCGACGTTCGTCCCACGACAGGGTACTTGCGCACAAGCTCGTAGCGTCATGAACCGTGACGACGATGAGGCCTGCCCTTTCCCTTGCTCTGGTAGCCTTTCTTTTTACTCTCGTTGTCGACGCTAGGGGTTCAAAAGCAGGCTTATCTGCAACCAGACAGTATGGCACCCATGACTACTACGTACTCGAGCATAATCCGGTAGCGGGTGTACCCCTTCGCGACGTCCTCAAAGTACTGGAACTTGAATTCGTCGGAGAGGCCGGTCAATTAAAGGATCATTGGCTCCTACGTAGGTCGAAGAGCTTGACCTCACATAGGCAGCATCGTGGTGCGGATCGTCTGGACAATTTTATACACAAACGGGTGGCAACCAAGCAAGACGAGGAGCTTAGGCGAATCTCAGAGTCGGTCAGGCATATTGCCCCACAGACCCTACGAACACGCATAAAGCGTGGTGGACATGAAGCCAGGGCGCCTCAACCCATTGACTGGCTTGGAATGAAGTCCAGTGATGTTGCTGAGCGTGAAGGCATTGCTGACCCAGCGTTTGGTGATCAATGGCACCTCGTCAATGACGAGTTCCCGGAGCACATGATGAATGCAGCACCAGTGTGGGATATGGGGATTACGGGGGAAGGTGTGATATCCGCTATGGTCGACGATGGTCTGGACTTCGAGAGCGACGATCTCGCGGCCAACTTCGTTAGTTGTCCCACTGATTCTCTCTTGTGACAATGACTCAACCACCGGAACAGGATGCTGTAAACTCGTATGATTTCAATTTACACGTCGACCTGCCGAAACCTGTCCTTTTCGATGACCACCATGGCACACGTTGTGCGGGGCAGATCGCCGCGGTGAAGAACGATGTGTGTGGCATCGGCATAGCATACGAGTCTAAGGTTGCAGGCGTGCGCATCGTAAGTATCATATCTCCCTCGTGGATATCTTTTGTCAAATATAGTTAACTTTTCTAGTTGTCTGGCCCCATTTCGGATGCCGATGAAGCTGCCGCACTCAATTACGGCTTCCAGAACACATCTATATACAGCTGTAGCTGGGGGCCTGCGGATGATGGGCGCTCAATGGAAGGCCCAAGCTACTTAATCCAGAAGGCTGTGGTCAATGGAGTTCAGAACGGGCGCGGGGGGAAGGGCTCGGTTTTCGTGTTTGCTAGCGGAAACGGGGCCGCGCAAGGCGACCAGTGCAATTTCGATGGCTACACAAACTCGATCTATTCGGTCACAGTCGCGGCTGTTGACTATAAAGGCCTCCACCCATATTATTCAGAGGCCTGTGCGGCGGTGAGTGGGATATCTTAAATTTAAGACAGTGAGGGAGACCTATTGCTTATGCAGCCTTCTAGAACATGGTCGTCGCGTATAGTTCAGGTAGTGGTAAACACATCGTGAGTTGTATTCACAGTGCATACTTACCACTACTCCGCTAAGTTATGCGTAGGTGACAACAGATGTAGGGAAGGACAAATGCTCGCATTCACATGGCGGGACGTCTGCTGCTGCGCCTAACGCAGTCGGCGTTTTCGCCTTGGCATTGTCAACAAGGTTTGTCTTCAACGAAATGGTCCCAAACGCAGCTAATCCTGTGCTAGACCTGACCTCACTTGGCGAGATATCCAGCATATCTGTGTACGAACTGCCAAAACAATCAATCCTGAAGATCCTGATTGGGAGGAGACCGCCGCTGGACGGCGCTTCAGCTATAAATATGGGTATGGCAGCCTTGACGCTTTTGCATATGTGCAAGCAGCAAAAACATGGGAGCTTGTGAAACCCCAGGCATGGCTGCACGCAAGTCCTGTCCAATTGAAAAATGGGACTATGTCTCTTGAAAGGGAAATGGAGGGTGGTGAGCCCATTGTTCCCGGCGGAGTGGTAAGCACGACTACTATCTCGGCGCAGATGCTACAGGACACGAACTTCGAGACGCTCGAGCACATTACGGTGCGAGTATGGATAAAGGTGAGGGAATATCTTTCTGTTTATGTAAAAGAAGGCAAACCAACGACGTACAGCACTCACGAAGGGGAGACGTCGAGGTCGAGCTCGTCAGTCCAAATGGCGTCAAAAGCATCCTTGCAGGAAGACGGAAGTATGACTCCGACAAAGATGGTTACCCGGGATGGACCTTTATGACCGTCAAACATTGGTAAGTCCGAGCATACATGCGCCGAAACTCGTTTTTTCAACATGTGCCGCAACAGGGAAGAGGATCCAGTCGGCGAATGGACAATTCGCGTCTCTGATCAAAATACAGAGGACCACAATGGCAGCTTCTTGGGATGGGCCATGACGCTCTGGGGCTCTGTCGCAGACGCAAGCAAAGCCAAGACCTTCGTTCTTTCCGATCCCGACGTGCCTTTCCCGCCACCAGCAAATTCTGATGATACTGATCCTACATCCCCGACGGTGACGACCAGTAAAACGCATCCCAAACCCACCGAACATCTCCCTGGTGATCACGGCACTGCTGAAGGAGAGGCAGATACGCCGGCGTTTTCAAGCGCACAGAATGATGACGTGGAGGCAACAGCGAGCGCGCTTCTCCCTACAGCATCTGCAATTGAAACAATGGAACCAACGCCTGATGAGGGTTGGTTCCCAGGCATGTACAACCTTGTAACGAACTCGAAGTGGGTATTCGGTGCAATCGGTGCGGTCGCACTTTTCGGCATTGCGGGAGGCGCTTTCTTTCTCTGGCGTAGGCACAGCGCACGACGTGCGCAGTATAATAGCCTCGCGGGCGATGACCTGGTTATGGGCTCCGTCGGCCGCAGTAGAGGAGGAGCCGCAGGTACGAAAGAACTATACGACGCATTTGGCGAGGTCTCAGATGATGAGTATGCGGATGAAGAGACCGGTCTCCGGCAGCCACTGACGGAAGGGACTGCAGGGTTTCATTCAGGATTTTTAGACGATGATGAGCCGGCTTCAGGAAGTGCTTCTCAACCTGTATACAGAGATGAGCCCTTGGAATCAGTAAGACGACGGGAGGGGGGCATCGGAGAAGGATCAAATAGCCCATCCAGTGCTGACGGGAGCTGGGAGCACGCAGATCCGTCATAACATGACACTGTATATATAACTATTTACAATGGATGTCCGCGCCCAGAAAGGAGGTTACAGGGTTTAATAATGTAGTACAAACAAGAGACAGAAAAACAACATAGTAAATACGACGAGCGGAAATTATTCAATATATAAGCCTTTGAAGGAACCCGCACTATCATTTGTTGATAAAGCGCAACTTCGTATTGTTCGCGATTCTAGTCCAGACGTCGATCCCCTCGTACTATATTATCGGTGTTAGAATTGCAGAAACAACTATTCAGAAAGTGTAAACGAACCTCATGAATTGTATCCATTAACTGTGCCTCTGTAAATCCTGATGCGAGCACCCTTGCGCGCACATCAACCATTGATAGCTCATCCTCGTCTTCATCCTCATCGTCGATATCCATATCTCTTTCCCCAGACGGCCCTTTGCCAAGACGTTTCCGCCCACGGTGCTTTCGTCCGACATTTTGGTTCGACGTCGCCATATCCTTGATAATCCTATAGATCTTGCTCATGTTCGTTTGGTCAGGCTCACGCTCGGAGTCGTCGTCGTCCTTGAGACTCTCGTTACTGACTTCCATGAGACGCAGCGCCTCGTCCACGTCTGCGTGTTCAACAGTATCTGAAAACCTTAAGCGTGCGAGCGCTTGTGACAGCCGGAGGACGCCGAGAAGAGTACGGGCTGAGGTGTACGTATACGCCTTATTTTCGTCTTCCTTCTCCTTTGAATGCTTGCGAAGGCGGACGTATGAATCGACGACGTAGCTTGAAACTTGCGGGGGGACTGTTGGACGCCTCTGACGGGCCAGTGCAATATAATGCCTGTGAGGGGAAAGGTCAGAAGGATAGTAGACAATGTCCAGTCGAGTAGTCACATACCTCATGAGAACAGGGTCAACCGGCTCGTATTCAAGTTCTGGATGCGTGTTATGCATGTGGACGTAAGTCACATGCTGCGCAAGGCGCTCGTCGTCGTCACGATTGGGCTTGTCGAGGATCAAGAACATGACATCGAAACGGGAAAGAAGAGCAGCGGGCAAGTTTATATTGTCGACTGGGGAAAGCTTCGGGTTGTAACGACCGAATAAAGGATTAGCAGCTGCGAGGACCGATGTCCGAGCGTTCAGGGTGGTACTGATGCCCGCCTTTGAAATAGAGATGGTCTGCTGCTCCATGACTTCGTGGATCGCGGTACGATCCGACTCCTCCATCTTATCGAATTCATCTATGCAGCAAATACCGTTATCCGCAAGAACCAGTGCACCTCCCTCTAGAGAAAAGTAAGAACTTGTGTTCTTCGAACTTTAAAAAGAATACATACCGAGCACCATCTCGTCCGTCACAGGATCGCGCATGACCGCTGCGGTCAGACCTACACCAGAAGAGCCCTTACCGGTGGTGTATACACCTCTCGGTGCAATCTTCGCAATGTACTTGAGCAATTGCGACTTCGCAACACCTGGGTCACCCATGAGGCAAATATTAATGTCGCCCCTAATCCTCATTCCGTCTCCCATGTTTTTTGTTACCCCACCAACTAGCAGCAGTAGTAGTGCCTTTTTAACATCATCGTGACCATAGATTTCAGGGGCGATACTTTGGGCGAGTTTGTGATAGAGCATGGGATCTTGCTTCAAACGCGCAATGGCTTGTTCTATTTCGGGGGTGACCTGTAGCTCATTATATTGTTTCTTGAGCTGATTGACATGGTGAACTTCAAGATATGTGTCGGTGAGCAAACCAGCACGAATTGCTTGGAAGCCAGTGTAAGGTGTTGGTAGGAAAATACCACCAAGATGCACAATATCGCCCGGGTTCATTAGACGCGTCTGGCTCCCGAAAACATGAACGGACATAGACCGTGGAATGTGTCCAACGGGTACTTGGTCCGCCTAATCAAAGGAGTCAGCGTGAATACAGGATGCACTTGCATTTACGTACCATTTCCTGAATCTTGACTTCTTGGAACGGGCTGAAGCGGCATGCGCGGGTTTGCATGTGCAGAGAGCCACGCACATTGTTCTTTTTGCACTCCTGTTCGTTTTGACAGTCAGCAATGGGCGTGAACTGCTTTTGCTTGATTTCTTGGAATGTCTCCGCTCCGCACACATCGCAAGTATATGCATTGATTTGCAGCAGAGGCTTGACTTCAGAGACGCGAGTTACGATTCCACGAACTGTGATAAGTTTTCCCAAGTGAGTGCCTTTCACGTCCCGCACAGCCATTGCAACGTCAGATAATAACGGTTGGAAATATAGGTTACTATAAACGCATGAGAAATGTGAAGCAAACATATCTCTAAATACCACTCACTATCTGCGCAAAAGGTGGGGTGGAAACTCTGTCTGCTGCGTTCCTTCCAAAGCTTCGTTCCTTTCCCTCCTTTGATGCAATATGACATCAATCACCTCATCCTGGTCGCTAATGTCTTTTGTTGGCGGAGGCATCAATTGGTCCACGACCTCGCAAAACAAGTCAACATAGCGTTTCGTGTTGAGGCGTATACGAGAGACGAGGTCCGCAATGGTTTTTTCGTGCTTTATGTTGAATTCTCTTAAAACGCGAGAATTGTTGCCGATTAATTATAACTGACCGTGTATATGTCCTCCATATCAATCGTCAGCATCTGCTGTTCCCTGTTTGCAATTTTTTGCTAGACCAAATAAGACGGTTAGTTCTTCAGGAACGTGTACACGCAGTAGACGTGCACTCATACCAGCTGGCTCATGTACTTTAGCCGGCGAAGAGGGTCGGAATGGCCGTCCCCAAGGTCCATATCGGCGATACCACGCGTTACATCCTTTTGGCCCTCGAATGATTCCAAGAAGCCCTTGATCTTTTCTGAAAACGCGTCGGAATCGGGTCGCATGCGAAGGACAAAAGCGAGTCACCTTTCTCATCGGCGTAGTTGACGTCCACGCTGAAGACAGGCAACGACATTCTGGACAACGCGTCGAAGGTAACCTACAAACGACGCGTCTCGCGAGTGAGCGTACATCTGTCGTGACAAGTAACGGTGGTCACATCACGTGCCTGAGGGTGCTCTGGGAAAGCACTAGGTGAAGGGCTGAGTATCATACAAGAGTGAGCCGGATGAGATTAATCGGAGAATCGAAAACGAGGACAACGATACAGCCATGTCAGAGGGCTGTGATATGCCCAAAAATGTTATTTCGCGTGGCGAGAGGCACGAATAGTGCTTATTATACGTTACAGGTTTGGCTTTACGAGAAGGTATTAAAGTGTGGCTGCAGAGGCCCGGGACCAAAACATAGTATCAGGTTCGTTTTTGGAGCTAATCATTTGCTTCAAGCGCCAATATTTCATCAACGCGTAAGACTTTGCCTTCGTTACCGGTTCCCGGGACGATCTCTTTGTCCACACGCGTTCCGATACGTAAGTCAGTCGCAACTCTTGGGGCGCCTTGCTCATGCACCGCGACGTGACAATCATGGATGGCCTTAACGACTTCGGACCAGGGTCCCTCTAAGTTGGCGGCAGCAGGGTAAGGATATCGTCGTGGGTATGCAGATAATAAGGACATGTACCTAGATTTGTCCCATAACCACTGTATACGGATTTTGTGAGAATGAGGAGTGCCAGTGCAGCCACACAACATGGTGAGAATTGGCTTACTGCATCTGCATATATGCACGGTGTTTAGAGTCTAATTACGAAGGCGGTCACAATGGGATCGATCATACCTTGTAGGTTAACCCGGTCTTTTGAAGGATCACCTGGCACTTCGCGATGTACTTGGCGACCTTTTGAAAAGTTGAGTAACAATAGTCAGTTCTAGGTAGACACGTCAAGTCGTAGACTCGTACGGAAATTTCGCCGGTGCCCATCGGAATTAGACAGAAATCTGGCATCGATCTCGACTTAAAGGGTTAATTCCATAAAGGAACGATCTGGGAGCGTACCGGCCACAGCATACAAGTCATTTGAATTGTTCGCCATGTCTGGGACGGTGGAAGTTGATGTTCAAGGGGTATGACGATTTCGGAATCGGATGCGGTAAGTAGGCTTACGAAATCATCGGCGTTGTTCGGTGTCAGTGACTCACATTCGACATCTTTTAATACACGCGTTAATTAACATATATATACGGAGTACGCCGTCTTTGTTTAACAAACCGCGACACCATTTCACATTTCGCCTTCGATCACTGTAGATCATGTGTATGCTGTATGTATTTCGAGTCTTTTTTCTATCAACTTGGTTGATGCTGTCTCAGGTCTGACCCATCGGTCAAGTACAAGCCGTACACACCACTGAAGCTGGACGATCGACAATGGCCCTCAAAAGTGCATAACAGAGTGCCAATTTGGCTCTCCACCGACTTGCGGGATGGAAACCAGGCACTTGCAACCCCGATGACTGTCGAGCAAAAAACTGTGTTCTTCGAGCGTCTCCTCAAATGCGGGTTCAAAGAAATCGAAGTATCGTATCCTGCAGCAAGTGACACCGATTTCGGTTTCACAAGAGGGTTAATAGAGCAGGGAAAAATACCAGATGACGTCTGGATTCAGGTGTGACGGCCGATAGCTTGTGCATCGCCTTGTGTTCATGGATTATAGGTACTTACCCCGGCTCGGGAAGACCTCATTCGACGGACTTTTGAGGCGGTCGCCGGTGCAAAACATGTCATTATCCACATGTACAACGCCACATGTCCTATGTTCCGGGAAGTGGTCTTCAAAAACTCAAAAGAGGAGACTGTGGCCCTTGCTATCAAGCACACGAAACTTGTCGCTCAGTTGACCGATGAGTACTCCAAGAGATACGATACGCAGTTCAAGTATGAGTATAGCCCTGAAACGTTTTCACAAACAGAGCCTGAGTTTGCTCTTGAAATATGCGAGGCTGTCAAAACTGCATGGGGGAAAGCCGGCTTAGGCGAGGAGCGAATAATTTTTAACCTACCAGCTACCGTTGAGATTGCCCCACCAAACCACTACGCTGACCAGGTACTGATCCCCGATGACCATTGTGCTTAACACTGAATACTTTAACAGATTGAATACTTCTGCCGACACATTTCGGAACGCGAGAAAATAATAGTCAGCCTACATCCACATAACGATCGAGGCAAGTCCGCTTCATATAGCTGACTATATGCGTATGCTAAGCGCATCTTAGGAAGCGCAATTGCTGCCACGGAGCTTGCCTGTATGGCCGGAGCAGATCGTGTCGAGGGGTGTATTTTTGGCAACGGCGAGCGTACTGGCAACGTTGACCTCGTCAATCTTGCCCTGAACCTCTATACGCAGGGTATCCACCCGAAGCTAGACTTCAGTGATATCCAAGCGTGCATCGACATTGTCAACAATTGTAACGATCTTCCTGTGCACCCTCGCCACCCTTATGCTGGCGAGCTCGTATTCACCGCATTCTCTGGTTCGCATCAGGACGCGATTAAAAAAGGTTTCGAGGCGCAAACTAAGAGGCATGAAGAGGCACTTGCAAAAGGAGAACCACTTCTCTGGGACATGCCCTACCTGCCCATTGATCCTCACGATCTTGGCTGTGACTACGAGGCAGTCATCCGCGTTAATTCACAATCTGGAAAGGGAGGCATAGCGTACCTGGTGAAAACTCATCTCGGACTCGACATGCCGCGCAAAATGCAGATTGCATTTTACAAGGTTGTTCAGGAGGTTTCGGACCGGGAAGCAAGGGAGATGACTGTAGAAGACATCACTACTGCGTTTAGCACGACCTATCACATCGGCGGCCCTAATTATGACGGTCGTCTTGCCCTCCGATCATTCAAAATCTCTGCGGATTCGGTGGACCAAACATCCCACGGAGAGGACGAACGTCGTCAGTTTGACGGCACTATTTCGGTAGATGGGACTCCCCGAGTCATACATGGGAATGGAAATGGCCCTATATCGGCGCTTTTGGATGCCCTAAAAACTCATTTCAACATTGATCTCACCATTCGCGAATATGTTGAACATACCATCGGCGATGGAAAAAATGCGAAGGCAGCTTCTTACGTAGAGGTTGTCGAAGAGAAACACGAGCCAGGTCAGAGACAGGAGGGCTGGTGGGGCACAGGTCTCGACACGGACATCGCTGGCGCTGGTCTACGTGCAGTCCTGAGTGCGGTCAACAACGCCATTGGTATCCGCAAGCTTCCAGAACTATAGTTGTCCGTATAAAAAGAAAAATCGGAATAGTATGTATCCATGTGTAATTGAATAATCCAAAGCGTTCCTGGTATATACGACACCTTCAAATACTACAGCTCGCTACTAGGGAGCAATCATGTAAGGGTTCTTCTCGCACAGTATCTCTAGCATTCGGACCTGCAAGCTCCTCTGTTCTTTGTCTTTTTCGCGGATGCCCTTCTTCGACTTCCTCTAACTCCTCTTCTGATTCCACCTTTCCATCCTCGTCTTCGTCTACGTTAATGGGTATGTCTTTTTGTCCCTCGTCGATACGGTACACCCTAATGACTCGATGCTTCTTGGGGGCATTACGCATAGGATTTGCACCCGCTTTCACTCGCTCGATTACTCGACGGACCTCGACATTGACCCCAGATCGAAGGAGGACATCAATCCATACCTAGATTAGGGGGTAGTCAAGGCGAACAATATTATACACAATGGCGAGGTCGGTTAATACCTTTTGGTTTTCGGAAAGATTGTCACCCGGGCCTTTAACCTCAACGAATTTAGCCATTTTGTCTTGCATGCGCCAGACAATGAGATCGGGAATACCGCTATGGCGAGCACCATAATCTTCACAGAAGAGACGACAGATAACAGAAAGACCCTCCCCTCCGAGGCACTGGATACTTTAAAGTTAGCCACTAGTAGCAACAAACCGGATAATACGCACAGTGACGATCTCTACCAGATCCTGTTTCGAGAAATCATTCCAGCGCACACCAACACACATGGTATTATTTTCTCTATACTTGTCGTCCGTTGCCGCCAGGAGTTCTGCCGCCTTCCCGTCCTTGATTTCTTTCAGACGCTCCTCTATCACATCCTTACGCGTGAAGAAAAAGCATTCGGTAGCGATGTCTAGCGGCGCGGACTGGTAAGGTGTCTCGAACGCGCCTGGCACAGCGGAAAACAAGATGTCCCAAAAAAGGAGCCCCCAAATTGTGGATACAATACTGGCCTCAGAGTGAAAACTAGAGATCTCGTTAGTAATGTAATCAAGAAACACAGAAGATCCAATGGTCAGATAAAGACTTACCCTTTGAAGCCCTCCAATTCGTAGTGCTGCAAAACCAAAGTCTCGACGTTCACTTCTTCGCCAGTCTTGCCATACCACAAAGACTTTCCCGTCCACCTCTCCTTCGTTTTTTGTACATCCCTCTATTGAAGAGCTTCAGAATAACACGTTCTACGAAATAAGTTCATAAAACTCACCTTCATTTGATCTAGGTGTCTCCTCACAGCTTGTTCCCCTTGAATTTGTACAGAAACAGGAATAATAGCTTTGTTGACAATTTTGCTAGTTTTGTCATTGGCGACAGAGCTTTTGCGCTGTTGTATGCGCTCCCCAATAATAGTCGCCTCTGTCGCCTTTTGCAGTTTTCCTGCACACTTGTGCCGCTCCTTCGCCGGAACCTTGAGACGCTTTTCCAAACGAGACAGCCGATGCTCCAGGGCCTGTCTATTGACTGCGATTATAGTAACGATGAATTTAGCGATTACCATTCTACGTGTGACACGCGACAGACATACCAATGTGTGTGTCATCGTCATGAAGCCCCTCAATGACAACATCAAGGGCTTTCTTAAGAATATTCTTCTGCTTGTCTTTGGGCAACGGTTGTTGTTCCCCATCCCCCTCTTGCTTCTCCCGGACGAGATGGTGCATGAGCACGAGCGCCCAGCGATCGTACCATGCCCCACGCTTTCCTCTGCGCCAACGCTTTTGTGCTAACAACTCTTGAAGAAGTTCCACCTCTCGATTGAAGTTCCCCAATTTGCCGTACGCAGCAGCTCCTAAGCAAAACAATAGCACATTAGGATATGGCCACTGTGAGTCGGGAGAGCGACTAAACTCCCCTTTATAAACAATTCTTGTCAATATATAACCCTCGTCGAAACGTTCAAGACCATGCGGACGTGCATCCTGTTCACCCCGCTGCCGGACCAGCTCCTTCCAGCGTGGATAGACGCGCTCAAACACGCTCACGACATACCTCGCATTTGAAACAGCTTGCGATTCCTTCAAAGGCGCAACAGGTTCCTTATCATCAAGCTCAATCTTCACAGGCACACTTGTACTTCGAGCCCTTGCCGGCACCGTACGTGACCGGTTTTCCTTCTCATCACCAAGGTCATCCTCAGACGAATCGGCCAGACTCCGTAGGGTGTGCGGGGGTAGGAGATCCGCCGCCGCATCTTTCTCGCGCAAGTTCGCCCAGGAATCGACGTGACTTTGTGCAAGCTCAACGTCAATGTTACCCTCCAGCATTAGATCGACGGCAGCTTCCATGCGTAACGCCTCCTCGTAAGCAATAAGTTCGTCTCGCGAAGTGAAAATTTCAGGTGTGCGGACATAGTAGTAAAGTGGATAATATCGTTTGTGACATCGTCTGAGGAGAGCAGGGGTTAAAAGTGATGTCGGATGCTGCGTTCTGGATGATAAAAGTGAACATGAAAACCATTGAAGGAAAAGCATGTACTCACGAACGGAAGTAAATTATATGTAAGCGATGGAATAATGTATTGATAGCGTCGTTGACGCGTATACACTTTCCTGAGTTCTATTAGTAAACCAGTTATGAAAGTCAAACTCCGGTAATGACCCTTACTCAGTATTTTTAAGATCAATCCCCTCAATACATCCGTTTGCACTTTGACCTGATTGACCGGCTTGAAAGATAGGAATGTCTGTTTCAATTGCGATGACTTCGGATCCCTTCCTGACTTCCTCGACTTTGCTGAGTTGATCAGAGATGAAAATCTTCCCAAAGTAGTCTGAATAGATGCAGACGCGAGTAACGTGTCAACAAGCGCATTTCGCTAGAAGGATACTATGAGGTCGGTATCTATTAAACAAACACAGGAAATGCATTTTGTCGCACCGTAGTGAGATTGTTTGGGAGTTTCAGGGTTCGTGCCAAACCCTTCAATTCTTCTACGGTTAAGCATTTTAGAAGGTCGAGCATAGATGCAAAGGTCTCATCTTCGGCGTAATAGCCGAAAAAGGGTTTCATGTCTGAGGATGATCCGGCCTGGGACGATGGAGTGGCGAATCCCGCTCGACCCTCGTCGTCAGATACCAAATCAATCAGCTCTAGACCAATCGACGAATGACCGAGTCCGTTCGATATATATTGGGAAGCTTGTGATAGCGCGTTAGACACAGAGCTGGATTTAGAGTTCAATGTACCACAAAGCTCCTTCATGGCTTCGACGATGCCTTCATTCCCCAGTTCAGAAACGTATTTAAGCTGGTCAAGACGGATCCATTTTCCGGTCTTGCGGATCAGGAGCCGAGCCAAAAGGTATCGCGCCTTATCTTTGAGTAAAGTGGGATCATGCCGAAGTCACGTCGGACACTAGCGGACTTAAAGGAAAGAAACAGAACGCACAGGATAACTTGCTATACGCAGTGAAGAAGGCAAGCTCCTCCGTAGAAAATAGGAAATCTTCACCCTCCAGGACGGTTTTGACCATCGCTAGCACACAGATTCCCGTAAGTTTGAAGACACCGCCATTGCCCAATTACCAATAACATACTTTCAACAAGCGAGACATACATCGACTCTCTTGCCTTCCCCTTTCCTTCCGGATCCACCTCGGCGGTCTGGTTTTCTTCGACGGGTATCTCATCCTCGAAGCCGACGTCTTCTTCCTCTGTGGTCGGAGCACACCAGAATATATAGCTGTCCGCGGATGTCATATTCCTCAGGCCGGTGGTTAAAAGTCTTCAACTTGAAGTCACGGCCCGGGTTGCTTGAGGGCGGCTGGTAATTTGACTTGAGTGCACCTTGGTAGTGGAATGGTACGGTGTTACAAAACCGGCGAGGGATTTGTTGTCAACGTCGAAGGTCTCATGTTAGTTCTCCGGAGTTTGGAAGCCGTGGTTGACAGACACGCCGGTTTGTGCACACACTACAGGTTGTAGTCGACGTGACGGTTGCAATTAATTTAGCACTGACCGCTCCTGTGACTCTATGTGACTCAACGCGTCTTGCCGGCGCGTGACTAACGGACATGGATGTCGGAAGCGCGGTCCTTCAAGTTGAACTTCTCTTTCAAGTTACCATCTTATACTAGTGATCTCAGTCTAATCCGCGTGGAAAGAAGCCAGAATCCTCGATTTCAATTTTATTTGCGCCTAATTTCGTTCATTAAGAGGACTAACGAAGGCAGTTTTCCTGCTAGTGGCGTCAAGAGCAATCTCATTCTCGACCCGAGGCTGGCGTGTGGTTTTCGAAACATACGGTCCCCCCCACGTACTATTTCCCCATGTGGGGACATGCGCTGCTCTGGCTTATCGTCCGTCTCAAAACTCGAGCTTATTTAGAGTTCGCTTGGACGAGCCGGACTTCTTCTTGCCTCCGGCGCTATTTTCGCTCCGCTAATTCAATGTATAATACCGATGGACACAAGGCGGGCAGTATCGTTATCGCATTCAGCACTGTTCCCCACCCATCTTCATCCCCTGCCACTGGCAGCTGCGCTTTTACCCTAAAGAACAGATCGCATAACTAGGCATATGGCACCGTCGGTCAGCAGCCCGTCAGAAAAGTCAATGGATGAGGTTCATTCGGGGGATCACCCAAAGTATGAAGGCGACGACATTTTTTCGTCGGACGAACGGTTCCTAGCCAGCCTTGGGTATAAGCAAGAGGTGGGTAGTCTCCGCGACAAAGGGACAGGAGCGAACAGAGCGGTACTGAAATACATATATGTATAGCTCAGACGCCAGTTCAGCAAGTTCGAGCTTTTTGGAGTTGCCTTCAGTATAATTGGCGTTCTCCCTTCAATTGCGTGAGTCTCTTCCCGCCTCCATACAAGTGTGGTTTTTTTCTTAATTTATGGTTGGCTGGAAGCTCCGTACTTGTCTATGCGATGCCTAACGGTGGGACGTCCGCTATGGTGTGGGGCGTAAGTCCGATTCTATGGCCACTTCAAATATCAAAGGACTTACTTCTCTTGGAGATAGTGGGCGGTTTGCGCTATCCTCGTCCTGATCATTGCCCTAGCACTCGCGGAGCTTGGGTCCGCGATGCCGACGTCCGGGGGACTTTACTACTGGACGTTTCGGTTCTCGTCTCCGCGCTGGAGGTGTCTTTTGTCCTGGCTTGTTGGCTGTGAGTTCGGCAACGTGCTTTCCTTGCCAGAATTACCAAATATCAAACCTGTTGGTTTGTGTCCTTCACTAAGACTCTAACACTATCGGTTTAATCGGGGGCGTCGCCTCGGTAGACTGGGGTCTTGCTGTCCAAATCATGGCCGCTGCCAGTATAGGCTCAGATATGACGTTTACTCCGTCGACAGCCCAAACATTGTGAGAACATCCTTTGATAGGAAGATAACGTCGTCTAATTAAATCCGGTTGCTAGCGGCATATATGTAGCGGTCTTGTTTTGTCACGCGATCATATGCAGTCTGGCTACGACAGTTCTAGCTCGCCTTCAAAACGTTTATGTAGCGTTAAATATATTGTCAGTAAGACTAATGTTATCGCTCATCCAGGCTAACACAAAATATTTCTCAAGGTTGTGTTTAGCTGTGATTATAGCTGTACCAGCTGCCACATCCAAAGAATTCAAGAACAGCGCGAGCTACGCTCTGGGTAGCTTCGAAAATCGTTCGTTGGCTTTGGCGCATATACTGCAAAATCATCATTCTTACTTCGTTTTCACGAATAGTTGATGGTTGGCCAAATGGCTATGCGTTTATTCTCAGTTTTCTTGCCCCTGTTTGGACGCTCGGTTAGTGAAGCTTTGGAGTTCATTTTCGGCCATCTTGTAACAACGACTTGAACTCATCTTTAGGGTGTTACGATGCTAGCTTGCACATTAGTGAGGAAGCGACCAATTCTCAAACTGCAGTACCCTTTGCCATGATCTCATCCGTGGCTGTTGCTGGAGTTTTGGGCTGGGGTGAGTCTCTCAACGTCTTACGCTCATTTGTGATTGTAACAGGTTGATTCAGCGATCAACATGGTACTTGCATTTAACATGGGAACCGATGTAGAAGGTATCCTTTCCAGTCCGATCGGCCAACCCTTGGCAACTGTGCGTATTTTCTACTACATGACTTCTTCCGCAACGGAAATCAATAGATAAGTAGATCTTCTTTAACAGCTTTGGGAAGGGAGGGACACTTGCTCTGTGGTCCCTTATAATTGTTGTCCAGTTTATGATGGGTTCGAGCACAGTACGAACTTTATCATTTCCCTTAAGGCTCTGCACTGACACTTCTTAATCTCTAAATATTTCCCTCAGCTCCTTGCGTCGTCCCGACAAACCTTCGCATTCGCTCGCGACGGTGGTCTCCCGTTCTCTAGATTCATCTATCGACTTAACCCACGCACGAAAGCCCCCGTAACGGGTGTATGGTTTGCCGCACTCGTAGCCCTCTTTCTCGGTCTCCTCGCGTTCGCCGGACCAGCGGCGATCGGCGCCATTTTCACCATTAGCATTACGGGCCAGAACGTTGCATACACTATCCCGATTGTGGCTCGTTTGACGTCTAAGACTGAGTTTAAACCAGGGCCCTTTTACCTCGGAAAACTTGTCAGATTCTTTGATTGGTAAAAAAATTTCAGACTAACCTAAATCACTTTATGCAGAGTTTCCCCGTTTCCATAATTGCCGTCATTTGGATGATATTCAACACAACCGTGTTCCTTTTTCCCAGTACGCCGACGCCGGACGCCGCATCGATGAACTACACCGTTGTCGTATTTGGAGGCGTTCTAACACTCGCACTGATTTACTTCTATTTTCCGGTGTACGGAGGGGCTTACTGGTTCAAAGGGCCGGTCAGAACCATTGAGAAAGACTCTGATAATGACTTTCCGGAGAAGGAGTGAACTTCCAAAGTTATTCGTGTCGCTAGCAGTGCCGCCTCGCAGTTACGCAGATAGGTCACGGTACCGAGAGTGATGGGCCAGTACTGAAATCGGGTTATAGTTGACCACCAAATTTGACATAAAATTGTCGTGTATCATAATGTAATCGCATGCTTAGGCTTTTGATTGAAGTTTGAAGGGGACGTTCATAAACCTGAATAAGTTTTCGTGTTTCAATTGCAGCGTCAGGCAGCGTCGATCAAACACTATAAAAGGTAGTTCGAGATACAAGTCATTGTAATGATCGACTCGTGCTACTTGTGCATGTACTATTCGCATAAAAATATTTTTCTTTCCTTAGGCAATCAACGAGCCGATGGAACCTAGCTCAGTGGAATCACAGGCATCCAAACTTCTTGATTTCCTTTCCCGCCCTCTCGTATCGTCCATTTTGCGTACACATCCAAACGATTTGGGTGCTCAGCCCCTTCCACTCGACGAGTCGGATCCAGCATTGGCAGAGGTCCCATACAACTGGTCATGGTGGAAATGGGCAGGACAAGGTTCCCGCGCTCGCTGGAAGCTTCTCATTGAAGCAAGCCTAGCAAACTATGGACTTCGGGAAAGCGACAAGGTCAGAGCGGATACGGGAAGACAAATTACATATTCTGGTCTCCCCGATGAGCTCTACCGTTTGATTTCTGAGGCTAATGTCTTATCGTTACCTCGGTTTTCCGGGATTGTCCCACTGCACGGGTCCGGCGAAGTACATGAATACAAACAACATAGACACACTGTTCTTGATATTCCTTCAAAAGGGATGTCTCCGAAGAAATATCACGAAGTCTCTCGCATGACAACATATGTACTGGATCTTTTGAAAAAAATCTGCGACTCTACTGGAGTAGATGTACGCCATGTTATTGACATCGGAGCAGGGCAGGTTAGTTTCTCGACTCTGTTCTATTGGACACTCTGAAGATCTCGATTGCTAGGGCTATCTGGCGCGTTCCCTTTGTACGTACCCTCTTTTTTCCAGTCGTGTGCATAGTGAATAAAGCACGAGTAGATTCTCTGGGGCAAATTCACGTTCTTGCTTTGGATTCCTCCACACATCAAACAGAAGGTTCAGAGCGTCGCTTTCGCCAATCGAAAGCAGAATCAAATCGTGGCCTCGATAACGAGAAGGGGACGCATCCCTGTATTGGTGTATCATCCTCAAAAGGGTCTTTGAGCTTCCGCACAGTGTGGCTTGGTCAAGAACCGAGTATGCATAATCATCCGGGAAAAGCGTCGTCAGAGCCTGGAAGCGGTGTTGACCTAGAGCATGTCGTTGATGACTGGCTGCTTGGTTCTAGAGGGGCACACAAGGCTGATGAGTCAATGGATTCACCATCTAGTCGTACCCCAGTGGTTTTCGTGGCGTTGCATGCATGTGGATCCCTTACCCCTACAATTTTGAGGAAGGCTCTCGCCCTTAGAAAGGAGGCAAGTGGGTCCCAAAAAGAGAGACCTTGGTTTGTAGCGGCTGCTGTCGTCGTAGGTTGCTGCTATAATCTAGTTGAAAAAAGTGGTACGTACGGCAATATTTCTGTACTCCGCGCCTTGAGGCTCACAATAAACGTAGATTTTCCCCTATCTAACTTCGTCAAAACGCATATAGAGCAAAACTGTTCGGATTTCGCTATTTCTTCGCATCACCTCCAGTTGGCAGCACAAGTCCCTTCGCAGTGGCTCCAGACCGCGGAGACAACCAGTGCCTCCGAACTTGCCATGAAGAAGGTTCTTTACCGGGCCTTAATTACACCGATACTTCTGCAAGTGGGCAGGTCTGTGGAGGGTTCAGCCACTGAAGGACGGAGACTGGGAAAATTGGGTAACAAAGCATACGAAAACTTCGGCTCATTTCTGTATTTCGCTGGCCAAAAACTCGGAATCGATTTACCGAAAATTTTCAGAGAAACACGTCATTCTAGTACGGTGGAGTCGACCCCTTTGGCGAGACGCTTGGAGACGCTGCAGGCTCTACGGTGTCTACTTGGGCCGTCTGTGGAGAGTCTCCTGATTCTCGATAGATATTTATGGCTACAGGAAACATTACGAGATGCATCCCGACGTCCATCCATGCACGCTTATCCTGTGAATCTGTTCGACCAGGCAACTGGAAGTGGAAGGAATGTCGGTATAGTTATGTGCCCGTTGTCTGATAGAAAATGTAATTAGTGTATGACTAGGTACTATTTGAGGTCTTGGGCCGCGCCACAACCATGTTCTGAGTAAGGAAGACGCTATTAGTAATGCTTTGATTCATTCCGCGGCACCGCCGAGTCTGTGTCACGGCTGTGAATCTTGCATGCACTTCATTTCTTGCTCATTTCTCTGCTGTTGTTTACTATCACTATGGACTCGTTTGATAACTTCCAATACGACTCTGCTTCGTCCTACGGCGGTTTACCGATTGTAGACGACACTTCGTCTATTGTGTCTGGCTATACAACAAGTACTCAGAACAGGTTGCCCGCCGACCTTGAGAGTCTCTCTAGTCTTTCGATTCCTGGCGACCCTAAGCATCTTGATGGCAGTAGTCTTGGGAATAATATTGGACAGCAGGTCCTTTCCAAGTCTTCTGCCGTGGATGAAGATCTTGATGGTGTCTTGGATGATTTGAAGGACGAAAACGCTGTGGAGTTGCCACCGCATGCATGCAGGTAAGTGCTCTTGAATGAATACAAGTATGGGATATGTTTCTGAAATAAATACAGCTACTGTGGCATACATTCGCCAGCTTCCGTCGTTAAATGCCTCGTCTGTTCAAAATGGTTCTGCAACTCGCGCGGGAACACTTCCGCCTCTCATATTGTCAACCACCTCGTGCGCGCTAAACACAAAGAGGTCATCCTGCACGCCGAGAGCCCCTTGGGGGAGACCACTCCAGAGTGTTACATTTGTGGAAGCAAGAACGTCTTCATGCTCGGCTTTATCCCAGCGAAAAGTGATACAGTCGTCGTGCTGCTATGTCGGTATGTAGTTTTTGTTAGGGTTTACGCACGTCCGCGCACTCAACTGATTATGATCAGCCAACCCTGTGCCGCAATCTCCAAGGATATTTCTTGGAATGCCGCCCTCTGGGCGCCACTCATAGACGACCGCTCATTTCTGTCCTGGCTTGTCAAGCCGCCAAGTGAGGCAGAACAACTACGTTCTCGTCAGATCTCGTTTGCGCAGATTAATCGCCTCGAGGACCTGTGGCGCGATAATGCCAATGCCACACTTGAGGACCTCGAGAAGCCTGGTGTAGATGACGAGCCCCAACCGATCTTACTGCGCTACGAAGATGCTTACCAGTACCAAAACATATTCGGCCCACTGGTAAAGATAGAGGCTGACTACGACAAGAGGCTGAAGGAGAGCCAGACACAGACGGACATCTCAATACGTTGGGATCTAGGTCTTAATCACAAGCGTGTGGCTTGGTTCAATCTACCTAAATTGGAGAGTGGCGAGGTTAGGTTGGCTGTCGGTGATGAATTGCGGTTGAGGTACCAAGGGGAATTGCATAAGCCTTGGGAAGGTGTAGGCCATGTCATCAAAATTCCCAATAGTGAGTCGCCGCGCATATTACGATTAAACCGTCTAATTCCGAACTTCATCAGACGTGTCTGATGAAATTGGGCTTGAATTGAGAAAGAACGAGGGCGTGCCCACGGAGTTGACGCATAATTTCATAGCAGACTTCGTCTGGAAGTCGACAAGTTTCGACAGGATGCAGCTTGCCATGAAGACTTTCGCTGTTGATGAGAAAAGTGTCAGCGGTTACATCGTGAGTCGCACAACTCAGGGGATATTTCTTGATATTGACCTATTATTGCAGTACCATAAACTCCTCGGTCACGAGCTTGAACCACAAGTACTCAGGACACAGATGCCGAAGAGGTTCTCCGCACCAGGACTTCCCGAGCTGAATCATTCGCAGATGTATGCTGTTAAGAGTGTGTTGCAGAAGCCCCTAAGTCTTATTCAGGTCGGTCATACCTCCTTAAATAGTCGAATTTCTAATGATTTGGGGCAAATCTATTCCAGGGACCTCCGGGTACAGGGAAGACTGTAACTTCCGCATCCATCGTCTATCACCTTGCCAAAATGAATCCAGGACAAGTACTTGTCTGCGCGCCGTCTAATGTTGCTGTCGATCAGCTTACGGAGAAAATTCACGCGACGGGCCTGAAGGTCGTGCGCCTGACGGCGAAATCGCGTGAAGCACTCGACTCATCTGTCGGCTTCCTCACGCTGCATCGCCAGGTTGCAAACAATACGACAAACGTTGAATTACAAAAACTTATTCTGCTGAAGAACGAGCAGGGAGAATTGAGTTCGAATGACGAGAGGAAGTACAAGACACTTATCAGACTGTGTGAAAAGGAAATTTTGAGTGCGGCGGATGTAATCTGCGCAACTTGTGTTGGGTGTGGTGACCCAAGACTGAGCAAGCTGAAATTTAGGACGGTCTTAATTGATGAAGCGACACAGGCTGCCGAACCCGGTAGGTATCTTTCCCATGCAATGCTGGTTTTGTCTGATTCTCTTTTTGCTTTTCCAACAGAATGCATGATCCCACTAGTTCTTGGTTGTAAGCAGGTTGTTCTCGTGGGTGACCACCAGGTAAGACTTTTCATCAGATTTTACTTTGCTTTCAATTTCTAATTCGTTTTCTAGCAACTTGGACCAGTCATTATGAATAAGAAGGCTGCCCGCGCGGGCTTGACACAATCCCTTTTTGAGAGACTTGTCGTCCTCGGCAACCGACCTATTCGTCTGCAAGTGCAGTACCGCATGCACCCTTGCCTATCCGAATTCCCTTCGAATATGTTTTATGAAGGGACGCTACAGAATGGTGTAACAGCGCCGGAACGCCTTAGGAAGAATGTGGACTTCCCCTGGCCTGTCCCGGACACCCCCATGTTCTTTTATCAGAATTTAGGGCAAGAGGAAATATCGTCTAGTGGTACATCGTTCCTTAACAGGTATGCATTACCCAACGTTCCCTTGCTGTATGCAGAACTCATGTTTTTTTTAGGACCGAAGCCTCTAACGTCGAAAAGATCGTGACCAAGTTCTTTAAATCTGGTGTTGTCCCAGCCCAGATTGGGGTCGTAACGCCCTACGAAGGACAGCGTTCATATATTGTCAACTACATGCAGTTCAACGGTTCTTTAAAGAAAGACCTGTACAAAGAGATCGAGGTTGCCAGTGTTGATGCATTCCAAGGTCGTGAGAAGGATTATATTATCCTCAGCTGCGTCAGGAGTAACGAACATCAGGGCATCGGTTTCTTAAACGACCCAAGGCGTTTGAATGTTGCTTTGACTCGTGCGAAGTACGGAGTCGTGATTCTTGGCAACCCGAAAGTATTGAGTAAGGTAGGTGCCTCCCCGATGTCCGATGCTTGAACTTGTATTGATCGCTCAATTCCCAGCATCCGCTCTGGCATTATCTTTTGACACACTACAAGGAGAAGAGTTGCCTCGTTGAGGGGCCATTGAACAATTTGCAACCCAGCATGATACAGTTCAGTAAACCCAGACGAGCTCTCAACAAGTCTCTCGACCAGTTCCGTCGCCATGAAGTCAGTGCCCGTGACCTCCTTAGTGGAGCCAGTGGTCGCTCTGGTACTCCCAGTAGATTTGACGCTAGCTTCTATCGGACGCATGATCCTCTCGGTTATATTCCCTCTGATGTCCAATCCCTGCGTTCGCAGGCGACATATTCCTCCGGACTCCCTATGTTCGCAGCCACCAATGGACCCTTTGGACAAGGCATGCAGCGCTCGGCAAATGGACAGAAGCGTAGCACGTATGGTGGTTATGCGAGCTCAATCATTTCGCAAGATATCGGCCCAAGCAGCGTTGCAGACACGGGGAGCGTTATTGGCGGTGGTGCCCCGTCCGAGAGAGCGAGCAGTATCGCGTACTCGCAGTCCGACCGCCTCCGCCGCCGCGGTTCGTTGTCGTCTATGGCAGGCGTCTCCGATGCAGGTAGTCTCTCTCAGTTTGATTACAAGAGCCAGGACGACGCGGCGGATCTCGACGACATGAAGTCACAGTACACTGGCACGCAGTCTGGCGTTACCGTCTTTTAGTTCCAGATGCTTGCTTTCGCCGCTTCCTACGTGACTCGACCGTGCGGGCCGACAATAAGCGCCACGCGCTTCCATGCGCATGGTCACGAACTCCCTGGAATGGGCTAGTCGTCAGAGCCCTTCGTCGATAGCGATGCGGCGTACCGATAGTTACGGAGTATGCTTCGACCCATCCGCCTCACGTCCACTGGACTCGCACTGAACCTCACCATGAGATTCATCGTTCCCGTGCTGGACATCAGTACAGTCACGGCGATGCCTTTTCTTCTAGCTTGGCTCTTATTTCCAATGTTTGCGTTGCTGAGCTCAGATTCTGTCACAAGTTCCTTGCTGTCGTTTTTAGACCTTGCCGAGCAATAAAAACGGTGTATATCTATAAATATGTGAGGAGTGAGGTTCTCACAAGACTCAGGACATCGCTAGTTTTTGATACAGTACATTGCTACACTCCTGAATGAATATGAATAGAAAGAATGCGGGTGTGAACGAGTTAAATGAACGATGTGCGAATAACGAATAAGAGAACAACAGACTAGCGGGAACTAGATTATCCAGGCGTGAAGGTTCATAAATGCTGTCTTAGTAGAAGAAAAATTAAATTATAGATGTGATTTATTCAGACTGCTGCTGGCGGTTTTTTCTTGACCGTCCAAGTGAGAACACACGCAGTCGTGAACCGGCACTCTTCTTCCGCTCCTTGCCCGACCCGCGTTTGCCCTCGCCCAGTACATGCTGCCGACGTTCGGATAGGTTCGTCTGGATGCGTTGGATAGCAATACCACCCTCCTCTTGCGCAAAATCGAAGCCACGGTGTACGCCACGCTCACCGGTCGCCATATCCGTGCGGCTACCTCGGCGATCGACAAGCGACGGCCGTGAGCCCATATATGCGGCCATTGACTTCCGCTTGTACGGCAACTCGCCGAGCAGTTCCTCGCGAGAGCGCAAACTGGGAAAGTCCCTGCGCACCCGACGTAACTTGTCGATGTCTGTCGCAGCGTAATTCTCCTTGTATGCCTTCATTACATAACGCGGGAGAAGCGAAAAGCAAATAGTAAGGGGCAGGACGAGCCAAAAGATCGCAGAGTGGAAAAGATAGTGATCGTTGCCGCTGTAGGAAACGAGAAGTCAAGCACAAATAACGTGAAGTCAATTAAGGTAATACGCACAAGACAGGTACGTAGAACCATCCGGGGGAAATAAGTGAGTAGATGGCCTGGAAGAGTGATTCATCAGAACGGATGCTCGGAGCCAATACGCGTATTAGAATGAAGCTCACAGTATAGGCCCAGACCAGCACAATGCCGATGGAGACTGCGAAAACAACCCAACCGGTCCAAGCAGCCGTATTCAGTCCATTGAACATATTGGCCGACATAACCGCCGCGAGCACCATCGCCTGGTGAGTAAGCACATCAGAATGTATTCAATTGACTTCATCGAACTGAAACCAACCGTTGCAAATTCATACTGAGCGACGTCGTATCCATCAGGTCTGGCCGTGGGCATAAAATACGAATAATTTGTAACAAAGAAAATGACGGTGGACTAAAAAGAAAAAAGCCTTAGTTTCATCAACAAGCGAATGCAACACGAACGCACCTGGTACACTGCGTCAAACACATAGATAACGAATGTCTTGGTCCCGAACCAATATCCCTCCCGGCCGTAACGATAGAGCTCAGGCACTTCCATCAGAATATCGTCATCTAAGCGACTGCGTCAGACTTCATATCGGAAAAAATAGCATTCTCTCTTAAACCCACCGATCATACGATCAAACAACCCAATTGCGATAACAGGGCACAGCGACCAGAATACATTCCAGAACAGGAGGTAGGTATATTCAAATACGTATTGTGAGCTCCATGCGCAATAGATCTGGAACCACCATAGGATGCCGATACAAATGATGTTTTTATAGAAGAAGTTGACAATCCTGAAGTTTCCGTTAGTAGAGATTGATCGTCCTGAAAACCAAAACGTACATGTTCCCGTTACGTTGATACGACCAGTGCCCATGAACCAGGAGTAAACGCTTTAAGAAGCGGAACTAATATTTTATCAACAAGCTGCCCTGAAAAAAATGCTAAAGGTAAAATCCCCACCTGTCCAATCGCATAGTCCGACGAGTTGACCGCCTGTAGACCCTCTTCACCGGAAATGCCTACGCCGACGTCGGCTGCCTGGATCATGCTGACATCGTTTGCACCATCGCCAATTGCCAGTGTCATCGCCCCGATACCATCTTTCACCAGCTTGACGACTAGAGCCTTCTGTAATGGCGACACTCGACAGCAGACAACAGCCTCGCACTGGATGGATAAACTGAGTAATAGCCGTTTGCTGTCCTCGTCCGCAAAAACCTAGATAAAATCGATTATTAAACGACTGTTGAAACCTCATGAGATAGCGAGAACTTACATGTGTGAGGGCACTCCCTTCTATAACTAACACAAAGCCACCCGGTCGCTCTCCATTATGGGATCCCACGAGCGAGGAAACACCAGTATTGACCCGGCGAAGCGGTTCCCCGTTGCCAGGCGTCCCGCCAATTGAGCGGCGCGCATGTTTCTCGTTGATGTCAAGCATTTCGTTCTCGAGTACGTGCGCGTCAGGGAAGAACTCATCCGCAGCGGTATACAATTGGTCAAAGATACCAAGCCCATCCTTTTCGCTACCACGAATAACAATAAGGTTCGAGTCCTGCGAGATGAGATTTGTGCTGTATCCTATTGCGATCGCCGTCTCGAGTTTATCCCCGGTAGCTACCCAAACTTTGATCCCTGCAAGCTTCAAGTCCGCGATCGTCTCTGGCACACCGTCCTGCAGTTTATCTTCGATAGCGGTCGCACCAAGCAAACGCAAGTCTTGCTCGATCTCCTCACTTACGGCTGCAACTTTCTCTTCACGGTTTTCTAGTGCAACAGTGGCTTCCGCATAGCGTTCACTCCATTCATCGTAGTATTCCTCTATAGGACGAATCAAGTTATTAGCGGACCCTTTATGCTGCATTTATTCTGCCTAGACTTACCGGACACGACCTTGTAAGCTAAGGTCAGCGTGCGCAAACCCTCACTCGCAAACTCATCCAAGTGGTGCCCCGTTATCTCCTTCAGCTCATCATTAACACCTGGTTTCAGCCTTTCGAAGATGACATTGTCCGCTCCTTTCGTCAATAAGAAGATCCTATTGTCTTCATCATTCAACTTCTTCAGGATAACGCTCATGCGCTTACGCGCACTCGTGAAGTCGAGCACGTTGAGTAATTCGTATAGCTCGATTTCGTCCGAGAACGGCGTCTGCAGTCGGAGTACCTCCTTGTCGCGCCCGCGGAATATGAATCCAGCATCCGCCGCGGCTTGCACGAGGGCGGCCTCATCCGGACTCTGCGCGCGATATTCAATACGCCCGGTTTCGGGGTCGACCGCTGCGAGCACGGTGTGACAAAGCGCGAGCACCGAGAAGAAGCCATTCAAGGTACGCGCGTGCCCTGCACCGTCAGAGCCTGTATCTGCGTGCACGGCGTCCGCTAGGTCCTGCGCGAGCTCGTTGTTGTGGAAGTGTGTCTGCATGCCAGGGGGGAGCTGTACACCGGAGGCCTTTAAGGGATCCTGCACGGCGTCTGGTTCCTTGTCTTTTATGTCTGTCGAATTCGGATTGCTCGAACCGGGCGCAAAGGAGTCTGACGCGGACACCGTCCCTGATAACCGCACATCAATCGCTTCAACCTCTTTGGCATCCTCCATCTCCTTATCTGATTCTGTATCCCCTCTATAGACCTTTCCTCCAATTGAGCAATTTCGAAAGACCATGGCGTTTTGTGTTAAAGTGCCGGTCTTATCAGAGAAAATATACTCCACTTGGCCAAGGTCATCGGAAAGATTCCATGAACGGGCTAAGGTAGGCTGGTTTAATTTTTCATACCACATGTTCTTGTCGAGATATATGAAGGCAGCCTGACATGTGCGCACGACCTCGATAGATATGTAGAGCGAAATAGGGATGATGTTTTGAAACCTAAGGACGGAAAATGTCAGCCAAGAATGGGCATGATCTGTCGAAATGTACAGACGTGATGAGGGCGAAGATAGCCGTAAAAAGACCGTTAATTGACGGATTATCGTCAGAATGATCGTCAGAGAACAGCCAAGGTGCACCCTCCGGATAGAACCGTTTCTCCAGTATCGAATCGACGGCTCCACAGACAACCGCCATCGCGGCGAGCATGATGAGATTGATAAAGCTGCACAAGTTTAGCATCAAGTCATTGTACGAAAAAAGAAACACATACACTTGGGGATTCATCTGCCTCTCCACTCTACTGCGCTTGCTTGGTGTTCCGCCTGCGTTTAAAACGATTTTTGTGTCTTCCCCCGTGAACATGACAACACCAATGACCCATTCCGTGTTCTTGAGAACCGTCCCGCGCAGCAGTACCGTTTGTAAATCTAAAGGAAACTTTCCCTCGGCCGTTACGACCGCACCGTGTAGCTTGTACATGTTTGGGTCCGGTCTGTCGAGATCAATCCTAAAAGTCGTCTCCTTCCTATCCGCACACGCCTTCGCAGTGCGCAAATGGGTGAGCGCTGGGACTGCATTACGGGATTTGAGGTTCGTCTCGCCGTCGAGGTTCTTTGTCTCGACGAAGCAGACGTTCTCCTCCTCGGACGTGGCGCAGATCAGGATGTCCGCAGGGAAAGGTTCCTCGTTCGTGATTTTTACTATGTCCCCAACACGCACGTCCTCCCATGCTGTTTGCCGCCAGTGAGGCGAAGACGAATCACGATGATCATGATGCATCACCGACGGTAGGTGCATGTGCCCATGTTCTCGCGTCGGAGAGTAGGGCTCATGTTCATAGTCAAACTCAATCTCATCCAGCGTTGGGTCCTCGGTGACAGGACCGCCACGGATCACCTCGGGTATGGCCCCACGCTCGACGAGCTCGACCTCAGGAGGAACGCCCTGTGAGCCCGTCTTGTTTCTCTTCAATTTCGATCGGAAGTCCAAAGCATTTAGCACCCGCGCGAACGATCTACTCTTGGCCTGCATCTCGTTCGGGTTCGTCCACCCACCACCATTTAGGACACGCACACGCGTAAAGTTAATGCGTCGGTCCGACTGATGACGCTTCACGTCTTCGTACCCATCCTTTATGGCAGTTATCGCGAGCACGATGAGAAGAGGAAGAATTACCAGCCCAGGTGATATGGTACTGAACTCATGGAAGAACTGGAGTATGGCGATTACAGCAAAGAAACTAGAGGGTGCAAAAGTCAACGGATGAAAAAATAATAGAATTCGGGGAGATGCGGAAGTACATGTTTGCTATGCGCCTGAACTGCTCCAGCAGATTGCGCGGGAAAAAGGTGATGAAGGTGTACTTTGAAGTGACCACCTGGTTCGTGGTGTAGACATGCTCCTTCTTCATGCGCCCTTTATCGTCACGGTAGTCCTGCGGAAGGTCCTCATTGACAAATACCGAGCGTGGGGGACCAGGCACCTTGGATCTGGCGAAGAGAGATTCTACATTGAAGGCAGCGATCCTGTCGTACCACACCGCGATGCCACTGGAGCGCTTGCGCGGACGCAGCTTGGGCTTTGGCGAGCGGGAGTCCATGTAGGACTGCGACGAGGACAACGACGACTGTCGATGGACAGCGGCGAGGACGACGAGGAGGGAATTGGAAAGAGGGAGAGGTTCACACCGGCAAGCCAGTCCGACGCGGCCATGGGATGTAATGATTCAGCTTACGTGATACTCATCCAGTACTTCTTTACTCAGCCCTTCGGGATCAGCGGGGCCAAGACGAATAGTACGGTACGCGGCCAATCGGCTCGGCGCCGTTCCCGTCGGCATCGACGACCGTCATGTTGTATATGACTCGATGAGCCGGCAACTATTAGATCTATCTATGCGCAGTGTACAGCTCGACGCCCATACCTACACGAATCAGACGGATGCAGAGTTGGACCGGGACGAAACGGGGGCTGGAGGTACGGAAAATGGGGTAAACCTTACTGTTATGTAATCTATGGTCAGAACGCCGATCATTATATCCTGCCTCGATTTGTTGCATCATGTAGCAAACACTCTTGTACATTTACCCCTATGCATATATCTGTACGTCTAACGGCGGGTGAATGCTTCTCAGAGCGCCCCTTCTCCTGACTGCGCATCAATGGTCCTCGGAGCGCCCAGTTCGCCCGAGGCGGTGTGAACAACTCGGATTAATAGCAGTGCGAGACCCCACCAATGATTCCAAGCGAGGACGTAGAACACAAGTAAAACCCGAACCTTCGTCAGGCTCAGTGTGATGGAAGGCCCTTACCGGTAGTCAAGCCAGAGGAATAGGAAATCAGACACTCAACAGTTCCAGATGCGCGCCAATCCACATTTGATTAAGAGAAGTTCAAACAGATTCAGGAGGTACTAGAACTCGGCGTTGACATCTGCGCCCGATCTTATACTTCCGAAACTACAAGTCATCATAGTGGAGGGTTGTGGCCTGCCTTATATAGTACACTGACAGTCTCTTATGTCGATTGCACCATGCGTTCTAATTAGATGGCGGCTGTTGTATCGGCCGGAGAGGATTCTGAAAAACTTCAAAGCCAGACGGAAGCAACAGCAGAAATAGCCATATCAAAGAGTAGCAGAAGAAGTACGAGAAGCCTAAGACAGCAACAGTGCCTTGTAGTGCTTGATGAGAGCAGACGCGTCCGTTGCCAGCTATGCGATAATTAGAACACGAGGTGTCAGCTCGCCCACGTCCAGTTCCCTGCAGAAAAATGTGATGCCTGTGCCGGTTGATAAAATGACATACCTTTTGATTCTCTATTCCCGCCTCCATGCTCTTACGCGCATTCTTCATAAGCCTGCGTCTAGACGCCTCGCGCGCGTGCGGGTGCGTTTCCACTATAGACGACAATTAAAATAAATAGAAAATGCAAGAGCGTACGGGTAGAAATGGACGGCTGCTGTACACACGCATTTCGCTGGCCGCGTTGATTTCCCGTGCGCGACGCGGTGAGAGCTTTTCAATAATTTCCGGATAAAGCGAGAGAAGATTCTGAAAAGACTCCTTCAAGCCAGGTCAGACAGACGCTCGCGTTATTGCTGGCAGCATGGCTCAATTGTATACCTCGTGGGCTGACCACAGTTGCATCGCGTCTTTCAGAATTTCGTCCGCTGCTGTCTCCTGTGCCTTCATTTCAACGATGCGGGCCTTGCACTGCTCACTACGTATTGCTGATTAGTTACGAACAACTGGCAGCAGATACCTCATGATTCGCGTTCGATAGAGTGGGGAACAAATGACATGAAACTAGACCGCCTGCAAACCGAAGGAAAACCTACATGTATGCACGTCCATCACGCAACAGTACATCCGCATCCTTACGTGCGGCCGAGATAAGCGCGTTCTTTTTTGTTTTCAGCGCTGCACCCCGGCTGGACGTCTTCATTGATTTCTTCTCTACAGTGCCAAGTAAGTCATTTCGAACGGAGACGTGCACTTGTTTCTCGGCAGTTCCATCCGCACACTCACTTTGGAACTCCTGCATGATAGCGATCATGTCCTCCATGCTTTTAAATGTTGGTGCACGGCGGCAGAACAATGAAAGCACCAATCCACATACTTGTCGTCCCCGCCGTCCTCTTGCGCACCTTTACCAGTGCCAACGTCATCTCCCCCGTCGTCCGTCGCGAAGCGTACAGGGGCTACCGCACGAGGATGCTTTGCACGACTTGCCATTTTGTTATTTGTATGTCTATGCAAATCGGTATAAGGAGTTGAGCGTGTGCAGCAAGTTACTGCTGCAAGTAGGTTCGTCCCGAGGTTGATCACAACGAAACGCGTCATCATACATCACGTGACTCGGTTTAATGAACGCGCCACATCGCGCGTCGCAGAACAAAATCCCGAACTTGAAGTACCCATAACGTAACATATATAAATGATTAAATGAGAAAAGATCATAACTCGATTGAGTGATAGCGAGTGTGCGATGACTACTAGCATGAGAGCGAGAAGCGACTAGTCAACATTTTACTCCGCCCACAATGGCTAAGGACGTCGAACGACTTACAAGCTCTCCATTATCCCGTTTAAGCGTATCTGTCTTTGCGTCGGGCTGTAAACCCAGATATTCACACATGAACACCCGCATAATTAGATTCCATCGCCTCATGGTCTCCAGATCCAGCGCGGACGCATCATCCTGACGAGTGAATCAATAAGTATATACAAACTTACAACATTAAATAAGACAAAAACAAGGCTGACCTTCAATGTGTGCCACACATGCGGGAAAGGGTTTGTGATGACGTGTAAGATGCTGACCCCGCGTTGCATGAATGGAATATGGTCGTCTTCAATAAACCCATGATTGTGCATATCTCTACGTGGCAAAAAGAAACTGCGCCACGTATCTATTACCGCATTATCGGCCCCGACGAACGCTCCCGCGTTCCCGAGACGTTTCTCCGCAGACACCAGCGCGTCAAACAGCCATGCAGTATCGAGGAAATATGACTGGACAAGCGGGTCCTTCGCGCCCAGCAAATCTAATAGAATGAGGTGCTCGATCGTCGAAAGTTCTGACACAGAATTCCACAACCGCCGCTTCGTGTTTGGAGGAATATACGTCGCTTCCCATTTTTGCGCCAAGTGCCTAATTGACAAAGTCAGTAAGCAATCAAGCTACTCTACGGGTACAGCACCTTGCACCGTACACCGAGTCGGTGGAAGTCCAGTCGTGAAACGCTTCCTCTCCGTCAAAAAATACCAATTGCAAAGTCGTTTCAGCGACGTCTTCGTCGTCTATTAAACCGCTGTCCAGCTGCTCCTTTCGGCGATTTAAAAGTGGATCTAATGCCTCCGCGAGGTCTAGCATCAGCGCACACGGCACGGCCGAGTCTGTAGCCCCTACAAACTAGCCTTGTATGTCAATACGCGCATCGCTATGGTTGAAGCAACCGTTTACCTGGTTCTGGGGGTATGTCGGAAAGAATTTGCTATCAAAATGCGCTGCGACGATAACTTTCCGCGGGGCCTCTGGATCCTTCGTTGCAATGACATTTGTGAAGCGTTTCATCCCATACGGCGTTTTCTCCGTGAACGAGTCTTCCTCTACATCCCAGTCTAACTTTCGCATAGTTGATACGATATAATTCTTCACTTGAGTATTATTGTCCGTGTCCGCTACCGAGTTAACGCGGTTCAGTCGACTTTAAGCCCTCTCTACGCACGCAACACTCACGCGGACGAGGGATGAGAATTTTGGACAAGTGCGAGGCGCGTTTGGTTGTGTCAAGATTTTTCGCTGGATCCGGCGTCGGAATAAGGGATGCTATTTGGGCCTCAGACAACTCTTGAAATGACCGCTCGCCCAGCCATTGCGCACCCAGGGAGAGATGTAACAAGCATAGAATCAAGAGAAACAAAAAAAGAGAACTGCTAGACGTCTTATAGGCCTGCCATGGTCGACGCGAGAGACGCGGAATAAGGTACATGTGGTCCGCTCAGTCTGATGTACCGTAGAGCACTCACCGGCGTTGTTGGCAACAAGTTAAGGCGCGTGAGAGTAGTAGCCACGTGTACGACGCGACTTGCTTGCACGCGATCACCATGGTCGTCTTTGGATTGTGGGTGCGCAGAATAAACGCGCGATTAACCATTTCGTTTTTAATATCCCATTTCTACACAGGTCATAAACAAGGCCGGTGGTCTGGTCTACCAACGCAACTTCGCCGGTCAGTCCCGTCCGTTCTCCTGAGTGCCAACGAGCCGTCCAACGCGGCTCCACACCGTTGCCAGATGGCCTCGCTCAGCTCTCCTCGAACGAGTATCTTGTCCTCGCTGGTACATTGCACGGCATCCATGCAATCACAAGTCGTCTTTCACCCACAGGTCCCAGCTCGGGTGCCCAGGTGATTGAGGCCGAGACATTCAAAATGACTATCCTCCTCTCTGCTACAGGTGCGACGAGTCGATCGAAACCCATACGTTCCCAGCTTACTGGGTGAACTACAGGGACCAAGTTTGTTCTTTTAACGTCTCTCCACGATGCAAACGCGGAGGCACTCCTTCAAAAGGTGTATGAAGCATATGCGGATATGGGCATGAAAAACCCATTCCACACACCAGAAATGCCCATCCGAAGCGATAAATTCGATTTACGCATCGGAGTTTTGTTAGGAGCCAGTCCCTCATCCGTTTAACGTGGGTGAACGCTGTATGTATATCTGACCTGTAGTTTGTTCCAATTATGTGCGTTTATAAACCTTCCGTCACATTCACAGGTTACTCACGATATGATGTGCAGACCTTCAGGCTATCGGGGATAACTCGCAAGTGTGTTGTCTGATATCCCCATGTTTGACATAGCGACCATTGTACATATATGCATCGAGACGGCTAACTATTTGAGACCAATAGCTAAACATTTGACGCGTTCAGGTGCTCCAAACAATCAATGACAACACCTAGGGTGATCAGACTGAAACTATTTAACCCGAAGTCATTCTTGGCAGCTTCCGGCGTTGAGATCTTCTCGGTAATCAGCTTCCACGCTGTCCATGCAAACCCAAGAGCTGTCTTCATCTCCAAGATGGACATTTCGTGTAGTCTTCTAGGTACAATTTCCTCCTTGATTTCTTTGACGAGATTCGTCGTATGGACGCCCATACGGTAGATTCGATCCTTGCGCCAGCGGTGCTGCGAGCAATGGGCGAGAATGGTACCAATTACGACCTCTGCCTCCGAGAGTCGCGCACTATAGTCCGTTAACGTATGCGTCATGCATATGTAACGAAGCTCCGCGGAATAACGCCTAAAGAGTTTCTGTACACTCTCCAGGGTGGTCTCGGCCACACCCGAATTTTTTAGCTTTGCATCAACCGTGGACTTTAGTGCGTTGTAAATGGGATGATCGACCAGTGGCGCTGGTACACTCAAGTCACACATGGGAGAAGCGCGAGACTCCGTATCGACCTTGCGGAAAAGGTAACCCAGAGCACGTTCGGATCGGTAGAATTCCGCATCGCCAGCCAAGGGTTCGTCCTCGTTTCGCTTCCAATCCGGTTTATACGGGATGAGACGGCGCGGAATTTTCGAAATGTCGACTGGTTTCCCATTCTTGGGGTAGTCCACTGCTTCGTTGCAGAGTTTGGCCAATTGAATGCATCCCTTGTCACGGGTACCGTCCTAGCACGAGCGTGAGCGCAAGAACAAACACAAGAAGTCGCGGATAACTACTGATGACTGATCTGTAGTGGTTTCTGGTCAGATTATCCGTCCGTCCTGCCAAGTAGCAAACTCAAGTAACTACCTGCTCTAATAAGATGGTTGTCGGACAAAAGGCCCTTCGTTCACAAGTATCATTCAGGATGGAGTAATTCAAAGAATAATTGAACACCCACTAGAACATCTGAATTTATGTACTCAACAATGAAGTCACAGACGTGAGGAATAACTTTCTCTTGGTCGACTTTTCCTGTCTTTTTGTCTATATATTTCTTGAGTTGCTCGGGCGTAAGGTTTTGTGTTTCCACAGGTAGAAATTCCGCAGGGGCTTCATGTTGGTTGAAGAAGAGAGGATGGTATTGACAGATGTCGTAGATATCCCTTCACTACAGCATCAGCGGATATCGGACATTGGAACAACAAAGGAGTAAATTCCTTACCCATCTAGGTCCCCTCCACTGAGACAAGATGCTAGAGATCTGTTTCCTAAAAGAAAGTTGAGATGTCAACCGTGATTTTTTGGGATTTGAGGAAACGTTAGACCTCGTGATGAGAACACAACAACATTAACAAGGTTGCGGAAAGCACAGATTTTACCATCTGGTGGCTTTCCCACAGCATATACTCTTTGCACTATATGCACAACGTTAATTATTCGACAATCGTGATAATATCGAGTTTCTCACCATCCCCAGGGTGAACAGTCGGACTTCGAGAAATATTACAATTTCTCTCAAGATATACTGGCTCGGATTCGGGGTTTAATTGTATGCATGCTTTCCCACATTGTCAGGGTTTGATTTCCCGGTGGAAGACATTGGGGAAACCCACCAAAAATTTCGCCCTCTTGCAGCGTGAAGACTTCTTCTTCCTTGAACAGACCTTGCTGAATGTACGCTGGACCTTCGTCCGCAACACCCACCAGAGTCCAGCTTTTAGGGACCGGTATACGACATCGGTATTTGATATCACGAAGCACACTGGATAGGACGCAGTGGATCAGCTTATCTAGAAAAGGAGTCTTCAAAACTTTAGAAGGATCCTGGTGGTTGAAGTCGAGGCCGTAAGTTCTAAGAAGTTTCTTTAGGAGCGTGGAAAATCCGGAAGTCGAGCCAAGTCCACGGTCTTCCATGATGGAAATGAAATGTTTCCCACTGTCTCGCGCCACGTGCACGTCTGCAATTGCTACATCAAGGAGATTAAGAAATGCCTCCATCTTAACACCACGGTCTTCAAGGAGCATAACAAGTGGTCTAGAAAGTTGAGGCTCAGAATGAAGTAATTTGGTTTATCACCGCTCTTAATACTTGCCTATTAAGGTACGTTGTCCCGGGACCGTTGAAGGACTTCGCAATTTCAATATCCGCTTCGGCTACCTCGTTTGCATCGAACTTCGCCATGGAGGGACGGAGGTGCATCATGATGCCTTCTAGCTGGTCGTCAATACAAACCACACCTTTGTAACCTAAAAAACGGATTTGATACTTTTCAATAGTCTACATCAGTTAAAGCGTACTACGTAAAACAAGTAAAGCAAAGGAAACGATTAGAATAACGGATACTCACAGCGGACGGTTCAACCCTCCCCAAATACCCGGGGTTGCATCTACATAACTCAGCCCAGATAAGTCCGGCGAGCTCGCGGGAAATAGTCCCTACGCCTGGTGTCGTCAACTTAGTCGTCTGTTTATGCATACGGCATGATATTAATTACCATCAGTATGTTGATATGGCTTTCTTCCCAAATCCTCAACTGTTTTCCATTGCTGGCGAGTCACTTTTACGGAAGGGTCCGTTGAGGTAAAAGCAAGCGCTAATCTTGCAGCGTACTTTGCGGGACATTTCAGAACATTTGAGAAATCGCCTTCCTCCTTTCTGATGCTTGATGCATCGACGCGTTGTCCTCTAGCTTCATGGAAGAAAGGGCTCATAAACCAGACAGCATGGCTCCGTAGTGCCGAAGAAGAGTAGGCCAAGAATTCAAAGTGCCTCCCTGCTAGATAGAATCCTTCCTCCAATGTTCCCCCAACACGCTTCTGCAAGAACGTCGTTCCGTCAACCTCCCGGTCCCAACGATATTGCAACATATCTTCGTCTCGGAAATCGACTCTGAGAAAGTTATCATGATAACCAATGTAACGGCGAAGCACACGATTCGACTGTGCTGCATAGGGGCCCTCTAAAATCATCCGAGTTGGCGTAAAAGTGACATGATGACAGTTCATAAGCCCCTCTGAGGGTGGAGGAGTTCCCGGAATAGCGAATTGGAGTCGATTGTCGCGGACAGTCCTGAGGCGTCTGACATGGTCAGTATTACGAGGGTCTGCAGCTGTTGATTGTGCATAGTCTCGTAAAACTGTTCCTGCTATGTCACGATGAGTGCGGACTAAGTCGATGATATCTTTCCAAAGCAATTCCAAAAGATCATCTGTAGTGTTGAGACCATTGTGCAGTAGACATTCGATCTGAAACGCAACTGTCCAAGGAACATCAAGAAGCAAATCTATTTTTTTCTGGACCTGCAGGAGCTTTTTCGACGTGAAGAAACCATATTTTTCGGCAAAAATGTCAACCTTCCTTAGCTTTTCTAGGCCCGCGACATGACACAACCGCACAAACTCGTCTAAATCTTGTTCTTGGTAGAGCGTGACACGGACCTGGAATGCATATGGACTGATGTTGCGGTGAGACTCGTCAATGGAGCCGACCCTCTGCCGGAACTTCCTCTTATCTTGGTGAGCCACACCTGTTAAGGTTCGATTTACCCATTCACTTTCCAGGATGGCCGGATTAAGAAGTTCGAAACAAACATCTAACATAACATCGTAAGTCAAGGATGCTATGCTTTAAGGAAACCCTTACAAGGCCTGAACTCGATACCAACCCGCAGCTCTCGAATATTTGAGAATTTAATGACAATACTGTGGGCTTCCTGGTCCAGAAACGGATCACCTAATTTGATTCTGACAAGCTTATGTTCGAGTTCCAGCAGAAGCTGGGCATTTCCTATTTCTGTATAGTCCTTCTCCCATTCAACAGCGAACGTTAACCGACCTTGCGAAGGTGTAGAGGGCACCCGACGATGGAGTTGTAACTGTTGTGGCTGTCGGTTCAACCAAATGCCGAATTGAAGTTTATCCACCCGCAAAGATGTAGAGAGCTTTAGCAGCTTATCGTCGCGTTCACGATCAACACGTGGGTCCTGGTATGCGACCTTCTTAAGAGTTTCAATTAATCCCTTGTCAGGCTTTCTCCCGCTGCCCCTCATACAGATGCGCTTTGAACGACCTTGACGTTCGGAGTATATTTTCGGGATGACTTCTTCAGTTTGAGCCATCGTGAGAAGAAGCTGACCTATCTTGCGCGTTGGAACAACCAACACCCCAGTCCCGTTGTGGCGCCGATTGGTAGCAGCACCCAATTCAATCCGGAAATTTATTGGCTCGGCCCTTCGATCGTTTTGGCATTGGAATATGTCAGAATGGAGGATTTCGGCAAAAGCCTCTTTGACCTGGTAAAGGTCGGCTTGGAAGTCGATACTCTTGAGCTCGATTTCCATTGCCGCGTGCCGATAAAATGCGACTCGGAGGCCAGATAGAAAGACACAGAAAGTAATGACCGCGGTAAGAGACTCTAGGATGGTTTACGGACGAGGAGTGATGGCCGAAACTTGGACCAGACCTAGGAGTTGATCGGCGTTGTGACCTAAACGCCAGAGGGATTGCACCTCCGGGCAAACTTCATCAACACAAAGTCAGCCTAATCGCGTTGCGATCTAACCCATAGACACAGACAGGAATAGTACGCTTGCTCTCTAGCAAGACTTTGGTGTTGTGTGTCACTGTGCTGACGGTATCTTGAATCTTGCTTGTCCCGATCCTTTGAAGTCACTAATGTAGATAGCAGATCGTGTTGCACGTCAAAAGTAAGCAAACTGTAAGTCGATTGAGATTAGCTTCAGAAGTGGACAAGGCAATGTCGGACCAGAACTACGGGCGGGTATAACAAGTTACGAAGCACCCCAAGTGGAAGGTGATTCCCACCTTCCAAAACACCAGTGAAATTATCTGATAGGTCGTTCCGAAATGTAATACGCGCATAATATTAATACTACGATCCACCAGACCCGTATCAATTCATCACATTAAGGGGATTTTACTGTGCGCTCGTCACACAAACCAGCCTGTCCATACTTAGATTGAAATACCATACTGTCTTTTAACTCTTGGCAATGTACTATATCTTCGGCAAAGCGACAACCGGGCTGTTTGTGAACGCCTGCCGCCCGTCATCCGCATCAGTCCCATTTATCCGTCCAAAATAAAACATAAAATCTTATGTGACACAATAAGATCAACCTCCAACCGAGGCGCAGTATTCCAAGAGAGCGCGGTATCAGCTGCACGATTGCTGCAGTCATGTGATTGGAGCCTGTGCATAATAATCTTGTAGAATCACTTGTATGGAATGCCTGGCAATTTGTCAGATAAGCATTGAGCAAACATCCAACAAACGAACCATTTTGTAGCTGCAACAGAATAGCCGTGAGAAAGGATAGAGTGAACAAGACATGATAGCACCTACCCTTTGAAATTCGTCATAAGCAACACTTCGCATATTCTCATGCGCGTTCTTGACGACACTCATCATCCACTCAGCTGCTTGCCTCTCATTAAGCCCAAGGGCAAACCTGTCCCTTAGGCGCTTGATCGTAGGCTCCCCTTTGAACGAAGGCAGATTTGTACCCAGCATTAGTTCGACGGTGCTGATAATCTGTTCTGCGTGAGGACGAATAGCAAGGAAAGCTTTGACAGTCAGCTGCTGGAAGAGGGCGTATCCACGTGAATATCTTCCGCCCATGAGAACCACCATTTCATGGTTGAGCTTAAATGAGTTCGGCTCGAATTTGATGCCCTAGATCGAGTCCGTTAGTAAAACTGAGTGCCATCAAAGTGGAAAGGAGAGATGAGAAGGAAAACTCACCCCAGGACGTAGACAACCCAGACCAAGACGGAAGTGTCAGGATATTTAGTTAGAAACGTAAGCGAATGCACTCATCTATGTCGAAAAGAAATCCGAAGTCTTGGGACGAAGGTCAGCCAGAGGTCAGAAATAAAACGGAGAAGCTTTACCAATATGGACGATGTGACCCTCGCCGTCAATCATAATGTTGCCGTTGTGCCTGTCTTTGATCTGCAGTATATAACATGCGACGGAATATGCTGCCATGGATTGGATGAAATTGAGACGGGCACGTTGAAAAGCGATTGTATCCTCCCCTCCATATTTCGCTGTAAAGAAGCCCAACAAATCGTTAATTTTAGCCCGGCCCATTTCATCTCTTGATGTTGCATTCGGGACAACATCAATTACGCCACACTGTCAATTTCGTTAGATAGATATTCGGGCACAAATTCCAAAGACCTACCCCTGGTCCAGTTGCCGTGACGCGATAAGGAAAGAGGTAGAGATTCAAGCCGACACTGGTAAAAATGTTTTTGAACATAGCAATGACCTGCAAGGCCAAAACGTCTTGACGACAGTCATCTCCGACTTTGAAGATGGCAGCCTGCCAACTGTCTTGTTCCTCTCGAGCTTCTGTACCTGCCGCATCATTTTCGAGAACGGAGTCATTGTTTTGACTGATGATAACTCGCTCCTTCCGGACTTTAAACGACGCCATAAAGGGGGCCTACGGAGGAGGTTGAGACACGAACCGGGTGCATGCTAATAATTGGGCTTACCTTTGCATGACTTTGAAGTGGTCTCCCGGATTTCCTATCAATGTCGATCACAACTCCATCGGGGTTACTCGGCAAGTATACGCCGATTTCGACCTTGATCTTTGCCATTTCCTCGTCAATCTTTGCCTAAACATTTATCGTAAGCAAGGCCAAGGGCTTGACCAGGAGACAGCCAACCTTCTTCTCGGGCTTGCTTTTCTTGATGTAGGGCTTCAATTTTCCGGAAATTGACGTGACCTCGTTGAAAAACCCGAACTCTCTATCGTAGAAGTTTCGAGCATCTCCTGAAAGTGAGCTAACAACCAAATCGGTCATATGATCAAGATGGGGCTTCATTGGGTCCTCCTTAGGAAAATTTAGCGGCTGATGTGCACAAGTATGTCCTAATTTTACATACCACTTCTGCGGCATCGTCCTTGTAGCAGTTCGCCTTCATATTCCATATAATTTGGTGACAGAATAACTGCGATAATTTCGCCGTTTCAAAGATGAATCGTTTGACGTACCCTAGACGAATCAATTTAGTACGCTTTAACATCCCTTTATTCAAACCATACCTAAGGGATCGTTGCGAAGGGATTGTACGATCTGTGGGACAAAAAAGAAGGTAACACCAACGGGATGCTGCTCAAGCACACGATGAGCGTATTGCAAAAGCACTGGGTCATTCGAATATCGCGGCTCGAAATATGTTACCGCAATAACGGGTGTTACTGGAGCCCACAAAAGGACGAACTGTACGGTTTTACGTTATAAGCCAGGGTGCATATATGCACGAGATCAAGCAAGCGTTTTCACCTTCAAATCTCGTTGAACACTTCGATCAAGCCTATCTCCGACGACGAATCGGAGTGCATCTGGATGGTCTAAAACTTCCCGAGTGTGTGTCCGAATCCATCTCCCAGCCTCTCGTTCAACGGTCAGATTCTTGAAACGCTCGGAAAAGTGTACAACCAGGCCAGGGTCAATCTTCCAAGCTGTGCGAACTTCGGTGATCCAGTTATCCTTTGAGACGTTTAGGACATGCCGAAACGACGAGAATAACAAAAATACGTCACCTCAGCCATTGCCCTTTCCATTAGTCCCGCATGGTCGACCCCACGTTTTATATCGTTAGAAGGATTGTCCCATACTGTGAGCCGAAAGATTTCGTTTTCGACAAGAAGGCGAAGAAGGCGATTAGCACTTCTAAGATCTAAACAGAAGCTCTGTATGAGGGCCTTCCCCCACAAATGTAAATATGTATGTGCAGACCTCGGTTGCTGGTCCCGGTCGCATAGAACGAACTTGAGATAGAATATGAAGCCTTGATAACGTCACCTTGCAGCAACAAAAGGAAGTCCGAAAGAATTTTTATGTCAGCCTCAATTTGAACCCGGTTTGCCCCGTATGTCCACCTGTGTCGAGTTCCTCAAATGAAAATACTATCGCATTGGAGGATATACGTACTGAGGGCGGGCCGAGAACCAGGAGAAAGCCGTCTGGTATAAAGCTTCGCGGAGCTTGCTTTCGCAAAACAAATCCATTTTTGAGCTCTTCAACGTCTCAAAACCGAAAAGAAGGAATGAAAACCGGGCCTCACGAGCCAGTGGATGCGAGCTAAATAAGATAGTTTTAATAGTTATAGATTATGGAATGGCTAACGGAGTAGTTTACCAACCTCATGAACTTATGCTCGCGCGCTGAGCGAAGCACCAGCCTTAGGATGAGTAGCATCAGGCCAGGCTTGTGGTACCGTGCTGCTTGGAAACGGCTGAAGAGCATCTGCAAAATAAGGACATGCGGAATTAAAAGCTTGCGAGCGGAGGCTGCATTGCGGTCAATAATTGTTTTATCCGTAGGACTATACTCGACGGAGTGAATGAATGGGTCCGCATAGCTGCAGCAAAGGGAGAGTCAGTGACTGAAATACGTCCTGAGCACCACTGCACCTTACTTCATAACATCCGAGAAGAGGCCCGTGTTGTGTCTAATCGTCAGAGTCCAGGCATTGTTGATTTCCATGATTAAAGGGATCTCCAAGTCGGGACGTTCTCCAATGACCCACGTCCAGACTTCGATACTTAATGTAACCACGGAAGGACTGAACACCGCGAATGGCAAAGCAACAAGATGATGAAGCAGATCGTAGTCGCACTTGGAATGAACGATATAGAATAAGCAAGATAATAACAGATGATATTACGAGGGCAGACCTTCGTTTCGTGTACGAGGCAAGCCGCACACCGGAAGAGCAGTTCCTTCAATTCGGACACTGTCATTGGACTATTCTTCGCTTGGACTTCCTTTAAGGCATCCGCGATCTTCTTCCTCGGATTAGGTCCGCCATGTAAGAATGCGTCATTGTTTGGTGCGATGTTTTTGACTGAACAGGCTTTAAATTTTCAAGCTTACTACGCCCGCAAGAAAAGCGCTTACCACCTCCTCCCGAGAGACTGAGCCCATTTATTTCGCCCGTAAAACGTTCCTTGTGCGCGATCTGCTTGGTCACTAGCCTTGATCGATCTGGTTTCCACGTCAACGTTCCAGAAATTGGTGCTTTTAACATAGATCCAGTTAGAAAAAATGCAAGGCCACTCATAAAGCCAATGTCGTACTCACCAATTTTTCGTTCGGCAGGACCGATTGCACCCGCGAACTGAAGAGCTACAGAAGCGCCGAGCTCGACAGAATTAATCGATGCATTCGCTTGATTCGCAACAAGATAATTCTGCGAGATTGACATGAGGTTATGTCAGGGCGATGGTTAAACTATTGTTACCTGGAGAGTAGCTTGTAGTTCGATCGGAGCTCTTGCCAGGGCGAGACTGAACCAAGTATCGGCGTTTGTATGCAGGCTAAGTAGGATGTCGTTTCTGGTCTTGTAGGAATCCGACAGCTCGAGTTCGATACCGGACAATTCGGAGCGGAATCGGTATACCGGGTCGAACTGAAATTTAAACAAACATATCTCAGTAACAGATCTATAATTTTCAGACATAAGCAATACCTCATCGGTGAATTCGCCCTCACACGCTCCGCGTAACATGGAGAGAACATCCAACATCGCATACACTAGAGGTGGATCATACATCAAGGAGGGGAAGGATGTGAGAAGACGATTAAGATATTTCATCGACACATCACGGGCGTGTGCAACACGGTGACAACTAGAAACAAGCAAAGTACGAAGTTCCGTTGAAATACTTTCCGGCAGAGAGTGTTCGTTGGCCTGTCTGCTCAGCTCGATAATGGCAACCTGAATAACCTACACAAAAGATTTAGCCCCGAACCAAGGTCAATAACTTGTGAGCAATACCCACTTTGTCTACTACTGCATCCATACATGTCGAGAGGGCGGTATGCTTGTTTACGCTCTCATTAATGAAATACGAGGGGAGCGACGATGTCATGCCGACAGAAGAACGCATTGCCTCGAGGTCGTACATTGTCAAAAGGAAAATGATTTGACTAGGCAGTAATGACCGTATTTCGCTGTGTCGTAGAGGAACCAGTTTCAAAAGCAAATTACGGTGTGTGAAAATGGCCTATCGAGGATGAATCAGGGTGGCTGATATACGAAACGAGGTCAAGTTAACACCAACCATCTGCGCATACTCTTGACGGATGACCGTGTTGTATTCCAGATTACTCGTTACGAAGTCAGGCACCTCTTCTAACACGATACGGGGCGTTTTGGTTGCAATTCGTGTTAAAACGGCAACTTGCCATTCTCCCGAAGGTGCCCCTCGTTCTTCTGCATTAGTAAAATGAAATAAAACACTCAGAAACCACAGGTTCCGGAAGTGCGATATTGTCTCAGGAGAAGCGTCAATGGCCGGTTTAAAGTCAGGATGTGCCAACAATGCGTCGATGGGCAATAGCAGTGAGCCGAGCTGATCAACCATGTCATCAATCTAGAAATGTATTAGTAGTATTAATAAGTCAAATTCGCTCGAATTACACCAACCTTTGAATGCTGCTCTAAGACCGAGGCATTCTGAATGGCGATGCCCTTGTCAATAAACAGCCCGAGTAATTCCATCAAATAACTTTCGCGATACTCCGGCCGACGGCGAAGCTCTTGGGCGAGTCGAGTCTGCGCGGCTATAACCTGGAGACGCAATTAATCTCGGAAGATAGTACTTTCTGAAGAGCACTTCATACAGTATTACTGGAAAAGCGTGGATCATCCCGATTTGCCGAACGATTGATACCCGAAAAAGCTTTGATAATGTCCACGAAAGTATTCTCGGGTGAAATGATGGCAAGGTCAACGAGATTGTAGACGATGGTTGCTTCAACAGTTGGCTCAGCCGATCGTAACCTTTGCAGAAGCATCGACACGGTCAAACGCGTGACCTATAACAAAAGGCTACTTCAGTTGGCTTGTATCTTTTTTTGGGGAGAATTCCAACCTCATCCATCTTGAACTCTAAAGCGAGACATGTCACCACGGATATTGTGCTGATCCCGATAAGCCTCTGCTGTTCTTCATTGAATGCTTGCAGACCCGTCTTCAGCGACTGTACCGCGTGCTCTTCAGGCTGCATGCTCGACGTATTCATGGTCTGCGAGCTCCATGAACCCTCATACGATTCCTTGCTTGTAGCGGAAATGTAATTGAGGAGTGAATACATGTTTGACATGATGAAATCGTCACCAGGGGCGAGTTTAATGCAAAGTGCAAGACATTTCGCTGCAGCTGCGAGAGGCAGTGGCGCACGCGTCTCCGATGCGAATTCGTACTCGAAAATGGACAAAGGTGAGGTAACAAAACGACGCAGATGTCCCGACATGACCGAAGCAATAGTTGGGAAGCTGGAAACGAACTATGTTCAGTGATCTGCATTGATTTTTTTGTGAACACCTTACTTCTGTACAAGGACAGTAGTTGACTTCAACGCAGCCTCCTGGACCAAGTGTTCCGATACTGGTGAATTTTCGCTGAGAAGTAACCTTAACCGACTCAACAGATCGTCGTTTGTATTTTGCAAAGCAACGGAGCATACTGAAGCTAATTTCTGTTTAAAAGTATTTTCAAAAAATTTAGCGGAAGAAAAAAAGAGAAGTACGGCTTGTACGTGCCAGTGATTCCGACATCGTTTCCCAGGCATAAGTGTCAAGAGAAGGCTCTGTGTCCATATCTTCAATCTGCTCCAAAAGATCCGAGAAGCACCTTATCGCATATCCAGAAACTTTCTCAAGTGTCTCTTTAGAGGACTCGGTAATATTCTGATCTACCACGGCTTTGCGCATTAACTGCTCCCAGACCTTGTTTGCAGCGGCAGCCTCTTCATCTTCAGAAACTGGAGATTCATCTGATGAAGTCTCGTGGGTCAGCGGGGGAGACAGAGTTTGTGCTAAGACGGTCCAGATAATTTCCATGACACAACAGACAATGAAGTATCCTGTTAATGGTCTGTCCCGGGAAACATAGCGCGACAGAAAAATTTGGACGAAGCGACCGCCTTCAGACTCGGCCTCAGCAACTTGCAAATATTGAGGGAGCAAGTCATTCAGATGATCCACAACTTCAGGTAAGAGGAGACTCTTCAAGTTTGCAGTAAGTTGAGTCCACTCGTCCACAGACCACGTGAACGGTGACGAGATTATGGCACGATAGAAACCGTGGAAGGAAGGCGCATATTGCGTTAGTACGATATTAGCTAGTGGGCAATTCCGTATCAACAAACAGACATCCTGCGGCACGTTGGCACTTACAATGTTCTGTCTTGAGTTGTTCTATTATTTTGGAAGAGAATTCCAGGATAGACTTTGATGCAGCGGACCTGTACTGCGGGTATAATGAAGCGAAACGGAGAAGTGCAGAAACGGTTTTGGAGACAAGTTGGTCGGGCAGGGCCCACTCTAAATCATTGGACCTTTATGAACACCCAAGGGACACTTATTGACTGCTGCTGACTTACTATCCCATATTAATGTCGGTTCAAAGTCCATGTCCGGTATTTCACGCAATATATCAACGAGAATCGGAAAAGTGCCGTCTACATGAGATGCGGGCAAGTTCGTAGCAAGTTGGGCAAAGCCGATGTGGCAAGTGACTCTTGACGCAGGCTGTGGAAATTATCAGGGCGTCGTTAGTGACTTATCTGACTCGCTCACCATGGAGATTCGACACGTTGGGTCATTGTCGTTTGCGACTGGGTCTACCGCTTCTGTACGGGTTTCGACGTTAGACTTGACCAACTCTACCGCTGGTCGGATAGAATCATCATCCTTGCTTTCCCCAATATTACGCGCAAGCTCTGAGTAGATGAGGGACTGCAAATTTGAAAATTCGAGGCTGCAAAGACCGAAGGTTACTAGGTGTAGCGAAAGATAACATGAGACTCACCAATCCATCCTTCACCAGCGCCACTGCGGACTAGTACTCGTAGTAGTCCAGACGCGCTGAGCGCGTTTACAATACGTGACCGCTGGCGTGAGAAAAAGTGGTTATTCAATGGCATAAAGTATGACGTAATTTCGGATGCTCATCCTCCGCGCAAATGGTAGCACTTTTCTGAGTTTTCTCCACTGAACATGCGTTTGAACAGGTTATTCTCAATCTGCAGCGATGACCACAGCGGATTCATACTGAAAAGAGACGTCCGATCAAGTTTAACTTGAGCACAGCGATAGGCCAGTATATTTGTCAAACGGAAGAAAACTAGGTACAGGCGCAATCTACCGCATGTACTATCTCATAGTAGGTGGCGATGGACGTAGTGTGTTGAAATGGTTTCGACTCGAGCATTTCGCGACGTACCTTTCTAAGATTCTGTTGATATCAATGAATTATAGTTACTAGACTGCGTTCGCGTTTAGTACAAAACCTCCCGGAGCTATCCCCCGCTTTGACTTTTTCTTTCTCGAAGGCCTTTATTTATTAGCGAATGAGCGCACTTTTCGTGAGCTTCAAACCGGCCCGAAAGCGTCCTCGTTTCTGGGTCGACATTGAGAGACTGACTATAAAGTATCCGCCTACCGCCACGTACTGGTAAATCCTGCTCACTTATGGCGGCCGCTTCGTTTGCCCGCACAGGAAAGAAGGTGCTGCAGCATTCTTTGCGAGGAATGTATGTCCCTGACGGACATTTACCCACCAGATTGTTGCTATTGGTCGGAACTATGCAGAACATGTCAAGGAACTGAACAACACGGTGCCTAAGGAGCCGTTCTTCTTCCTCAAGCCCACGACGAGCTATCTGCCATCGGGCGGGAAGATCGAGATACCGCTCGGTGTTGTCGCTCACCATGAAGGTCCGCTTTACTGCTTTACTTCGTATACACGCACTTAACCGCGAACGCGCTTAATCCATACAGTCGAGCTCGGAGTGGTGATTGGAAAAGGCGGACGAGACATCCCAGCCTCGCAGGCGGATGCGCATGTTGCTGGGTACGGTACGCATGCCGTAAATTTTTTGCATGCATATTGTCCAAACGAATCTCCGTGCTTGCACAGCCCTTGCGATAGATATGACCGCCCGGAACATGCAAGAAGCAGTCAAGAAAAAGGGCTTGCCATGGTCCGCAGCTAAGGGCTTTGACTCATTCACGCCTATCGGGTGTGTTGCTTGCATCTATCTCATCTAGACTTGCCTTTTAAACGTAATTAAGGCCTTTCATTCCCCGCTCGTCTGTGTCTGACCCTCATAACCTGAAGCTTTGGCTCAAGGTATTTACCCTGGACGACTCCTCAGAAAGTAAATATGATGGATCGTTTCACGCCAGGTCAATGGTGCATTCAAGCAAAATGGCACGACGTCCGATATGATCTTTCCCATTCCTAAGCTCATTGAGCACATCTCATCCATCATGGCGCTCGAGGTTACTTGTCCTTTATTATTAAAAGGCAACATGCTAATGTAAGAGTCCACAGGAGGGCGATCTGATCCTGACAGGGACTCCGTCCGGTGTCGGACCCATCGTACCGGGAGACGAGGTCATTGCAGAGCTCAGTGCATCCTCGGGAGAAAGCCTGAGCAGTATCGAGTTCACTGCCATCCAGCGTGAATCGGGCTATCAATTCAAGCCGGAATGACTCTCGGGGCCCACAACCTCCCAGTCAAAGGTCGCAGATGCTGCTACGCTCGTCGTTAACAGCGTATTGCAAAGCCTCTTCAAGGGTTGACGAAGGCCGAGGGTGCAGTAGCACATGAAATACATATATATAGAGGCGAATTACAAAGTGCATCTACTATGTACGTATTACGAGCGATTGCGTATTTACGAGTCTGTCCGAAGGCTCTTAGGAGAGTTCGAATTTGAGATGTGGTCGGCTTCAATGACCTCAGCCTCGTCTGAGCCAGAGCTGATGCTCGTATCACTTGCGAAGGACCAACTACCACCCGTTGGCGTAAGTTCGCCATCGCCACTTTGGAAATCACCGAAATCGCCATAATTTTCGAAAGAGGCGTCATCAGCGTCTTCGGTGATACTGGGAAACGAGAAAGGGTCGCCATCAGAGGTCGGGGCGGCAGCAGCATCGGAAAATGGACCAAAGCCATCATCCTAACACACGATGTAGATAAGAAGAATTACGAAAACAAACGCTTCAGCCGCTTACCACGAAAGAGAAGTTATCGTCGAAAGCATCCGTGGTGCTAGGGCCCGCCGTGAATGTACTCGGCGAGAACGCATCCTATACGTTTACTCAGCATATGCTTTTCATACTTTAAGAGTGAAAGGGGTCATACATCGAAACCACCAGGATCTAACGGTCTCCTGTTTGATGAGCGACTACGTGCTGAGACGGGAGGTTCAGCAGGATCGAACAAGTTGTGAGATAACCAGGCACCATCATCGTCATCATCGTCGGAACCGTCGTCCGAAGACGAAGTGATATGGGTTGACATCGCCTGAGCAAGGTAGCTCGCAAACTGCGGCAATTAGCATTTGTAAATAAGGCTAGTACGAATGTTTTACCTGAGGAGGACCTGTCGCATCATCCAAATCCTCTTCGTGGCCCATGGGTGCGATGCCGAAATCTGCACTTGATTCTCTCGTGAGCCTAGTGGTTCTTTTGAACTCGCCCTTCATCTCAGATGTCGATTCGCTCGCGTCCGATGCCTCTATTCCATTGGACGCTTGGGGTGGAGCAGAGGCGATCTCAGCCTCGTCAACTTTCCACTTTGTCGCCCCACGCGTCGCACCAGGTGTCACTACCGGCTTTCCACCTCCCAAAAGACTCGTATCCTTGACCTTCGTCTCATGATACCGTCCGCCAACATAATCATCCCAATCTGGCTGGGGAGCGTATTGGGCCAGAAGGAGCTTGAGTTCGGGGGGATAGTGTTCGAGAGCGCCGATCACATCCTCAGAAATCAGAGTAAGATGGCCCATATAACCTAATCGGACATGTCTGAGCCTTGCGCTATGTTTGCTACACGTTAATAAACGAGTGGAAGAGTGGATTTATTATCACACCTTTCCATATCGTTACGCTTTTGAGCTTCAACGATACGATTGAGAAGCCGGCCGTCTCTGAATAGCGCGATAGTAAGTTCCCGGTTCATGCCCCGATCCACACGACCTGTAAGGATCTGGTGAAGGAGGTCATACACAACACTATGTAGAAAATTATTCCATGGAAAAGAGAAGAACAAATCCTTTATAACCATCAGGACCTATGCCAGAATCTGTGGTATGCAACGTTGCTACATACCAATAAAATAGAAAGCACTCTCGTCTCCGCGAAGCGTTGCTTGAGTTTATCACCAATAGGTAGATACCCTGACTTTTCCGCGATCTCGGATCGTTTCAAACTCCGCCGCGAGCCTGCAGATGCTGGTCGAGAAATGACGGATGACCTATCAGATTCCGACCGAGAGGACGACATAGCTCGGCTACGTGCTAGAGCTGTGCTATGCGCGGCAATTTCGCTCGGAGACGGAAGGGACGTAGCATTGGGCGATGAAGGGACTATCATTGGAGGGTGTTCCAACGGTTCTTCATCACGGGGAGATACTGGCGGGGGCGAAGTAAAATGAGACTCCTCGTTCATGTCGATCTCCTCCATGACATCGTCCTCGGTGCTACTATGGTCGTCACCTGCGCTCATGTCCTCATCATCGTCGGAATACTCCAGTACAGATAAATCGGCGGATGCGACAGAGATAGGCAGCTCCTGTGCCGGTTCCATTTCATCTACATCGTCATCCATATTCCCTTGCTCGTCGCTCCCGGATCCGATCGAAATTACACGCGCTAGGTCCTCCAGCGCTGATAAACCACCCTTTAACCGGCCTTCGTCGTCATATAAGTTGTCAAACTCCGGTGGACGATTTAGCAAAGACATATTCGAGCAGTGCAGAAGTTCAGCGTATAGCTCGCATATTCTGAATCTCTCAAATGTCAAGGGCGTTAAAAGGCCAATTGTTGTCGGAATCATCTCGACCTAGGAATCCTTTGCTTAACTATTAGTATTCCCAAGGAAATGTCCGAATGACATACCGATAGCCGCGGTTTGTGTAATAGCTGTTGAAAGCCTTCAAGCCGTTCGCACATAATTTCGAGCATGGGGCCAAAATGGACAACACCCATTCTGTCTACCATCTCATTGAAAGCCTGCTCTAAAGCTTCACGCCCCTCGTCGCTCTGAACGTGCATTTGTTGCTGTATCTGAATCAGACGATTCCGAAGAGTATGGAATAGATACGGCTCAAAATAATCTGAGTTGTTCTTCCGAATAAGTTCAATTATTATGGATATCGCATGCGTTCCAGAAGAAGTTGCAGTGTCAATGTTGGGTATAGGTGGCGAAGAGGACGAAGGGGAAGGTGCCGAAGCTGGATTTGACGGAAGCGACTCCTTGCTTTCGGCACCGGAGCCGTTTGTCAATTCCTTCTTGGCATCACTCAAAAGCTCCATCTCGAAAGAGAAGTCGTCAAGCATGAAGCCGACAAGTCTTTCTATGTTTTCCCTTCGTGCTAGCTGCCGAGCGAAAAGATTTGATGCCGGACCATTTTGCAGTCCATCGGTGATGCCTGCTCCGGGGGAAGGTGCGGACATGGATATTATCCCTTTGACCAATTCGGACACAGTTGCATGCATGGACTCCGAGTTATTAGGCGATAACAGGTCCACCAGTCGGGGTATTAAACGTTCCGTAGAGAGCCACTACATGCCGTCTCGTCAAGAGAACTCGTCCATGATGAACCGTGGACATTCACGTACTTCAAGTACGCCGGCACATGCCGGCACTTCGTCCAGCTGGATTATTCGAACCAGTAGGTCGACGATGGCAGGTGTTTCAATATGCCTGAGTATGCGTTCCACTACAGCCGGCTGGGCCTGTGTGAACGCTAGCATCTGCGGGATATGGTCTGCCTCGGAGACGTCTAGTGCAATCTGCCAACGTTACCTCGGCGGGCTTCTTGAGTAAAAAGGTGGCGTTAATTTTGGCAAAGTGCGATGCCATGACACTCTGCGTCTTCATGTCCTCTGGATTTTTGTCTAATACAGAGTCCCAGAAAGGGGTTAATATTTGGCTTCCATTGTTTAGACACGTTTCCACGATAGACCAAATTTCACTGCAGAGTACTTCCGTTGCGACATAGGGATATCTTAAATGAAAAGGCATTACGTTTCCGTATATATTAAGAACATGTGCACACTCACCGAAATTCCCCCAGCCCATCCCCCTCGATATTCCCCGACACATACCCAAACAATCGTTGCAAAACATCTACCCTCTGGAAATAATCGATGAGGCGCGTATTTTGAGATTTGCATTCCTGAAGGAGGTCGTCCTCGTCTAATATTGCTTCTAGAGATACCTCTTCCTTGTCGAGCAGCGCGTCTATGGTCGAAGTGTCATGAAACCCGAACCTGCGCAAACGCTGAGTTCATCGTCCGCAACAAAGCTGAAGAAACCAACATACTTCCAGAACATCGTTGTTCGTCACCGCGCAAGTTAAGGGGGGTGGAGAGGAAAGAGCGCGGTAAATAGTCTACTTCGGCGAGAACCACTGTCTGGGAACCCTTCAAACGGCGCGTCGAGGGAAGGCTTACGTAATACGTGGACTTGCATATAAGGCACCCGTTCTTCTTCATGTTTATGCTTCCAAAGCTGAGGATGATAGGGTATATATGTATTCTCCGTTACAAGATTAAAGACTCCAGAGCATAAATGTCCCCGTCGTTCGTGTATACTCGTAACAACTAATAAAGTACGGCAATATAACTAACTAACTAAAACTGATGAACAAAGTGTGAGCATAGTACAAGACGACCAGAAGGCGATGCTTACTCGGATCTGATAACCGCCATTGGCCTTCGTGAGATAGCGTACCCATTTGATGCTATGGTAGTTACTCTTTTCGAATACCTTCAGGAAACGCACAAGCAAACCCGACGCAGTGAACATCAAGACTTGGAAATCGACGTCGATAGGAGGCCGCGCCCAAGCTTGACGGTGCGTAGTCGCTGTGAGCTGCGCCGTCCCGGACAGAGTACACTCTTGGCCACCCTGAATACGGGGAATTCTGGGACATATGTCAAATTTCACCGTACATCCAAAAAACCAAAAATGATGCTTACTTCCATACAATTACGTTCTCGGCTGGAACGTACTTCGCCTTGCCGGTCTGTACCTTGCAATCAACGCTCGTGGTGTTTAAAGGCGTTGGTATCCGCAATACAACGCTCGTTGCGGATAGTTTCGGGTTGAAGTTAGTTCGAATACTGACAATGTACGAGACTTGCGTTGTCCCTATTTCTGTCACCGTAGGCAAGACCTTGATCGGTAGGTTTACGTTTGACGTAGATCGGTATCTGTAACATTTTAGACGGGTCAGATACCAAGTGTAAAGATATACCGTACTTCATGAGCTCAAACTCTCCGTCAGGAGGTACAAAACTAATCGTCCGGTCGGAATCGAACTCGTTCAAGCGAACACATTGGTGGAACTGGCAGTCATCAAGCTCGACGGCATCGCTCATTCCTCGTTCAGCCGCATCCAGCACAAGCTTGTCGTTTAAGCCGAACTTGCACTCTGGTGTCCCCGATAGATAAGCGCGCATGAGAATGTGTCCGTCGACGTCCGCTCGTAATACGGTGCCTTCGGCAACCATCAGATCGAATAAACTCGGTATGATAGACCGGACAACGCACTCTTTGCACTCATGATGAGATTCACCGTCTCAACTACATCCACAAATGCTTCATTCTTCTTGTACTTGACATCCGGCCGACGCCAACTAATAGCACCGGTCGCCTGTGTGGTGATCTTCGAAGACTCCTCCTTTGTGCAAGTCAGTAATAGAATAGACGAATAAAAAATATTAGTATTACCAGAGCAGCGGGCGTTGCCCTAATACTCTCCGTGGTAATATACGCCTTGAGCGTATCTGTTTCGCTGTTTTGCGGGTATCCAAAGTCAATGATTTCTGAGTAAAGGAAGTCAGCAAATGGTACGAAGGAAACCCTCTCTAAGAGTGCAAACGTACCATCGATAAGCTCGTAAATTAGCACGAAATTACTCTTCACAGACTCCTCATCCACCTTTCCGAAGTATGCCTTTGCTATCGAAATGAAACGATAACAGAACTCGAAGACAAGTGCCGCATTTGCATTGTTTCTTGACGAGCAGTTGGTCGGAGTTAGACTGCAATCGGAGGAATACGCACTTTGTCACGGCCATGATGTACAGATTGTTTGTTCGTACGTGGAAAAAGCTCGTCGAGCCAAGTGTGATGATTGGGGAGCGGACATCACTATTAGATACGACTTGTATACGAAAGACGTCCGCAATCGAGCGTCTTGAGAAAGTAAAAGTTAGGCCATGATGTAAGTGAAGTGCAAGATTTACGCATTCGTACTTCAAGTCTGTCCTATACAGTCTAGAAATAAGTACCTGAAATGCATTGAATTATGGTCAATCAGCAGGACTGCTCACTAAACCAGAACCACACGACGACGTACCTCCCCCTTTTGGTTGAAGATGAAGAAGGCCTGCAGGAAGCCTCAGCAAGTTTCCAGCAGCAAATTAAAGATGTACCAACCGAAATCATAGCTCAACGTCCACTAAGCTGCTGCCAGTGCTGGGTAAGATCGCGGATGAAGGACGCGTGCCAGCACTAAGCGGCGCACACGTGCACGCGTGCGTTAAAAGTATCAGAAGGTCACATCGGTATTATTTAGTGCTTGACTTTCCGAGTCGTCGATGCTCTGTTCCGAGTCCGAGGATGACAGTACTTCCGCCAAGGTAGCCTCAACCTCAAATTGAATTTCACGATTAATGCATTGAACTCGTCTTCTCAACTAAACGTACAGTACTCTCGATCATGACTTTGCACACGCCTGCGATCGGGATGACCTGGCCTGGTCTGGCCAAAATTGATGTCGCGGTTCTTTCTTGTCCTGTCCACATGACTGGAGCCCTCTGCTGTTACGGGCTCTTTGTTCGCAAGTCGAAAAAGATTTTTTTTAGCCCGACTGCGTCCACGACGCCGATAGCGTCTTCGTTCTGAACACGAGACCCCATAGAAACCATGGATCTCAAGCCCTCTCGGGCTTTCATCGGAGTGTAAAGAATTCTTCTCATACTCCGCGAAAATAATTTAAAGCTGGTGTTCGCGTACAAAAAGCGGATCGACTAAACTACCTTTGGTCTGAGTCCGTCTCTGCACGATGAAGTCTATCCTGGAACTTGCAGCTTTCTGGGTCTTGCCTCTCTACGCGTCCGCGAAACTTACTTGGGGTACAACCGAATTTCTATTCACATTCGGAGATTCATATACGACCGATGGCTTCAATATTTCTGCCGGTGTTGACTCGCCCGTGCCAGGATTTGTGAGCCATGACACATCCTCTCAAGCCGGTAGACAGAGACCAGTCGTTTATTCTATAGACGTCTTCTAATGGCCAGAACTGGGTGCAGTTCCTAGGTTTGTTGGATTTCCTTTCATTGACTCCCGTACTAAAACAAGTCACAAGGCGGGACATATAATGTCACAGATACAAAAGTCTTTAACCTGGCGTCTGGTGGGGCTACGATAGACTCGAATCTGGTAGCACACATGCTTTCGTCCTTCTGCCTTGCGCTGTAAGGCGCCCACTGACTCCGATATTCTTAGGTTACACCATTCGAACCGACAGTTCTGTAGGGGCAAAGTCTTCACAGAGCGTTATATCGGACTCATAAATAAATACTTCTCAGTTCCATTGTCGATCAAGTCACGCAATTCAATCAGATCCTTGCATCAAAGCCAATAGGTGCGCAATGGAGCAGTAATAATAGCCTTTTTGCGATCTGGATTGGAATCAATGATGTCGTACGTTAACGTCTGCGTGAACAGTCGCATTTCACTGACATATCTTCTGTGAAGGGCAACTCCTTTGATTGGGTATGATCTTGCCATCGACAATATAATCGTTTAGCTCACCAGGGTGTCAGACAAATGTCACCCAAGCCGGCTTCACCAAGGTGTTAATGGCGCGATTGTTTGGACAGGTCCGTCTATCCGCTTCGTAGGGGTGTAATATCATTCTGATCTATCTGAAGGTCGAAGACCTTTTTCAGCAGGGCGCCCGCTCCTTCCTGTTTCTGACTGTTCCACCAACGAACCGCGCCCCGTTGCTTATTGAACAAGGTCCCACGGCCGTGTCCCAGATAATAAGCGCACTTGCAATTTACAACACTCAGCTGGCAGAGAACGTAAGAGCTTTCCAGGCGAAACACCCTGATCTTGATCAAGTCACTGTCTTTGACACACGGCCGATTTTCAATACTCTCCTGGACAATGCAGAGGCATTTGGCTTTGTGAATTCTACGGGGTTCTGCGACGCGTATCAGAATGGAACACCAGGAATTACGACACAGATTTCTCCGTGTGCGCCTGTGTCCAGCTACTTGTAGGTCTTTACGTACTCAGTGTACATCTTTTTAAGCAAATCGCTGATTATACTCAATCAGCTGGCTTAACACGCTCCATCCTCTCTTCACAATTCACAAGTAAGTGCGATCAAATTACGCTAACCACCTACTAAACTTTACACGATAGTATTCTGGCGCACGCGATATCCACCGTCCTCAGTGCTTGAGGTATAGGAATTGGTAGGAGAGAAATCCGAGACTCTATATGAAAGCGTGCCTGAACCAAAATGAGCCGTCTGTATTTTGAAGTTGTATAATAAAAAGGGAGATGAGAGAAAAATAAAGTCGACCCTCCTGCGAAGAGACCGTGGGACGTAAGATACAACGAGAATCACGGGCGAGATCAGCCAATACTGATCGGACTTTAAAGGGTGATCTACATTCCTTTTCCGGACCAACTCAGTTCGGCCGAATGAGCCGAGTAATTATCCGGAAAGGAGTCGAGTCACTAGTGCAGCTAAAAAGTCGGCAGTAACGTCTGGGGGCACTCACTCACCTTCTTCCTCCTCGACGCTCCCCCCCACCCGTGCTCGCCGCCGTACGCAACGCCGACGATGCCGATTAACGTCCCGCGCAGCCTCCGCGTACCCTCCGCTGCGACCAAAAAGCAAACCGTGCAATGGTCTCGGAGCAAGTCGTCCATCTCGAGCTCGATATTTGAGGCGAAGACCAGAGTTCGGGACGCCCGCCAGCTCAGCCAGTCGTCCGTCCGGAGTACGGTAGCCACACCCACTGTGTACGCTGATATCTCAAGACCATCTGTCCTTGAGCACTTCTAATGGTATTTATGCAGACGTCCGAAGCCGGCACCAGCATTTCAGCAGCGTCCGACAAAAAATAACATCCGCGAGCCGATCCCCCTCATACAGCATGCCCAAGCGTACGAAGTTCTTGATTCTTCCTTCGTCGGCATGTCCGGCGGACAGATTTTCCACGAAATGATGCTCAGGCATGGAGTCAAGCACATATTTGGTTATCCTGGGGGCGCCATTCTTCCCGTCTTTGATGCTATTTACAACTCAAAATATTTCGATTTCGTCCTTCCCCGCCATGAGCAGGGTGCAGGGCACATGGCGGAAGGCTACGCTCGTGTATCGGGTAAGCCTGGTGTCGTCCTGGTCACGTCAGGTCCTGGCGCGACCAACGTCGTGACGCCAATGCAGGACGCCATGAGTGACGGCGTTCCCATGGTTGTATTTTCTGGACAGGTGGCCACTTCCGTCATCGGCTCGGATGCGTTCCAGGAAGCGGACATCGTCGGCATTTCACGAAGCTGTACTAAGTGGAATGTCATGGTAAAAGACATTTCTGAGTTGCCTAGGCGCATTAACGAAGCTTTCAAAATTGCGACGTCTGGGCGACCCGGCCCTGTCCTCGTTGACCTCCCCAAGGACGTCACTGCAGCCATCTTACGCACTCCCCTTCCCTACAAGGCCACGACTCCTGGGTCGCCTCTTGGTCTCCCCTCAAATCCCCTGCAATCTATGCAGCCTCCGATCGACATGCCTTTGATCCAACAGGCAGCTGATCTAATAAATAATGCAAAGACGCCGGTGATTTATGCTGGTCACGGTATCCTAGCTTCACCCCTCGGGCCAAAGTTGCTTGCACAGCTGTCTAAGGATGGACACATTCCTGTAACGACAACCTTGCTCGGTCTTGGAAGCTTTGATGAAATGGACGAGAAGCGCAGCTTGCACATGCTTGGTATGCACGGAAGCGCATACGCCAATCTTGCTATGCAAAATGCCGACGTGATTATTGCCCTTGGCGCCCGGTTTGATGACCGTGTTACTGGGAAAATTGATGGTGCGTGAGCTGCATTAACAATGTGGACTGATGTGCAGAACTAAAAAAAATTATCTCCAGCCTTTGCCCCTGTCGCTCGCGAAGCAGCCCTCCAAGGCCGTGGTGGAATTATCCACTTCGAAATTCAACCTAAAAACATCAACAAAGTCGTCGAAGCAACTGTCCCCATCCTTGGCGATGTCATTTCCAATCTTGCCGCGCTCGTTCCGCTCATCCGCTCTTCGAATCCGCGTCAGGAGTGGTTCTCGCAGATCCGCGAGTGGAAAAAGGACTATCCCTTCACTTACGTGAAGAGCAAGGCCGGCGACCGCTCCAAGCCGCAGGAGGTTATCGAGGAACTCGACCGCCAGACTCGCGAGAAAAAGGACCAGGTCATCATCACGACTGGCGTTGGTCAGCACCAAATGTGGGCCGCTCAGTTCTACCGCTGGAGGACGCCGAGGTCCATGGTTACGTCCGGTGGTTTGGGTGTAAGTTAAGCTTTCAGTTCTTCCTCGTTCAGACATTAAATTAGCGTTGTCTCCAGACGATGGGCTTTGGTCTCCCTTCAGCTGTCGGGGCAAAGGTTGCCGCACCCGAAAAAATTGTCGTCGACATTGACGGCGACGCATCCTTCAGCATGACCGCCATGGAGCTCCAGACGGCGTCGCAGTACAACATCGGCGTGAAGGTGATTATCCTCAACAACGAATTCCAGGGCATGGTCCTGCAGTGGCAAGACCTCTTCTACGACAAACGGTACTCGCACACGCGCATGACAAACCCGGACTTCGTGATGCTTGCAAAGTCCATGGGCGTACACGCTATCCGCGTAAATACCGCTGAAGAGCTGCCCGCAAAAATGAAGGAGTTCCTCGAGTATGATAACTCGCGGCCAGTCCTCATGGAGTGTGCCGTGGAGACCAACGAGCACGTGTTCCCGATGGTGCCTGGAGGCAAGGCCCTGCACGAGCACATCTTACATCCGTCGTTGATAGCAGCGGCGAAAAAGACGTGATGATTTTCGAACGTCAACACTCCTTTGATTTTTTTCTGCTTATTTCTTCACCCTCATTTCACTGTATCTGCTTGCCCCAATTTGCAAGTCTGTATATTCAAAATTTGCGACCATCTCACTTGGAAGAGGTCGCTCAATGGAATACTAAAAGAAGGCATTTTTGCATAGATGCTTCAGGCGCGTTATCGGGAGCTGTCAGCGCGTTTTTCGCAGACTAATGATTAGTGTTAGTTTCTCTTGTACATTATGGTGGTCTGATAGTACATTCAGCCTTCGGGTTTTATGCAATCTATCGGATAGCGTGCTTTCGTGTGTCTTCTCGATTGAACCAGCCCTAATTCGCTCTGGGCCTCTGAGTCGGTTGGTACGGTCGAATCATGGTCAAGTATAGCATTTAGTTGAAAAACAGGAGTGTATTATTGGACCTCGGATACAATTACTGTGGTCGTAAAAACGAACCCTGCATTGTCCCCCTAGTCCGATAAAGCATACTGTATCTGACGAAAACGGTTGTATACAAGTGAAGTACAGAATTAGGTCGAGACAAGAAACACTTTCGCTAATTTACCGAATCGGCCTGCAGCTCTTCAAATTTCCGGCGAGCAAGCTGGATGTTGATCTTAATTGCTGCGGTTTCTGAAACGAGGGAATAAGCTCCTTACAACAGGTTAAGAGTGAAATTGCAAACAAACAAACCTATCGTCGGATCATGGACGACGACCATAATATACGTGTTCTTCGTCAGCTCATCAAGTACAGCGGTATATTCAGGCAGCTCCATGTCTAGACTACGAAATTCCTCTCGTTTGCGGATGCATGCGTGCTTGAAGGACTTGATCAGCTCGGACGTCCGCTCATACCGTGTCGGCTGCATCTGGTGCGGGTCCCCTTCTGGGTCGTCTGCCGTCAAGTCTGTCGAGGTAGTGCCGTTGCCGTTGTGAGCGCCCGGCGCCGGGACACGCTGCGAGGTGGCGATGACGAGGAACGTGGTACGCTCGAAGAGGATGACTTCGGTGGCGTTGCACGCCTCGGCGAAGGTCGTGAGGTGCTTGCTGAGGATTGCGGCGTTGGGAATGAGTGTATGCACTATGCGCGACCAGGCCTTGACGAGACGGAAGATGAGGTCCCTTTCCCCGAAACAGTTTAATAGTGTCTCAGAACGCACCTTATACAAACTCTCGTCATATATACTCGTCCCAAACACCATGATCGCCGTGTCCCCACTCGCCTCCTGGAGCTCCCTCGTCTTCTTCTCGAGGGTAGTCTTCTTAGACGTGCGCACAAGATCGAGCTTGTGTACCAGCAAGAACACGACGGCCTCGGGACTGAACTTCTTCAGTGCGTCGAGGCAATCGCGGAAGTACAACAAGTCCTTGTCCATCTCGCGCGACTCGACGTCGAAGACATAGATGAGTACGCCGACGTGCTGGAAGATGGTCGGACGCTGCGCGGCAAGGTACGAATCCATGAACGAGTCCTGGCCTCCGCAGTCCCAGAGGTTGAGGATGAGGTCGCCGAGGAAGCGGACATGGTTCTGCTCGACGTCTATTGTCGCGCCCAGGCGAGAGGTGAGGGACGCTGGGTTGTTCGAGCTGCAGAACGCGTTTTATATGTCACGGGACTGCGCTGGGGAAAGAGCGATGACGGTCGTACAAAATGACGGATCGCATAGAGGTCTTCCCACTCCCCGACGCTCCCATCAGGAGCACCTTCCAGTTCACTCAGCTTCCAGTCATACAAACGAGCTCGGCGAGCACCCACCTTTTTCTTCATAATTTCCTTGGTATTCAACCTTCAGAGGAGCCTCGGACTTGTGCAGCTACGCATCTACAGACTGAGCATCTATATTATGTAAGCTAAGCGGCATTCAAACTCAGACGGCCCGGGAAAATCCAGTCCCTTTTCACTCGTGAAATTCGCTTCAGCAGTTTTCATCATCTAAGCGCCCAAGTCAGAAGCGGCCGTCGATCCCCCGCGTCAAAGCGGGCGCCTGCTCACTCTGCGTCTAATCAAAAACTTGTATCTGGCAGGAAGTGCATATATTCAAGAAGAATGAAAGTAAGTTGGAACGGGTATGGGCTACAGGATAGATCCGGGATCGAGTGGGGGCTCTTTCAATGGGAAGTGGGCAGCCGGACAGTTTCGGATGAGCTTGTGGGTTGTGACTGCCCAACCGCAGGAGGGAGGTACCGCTGATATACAGGAGAGCTGAACGAAAAATAACGAAGGACTATTTTTAGAAGATCAAAGGACGTCAGTTAAAAGGAATTCAATATTTAGCAAAGACACTTTTCAGGATACCCAGACTATGACGACAACACTCAGTCAGTGGAAACAAGCGAGAAGAAATAAAAGGACACTTACAGGCCAGTGCGATCACAAAGTAAAGAGTGATCAGCCTGGTTCAATGCGCGTGTGAGAAGGAACAATGAATAGACATTGCTGAGCTCACATGAGGCCTTCCATGTAGTTTGATTTCCCGTCCCTGCGGCAGATTGTCAGATAGAGAACAACCAGGAGGGTGGATAATCGGTACACACATGATCAGCATGTTCACAAGAAGCACAGAGACGAAAAGAACAATAGTCTGGTGTTTCCGTAGTTAGTGAGCGGAAGAAAATAAGAACGGCGCGTTGTCAGACCTCGAAGTCGGCAAAGAAAAGCGTAAGTTCGTGACCCGAGCTAAGGAGAAGCAGTTGAGAACGCAGCACAATGTAGTGTACCATTGAAGACTCACATCCAACCAACAATGACGAGAAGCGGAACAACAAAAATCGCGATTTGCTATATTAATATGGGCGTCATTGGCCATTACATAAGCCGTCGGAAAGTTCACTTACAATCGAACTTCCGACGCAAATGCCAATAGTAAGCTCAGTTTTGTCCTTCATTGCCATCCACACCGATGTAACGTGTTCCGCAGCATTTGACACGATCGGAAGAAGGATAATGCCTATAAACGTTTTTGGAATGTGATACCGTGTCGCCACCTCTTCAATAGATGCCACCACTGCGCAAAGGATTGTTAAGCACGTTTGAGTTCGATGATCAGGGAGGACATACGATAATCGGCGCAGAACGAAGTGATTATTGTAACAGCGAGCAGTCTGTCAACACATGAGCAATCAGTTGGATCGTCTCAATCGTTTTCAAGATGACCCACGCTGTGCCCGCAGCAACGACACTCATCTCTGGCGTTTCCACATCCTCCGACAGGCCATTGGTATCCTCCCGGAAGAGATTAGCGTGCGTTTTGAGCTGCACAGAGGGAAGTCAACCCAATGATTTTGTACACGAATAAGATGGACACTCACCTGGAAAAAGAGGTAGGCTATGTAAACAATAAGCAACACTATGGCCGTTCCACGTGAAATGGTCAAAAGACCGGAGATCGACTTCTCCAGGGATACCGTGGATTCGCTGCCGATCAGATCAGAAGAACTAAACATGTTCTTGAGTGATTCGCCACTGAAAGGCGTTTCCGCTGACTCCTTTGAACTATGGTACGCTGCGGGAATCACAAGGGCTTTTCAAGGTGTAAGTATCACTTGAGAGGAAGAAAAGACGGGAGCTCGTACTGATGCAGGCGAGAGTCATGAGCTAAAGTAGATGAGGTTATGCTCATACTCTAGGGCGTTCATTAATCAACTCACTGAGCTCGATCTAACAAGGGCTCGGTCAGACGTGGCATAAATGATACGTTTTACGACTCACGTTTGAGCAGCAAAGGATAAGAACTCATTCTCCTTTCTCTCGTAAGCGCCTTTCAGCGGGTTTAAAATTAGTAACTGAATGAAGGTGGAGCGGTGCTACATACCAGCTAAGAATGAACAACCCAAGACAAGGAGGAGATTCGATAGTATAGACCCGAGCATCTGGAACGCGCTTATGAGAAGATGTTGCTTACGAGGGCCGGACCCGACTTACCGAGGTTTGGACAATGCGCAGTTCGTCTAAAAGCAGTGTGAGAAATTATGAAAGGGACGAAGGGGGGTGCAGGTCGGAACAAAGCGCGCACCCTGCATGAGCGCCGCAATTCCAACGATAATTTCGACAGCATTGCCGAAGGACGCGTTCAAGAGGCCGGAAAGGGTGGAGCCAAGTTTGAGTGAGAGCTGTTCTGTGGCGTCCCCCAGAAGCTAATGATGGTGTACTTTAGCCCTGGTTCCATTGAGGCTCAGAGACGCAATGTATAAAGTGACGTGCCTTGGCGAGAGGCATGATTGCAATGAAGGAAAAGCTAAAACGCAGGGCAGCATCCCAGTCGAGAAGGTGGGAGATGAAGCTAAGAGGGATGAAGACGAGGAGGACGTTGAACCACGAGCCGAAGAAAAAAAATCTGAACGATTTGGCCCAGCTGGGCTCCCCTTCTGCTTTGACGGTGCGTAGGACACGGCGAGAAAAGGGAAGCTGACCGGTGTAATTATTGAGAGTGTCGCCGTTGGTATTGAGCAGACCAGCACGTTCATCGGGGGGATTTGCCATGATAGTTTGAGGATAGAGAGTGTGTTTCGATTTAGTGTTACTTTGAAGGTTCGTTATTGCATCGCCTCGCCATAAATTGTCTTGGCCGAACTGGTGATCATGACGCGCCGTACCTAATAGAATCCTAACTCGCATTGATTATGGGCGTCTACACAAACGGCACAGCTACGTCCCAATATAGTTACAATTATAGTACATACACTACATCATGTAATGTAGTGTATAACACTGCCCTCTAGCCCTGAGGCTGTTCGTCCGCGTTCGTCTCGACGGCGGGCCGCAGCAGGTGCGATATGCCGCTGTAGCGTACCAGAGTCCCTCGCTTGTCTCGCCCCATGTCTAACGTAGTCACAGACGTGTTATAACATACTCCAAATCCTATCCCTGGCTGGACTTGTACGATCTTGTGTGCGACCAGCGACCTGCAGAGCGTCGCAATGAATGCCCCGTGGCTAACGACTAGGATATTCGCCGGCTCGGGGTCCGAGGTTATCGTAGGTAGATATTTTCCAATATCTTCTTCCCACCACTTTAATGTACGCCGTGCAAACCTAAATGGGAACCGCTGATAAGGACAGCCCACTTGGCATATGAATGGTGAAAGACGAACGCCTCTCCCGTTTCAACAGACTTGGGAAGCTTTGTCTTGTCATACTGACCAACTCGCACCCCTTGCAGTTCCCCCATATCCTAAGGCGCGTTAACAAGATACGCAGTGCAAGCGGACGAGTTCTCATCTTAAACTTACGCGTTCACGAAGGGCAGCACGCCTAAATAGCTGAACGCCCGGATGGTGGAGCAAGATGAGCTCGGCGGTCTGAGGCAGAAACTTATTTATTGATATGATGACAGACTAGTGAGGGCTCGACCTGCCTTGAGCGTCCTCTTCAGATCGCTTGAGAGGGCAAGTGAGAAATTGATGTTCTTAAGTGCCTCGCCGCACAGACGGGCCTGTAAGGATCCGTCTGCGTTCAGGACGGTGTCCATCTGGCCTTGTATGATGCCCGCTTTATTCTCGTTCGTTTCTCCATGTCGTACGAGGTATATGCGCACGACGGGGGGCGAGCTCATTGATGCACGTGGCAGAAGGAAGGAAGATGGCCATAGTTTCCCCGTAGATATAATAGCGGAGGAGGATAAGAGTCGACCGTACTCGGCAATTTGTACAACGTCGATCCTTACCGCAAATGCGCTGCCGTACTACGAGTAAATTTATTGGCTCTCGCTCGCGCTGCCATGGCTCGCCTTCACTCTGCCAAAAAATCCGCAGTGGCTCCTTCAAAGTCTAAACGAAATAAAAAGACAACCAGTAACAGGAATCACAAAAACAAAAGCCTCCCCTCTGACTCGGGGAAGGGCGCCCGAGAAAACGTCAAGGCAAAAAACGGAGAGTCGAAAGCGGGACTCAGCGAGGATCTCGACAGCTTCAAGAAAGACGTTTTGGCACTGGGAGGCGATGAGGAGGACTACAAGCGTCTAAAAGACGTGAACAGCGATGTCGATGTATTGGCACCAAGCGCCAGCGACTTGAAGCGGGATGTACGTACTGCAAGTCTACATCTTTACCTGAACCTAACAATATTTGCAGGCATCGTTGTCCAAGGATTTGGCGAAATTTATGGGCGGACTGAATTTCGCTTCTGTAAAGCCACAGGAACTCGAAGACGAAAGTGAAGAAGAGGAGGGAGAGGGGAGTAGTGAAGAGGATAGGAATGAAGAAAACTCGTCCGGAGCTACCTCCGACGAGGTAGAGGGAAAAGATGTGGAAATAGCTACAGAGAAAAAGCAAAATATAAATATCCCAAAAGTTGGCCCAAACTCACGTCTGGTAAGCTTTCGCGGGTTCTTCTTGGCGAAAGTTCTGAACCTGCCTCCAGCTGCTTGACCCTACGCCGCAATGGTACTCAGCCCTTCCTCCTCTTCCGTCCTCATCAAAGCCCCCACCATCTCCCTCACCGCAGACAGTCACTGCTCGCCAGTCCCGCGCAGCGGAACTCCATGCGGCAGAACTCAGCGCATACGAGAGCGCGACCTCCGCGAACAAGCTCACAGCGTCCTCATCCGACACGGCATTTCTGCACCGCGTACTCACGAGCGGCACGCTTAGCGATCGTCTTTCCGCACTTACGCTTATGGCACAGAGTAGTCCCGTACACAATACGCGCGCACTTGAGACGCTGCGCGGGATGGGTCAGAAAAAAGGTAGGGAGGAGAGCCTGAAGGCTCTGCGCGCGATTGCGGATTGGTGGATGGGCGGAGGCGCGCCAGATCGGAAGCTGAAGTAGGATGTAGTCTGATTCTATGTTCCTGCTTCTCCTGACAGAGCGTTATAGATATTTCATCGATCAACCGCTGTCGCATCCTGGAGTGTCGGACAAACATCTCTTAGTGTGGCATTTTGAAGATTGGCTGAAGAAATACTTCTACAGTCTCCTCCAAATTCTCGAAGTTTGTCCCTCTTCCACGTCTTATAGCATGCCCTCCTTAACTTTGTTTCCAGACACTTTCTCTAGACCCTCTTCCGTACGTGCGACTCCAAGCGATGTCGTTGATCTTCACGCTTCTGCGCGAAAAGCCGGAGCAAGAACAAAATCTTCTCCGATTGCTTGTCAACAAACTCGTATGCCTGTAATTACTGTATCACACCGCTTCCATCTGACGGAGACAATTTATTTAGGGTGATTCAGAGCGCTCCGTCGCCTCGCGCGCTTCATACCATATCCTGCAGCTCCTCCAAGTGCACCCGCAGATGAAGGCCGTGATCGTCCGCGAGATTGCGTCCCTCGCTCTTCGGCCTCTGCGCAGCAACGCCACTACCACACAGTCCGGCGCAACGCATCTCAAATTCTCAGACGACCCGAAGCCTTCAACGAAGGCTAACTCCAAGCCCAAGCCCAAGTCAACACCTCATGAGAAGGGGGAGAAGAAAGACCTGCAGCAGGAGCACGCGAAGTATTACGCGGCGATTACGCTAAACCAGGTCATGCTCGCGCTGACGGAGGCGGACCGCGCTGTCGCGGTACAGCTTGTCGGTTTATATTTCGAGCTGTTTAAAGAGATCCTTGGCTCGTCAGCGGCGCCAGACACAGACGGTGCTGTAGTGAGCGAAGAGGTCGATCATTCGCGCATGGGGAAAGAGAAGAGGAAGAAGCAGGAGCAGAGGGATGAAAATACCAAAGGCAAGGGTAAAGGAAAAGGCAAAGAAGAACATGACAATAGTTTCACTGAAGTGGAGGACTCAAATTCGAGGTTGATCTCTGCAATTCTGACGGGTGTTAATCGAGCACTTCCGTTTGCAAAGCTTGGCATCGAAAACGTTGAGTAAGCAAACGAACTTGTTATCGTTTTCAGTCGTCCATCAATTATTTTGAATGATTTGTCTTGCAGATTCAGCAAACATATCGACACTCTCTTCCTCATCTGCCACAAATCGACCTTCAACATCTCCCTACAGGCTCTGCGCCTCCTTTTGCAAATCTGCCAATCACTTCTATCCGCACCCTCCCAGTCCTCGTCATCCACCAGTCTATCGAATTCCATCACCGACCGATACTACAGGACCCTATATGCGTCGCTTCATGACATACGGCTCAATTCCTCATCAAAGCAGGCCATGTATCTCAATCTGCTCTTGAAGTCCATGAAGATGGACACCAAGAAAGAGAGGGTAAAGGCGTTTGTCAGACGCTTCGTCCAGTTACTTGTCGGCGCGGGCAACGGTGCCGTAGAGTTCGTTGCCGGTGGCTTATTTTTACTTGGCGAGGTAGTCCAATTTCCTCTGCTATTGATATCCGATCACTCAAATATGCTGCGTTTATAATAGATCTACAAAGTCGAGCCAAGTCTTCGTGAGCTGTTGGGTAAGCCCTCCTCTCGACCCAGTGACGGATCCACGGACAGCACCTACGACCCGAAAAAGCGCGATCCCCAATATGCCCATGCGGGTGCCTCGCCTATGTGGGAACTCGTCAGTGCTCTTTCTCGCCTTGTGTACCCAACTTCTAATAACAGTGTAATGACTGCAGGTGCCCCTCCTCACACACTACCACCCAACTGTGCAGTTGCACACCTCGCAGCTGCTCGAAGGCAAGGAGCTCACAGCCAACGCGGATCTCTCGCTCAACACGCTCTCGCACTTCCTCGATCGCTTCGTGTACAAGAACCCGAAGAAGCTCAAGCCGCGCGGCGCGAGCGCAATGCAGCCCGCGGCAGTCGCCATGGATGGCACGAGTGTCCGGGTCGTGAAGGGTGCTCAGCAGGACGGCAGCGGGATGGTGAACGACGAAGCGTTCTTGCGCAAGGACGTGAAGGACGTTCCAGTCGACCAGGTCCGTTTTCAATTTGATTCCGGCGTAGTTTTGTTTTCCAGCGACTGACTCTTCTTTCTCCCCCTCCTTCACAGGTCTTCTTCCATAAGTTCTTCTCCAAAAAGAGCGAGAAAGAGAAGGCAAAGGCCGAAAAGGTCGCGAAGCGGAAGGGTGGCGCCGAATCGGACGACGAAAATGAGGACGAAGACGAAGATGAGGGTGAAGAGGAGGGGACCGAAGGCCTTAGTGACGACGAGGCAGAAGCAGCGAAGGCGGCCTCAGATGACGAGGACGAATCCGAAGACGAGGCAGAGATCTGGAATGTCAGTATCGGCGCCTTTCCGAACTCACATAATCCCTAACGTCCGTGTACTAATACTGACCACCGCTTTCACAGGCCATCAAATCGACTCATCCTGATCTACGAGGCGACCACGAGGACGACGTGTCCGATGACGAACTTTCGATCGGATCCGGGGAGGACTTGTCAGACGAGGACACTGAGAACGGTGTCGTCGGCAAAGACAGTGACCATGCTGACGATGGCAGTGAAGACGGCCTTTCGCTCGCTGAGGGCTCCGACGCAGACGACCTGATCGACCTCGACGACGTCAAGATGCCCGAGGGGCTCATCGAGTACGACTCCGGGGCTTCCGCCGGAGAAGGCGAGGGCGCGGGCGCGGGCGAGGAATGGGGCGGGTTCGGCGCAGACGACGCAAAGAAGCGGAAACGCGGCGCACGGAAGGAAGACACGCGGTCGAAGAAACGTCGCCTACGCGCGCTCCCGACATTCGCTACGTACGAGGATTACGCAAAGCTCATCGAGGATGGGCCGGAGGACGACATCTGAATCCAACGTTAATCCGAGAACCTGTATACGCTCGTGTGTTGTTTTACTATCACCACCCTGAATTTTATTTTCTGTTGCGCGTTCTGTCCTGGAAGCCCAGTCGCCTAGTCTGAGAATGCTGCGGGGTGCCTTACAGGGTCGAGTTGGAAGCCCGCATTCGTGGAGAGTTACTAAAACGCATCTATAAGGTCCGAAGTTTACGTGGGACACACGTATCTACGTACACATCAATATAACAACACGGGAAAAATTTTCAACAACATATATTGTCCGTCTTGTGAAAAGGGAATGAAAGCAGCAGAATGCAGAGGTTATCGAAAGTCATAGCGCTACAGATACATTGAATATCAATCGTTCGACAATATAACCATTTAACCACCCAAAGCCCGAAAGTTCCTAAAACCCGAAATCGTGGCAGGCACTGATTAACAACTGTTCGCAACTAGGGAAGGGGCCAGATGAGTCGAGACAATGTCGCCTAGTCTCTTCACATAACAACATTAAACATGTGTGGGAGGTCGATCATGATTTATAGGAGACCCGCAATGTCCTTTATTACCGCCCCTATGCGCTCCTCGGGAAATTGCGCTCTAAGCGGTGGCAGTTCCTGTCTGAGCTCCGAGATTTGGACGGGCGTTAACGCCGCGCTTTGTGACTTCAACGCATAGAGCTAGATGGTAAGGAGGACAAAGGAAGGTCATGAGGGGAAACTCGGCCTTATCATTTTTAAAATCCCTCACCGTGTTTCCGAGGGCAACCAAGGCCCGGTATGCCGTTTCCGCGTCGTTCCGCTCCTGCCGAAGGACCTTGTGATAGTACGCGCGTTCAGCAATCATAGTTCAGCAATCATGATGAATAACAGAAGCCCTGAAAGCATACCGTGGAAATCAATGCTAGGTGCAAGTCGCTGACTGTTGAAGAGACAGGGCCCTTCAGGCGCACACACGATAAGCTAAATCATTGAAGCGTCAGCTACCCGTCGCCAGTCACGAGATAAAAACTGGGGCGGCATACTTGAATAAAGAAGTCGCAAGTGTCACCCGGTGATTTTTCATTAACGCATCGTAGGGTGCTCTAAGAATCTCGCCAAAGAGCGCCCCAACCCAGTCGCCCACACCCACGGGCGTACTCTCCTGAAATGCATTCGCGATTGCGCGCAGAGCCAATAGCACATTCGTCTCACGCGATTTCGGCATCGGTACGTCCCACGGGACGTCCCATTCTGCCGCTTTCAGCAACGACGCGTAGAATTGTGCGGCCACAACCGGATCGGCGTAAGCGGACGGGCAATAGCCACTAACGAGCCGGGCAAGATCGATGACTGTAAAATAGGTACCGGACAGAAGTACGGGTGATGAGAAGATCGAAGAATTCAAGAAGTGTCACTAGATGTACCCGGGAACCGAGAAGAACTGGGCCAGCGCTCGAGGATCTGAATTATCGTCTCCAGATGCACTGTGCCGAGCGGCTGCACGGTGATATTGTTCGGCGAGGCGAATGCTTGGCTTAGGAATGCATATGCCTCGTCGAGCTTATTCAGTTCCGGGGGGTACATGGCGACAGTCAATGTCGACTGCCGCCAATCAAAAGTAAGTATAACTGAAGAATATTGCTATTGGATTGAAGCGGCGTACGATTTCATTTCTGAAGGCGTCATCGAGTTCCCTAATTTTTCCGCGCATGGCGGCTACGTTCCCTTGCTTGAAAGATAGGAATGTGTTCTGTAATGTTCCCGTTATTAAAAGACGTCAGAGGGAAGAGTGCGGTACGTTACGAACCACCGGAATGACAGTAGGCGAATGTTTAGCTATTGGCGCAGATTGGGCCGGCTGGGGCGTGAACGATGACGGGGGTGCATAACGTGAGCTGCCTGTAAACGGATCGCTAAAAGTCGAGACGTTCTGTGCAGGAACAGAGGCCTGAGGGGCCTGATACCGAGGTGCACCTAAAGCAATCCCCTACTTTAACCTTATGTCTGCAATAGCACCCGCACGCGTGACTTACCAGTGAATGGGTCTACGAAGTCGTTCCCTGACGAAAGGCTCACACCACTTGAGTTCCTTTCAATGAACTGTACAACCTGATCGAGGTAGCTCATCGGCAGATCGTTCGCACCGAGGAAGCGCTGAGCAGCAGTGTACGGGTTTTCTAAAATGCTTATATCAATACGCTATCTTTCCGCAAGCAAATACTATATACCATTTGCATTATACGGCAGCTTTAGTGGGGGGACACCGTCCTGGATGTCAACGTCGAAGACATAGTCGTATTCCTTGCCGTCGTGGAGTTGCTTCCGACCAGAGCCGACTGCATCTACGACTTCCCCTATCTTTTGCCAGCTCATTGAAGCTGAATCCCACTACTCGGTCAAGATTACGTTAGAACTTGAAAGTACGTGTATAAAGTTGAAAAGGGTGGAGGGGGGCGGAAGGAGAAATTTGCCTTACCTGGTGAGCCTCAACACTATCTCCGTTCCGTACCATCTTCACTTCTCCAGATTTTTTGCCTTGATTATCAGTCAGACTTACGAACACAGGGGAGGGGAAATCGCAAAGAGATTATACCTGGGGCTGTAAGAGCCTCCGGACCAGGGAGGTCTGTTTTTTTCACATCACCGACTTGCTGGCTATGGCATATACTAGATTATTTTGATTTTTAAAACGGCTAAAAATGAGCTTACGAGGGAAGGGTCTGGCTTGCAACCAAATCGTCGTACTGCTTCAGCTCGTCCGCGGACGCCCATCGCTCCTCTGCGGCACTGAAAATGCGCACTATACCGTCACTGCAGCCTGTGACGATATCGCCATTTGGCATGGACGAGACAGCCCAAACTGAAGTTGCCGGGTGCACAATCGCCTGGACGCATTCCTCATCTGCACAGGGCGCAATATGATCGGCAGGGGTATGAGAAAGAAAATTTGATCTTACCGCGCCAAACTCGAAGCGTGCGATCCTCTCCGCCAGAGGCAATCTCGCCGGTGGGCAAGACAGTGAGCGTGTAAACAAATGAAGTGTGACCAGAAAGAGTGAAGACCACGTCGCCTTCTGACGTCCAGACCCGGATCTCTCTGCAAACGGTTCATTAAGTCAGCGGTTCTAGAATGCAGCGGAAACGAAAGAACTGATACCCGTCATTGGAACACGAAGCAAACCCGACGTGGGGCAGCAGCGCCAGTCCTCGCACAGCGCCATTATGTCCCGTGTAAGTCCGGATATGCTTGTTTTTCATCCATAACTTGATCGTTTTGTCCGCGGACGCTGCGCATATACAGGGTCGCTTCAGAATTCGCGAGGACGAGGTGGAATAAATTACCGGTGAGATACATTTCGTCGGCTTCGTCCAGAATCTGGACGGCCCATACAGACTGCTCGTGCCCCCTGAGCTCGTACAACTCTTGAAAGTTGCGCCACACTTTTGCGGTTCTAAGAGAGAATTCGTCCATTAGAAATGTAGGAATTGAGAGGAGCAAAGCGCGAACTTGTCCCATGAGCCCGATATAATCAGACCCGACGCTGACGCGTTTAGTGCGCAGACATTGTCTGTGTGTCCAACGAGGGAGTATCTGGGCTCGTCGGAGGGCACATCCAACGGGTATATGTTAATCACGGTCTCGGTACCGCCAGTGACCGCATATCCTGTGCGCCAGGAAGGACGAAGGCATTAGCAACCCCCGTAGTCGTTATCGATAGTTTTGCAGGAGTGGGGGTACGCACCCTTAGGCGCCTCCGGCGAGGGTGGGATATATGCTACGGCGTTTATGTACTTGCTACCTGCGTGAAAGGTGCAATCCTGTACAAAGGGCTCAGAGGACGCAGGGCGCGTCCAGGACACTGCCGTTTTGTCGCGTGATGCGGAGAGGACGAGCGTATCGATGGGCGAGGCAACAGCGCGCACCTGTAGGGAGAGTGCACAAACGTTTACAGAAGTAAATCAAACGTGCAAAGGACATTGTGTACGCATACGCACGTCGGAAGAGTGAGCTCGCAGCTGAGCCGAGAGCTTGTACGGCATGGCGGTGAGGACGGGTGAGTGTCGAGGGCGGACAGTGACACTGAAAACGAAGATATGCAGGAAGCAAAGTCAGGATCAGACTGCGAGGACCTGGCCACTGAAAGACCAGAGATTTCCCGGTGGCGGGTCTAGAGCTTTCGGGACACTTACCTATGCGCTGATTCAATCGAATGACGCGTCGCGCCTCGATCCGGTCTTCCGGCCGGTGTCGGGGTCGGTGTCGACGGCAACGGCAACGACGACGGAGATGCGGAGGGACAGAGGGAAGGGGGGCAAAGAGCCCGGTGCTAGTGGCAGTAGAGAGTAGAGAGGAATGCGGGGCCACTAGATACTGTACTCGCAGATCTTAAGCTCACGCCGAACGAGAATTTGCACGCTACATTCTGCATCTGGCCATTGGATTCTGTAATGTTATCAGCTCCAATCTGCATCGCTACACCAACGAAAGAATAATATAATAATAATAATATAGATATGTACACCACGCTAACGAATCTCGGGGACCGTGAGCAGAGCGGTCCTCAGATAGATACGGAGGGGCAGTCTATGCCTTGCACCCTTAATTCATCTCCTTGCGAGGCCTCCCGCAGCAGACTGTCGGCCGTAGAACAGCGAGCACGACAAATTGCCAAAGCAAGAGGGGATTGGGAAAAGTGCACGAACATTTTCTTTCGATTTTTATTGGTCCGCCTTCAGGGCCGGCCTCGAGTCGGACTGCGTGACGCGGTGACAGCCTCATTGATATTTTGTTGAATTGAGTACCTGTTTAATACTGTACATGATACCATACGCATATTACTCGATTGGCGCAAGCCCCGAACAGAAGGAGAGCCGTTGAATTGTACACAGCAAACAGACAGCAAGCAGGCAGTAGCATTAGTCGGAGGCAAGGCGAGGCGTGGAGTGGGGAAATCGAAGCTCGTCGGCACAGCAGTACCAGCTCAGCCAGTCATCGTTCATGAGTTGATGCACACGTGTTGTAGTATAACCCCAGATTTGAGCGCCGTAGACCTATCCAGTGCAAATCTTACTTTGAAATGAACAATCCGTGGGGACTCGCCGCTGGTTAATCACTCTTCTATGTCGACGCCTTCCACGACGGACACCTTTGCTTTCTTCCGTCTGTGCCCACGGGCTGTCTCCTGCGACGAGCCGATGCAACGCTTCAGGCCCGGGTTTGGTAGTTCGACGATCTGTGTGTCAGCCTGCGTTTGTGAATCCATCTCGACTCGCTCGTCCCGCGCGGTAACAAGGTTCCCGCCGACCAAGCCCCTATTCCGAACAATTGGCGCTCAAAACGATGCTTAGGGAGAAATAGAACGAGCTACCTTGATTCCACCTTGATTGACATCATCGTCAATACATTTCTCTGGCGGGATACCGTAAGTGACTACTCACAACAGGTGTTATTGCCCGCATCTCATTCGTGCCGGTCTTCCCTTTATCGGACCTTGTCTTCTTACTCTTTCCCTTCCTGCCCTGTAATTTCCGAAGCAATTGGTCTCGCCGCCTGGCTGGCGGACGAATCATGAGGCTTTGATACACGGGAAGACGTACCAGATTATCCAGGCCAAGCATCGTCTTCTCAGCGTCGCTACCGGGACTGAAATACCCCCTGTATGCGGCGCTCTTCTTGCTAGTCTGGACAAAAACGTATTTCTGTGTCTGCTTCGTGCCCTTGACCTTTTTTGCCTTCGAACGGGATGTGCGAGTGCGGGTTTCGACTAGACCAAGCTGGTCAGTCTCGGTAACCTCGACCACTATGAATCCTTTAACGAAATAGTGTCAGACATCGGGTACTATTTAGGAGAGATAGCCACTTGAAGCCTACCTTCGCGCTCAAGTCGCTTCCAAAGCTGTCCAGCCAAGGAAGCCTCGCATTTAGCCACTACCCGGAATTCCTTGAGACTTCCCGGGTTACTCTTTTCAACGAGCTTGATGGAACGGCTGAGACGCATCAGAATTAAGCATCGCAGGGCCGGACCAAGGACCAACCGAAAGAGAGCGAGGTCCATAAATGCAGCGAGGATGTCGGGATAGGATTCTTTGATTAGTTGGAAATTTACGTCACTCTGCAGGCGGCAAGGGATGCAGACGAAACTTGATGGGAGTCGTGGATCTTCAGGCGAGTGGTAGCTAATAAACTTCAGTGATTGGCTGGGCCTCCAAAGCTTCCTGAACGTACCCCATGCACCTATGCAAACACTTGAGGGTCATCGACTATGCCCTTTACAATTTTGTACATACCAAAGGTGGAGCCATTTTTGACAACTATCGCAGTAAACGAGATCATCGCCATCCTAAAAATCCGTTTATTTTGCTATGCCGTCGTAAGGAACTTGAAAAGCTCACGTCTAATTCACAAGCACAGGCTGCGTCATCAACAATATCCGTATGAGGTCTCGTGTTCGAGGCTCGAGAAGACAGATCTGTCGGTAGTTTCCCAGTGGTTCCCTCACAGGAATACGATTCAATGGAATCGTGACAAGGCACATTTGCCTGCTGCGTTTCCAAATCTGGTCCAACACGAGATAGGAAAATCAGCCAGGTAGCTTTTGGGAACAAAAAAGTGGGTACCCATCATCTCAGTGTCGGCGGTCCATTCCATAACGGACTGGCCAAGCATTGCTTTAAGCACTTGAGTATCGACCCCTCTACTAGAATCAGAATTGTTAACTAAACCCGTTTGGGCGGTACCACTTTCAGCTGCGTCTTCATTGGAAAAGTCGCCGATGGAAGAGATGGCCTGGGTCTCCTCGAGTTGCTGAGTCGGTTCGAGATTGCCAGTGGTTGTTTCTTTTTGATTTCCTCGCTGTACTAATTAAGTTTTTATCACGAACAAACAGACAAAACGACAAACCAAATGCTTGACATGGCTTGGTGCGATCTCGGGCCTTCCGAAATAGTGGACGTCGGCCTCATCGGCCTCCATCGTGTCCGTACTGTTAGCATTGAACGGAACAACGCTTCCGTCTGCTTTCCTCACACCAAGCGGACCATCCAATCCTATACCAGAATCGTCGGCAAATTCGTCATCATCCTCGCCTTCGGCATCTGCGTCGGTCCATCTCGGGTCTTCTGCGTTCCAGGCGACGACACGCTCTTCAGCATCTTGGCGTTGTGCATCCAGCTGCCTAGAACGGAAGCCGGAATCCCTCGCACTTTGCAAACCGCCAATCCCTCCCTTTGGTATATGCTCGACTCCAGTAAACTGGGTGTCATTATCATCGCCGTTCGGAATATACTTTACCACCGATTGGATTTGAACGTCAATCCTTAACGAGAAACATTTTAGTCCAGGCGACGTAATAACCCGTGTGCCAGGTGCCAAACCTACCCGTGATATGGGGTGACGACAGATCCCACACTGAATTTCTCCGGTACTTCGGATTTGTTATGTGTCGTGAATACGAGCTTGTCCTTTTCCGGGTCTCCAGGTCGAAAGAATGGAGGTTCGTACTCGGAAGGGGTTTTGTCTTGGTAATATAATTTAAACGTGGCGAAACGTCGTTCTGTTCTTGCGGTCGACATCTATGATGCGTTATCAGGGGAAAATACGTACTAGGCAAAGGCTCTAGAGACTGCGTTGCGAGAATTAAATTCTTAATAAGTGCCTACGAAATATCAACGACTGGCGCGACTCTTCAATGGCAAGAGACTTACCTTTACACTTTGCTTAACATCTCCCAGAGTCGGTGCCCTTCCCTTAAGTGTCGCAAGTGCAACTGGGTCAGTAGTGGTCTTTGAACACCCGTTGAGAGATAAGCTATTAAGTTGATCATCCAGCGATAATATTGGTACAGTGATTTCGGTCCCCGGCACGGTGTGATACTAGAGGTGTTATTAGAGACAGATCACAGCGTTGAAAAGTACACACATACAGTTATGGTGTAAGTATAGGCCTCCACAATGCTGCGGTAAATAAAACTTATTACGAGGCATTACTTTCATGTCGATAAAAAAACTCACTTGTTGGGATCTTCGTTGTCCTAGTTGCATGGTTACCGCATGAACAAAAACAATATTGAATCTAACTCACTAAGTATATGGCGAAAATGAAGCTTTTGAGGTACTGCTGCTCAATGGCGTGAAAAATTCCGTGTTCCTTGTTGAAAGGAGTTTGAACAGTATTCTTAGAAGACAGGATACAACACACAAGGTAGTTGAGTAGCTTGTCCGCTTCTGTGGAAAATCCGCGCGTAACTGTCTTGATAGTTACACCGCTGACGTGCCTTTGGCCTTCGGGTTGCGAATCTTGTGAGGGCCCTCCGTCCAAACCTTTTTCACTGGAGGTGAGGCGGCCTTGGAAATGTAGTATGAAAAAAAGGTAACACGTTATTAGTATTTGACAATATGCCTTCTCCAAAATTTTCTTCTGGCAATAGATTACTGCAATGCGCAGAGTTAGCATGAATCAACGGGTTATGTCATAGAGCGTGTATATATGCGCCCAATTCTAATGTGAAGAGGTTAGCTTACCGAAGGTATGCGATGCAACCGAAACTTGCGCTAAGGAGAGTCTTGATTACAGCAAGGCTCTGTTGCGGACTGACGGCTGTCTACCGAGACGACGAGCGAGGTCAGAACTGGTATGTTAGATTTGCTTCTGCGGTCTTCGGTAAATGAGCGTACTTGTTGGCGTAATGACTGTGCTTGCATGATGGTTTTAAGGAAACAGCTACGTAATATTGGCGAAAGGAACGATTCAATGAAAGGGGCAGAATGGATGGTCAAGATGCGAGAACAACCTCGTTCGGAGACGCGTCGCCAAACGGGGCGGCTGTTTACCTAAACGCGTCAATACATCACAACAAACTACAACACCGCACCAGCCACTGCCAGTGACAATAGCCAATAATAGGGTCACTTTATAGGCAGCTTAGGCTAGTCTGTTTAAATGATTACTTGTTCAAGATAAATAAGAGGATATTTTCCGTTATTTCCTTCCTCAAAAACGGAACACGTGTATTCAAGTTTCTCAGCTTTTATCGTGCCAGAGTGATTAGTAATGCAACCGTGACGATCACACGACCGGAACGATCGACGCGGTCTCCTCGCTCATCACTCGAGTCTACCGCACACATTATCATGAGCACCATCCCTTCCCCAGAGGAAAACGTTAGTTCCCTGAAACATGCGACAGTGTCTACTCTTCCGCCGGATACATTGGACTTTGCTGCGAAAGTTTTCAACCTCGCACGAGAAGGCGGAGATGAACTGCTTGGCGCATACATAGACGCAGGTCTCCCTCCAAACCTCACGAATGATAAAGGTAAGATGCTTGAGTCCCCCAAAGGATGGGCGACTAAAAGGATTCAGCAGGTAACACACTCCTCATGCTCGCAGCATATAACGGGCACGCATCTACCGTGAGGATTCTGCACAACAAGGGTGCAGATCCAAACAGATTGAATGATAATGGACAATCCCCGCTCGCAGGGGCTATTTTTAAAAATGAAGAAGCGGTTATACGGTCTCTCGTAGAGCTTGGCGCTGATCCTCGTGCCGGCACACCAAATGCGATCGACACTACGAGGGTGTTCAACAAAGCAGAATGGCTAGATTTGCTCGGAGCAACCGAGGAGGAAAGGAATGCACCACAACCTAAGTTCTTCGGTCTTGGGCCTGGTGGGGCGTAGGCGGACGATACGCGAAGGAAAAAGATATCCAGCATACGAAATGTCCAACAAATCTTGCTGCAACCAAAGTTACACCATTAGAAAGAGTGATATGAAACAGAGTAGATAATCAAAGCGAGAGTCGAACCAAACACAGTCTGGATGAAATACGACTCTAGTCAAATTTGATACTATGGCTTTCCATCTGTTAAAAAAAGAATGTCGTCAATCCACGTTCGCGAATGACATAATTATGCATGTTTTAGACAAACCGTAATATCTCCTCCCCGATAACTGCCCCGCTTCTTCTTGTTTTTCTCTTTTCGGAAACCCGCACCACGTGTAACACTAAGGTCTGCACTTGCGCGCTCGCCATAATCGCCCGTTTTTCCACCCTGACGAGGTGCTTTTAAGAAAATATCGTCATGATCAAATATGAACAAAGACATACCCGAGCTGCAAAGGAGTTATCCTTGAGACGTTCGTCTGCAAATTGTACTTCGACGGCCTTGATGCGCTGAAAGGGAGTGTTGATTTTACGGCCCTGCTTGCTCTTCTTCCCATTAGCATCGACAATCGGCGTACTCGTGACAGGTGGAGTAGACGTGTCGGTATCGATGGTCGTTGGCGTGCCCTCTTTGACAAAATCGCTCTTGTTCATCTTCTCCTTTTCGCTCTTCTCTGCCTTTAGGATGGAAGGTTTTGGCACAGAGACTGAGGTCCCGCCCTCGCTCGTTTTTCGCTTTTTTGACGGCGGCGCTTCTTCTTCGGAACTAGAGCTCGACGAGTCTGAATCCGATTCTGAGCTAGAGTCCGCTGATTCTGAATCGACGTTCGCGTCCGCACCCACATCGGCATCCGAGTCTGATTCTGAGTCCGAGTCTGATGAAGAGCTAGATTCTGAAGAGGATGAAGGCGTAGCCTTAGGAACCTCAGCTTTCTTCTCGATTTTTGCCTCTGTCTTCGGCTCATCGGAATCAGAACTAGAGTCCGAGTCCGAGTCTGAGTCTGAGCCCTTGCTAGAGTCCGAGTCTGAATCGGAGTCCGAGCTCGAGCTTGATGAACTGGATTTCGCATCCGACTTCGCTATCGGCTTCGGGACATCTTTCCCCTTAACGTCCTTTGTAGGCACCGTATCTTTCACACTCGGTTTTGCTTTCTCTTTTTCTCCAGCGGCAGATGACGAAGACGAGCCGGAGCTCGAACCTGAGTCCGAATCTGAATCTGAATCCGAGTCTGAACTAGTGGAGTCTGAAGAGCTAGGACTGGCCACTTTATGTTGTACTGTCATATTATCAGACATGAAAAAGAAGCGAAAAGAATACAGAAATCGCTGACATATTTCTGGCTTCGGCGTTCGAGAAGTGGTCGGACGCGAGTTTTTCGAACCAGATTCGTCCGCAGCGTTGATTAGTGCTATAATCTAGGTCAAAATAACGACACTGCAAGACCACCAAGGATATACCTAATAAATTGTTGCTAAAATGCACCGTGTATTCAGCAAGCTGGGGCAAAGAGAAGAGGGTAGAGCGAACACACAATGTCCGTGAGTTAGAGTTTTCCACATTCTTCCATTGCTTGACAACTTCGTTTATTGAGGGCTTCTCCTTTTCCAGCAAAAGTTTAAGTGCATGCCAGTCGTCTCTACTTTGTTTCACATCCTTTGCTGCCTCCGGGTCTCCTTTGCTCTTGACGGCCTGATATAACGCGTCATAAGCCTCTGAGGAAGGAAACGAGACGGACTTAGTAGGTAAGAAGTTGCATGAAGCTGGGAGAGGACTAAACATATTTTACCGGTCAGCACATTGTCCTTATTTTGGCCCTTTTTTGTGGTCTTCCCCATTGTATAGATCTAGAAGCAGACGAGAGAGACCGAGGTACGACTGAGAGCCAAATGGACTTCTTCCAAAAGCTGAAGATCTTCAAAATTTCCGCACAGCAGGGTCACACGTGACACTAAATGCGCGCCCGAGTCGCGACCGTGACGGGCCAGTCAACAGCGGGCGCTGGGCGCTCTAAATCATCACCGTCGTCCACTTTGATCCCAACGACAAGGAGCAAATACTCGCCATGTCTTCATTGAAAGGACTTACACCATCTGAAGAGGTGAGCTGAATTATTATTCAGGTCCAGAACAGGTCTTTATGGTGTAAAGAGATCTACGATGGCTCCCAGCTGCGCATCGCCATCGTACACGCCAGATGGAATAAGGTCGTCATTGACGCACTTGTCAACGGAGCCATCGCAAAACTCACCGAACGTGGTGTGAAGCCGAATAACATAATCGTCCAATCCGTGCCGGGAAGCTTCGAGCTACCGCTCGCGTGTTCAAAGTGGGTGCCTCGGTTTACTACCTATATGCTCTTCACAGGTCGTAATTTGTTTACCCCTTGTTTCGTCTTAATTTACTCAGAGTAATTTCTGCTGCACACGTCCAGGCCGGCGCAACAGCCACGGATCTGCTCGGAGGCCTTGCTTTCTCCTCTGCGATGAAAGCGAGTTCGCGCTCCGGCACTCCTGCGCCTCCATCAGCGTCTACTTCGAGCCAGCCTTTCGACGCAGTCATTGCCATTGGTGTCCTCATCAAGGGGTCGACAATGCACTTTGAATATATCTGCGATGCAGTTTCTCACGCGCTCATGCGTCTGCAGATGGACTCTGGCGTCCCTGTTATCTTCGGTGTGCTTACCGCGCTAACCGACGATCAAGCATTAGAGCGTGCAGGTCTCGGGCGAGGGGAGTCAAAAGGACACAACCACGGTGAGGACTGGGCACTGGCAGCCGTCGAGATGGGTGCACAGTCGAAAAAGTGGGGTAGCGGCAAGTTTTAGAATGAAGGCGATGTATGATGCCGGGGGGGGATAGCAATTGTATGCTTGAATAACAGCATGTATCATCCATGGATACTAGGACTGAAAGCAGCGTTTTATTAAATGACGACGAAGAGCGGAAAGATTGACTCTACGTAATGGGACCACTTGGGACTTGGATGTCTTCCTTTTCTTTCGCAATTGAGAAAACGTCTAGTGCACTCGGTTCTCTCGTTCAAGGCCAAACTCACGAAAGCGGACGGCGTCGCATATTTTGAACGTCTATGTTTTAAAGACTTGCGCTCAAAAGCACCGAGCGATGGGTGAGTTCGTTATCCCTTCTACAAACCATAGTTTTGCTTTACTCACAAGTTTATTATGAACATTATTAAACAGTGTCCTTTTTATACACTCTCAACACTCTCAACGTAGGACAAACGTATTGGGTGCCGGGCATAGGAACGGAATTACCAGTCTCATATCCAGGGATCGAGTATAAAATCTCTTCGTTAAGCCAAAAAGGTGGGTAACTCGGGCGCCGTTCATATTACAGTCTTTTCTTAATTTCGAGGGGTTTGAACTTCCAGTTTCAAGCGCTTTTTTAGCCGCGATCTGGCTAGCGCGTAGACCCGCTCGTTTAGAATGGCATGTGATCCTCTTATTAACAAACTGTCCCCCAGTTATTATACGCTCCCCCCAATTCTCAAGTTTGCTCCAAACATCAAATTGGAGAAGGAATTATTTCACGTTGGACCCGGACATTTGCTGACCCTGACCTTCTCACTAGGAATCTTGAAAACCTGTCTGGCACATGAATCCAATTGTCCTATCGGCTCTATCCAGAGCGTCGAGAAGATTCGTCCACCAACGAACAGTTGCTAAGCAGCATAGCTGCCGATACTGATACCCACGCTGGCTGGCTGATCGGAACTTTGCGCATAGTCTCCGCGGGAGGGTCGTGCATGATTATATGGTTTGTTCATCCTGAGAAAAAATGCCAATCGGTAGTTAAGGCACGACAAGCAAGTTGATTTCGGGCATTCCGAGTGCATTCACGAGCAAGTAGACCTGGGGAACCGCGGTCCAGGGATGTGTGGACTACCGATACTAGCATTCCGCGCAAGTCAGCCCCTTCCAGCTCGATACGCGCAACAGCCTCGCGCGCGTGCATCTCGAATACATATACGCTCTCGTGTGTCCCTAAGGAAGGCTCTGCATAATTCCGGAGCTTGCATCGATCACCGGCCGGTGCTCCGGTGCCCCAGGCTTCCCAAGTCAAAACATCTGCAATATTTTTCAGGAACAAAGCGAATATAGCGGCGGTTGCGACCCTACCACAGACATTTCCGAGTACCTGGTGTTCAAAATAAGCCAACTAAGAGACGTTGACTCCGTCCCGCGCACGCGTGCACACATTGGAAGGTGGGCGGAGGTTTTAGCCGACCGCGAGATACCGTACTTGGGGAGGCAGGTGCATCCCGAGGGTCTGAGTTCAGCACAGGCCCCAGGTACACATGCCACAAGGCTCAAACTCTCCAAAGGAGAAAGGAATACAAGACATGGGTATAACTCGGACCCATGGTAATATTTAGCTATGATTCGCAGCAGTCGCGATGGATTATCGGTACCTGTAGGATTGCGCAGTGACTGTAATGGAGGGGATGAAAGGTCGATCTTCAAACCCCCGATAATCATTGCTTTTCTACTTCTCCTACTATTTTCATAGAAGTAGGCGACCTTGGGCACGATATAAGTATTTTTTCATGGGTTACTACATATATGTCCGTAAACACCGAAAGGCAAGAGATTGCCACGCGCATATAATCAGATGATTAAGTAATCAAGAGGGCCAGGGCTCAGGTACAAAGATACAAATTTGTACTTAAAGTAATAGATGTGCGTACGACAGAATACAAGGAATCCTCGTCTCGGCTACACTACATATGGTGACTTGGTGTGCCTTCGTGTTCTCCTTAAATTTGGATTCGGGATGCACCCTCCTGGAGAGTATAAAGTGGTCGTTTGCTGCGGTCGCCAACCACATCGTTACAATTCGTCATGGTCTTCGCGGTCGTCGTCGTCCTCCTCTCAGCCTTACTTGCATTGGCCCCGCGTCCTTTGCAAGCTTCCCCACTTCCACGCGCAGGTATGCATATAAATCATATAAATCATTAAAGTCGAGTCCTTATATTCGTTTGTGACTTTCCGAAAATAGCTGGTTCTGTAGTCTCGGTCTCAACCCCGCTAGGGAGTGCATCCGGAGTAACCGACACAAGCACCGTGACACGCTTTTCTGTGCGATATGCTACAGCAGATAGATGGAAAGCATCAGTGACGGCAACGCAATGGGAACTTCCGTTAGCATTTGTGTTCCCTGTGTTTTGAGTGCCACTTGATACTAATATTAATGATCGTATCCAGAAACAACTCTACGGACCCGTCTGATCTCCCGCTTGCGTGTCCGCAGCCATCTAGTGCCGAAAACAGTGCAGATACCGATGAAGACTGTCTGTCGATGATTCTCTATGTGCCCACCGCTCAGACCGGAGCGAGTACTAGTGCCACTGGCACACCTGCTATGATGTGGTAAGCTTTCCTTTTCCGGTTTTGGAAACGTCGATCATAGAGGCAAATCATTAATACATATGCGGATGCTAACGTTAATGACTTCGACAGGATTCATGGGGGCTCTTTCATCGTAGGCTCTGCGACTGGCCCTGGCCTCGATGGTTCCGCCCTTGCCCAGGCCACAGGATCTATTGTTGCTGTGGTCCAATACCGTCTTGGTGGTTTTGGATTCCTTTCTCCAAGTGGGGATAGCAACCTTGCCGTTAAAGACATGATCACTGCGCTGCAGTTCTTGCAGGAAGTCTTGCCTAGCTTCAACGGTGATACGAAAAAAGTGACCATCGCCGGTCAGAGCAGCGGTGCTTCCATGGTTCGTGCGCTGCTCGCCGCACCATCGGCGTCCAGCCTTTTCAACAACACCATTCTGCAGTCTGACCCCATGGTTCGTTTCCTCTGCCCGTATTTCGTCCTTCGTCTAAACTTAAAATATTTTATTTAAACTAGGATTATGGATTTCTGACCACAAGCACATTTAGCACTCTTAACAACTTCTTCATCTCCCAGCTTTCCTGTGATGCAAGTGACACAAGCTGTTTGAATGGCATGTCCACCGATGATGTACTTGACGCTTCACTTCAAGTCTTTGGCTCTGCATCGTCGCTCGATGCCTCCGCAGGAGCCTTCGAGCCAATGCGCCCCGTCAAAGATGGCTCCTTAATCGTCACTACACTCGATGCCACCGAGACATTCCCGAGCCAGACGAAGACCGTGCTCGTTTCCACCGTCCGGGACGAGGCCGGCCCAGCGATATACGGATCGTACACTGACTTTGTCTCGGAGAGCAACCTCAGTAGTCTTGTAAATGCGACGTTTGGTCCATCACGCACGGCCACCATCCTCAATTCGTCCTTCTACGCAGTCCCGCCTTCCTACGCCGCAAACGTCTCTGCCTTTGACGCACGCGTGCAGCTGGAGGACCTCGGCACGGACCAGATCTGGCGCTGCCCGATATGGACGTTCGCACGCGACTGGGCTGCTGCGGGAGGCACGGTATATGTCGGAGAGTATGTCGTCGGCGCGACGTACCCGGACAACGAGGATATCGCGTTTTGCACGCAGGCCGGCGCTGTCTGCCACGAAGACGACATAGAGATCGTGTTTGGAACCGTGAGCTCGCCGAGCAGTGCTCAGGCAAGCTTGACCGCACAAATGCAGGCGCGCTACAAGGCATTCTTCACAGATGGAAATCCGAATGCGGACGGCTTCGCCAGCTGGTCGGCGGTGTCTGGAAGCACCACCAATGCAATTCTCCTCGGCGGTGATGGTGGTACGGCCACCGTGGGCGCGTGCGACCCAGCTTCTGGGGTTCTTCAGTGCCCTACGATTATCAAGAGTTTAACGACTGAGTGTGTGCCTGTGTACGTTCATTAATCGGCTCCATCTGCTCCTTTCTCCCACTTTACTTAAACGACTGAGCGCGCGACGCCACACCCGCAATTCAATTCGATTGATCACTGGGTATCCCGCGCGTATAATATCTTCTATTCACTCTTCGCTTTCGCTTTCGCGTCTCCCGATCCCCCTCTTATTGCTGACAACAGCACCACTGTATCCGTTTTGTGCTCACGTTTTCATGTAGGCCCTTGCCCATATCGTCTGGTTCCAACGTATCTGCTGAAAGCAACTTCGTGCATCCTCGCTGCTGTATCCCCTAGTGTTTCTTGTTCTGTTTAATCTCGGTACCAGATATTAATACATCGTGTTGCTTCTACTTACATTCCAAAGAGAAGCTCTAAAAAAAGCTTGCCGTACGTGCTAGAATTTAATAACAAAGTCTAATGATCCCTAAAATGTTACCTTAATTCGCATTTACCCAAACAAGAAAGTATGACAGTCGAAACGCCGTCGACGGGTTGACCGACGCTCTTTTGGCATCCTCTGAGGACTACCCAAAGCATAGAATTACAGGGGGATGTACATGGGCGCTAGAAAGCACGTAGCATGTGGAGTCAACATTCGAACTGTCCATGCTATATCAGATGTGCACGGCTGCTAAGAATCCCCGGGATAGGATAAACAAAGGCATCAAAAGTCGTAAGCGCCGTGGTGCTGGCCGCCTGTCCACGGAGCGTACTGATCGTAAGAGCTTTTGATATTGTTCGTACCCTTGCGGCGCAGCTTGTTGTAGTCCCTGATGGAGAAGGGATTCCGTCATTTGCGACGGGTCCATAGTGTACATCCCCTCGGGTGCTGACATAGCCTGAGGCTGGGGAAGCGCAGTTGGTATATTATCATAAGGCACGTGTGTGGGCGGTGGGTCTGGAGCCGCTTGCGACTGCGCGTGTCCACTACCACTGTGACCGCGGTGTTTACTGTGGGGGGAGGCCGAACCACCTGCGGACGATGCCGGCGTGACCGACAGAGCGGCATGCGACACGGGGACGCTACGCCCCCCCTGCCCAAATTGGAGCCCGTCGCGTGGCCGTGGGCAATTGCATCGTCGTTTTGCTTGGAATGTTTCGCCCAGCGGAGGCCGCACGCGTTGCACAGCGTTTTGGGCCCATTTGGTCCCTTGCGCCACTCGGGTGAGTCAGTGCGTCCGCATGCAACACAGACATGTTGTTTGTGATGGAGCTTGGGCTGAGGAAAAAACAGAATAGGCGCAGGTCAGTAAATTGCTATCGTCGATTCAGGACGGCCTCGACTACCTTCTTTCTCCTTCCGCCATCATCGTCCTCTTCAGCCCTAGTATGGACATTTGGTACACTCGTATGTATAAAGTTCATTCTTCCGGACGTCCGCGAGTCCAATGCGCCGTGCGTGGAAGGGCTTGGTGAGGTATCGTCCGTCGAGGCAGCGTGAGCGTAAGGCATGAACTGCGTGTGAGAGGATCCAGACATCGGTAGAGACGAAGTAGCAATCTGCGGGACATCTCGTAGTGTTTTCAATTCGCTAAGACGCCTAGTGAGGCGCTCATTCTCGACTTTGAGCTCTAGAAATGTATTGAGCCTTAAGATGCGAAATCAGCTCGTGCACAGGTCAGCGTTTGAAGACTCCATACATCGTCATGTTTCTGCTGGGATATGGCTTGGCCATAAAGAAAAGACATTTGGATTCGTTGTTATCTTCGATGTAAAGCGTCTGCCCCCGGACCTCGAATAGGAGCTCCCTCTGAATTGGGCCTTGCGCCGATTCCGAGGTCGCAGATTTGCATTTCAGCCGAGTGAAGCACGACAACTCTCGCAGTGTGTTCATGGATATCTGAAACCGCTCTTGAAAGCCCTTCTTGTCATCGTCTCAATTCTAACCGTTAACAGAACCCAAATCCGCTATTTAGTACGCTCACCATTGATAAGCTCCAGCACATCTCTCTCCAGAAGTTCCTCGACCTCCCAACCCAGCATCTCGTACGCACCCACCCCGGAATATTGAATGCGACCGCCAGAGTCCAATACGAAGAATACGGTTTCTGGGAGCTCGGCAAACAGGATATCCGCCCACTTTTTGCGCTTCGTGAATTCAAAGACATGCGGCTGGCGTGGACGCTGTTGGGGCTGGGAGGACGTCGAAGCCGAATCTGACGGGAGAGCCATGGATGTCGTGGTGGTAGTAGTTGCAGAGCGAGAGGAGCGCGGCAGGCCAAGACATATTAATTGTTCGGAAAGGGAAACGAATAGTAACTTCCCGAAATCGAGTATGGTCAAAGCCAGGGCGCGTCAGGACGGCGTCTTCGAGTCGATGGTCAGCATTCAACCCCGTCGCACACTGTGGATAGGAAAGGCGCTCGTTTGATATTAAAAAAATCGGTGGTCTAAAAAATCGGTGACTGCTCTCATGGACGGGCACAGCGTGAACGGGTGCTTTGATGGCATGGTCTGCGAATTCCACAAAATGGGGGAGGCTCTTCAGCCCGAAGCCGTCCTCAGATGAGTAGACGCACCCCGCTTGGTATAACGGACTTCGGCTGGGCGCCCTATTTCTGTTGTGATCAGCCAGACGGCCCGCGACGGCGCCGCCGCGTTCCCCGTACGGAGAAAACCCTTGTCGGAAACCACAAACATATGTCGAAACTTGAATTCATGCTGGTGCGGATGATGGGTGCGTTCCAACATTCCTCAGATCACTTTGTGCATCGGCAAAGGCCCAGCTGGCGTCGTGTATCTAAATATTGCACGCTCAGATCTGGTGCGGGCGACCGCCAGATGTTCTTCGGAACAATTAACATGCGCTAGGTGGACGCGATCTCGCTGGCTCTCCTCCTGAGTCCTCCTTCAAATCATTCCAATCGTCCGCGGTTATCATCCTCTGGCGATTGATTACTGGACACAATGCGTCTAATACATCAGGATCAAGTGATGGGTCCAAGCGATTTCAAACGATGACACGCCGCTGCTTCCCATCAACAAGGGACTCGAATTATCTTCAAGGGATATTCATTTTCATCTCTCCGGCAGTCTGGCCTGTGACGACCGCAGTGGCCGAGGGTCCGGCCCACTCGCACCCCCTGTGCCGGCCGTCCGATGCATATGGACCGATTCCAGTACTAGTGACGCAAGGGGACGACCTACAAGGCACTAGTCCTCTGGATTTTCCGCCACATGTCCTCGTGAATACCTTGAAGGCCGACCTGACAAAGTCCTTAGACTGCAACATACCAGATCTCGCACCCAGAGTCGGCCACAATCTCCCCCTCTCAGGGACGTCGGTACGCGATTGCCCCTAGCAGGAGGTCTATTCCCAATCCATCACAAACGACTGCCCCTACATATCTCTCCCCATACCAGATCTCCAGCAGATCTACACACCGTTTTTTTTTCGTTCTCCACTTTCTTGCTGCACGAGATTGCGTTGGCGCACCAGATCTATGCAGATCCCCATTCCACCCTATTATATCTACCCGCCAAGATCTGCAGGATAAGACCGGATTGCATGAGCACAATTGGGTGGACCCCCCATCTCCCTCCCCTCGTGGCCCCGGACGAGCGGACGCTCGCACTCGGCGGCCCTTTTATCCTCTTGTCCTGCTCTTGTTATGAAACGACTTGCGGCGGCTCCTGCGTTATTGTGTATATTCTAGTGCCCCTCGTGCTTGGCCTCGTGTCACGGCGCTTTTGAGCGTTCATAAATTTGAGTATACACGTTGCGGCGGACGTCGGCGGCACCGGTGATGGTCCGGGGGATGACGCGGATATGGCGGAGTACGGGGCTGCGCGGACATCGAGGCGTCGCGGTCGTCTTGAACCTGGTACCTCCTTGGCTCTCCCTTAATACTCCATTCATTTCACAAGGTAATTTGCGGTATGATTAAGGGAAAGAAGTAGCCTAAATCTGTTTTTTTTTTGCTTCAAAAAAAGCATCCTTGGCTATGTTCCTTTATCTAAAATTACATTGGGTTGATATATAACTTTCACTTGGTGTCCAGTGTCCCGCGCGTCGACGCTATGAGTACATGAGTACATGCATGCATACACGTCCGGGATCGTGAAGAAGGGGGGGATCAAACAGACGGACGGTTTGCGCATCTCTCTACAAGCACGAATTAAGGGAAAGACAGAACAAAAACGAAAACAAGAGCAGGGACATTCAGGAAACGAGTAAAAAGGAAGAGAAAAATCAAGTTGAATAAGTAGGCAAAGGTCGAAGATCGAAAATAAAGCCCCGAAGACAAAAAGGCCAGAGAGAGAAGCGCTAAGTGATAGGCGAGACCGCTGGGAACGCGCGAAGTTTTCGAATGAGAATATTGTACCTTTCAAAGGAATGGGGGAGACGGTGCGGATCGTCAACGATGTCAAGACAAGGAGTGTGCGGGTGCAACAGACACATATTAGACGACCAGATGCGGCCTGGGAGAATAAGGGCTCGAAAGACGGTGTTAACGGCGTAATATAAGAGCACGGACACCGCCCCGCCGCACTACGTGTACGGGCGAGCTAGCAAGTATTAAATTGCCCAGATCAAGAGAAAATCGAAGAAATAAATAGATTGGCGAGGGAAAAATTTGAGGTTTAGTGCGCGCAATTACGCGGGGAAAATTGCTGAGAGGCGGATCGCTGCATTAAGATCGACCCAACGCTCACAACCTGCGCCTCTGAGCGGGGGATAGCGAGGTTGCATTGAGTGAGTTCCGTGTTCGCGAGCGACCCCGTGGAGGGTCGCATTCGTCCACGATTAAGTTGGATTCTTCGTTCTGGTCGTCAGCCTTCTTCACAGTGATTTCTGTGGAAGGGATGTCCTCGAGGACAGACTCGAGGGACTCGTCCGTGTCCGACATGTAGCAGTCCGAGTCAACGTCGTAGTCCGAGTCCGAATCCGAGTACGAGCTGCTGCCGTCATCACTGTCCATATCCACATCGCTCCCGTATGCGTAGTAATCCTCTTCTTCTGCGCACACGATAGGTGGAGGACACGCGCCCCCGGGGTAAGACGCCGTACGGCGCGCATACCAGTGACCGAGGAAGCTTTTGATGCGTGTGCGCATGCCTAAATATTCGACGTTGCGTACAACGTCTGCCCAGCGCACCTGACCCGCGTCAAGTGCAGCTTCGAGTGTGGCAAACGTGCCGAAGTACATATAATGTACGAGATGTGGAAAGGACGAGGGGTCTGGGAGTGGAAGATGCACGACGGGATGCGCGGGCGTAGAAGGGAGGATGTAGGGAGAACGGTGCAGGGGAAGGACATTGCGGGGTAGGATAGGAGGCGTGTTTGGCGAGTCGGGGCAGGCGGGTGAGAGAGGGTCGGGCGGCGGACGCCCGCTAAAGAGGTCGCGGAAAAGCGACGACTGGGAGAGGAGGTAGTCCAAATGGAGCTGGAAATAAATGTGAATTTCAACGTCCGCACAAGTCGCGGGGGGGATACATACCTTGCTCGTCATGCGCGTCACTCGCGTCACGGGTGTTGCGGGCTCGGTGACACGACGACCCAGACCAGCGGGGTCCTTGGGCAGGGATGGAAATGCAGCAGGCGCAGACAACGGAGTCGTGGGCACATTAGAAATACAAGCAATAGAATTACGCGTAGGGCACCGCGGCGGCGCGATGGGGACAACTGCAGAGACACCGATAAGCAGCGGACAGGGCTTCCAAGGCGCATACGACTTACTGATCGTGCAGTCTGCAGTCTCTGGCTTGTCCCAGTAGTGTACAGCGAGATTATGAAGCTGGTCGAGGATATACGGGAGGGGCACGTTCTCGAGGGCGGGGGGAGGGAACGGTCTTGGGACAAAAGGGCCTACCGGGGCACAGGATTGAAGGTGAAGGTCGAGGTCAAGAACAGGCTTGGGGTCTACCACCATTGTGCTCGTGGGGGACTGACTAGCTCAGAAGAAGAGAGAGAAGGCAAAGGGGAAGATAATAAGTAAGAACAAAAGAGCGCAGGAGGGGGGATGGGACGAGGCGAGCTGAAGGGAGCAGCAACTTTTAGCAGGCAGGACCCGTAGTCACGGCGCTCGCCAGTCGCACAGCAACAAAATAAAATACATATATTCGCCAACGGCAACAGCGGACGGAGCCCTAGCGAGTCTAGACGATATATGCGGACGAGCCGGCCGTCGCCCTTGCCCCCTTCCATTTCCCAACACCCGATCCATCTCTGATTCTCCCCTCCTTATTGTCTCGACAGAATCCGGACGCTGTGACCCGTCCCCCGCAACCCGCTCCATATTTCTCAGATCCAATTGTCACACCCCCCATCTTACTTTCCACCGGAAACAGTCCTTAAAACGTGCTGCGGCCTGAGCCGGCAGGCACGACCAATCTCGCCTATCATCTCTGCTTACAGTCCAACGTACACCATTAAACGCCAATTAGCAGTATTAACATCGACGTGGAGAAAAAGAAAAAAAAGGAATGTGGCCGTGAGTGTACACTATATAAACTTTAGCGTGGAAAAAGGAGGGAAGGGATTATATGTGGGACGGTGGGATAGCTGCGATGCTACAAGGCCAGCACCAAGCATAAAGACGTAAGGAACATCAGCGATCAGTCGATCATGGAAAGAAAGAAGCTTTTGCGCGTTCGCTCACCCAGAGGGCACGTCAAAGGAAAGGCTTATTCTGGACGTCTATGTCGTCTTCCTGCAAGGCTTCGAGTTCCAGAGGATGGGTATGGTAGAAGAGAAGGCTGGACAGAGCAAAGCAAGAAAATCGGCCGGCTAAGTAACACAAAGGGCGACCCCCCGCATCCGCGTTCGCGCTCGTGCACGCCGTTCCGTGAGGTAGCCGATCCGTTGTTACGGCGTCCAGACCTTAATTGTCTGGTCGACACTGCCCGTGGCGACAACGTTAATACGCTTCTCTTCACTGCCGTCACCGTTAACGGTTACACCGTCCGCCTTGACAGGCCCCGCCCCAGTCGTGGCGCGACCCCAGGCCATGCTCTGCACAAAGTGCCCGTGTGCCTCTACGGTCTTGATGCAGCGCCCCGTCGCAAGCTCCCACACACGGATCGACTTATCGTCCGAACACGAAAGAAGGAATTTTCCTGTCGGGTGAAAGACGAGAGCCCGTACCCAATTATCGTGTCCCGGCTGTCCAGCGGTGAGCTCGGCTGGACTGGGAAAGGTCGAGTAAAAACAAAAGTACTAACCAGAGTCCGAATAAGCTGCCCCGTTGACGTGTCCCATAACTTGATGAATTTGTCACGTCCACCCGTCGCAGCATATAGTCCGGGGTTTTTAGATCGGTCAGCCTACAAATAAAAACAACAGTGTCAGTTTCAATAGATTTAACAAAAACGGGGAGACATACGACAATCCCGCCTAACTCGCGAATTGCTGGATATGCATTGGCAGGGGCAAAAACAATTGCCTCCACGACGTTTTCATGTCCGCGCAGCTCTGCTTTTGTTTCTCCTGACTGGAAATCCCATATTCGTGCAGTCTGCCGGTAGGTTGTGCTTTAGCGACCTCAAATAAAAATTAAAGTGCACACGAACATGGTCATTTGAACAACTGGCTAGCAAACGACCATCATCCGACGGAGACACGCATCGCACCCATTCGCTGTGCCCGGATAATATCTTTACTTGGTGTCTAAAATCTGTGTTAGCTACAGAAGGTAGATAGACTGGAATGCGATATCATACCCTGACGCGACATTCCATATGCGTATACTCCGATCTCTTCCGGCACTGACTATGTGAACATCCCCCGGCATAAATCTTACAGACGAGACGTTATGGTCATGTCCTGTCATGGTCTTTGTGTTTGTCCATTCATTCTGCGTGTCCCAGATTTTGATAAATAAATCGGCCGCACACGAAACTTAAGAGCCAGACGCCGCTTAACACAACCGTAAATTCGCAAGCAAGAAAACATACCAAGTAGGTTTCCTTTTGAATCAAAGTCTATATCATTCACAGAGCGGGTGTGCCCCTTAAGCGTACGTTCAAATTCCCCAGTCTCCCAGTCCCATATCTTGATCGTTGAATCGTTGCTAGCTGAGGCTAGTACTGAATACGCGGGGTGGAACGCGACCTTATTGATCTCCCCCCGATGACCAGTCAGTACGCGTCCTGCGGGCGCGCGGGGTACCCAGTCGGATTGCGAGGCAGCGCGTTTCGCAGGCGACATCGACACTTCTTCCTGCAACGCGGCATTGCGATTCTCAAGATCCATGATCTGCTCGGCAGAGAACGCGTCCGAAATTAAACATGTGCCCGAATACACGTACGAAATGTTGCAGGCGTAAACGTACCTTCTTCTGCAGTCGAATGACACTCGTCCATTTCTTCTCTAGCAACTGAGCGTACTTGGATTTGGGATCGGGCGTGTAATCAACGTTTGCATCGGCCTTCAGGGCACTGTAGGCTTCGGTAAAGTTCTGGGAGTGAAGATACTCTAAGATAGATTTGTGCCTAGCGTCGCGAGGGCGCGTCAGCAATAAACGCGTGAAATGCTAAAGACACGCAATGCGAGTGTGGCCGAGGCTTACAGGTCCTCCTTCTGTCTTTCGGAGAGCAACGACATGGTGACTTGAAAGTATTATTTTGGCCGCGTCCTCGGAAGACTATCGAGGATTCAGTCTCACCCAGGTATTCGCGGCGGCACGCGGGGGCTGCGCGACGACGAGCGCGTTCAAGTTTGTACGGTAGGAGATCCTCTGCTAGCAGTTCTTGTTGCCGTCGATGTCACCCCGTGCATGAGACGCGGTTACCATTAACCGTCACAGGTCACACATATCTGCATGGGGAAGCTGTAGCCACCACACCTGCTGCAGATGGAAAACTCGTTTCCAGTCCCTCAATTTCCCTTGCGAAAAGTGCGAAGCTATCTTCCATTTCGTGTCATGGCCTCCCTAGTTACGTAGAAGAGCCGTGTGCCGTCTCAAAGTGATGTGTCCGTATTCAATTAAAACGAATGTATCAGTCCTTCAGGACCTCCTAAAGTCTAATTCTAATCCGTAGCTTGTTTACGTTTGATAATATGCGCGCAGCGCGAGGTTTTTGTAATGCGAATTTCTGGCTGATTGCTTTCTCCTGTTGACCGTCTGCAAGGATATACACACGTGGCCTCCAAGTCCCATAGGCAGCCGTCGTCGTCGTCGTCGTACCCGTTGTCGGGATCCGTTTAGACCGTGTGCCCCGTCGAGGACAGCCAGCAGGCAGTGCGGACACTGAAAGACACCCGCCAATTCCGGCATTGGGGCTCGTATTTCATTGCTTGACGACCATTCTCGTCTCATCGCTTTCTCTTTCACCCTCGTCTCCAAACCGAATCGTCTGACTACCTGCCAGCGGGTCTGCAAGACCTTGTCTCTTGTTACTCCTTTGCGGTTTCAGAGTCACTTCAAGTGTACGGACCTAACGAAAAGGATCTCCTGCGATGTCCAATCATCCTGTCTCCCCTCCGCCAATTCCGTCCAGTTCTCCTCCGGCGAGCACTGTAAGACGCCACCACACTATAACAGCCACATCTCGCGCTGCGCGTGCCGGGTCTCGTTTGCTGGCCGAGGAGACCCAGCAGCAGCAGGGGTGGAACGACGATGAAGTCGTCGATCAAGACTGGGTCGGAGGTGTAGGTGCAGTTGGCGAGAAAAGCAGCAGCCTCCACCGACAGAGCTCCCTTCCAACACGGTACAATCGTGGTACGTATGATCGACTACGATCCTGCAAGCGAAGTGTCTCATAAGCGGTCCGTCTAAAGCCTTTCCGCGCAGCAGTCAAAATCGACAGGGGGGAACTTTGACTCCAAGAACGATGAACAGCCTCACTGCAATCACGGCCGAGCACGGCCACGAAGGCGAAGAAGAGGAATGGGAAAATGATATGAGAGCTTGGAATGGAGATGAGGTAGGTTAAAGCGAATCGCCCAAACAGCTATCCCTACTTCGTTGTGGCAGGGGGATGCCAATGTAAAGGCTGACCGTCATGTTCTCCTTCACACAGCAACTTAGTGCCCACGAAATGGCTCGGTACCAACACGTCACCGACTCCCAGTCTGGCTCCTCCCATGGACACTCACCCCTGTCCCCCTCTTTCCCTCCCCACATACCTTCCCCTCCCCCAGCGGGAGCGGACGTCCGCCGGCACCAGTCTCTCACATATGGTGCTGCTGGCGGGAGTGTACGGCGCGTCGCCGTCGGCCTCCGCCGTTCGGGCACGCTTCAGGCTCAGATCGAACGGCCGCATGCTTCATCGGCCTCTCCGCCTAGCCCACTAGATAACGAGGAAGATTTCCAAGAGGAAGAGCCACACATTGAGGAAGACTATCAATACGCCCTTCTCCAGCAGCAGCAGCAGCAACAACAACAACAGCAGCAGCAGCAACAACAACAACAGCAGCAGCAGCAGCATCAACAGCAGCAGCAGCAACTACAACAGCAACAGAACTCGTACGGAGGTCAGTACACGCCCGGCCGCAACTCACCATGGAGCATGGCGAACGATAATGCATGGAGATACGGTCAAGGGAACGGCGGCGGAGCTAGTGCAATTGATGATGTCCAGCGTGCTCTCTCTACGCTGGAGCTCTCCGGAGGAAACTTCTCCCAGAGCCAAGGCTTCGCTAATGGTGGCAATGTAGGTCAAGGTACTGTTCCGCCTCGTCTCAACCAGCATGGTGCTTCGGCTGGGCAGGCACCTGGCTTACGCCGTCCTGACAATGGCAATAATATGGGGATGAGTCAGCGTTCGGGAAAGCTGAACCTCGTCACCGATGTCGAAGGCGGGGTTCTTGCCAGCGGACCTACGAGCGCATCTGGGGGCGGGTCGTTGATCGGGAATAATTTCCCTCAACAGAACCAGCAAGGTTTATCCATGTCTCACTCCCAGCCGCAATCTCATCGCAACTCGAATGCGTCGTCGACGGGTGTTTGGGACCAGAAGGAGCGTGGGCTCACCTCGCGCACGTCAAACCCGAACTTACAGTATGCGGCGGGAAATTATGACGCGTCTACCCTGCCTCCCAACCCATTAGTGCCCTCCCAGTATCTCAGCCAGCAAGGAGGTCCTCGTCTTGGTGTCTCGACATATGGTCAGAATACGCAGGGCCAGACTCAAGCAGCAGCTAGTGGAGGTGGTCAACAAGTTGCCGGAGCAATTACTTCACCGATTGACGTCCCATCTCTTATTGCAACAAAGGGTTACAATCCTTCCACATTCGATTGTAGACCTTCCTTCGTGAGCTGTAGTCCTACTGCCCATGCATCTATCATGTCGTTAATCTGTTAACTTTTTCTCTAGGCTCGTTTCTTCGTCATCAAGTCATATACCGAGGATGATGTCCATAAATCACTTAAATACGAAATCTGGAGCTCCACGGACCCCGGAAACAAGCGTCTTGACAAGGCTTTTAAAGAAACAGCTGCAAGAGGTCCCATCTATCTTTTCTTCAGCGTTAACGCTAGTGGCCATTTCTGTGGTATGGCGGAGATGTTGACCCCTGTAAGTTCTGTTTCATAAATATGTTATTCTCTAGACCAATCAATACATGATCCAGGTCGACTATACACGCAGCAGCACTGTCTGGGCCTCCGACAAATGGAAGGGGGTGTTCAAAGTCAAGTGGATTTTTGTTCGTGACATACCAAACGCGAACCTCCGCCACATTAAGCTCAGGTGAGTAGCGAGAGCGCACGGTTTGGGTTGTGATTCGCTGACACATCATCCGCAGCAATACGCAAGAACGCAAGCCGGTCACTAACAGTCGCGACACACAGGAGCTTCTTCCAGATGCGGGCCAGGAGATGCTCCGCATCTTCTTTACGCACCCGGCAAGGACGTCTCTCCTTCAGGACTTTGCGTTCTACGAGGTGGGCCAACTTCGCAGATGTTCCTGGAGGCGATACCGGTAACTTACGTCGTCGTTATTGTAGCTACAGTCCATGCAAAAAATGCAGCAGCAGCAAACTCCCGGGTCCCCGCCGCAGCAGTCACGCTCGCCGCAGCCGCAACTCGCCGCACAAGCCCAGCAGCATCCGTTTGCGCTGCCGAATCCTTATCCGGGTCAGCACTTGGGTATGCCGGCACAAATGATGCCCATGCAAATGAACACGCAATACGCGATCCAGAACATTATGCGTAACCCGAGTCCTGTGTCCGCTAACCAGGGATATACTGGTAACTTTTAATCAACCTTACAAACAACTGGCCCGTCAGTGTCCGATGCGGGGCCACGTCTACAAAGGCAAATAGAGCGTGCATTGGATATCGACGGTAAATCGTCAGGCCTTTTCTGTTTCGCTTTTCTATCTTCCGATTTTGCTAAGCATGTACGAGTCAGTTTTCGTGCCGAATTTTTCTTCAACAAATCCGTTTCCATCCTCCCGATGAAAACTCATCTCGCGCTGTCTTCCACATTTTAAACCTCTCTATCTATGCACTTGTTATCTTGTATTGTTTCTCGTTCCCCTCGCCCTGACACACGCAAGGACTCCTGGATCTGTCGGTTCGTGAACGGACGTGGACTATCGCTTGTTCGCCCGCTTGTACACATCCCCGCCAAAAGTTCCGTTGATGTGTTTGTTATAGCTACAGTACTAGTGTCCTCCAGGATGGAGCATCCGTTATCTTGAATTCCTTTAACTCAATAGTGTTGCTACCATCTGTTTCGCTGCTTCTAGCTTGATTTTCTAGTGAAAGTGTATGCGATGTAATGTGCAGTGTCTAGCGATTACGATAGATGTTCAGATTCAATACAAAATACATATTTAATTCTGTCGGTCGGTGTGTTCTTCTTTCTATGGTCAGTCAGGTATGACCATAAACGGAGAAAGGATCGACACCCTTCTCTAAGGTCAACTTTTTGTTCTTCACCAGTGCTTGTCGTCCCGACTTTCATGAACTCTTAGTGTCCGGAACTTACTATGTGTCTTGGATAACGTGCTGCCTCAATGTTTGGGTTGCTGAGATGGGGAACCAGAAATTTGCTTAGGGACTCCCCTTACTTGAGGCGCAGACAAGTGCGAAGCTTATCCAGTGTATCCCCACGCGACGATGGCTGTCGCTCCTCTATTTCTGCGGATGAATTCTACACTTATTTCAAGGCGTGTGTACCCTCAAAAAACCGATCAGAGAAAATAGGTAGCTCTCGAAAACCTGCTCATTCGACGTAGAGCTTCTGACAATAGTTCCAGCTGTCGCGTTCTCTGGAGGGCCCGATTCAACATGTCTGCTGTATTTGCTAAAACAGTTGGCTACAAGGAACGAGTTTGGCAGTACGGGCTTTAAAGATCTAGCTGCAGTGACGATCGACCATGGCTTACAGGCTGCTTCCAGCAAGATGACCGCGCAATGTGTCGAGCTTGCCAATTCTCTCAAGGTTAAGCATCTCGTGCTGAAAATCCCGTGGGGCATTCCACCATTCCCAGCCCTCTCCCCGCACTCAGGACTACAAGCGTTTGAGAACGTTGCTCGAGAGGCACGCTACCATTTGTTGCTCTCTGCAATGCGCGAGGAGGGTGTTACAATTCTAGCACTCGGACATCATGCGGACGACCAACTAGAGACTGCGCTGCTGCGGCTCTCGCGCGGAAGTGGCCCGGTGGGTGCAGGGGGGATGCGCCCACGTCGGAGGTGGGGCATGGGCTTTGGAAGCGGTCCAGAGAGTGTTGGTTGGGCGGGTCAGCATGGAATGGCGCGATGGGTCGTGAGGCCCTTGCTCCAGTTTCCAAAGGTGGGATGGTCCCGTCTCTAAAAATCCCGTGGGGCTGAATGTAGGTTTAGGAAAGGCTTGTGGCAACTTGTCGAGAGAATGGACTGGAGTACGTCGAAGACTCGACTAATTTCCAACCTGAAGTTACAGATCGTAATCGCATACGGCATGCAATTAAGGGCATGGACGGAGGAGGCCCTTGTGGCTTGACGGTCAGTGGTCTCGCATTTCCTGCCTTTAATTGTCTCATGTATGGGCGGCATACCAGAGTGGTGTCTTAGCCAATGCGAGCGAAACATTGTTAGACATGGCCTCTAAAGTGGGCGCACCGATAAAAGATAGTGGAAGAAGCTTAAGCACGCCGGGGGGTGAAGACAATAGGTCCATCGCAGGACTTAAGACTGCCGTCCACGTCATGTCAAACTATGTCGACCAACTTGAAAACGAAGGTAATATGGTTTAAAGTTCTTGTATCGGAAAGTTGAAAATTCATCATCACTCCCATTTAGTGTCGGATGAATTGGCCGGGTACATCCGTCCCTCACCGGTGTCGACCATTCTCTTATCTAGTGAGGCGCTGGCACGTGTCACAGACAACGCAGTTCGCCTTGGGATGGTCCGCCGTGTTCTGCGCTGCGTCTCTCCATTTCCCTGGGGTTCCCCCCATGCCGAAGCCGGCCGGCGTACCGCTAGCCTCCAGAGGATAGTGGACACACTTTGGGGAACCACCAGTATTGCGTTGGGAAAGGGTACACAAGGAAGGCTCCGCGGAAAGCTCGTGTCAGGAGCCGGCGTTCTTTGGATCCCATCTACTATTGGCGTGAACGGGAGATTGCGGCTCTCTGCATTGACTGGACCCGGCGAGGAAGCGGTCTGGCTAGCTTCCCGTCAGCCTCCAATTCGACGCCCCACCTCTGGGGCTGAAGTGTCCAGGCTCGGCACATTAGAGCTCGATATCACATCGACGATCCTTTCGGCCTTACAGTGGAAGCCTGATGAATTTGTGGAAATTGTATACGACTGTCGCTTTCTCTTGCATATCTGCCCTCATTTACTTCCGCCGTATGTCCTTACCGCGCTTTCACAGGAGAGTGGAAACCCGAAAGGGTACCAGGCGAGAGTTATCGTCGTCCCACACTCGCCCTACTTCCTTCCAAAGATCGTGCTTCGGCGAACGAATGCAGAGACCCGTACCCGTGATGCATGCGAAACGCAAGAGTCCGAACTTGTGCGCGTTCTGCCTGATGGTTCGGCGCATTTCCTAATGCACGAGAACAATAACGTCGGGTCGCTCCCACCGCCAGCCCATGACCAACATGCCGTACGGATAACTTGGATCAGGACCCTGGATTCTTAGATGTGGATTCCCGCCCAAGCGTCTATAGGCTTTTGTATCCGTGTGTGTTGGCATCGATGCTTTCGGGGTGTCTGGGGCACTCTGCTTGTGACACTGGTATAACGCTCGCAGGCCTTAATTCTCGAAGCTCTTCTAACAGGAAATAGTCTTGGACCATGTGCCACGACGATGTTAATTTTTTAGAAGCAGAGCATCCTCATCAGCTTCATTTTCTGCGTAGCGCTGGGTCATCGCACAAGCCCCCATCCGCGGCATTATCGTAAGTTTATATTCTTGGAATATCAATTTCAAGGGGCTTGTCCACAGGCTTAGAAGTGAGGGGGGAAAGGGGGAAGTCATCCACATTTGTAGCTCTCATAATTTGTAACTACAGCTAACGTCATACTAGTTTTATACCATGCATAGAAATGAGTTCCATCTTGTAGCGCTGGAGCGATGATGTCCGCGTCGATCATCCCGGAAAGGGCATGAGCATACTATATCGGGTACTTACGCCTGTCCTCCTACAATCATCATCACGCAGTAGTCGACTGCTGAGTCCTCTGCGGCATTTCTCATTAAACACTCTCGCGTTTATCCCTACATTTAGCTATGTCTATCCCGGAAGAATACACAATATCTCAGACTGCCATAACGGCGCACTCGTTCAGCGCAGACCGTCAAGGTAGGCAGCCATGAAGCGATCATCTTAGTTGCGCCGACTGACCCCACACCGGATTGTAGAGGTATGCCTGAGTCTCAACTCAAACGAGGCACAGATCCTGCAAAAGGATGGTAGTGAGTGGAAGACCATCGAAACGCTGGCGGAGGTGAGTAGCTACAGCATCTGCTCTTTTCAATCTTCTGTATTGACTAACACGGCCGTACATACAGCACGACAAAGTGATTACCTCGATCGACTGGGCACCGAACTCGAACCGCATTGTCACCGCATCGCAAGACCGTAACGCGTATGTCTGGACGCAGACTCCCGACCCGCTCACGGGCCACATGACCTGGAAGCCGACGCTCGTCCTCCTGCGCATCAACCGCGCTGCGACCTACGTCCGCTGGAGCCCGAACGAGGACAAATTCGCCGTAGCATCTGGTGCTCGGTATGTTCGATAGGCTTACCATCACGCGGGTGATTTTGACGAGTTCATCCGAATGCGCAGTGCTATCGCGATTTGCTCCTTCGATCCCGAGAGCGACTGGTGGGTCTCGAGGCAACTCAAGAAGCCCATCCGGTCCACCGTCCTAGCTATTGACTGGCACCCGAACAACGTCCTTCTCGCAGCCGGCAGCGCGGACATGAAGGCACGCGTATTCTCAGCATACATTAAAGATGTCGACAAGAAGCCGCAGCCGACTGTTTGGGGTGAGAAGTTGCCATTCAATACACTCTGCGGTGAATACGGCAGCTCCAGCGGCGGCTGGGTTCACAGTGTCGGGTTCTCGCCCTCCGGAGATGTACTCGCGTTTGCCAGTACGTACACGATCACCCCTCTCCAATGCGATTTCCGATTTACTGATCGCTGATAAACGTGCAGGCCACGACTCGTCGGTTACCATTGTCTATCCTGGTGGACCTGCCGTGTTCACGGTGAAGCAGTCGACCCTTCCTTACGTGTCCCTGTGTTGGACGTCCGAGGATACGCTCATCGCAGCTGGCCACGATTGCCAGCCCGTGCTTTTCCAAGGGACTGCAGCTGGCTGGAAAGCAGTCGGCAGTCTGGACGACACGACTGCACCGAAGTCTGCAGGTGCAGGCCGTGCGTCGCCTGTCGGGCGTCTCAACAGCGCAGCGTTCGCGACGTTCCGCAACGCGGACATGAGGGGGCAGTCATCTGCAGCTGGCCTGCCGGGCGCAGGCATCTCTGCGGACGGCGAGTTGATAACAGTTCACCAAAACACCATCACGAGCGTGCGCCCGTATTCAGGTGCGCCCGGTCAGGTTACGCGTATTAGCACGAGCGGTGTCGATGGAAAGCTTGTTATTTGGAACGTCACCGCCGCCAGTGGTCTGGCAGGTAGGATGAGTGGGCTACGGGTATGACAGAGCTTGGATGGTATACGGAACACGTAGTTTTACAGGAATCAAATAATGAGATACAATAACACCTAGTCATCGTTGAATTGTCGTATCTGCAGTAACATCGAGGGACAGAGAAGACGTGTCGGATGCAGGCTGCTCATTGATGACGCCCCATACGGACGCTTTGAACTGAGCGCGAGTCAGTAAAGTCAACGCGCAGCATTGTTGGTAGATACTATTTACCAGCGTCAGCACGAGACCCATTTTTGTTTCCAACATTCGCAGCCGGCTTAGCAGATGCTGGTCGGGCTCCTCGCTCAGCTGGCGCGTTTTTATGACAAGCTACGAACCGTTAGTCAGTGCTCTACTTGAGCCTAACGGGTCGGCCGCGTTACTCACGATCTTGACATGCTGCGAAAGTTTCGCATATTCCCAAAGCACGTCAGCCTCGAGCTGAGAGAGAGCAGGGTGACCGTCGTATGGGTTATTCGCGAATATGGCGTTAGCGCTGTCGGGCTCAGTGTTGTTAGTCATGGCTGAGGTAGCGGTAGCGGTCGCCGTCGCCGTCGTGGGTGTGGTCACAGGAAGAGACGCGAACCTAGGTCCTTGCTTGTCAACACCCGTACCATAGGACTTCAAGTTCCCATGTATAAGTAAAGCAAGACCGACTGCGGTCTCGCTCTGCATCCCCTCACTCGACTTTGGCTAAGGGAAAGAACGAGATAGCCACAGAAATAATGGAAACAGCGTTCCCTGGCTTCGAAACCGCATACACGGACTGTCCGTCGGGCGCGCGTGTGTTCGCCTACCATCGCAGCGGCGCGGGTACCGACCCGGCGCTGCCTGTGCTCGTATTGCTGCACGGTTACCCGCAGAACGCGCTCAAGTTCAAGCATTTCGTGCGTGAAATCCCGCCGCAATGGCGCGTGCTCGTCCCCGACCAACCCGGGTGCGTGTCTGAGTGTTATTATTTGTGTCTGCAAACTACAGACTGTGGACTACTACGTCGCCCACGCAGTCGCTGACAAACCTAGTCGTGCAGGTACGGTAACAGCACGAAGGCGCGCAGCCCCGCCGGTGACGCGCGCGCACACTCGAAGCGTGCGTGGGCGGAAGACATTCTGGCCGTCGCGGACGCGCTCTTCGGTGCACAAACGCAGCTTGTCGTGCTCGGCCACGACCGCGGCGGACGCGTTGCATACCGCCTTGCGATCGACCACCCTGAACGCGTCGCAGGCGCGGCGATGCTCGACATCGTGCCGGCCAGCTACGTCTGGGGCGCAATGAATCTCGAAAACGGCCACCGCGAGACGATGCGCACGCACCACTGGGCAAGTGCTCCTTTTGTTTATTTCCCCCGTTTCTGTATCTGTATCTCACGGGCTATGTTTTCCAACCGCTTTACGCTCTGCAGGTCACCCTCGCCGCCCCGTACCCACTCCCCGAGACGATGATCGCCGCAAACCCGCAGTTCTACTTCGAGTACACAATCACCGGGTGGACGGGCCCCAGCATGAGAGACCCCACGCTCGAGTGGGTGCGCGACAGCATCGCTCCGTATCTCGACCCGGAGCGCGGGCGCGACAGGATTAACGCCGCGTGCGAGGACGTGCGTGTCCCAAGAAACCCCGTGTATATGCGCTCTCTACCGCGCGGTTGCTAACGTTTGGGTCTTTGTGTATTTAGTATCGTGCGGGCGCGACGCTCGACCTCCAAGACGACATGGCGTCGTCCATCAACCCACTTGCGCCGCCCACCGCATCGTCACCGCCGGTGTTCACTTGTCCCCTGCTCATTATGTCGTCGTACCACCTCCGCAAACGCTTCGACGTCGATACCATCTGGACGACGCTCGGCACACCCGGCAAAGTGAAGAGTGTTCAGATAGGGGATGAAACGACCGGTCATTTCCTCGTGAACGAACGCCAAGAGGAGACTGGACGCCATGTGCGTGCTTGGCTCTCGGACTTGTTTGAAGGAAAGTGAAGGCACTCTGAACAGAAGGAACGAAAGAGGAATAAATTAGAGAAATCTATCGAGACTGTGCACAAGAAAACACCAATAAGCCTATCAGCGGAGAACATTACTTTGTGTACACTACCAGATGATATACATATCTAAATGAGAGAGCAAGGGTGCGTGAGTGCTCAACTGTCTATGTATACGACCGTGCGTAGCCAAATCAGGCGCATCGGATGGACCGTCCATTAAAACTCTATGGGGGTATATATCGTGATAAATATCAGAGCAAGATCATTTTGCCAAATCGAAGTTGAGGTTAGGGGACAGCCCCAGACGCAATGCATTTAGATGACGCAGTAACCACCGTCCACGCGTACTTCTGTACCGGTGACGAACTTAGAGGCGTCGCTAGCAAGGAAAATAACAGCACCCTAGAGTTACAGAACAAGATTAGAACGGAGAACATTCAAGAGACGGAGCACATGACGAGGGACGTGCCTTAAGGTCCTCCGGGTCACCCATCTTCAGATAAAACAAGTTAGCGACATATTGTACCCGGATCACGAGTACAACACATACCCGTCCCATAGGAGTCAAGGCCTCCCACGTGCGCTAGACGAATCAACCTATAAGTAGCGTGGTCAGGGAGGACTTGTAGAAAACAAACCTTCAGGTCCTGATCATGCTCGAGAATAGTACGCGTCAACTTCGTGAGCATATAACCGGGACTAGTCATATACAGATCAGACACCGGTCATGCTATCAAAAATAGATAGCCTACCTAAGAGTGTTGACGCGAACATTCTTCTTCGCCCATTCAACTGCCAAGCTTGACGCCATGTGCCTCACGGCTGCTCATTGCATTAGTTTAGACTCAGCACCGAAGTTGATCAAAACGTACCAGCTTTTGAAGCGTTGTAAGGTGTTTGGGGCTGGTCGCATGACTTAGCTGTTACCCTATATAGAAAGCCGGACTAATTTACCTGAGGGACATTGACGACCTTTACGAGATTTTGTATGTTAGCCGACACTCTCGGAAAATAATATGATCACGAATGAGACTTACCTGAGCACTCATGCTAGCCACGAGGACAATTGATCCTCCTCCGTCGGGGATCATGCGACGCGCAGCTTCCCGGGCAGTGAAGAAAGCGCCGTGAACATTGATATCATACAACCGCTTGATACGGTCAAAGGGGTAGCTTAAATAACGAATTAGGGTTTCGCTTAAAACGGCAGAAGAAAGTGACGACATACTCAAAGGCAGAGTAATTCTCGACAATACCTTGAAACATGAAATCGCGAGGTAATAAGAAAAGAGAGCGGTGGATTATTATGATCGCAATTTCTCACCAGCCGAAGCCACAACAGAGTCAACGCGACCGAACTCCGTAATTGTGTCCTTAAAAGCCTTCTGGACGGACACCTCAGATGACACGTCGCAGGCAATACCCATGATGTTGAGCACGCCCTTGTCTACCAAACCGTTTCCCTCTGTTGGAAAATTGATGAGAAAAAAAGGAGGAAATGAACAAGTGGGAAAACTTGGCGCGAGAGCGACGCACCAAATTCGGCCTTAAGCTCGTCCGCAGCGCGCTTCGCCTCTTCTTCCTTGAGATCGACGATAGCCAGGGAAGTGCATCCGCTTGGGAGAACATCAAAAGAAGTCCTTATATGGAGTAAAATCGGGCGTGTGCTTACGACTCGACGAACGCGCGGCAGAACTCATTTCCCAAACCTCTCGCAGCACCGGTGACAAGGCAGACCTGATTGGGGGGGATAGAACATGGTCACGGACACGTTGGGAGAAGGTTCGATGAAGAGAACAAACCTTGTCCTTCATCGAAAACGACGGAAGAGTCATCGGACGAGCAGTGGACACGGTGCTGGAGAACCTAGAGTGTGCAAGGCTTGAACGCGCAAGGGCACTGGAGGAGGACGAGGCGGCGGCGACAACGCGCGCACCCGGGGCTACAACTGAGCGGAGAGAAAGCATGTCGGTGAGGGCGGAGACTGGGTGAGAGTAGGAGGAGGAGAGAAGGAGGGGAGAAGCGCAGAAAACAGTTTATATAACTACGCTGCGAGAATAAACCAGGAAATATAGTACGCGCCGTAGATTGCGGGGGTTGGGGTACAGCGGAATCCGGTTTCCTTTTGTGGATAAAATAGCCATAAATTAGGGCTGTTTAATAAGGATATGGAAATAGAAATCCCACGTTTCCCCGCACTTGTCGAGTCCCGTCCGAACGCTAGGCCGGATCTTGCGTGCCGCGTATCCGATCTAGACTGCTAGTCTCGGCTAATACTCGGCCGAGGCGCTTTTGACTAATCCCTTACTCTCATCTACTTTCTCATTCCTGCCAACGAGCAGCTTATTCGAGTTTTGACCTGGAAATGACCGCACAAAGAACACGCAATTTTCTTCCGGACGGCCAGAAGACGGTATAGGATCCAGCAAGGTCGTGTGGGTCTGGGCCTGTTGTCAATAGACATCAATCTCTTCCGTCCCACGGATTGCGGGCTCGGAGCCAATATCTGCCCGCCGGCTGGATCATCGCAATTTGCTAGTCCTCGGCTTTCCTTCGAATAAGAACAACCCATACCTCGTCTAGACCGCCCGACCGAACAGTTCCTCTCTATCTCCTCATGCGCGATGCTGGCGTGTACCTACTCTGCGTAGATAGATAATCAGTATTCAATTAGATTGATTTCGTTTTCCTCATTACGGGATCGGCGATACCGGTGTACGTACATACAATCTATTCAACCCCCTTACCCTTGAAGATTTCCTGCCGGATTAACGTTACTGGTACTTGCCACGTGCGCTGTACAAGCAAGAGCTAGTATAGTACTGAATGGACAAGTAAAAGTTACTCCATTCCCATCCCTAGCCACTCATAAGGAGTAATACTCATTTTGGGCATTATTAGTGCTCAAAAGCAGTTCTTGTAGTACTGGAACGAAGCCAGGATTGATTTTTTCGGAGTGTTCATATCTCCGGCTTTTTCCGCCGCATTTGCCGTTTTAACGTATAGCCGCAGCGCCCGGTCCGGTTTCTTATTTCTGTCCTTTCATTTTCAGGAAACACAGAACAGAACAAAAACTTACCAAGCCCTCGCTCTTCGGATTTCCTACGTATGACAGTCTCAACCAAAGGAATGTGGGGGTACTGTACTTGCATGCTGTGCTCATTAGATACTAAAGAGCCCTAAGTAAGTGGAGGGGAAATCATAGTGGCCAATATACAAAGGACGCCGGCGAAAGCGGGTATCAATCAGTATTCAAACACGATATAGTAGCGAATCTCCAGGGATAAAAGAGAAGGAATTAAGGACAGTGAACGCGTTCGTGCGACGCAGCTGACCGGCTGCTCGAGTAATCCGCAAAGGCCTGTAAGTAAGGCAACAGAGGTAATAAAAAGGCATAACGGCATAAAAAAGGACCGTGCTGTGCGTGCGTCGAAGCCCGTAAACCCAGATGCGATGACGACAGAAAACGTGGAAACGACAGCTGAGAAAGCAATAGAAGAACATACATATACCGAATAACAAGGAAATGGAGAATACGAAAAACGTTAAAAAAAAAAAGAGAGAAATCATAGACACACAAACTTGGACTTGCGCTTCTGTAGCTCATCTACGCGCATGTCGAGTTGTTGCCGAACTCGCTCCTTTGCTCGCCGCTCCTCATCAAGCCGACTCTCCAAAGACTGCTTCTCCTCAACTACCGAACGGCGAACAGCAGTAACCTCTCGGCGAGCTTCCTCAAGTTCGCTCCGTAACCTTTCGATTTGCGAGTTTAGCGTATCGCGTTCCCTTGCCAGTTCGGTGGCCTGCATTCGGACTTTACGCACTGAGAAGGAAACGGTCAGACGAATAGGTGAGAAATGAAATCTTTTCCCGCTTACAGTTCTTCTCTGAGTCACCCAGAGATGTCTCTAACGTTGATACGAGATCCATATGTGCTTGAAGGTCGCTTTCGCAATGCGTCAGTTGCTTGTTCAACGTTTTAATCATCACTTCCTGCTCCTCAATGTGGCGGGCTTGCTCTTCTACTTGTACGGATAACTTTGTATCGACTGCAATAGATGTGCCGGCTGTTGACGTTGCAGGAGAGTCCAGGTTCGACTCTCGCGAGGACACCGAACCTTGCAGTGTAGTCCATTGGGAGGAATTACTGTTCGAGATGTCAATAGGTACCGAGGACGGTAAGGGCGGGACGGACTTTGGTGCGGGTGGAGGAGGAACGGAAGGAGGCGGGGTGAGGGGAGGAAGTTTTGTGGTGCCGTTGGCACGTGAGTATGAAGTGTTACGATCTGGAGTAGGCCGGGGAGGAGGATGAGACTCTGGCTGAGGCACACGGGCGAGCTGCGCCTGGAGGTCTCGAACAAGAGTCTCTTGTTTGGCGCGCTCCGACAATAGACTGTCTTTATGCTCTCTGGTTTTCTGCAGTTCGGCCTGGGTTTCGTTGAGTAACGAACGATGTTGCTCTAGCTCATCCGAAATCTGGTCACGCTGCGCGACATCCTCGAGTAACCTCTGTTTCTCAACACGGGATTGCTGAAGCTCGTTCCGCAATTGCTCTAATTCCAATTCGTAGCGCAAACGATCCTGTTGAGCGGCGTCGGCACTCTCTTTCAGAGCAACGATGACCCTCTCCTTCTCCTGCAGCGCATTCGAGTGCGCCAGACGGGTCTCCTCCTGAGTGTCAGCATACTCTTCAGCGACGGCTTTGTACGAAGCCACGTCTTCAAGTAGAACCTCGCGGTCCTTGCGCAGAGTCTCCCGCTCCTTTGAGAAATCAGCCTCGGCATCGGCCAAAGCCTTCGCCAACCGTTCACGCTCTTGCGCAAAAATTGTCTCGCTCTGCGAACGCGCATCCTCAAGGTCTTGATGGTGCTGATCCAGACCTGCGAGACGACTGTTCTCGAGATCAGTAACAGCCTGTTGATGCTCAGACTTCAGCCTGGAGATCTCTTCCGTTTTCTCCTCAAGCAAAACGTCAAGCGCTTCCCGGTGTGCTGCCTCGATCTGCCTGCCTGAGGCTTCACGCTGACCCTGTGAAGCCGCCAGTTCGCTCCGAAGGCTTTGTGAAGTCTCCATTTCGGTTTTAAGCTTGTCTGACGTATCCTCGTGCGCCTTCTGCATTCCCGAAAGAACTTGATCATGTTGCTGTTGAAGCTTCTGCATTGCCTCTCTCTGCGCCGCATCAGCTTGTCTTACGAAAGCCTGGTGTTCCTCCTTAAGCTTTAGCAATGCGTCCTCGTGCGATTGCTCAAGTTCGGAGAGTGCTTTGGTGTGCTGTTGCCAAAGCATTTCCAGCGCTTCCTCCTTCTCTCCAAGTAAAGCAGACCTGGAAGACTCCAGTTGCTCGTGCGTGCTCGCAAGGGTCTTCTGCAGTATTTCAATCTCCAAATTCTTCGACTCTTCTAATTCGACGAGTCGAGCTGAATGTTTGGCCTTTAACCTCTCGACAGAGGCGGCATGATCTATCTGCTTCTTTTCTAAAATGGCAGCATGCTCCTCCTGCGTCTTGCGAAGATCATCGGCAAATACGGCTTCCTTCTTCTCGATGGCAGAGGAATGCTCGCCCTGTAGTTGCTTTAGCAGCTCTGCCTGATGAGATTGGGACTCTGTCAAGGATCCCTCGCGCGCTAGTTCGGCCATCTTCAATTCTCCAGCGTGCTCCTCCTTCAGCCGTTCGATAGCGGCAAGCGATTCCGCGTCTTTCTTGGCGAGAACATCGGCATGGTCAACACGAAGTTTACTCAACGCGGTGTAGTATTCCTCTTCTGTGCGGTGAAGAATGTCCTCCTTCTCCTTGAGAGCGCCTTCATGCCCAGAGGTAACCTTTGCGATGGCTGCTTCGTGTTCCTCCCGAGCTTGGGCGAGTGTCGTGTCTACATCCTGCTTGAGCTTACGAAGTTCCTCTTCATGGTCGGCCTTCAGTTTCCCGAACGCCTCCCCGTGAAGCTGCTGAGACCTCGTCAAAGCATCGGAAGCATCGGCCAGTTTCCCGTGAAGGTCAGCCAACTTAACCTCATGTTCAGCCTTCATGTTGCTTAGGAGAGAGTCTGTCTCAGCATCCTTATCACGCAAGGCTTGGGCGTGTTTGGATTTGGTCTCCTCGAGCAAGGCAGACGCGGCGGCTTGTTCGGCAGACAAAGACCGTTCACGCTCCGATTTCGTCCCTTCCAATAAGGACTCTACTTCAGCCTGCTTCCCGTGCATGGCCCGTTCATGCTCGGTCTTCACACTCTCCAGCAGAGCATCCACTTCAGCCTGCTTGTCACGCAAGGCCTGCTCATGCTCGGCTCGCAATTGCTTAAGGCTTTCCTGATGTCCCGCCTCAAGAAGTTCACGCTCTTCAAGGAGAAGTGCTTCACGTTTTTGAAGAGCCTCGATTTCAGTGAGAGTTGCGCCATGCTCGCCGCGAAGAGCCTCGAGCTCAGTGGACATGTTGAGAGTCTATTAGAGGATGAGCCCGGTGGAGAAAATACGAAGCTCGATGACTAAACACACCTGATCTCGAGAAAGCTTGGTGAGATCGTCGTGCGCACGACGAACTTTGGAAAGCTCGCCGTTGAGCTCGTCAACCTCTTCGCGGTGCTGCGCCTCTTTCTGTGCCATGGACCTATGGATAGTTAGTTTCGTTGATAGGCGAGAGCTTAACGAACGAATACGCACAGCATGAGTTCGTTCAACCTATCTAGAGGCTCGTTGTCGGTGGCAAGGTCACTGGGTAAGTGCCTGATTTCCATGCTCTTTCGAATAGCGTCGATCTGGTCCTTGATTTTCGGGGACAGAGACCCGTTAGAGGTGCGATGTCCATTGGACAAGTCTCCATCTCCATGGTGCGCTGCTTCTTTTTCCTTCTCCTTCAGCGTTGACTCCAGTGTGGTAATCTCTGACTCGCGCTCCTTAAGAACTTCCTGAAGACGCATAATTTCCTTCTCAAGGCTTGAGACAGATCTCTCATGACCAGGGCCAATGGGAAGAGAGATGGAGAGATTGGGCCGGAAGCCACCAGGCGAGTGTCGATTTGCATGGCCGTTAACACCACTCAAGCCACCAATACTGCTCTCAGAAGATGAAAGCATGCGCGACCGCACCGAGAAAAGCTCCTGCGACAGCGACTGAGATTGCGACCGCGACCTCGAGCGGAGAGACTCCGCCGAGGCCGCCTGCCGGAAAAAAAGCTTCCGACCAGCGGCGTTGACCTCGCCCTCGCTGATCTCGCGGGCACGTGGACCGGCCCGACGCCGCGTGGCAGTAGGTGGAGTCTCAGGCACACGCTCCGGCGACTCAGAGCGAGATGAAGGACTTCCAAGTTTTATTTCGTTGATCTGACCAGCCAAGTCCGATATTTCCTTGAGCGCATCACGGTACTTGGAGGTCACCGAAGAAAGGTCAGCAAGGGTTGCAGCATGAGTTTCGCGCAAAGACTCGAGTTGATGCGTGAGGGAATCGTCGTCCTCCGATTGTGCCTCGAGGGCTTTCGCGGCCTGCGCCATGTCGAGTTCCAGACTGCGACGAGCGTGCTGCACTTCATCGTTAATATCGCCCAGGCGGGCGCGATCTTCGCTGGCTTCCTTTCTCTTCGCTTGCCATTCTCTCATCTGCGTTTCCAGGTCCCTGACCCTATTCTCCCGTATCTCGAGGTCGCTTCGCCAAGATTCTCCATCGGTAAGAATACCGTCTAATCGGGCCTGCAGAACTTTCACTTCTTCCCGTTTTGTATCGCTTTCCCGCTCGAACTTCTCAACCTGTGAACGTAGATTTAATATAGATTCGTCAGAACGTGTTAGACGCGCTTCGAGCTCGGAAATGTAATGTGCCGAGCGGCCCTCCGTTTCTTTGAACCGACTAATTTCTCGTTTAAGGTCTGAGACAGACTCGCTGGACGACAAAGAGGTATCCTCCTGTTGTTTAATCTTTTCCTCGAGATCCCGGATATACGCCTCGGTCGACGCCTCTCTCTCAGCGAGCTTGCCCACGCGGCTCTTCAGCTCTTCAACATACAGTTCCGTTGCTGAATGTCTTTCCATAAGTTGGGAGAGCTCCTCTTCCTTCTCCTCAACAAGGTCGTTCGTGTGCCTCAATGCAGCACGATTGAGGCTGAGCTCGGCCTCCATCGCGCTTATCGTCTTCTCATACTCCTCGATAACAGGCCCGACGATCTCTTCGTACTTCGCAGTACCCGAAACTGTTCCAGTACCTCCATTACGATGCTTTTCGCCAAGCTCCCGACGGAGTCGCGTGAGTTCCTCCGTACGATCGACAAACTTTCCGCGCAGGTCTTCATAGTTGTTCTGTAATTCAACCATCTGCTCAAGTACCTTCTTGCTTGCACCTTCCATATCCGCAGGGTCGCCGGCGGCGCGTCCAGCTGGTACGACGCCGTCCTTCAAGCCCTTTAGCTCTCTGCGAAGACGAGAAACTGTATTCTGAAGCCATTCCAAGTCATCCCAGCCTTCCTCCTTCTCCGTCACCACAGCCCTGTTCTTGATGTTGCGCGCGCGATTAGCATATTTAAGGGTATTCACTGTCTCCCCAACATTCCACTCCGCCGGACTCACACACGCGATCATCAGTGTGTGAGCGTTCCCGCCGAGAGAGTCTTGGAGTAAACGGGTGAGCTTTGAGTCACGGTATGGGATATGCGTAGCAGTGTTGGACTTGGCGCGCGAGGGATCCCCAAGGGCGGAGATGACATTCCCCAGGGCGAGAAGTCCACTATTGATTGAAATGCCTTCTTTGACACGTTCCCCGGCTGCGGCCGTACGCTTGAGCTGCAAGTGCAGAATTAGCCAAGCCTGTGTGCATTGAAGACAAAGACGAGACGTACCCGCTCAGAACCAGCTAAATCTACGAAATGGAATTTCGAAACGACGGTTGTCCACTCTCCACCGTCATCTTCCACGCTTTTGGCCTTCCCATCGGATGAATGCAAGCCTAACGCGCTTGACGGTCTAAGACCACCTCCACGGCCCATAGCCGAAGCAAAACTAGGTGTAGGGGGTCGACCAAACGTTGGAGAGGAAACACGATTGGAACTGGAGCCATATTGATTAGATGAAGGGCGTGCAAGACGTGAAGGGGATCGGCCGCCCGGAGGCACTGGTGTTGTGGAGCGCGGCGGCAGCCCCGAGCCTGTGTACTTCTTCTGGGTAAGGGTTAGGGAGAAGATAGCATGTGAGCGTGACGATTGAGCATTCATGTCCGTCTCGTTTGTTCGACGGATAGAGGTGCCCTGACGAATAAGGCTCATAACTTCGTTCACATTTCGTACAGAAACTTCCCGCAGGCCGTCCCATATGATGTGCCCATGTTTGTCCTCCCTAATTTGCACGTCGCGCCTTCCACCGCCCACATCATCATAACTGAGAAGGTCGATAAGCTCCTCGTTGTAAAGCTCAATAAAAGAGCCTTTGATGCTGCATGACCACGCGCCAGCGCGCTCCTCCTTTAACGCTGCTGCTTGCGAAAATATTGATGAAATTGAGCGCGGAATAATTCCCATCCCATTGTAAGGGTTGGTGGGATCAGCGTCGAGATCGACACCAGTCATTGAGTATCTGTGGCACCCGAGTGTTAAGCCGCGTAGAGGAAAAAGACGGTCTTACATACGTTTTACCACTGGAGGTCTGGCCGTACGCAAGGACGGTGCAGTTGAAGCCCTCGAGAAAGCGGGAGACGAGAGGAACTGCAGTTGCCTGGAAAAGTTCGAATTGCGTCGTATCGGGGCCGTGTACCTGGTCGAACGCGAAGGTCTGCTTTTTGCCCGGGGCAGCGGTCGAAGCGACGGGGCCCTGCGCGTTACCACCCGCCGACTGAGCCTGGGGGCTCGCGTCAACAGCAACGACTTGGTTTGAAATTGCATGAAGGACGGTGCGTTGAAAACGAGAGGGGATTGAAGAAGTGTCCTGCTTGGTTGTCGGTCGTATCCGTAGTGCTGTGGCGAAAAGACAGTCAATAGCTGGCCTTGCTCACGAGAAAACTGAGGCTGCTCACCGACTTGGACTGAGGTCGCCGCCGCGTTGTCCTTCGACGACGGCGCCATCGTGTGAGTATAATTGAACGCGGTGGGCACTACAAAGTCGAGAAAGTCGTCGCGGACGCGGACACTGTTCTTGCTTGAGCACGCAATAGGAAATTATTAGTCAGCAGATGGCTGTTTGCCTCCTGCTTTCTCTCTCTTAGCTTCCTAAGTACTATTTATATTTTAATTGCCTTGCCTAAGCAAAGCGGCCGGTTGGGAAGCTCTTGGTTCACGCATTATAGGGGTTTGCATGCAGTGCATGCTAAAGTCCGCAGTGTATTATTGTGCTCAATTCGTTAATCGGCGCAGTTCACCCAAATTGACTCGTCTCGACTGACGTCTTGAAGCATGTAAGCTGCCTCCAGTGTCGCCCGAGTGTGTCCTAACGTCTAGGTGCAAGCGAAAATGGACTCGTCCGTGCAGCCCGTCTGTGTTAGCACTACGTCTCCCAGCGACTGGCGATACGTGTCAGAGGGCGGAGCCACCATCGTCTTCTCATACTGCGGCCCATCCCATCCCCTTTTCTCAGGAACTGTCCTCAGACTGCGCAAAGCGACCGTCCAACACAGCGCCCCTGAAGACGGAAACAGATGTGGAGAGATTGGGGAACCGGATGATCCGTCTATTGCGTTCCAGCACAAGGTTACATCTCAGCTGATTTCACCCGCATACCTTCCCCGCCTCGAGACCGTAGGCGTCAATAGATCGTGGCTTGAAATTTTGCGGTGCTCTTCTAGGGACGCGCGGCCATCAGAGCGAAGACGGAAGGACGACATCGATGTTCAGCGCCGGAAAGCTGTTTTGGCAACTGATCTCGTTGGTGGAGAAGGGTGGGCTGTGGAAATAAAAGTGAGCACCTTTTCCCCATTATCTCGCTCTTCGAACCAACACGCGCATGTATGAAGCCAAAATGGGGCTTTCTCCCGAACCTTACGCATCTCTCTATGGAGACGCACGATGTCAAGTCCCGACAATGTCGGTTTTGCATGCACTCTCACTACCGAGCGCTCAGAGGCGAGGACGCGTCTCACGAGTACTGCCCCCTTGATCTGTTCTCCGGAAACGACGAAAGAGTGGCACACGCACTTCGGTGTCTATGGAAGGCTTGGGTAAGAAGCGAAGGTGCAATCAATAATCTTAAACTTTTCGTGTGCGGCAGACTAGTTGATCCGAAAGATTTTGTGAGTACTTAATTTAATGCATGTTCGTCTTAAAACGCGTTCGTTATTGAATGTTACTTTCTGAAGCACAAAAGATTTCGATTCTTGCTTAACGATAACGAAGAAATCACTGGTGATGTAAGAGAAATCGAGCCGTTGGAATTATTTATCGCCAGGCTCTTGCCCCTCCTCACGAGAAGCCCGATTCTAAGGGACATCGCACATCTGCAACGTACGCTCGACCCACTTGATATCGAGGGCCTTTTTGCGCTGTACGAAGCCCACCGTGCCTTATCCACTGATGTTTCCCCTCTTGAGACGCTCTTCCCGGATCCAAATTTAGAGGACTGGATTCTCTTCGTCGAGTCCTACCTTTCCTCAAAATTTCATGCCGAGCTCAATCACTCTGCCCCCGACCCCGCCTACTTGCATTACTACGTGATGGCTTACTTATTGTCCGCGACCTTCAAGGATTGTTCGGTGATGCTCCATCTTGGTAGAGGCGAGAGTGCGCCAGATACCATCACTGTTATTGATCTGGACCCGAAGAGCATGAGCCGTCTGAAAAGATGGGCCGAATTGGACCGCGCCATCGCCATGTCTGCCACGGGCAGCGATACGAGACGTTGTCATGACGCCTTGCGCCAATAGGGGCATCAAGTAGGACCGTTCCGTAAGATATGTGTATATAAATATCTGACTATCTATTGGTAAGTTTTCAACTTACAGGACTTGAATAGAAAGAATAATGGTGAGTCGGTCGATATTTTCACTGACTATATTCTGACACTTCGTATATAGTGCCCTCGTCTGAAGTACCACGACTTTCGAAGTATCCAAGTGAATGCTTCCAGTCTTGCGGCCTATATCGGAATTACTCTTCCCGAGAAGAGAAGAACGCGTTGTTCGGCATCGGTGCATGTGCCCATACCATGTCCCATCAAAACGTCTCTATCTCCTTTTATGCATATGACCGGTGGTCCAACCCATTGCCAATCTCATCAACAACAATTTCTCACCCCTGTGGTATGATCGGGGAGCGTATGCCCTAAAGTGGATAATAGTTTTTGATGACGCCTGTTGCGCGCTCTGGGACTAAGCAGGCGAGGTTCCTGTGCGGATCGAAGTTTGTTCATGACAATCCATGCAACACGGACTCTTGCCAATCTGGTTACAACACCCAATTGGGCCTCAGCCCATTTCATCAACAAAGACCCCCCTGGCTGTGCCCAGTTGCTTTATTCGGATTTTTTCGATGGTTAATTACGGTGAGATCACTAACTGATCTCGTCTCCAGACTTAAGCCAGCTGATTGAGGCCTTCCGCAGGTCTTGTTCCTGAGCTAAAGCTCCTCGAGGATCTAAGTTTATCTACTACAGACCCTACTCCTTTTTTTCTTGTTACCGTCGGCCATGTTTCACTCCACATTTCCTGTCTACTGGAACGACCATCCTTTTTGCCCCTACAAATGCATCTGCCCCTCGAACGAGGTACTGAAGCACCGCCGTTATTTCGACGCTCGGTCGAGTGTGTGCCTCGCCGCAGATCCCGCCGGCACCAGCCGCCATCTGTCTCGTCTTTTGCATGTCCAACTCTCACTCGTTACGGCACGTCGATCCTCACTCTTCTGCGGTGCCTATAGCGTCTATCCGCGGAACCCTGCCGGACACTACATTAGCGTACCGGAGGCGAGTAAATTTGCGCGCACGGCATCAAGTGTGGTCTTTCCGCTCCCGATTATTACTCGTCACCGCAGAAACAGTAGCTACTGTATGCAGAACTCACCGCGCCATTTGTTTCCGTCATATTTTTTTACTATTCTCTCCATTTGCATCAAACCTCAGCCTTCTCGCAAACTTTGAGTCAACCTGCCTTATTCTTAGTCGTGTCTGTCGAACGGTTAATATGAGCTGCTTGAAATGTCATTCTCTCTCTTGCCTAGACCCGGCACCTGCAGTAACTTTCTCCTTTGAAGGCACGGACGGACGTATGCTTGGTCATAGCGCTTGTCTGAGGCTCTCAGGCTTCTAGCGGGTGGGGGAGCAGAAGCATCAATGCAAAAGGGACAGAGAAGCCTCAGTACCGAGGCATCTCCAAGATTCCATACGTCGAATCCAACCTTTCAGTTGAAACTGAACGTTGTCCGAGTAACATCTGATGGTCCCTATTGATACTATTGATGGTTTCTCGAACGAAGGGTTAAGTGGAGGCTTTCTTTCACACTTCAGCACGTCATCAAACGACAATTAATTAAATATAATCAACTTTTACGGGTTACATATACATACTCGGAGGAGCCCAGAGAGTCATGGTGCTTTTTTTTCTCTGCGAACACGAGCAAAGGGGAAAAGAATTTCAAGTTCTACAAGCGTATGGATGTAGTCGGACCGCAGTCATCTGGATGACACACTGGCACTAAGGATTTTTTTAAGGAAAAGAGGAAAAGATGGTAGGATCGGATGGAATTGGCTGGAGAGGAGCCGGATTCCGGAAGGTGTATATTGGTATTATCCGAGTCGGATACTTGGCATGAACTTAAGGCCGCCATTTTGTGGTTCCATAAAACGGCGCGTAAAATTAACAGCGAACCTCAAAATGTAAGTAATTAATGCCTATCGTGTGTAGGCTCGCCTTATCTTTTTCTTAGTACATATCAATGTAGCTTACAACTGACTTTCGAGTACTTGTAAATCGGATCAGCAGCAGTCCCGTGACCAAAACGTGACATTCAATAATCACGGGCGGAGCCATCTGACCGGAGCATCCGTTCCGCGGCCGCCATCACTGGGCGCACGGGCTGGTACCCCGCATTAGCCGGTCGACGACCATCCTTTCCACCAACAACCCTACCATGTCCCGCCTGCTCGCCCGCAACTTCAAACGCACATTATTGCCATCATCATCGTCGTCGTCGTCGCTGCGTCCAGCGATCTCCCAAGCCCGCAGACGTATCTCGCAATACAACCACCACGTCGCGGGTCTTTCTGCCGACCAGGTCGAGGTCAGTACGTACTGGCGCTGCTAGCAAACCCGCGTACTCACGTCTGCAAAATTAGTTTAGAGATGCTGTCGGGCAGTTTGTTGAATCTGAGGTCGCGCACCGCGCGGAGGAGATAGACAAGTCTAACGTGTTTCCGATTGTACGTACCATACAAATGTCTGCTTTCGAATGCGGCTAATGTTTTTCTACTCGTAGGACCTTTGGCCCAAACTTGGCTCTATGGGGCTGCTTGGCGTCACTGTCTCGCCAGATTATGGAGGTCTGGGGATGGGCTACTTCCAGCACACGCTGGCTATGGAGGTGTGGTCCATGAGCTTTACGCTGTAATTTCTAGCTAAGGCAAACACCAGGAAATCTCGCGCGCGTCTGGTTCAGTTGGGCTTTCATATGCAGCACACTCAAATCTATGCGGTACGTCACCAGCGGACCCGAATGGAGATGAAGTAGCCTGACCGGAAAACAGTGAACCAGATCCACAGGCACGGGACAGCCGCGCAGAAGGGCAAATACCTGCCCGACCTCGTGAGCGGCGCCAAAGTCGGCAGTCTCGCGATGAGTGAACCAGAGAGCGGGAGCGACGTCGTGAGCATGAAGTTGCGCGCGACGCGGGCCGCTGGCGGGTGGGTGCTCAACGGGAACAAGTTCTGGATCACCAATGGGCCGAGCGCGTCGACGCTCGTAGTATACGCGAAAACGTCGCCGGATAAGGGCTCTAAGGGAATCACGGCGTTCATCGTCGAGAAGGGCTTTGAGGGCTTCTCGACGCACCAGAAGCTTGACAAGGTTGGGATGCGCGGGAGCGATACGTGCGAACTTGTGTTCGAGGACTGCTTTGTCCCGGAAGGTTTGTATTGCTCGGTCGCTCATGATTCTTACGGACACTCATGAGAGATACAGAGAATGTTCTAGGCCAAGTAGACAAGGGTGCAGGTGTGCTGATGTCTGGCCTCGATCTCGAACGTCTCGTGCTTAGCGGGGGGCCGCTCGGGCTGATGCAGGCCGCCTTTGACTATGCTGTCGAGTATGTCCACACACGAAAACAGTTCGGGCAGCCTATAGGGACTTTCCAGTTGATGCAAGGTACCATCTGCAAGCCCCAAAATTTTAAAGTGACTTTCTTCGTTAATTAAATTATGTTAGGCAAGATCGCGGACATGTACACGAAGCTCGAGGCCAGCCGGGCTTACGTATATGCCGTCGCACGTGCGTGCGATGAAGGTCACATCTCACGACGGGTCAGGCACACTTCCTCTTGGTATTATGTCACCAGACTAACATCATTACAGGACTGCGCAGGGTCCATTCTCTACTCTACCGATAGGGCAATCGAAGTCGCCTTGGAGGGTATGCAGTGCTTAGGAGGGAATGGGTACATTAATGGTGAGACAGAGCGCACGGTTGCTCCGAGTCGGCTTGCTTGGCTTACAACTCGGTTCAGACTTCCCTATGGGCCGCTTCCTGCGGGACGCGCGGTTGTACGCTATTGGGGCCGGCACACAGGAAATCCGACGCATGCTTATTGGACGGGAGTTTAACAACTCGTTTTTGAATTAAGGAAATAGGGTCGCGTGCGGGTGACTGCTGACAACGAGCACAGTTCCACGGATGGTGACAGGGCGTATCTTTTTAGATAATTTAGGAAGTAAATTTTTGGGCTGCTCATTTCTCGCCAGGGCAGGATATGGGTAATCTGAGGGAGGTGGTTCAAGAGGGCCTCGACCGCATTTTTTCGATATGCCAGAGTGAAATTTGGACCGGGTCATGGATAAGCCGGGCGGAAGGGGACGGTGGGGTGGAAGCTGGTCAGGTTGTTGACTGCGGAATGTGCCGCGTGCTATATTAGTTAGTGTACAAGTGCGATCGCCAAATACAGGGGGCTGATTAGGATTTGTGGGGATCGACGATTGGGTTCCTAATGCGGTGCGGTGGACCCACCGTCCGCACCTGTATCTGAGACACGGGGGAGCTTGGAGGCTGGCGGGGTCTGGCCCTGGCCCTGTGTGCCGGAATATGGATGTGCAGCGGGGGTGCTGATATCCCAAGGGGCAGCGTACGCCAGGAAACGTGTGGTGGTCGTCGGCGGAGCAAGGACTTGGACTCGGACTCGGACGCGGACTCGGAGCGAGTGGAGGCAGAACTGAGCGCTGACATCGCACGGTGCCAAACCTGGTTCAAACTAATCCCGATGCCGCGTTTTGTCACGGCCCTGTCGTCTCCGTCATCCGCCGCCCCCGCCCTCCGGTCTGACCTTCACTTGCTATAAGCCGGTCTCATCCTCCCCTCCTCTCCTCCCTCCCCTTTCCTTCATCTCCTGCCCCCGTCTATCCGTCTATCCGTTCCCCCACTACCCGCATCCGACACCCGTCCGTGATGCTCACGGGCCTCGCGGAATACAGTCCCCCCAGCCTGTCGCCTCCAGCCGTCGGCGCCAACGCATTCACCTACACCAGACCCGCAGGCGGCTCGCTCGACGCCTCTTGGCTCCAGCCCCAGCTACAGCAAGGCTTCATGCATCCGGAGCCCCACCATTACCCGCCGGGCGCGTCATCCGCGTTCCCTCCCTTTGGTGGTGCCCCCCAGGATATGCCTACCTTTGCGCTGCCTAACCAGCCGACGCGCACCACCCTCTCAGCCCAAGCGACAGGCGGAGACGCCCCGGGCCTGGCGCAGAACCTCGGGCAAGGATCGATTCCCACCTCCGCCTTGTCGACCGCATTCTCGCGCCGCACAGACGGAGACAGCGGGTCGTCCCCGAAAAGGTCTGCCAGTGACACTGCATCCTACTGCCGTACGCCGAATTTAAACGCGCGTCAGAGGACGGGTCAGGCCTGCGAAAAGTGTCGAGACAGGAAGACCAAGGTATGCTTTTTTTTTTAAAATTTCACCTCTGTCTGTCTGTTGCTTATTCCCCCCTTTTCGTGTTAGTGCTCCGGTACGCGCCCTACGTGCAAACGCTGTGCCGACCGCGGTCTCGCGTGCGTGTGGGCGCCCGAAACCCGCGTACGTGGTACACAGAGGCAGCAGCAGCGCCACCGCAGGCCAGAGTCTTCCGACAGCCTGAGGACTGGCGAGCCCCACACAGCGATAGGTGGTTCGCTTACCCATCCACCATCCCCGCTTGACCCGTCGCCGTTCTTCGTCTCGACGAACCCGCCACACGACGAAGGGGCGCATTCCGCCCCGCCCGTGCACAGGGCGTTCCACCACCTCGATTTGCCCGACACACCTCTTGTGGGCGAGCACGGTATTCCGATAAAGCGCGTGAGCTGGCCGGAGGACTCGTTGCGCGGATCGGCAAATGCGTACGTTAACCGGGGCTCCAACGCGCTCCACGTCATGGGACTGCCGGTCCGGCCCATCAGCTCCGTCGACGACTGCTGGGATGCGGTAAACACCGCTCCTCTGGCGACACCGGGCTGGGAGCATACGACGAGGATGCGCGAGAGGCGGCAGTCCATCTCTGTCGCGCAGTTGGCACGCAATCGTGCCCTACAGGCAGAGCGGGCGCAGTATCAAACACCCGTGTACCAGCTCACGCCAGTGTCTTATTTTAATTCTATGTATGCGCCCGCGGGGTCGGTCCCTTTTCTTAATGATGATAGTAGTGGGGGGTCGTCGTAGGTTGCTTTTATATCCTCCGAATGTGACTTTGTACTAACGCGCATATAGGCCGCATCCTTTTTCTCAAGCAACTACATCCTCAGACACATCTGACAACGAGCCTCCTGCGGGTTATTCGGATTTCCATACGATGCAGCAGCAGCAGCAGCATCAGCAGCACCCTGCGATGGAGGCCGGCCACGAGCCGCAGCCATCGTTCCCGGAGTATGACGCGCTGTGTAACCGTACGGAGGGGATGATGTACGGCATCCCTGACCCCGGGGGTCATGCAAATCCAAATCATTACGCCCCCGAGGGCCAGCAAGCGCACGTCAGTGCGGGCCACAGTTTTGGGGCGATCGACTCTGCACCTGCGGATGCGGCGTTCGCTCAAGTTGCGCAGGAAAACGGAATAGGGGATAGCATAGAGTCGGGTGATCAAATCACGCCAACAGATCACACAAACGCGGGACCGCCCCCGCCCCCACCCCCGCCCAGGATGCAGGAGGACGAGTTTATCTCGCAGTACATGCATGCCGACGCGTTTGATTCGCGAATGATGTGATGTTTCGAAATGTCGAGCCGCTCCCACCACTTCGCGTATTGAGTCATTATTATTTTTATTATTTTCAGGGAGAGCTTGTGTTTTACTTTTTTTCTTTCTTCTCTCATTCAATGCATTGCATGCGTGGCGTGCGCGCGCACAGCTGCGCAACCCGCATATACCGAAAAACATCATAAATGTCTAGTTGTTATTGTAGTATAGTACGTGCATCGCGCACCGTTTGTGTGGCCATAGTTTAGTCCGGGTTGATCTTCAAGTTGATCGTTGATGACGATCTCATGTATCCGCGTTTTCGTGTTTTTTTTGTGTCTTTCGGGAAAGAAGATTTCGGGAAAGAGCAGATATACCCGAGAATGCAACTTGAACGCCACACTGGTAAACGGGGGACGTTACGGAAAGAAAAAGAAAAAAAAACCAGGCCGACGGATCGCACTGCGCAGTCCGCTGACCGGGCGACATATATACTGTACATGTGTATACTATATGATGCCATGCCAAGCATACCGATTATGCGGAGCTTGAGCGGAAGTGCCAGTGAGTAATTTGTGACGTGAGTCGATCGGGAGATCGAGAGACGAGAGATCGAGGGGGATTGCATTTGGGGTGTTCGGACCGCTAACGTTGTCGACAGCACGTCACGACGTAGATTCCCAATACGTCGATAATTTGAATCACGGACAATCACGACGGGGCCCGCGGCGTTTCTTTTTTTGTAATGCCGACGCTCGGCATTGTTACAATTTTCTTTTTATACTCTACCGTACGCATGTCATTGGTTTGACATGATTTACTAATGCGCGTGATGGTCATTATGCAACTCCACAGATGTTTCATATGGTGGTCTTGTGTGATTCTTAGTGCTTCTCACCGTTTCCTGTAACATGTGACTTGTTCATGACTGGGGGTCCAGTCATTGACATCACGTGTGTGACCTTTGGCCCATTAATATTGCGGTCCCCCCTCTTCTTTCATCACGTGCATGTTTCTCATGCATGATTGCACAGCCACAAAAAGACTTTTTTTTGTGATCATTTCCCCTGTTGTTTGGCTTGTGTACTTGTACTCATATCTTTACAGGACAGCCCCATTTGCATCTGAGCTCCTCTTGATGGTTCTGGCCCTCTACAAGACTGCCGATTTCTGGCAAGCATCAACCGGGCTTGGCAGAATCAACCTCATAAAAGTGCTCTTACAAGAATCAGGTCCTCTACTTTGTTCTATAAATATTTTTACTTTGGTGTCCAGTTTCCGCTAAAATTAAGAAAATTTTACAGGATTATGGTGCGCAGTGCAACCAATATAGCCTTTTTCTAGATGGATCATTGAGACGCCTTCAACTCGGCCATTAATTAACCTTGTGGATTTTCTGCTTTCATCTGCAACCTTTACCTGTAATATAGGCTGCTGAAAGGGGCATTAATGGATGCACGAGTTATAGAATCGAACGTACAAGCAAAATACAGTTTGCGTGATAAACCCAGCCCAGGTTTTCCGTATTGGTACCTGACCGCGTTGACGCCTATGAATATCTGTATTGGCCCGGCTGATCTCAGTTCTGTGAAGGAACACACAGCCTGTTCCATGAACGGCGTGGACCGTAGCAAATTCACACGTACGGCCGTAAAAAACCCCATACCGTACCGTAACTCATGTTTAACAATTCAAATTACGGCCATAATCACACCGTGACGGCTCATATCAGTATACATGCCATATTTTTGTATGGTATAGTGAGCAGCCTGTATAGTATAACTAACTACATATGAAGCACGGACCTTATTCCCGAAATATTCCATATAAGCCCTAAGTTACAAATAAGGTATCGGGTGTTGCCAGCACAGCTGACCCTATACTTATTTCCAACCTTCCTCTAGTTAATGAGTCTCTCCGAGGCCAGGTTAGGAAAAGAAAGCGTCCTCCATGCACGAGCATAACGACAGGTTGGAAGTTGGGTAATGGTTGAAAGCCAGGGGCTGTGTTGTGTGGGTCTTCTGGAATCGTTATTTTCGCGAACGTAGCCTCTCGATTGAACTTTCCATGCCTCCATTTCTCAAACAAGAACACGGCCATCACAACGAGATTGCGGAGCCGTGGAGCGGGCAGATCGTTGATGCAAACATTGGGAGGAAGGTCTGGTGCATGTGCTTGGTCGAGATTTCAAAGCTGAGTCAGCCAGTGGAACCTCAGTGCTATGGTGTCTCACAGCAATGTGCACGTCTACAGCAGAATAGACGCATTTCGTTGGCTCGCTAACGAAGCGGCAATCAAGACGATGTTGGAACTTGGAATCAAGGCGATCAACACACAGAAGCTCACCCTTTCCAAAGATAGGATATCCCTGACATGGGATGGATAGAGGATTTAGAGAATAACGTCCCCTGGTATCTGTGAAAGCATGTCCGGGTCGAGAGTTGGGAGTCGGTGCAGTCGGTGCAGATGTTTTTTTGGTGTAACCATAAGTCACGTGCATTTAAGCCCTTTTTTCATTCACTGAATCACTCACCCGACGCGGGCGCGAACCAGTCCGACCCGACCGACCCGACCGACCCGACCCGACTCGACCGGCCTCGGTTTCTTCTCGTTTCTCCCGAGTACGAATTACAGATTATTATTCTTCCAGTCCCCCATCCAATTGTATCGCCATGTTTTCCGTGCGCAAAGGCTTAGCGTTCGTATTTTCGATATAGTCCTTGATGCACTTAACGGCATCCTTCATGCTGGGTCGCTTCTTCGGGTCGGAGCTCATCAGATTCTTGCTCAAGCTCATCAGGAATTCTCGATGCGACGCTTTAGGGCATTTCGCACACAATGCGGACACCACCTTTCCAGCAGCCCACACGTCTGCCCACATCGGATTGTACGGCTCACCACCCTCGACCTCGGGTGCCGTCCATCCCTTGGTACCGATGAGCCTACCGTCAAGCTGATCCACACGGAGAACTCCCAAATTAAAATCGATGATGCAAACTCGGCCTGTCGTCTTGTCCACAACAATGTTTGAAGGCTTCAGGTCGTTATGCACCACTTCCTTTTCGTGCAGGAACGCGACCCCTTCAAATAACTGCCGAGCAACCGGTAGCAGATCATGCGATAGGTTCTCGTATAAAGTCACTTTGGTGCCACTGTCCGGCAACACCACCAGCATGCCGCCATTGACAGCGCGGAACGCTATCCCACGCACTACAGGGTTGTGAGGCGAGTCAAATCTCGACAGAAAGGAAAGTATCCGGAATTCGCTGTCCCTGTCTGGACAGAGGAACTTGACGTAGTATCGCTTGCTGTCTCTGTACGCCTCTGCCACGAAAGGGTGCTGCACACGGAATAGTTAGCAAAGGTTAACTGAATGAACACGTTGCTTACATCAAGCAAGATGTACAGATCTGGTCTAAAGCCTAACTCGACCATAACGTCTTGCACGTCAGGCTTGGAAAAGACCTCTTCGTTAACTGGACCTTCGCTAACTGGATCAAGTGCGCTCGTACTTGCGCCTGGCGTTCCTCTTGAACGTTTCCGGCTGATGGGTTTGGCGGGTCTACTTAACCATGAGCTCAAGCCTCTGCCCACGTGCGTCAGCGTCTTTAGCGTATCGAACTTGCTGGAATCAAATTCTTTTTCAATACGGCGTATCTCCTCGCCATAGTTGTACATTTCCCGAAGAAACTGACCTCCCTCATCACCTTTGTTAAGGTTATACTTATCGCTTATAATATCCACCTGAAGATAGATTGAGGAAGAGGTCAAACTACGTGATAAAAATGCTCACACTGGGATCCCCCCTCTTTGGCTGATATACGAAATATCTTTCTGCGGTAAAATCATCTGCGACGTGTACGGCCATTACAACGAAAGTTCGTGCAGACCCCTCCTTCAGCAAATAGCTTCCGAGACGCGCCAGGGCAATGGCCTGGCAAAGCATTCTCCATCTGTCCGATTCATCTTCCTTTGATATGACCTCTCCGATGATGAATAAAGCTTCCTCTTGAGTGGCTATGAAACTGAAATCACTCTTCGGTTGGTACTTCCGGACTGGTTCATCCACTGATGATTTCACAAATATGCAGAAAGGCCACTGTTTTCCCCTAGACCAACTTCAAGTTAGCAATAGCCGCGCACAACGAAAGAATCCTGACATTCCGTAATTGGCGATCCCCCGCCTGGCATGGGCTTCACCTGGCGGTATGACATACGTGGACGTCACTAACGCTGAAATCCACTCGGAGCGACGCCCAGTGCGGGTTCTTGATTCTATTTCCTCCTCGAGCGTGGTTAACCGCGCAAAGTATTCAAATTCTCGGTTGGATTCAATGGGTAGCGAGTGGCCCCCGACCGAACTCTCATTTGTGGTAAAATAGTCTTTGAATTCTTCTGGAAGCAACTTAAGGCAGAATTCCAAGCGCGCCTTCGCTCTGCCGTCGCTGGGCTGGAAAAAATGTTAAACCGTCTCCTTCAAGTCGTAAAAGGTAACTGACCATGTACCGCCTTGGTGCTGAAAGCCTAGCGATCATTTCCACTACATCGGTTGGCATGTCTAGAGTGGGCCGCGGATGCGAGCTGTCGATTTGCATGTATGGATGTGGGCTATCTATTTGCATCTCTTGGGGCTGACTGTCGGTTGCCGTATCCGGAGGTGGTCTGCGTATCCATCTACTAGCACGATTTTGTTGGATGTCCAAATGACTCCATGTCGGCCCTTCAGACCTCACAGTAAGGCAACTGAATAGTGCCTCATTAACTTGCCTCAACCGCACTTCGGTATAATCTAGACTCTCAACGTCAGGAAGAATTGTATTATAATAAGCAACTGCGCACCTCTAACAGGCTCAAGCAAAAGACACACAGCATTCGAGGGAACCCCGTCCGGAAATGTTTCCTCGACGGTAGCAAAAGGACCCACAGCTTCTGTTGCGGACGCCTGAAGTACTTGCGCTTTATTTATGGCTCTCGCCCCACCTTCGAAGACGAAAGCACTCAATAGCGGGGGAGATATGAAACGGAAATATTGAAAGTCGGAAGCCATGAGCTCTTTAAAGTCTTCCTTTACTTGACGATCATACTCCCTCGCCAGGTGGAAGATCGATCCTATGTGATCGTTTTTCGCGACTCTAATAGGGACAATGACATTCTTGACTAGCACAAGGAAATAGAGGATATCTATGGAAGGAGGTTGAGAAGTGGACAAACAATGGAATGGGGAGACATACCGGCCATTGAAGGACGTGTTCATGGTCGTCCAAATGATGGCCCATCCTCGTCATTTCCCACGGTGCGGCGGGTGCCGGGAAATTCCGCCGTCAGGCTCGAACCTCGATCTCCGGCATTTGGCAGTACGCACCTGGATCGCTCGATGCTCCCTATTGAGCGTCCCTGTATCACATAAGGCATGGGGTTCGTCCCCAGTGTTTTCCATGTATTAAGAGATATTAGGGGGACAAACACACCTACGACGTTGTCTGATTATCAACAAGATCGAATGTAATTCAAACTCGGACCTCCCTTGAGGGATGAGTGCAGTTACTTCAACTCTTGTTCATCTCTGAGTCGTCGCCTCCTCCACAGATGATAATAATGTAGGCTGGAGGACATCTTAAGGTCTCTTAACTCCAGTATGTCTCTCAGTGCGTCCAAAGGAGGACGGGAAAGCCTTCTTTCCCCTCGGTAGGGATCCTCGCAGTTATATTTCTTCCCTCGAGATAAGCAAAATATTTTCTTGGAACGAGGAATCCCCTCATTGTTTGGAGAACATGCTTCTTAGCTCTACAGCCTCAGATTTCGACAAACTCGGACGGATCGCGGCCGAAGTCGTGCGATTTATCCAGACCATGGATTCGGATGTTTTCCACGCTCCTGCTACCGGGATACACCTCGTCACCAAAGAAGACAAAAAACTGACGCTCAAATTATTTCAGGACACCGAAGTCCAGCACGGTTTCGACGAGCTCCCTGAGATCCTGCCTTCGCTGCCGCCCTTCCTGTAGCCCCGACAATGGATCTGACCAAAATCGAGAGCATATCTTACGATGTAGACCTTGTTTTCTGGGCTGGTAAGCAACATGTGGCACTTAGGTTTGTCGTCAGGCACATTATGCTCCTGAGAGGTCCATAGGACCCGTTCTTTCATTGACCAAGGGTACAAGTATGTACCATACACATGAAGGTACAAAAGATAAATTACATCGACTTTTTGTCAGTAAAAATCTATTTGAACGGATTTGTTAGTACAAGTATTGAACCCCCATCGTATTACAATGGGCTCAAAGCTGGCACGATAAGTTATATACATGTATGTACAGTACTGTACAGTACTGTATAAATATGAATCCCCGTACTGGCTCACAATAACTGAGGCCAGCGTGTCCCTGCGCCAAGTTACAATACTAACCTGGGCCAATGAAACGAGGAAGTGATTAGACCATAGTAGCGTGCACCACTAACCAAGTCCCGCATCGCATCGTTGATCAGGCCCGAAGGTACTGAAGACACGAGCAGGGGATCAAAGGGACTGATGATAGACAACGGCGCAGCCGTGCCGAAAGTGACAAGGGAAATTTAGGAAGGGATGCCGCTGGGGCCAATGAGAGGGAAAGCAAGAGAAAGGGGGAACGTTGCGAAGCAAATATGTAAGCGCGGCCGGAAGGTAAAACACAAAAACTCCAGACACTTGTCACAACGGGCATAACGAGAAAAACAGGAGATGGAATATTGTGAGCGACGTAACCAAATTGCGATGCAGTTCCGCATAGAGATGCAGTGGGCGAAGGGATAGAGTAAGGGGAGAGATGAGGAGGATATTGAGTAAGATATGAAGGAAGCCGATCGCGATTTAATTGTAGCGCATACAGTCCGACTCCAGTCCTATGTAGAAAGGTGTAATAAAGGCCTGGCCAAAGTTAGTGTAGCAGTGCGACTGGTGGAATACCGTTTACGAAACATACAGCAAGGGATACGACACAACCAGCGGGTCTGTACCCATGCTTTGAAAACCCAAGGAGGAAGTGTGTAAGAGGGTGGTTCAGCTAGATACACGATCTGAGACTGTCGTGGTTGTGGTCACTGCTTGATGGGATCGTCGCACTTGCATTGAAGTAGACAGGATAGTTGAAGGCACGGCCTAAAAGATATCTGCGAGAAGTCTGCGAAGAGAATTGGCGGGATCAGCGTAATATTGCCAACCAATCGCCAGGAAAATGAATGAGTATCACACAACAAGGGCCCATTTGTTACAACTGGGCTCAAGATTGCGCATGTCGGGAGTACCCCGCTAACATAGTCAAGCCAGCGGTTCGCGTCGAACATCAGGTCCAAGTAGAAGTCGTGGATTAAAGATAAGAATGAAAAGGCAAACACAGCAAGGTACACCAGTTCCCAACGTGCGGATCACGATGTGACGAGGGCAGCGAAGACCGATAGGGCAACCAAGAAACCGATAACAATAGCCATCGTCGACTTGGGCTGCAGGGCCGAAGTTGTGACTAATACCTGCTTTGACCAAGACCAATGCCTTGGCATCGCGAGGTTCGCTGCGAAACCTCCGTATTCGAACCTGAAGACAAAGGCGCCTATGTCACTCAAACAGAGTCGAGCTACTTCCAAGGTGACAATCTCTTCGCCATTGAGTACCAAATGACGAAGAGCTCCAAGCTAGCAGGTAAAGTGAAGTTAAGGCCAGAGTGGATTGCGCGGTGAGGAAAACTTACCAGCTTGATCATACAGAACTGTCTGCCGGGTTGTGTGATGTATGCAATTGGATGTTTCTCACAGTGGAACAGGTCGACAATGGTCGAACTGTGTTCGAACGTCTAGGGAAAAGCATTAGAATGATCATATGTATATTGTATACGCTCACGTACGATCAGACGCCAGGTCGTAGTATCTTGCGGAACGTCATTTCCGTTTTCGCGCAAAATGCAAAACCTTCAAGTGAGTCCACCGCACGACTTAAGGTAAACTCAGTGTTGTTGAGGAGCCACTTCCACATAGGAAGCCCATTACGTTCGATAATTGGGGGGCGAAGCCCTCCAGTTATCCGGTTAGGGGCCTCCAAAAAGCTAGATTAGTAAGCAGGAGCGTGGTGGCTGTGTGCCCCCCCCCCCGGTGAGAACATGCTCTTACCCCTCAAGCCAGCCTTGAAAGAAAGCCTTTTCTTGCTCAACTAGGATTAAGCCGTGTGGTATAGCTTCGCCTCTCCACACTATGTGGGCTCCCCACATACTTCAACATATTTCAAGTAAGGATTTGGTGTTAGGACTGCATATGCATGGTGGTACTGGTTAGCGCTGGCGAAGTCGGCAATTGCCGTTCGCCAGGGGAAGCCTGGAGACGATCCCTTGCACTTCGGATTTGCTTACTTATTAGGACTCGGAGCGCGGTACTTGTGCGGATATGTATGCTCTTTCTTCTTCTTTTCTTTTCATCTGCCCTTCCGATGTTTATTATCCCAGTAATTGATAATTGGTTAGTAGGTACGGTGTGCAGTGTACAGTGTACAGCGGTCGGTCGGCGTATTACAATCCCACCCCTTGTTCGTTGATATTTCTATTTGCTTTGTAAGAGGCAGAAGGCTAGAGTAGCGTCTCTCCTGTTGCGGTCGGTCAGTAACTGTAAATTAAGGGAAGAGGAGAGAGGGCGCACCGAGGGCGGAGCGCACGAGCGAGCAGCCGACGGCGACGGTTGCCTTTACTGCGTCCAAGTCGGCGAGCGACGGGTTCACTTCCATGATGTCGAACGCAACTAGGAGGCCTGTCTCGTGCACGGCTTCGCAGATGTAGTGGCCCTCGCGGAACGTTAAGCCGCCTCGCACCTAAAAAAACACAAAAGGTGGAGGTCAGTGAGGGAGTTGACGCCGTGCGTGGGCAGCAGGAACGCACCGGGGTGCCCGTCGAGGGTGCGACGCTAGGGTCGAGCGCGTCGACGTCGAAGCTGAGGTGGATCGGGCGGTCGCGGTGCGGGTTGACATGGTCCAGCGCCATCTCGACGACACGGCCGATACCAAAGCGGTCGACCTCGTGCATGCTGAACGCGCGAATACCGTTCTCGCGTAAGATACGCTTCTCGCCCGCGTCGACGTCGCGCAGGCCGATGTACACGAGTCGTTCTGGGGTGAGCCGCGGTGTGATCCACGCGTACTCGGGTACGGGCGGCGAGTTGAGCCCGAGGAGGAAGGAGACGGGCATGCCGTGGATGTTGCCCGAGGTTGTGGAGGCGACGGTGTTGATGTCGGCGTGGGCGTCGACCCAGATGACGCAGGCGTCTGGGTAGTGGCTGAATGTGCCCGAGATCGTGCCCATGGCCTGTCGGGAGCGATACACTCGGACTCAGCGGCTGTTTATGGTGATGATGGAAGGGAAATAGGAAATCGCGCGCACTAGGGAGTGGTCGCCTCCGATCGTGACGGGCAGCTCGCCATTGCGCGCGTGCGCGCCGACGGTGTCCGCTACGGCGCGCGACACGCGGGAGACGAGACGCGGGTTCTTGAGGATACCGATGGGCGGGTCGGACGCTGCGGAGACCTCTTCGAATTGGTGGTGTCCGTCGAACCGGACGGCCCAGCCGAGTTCTTTGAGCTGGTCGACGAGGCCTGCGTTCACGAGGTGGATCGGGCCCTGGTCGACGCCTGCCTTTGGTTGGCCGCCGCTGTTGTGTAGTGGGTGAGTGGTCTGTCGGCGGTTGCGCTGAGGGGGATCACTTGCCTGAATGGACAGCCTACGATCTGGGTGCTGGGACGTCAGTGAACGGTATGGTGAGTGCTGGTCTGGTGCTAATGCTTACGGCAGCGGTCTTGGGGTTGGGTAGAAACTTGTGTTCGCTGGCCATAGTTCTCTGTCTCTATCGTGCGATATCTAGCTGAGATTGTGATCGCGATGGAGTGGTAGTCGCCGTCGTCGCTGTCCGCGGGGAGGACTCCCCTCTGCATATGCGCACGGAATCTGCCGCCTCAGAGCGCCAGCTGGATATCCGGACGCACTGTGCTTAGTTCCGCCCGGCGTAAGCGTGCGGATTGGTCGGACGCATATGGGGGGGGGAAGATTGCGAATGGCGACGGCCACGGGATATTGGAATGGGATATTGGGATGGAATAGTGGGACGGCTGCGACTCGGCGACCGCGAGTACCTGCCGCATGAGTCATCCTGGCCCGTCGTAAGCTGCTCCGTCGTCGGCGCAGTGGACGCTCATAACGCTCCTCCCCGTCCCTGTACGCACCCGCATTCGTCCGCCACTCAGCCAATCGACCTCTGTATGCTGCCCTAGGCAAAAAATTTGTCGTCTTATCTCCGTCTCTCCTGCTGCTGCACTCATAGATAGATCATGGCCCCCACCGCGCTCGCAGACACCCCAAAACTAAACGGCTCGGCCGCCGCAGCCACAGCAAAGATCGCAACCAGCGGGCTTCGGTCGTCATCGGAATTGCCGGTAGACCCGACGTACCCAACGCCGCGCGACCCGCCTGCGCGCACTGCGTTCGCCTTCGACGCGGTGCAGGACGCGCTTGCGGCGTTTCGGCGCGGCGAGTTCCTTGTGGTCATGGATGACGAGGCTCGCGAGAACGAGGGCGACCTCATCATTGCGGCGGAGCACTGTACGACGGAGAAGATGGCGTGGATGATCAAGCATACGAGGTGCGTCCCCAGGGGATGGTATGATACTATCTTTTACAATTTTAATTATTGCTGTACGCAGTGGCTACATCTGCATCGCGTTGCCGGGCGCACGACTGGAAGAGCTAGAGATACCCATGATGGTGCCCGACAACCAGGACCGGAACAAGACGGCATACACTGTGACGGTCGACTACAGACACGGTACGCTCTTTTCGCCCCCCTAACCCTCTATTAGACTAACGCAAAACACTTCACACAGGCACGACGACGGGGATCTCCGCGCACGACCGCGCGTTGACGGCGCGCAGCCTCGTATCACGGGACGCGCGGGCGGCCGACTTCTCACGGCCGGGACACATGGTGCCGCTGCGTGCGCGGGAGGGCGGGGTGCTGGTGCGCACGGGACACACAGAGGCGGGGGTGGAGCTGTGCGCGCTGACGGGGCAGGCGCTCGGCGGGGTGCTGTGCGAGCTGGTGAACGACGACGCGGCGGGGTCGATGGCGCGGCGCGACGACTGCCGGGCGTTTGCGGACCGCTGGGGACTGAAGATGGTTAGTGTGGAGATGCTGGCGGAATGGCGGCGAGCGGGCGCGGGCGACGGCGAGTCGAATATTTAAGTTTTATATTTCCTTTGTTTGCGCATATAAGGAGCGGAATCAACGCAACGTGGGGGGACTAATTAGACGCACATGATTGTTACCACAGCACTAGAACGAGTTTGTTCTACAATCAAACCATCTCATCGCCTTATAAGCCCTTCCTGCGCTGCCCTTCGTCGATACACTTCTCGCACTCCCCCTCCCTCGCCCACGCAGCTCGCAATGTTCTCGCACAGTAACCCGCCGTCCCGCCCGCAGTCGCGGCCGCCATCGCGCCCGCGCACGCCGTTGGAGCATTTCCGAGATGTGGTGAGTGTGCCCCTCAAGGCGTCGACGGCACTGTAAGCCGATTACGCGCAGCTGTCCTCCAAGTGGAGCAAGCGCATGCACAGTCAACACGCGTCACAGCCCTCCGAGGGTCATGACCATCCGCATGATACCACCGAGCACGACCCTCCAACTCACGTCCACGACCACCACTCGGAGGCCTCATCGACAGAGCCTGCATCCGAGAACACGCGAACATCACTGACCCCCTCCGCCCAACAGGTCTACGACGCCATGCGCCAGGCGAAACACGAAAAAGAGTCCGAAGCACATCAGGTGGGCGCCCCCCCTCTCATCCGATGATCGCGTCCTCACCGTCGTTGCCCGGTAGATCTTCCGTTCGTCCGCAGGCCACAAGCCCAAGGGCGTGCTCCCGCAGACCGTCAACCCCGACGAGGAGACCGTCCCCGGCATCGAGCACCCCGGCTCGACCGGCGTCATCTACTGTTCCGACCGCGCGATGGCGAATGGATTTAGCTACGCGTGTGTCTTCGTTCTCCTTGCTGTTCCGACTCCGACTCCGGCTCCACAGCATATATTCTATTTTTGGCTGAAAAGCTGATCATATGTCTATTTTTAGATCCAGCCACGAGTGGGCGAATCTCGGTCAGGGTGCACCCGAAGTAGGAGATATCCCAGACGCCCCGCCTCGCCCGCACACCGTAGAGGTCCCCTTTGACGTTCGTCTTGCTGCTACTTTTGGTGTTTGTCTGTGTCGCTTACGACCTTGAACAGAGCCTGGAGTATGCGCCGACGACCGGTGTCAAGGGTGCGCGAGATTGTTATTTTGTCCGCACCCGGAAACTTATATTGACTGTATGGGCTTTACGTTTAGCGCTTCGCGAAGCCGTTGCCAACTTGTACAACGTAAACTACCGCAAAGGAAAAGAGAGTCAGTACACGTATGAGAACGTTTGCATCGTCCCGGGTGGACGTTCCGGCCTCTCGCGCGTCGCCGCGGTCATTTCAAACGTCTACTGTGTGCGTTAGGTTTAATTGCGGCTGACCGGAAAATCATTTTTGCTTACTATTGTCCCTTTTCCAACAGGCGTACCAAATTCCAGACTACACCGCGTACGATCAAGTGCTCGGCGCGTTCAGACGTTTGGTTCCCATCCCCACGGCGTGAGTTTCAGGTGGATACGCAACAGAGGAAATGGGCTAATGTTTTCTTCCACACAGGTTGGATCCCGCGGTACATGCGGACAAGAAAAATTATGCGCACATTGTGCTAACTGTTTGTTTCAGGATAAATATATGCTCAACATCGAGCAGACCAAGGTATGACACACTGTCGTCAAGTTACAGATGACGCGAGATTTCCTAACGACCGTCTTCTCAGAGGGATATCCGCACTCAAGGTGTTTCAGTCATCCTCGCATCAAACCCACGCAACCCGACCGGACAGGTCATCAAGTGCGCAAACTGTTCTATTCCGACTTGGGATGATGCTGCGGATGCTAATTTTGGAACAGGGGTAACGATCTGAAGAGCCTTGTGGGGCTCAGTAAAGATACGACGATTATTCTAGACGAGGTAACGACAGGTCTTGTCCTTTTGTTGGTCGAGTAATTGACCTTATCCTTGTACCCTAGTTTTACTCCTGGTACATCTATCCCGAAGAGGGAGAAGAGTACGGGAAGTCGGTCTCATCAGCTCTGTACATCGATGGTGTGTTATGCATCTTCTTTTGATAGCTGCGGATTTACTTACGTGAGCATTGTAGACGTTAACGAGGTAGATATTTCCACCGCTCAGTAATCAGCTTTCGATTTAATCGATTTGATCGTCTACAGGACTCCGTGATCATCGTCGATGGTCTGACAAAGGTAGAAAATTGACCGCTTTTAAGCTGTGGCGGAGTCTCACTGTTAGAATAGAACTGGCGTCTGCCTGGTTGGCGTGTATGCTGGGTCCTCGGACCCAAGAACCTTATTACTGCCCTCTCGCAGTCAGGTATGTAAACAAAGTATAAGGGTACCATATATGACTGACGTTTCGTTTTCAATAGGTTCTTTCCTGGATGGAGGTGCAAATCATCCGTAAGCTAGTTCATGGGCAAGCTACACACTATGCTTATCACGCCAAATTAATAGTCTACAGCTCGCCGCCATTCCCTTGCTCGATCCCGATCGCGCCCACCAAGAAAAGGCGAGCAAATTTTCCCAAATGCTTTTCTATGTCAACACCTAATACATCGTTCTTCTCTTCTCCAATCAAACAGGTTGCGCTGCAGAAACACTTCAAAGCCAAGCGCGACCATGTGCTTAAACGACTTGAAAAGTTGGGCCTGAAAGTCGACATACCCCCGACGAGCACGTTCTACATTTGGCTCAACCTCGAGGGCCTGCCACCCCCGCTGAACAACGGCCTTGTGCGTGCTCCTTCTACATTGAAAATAGGCTTCTGAGTTGATTTGCGATGACGTATACAGACGTTCTTCGAAGAGCTTCTGAAGGAGAAGACGATCGTGATTCCGGGTATTTTCTTCGATATCAACCCGGCCCATCGCCGTAACCTTTTCAATTCACCTTGCCATCACTTCGTGCGTATCTCGTTTGGGCCGCCGCTTGAGGACCTTGATAAGGGTGTGTTTCTTCCATTCAACTCTTAATTTAGTGCGAGCAGCGCTTACTGTAATTGATTTAGGTCTCGACGCCATCGATCGCGTCCTGAGGCGTGCGAAGCGCGAGGGCATGAGGGCCTTTGGGCACAGCTACAAGAAGAGCATCGAGGAGAACATCCTTGAGGAAGATGCGCCACACGTGTAATAGGCTGGGTAGTGTTAGAAACTATTTTCTTGGCTATATCTAGATGCGCAGTGGAGACCGGCTTATAAAATCAGTTAGATGCTCATGTAATCCTGTTTTTTTTTCCCACAAGATGAATGCATAGACGTTGACCAGAGCTCGGGCGTGTCCTCGATTATCCTGTTACTTAGCAGGATAATTTTCTCCCTTTAATTGTGGACGCTAAGAGTCAAGCCCGTTCGTTCATATCATCGATCTGGGTTCTCAAACATAGGTTAAAGAGCTCCGAAGAGCTACTACTTTTGCGAGCTACAAGTACAAATTACACGGAATTTGCACAGACATAGATAATCGCAGACAGATGAAAGACGGTAGGATTCCCTCCATACGACACCATCCTAACGAACGCGCGTCGTCGTCGACGCAGGCATGCGGTTGCCCAGACCTTGTGAAAAGCGTGCACCACGGCCGCCACGGGCACCACCTGGTCGCAAGGCAATCGGATCAGCGTCTTTATCGTGCAGAAGTAGGATAAACGGAAACTCACCCCTTGGTGCCCCACGCGAACGCTCCGAACGACCTTTACGCTCACCAGTCTGCTCACCGCGCTTCTCACCCTTCGCGCCCTCCGCACGGTCGCCCCATCCGGCTCCACCACCCTGCTTCGCGTCGAGCGCCTTCTCGTTCTGCTCGACGAGCGCGCCGAGGCGGTCCGCGAGCCCGAGCGCAAGCTGCTGCGTGCGCGAGGTGTCTGCGTGGTGGAAGACGACGACGCCGAGGCCTTGGTCGAGTGACGCTGCGAGCTCTTCTGCCCAGATCATCTTTGAGACGAGCGACGTTACGGCGCGCAGGGGGAGCGAGAACGTCTGTGCGAGCAGGGCGAGGGAGATCGTGGTGTAGTGCGGTGCGTACGCGAAGAGGTATGTGCGCAGGGCTTCTTCTTGGATACGCCTTTTAGACGGATAGGAGATCAGTAATCAGGTCTCTGAGTGAAGGTGTGTTGGCTTATGGCTTACTTTGAGAGCATCTCCTTGACTGATGCAGTTTCGGGCATCAAAGCCCAGATCTTGATGCTCAGAATGAGCTCACGGCACTTCTCCCAGTCACCCTCTTGCATGCGCTTGCTGGCCTGCATGATGTGGTCACGCGTGCTCTCCGGTGGGCCGGTGAAGACCTGGCGGTCTGCAAAGTCGAGCAGGCGGCGGAACGGCTTCGAGACGACCTTGCGCTTCTGCTCTTCGCTGTCGATGCTCGCGAGCAAAGGGATCTCGACGAGCATGCTTGAAACGAGGAACGCAGCCTCGAGAAGCTCCGTGTTGATGTGCATGTGGAACGGCAGCTGGCGCTGGCGCTCCGTCTTCTCCTGCTCGGGCGTGAGCGTCTGGTAGCGCTGCTGGTGCACGCCCTGGGCAAGCAGCTCCTTCACGCGCTGCGTGTTGAAGATGTCTTGCAGTGTAGCCTGCGCCTCGCGCACGAGCCCCACACGGAATGCGGACAGTCCGATCTGCACGACGGTGCGGTTGTAGAGGATCTGCGTCGCGACGTCGGTGGCGTGGACGGACTCCTGGAGATGCGACATCAGGAGCATGTCGCGCGCACGGTGGAAATCATTGTGCAGGGCATGGTGGTAGACGTGCATGAGCATGGCGCGGGTCTTTAAGATAGCGTTGCCGGACTTGTAGAGGTGGACACACAGCGCCTGGATAAGCGCCTTGCTTGTGCCGCTTGATGAAAGGGTTACGGAGGGAGGTGAGGAAGATGCAGGTAGCGAAGACTCAAGTGCTTGAACGACTGCGTCGGGCTATTAAAAAGGTTAAGTAGACGACTCTCAAAACTCAATAGAAAACAAACCTTAGAGTAGATGTGTTCTAGCCGCCGTAAAATTACACGGGCAAGCGGGTCTTCTTGCTTCGTCTTTTCATAGAAGCCTTGCGACAGACAGATAGTCTGGTACAGGCCCTTTTCGTCTCTCAGTCTCTCCACATACTCCGTGCCGTGAGGGTCGATATTTTGAAGGCTCTTCGTGAATTCATCATCCAAACGATCGATGAAGCTTATGATACTCCCTCGAATGCGGACGATTCCATCCTTCTCCTGATCAGGAGTGCGCTCCGCGAGCTCATCGTAGTCCCCAGTCGTCTCTTCCACAGAGTATTGCGGCTCGGAAGCAAGGATACCAATTAGTGCATCAACTTCACGTTGAGCCGATGACCAGAGCTCCGTAGGCATATGCGTCGCAATCGACGAGTTGTAGTCGAATCGCGAAGAAACGAGCCCCAATAGGACCCGAATACGCTGATATACTGTGACGGCGACTTCGAGCAGCTTCTCCAGAATCCTGATCTGCTCAGCCCTGTCTGTGTTCTGTCAAAATTGTCAGCTCAAACGCACTAGGTACCTTCAACCTTCACAGCCGCATACCTTCTTTCCCCTCGCTTCTTGGATAAGCTGAAGATTTTGGAATATACTCTCCGATGTGAACTGCATAGCCTTGCCGCCCTTTCCGACAGTCGTGAAGTCGTCTTCGACGGCTTCGTCCGCACCTGCGCTGACCTTGGCTTTCTTGGACTTGGGTACGGGTGCTGCAGCGACTACTGCGGCGGCGGCAGCAGCGTACTCGCGTTCAAATGCGGCCGGATCCTATGGGTATTGTCGTATTAGTAGACCTTTCTACTAAACTCGCAGTCCAATCTTACCTCTTGCAACAGCTTGATCTCCCTCTCATACTCTTTGCTGGTCTTACGGACCTTCTGCTTCATTGTGTTTAATGCACGCGCATTCGATGCATTCATTTTCTTCTTCGCCTCCTTCTCCCTCGCCAGGGCGGCGTTTAACGACAGGTCGAGGTCCAGCAAGGTGCGAACGTAGAAACTGGGTACACGTTCTGCGACATTCGTTTGGCGTTCGACCAGGCGGACAAGCTTGTCGAATTCTGCGAGTAACATTATCAATACCAGCGCCACGAATGCATGTATCCCTCAGCAGATTGCCGTTGCTTACCATTCGAGATCGCGACCCAGTCGTTGATTTTAAGGGCATTCTCGATGCTCTTTCCGACTGCTTCCATCTCATCGATGCGTTTTTCGCTTGCGCTCTTCACGACACGCTTTACGTCCTCGTCACTTTCCTCTTCATCGTCTCCGCCAACGAGGAATCGACTCTTCTTCTTCACTTCTTTGTCCTCGTCCTCGTCTTCGCTTTCCTCGGAGGAGGAAGAGCTCGATGAACTCGAGCCTGCACCCTTGAGGAAACGAGACATGCCAAGTGGTTTCGGTGCGGCGGGTTTCGCGGGCGCCTCGTCGTCGCTGGACATGAGCTCCTCCTCCGACTCTTCGGTGTCGGAATCCGAGTCATCGGCTTGTCTGAAGAATCGCGACATGTTTAGTTATATGCTGTAGAATGAAGAGAGAGCAGGGGTTTATATCCGGTCGATGCTGTCGGCCCCGTAGGTGAGTCTACGCAGGTTTTTGTGGTGGGGGCACTGGTCAGTAAAGTTTATCGTGGGAAGTAGCTACCTTTTCTGTGTGCCTCCGCTGATTTAGTCTCTCAGGCGCTAGTTCGGCTCTCAGGTGATAATCGGAGGGCCGTTTAACAACATATACAGTAATTGTCTACAGCGTCCCCGGGCTCGAGTCAGCGGCACCTCAGTATCCCGACGCACAGCGTCTTACACGAAACATCCGGATATTTCGGATTAGCATTGTAATGCATCATTTTGGGCGCATTTGTCGTCCTGAGTATCTGGAGCCCGTGCACGACGGCTTGAACGCAACTAATAAATTCACATGCTCTCGAGGCCGTGTTGCCGATTCCCTGCCTCCGAGTCGCTTTTGCGCCTGCGTCTTCATTCTCTGACGAACGCTCACCTTATTCGAGTCACCAACCCTAGGCGGTGTTACACGCAAGCCAGCCCCGACCATATGTCTTCGGCAAATAGAAACAAGGCTACTCCAGCGCCCCCTCGCCCCTCTGCTAGTCTGATTGTTGTAAACGCGAAGAATGAAGTCTTGATGGTACAGCGCAGCACGGACTCGAGGTCTTTTGCCGGCGCGTATGTAAGTGCTTTTATTTTAGTTGCTCTGCACACTGTGAGCTCATTTTCTTTGCTTGAAGGTCTTCCCAGGTGGGAACTTTGACAAGGTGCAAGACGACTCACTCGAAATAACGGCGATCCGGGAGACGTTCGAGGAAACCGGCATTTTACTGGCCTCTCGAACCCAACCCGGGAACACCGGACTAGCGGATGCGGAACTTGACGAGGCCCGCAAGGCCATCCATTCGCAAAAGCAGCTTTTCACAGAGTTCTTGTCCAAGAATGGGCTTGTCCCCGACACAAAGTCTTTGCTTTCGTTTACAGAATGGGTTACACCACCGCAGGTTCCAAGGTACCTCACCTCGTTTCATTTATTCTTTTACTTCAAGATACTGAATGCTTGCTACTTGTAATCCGTTTAAGACGCTTTCGCACGCGGTTCTTTGTAACTTTCCTCCCTACAGCCTCGGCACTCTCGGGACCTTCATCCGGCACGCATCTCAACAAACTTCCTTCCCCCGATTCACCCGACAACCCTTCGTCAGCTTCCACCGAAGTAATATCCGCGCAATACATCCACCCTCGCGCCATTCTTGCTGCATTTACACGTGGCAAGATAGGGTTGATGCCGCCGCAGTTTTACCTAATAACTACCCTTAACGAGGTATTCGCTGGTGCAAATGCAGATGTAAGCACGCCCGCACAGCGCGAACGGGTTAAGCAGCTTGCGTACGGCGCATTCGGTCGTATGGAAATTAATCCGCGTTATCTTCCGGGCCCGACGGGGGAATTGCCTGACGGGAGAAGGGTACTCACGTATGAAGGAGATGAAGCGAGGGGAGGGAAGAAGGGGAGACTACACAGAGCGGTATTTAAGCCACAAAAGGGTACTCCAGTAAGTGTTAATTCCCTTGCCGATATCCCATTCCCATAAGACAACTTGGTATTGCCAGCTTCCATCGGAAATAACACTCATACGGAACCTCGATATTTTCACGGACATTGAGGAGACGCCCTCTTCCAGACTCTGATAGTTGTTGAAACACAATATCAGTCCGTAATTTCATTTCTACTCTACTCTGTAACGCCCCTGGAAATCTCAGCAATATTGTGCCACATTTATATTGACTTTATTAATTCCACTCGGTCGTACGCAAATTGCTCCTTTGACTCAATCGTATCTTCTATGTTTTACACTGTCTATTCAAAAACTCGACGGGAAGGGGTATGTGTACCAGAACTTTGGAGACTAATTTAGGTTTGCTCACTACCAGTTGGGATTACATGTATGATGCTAGTACTGCGGGTTGAGATTGATTTCGGGATTAATATTGGTTAAATTACTGGTGCGCGGTCACGTGTTTCGGAGTTCACGCGATGACCTTCTCAAGTTCGCATGAATTTCGCCTCGTCCTTCAACCCTTTCACGGTGACCCGCAGGTGCTTAATATCTTCCACTGCGTCTGCTCGTAGTCCTTGAAAACCCCGCCCTTTCGTCCTATCTGGCGCCACCTTAGGGGAGTCAAAAGCAAACAATCATACGGCAGGTTCAATACAAGCCTGAAGGGTTGTGTGCCACTGTGCCACTAGCACCGTTTGCTTCCCGATATACCTGAGCTCAGCGTGGCTAGTTCAGTACATCAAAAGCACATCAATAAAATAAGCCGAATACTTGCTCTTGCTCCTCGGCAAAAGATTCTAGGCCTCATTAGACTGGCACCAATTTTGCCTCCTTGGTCTAGAAACAACTTGATTAGTCGTCCAAAAATATTCCGGGTTTCCCGAATCACAATTCTCGTATCGTCTCTGCAGACTCCCTTTCTCTTCATTGTCTAATCTCAAGGGCACTTGTGGACAGTGTCTCGACAGCCGATCGCTGCTTTGCCTGATTACATCGTGAACCTCAAACGACTTGTAGCTCCTTTCCTTTTAAAAAACATTAACGCGATGAACTACATCTTAGAAATTATTGAGCTGGTCTCAAAATATTCCGATTCAGCTCAAGTCGGCTTGGACCATGCTCTTAACCGTCTTCACGGTTCCGATGCCTGGGAGTCTTTTGCGCATTTGCTTCTTTCGCAGGTACTTGCTCTGACCAGTGGGCTCGTTGTGTACACCTTAGTCATTATACCGAGTACAGACCCATCCCTTGTAAGTCCCAATATTCCGTCTTGGATAAACATGCTGATCTAGTATGGCACCTCCAGAGTCGCCAACTTTTCGTCCGAGCATCATCGTCCCTTTCGAGCATCCCACTCGTTACTGCATCTCTATCCCGATGTACCGTTGCGGGTTTGGAGATATACAGAATGATCAAGAGCTGCATGAAGGCGATCCCGCTGCTCAATATTATTGTGAATCTTTCTTTATGATCCCTATAAGTGGATGCTAACAAGGTTGATCGCGCTAGGTACGGATATTCTGCGCAAATTTCGAAAGCAGGCGTCGTAAATTCTTACGAACGGACTCAAACGAGACGCAGAGCATCGTGTCTGAATTCAACCGTAGTGTCGAAGATGCTGATATTCCAATTATTGGTCTAGCCTCCGAGAATGCACGACCTCCTTTCGACGCTGTGAATGAAGCGACCTTAGACGTAAAGGCTGATTCCATCAATGAGACCGAAACCAATACCGACCTTACTGCAACCGATGAAAGTGATACCGATGCTTCCGCCCCTACAAGGGAGACAGATGACATTGAGCTTAATGACACTACCAGCGTTTCTGACGCGAGCTATTTACATGATATGCAGGTCAGTGTGGAAAGGCTAGATGTGCGAGTAGAAAAGCAGAACCAGACTCGCAATGATCTGACGGGTGCGTATTCTTCGTTCATCTTCTGGCGCCTCGCTGAACTTCGGGAAAACCTCCTCCATCTCGACCGTTCCATTAGAACTGGAGAGTCCCGTTCCTGCGGACACGGAGAATTGTCTTACTGGTTTTTCCCCAAATGAGGAGATGGTACCCGCTCAATTTATCAAAAATGAAGCATTAGTCCGCGGGGATCCCGTCGAGGTATTGTTTGAAAGGGATGAAAAGGGGGCTTCGCTAAAGTTGGGAGAACCCGAATTCGAGATATCGCCAAAACCAGCTGGTGTTTATTCGATGTCAGCGGTAGACTGCGAGGAGCAAATGGATTCCGGAATTTCAAAAGGTGATGCGTCCGTAGCGGCGGACGCGTCTGGCTGCAGTCCCCCTACTGCGTTCATTTCGCCTTGTACGACGTCGACGATTTTAGAGCACTTGGAAGACCCAACCTCGTACGAGATCTGGCCAAAAGGAAGTAAAAACATGACATGCATAAAGAGCGCACCTCTGGTATTTGCGACAGAAAAAATTGCTCCCGCAACCACTCTTACGCAGGAGAATACAGACGTTCTCATGATGCACTCGCACCGGGAAGGCCATGAATATCCTATCAGCTGGTGTTCGTCTCCTGGTCAGATTGCAACCAATGCTCTAAATGAAACAACACTGCGGATCAACAATCTCGCTATACCGCAACCTCCGCTTTGCCTGTCCACTCTCGCCCCAGCGCAGCGCTTTAATAACGGGTTGTCTGCCTTGTCATCTGTCGAGAATCGTGAGGACCAGATGCTTTTACTGGATATCAAACAAGATAAAAATGACCAAACGAATGAAATCTCAGACGGAAGTTACGGGAGCGCCTTGAATGCTGGTGATCCACTTCTGGAGTGCTCCTTTCTGGCAAGTGTTCTGGATACTGATATAACGAGTTCATCTGTTATGGAAGCGATGCAAGCTAATAACCTCTTGAAAGGAGCAATAATCTCCTCGTGCGAAACCAACCTTGAAGTTCCGCCTGCGCCTGCGATATCCCCCGATGGGAGTGGGCCCTTGAACATGCCTCGTCCCTTTCCCATGTCTGTCGGCAAGGTCTTTGGGCCTAACCCAGTGTGTTCCTCTAATATTCCAGACTCTGAAGTACGCGATTTTCCGAGCGACCGGCACTCCGTGCCGAGCACCGTGCACGAAACTCTGGAGAGGCTCACGGGCGAGATGTTTAAAGCTCCAGATGCGCAACACCTGCGGACGTTTGACCATGACAGGCCAGATGGTAAGGAAAAGGTCCCCCCTATTGGATCCGCTAATTCTATAGTCGATAACCCGCCTGAATCAAAAGATGTTCAACAAATTACATGCTCTTCTACTGCATCAGCGCGCGTCAATCCATTCACGTCCAATGTCGGGTTATGGGCGTCGATCCACGCTCCTTCCAAATCATCGGCCAAAGGAGGGCTCTCAAGATCATTGTCTGGGCCAAACACGAACCGTGCTGGGTCCACAGCTTCAATATATACCTCGAATAACGTCTTTGTCAACAACTCTTCCAGAAAGGAAGCGGCCCCTACGCGTACCGCGTCCCTCACGGCGCCGAGACAATTCATACAATCTAGATCCCCAAAAAAGAAGGGGCTGACTGATGATAATTCTTTGGGCCCTATGTTATCTTCTACTAACCTTGGAACTACAAAGGGAGCTATTTTGCTGGAATCATATTCACAAAAAAGCCCGTCGAGGACCCGAAATGAACGTAAAGGACGTATACACCTTGGGAGACCTCGTACGGCGCCATCTGCGATGCCTATCAACTAATGTTCCAGTAAACCGCGGATCCACAATTATCTCTACCTTTGTGCTTTCCTGTTTTCGGTAAAGTCTTGACCCGGAGTTTTCCATAAAACAATGTGCGAGACATACACACATATCTAGCGGGCGTTAAACACGTCAAGGCATAGTAAAACCTGGTTAAGCTCGGGAATCAACCACACAAAAGCTGAAGTCCTTGGCTCGAATGGATAGATAAATTTCTTTTACAGCTGCTCAAATCGATGTGAGGCTGCTCCGTCGCTCTCTAATGATGTCAGGTTCTTGACGACCAAATCGACGTTTTCAAATCACCCTTCTCAAATTGCAAGTTACATACATAGATGCGTATAATGGAAATTTAAATGAAATAAAATCAATAAAAAATCGTAGCAAAAAGGCTCGCACGACCTGGTTTGCCATTGATGTCGCATACTACTTGAACTCAACAAGTGTGGGGACGAGTACGAACTTGTAATACTAATTGGCTTTAAAGTCACGTGCATGCGTGGGAGTGCAATCCAACGGCAGGAAGGTGCACGGACCTCTATCTTTTTTCATAAATTTTGTGCCCGTCGTCTAAGTTCTCTTCTACGCCGTCGCATCACAAGGTAAGCGTCCTACAATCCGTCTATGCTCCCTTTTCTGTTTATCCACTTTCCTTTTCTTCCCTATGTTTCCCCCCCAAATATGATGATTTCGTTTGCCGCCCCAGTCGTAGTCTACGGACGTTGACGATCGGCAGAGCAATAAGCCAAACACTTTGCACCTCTGACCCAACTACAATACCTTTTGCTTTCGTCCTTTGTTGGACAAATTGCTGATCCGCATTTCATATTTGCAGGTTCTTGTTGATTCCACGATGTCCAAATGTTGTTGTTCGGGGACGTAGCACCTGTTGTAGTTTCTAATAGTGAGTTACCGCTTTCAAAAGGCCCTCATGTGCTTGTCCCACCCAATGCTTGATGAGAACCATTCATCACCATTTCCGACGCCGAAGGCGCTTGAGGAATCCTTATACGAAAACTAAGAACAGCTAGCTGATCCCCTATCCGTTACTTTATTCTCGTTGACCGCACTACGTACAACGCAGTACTGACTATGATTCTCACAGGTCGCTTTTTTTATATAAAAAAATTACTGTAGTAGTAGTGGTACCAAAATAATAAGACACTCGAGCGCAAAGCACTTCGGAGAAAATATACGAGCTTCTGCGATATAAAGATCATCAACTCAGGGCTGGGTCGAGGGGTGCGAACGCCTGCTTGAAGGCCTGTGCGTCTGCGCGCTCTTCCGCCTCTGTCTGGGTGCACGCCTTCCAGTCGAAGCGCTCGTCCACCCCAAGGATTTTGCAAAGGACTTGTCTAGAGACTGAGGTTAGCATCAGTGGCTGCAAGACGGTAGCTTCCTCTATTACCTTCCAAACTGGATGCTGAATGGTACGTCCTGCTTAATGAGGTGTACCATCATCCGACCATCGGGTAAGTCTACGCGGAAGTAGTTCGCCCGCCCACCCGCGCATGCCTCAAGGGCCTTCTCCGGATCCTCCTCGAACTCCATCCCTACACGGGCACCCTCGCCTTTGAACGCCGCTTCGACCTGGTTTGAGAGACGTATCGGCAAAGGTACGGCCTGCGCATGCGCGTGTCCGCCGCGTGCATTGATGAGCCCGACCTCGAATATGAGTGCACCGCAGCCATGCGCCGCGTAGAGCTTGCGCAGTGCGTCTCTGTAGCTCGTAATCTCCGCGCCGAGTGGTGCAGCCAAATCTGGCGGGAGCGCAGAGAGCGTTGGGAAGTGCGCGATGGGCACAAGGAGGACGTGTCCCCCGCCGGGGACCTTCGATATGTCCGACGCTGGGTCTGCACTCTCGCCTGTCGGAATGATCTGACCCTTTGGCAGGGTAAGATAGCATTCAGAACCAATGGATACGATGAGGTGTTTCCTAGACGAATGCCAAGAAAGCGTTGCCTGCCTCAACAGACGATGAATAACAGGCAATGACCTGGACTTACGCGACGCTGGGGTTCGACAGACAGAACCAACATTCATCCGCTTAAAAGATACGTAAGTTCAAACAGTGGCAACTCGTATAATTTGACTTTGATCTTACGCCCGATTTCCCTGGGAGGGCCTCGAGGGCCTCTACCTCTGCCCCGGGGCTCGCGTCTCGTTTGGGCAGCTGTCGGACAATCCTGAATCATATGATTCTCACTCGCACATGCTCTACAAACATAGCCCGGAGGAGGCTTCCTGCCTCCCGTATCACCCGTCGCGTTCTTTACGGGGCAATCACGGATTAGGTGACCAGCCTGCAAAGTTATACTCCACCAATTAGCCGTAAACATAAGGGGGGAATTTTGAAGGGACGTACATTATTGCAGATTTTGCAGATATATCCTTCTGGCGGTTTACTGCGTTCCGGACAGTCAGAAATGAAGTGCTACATTTTCTCCTTAGTTTAACGACTATGAGGGCGATCTTGGTCCGCACCTCTGCTGATTCGCATCTACGGCACTTGTAACCTGGAGGCGGTTTGCCCCCTTGCACGCTTTTCTGGTAGTGGGGTTAGACGGTCGTAACACGGAAAAATCGGAGGAAGTTACTTACCGTGACGAGGTTTCTTTATCACTGGTTGGTGAATAGCACCAAAAATGAAGTTTTCAACTTCAGCCATATCAATTGGCCGCTTCGTGGAAGAGGGCCCAGAGAAACCTCCGGAAGTAAATGGGTTAGCAGTGGAGTTTGCAGGTTTTGTCTGTGTCGGGGTCGCGGAGGACGAAGGGGAAATGGAGAACGCGTAGAACCACTGTAAAATACGCTCGTCAACAAAGCGAATGGAAATCTGGAAAGGTGACAGTAATCCCTACCCTAGGTTTTTTTGCCGTTCCGTGGTCCCCACCGAATGCGCCGAGACTAACAAAACGAGTGACGCGTCCGTCATCATCAGCCCATGCAAATGGCTCGCGTTCCCAAAACTGAGATGGTGTCCCCGCACCGGCGACAAAATGGTATTTTGGTTTTGCGCGTAGCACAATATCATCTACTGCAGCGACAGCGCGGCCTGCCTCGAGTGTAACGGGACCGGAATTTGAGAAACACGTGACTGACGCGGGCCAAACATAGCTGATGAAAATGTCAACAAGATGTGAGGAGACGGGGGTCTGCAAAAGTGCGGCGAGAGAAGTAGTTTTTGCATTCGAAGAGGTGGTAGAGACGTTGGAGAGGAGCTTCTCGACTGTTTGCGAGGAAAAGTATGGGTCCGAAAATCCCTACAGATTGAGTTAGAGGTAGCGAGTACTTGGAAGGCATATATCTCACTAAGGGTGTCTCGGCTGAGGAATACACCTGTTCGTTGTACATTCCTCCAAGACAAGCTATACGCAGGCCGTGCGAGGTCGTAAGGAGGCCTGATTTACCTGCGACGTTGTCAATACATAATTACGTAGAGACGACAAAAGCCTCACTCAACAAGAATAAGTTTCGACAGATTTCGCCGCCAGTTTCCGAGAACTTTTGAATGACTGCTTGAGGGATGGGATGGTCCCCTTGCATTACATAGCATGGTAAGGGAACTGGAACGAAGACTCGGTCAGTCTGTGCACAGATCATTTTGGATGCCTGCGTACCTTCAATTTCACCATTTAAAAGCCCCTCAATCTCTTCAGATATTTTCCCGTCGTCTGAAGGACCGAAGAAATCACCAACGCATAAGACAAGCTCGAACTTTCCGTGCTTCGCGTCGATAGCCTTTACTTTTGCAAAGAGCTCCTTGACAGAACCAACAGCGGGTCCAACGGTCAGTCTAGGAGTGTTGTTTTAGTTCAGAGTTCTCAAAAGCACGAATATCTCACGAACACTTTCAGATTCGTAGACGCCATGGCGAGGGGGAGAGAGGGAGACGGGACGTGTAACTACATTTCTTGGTAGAGCACGTGAAGCGTGCTTCATCCTCACCGACACCAGTTTGATCCTCGAGCTGTTCTCAACCCAAACCATTCTCTTCAATGTCGGTTCTGAGCACACTGTTTCACACATTATTCTACCCACTCTCGTTCTCGTTCAACATAATTAACCGTCTTATTCTGTACTTCACTTCATGGCCCGGTTCCAGGCGGCACCTCGCTTCCGACCCCGCCAGCGTTGCTGATCGCTGGGTACGCGAATTAGAAGAGGAAACTGGAGCTGTTAGAGAAAGCCGCCTCGGAGACGGGGGTGGGGTAACGGGCAGCGCGAGCGGCGCAGAGCCGCAAGCAGGTCCCGGGCCCAGCACGCTCAGCCGCCGCAACGAGAATGTGCGCGCGTACCGCAGACAACTCCCCGAATTCTACCTCGGTAGCTATGAGAACGCACTCAACGAGGCGCAGAAGGGTGCGCAGCTCGTGTGTGTAGTCATTGTGAGCGAGGAACATGACGATGTCCCGGAGTTCAAGAGGTAGGTGATGGATGAGTTCTGCCTGTTGTAACAGTCTAATCCATGCACATATAGGACTACGCTCATTGATGCGGAATTTAACCAACTCCTCAAGGATAACTCCTTCTTGGTTTGGGGAGGGGATGTTCGAGATTACGAGGCATCACAAGGTTCGCATACCAGCTCAAAGTCGCGTTTCAAACTAATGAGGGTTCCAGCGTCCCAGAAGCTGGGTGCAACAACATACCCCTTTGTTGCCTTTATTGGCCTCCAGCCCCGCAGTGGTTCGCGCGGGTCGACGAACTCCCCCGTCCTCACTGTCCTTTCTCGTCACCAGGGACCCTCTAAGCTCGCTGGTGCCGACGAACCAGGCCCGACGTCTGCACGCGCCCTCTGTGTACACATTACCGGCTCGCTCCTGCCGCGCGTTTCGCCTTTCCTTGCGCGCCTTCGCGCAGCACATATTGAACGCCTTGCGCAGCGTCGTCTGCGTGAGGACCAGGATGCCGCGTTCGCGCGTGCTGCACAAACAGACCGTGAACGCGTCGAGGCAAAACGCGCGGAAGAGGCGCGAGAACGTGAGGAGTTTGAGATGCAGGAGCTGCGTCGCACTGAAGAGGAAGAGAAACGAAGGCGGGACCAGGAGGATCGTGACACGCGCGAGACAAATAGGTTGATGTGGTATCGGTATGCACGTAGTGCACTGCTACCTCCCGAGGCTACACCTGGCAAGGATGCTCTTAGGGTCGCCGTGCGCTTACCCGACGGGCCGCTGCGGGTTCGTCATTTCGCGCCGCACGACTCCGTAACGTCGCTATATGTTTTCGTCGCGTCGCAACTCATCCCCAAAGAGTTAGTTGCATCCGAAGACCCGTCTACACCTCCGTCGGGATTCTCACCTGGAGAGGCGGGCGTCTCTGACGACAACTGGTCGTTCAAATTGGCACTGGCGTACCCCAGACGCGAACTGCGCTGGACAGCTTCAACACTCCTGTCCGACCTTGAGGACTTGCGTGGTGGTGGACAGCTTGTGGTCGAATCTATACCTGGACACTCTTTAATCCCCGGGAAAAAATCGGATGAACAGGATGGAGACAGTGATTATGATACAGAGGAAGAGTAGTACAGATGTTGGCTGCTAGCTGCACGCCCTGCGCGTGTTATGTAGGCAGAGACCCGTTTATACCATGAATAAACCTCCGACGTCGTGTGTGCTTTACGCCACACCCTAATTTGCTGCTTGACCGACGCCAGCTTAAGCGGTCATACATTGTACATACTAACCGATCCGACAGCCGACGCGTTTACTGACTCAGGATCGTGCGTACAAAACTTTCGTAGTTCACATTGCCATCACTAGTGAGTAAAGAAAGGCAGGGTCAGTCGTTACCAGAGAATTGTGAGCAACAGAACACAGAATGGGGTAATAAAGACACGCACGCGCCAATTTGTACACCCTTGAGTAACTCGTCGACCTCCTCGTCCGTCATTTTCTCGCCGAGCTGTGTTAGTACATAGCGCAGCTCGCCAGCTCCGATGTAACCATTCGATTCGCGGTCGAACACCTGAAAGCCTCTGATGAACTCATCTATGTCAAAAGAATAATGACTGCCATTAGTGATAGCTGTCGCCGGGAAAGAAGTAAAGCACGTACCAGCAGTTCCCGCAGGCTTGAATCCGTCTGGTCTGTTAAGGATAGCAAGAAACGTCTTGTAATCAACTAGAGATTTGAAAGGTAGGGCGAGACTGAACTCGTGCAACCAAGCAGTAAATACGTGCACTCACCATCGCGTGGTGCAGCAGCAACGATGTCTGCAACCTCCGCCTGGGTAGGATTCTGGCCGAGAGCGCGCAAGAGATCTCCGAGGGTCTCTCTAGGCACGGCACCGGTCCCCTTCTTGTCAAATAACGCGAACGCCTCCTTGTATTCTATACACGTTTCGTAATTTAGTTCATGTGATGGACGAATTAGCGTGCCGGTCAATGGACGCGTTACCTGCGTTATCGCTCTAGACGTATACAGTTAGCTTCCAAGATCGCAGCAATAGTACTAAATGTTTACCATTACTACAGCTCAGTGGGTTTCGCGGTGATATATATGCGTCGTGGATGCGTCAAGATAATGTTTAGGGGTCATGAACCTAAGGTCACATCTCGTGACAGGCGCGCTAAGCACGTGATGTCACAAAGTATAACTCGGTGCCGTCGCACACCCAAGCCTCTGGCCTTCCAAAATTCAGGCCAACGTTGCGGATGTCATCCACCGCCCAACCTTCATCATCCGTTTCACCGCCAACTGATGAAGAGGGAACAAAGCCCATCGTGAAGGAGCAGCTGCGCTCTACGGGCAATAAATGGACAGACTTGAAACTTGCTGCACAGGTAAGGCCATTAAAACTGACTTGACAGCCGTGCTTAACGTTTTGAACCCATGCAATTGCCGTGGCGCCAACCTACCGTCTTTGCATGTAATGCGAAAGCAAGAGAATCTCGTTGGATGACTTCCGGCATATTGGTGAAATCCCCTGCGCGCGCAATAGTCTCTTAATGGGTATTGGCGCAGGCGCAGGTATCGGATTCGTGCGCGGCTTTAATTCCAGTGCGTTACCGTATATATTTTTTCTCCACCTAGGATGCACACGAGCATTTGATTACTTAAAATGCATTTCTTTGCTTGCAGAGCCGTTCGTAGCCGCAAACTGGGCCATGGCTACCTTTTTTGCGGTGTCCATCGGAGCGTGGTATGTCTGCGGTGTTCTACTGTTCTACCTTACTTCCATTTACGTCCTGACGCAGGAATGTCTGTCAATCATCCCTCCGTCGTGAGCGCGAGCAAGTGCGTGTTGTGGTTGAGAAGATGGCCGAACGGCGTATACGACTTCCCGGGCAGGACAATAAAGTGGATTCAGATACGGAACAGGGCCGGAAAACATGAAATAGTTGAGCAATAAAAGCAATAGGGATAGAGGCGGGTAGACATCGGGATTTTCACGTCCGATGTTCACAACATAAAAGCAGCATAACTTTCAACACAAATTAACGGGAAAGGGGCAATTGGAAAGCGTACTCCGTCTTCTCTACAGTTCCGAACGCTTTTAAGACCACGCCTCCGATTACAGGGGGATTAGCCCCATTTGCATAATTACTCCTCATCCTTCAGACTCTTTTTTTCAACATGAACATACTTGTTCCAAGAGCGAGCGCATCGCGTCTGATATATTTACGGAAGAACTCTGCAAATCTGATATTCTGTACGTCCAGCACGTCACCCCGGATCCATTGACCCGAACGACCTCGATCCCGGAGAGATGTGTTCACCCTTATCGAGCTGTGCGAAGTCTCTTCCGCCATAAGCACAAACGTGGAAGAGTAGCTATTGCGATTTTGTACCACTGTCTTCATTCAAACGGGCGGCAAACGGGTCCCTTCATAGCTAACACTCTAAGCGCACCCCCAAAATATGAGTTAGACGGAGAAACTAAGCGAGAAGCGCCGATCCGTCTCACCGTGTTGGGTTCTTGGAAGGGATAAGCAGCGACCCCGACAAGTGCCTGACTTTTCTTCAACGCCAAGGCCCTCTTCTGCTCCTCCCTACGCTCCTTTGCCCTTCGCCGGATCCTCTGTACCCTGCGCTGGAAGACTTGACAGAATCCCATGTGATAGGTGAGGCCTCCATGCGACTGGAAAGGCCTCTGATAATACGTGCATATAATTTCTCGTGAGTAGAGTATGCTGGCCATGTTTTTGGACGTGTCGAAGTTCAAGTACATGTAGCACTTAGCGAGTCGCGTTTGTTTGGTTCTTTAGTACTGTAGTACCGTGACGTCGATCCCGAAAATCCTACCAGCTAGGAAAGACACAGTGTGGCTGAAGAAGTCCGGGTCACTGCCGATCGCTGAGCCTCAGGCTCCTCCCCGAGTCAGTCCCGTGTTAATAGTGCTTCGGCATATCGATCGGTAATATTCAGATTGGCTTCCATGTTGCTTAAACGAGGTGGGGAAAAGGGAAGAGGAAAGGGGAAGACGCTGGCAGCAGGAAGGGAAGTTACTACACGTCCGTGTTCATTTCAGCGAAAATTCTTGAAAATAAGTATTTGCGGTTGACCCCAGGGAGCAATCCCGGGCCGCGCTCTTGCTTCGACATTTTACCCTTCCGGATTCTGTGCTAGTGGGGAGAAGCAACTTGAGGGTGTCCTCGCTATTTACATGTACTACTCCATCAGTACTAGTACAAGAGTACTGTGAGCCTCCTTCGGGTATTAATAACCTCAGGGCCGCCTCATCGGTGGCTCCTTACTTGCGAATCGTCAGTTGGAGCCCCCCGAATCGACGTTGCCGTCCTTCGCTATAAATTGGCTCTGATTTCTGATAAGAACTACAGTGCCAGCTAGTGTCTGCCGAAAATGCTATTAAAGCTGGGGATAGGGAGGGCCGGGGCTAAAAAATGCTGGTGAACAAATTAACAAGGCTGATTCGCGCTTACTGAGACGGACGGAGGTAAAAGCACATGGCATTGTGAAGGACAGAACAAAGTATAAAATATCGCTAGGGGATACAGTGGCGATGGAGACAAGTGGCTGACGGTAGTCAAGGGATCTAATGGGCTCGTGATGGTCATCAACCGAGGAGAACAAAGAAACCAGAAAAAAAAAGGTCGTGAAGGAGAAGCGAAATAGGTGTTACGAAAAGAAAGGAAAACAATAGGCTACAGAGGATTGTGTATCATCATGACAACAACAAGCAGAGGCGAGAGGACGTAACATTTATTATTTGTAGGGTCGTAAAGGGGATTAGGGAATGAAATGATTAAAGCGATGTAAAGTCAAGAATGTGAAAAGAAACAGGCGAGAAAGTCCGATTGTTATATATCCGTTGGAAAGTGAGAGAAAGCCAGGAAGTCCCAATTTGATGCAAGAGGAGAACGGGTTGGAAGTGACCTTGTTCAAGAAGCACTTAAATGCCGAACATCTGGTAATCGTAAAGGACGTTAGACCCCCAAAAGTCAGGGTCACACGCTCCGACGGACGCGGTGCCTCCCGAACCGCCAAGTAGGATTGCATTGGTGTTGCTACCCGATACAGCCGACCAGTTCTCAAGGCCTTCGACACTCGGATTGCCGTCATTGAAAAACGCCTTGTAGCGAGACTGGCTTTGAGAGATGAGACTCTTCTGCTCGCCGGAAGGCGAAGAGACAGTCCCGAAGACAATTTTGATGTCATCCTCGTGGCAAACCGAACCGTCGTCCGCACAGAACGCGATATCCTCATTGTCCGGATACGTAGCACCTACGACATACTGCCCAACGTACACCTTGCCACCAGCTGCGGCCCAGCTACGTGCAAATGTCCACGATGGGCAACGCCACACTTGATCGGTACCAAGGCTTTGTAATTGTGTACGTGCATCGAAGGTCGCTAATTGCGTGGCGTCCAGAGATGGAACCGCGTAGTGTGGTGAGCTGATTATTTTGGACGTCCGAGATGGCCCGAGCGAGGCATTAACAAGGCTCGGCCATTCGCTTTCCGAAACGCTATCTGTGAAGGAATTGTAGATTGTCGAGCCGGCTTCTTCTTGGACGGTTGAAACGATGATAGACTTCGACTGGCTAGGGAAAGGGGCCGTGATGTCGAGCGGAGAAGTAATGAGCGACCTATCGGTCACAGGACGCATAGGCTGGAATGCACCAGCGGAAGCATCCAGAGAGTCAGCCACGCTGAAGACCGTGAGCGAGATGTTCAGCACATCGTCGGTAGACATCTGCTTCAAACAAGTCGCATCGCTCGAGTCGCAAGACAGCTGAGTTTTGAAGAAATTATTGATAGTTTGAAATGCGCCGGCAGAAAGAAAGCCATAATTCTGAGATAATGAAGAATTAGCTTCTTTTCAAACGGCTTTATGCAGCAACCTACCATCGGGTCGGAATGCAAAATTGCGTTCTTAAACAGACTGGATGCGGATGGCGCAGCAAGTAGGGCGCGAACCATAGTTGCACCACTGCTTTGGCCAGAAATGGTAACTTTGCTTGTGTCCCCGTTGAAGCTGGGCAAGACCTTCTGCAAGAACCGAAGCGCGGTAATCATATCCTTCACCGCGAGGTTGCTTTCGCCGTCCGGAGAGAGGAAGCCGAAAGCACCGAGACGATACTGAACCACGGCAACAATAGATCCGGTAGCCTCAGCGAGGGCTGCACCATCGAGGCCAGGTCCAGTAGCGGAGCCAACAATGAACGAACCGCCATGAATCCTGAATTGTTAAAAAAAGTGTCAGTATTACTTCCGTGATCTACATTCTCAAAAGGGGAATCCGCGGATCGCGAGGAATTTGGCGGTACCGCATGCGCACGTGCCACCGAGCGAGAAAAGAGCAACAAACTAACCACATCATCGCGGGCACCTTACCCATCGCTGCAGCGACAGGTACATAAAGGATCATGGACAAACAGTCCTCGCTGGTGTCGGCGCTATTTTCGCTGCTGGACGGTTGGCGACATGCGAGCGGCAACGCGGACGGATCCTTTTGACCGTTTCTGCACCATGGATGATTAGTCGGTATATGCAACGGACCCAGCTAAGAGACGAGACTAACGGGAGCTCCCATGAGGTCGCCATAACCGATTCCTGCCATCTGGTTGCGGTTGCATAACGCACCGAGAACCGGCCGGAGGACGTCAAGTCTGCCACACCAGACGCAAGGCCGAGAGGAGTGGATATTGTGAGCGATTGGGGTGCTTTTGACGAGGAGCAGAGAAATTTCAGAGGTTTTGTGCTGCATAGAAGGGAGAGCAGGTTGGCGATGCCGCGCTGCTGCATACCTGCATCGGGAGCTGCTGGTAAAGGGGTGGCACCGAGCGGGAACGGGGCGAGCAGTAGCAGCAAGGGGAGGAGGAGCATGACTGCAACCATTCTGCGACGGAGATGAGCTGGTCGTGCACGGGGAGAGACGAGGAGACCGCTGCTGCAGGCCGGGGTGGTGAGGGAAGGGATGAGAGTAAGGTGGTTATTTAAATAGTAAGCAGTCGGGGAAGAGGGAAACTCGGAACCAGCGAGCGGAGGTAAAGAAATTAGAAAAGGGCTAGTAGTAAGGGTATTTACAGGAATTTGCTATTTTGAGTTAGGCCCGTTCGGGATCTCTTTGTATTTCACGGTTCTCTTTTTTCCGAGTCGTTGTACTTCCATCCACTCGTCCCCTCCCCGGCCACTCTGGACCCGTTATACAGGCACAACCATTCTCCTGATCTCTTCTTTAAACGCGTTAATTTTGCGACATCGTGGTCGTGCCTTTTGAACAGCAGTCGTGGCCCATCGACCGATCTGAGATGATTGATCTACACTAGTACCCACGTGGCGACCACACATGGTCGATCATTATACTGCTTACTGCATACTTACCATCATATCTTGGACTATGGCTGGCCTGAGCTTACAAGGCCCGGGAAAGCCGCGCACGTCAAGACAAGGTCTCCCTGCGATATTATAATCCCTTCAATCAGTTCCTCCCCAGTCATCCCATCTTGCGTCTCATGGGAACTTAGCAGGCTATATTTAGACCTCCGCTCCATCTGACTGCGCGCCAATTCCGTGCTTCGATAAAAGATGGCACTGTTTCAGTAAAACTTCTCGTATTTGCACCCGTCGCACTGGATTTTGATTTTCGGCAGGACTGGAAACTGGTAGAATCTCGGCGGTCAGAAACTTCTATTAACAGCCTTTTGCCCGCGTACGCCGACGGTAAGCTGTACGTTTACTTTCGGTCAGCGCCTTCAGACTCCTTATAAATGAATAAGGCACACGTCCTTTTATTTCACTCTCATTGTGTCTGGGCGGACGTAGCAGGTAAAACCCTCTTAATTAGATGCTGTTCTCCAGCCGAAACACCCCTCCCTGATTGTCCTATCAGGAGAATCAACCCTGATCTGGGGTGGGGAATTGAGGACATAGACAAGTTTCGTTTGAGAGAACAAGAGGTCCCCGTAAACAGGAACGTCAAGCTCGCAACCTCGTGGTGCTTTCAACCCCGAAATAATATCAGCATTATGCGAAGCTCTGGCGATCTGTGCCTGCAATAACTCAACCTAGACAAGCAAATTGAATTGATTTATTTGACAAGTACAAACATAGACCTACTCTCACGAATGGGAGTCTCACACAAGCTCCAAAATATGGTACTGTTATTATGCGTGTGTCCCCGGGACCTATCAACGTCTGATGAGTCGGAGGAAAACAAGGTGAGCAGGTACGAAAATAAACACGGACGGTTAATATATCACTACGGCTCATTAGAGCGGCCGCTCGGCGATAAAACCTGTTTTAGATGGGCTGGGACTACTGCCACTGCATTCTTACGTCTCATTCTTAGACTTTCTGGCTGGACTGGGAATGATCAGTACAGATGTGGCTTTGCTTAGTATCTCGGTTTTTAGAGTCCGTCAAACATATTAGACCGTTTCTCTGGACCATTCAACTCATTCTGAAGATTAAGTTAATTCAGAGAAACAGCTCTGAAGTGACTGAATAACGTATTGATTCTTCTTGCTTCATCGCAAAGTTATCGAAACTAAGCTTTACGCTTTCTATTCCCCGGGTCCATAACTAAACGCCGCGGCTGGACTAAAATCATAATATACCTGTATGATGCCGTGCGGTGCTTGCTCCGTCTGGACTGAGATCTTTTACGCTTTATTCTCGTTTTATTCTTTTTATTGGATTTAGTCCGTATACATTGGCAAATTGCGTACGGCCAAACCCGCGACAGCAATTAATAGAAAGTCAGAGAAAGTCACGACCTATTTCAGAAGTAAAGACTACAGTCAATCACCGGCTAATGGGACAATACTGGTCACTGGGCATTTGGCTAGAAATATGCTGTATCCACTCTTGTTTTTTGCAATTTGCGGCTAATAATATATCTCTAATTTAAGATAAAGTATTTCAGGATTTCTAAACAAGAATTTAGCAAGAAAACTGTAACCTCCCGCCGGTTGACACAGACGATCTTATTCCCCTTCGTAGACAGTTTCCTTTTTGTACACGCATATAAGTTGATCTCCTTGCATTTCGAGACTCTCATTCCGACGTTTAGAAATACAGCTTGGTCCGATTATTTACTCGAGTGATTCCACCTTCGCGATGGTTTCCAAAAACATGGAATTACTCATAAAACCTTTCAAAATGAGAATTTGTCAATAAAGGTTCACAGAAAACAGTACACATAGTACTGCATATATTTGCTGAATACAACTTCAGTGAATATTGTACTCCTCCCCTAAAAATAATCATTGAAATTGATGAAGAAATGGTTGAGAAAGAAGCAAACAAAAAATCAGTGCAACCTCCCAGTCACCATTGTAGATCCAATTCCCTTTTATGGAAAGTCGACTCTTTGGTGAGGCTACTCCCTCCTGTTTCGGAAATTGCCTATAGCCAGAATAATTAAACTATGTTAATATATGTTGGGAACCCAAATAGAGTGGAGGCGACGCTATGCCACATCAGCTTAATCCTAGTTGAGCAACTTGAGCAGGGATGTTCTCACCTGCGGCATTGCGGACAACCCCCCCCCGGCACCACTCCGTTCCCGCCTACCATCCGCTTCCTTCGGGAAGCCGCCTCCTCTACGGCACTTAATCACTGGAAATCCGACTGGCCTCCACCTGTCGTCAATCCTGGGGACTTCGGATGCCCATTCAATGGGTGTAACCCTTAACCCCTCTACCAAGCCGTCCGCCCTTATGCAGAACCTCACCATCGGTCATCGCACTAAGTGCAAGGTTTTCTGGACACTCCTAGGTCACGCCGGCTTTGGCGCGTACTTTGGACGTATTCCGGGACGCGATCCCATGTGCCCTTTCTGCCATGTCCTGGAGACACGAGCCCACCTCCTACTCTCCTGCCCTAACACCCTCCCCGCTCGACGCACGGTGTGGAAAACCCCTTTACCATCCATGGAAGCCCAGTGGTTTTCCAAAGATGGCCTCCCAATTTTGGCATCTTTCCTCGACTCTCACCCCGCCTTTGAGGCGGAACCCATCCTCGTCTTTGACCCGGGTGGCCCCACTGTGGTTCACATCTCTGACTTAGGCTTCGCCATGGGCAACTAAGTCGGCTACCACCCCTTTTTTTTTCTATTTCTACTGGCCCTTGGCCCAGTCCCCGTCTCCGCCTACGGCGTCCCACCACGATTTATTCTCTCCATAACAATCACCATCTCACACAATACAGGGCCTAAAGGCCCTGGAGCGTATTTTGTACTAGATAGTCATGACACGCTATAGAAATGCAGTTAAAAAAAAAAAAAAAAAAAAAAAAAAAGCAACTTGAGCAGGGCTTCTTCCGAGGGGCAGGAGCATGTTCTCACGGGGACGAACAGCCACACGCTGTTGGCTGACTAATCTGGCTGCCAAATGCAGATAACTGGAGGGCCCCTCAATTATACCATTACGGGCTTTGACACATCGTGGGAAAGGCTTGTGCCAAAGATAGGTGAAGGCCCCAATTTTGCCAGATTTCTGCATTCTGCTACAGCTCACTCAAATTTGCTTGATTCCTCTCAAAATGACAGCCAATTTCGCATCAACATTATTCATTTTAGGATGTTGGGTGATGAACTGTGGAGATCGGCTTGACAAGCTTTGGTGACCCATTAGCCGCTGATTGACTGTATCTGCTAATGCAAGCTGACATAGTTCCCACGAATCACCGCCATGCACACTCTTGTCCAATTCTATGTTCCTCTCGGCGAGTACGTTGATATCACTTCGCGCGCTACTGTCTATCTCCATATTACTCCATGATGGGCGGTGATCGAGCCGCAGAAGGGATCTCATGCGGAAGTTAGATGAAGAATTCGAGCCGGTCTTGTTGCTACCAAAGCTCAGGATAGAACGACTCTGATTCGGGGGGCTTGGTATATCTTTTTCAGCTCTCGGTGATTCTCATCGTATGTTCTCTATGATACTATCTGTCGCAAGCGACGCTTTGCTTTAATAATATGGGAATTTAATTCTACCGCCTCGAGCCTGTCATGTGTAACGACTCGGAATGACATACTGCCACTCGACAATCTTGCAATCTTGCGCGTAAACTCCAGTCCTTTTAAATGCTTGCCTATACCAAGCGCCCTCCATGATGCCATTCACGGTACAATATTCTCAGGCCATCGCCTTATATTACGAGGTACGCCTGTCTGCCCCCCTCCGTACTAACCCCTCCCTTGATGCTAGCGTCCTCATTATGAGTCGATTTCACCAAATTCAGGGCGATCGGTGGACAGTGAGCACAATTAGTCTCACTAGCCCCAAGAGTAGCTTACTCAAACAAACCTCTCATTTCACAGTGGAGACGAAATATATTCCTAGGCATAGAGTCGTCTTTAGGTCACCTTTTTCCCGCTCAGACTTCGCATACAAGTTCATCTAGACTTGATAGAAACATGGAAATATACCCCGTAAAAAATACGTCTCTGAAGCTACGATTTACGCTAACTTTTCAGCAGTTCTCGATCCATTACGCTGTACAATGTCTTGAATACATCAGTTCGCTGCCAGCTGAGATGCAACCGAGGAACCCCGCGGAGACCGAGAAGAACACGTTGAGCTCTCTTAACCAGGCCTCGACTGCCTCTAACTCACCGACACCCTTCTCAGAAATAGGGATACACTCAACTCATTGATAAACGAATGGTCGAGCTGGTCTTTCGTCCAGTCGGTGGCTCGTCAAGCACGAATTCTGTCTTTCTTATCTGATGTGCTGAAACTCACCTCGGAACTGGAGAAACCGCTATTTCGTCTGGGTTTTACCGCGTGGTCAACTGTGATACATTGCTCAATGAGGTTCGACGTTGACGACATGGAGAAAGGACTACTAGAAGCCTTAGCATGGGGTGATGGTATCATTCACGAAGTGCAAGAACTGGATGATGACGATAAATACGGATTTTTGGATGTATTGCAATCAGTGAGTCAAACCGCGTAATTATGCCTCTTTTTTTATATTTACTCCAAGGCTTTTACCATGTATAGTTCGTGGATAGACAGTGCGCCTCCAAACGACGTATGGAAAGGGCTCTTAAAAAGATTGTACGAGAAACGGGATACGTCCCTCGCTACCTTTTCATACCCGGAGTGAAACGTCATGGAGAAAACCCTATAGGAGGAGGGGGATTTGCAGATGTGTGGAAGGGTGAGGTTTCAGGTCGCCTAGTCGCACTCAAGGTTCTACGCTTTTTTGAACAACATGCATATACTCTTGAACGCTTACATAAGGCGGGTACTTTGGTTTCTTGAGATCCCCAGGCCTGATCTTACGCAAGAAATGTTACCAGGATCTCTGCAAGGAGTCGATGGTCTGGCGTCAGCTTGACCACGTGAACGTCATTGAACTGTTTGGCGTCTGTAAAGACGAATTTAGCCCGCGGCTAGCTATGGTCTCGCCATGGATGGAAAGCGGGAATATCCTATCCTACCTTAAAGAAAATCCAAACAGTGACAGGAAACACATGGTAATCTGGTCTTATATTGCATGGATGTTCTGAAGGGAACAACACTTGTGCAGATCGCTGGGATAGCTCAAGGGCTGCGCTATCTGCATGGTTTGGAGCCTCTCGTCATCCATGGAGATTTACGTGCAGTGCGTCATCAGATAATCATTTCCGATTTGGGGCTCAGTAAGTGATACATAGGCGAATATTCTTGTTGATAAAGCTGGCATTCCGAAATTGTCCGATTTTGGGCTTTCACGGATTGTAGATTCGTGGGCGACTACTGTCGCTACGTCGTCGTTCAATGGACAAGGCTCGTTGCGCTGGCAAGCTCCGGAGCTCATCGGAGCTAGTCACCTATACGACGAGCACTGCGAGCTCACTACCCACACGGATGTATATTCATTTGCGTATGTGTGCCTTGAGGTGACGTTTTTGTTGTATCCATTTTATCATGTTCCTAACTTTTAATTTTTTTTGTATTGAAGATTTTCACCGAGACCATCCCTTTTCATAATTTGAAGGATGGCATGGTATTGGTTGAAGTCGCCATGCACCAGCGCCGTCCGTCACGTCCGGGTTCACCCGCGCCTGAAAGAGGGTTAGACGATGATACATGGAATATGATGATGAATTGCTGGGAGTATATCCCACAGAATCGTCCAACTATGGAGGAGATTGCGTCTCACATGCAAGATACGTTCGAAACAGACAGCCAAGATTCTCCGGTCCATGAAAGAACCTTAGGAAAAGTGGATGTTCTGTCTTGTACCGGTGAGTTTTGCTCGGAAAGAGCGCGGAAAATGGTGCGCCCGTCCTTCGCGTCTAGTCGGCTCGTGCTGTTGCACTGACCAAATAACAATTATATATTCTTTTATCCCACTAGAGCGCCGCTGTGTACGAGAATCTCTCGCAAATGAAAGACCATCTGAGCCATCCAGCAACCTTGCAGATAATCTTGAGGTATTTATGTTATACGACTATCATTGAGACCTACGAACGAAACATCCCTTCCAAGGTTTTTTCTCAGTGATTATCTGCAATCATATGACCGCCATGCAATGGGAGAGCGTATTGTCATTATCAACACCGGGAAGATGCTGATGAGGTCGTTTGGTGGCGGTAAGCGCCCGCTTTACCCTCCTCCAGTCTTGCTCTTCATTGGAAAAACCTGGACCTATCCTGCTTTTGATGGACACAACCAGCAGACGCTGACACCAAGTGTTGTCGTTTCGACCCTCGACGAGCACCGCGAGCATACTTCACACGAATGTGATGTATCATGGGCCTTACCGCCTCCTGACAATCCTTCAGGTCCAGGCGATGGCTTTTCCTCGGAAGGCAAGGCTATAGGTCGTTGCGCCGATAACGCCCTCCTCGTCTTTGGAAAAGCAGATGTTAATGTTGTCGCTGAGGTGTCATCGCCTATTGGTTCGGGAGTAGGGCATCCACACCTAATTGGAGCTTTCCCGTCGAGTACTATCAAAATTATCGGAAGTTTACCCGAGAGAAACAAGAGCGTCAAAGAACTCGATTGTGAGTGCCTTGCAGAAGTAACCAATCACAAAAGTGCTTAGGATGTGTTCAATGCAGCTTCTTACATTATTACTCACGCGTCCACAGTCTCGGTTTTCACTGGTGGCCAGTCAGACTCGCCTTCGAGGGGATATCTCGGCATCTCTGAAACGGATACCTCCTCTAGCGGCTCGGACTCCGCTAGTACGATAACTGGCGTCGACGTAGAAGGTATGCATCAGAGCGATGGATTTGCGCACCCCTTGCATAAGTTTATAACGCGGGCGAGGGACTGGGGTATGCAAATCACCTGTGCATATTTTTGTGGCACAACCTCACGTAATTATCAGATTCTTTCATTATCTATCTTGCCTCACCGGCGGCAAGTTATAGCGAGGGCGGCAAGCCTGTAAATGGATCATACTTACAAACAGCAAACAATCTGCAGTACTTAGTTCCCGAAACTCCCCTTGCTTCCTACGGCTCCCAAATTCCGATATTTTACAACCAAACAGTTATTCTCGAATGCACCAACACCGGTATCCGTACGCCTCTGCTTATCATCCGGAAGGTCCTCAGCGGAAGCTCCGTTGTAGGAGGCGGGTCGATCGGCGATGGGGAACAGACGAGTACCTTCTGCGTACCAGAGGGCGAAGTGCACGGTGACCCTGTTACTCATTTCGACGAAATTGCATTTGAGGTATATGGCTCTAGCAATCACGAGGACCATTCGGAAGGAGGTCCCGGATATACAGGATCTTTCCTATGTCATATGAACGGGGATGTGGATACACAATATCCCGACAGCACCCGCCGGTGGAATATTCCGGTGGGCGAAAGCCTTCCTTTCAATGGAAGCCCCTACAAGAAACAGGAGGATGGTCGCGAATGGAGGAACAATCGCTATGAACCGGCCTCAGGATATAAGTCCCGCGCGTTTGCATCTAACACTCCTCATAGACGCTCGTCAACCAGCCGGCCCAACATATTTTGCACTTCCGGAGCTCTCTGGCATGTCACTATTCAGGACAATAGTGTCTGGAAAATAGTGGGTACCGTGCAGAACCGCTACAACTTCGTAATTCCGCCGTACTTGAATGGCCGGAGCATTTTACCCATTGCACCCATCCCCCGTGTCTTCAGTTACCATGTGGCAGAGACTTCGGGCGTTGGCAGCGAGTTTTCCTTGACCATTTACGGAGAGAATTTTAAGGCGCACAGCTTATCCGTTTTTTTCGGTCCAGAGGTCCCTTTGAGATTCGAATTTCTGAATGACAATATTATTGAATGCCAAGCTCCTCACGGAATACCAGGTGAACAAAGCCAAATCCTCCTTATACGTGATGATGGAATCATTTTCCCTACGAGCACGTTTTATACCCATCCATGACTGTAGAGCTCATTGCGGGATCCCCGGCATGGCTTACATATGTGTCTCGGAATCACCCCAGTTTCATAGGTCTGGGTCTCTCAGTAGTGTATTCACAATCCGTGTGTGCTAGCTGTCCCCTCTCAGGGATAGGATTTTGTTGTAATATGAGACAAGTAACTGCAGAATATTACATCTTGCCAGCAATTCTCCGACCGAGAAACGATAGTAGCGGTGTTCAACCTGAGGTCTTTGCGCAGTTAATCTGTTAAGGTTTGTTATTATTATAAAGTGTACACTCAGCGCTATCGTGGCACTGCTGTCTCCTAAGCATGAAAGGCTCGCGGTTATCAAGGGGGCGAGTTGTCCCCGACTTTTCAACGACCAAGGATCGGATGGTGTTCATATACATATAGTACACGGTCCTACCACATATACCTCAAGTTACAACCCCGTCCAATTTTTATAGGACGGCCCGCGGTCGTCCCGCCCCTTGTTGTCATGGGCGTCCATGGACTCACAACTTTTTTGCGCGAAAATAAGCGCTCCCTCTCGAAAACACTTCTCTTTTCTACACAAGAGGAGGGTGCAGCGCAGACAGCGCTTGTCGTAGATGGCTGGTCGTACGTATAACCGTTCAACATTGCTATTGAGTAACAAGCGGCTGACACGTATACCTTAGATTCATCTACAAGCTCAAACACGACTCAAATTTGCCCTGGGTGTACGGCGGAGAGTATGACGAATTCGCACAGCTCGTAGTGAAGGTCGTCTCTGCTTGGTTAAAAGTAGGATTGCGACCTGTCTTTGTCTTTGATGGTGAGTGTTCAACTACTTGATCTCGGCCTGAGTCGGATCCGGGAACCTCGTTGTTGCGGCGTTCTTATGGTGTTAAAATTATTCCGCAGGTTCAACACCGCCGGAGAAGTTTGCAACAGTGACTTCACGCCTGAACCAGTCCCACGTTCAGCAGGCATTGCTATTTTTTCGTACTTCAGCCACGTCGCGCAACACACGTCGCTTCCTGAACGAAACGCGCATCATCCCCCCACTCGTGTACACTGTCTGTGTACACGCACTGCTAACATTCCGGTATGACTCTTCTAAAAGCGATGTCGGATCTTCTGAAGATGACGGTGGTGTCAATACTTTGGAGGGACAACTTGAGGTGCACTTCGCTGACGAGGAGGGGGATCCTTACGCCGTGGAGCTTGCGGGTCACCTAGAAGGATATGTTTGCGGACGTGATTCAGACTTCGTGGTGCTTAACAGTGACGGTTACCGAGGATATATCCCCCTGGACGAACTTGTGTGGCTTGCCTCGGAAAATGAAGCGCATCAAGCTGAGAATGACATAGACGACGGATTTCAGGCTGTCAAGAGCAAGAAGAAACTGGGGTCAGAAAATATAGCGGGAGTAGGTATAATACCTCCAGAATCTGGAGTGCTTTCTCTGTCTGCTAGCTTATACGCTCCAGCCTCTCTGGCTCAGCATTTGAATTTGCCCGTTTCACTTTTGCCACTCCTTGGTGCACTAGTTGGGAATGATTACACTTTGCAGGCTCCGCCTTCGACATCGTCAGCCAACCCAAAATCATCCCATAGCTTGCTGTTTGAACGTCGCATGAGCTCATCTCAACGCATCCGGCATGCCAGTGCCACGCTGGGAACATTTCTACGCCCTCCCCCAGGGAAGCGGAAACAAAAGACACCGCAAAGTGTGATGGAGCTCATCCAGATGACTGTCGCAGCATTACTCGGAAGCAGCCTTGCTCCCGCTTCTCTCATAGGGTCAGGGCAACAAACAGCGATTGTCGAATGCGTCGTAGAAGGGACTCTGCCGTACGCGATCTCTGCCAGACCAGACGGGGATGCACTGTTTGACGAGACAGTGTGCGCTCTGCATTCTCCCCTGGAATGTCGTCTTGTATCAATACTCGACCGGACAGATCCGGATCTTCCAGCCCATACCGCTGATGTCGCTGTACTGTACTTACGTGTATACAGACAAGGAAGATTCTCACCATCGCTCATGGACGTTCTTTCTACACAAACTTTCTGGCCAGAACTATTTCTCGAGAATCCGGATGTGGAAAGTGTTTCGCGGAGCGTGTCTCGTCCTGTGCGAGAGTTTGCTTATGCCTTGCTGGAAAATGGGATAGGAGTTCCGAGTGCCGAATATGTGGAGGAAAGCGAGGAGACAGAAACGGAAGAGTATTTGGACGAGATGATTGATGTCGTAGAGGAAGAGTCGGAGGGGTCTGGCTACGAAGACGACATTTCTGCTGACGTGGGCAAGTTACGGGGTGCATTGCGGGACCTTCAACTTGAGGAGGAGAATGATAATAAGCTGGAACATTCCGTGGAGGAGTCGTCTGTCCAAAGCTCATCAGCGCAGAGTCCATCCGTCCGCAGTCCTATTCCGCTATCCCGTCTCATTTACCCCAGAAAGCCTATGGACAGCCGACGAAAAGTAGTCACAGAATACATTCGCCGAGGCACACGCGTTGTGACCGAAGAAATTACTATCCCAGCTCTCCAACAACTACTTATGCCGATTCATAAAGGCAACGGGTCTGTTAGTGAAGGATTGGTCGATTTACCCCTCCAACTGCGATCAGAGACTGAACGTGCAGATGCCCTTTTCAGGTTCTTTCAAATCGATCCTCAAATCATGGAGGTAATTGACAGAAACGATTTAATGCCGGTTCTATCACTTCGCTTAGTCGTCCGGCGAATGCACGAGCGGGCGATAGAAATAGAATCAAAAGAACGTCAATCTGAGCGGTGGACGCGCGCAGAAGCGCGTGCTCTCCTTGCATCACTAGCTAGTCCGAAGTCAGAGTCTGCAACTTCCGTGGACCCTTTGCAGGAGGTTTCTGAGCGCGCCATTCAGTTGACTGCACAACTTTCAACTGCGTTAGAATGCATCGAACATCTTGTGCAGATATTGCTTCTAACAGAAGTCGTTCCCGGATGTGCACACCGCTTCTCCGGATTGCGCTTCCATACTTTGTTGGCATCAAGTGCAGATACAAGTGCAGGAGTCACTGCGGACGAAAGTATCTGGCGCGCCGTAGAGGATGGGCTGGAGGAGTGCTTCGCAGAGGAGCGCACGGGCAAGAAGGCGAAACGGAAGGCACGGAAGGCCGCAGCGGCGAATGCGGCAGCTACTCCAAATTCAAACTCCAACGGGAAGAGTAATAATTTGAGAGCGGGGAGTATGTATAGTCTATTGGCGAGTATGTCAGCGTGATTTATTGACAGTATGTACCGCCATGATCGTAGTCTGTATTTTGTGTAGCGACCCTCGGACCGTTTCATTCAGTATTTACACATTTCATTCCGTCAGGGATTCGCCAGCGGTGAGGCCGATTCCCGTTTCCGAGGAAGCGATCAGATCTCACTGGTATTAACGTTGGCCATTTTTCAAAAGCGAATACCCATCAAAAATACGTGCATAATATATCAGTAGTTTACATTGCGACTACAACTAAGATTCAAGCAATGAACGTGACCAACAGATCATTGTGGAGGACGCAAACTACGAGTGACCTTCTTCCAGTCCTACATGAAATCAGTATTCACCCCACAGAGTGTTCGAAAGTCAGCTTACCTTGTGATTAATTGTCCGCAGGTCAGCAACAGTGGCAATATGTACCATGTATCGTGCCAGCTTCTCGAGTTCGCGATCTTCCGTGGCACGGACCGTATGGGCCTCCTTAAACGCGCTGATTTTTAATCCCTCACCCGGGTTAAGTGCAAAATTGCGTCCCTACGTGTCCAAAAACGTGGCCAACTATAGGATCGGTTCCAAAGAATTATGATTTTTAGAGGACAAGACGCACGAGATCGTCGACATGAATCGTGTTTGAGGCGTTACTGTCAAACGGTCAGCAGCTTTTCCACACGGGATTCGGCCACCCAAGAAAAAAAGAAAACGAACTACTGAGGGAAAAGGTTCCAAATTATTTGTAGCGGTTTGACATGATGCGTAAACTGTTCCCCGTGTCTTTTGGAAAATACCCTGAACATGCATGTCTTGTCAAGTACTGTATTGTTCCCATAAGTAGCCTGACTGCAGACCAACTCTGGTGACTTGGGCTTACCAAAGTTAATCTACAACGCGTAATTACCATCAATAATAAAATTTTCCAAGCTCGTGGCGAAAGGAAAGTCGAAAGTAGACCCTACCTTATATCGATGGAGGTCCGACCCTATCATACCTAGCCCATGGAGCTTCGTTTCTAACCAGATCCAACTAGTCTGTGACCTAAGAAGGAGTGGTAAGTTACACAGACATGGCTGAAAGGATAATGGATGACACGCCATATGCAAATATCGTAGTGAGGGTATACAGCTTCAAGAAATTCATGCAGCCGGGGTCGTGCACACTCGGTAGGTGGAAGTGAGCCTTCTAGAAGTGGTTTGGTATCAAGAATGGCTGCATCGTTTCCAAAGTCAGTCAACTGCAGTGCTATCGTTAATTTTCCTCACTCACTATAGTCAATGTCCAACACAAGAAGTTTCTTCCCTTCCCGTAAGGGATAAATAAGGTTCACATTTCCCTGTAATTTAAGTGTCGCCTCCCTGATTTTTCGCTGGTTCCGTCTATCGGTAATATACGCCCGAGAAGCTTCAGGGTTTTCGGAGAAATCGACATCGTAGTCGTTAAATACGTCTGGCAGCAAGTCCATCTCTGAAGGAGGTAAAGTTTAACAGCGTCGAGTTTAATACGCGACTCAATCGTGTTTAGGGCCTTACGGGATGGATCTTTCAATTCGTTCCCCACAGGAGTTCCTACGAGTGAGAACTTCTTTCCGCCAGGAAGCTTCATATTCGCACTGACAGCAGCAGACTTTCAGGATAGCGCAAAGGGTTCCGACTATTTTTTGGCAACGTACATAGTCTCGTCATCTGGGGGAAGTTTGCCTTTCACAAGCCCGAGGATCTTCTGCCGTTCCGGGGGAACATCCGTCATACTGAAGAGCAGCGACTTAAGGTCGTCAACCCTATTCAATTAGCGCGGTTTGAGATTAGTTGGTGCATTTCACAAGCAAGGCTGGATCGTTACCGATCAAATTCCGCTATGTCGAGCTCGAACATCTTGCCAGCCCAAGTGAACTTGAGCTTGATCCAAGCCTCTGGGGGTCCAGAGTCGGCCGCTCCCTCCTTTAAATAAATGGTGGGTCCATCAGCAAGTCTTGATATTTGGGACAAATGATCGGACTTGAGTCAAAGAACCACCTGAGCATCCCGTATGGCGCCTTTGGCTTGTGCGTCTATCTCGTTATTTGCGAGTTCGCTCGACATGACTACAGTATCATTGGCAGGAGCAATTGAAACGTGTGCTTCTAATTTGTTTTGTCCGAATTGAGCATTTGGATCAGACATGGTGGTAAGTTATTGAGTCCGACCGTCAGCGCCAGCTATAGTAAATGTTCAAAATAGTGACTAGTAAATGTTCGTGCTGTGACTCTGTAAGACAGATTGAGACTATGATGCTTTGCTTTGAAAGCCCAAATGCCGGAGCATAATTACCGAGGAATTGCAAACCGCCGTGTTTGCTTCGAACAGAAAGAGGTGTTATGTTGATCGTTGAGATCAAGGTCAACGCGTGTGACCAACGCGTCCATGCGGCCGCTCACGCGTTATGGGTCCCTATTTGTAGGGAATGATATATTTAAATAATTTAAAAATCATATGTGAAGATTCTGTACAGAGGGCATGCTATTATTTGTGCGCCTCTTGTTGTGAAATGTGGAAATTACTAGGGTCGAATCATGAACGGTCCGCCTAAAGATACATTTTTATTGTAATATTCATGGCATGCGACTTCATCCGAGAATATTGTTCCGAATGGTACAGATCGGAGGTGGGAAGCCAGCTCCAGCCCGGCCATGGTCTGTGGGTCGCTCAAGGCATCAACCCATACCTATGATTAGGTAGATGTCTCAAGTTGTGCCGCTCCATTGACCAGAAGGCCAACAGTGGATAGAGATGACACTACGCGACGTACCAGCATTCGTATAGTCATAAAACCGGGCAGTGGGAAAACTTACCTGAGCTGCCGAAAGAGCTCGTAGCAGGCATAGTCGAGGATGACGGGTTAATGATTCGCGTTTCAGAATCATACGTCCATCCGTAGTTCTTCGCAGCTCGGCGAACGTCTTCTTCCGGCAAGTTCAAGTATGGTTGAACCATGGAAATTGATATCGATGTGTAAGCTCTTGCAATAAGCTGCATCATTTTGTGACGGAATGTACCTGGAGTGACATGCGTGATACACGATAAGCAAGCAATTCGGTTTCAATCAGGTAGATAGGCAGCTCACTGATAAATTGTTCTGTCATTAGCTTTGTCACAGCAGCAAGTGACTTGTCGAAGAAGTCTGGCTGCTGCACCAAGGCAGTCAAGTCTCCCGCATTTTTATAAATAGCTGGGTGTAGCCTGACTTGAACAGAGTCGAGGAGTTTAAAGAGGGCACGAGATAGGGCATGTTCGGCAAGGATTGCAGGTAGTCGACTCATGGCGATTCGGGCAGGAGAGCTGTTAAAAAATTCGATGTATAACATGTACTCACAATGAGGCCATCAATAATTCGCTCACAGCTCATCCAGTGTTATGTAAGAGAGGACGAGCGGTGCGATGAGAAGAAGTCTTGACTGGTCCAAACGACCCCCGTAGTCGACCTGTAGTTAACGACACGCTTCTCAGAATCGGGTCATTATAGGCAATTGGAAAATCCGAATCGGAGCTCATACGTTCAGGTCTGCAGCCAATGCAAGGTCCACAAGAGCTTTCAAACGGTTTTGCATAGCAAGATCTGCGAGGCTTTGAAAGACATTCTGATACACAGTCGCTCCGTAGCTTGGAGCGGCCGAACCACTGACAGACGCTTTTGCGGATGCTGGTTGATGTTGCGCGTCGTTTCTGGTGAGGGGAGGGGTGAGCGGCGCGTCGTATTGAGCGGACATTGCGTGTACGCGATGGTTGAGAGCACACAGTCAAGGGAAGCTCGGACGCCCACAAGAGTACTAGTAGTGCCCGAATTCCGGTGGGCGCGCCGAAGGCCTATGGCCGACACGCGAGGCAGCACCGTATTGCCGAGAAAGGAAGTCCGAGATGTTCAAAAGAGGAAGTGCCAGTTGTATTCGCTCTCTATATCGACTCGGACGCAACGATGGAACCCCTGGACGAGATTGAGTCGATTCTCTACATTTGTCGGGAAATATCAGGTCAGCCCGTGCTCTGAGGCGGTGGGCGCCAAATTCCAGCTTGGGCTTTGCTTGATGACCATTGATGTTACTAGTCTACAAGATCCCGCCACTCAAAGCTAATGAGGGACACCGTGCTCAGGACTGGGGAGATCTCGCGAGTCCACTCTGGAAAGGAAGGCTACGCGTCATAGAGAGGTCCGCAGGTGTTATACTGCGGTTTGAAGACGCGACGACCGGTGCGTTCCCGCCACCTTACTCTTTGGAGAAGCCTGTTGATCAGACGCGTTTCAGGCGAATGTAAGTATTGCTTGACTGCATAGTCGGGACTATCTTTTTCATTACCATCGCCGCCAAGTGTTTGCGCAAACGCCGTACGATCCGCAGAAGCCTTCCGTTGAAGCCGTTCTAGATTCGTCAAGATATTTCGTGATACGCGTAGAAGATGCAGGAAAGAAAGCATTTATTGGCATGGGCTTTGCGGAACGAACAGATAGTTTCGATTTTAGTAAGTGAACTTATCTCGTGTCATATCAAAGGCAGATTCTGAAACTACCTGCAGACGTTTCGTTGCAAGACTATACGAAGTGAGTAGTCATCTACGCTCCCCTTAGCAGTACCAAGCTCACTTTATTTAAGACGTTACTTCTCGCGCCAGAATCCGCCATCGCCGACAACTGAGGAGTCGTCTCATGTCCCTACAGGTCCAAAGAAGGATTACACACTGAAGGAGGGTCAGACTTTCTCTATATCAATTCCTGGAAAAAGCAAACCCGGACAGAGTGTATCTACCAGCCTTTTGGGTTCCTCATCTTCCAGCTCGTCCGGTTCTGCCCCTTCCGGCGGGGCCGTGCCTCTCTTGCCTCCGCCTCCGGGTGGCTCAAGGAGGCGCATTTAACGCAGACTTTCGTACTCCGGGTGCAGATATTCCCGTACAGGTTTTCGTCTGTTTCCCGATGTGATGTACTTCTCAACTTGTATTATCTTTTTCCAGCTTGCTTCAGATTCTACCGATTAGTCTTCTATTACACGACTGAACACCGCGTCGCATCATTCAAACTCAGCTTTTCAGCCTCGGCTGAATAATCGGGCCTACCGAATGAATCCATTTCTTTGAAAATGGATCCAGGATGTTGCTGTAAGCTTCCGGGAGCGACCGCGCTGGCTTGGCCGAAGCTCCGCCTTTGTACCAAGCCCAAAATTGCGAGAAGATTTTCCTGGATTCTATCTGAGAATAGCTTGCGCCGCGGCCTAGATTCGCTATTACTGGTCTGGATTGCCTAGTCCGAGTCAAGAAGTGTGCGAACGACCTACAATTTCACTATTACCCTCGGTTCTGGTAACCGTGCGATGGGTTTGGCTAAACTATCACTGATACTGCCAAGTGACTCTGGGCTGTCAAAGTGAAGAGTCTGCATACTTACTGGTTTTTTGATGGATGGGCGACATTATTTGTACCCATCCTTGAAAAAATATTGAAAATCTGGGTTCTCTTATTATTTTCTGTTGTCCTTTTGGGGAAGATCAGCTTCCGCACGTTCACGGGGCTTTTTCGCACTCATTCATACTCTTTGCTAGCTTACAATTAACGGAGATGCTCGCCTCGGATAAATCAGAGCTGGCTGATCGGAGTGCCAGCAAACATTGTTGATCCACTTGTGACCCGGACGTAAAGAACTGTCTACTAGCGTATAACTGATCCTCCCGCTACCTGCTAGACACAGACCGACTTTAATCCGCAAATAATCGTCCCGACGGCCGGGCCTTCGCTTCCCGGACTCTTGCTTGGCACAGGAAGTCACATGTTTACCTCAGCGTCTACCGCATCGTGCTTGTAAGGGATGGTGTGCCTGCATCGACCTGTAACGGGCAAGCCAGCACGGTCCATATGTATCACTTGTCGCTGTGTTCGTGCCAGAGCTACAGTAACGCCCGCCGACGACCTTCCGTTTACTATGCTCGGTTGAAAACCGGACAATGAGCGTACCCTGGACTATGGATGGTTCGCCCAGAATGCATCAAGGTGATCCGAGTGTCTGCATAAAAGGTCTGAGCCTGCATGCTTGAGGGACCAGCAACGCAGTCGTGGTTTACTCAGCTCATCTGTTTACAATGTTCAAGTTCGCTGCTCTCGCTTCCCTCATCGCACTCGTGCCTTTGGTCAGTGCCCAGCAAACCGTCTACGGCCAATGTCAGTGTTATTTTGGCGCAGTCCACCATTGATATTTCGTGCTGACTTAGATTCACAGGCGGCGGTATCGGATGGAGTAAGTGGCTTACCTCCGGAGCCTGTAGCATCCCCCTCTCATACTTTCTCAGCTGGTGCCACAACTTGTGTGTCTGGTTCAGTCTGCACGGAACTCAATGACTACTACTCCCAATGCCTGTGCGTTGCAATTCAGAATATTACCATAATCTCTGGTGCTCAATCATTATCAAAGTCCCGGCGCCAGTGCTCCAACTACAACGTCGTCCTCGGTTCCAACAACAACAACGGTGTCCACTCCCTCGACGACTACCACCGGCTCTGCTACCTCATCCGCCCCGAGCAGCACGTCGACCCCAGTTGCGGGAAACCCCTTCGAGGGATGTGACGTACGTATTACAGCATACAAGGCGTCCACGGATTTTATCTAAAGCCTCTGTGTAGATGTACCTCAGCCCATACTACGCAGCTGAGATTGCCGCCGCAGCCGCGCAGATCACCGACGCGACGACCAAGGCCAAAGCCGCATCGGTTGCTGACATCCCGACCTTCATCTGGCTTGATTCAGTGTCCAAAGTCCCTAGTCTTGATACATACATGGCGGATGCAGCGACCACCAGCGGCTGCACAATTATGCCTATCGGTATGACTAATGACTTCTTCCCTACTGAATAAACTAGACTAATGTCAAACAAAAGTCATCTACGACCTTCCGAACCGGGATTGCCACGCCAAGGCCTCTAACGGCGAGTTCCTTATTTCCGACAACGGAGTTGCGAACTATGAGGCGTACATCGACTCAATTGTCGCGATCATTGCGAGTCAGTCAATTTGTCCTCTTTTAAATTACTACTTCAATCAGATTGCTAATTGCGAATGTGATCAGAGTATCCGTCCGTCAAGGTTGTGGCTATCATTGAGCCAGACTCTCTCGCGAACCTGGTTACCAACCTGAGCGACCCGAACTGCGCTAATGCCGAATCCGCTTACCTGACTTGCACCAATTACGCTTTGACCGAGCTCTCTGCTGTTGGTGTCATCTCGTACCTCGACGCCGGCCACGCCGGTTGGCTCGGATGGCCCGCCAACATTGGACCGGCCGCCCAACTTTTCACTCAAGTCTTCCAAAACGCTGGCTCTCCGCCGCAGGTCCGCGGTCTTGCTACCGGTACGTTGTTATTAGATTAGCGGTTTAAATCCGGCCCGGCTGACCGTTTATGCCCGAAGACGTTGCGAATTACAATGCCCTAGTCGCTGCTTCGCCAGACCCGATTACCCAGGGTGACCCGAACTACGACGAGATGTTGTACATCAATGTAAGTAGGCTGACATGAACATTCTGAAACTTGAGCTTATTTTGCCGCGCGTCAGGCACTTGGACCGATGCTTGAGTCGAGCGGCTTCCCGGCCCACTTTATCGTCGACCAGAGCCGCTCCGGACAGCAGAACCTCCGTCAGCAATGGGGTGACTGGTGCAACATCAAGGGTGCTGGTTTCGGTACACGCCCCACGACAGACACTGGTTCCCCGTTGATAGATTCCATCGTCTGGGGTGAGTCGCCTTTCAGTGGTCACGTGTAGAAGAAAGTCCTGACATCTGCGGCGGCGGCGAATGAAAGTGAAACCAGGAGGCGAGTCTGACGGTACCAGCAACAGCTCTTCGCCTCGTTTCGACCCGACGTGCTCTCTGGTAAGTGCCATATTCGCATCTTGAGACGTCAAGGCCTTAGTTTGTACATCTAGTCGGACGCTACCGTCCCTGCCCCCGAGGCCGGAACATGGTTCCAGGAGTTCTTCGAGACGCTCGTCACGCAGGCGAACCCGCCTTTGTAGACTATTCATTTTCTTCGGAAAAACTTCTGGGATTGTTTGGGTGTATGCTAGGAAGAGTGCTTTGGTTACTTAATTTCTCGGGAATCATGTCTTATGGGTTTAAAATGCGATGAATATACACGTCTTGAAGTCATGATAATAACTCGGAAGAAGTCTGGAAAGTGAGACGCGCATGCTCATTCGTTCGGGGCAACTTGACGCGTCGGCTCGGCACGGACATGTCCGGGGACGCGGCCTGGTTATCAGATAAGCAAACGTCAGACTGATGACTCGCGGATTGGGACTGAGCGTGGGAACGCTCCAAATTTCCCCACCTCTACGGCCAATTGAACGGCGACGTCCGAGTCGTTGCTGACTTGAGTTGCGGCCTTGCCCCTCACTCTCTCTGATACCTTCACGATGCTATCCAACGTTACCAGAGCCACAGTCCGCCGTTCCGTGCGCGGTGCATCCGCCTGCGGGTCGCGCAGGTCGCTCGTGACGCCGTCCGGTGCTGACAGGGCGAGCGTGGTCGACCTACCGTCCACTTTCCAGGACGATGGCCACTTTACCCCCCGCTCGGGTGCGTGCTTCAGCGACTTATTTCAGATTACCGCGGACGTCGCCTTATTTTTATGGTATCAGATATGTTCGGCTTTAAAATTGAAATGCCCAAGCGCGAGGGCTCTTTGAAAGACAAGACACGTCCAATCTACCTCGACATGCAGGTGCGGTGCAGCCCCTTCGTGTGAAAGGCTGAACTCACTGACGCACTGTAGGCTACGACCCCTGTGGATCCGCGAGTTCTCGATGCCATACTACCGTTCTACACCGATCAATATGGGAATCCCCACAGCCGCACTCATTCGTACGGGTGGGAAGCCGAAGAAGCGATTGAAGAGGCGCGCAAGGTATGTCCGAATCTTTGTTTGCAGGGAAAGAAAAACTGATTTGGCTGCGCAGCATGTTGCCGACCTCATTGGTGCAGAGCCGAAGGATATCGTGTTCACGTCAGGTGCGACTGAAACAAACAACATGTCAATCAAAGGCATTGCTCGCTTTTACAAGGACAAGAAGAAACACATTATTACTACTCAAACTGTGCGCCGATTGCATCTGAAATGATTGTTCACTTGCTGATGTCTTGCATACAGGAACACAAGTGTGTTCTCGACTCCTGTCGAAAACTCCAAGAGGAAGGTTTTGATGTTACCTATCTTCCGGTGCAGCCGAACGGAATTGTCTCCTTAACGGAGCTCGAGGCGGCTATACGACCTGATACATCTCTCGTTTCCATCATGACTGTCAACAACGAGACGGGCGTCATCCAGCCTATGAGGGAAATCGGAGCTATTGTCCGTAAGCACCGCGGAGTTTACTTCCATACAGATGCCGCACAGGCTGTAGGCAAGATCCCGATCGATGTGAATGACATGAATGTCGACCTCATGAGCATATCCGGGCACAAGCTATATGGGCCTAAAGGTGTTGGTGCTGCCTACGTGCGACGACGACCTCGAGTTCGCTTGGAGCCAATGATGAGTGGCGGTGGCCAAGAACGCGGTCTGAGAAGCGGGACTCTCGCCACTCCATTGGTCGTTGGACTGGGTGAGGCTGCTAGGATTGCAAAGCACGAAATGGCGGTGAGTGTTCAGCGGATTATTTTTTTCAACTATGTTGTCTGCGATGAGGTTTGCACGGAAGATATCCAACTGAGAGCGACGTGACTTATTGTATGAATTTGCCATAAGGCTGTTCTGAGTCGGCCTCGCTATGACATACCGTGCAGGGGTACTGAGACTAACTCTATCATTTGATATCGCGAGCTCAAACCTAACAAACCGCTGACAAATCTGTTTTGGTTTTAATAGAGAGATCATGCAAGAATATCCGTCCTTTCTCAAAGACTAATTGATAAAGTCAATGCACGAGTTTCACACGTCGTCCGTAATGGAGACGTCAATGGATATGCGGGCTGTGTGAATTTGAGCTTCGCGTATGTCGAGGGCGAAAGTCTTTTGATGGCTTTGAAGGTTAGTGTGCTGTGCCTTCATCAGGCTCTAAATATTCATCGCTGACTTCTTCCCATCTGTATGTAGGACGTGGCGCTGTCGTCCGGAAGTGCTTGCACATCCGCCTCGTTGGAGCCATCTTATGTGCTTCGAGCGCTTGGTGGGTGGTTATCAACTTTGACACCCGAATTTCATTGATAAATGGATATTATTCACTTAGGTGCTGCCGAGGATATGGCGCATTCATCGCTCCGATTTGGCATCGGCCGATTCACCACGGAGGCTGAGATAGACTACGTGGTTGATAAAATCTCTGCGACGGTTGAGAGACTCCGCGATATGAGGTCCGTTGTTTGATCATCTCTTTTCCCTGGATCTTAATATTGATCTGTCTCCATCCTTAACAGCCCACTCTGGGAGATGGTACAGGAAGGTATCGATATCAATACCATTGATTGGTCACAGCACTAGGTTTCGCGTCGGCGCTCAGAGGACGCGGGGCTGTTGGTCGTCTCGATGGAATTTTTAGACATGATATATCCGCTGTTGATTCGGGATGACTGGGATGCAGTCCGTAGTGATTTGTTTCATGTACAAATACTTCTTTTTTCCTTCTTTATTAATTGCATATGTCTCAAGTTTAATAATGTAAACGCCATTAATGGTGTGTGAGAAATAAATATGTAATAAACTGTTCAGTCTCCGACGCAATGGATCGTGGGAGCCCTGCGAACCCGCCATCAGGTTCTTCAGCGACCACGTTGACCCTTTCTCAAAACCCCATCATCTACCAACTATGGCCCGTCGTCTCTACCTTGGCAGTGCGTTCATCCATCCGTCTACCTCTTTGCGTATAACCCATTTGGGTGGAAACGCTAACCTCTTTTCGTTGCAGAACTTGCTCCTGACACCCGTTCGGAGGATGTCTCGAAAATGTTCGAAGGATACGGTCGGGTTATCGACGTTCGCGTGATGACTGGTCAGTTGCAGTACAAATTGCTTTTTAAGGTCCATCCGTTTAATACTTTCTGTCGGTGTCAGACAAGGGCTTTGGCTTCGTGGAGTTCGAGAGTAGCAGGGTGGGTCGCAGACTGTCTCAAACTTTCACCGCATGAACGGGATATTGACCAAATATTCCCTTATTTAGGATGCAGAGGATGCCGTGCGTGACCTGAATGGAAAGGCCTTCATGGGCTCGAAGTGAGTTTTAAAAAGGATCTAGCACTTGTAATTCTTTTTACTCACTACCTCGTTCCTTAGCGTCGTCGTCGAATTTGCGAAAGAAAACAGGAGCCGCCGTGAGAACGACTACGGTGCTCCGGAGAGGTCCTTCGCGCCCCGCAGACGCCCCGCTGGTATTAGACTTAACGTCGACGGTGTCTCAAGGGACACGAGTTGGCAGGTCAGCCTATTCATTTCTTTTTTCGCGAGCCCGCGCTGAACGTATATTATCTGGTTACTCTAGGACTTAAAAGACTTCGGTCGTGAAGCGGGCAATGTTTCGTTTGCTGATATTGATCGCGACGTCCCGGGACGAGGGTAGGCTAATTGAGTTCATTTACTTTCAGCGCATTAAACATGTTTTTAGTGTGCTGGAATACCTTTCACGAGAGGATGCAGAGCATGCTATCAAGATCTTGGATAGTAAGGAACTGCGCGGTCAGCCGGTCTACGTAACCCTCGCTGAGGATGTGAGTCAGGGTTTTAACGCGTTTGTTTAGTTACTAACTTTTCTTCAGCGTGGTGGTCCTGACAACTTCCGTCGTGACGACCGCGGTGATCGTTTCGCTGGTAGAGATCGCTATGATCGTGATAGAGAAGACCGCTACAGTTACAGGGATGAGAGGCCTCGCCGGGGTCGATCAAGCTCCCCGCCACCACGTCGCGATGATAGGGCGCGTTCCCCGCGTGGGGATCATGACGACAGGAAGAGCACTCGAGAGGAGCCATTTGAAAAACGCAGGGACGACAGAAGGCGTGACGATCGTGATGGCCGTTATGAGGAGAGGCCTAGCAGGGCGATTACCAATGGCGATAGTGGCTATAGACGTTGAACATGGGTCCCTGATCGGTTAGGCGTTGGCGACGAAAGCTCCTCCTCAAGGGCGACTGGAAAGGATTACCTATATGAATTTTCCTAGGCTTCGTGATGTTCTCTGTTCATCGTCGAGGTTCGATTTTTGGCGCGACGCAATTGTCTGGGGGACCTGTATTACTCGATTTGGACAATCACTGTGGTCCTTCAGCAGACGGCATTAAGGAGTGCTGTTCCCTGCCCATTATCCGTTAGGTTACGTTTGGTACTTCTATGGTGGCCATTAGTCCGATCAAAGGTAGGGCGAGCGTAATCGCACAACGAGCGTTATGCGACAGTCTGTCTGCTCACGACCGAGCGCACCGCAGGTGTTAGGTTTGATTGATATTTAAGGTCCTTATGGCTGGACTCAAGGCGTCGTGCGTTCACGCGCATCCGACCAGATTCTTTGGACTGGATGTTATTTTGCCCTTGGCTATGATGGTCCGTGCAGAGCTACATGGCAAGCCCCATGGGAAAGGAACCCAGTTGCGCGCTCATTTGAGGTTCACCGGCTTCCCATGACTTTATGTCACGTGACATTCCGAGTTAACACCCTTAAGCGACCCTTTTGCTTTTTTGAAGCATGAATTGGGTTTAGCTGACGTCGTTCTTTGTTCCAGTGCGTTATGATCCCCCCTATTTGCATGAGGGTTGCGCGCAAGGCAAGCAACTTTGTCATGCTCTCTCCGGAGCGGAAGGCGCAGTAGACAGAAAGCCGGTGTGTAAATACGTAGTATAAATGCCAATACAATTCGTTTGCCCTTTTGAACATTGTCCCTTTATTTGTTGCGATCAATATCGGAAGACTTAGTCGGCATCATGCAACTGTTCCGTGCGGACTATGAACTGCGACCCATCCTGAATTCCCCACCATGCTAAATCTCGCGTCTCTTGATCTAGATTCAGTTCTGTCAGGTTATTGTCGTTCATCAGCAGCCACACGGCGAGACCAGTTTCCTGGCGGGAAGAAGCAGACGATAACTTCAGGGCTTTTAGAAGCTTTAGCCGAAAGGATCGCACGGTCATCGTCGGAAGAACCCGCAGCGTCAAAGGCGGTGATAGCTGTGCTATGAGGGTCTGTGGGGCAGACGGTCTCTCGGGCTCAGCGGTGCTGCTCCAATACACGTTAATTCCTGGAGATTTTGCAGCCGACAGAAGTCAGCGCTCGAAAAGCGGCACGGTAAAGGACGGAGCACGCACTTATGAGACGACCGGCCAGGGTGTCGCGGTCCTTGACTATGCTCGACCTTTCGGGCGCGCCATGTTCTGTGAGCAAAAATGGTTAATCGGGTTACTATTCCTAAAATGGATAAAAATGATTAAAAGAACAAGAACACACTTTCACACAATTCCTTCCATCTAGGGTGCTCCCTCGAACGCCCTTCGTCGGAGGTTGATTCAGTGCGGACGATAAGAGAGAGGTAGTAAATTTCGCAGTCATTTCTCTCCTTGATGGATATCTAGAAGATGGGCAGGTGTGGGATATAGTCATTCCGAGCGGCGTACTAATGACCGGCTAAAAATACAGACCGCCGTGCCATTTAAGGATATTAGAGAAGGAAGCCTGGCTATTGCCTGTTGACGGAAGTCACTCGATCCTTAGAAGCATCAAATCATGAGCACAGGTTTTCGGACGCGTCTGCTAGCGAAAATCTTCGAACCGGAGACTATTGGATTACCGTTCATGTTTAAAGTTTCCAACCTCGGAAGCCAGACATTCAGTGCGTCAATATCGGGCCATGTTGAAAGGTAGTTATCTTGGAGGCCGATGTGCTTGATATTCGAAGTCATACTTCGTAGCGCCGGGGGAGTTATTCGTCTGATTTGGTTCGACGTGAGTATAAGCCGTTCCAGACTGGTAAGGGTGCATTTCGTCAGTATTTGCGATCAAAATTGAGGCGTAGGGAGAATGAACGTTGTAAAGGGAGTAAGGGATATCATAATATCGCTCCATTCTTCGAGCTTGTTGCCGTCAAGATTCAGAACTTTCAGCCTCGTCGCAGATGAAATCTTTTGAGGAGGAACAGCGCCCAGGCTGCTCAAGGCGTTATAGCCAAGTTCCAGATATCGCAGGCTGGGCATGATCGTTGTGAGAGTGATGACTTCAGTCCAGGAAATCAGTGTTCGATCTACCCGGAGCTCCTCGAGACCCAAGAACGCCGTATGCATATTTTTCGTATCAGAAAGTGTCGAAAAGCGATTACGGCTGAAACGAAGGGCTTGTCTTCAAGGTATCGTAATCGTTGAAGAGATGCGCGCACTTGAGAATCAAGGTTCGTAAGACCGGAAGCTCAGCGGATATGAGGGCGACCATGTCCCAGGAGGGCAGTAGACTGTTCGACATATCGAGACTGTATACATCTAAGAGTAGCTTTAGATATAGGTCCGACGACGGACTTTTTTCTCTTACTGGGACAAGTTTTAGCTGTCTCCCCTGGGGGATCAGCCCATGCAACGTCGTCAGCATCCAGACTGATTTCACGAAGTCGCTCGAGTTTTGCGAGTTTGCTCCGTACTTTGTCCAGACCGACAGCCTCCACTTCAATTGTACCGTTGCTCGAACCCAGGATCACCATCTCCTTCTGCCCGGTGGTGTGAGGAAGTTCGACATATTTAGATGTCAGAGCATGCAGAAAAGATCGGCCGTAGGAGATGGACGGCGATGGACGAATAAAAGACCCTGAGCCGGGTACTCTGAGAAAAAGGATAGGACGTGAATGCGTTTCAGTACAGTCTGGGGGAGCAAGTCCCTACTTGCAAACGAAGTATTGCTTCCCGTCCTTCTCGCCGCTGTGTTTCCCCCTTGAAGGGTCGTCCCATTCGACCCCGAGCCAGGTGTCGCGAGTGCCGTGTACGGTCCCTATGTACCGTATAGTCCCAGTGTAGTCGTGCAATTTTATTCGACGGCCAAGCTGGGGTGATCGGTAGTTATCTAGTTCCATGTCTATTGCATTCATGTACCACGAAGGACGGGTTGACCGCGGTGAACGTGTGCAAAAGGCGAGCACGGGAGGCCGCGGACTCAATTGTGAGTGTGTGCCACAAGCGCGTTCGTGCTCCGCGCACCGGCAAATTGAAGGACGTCCTTACCCGGCCAGCCAATCCTGCTTAGTGCGCACACCTCGTCTTCCCCGCGACACATCCATGTTGTCCGCTGCATTACGGAGAATGGCACGCCCGTCTGCCATAGCTCGTACAAGACTGGTCGCCCAACATATGTCAATGTCGTCCACCGCAGCAGAGGAAGAGGTGCAGGCACCCCGCTCTCTCGCCACCTCCAGACTTGCACTGACACGTTCTTTTCTCTTTTCTAGCCCACCGTCCTCTTTGAAACAAATGGTTCCGTTCGGCGTTACATCCTCAATCGCCCTAAGCAGCTTAATGCACTCGACGAGTCCATGATTGATTCACTTCGGCCAAAAATCCAGGTAATTATAGGTGTCATTTAACTTTCTTCTGTTTCTCATTAATACTTAAATTGGCCAATTTCTCCAGGAATGGGAGGAATCCGATCTCTGTCGAATTGTCGTCGGCGACGGAAAGGGGAAAGCGTTTTGTGCGGGGGGCGACGTTAAAGGTGCGTTTAGTAACAAAAATTTACCAAAGTTCCGCGAAGTGACAATTAGCATAGCCGTCATTAAGCATGCGTCAAATGAGAAAACGCGCTCTATGGCCCATACGTACTTCAAGAAGGAGTGAGCGACCACTTATTGTTCAATATTCTTATTTACAGCTTCCGAAAAGGTTTGAGCTTGATTATCAGCTGGCCACGCTACAAAAACCATATGTCTGCATTCTCGATGGTTTCACAAGTACGTGTAGTATGTATGGTCTCGACGGGTCTATCTACTGAACGAATGATTGTTCCCATAACAAGTGGGTGGAGGAGTCGGGTTGTCGGCGCATGCGCCATTTAGGATTGCGACCGAGAACACGATCTTCGCGATGCCTGAGACGAAAATTGGTTATTGTCCAGACGTCGGAGCTAGCTATTTTCTGCCCAGACTCGATGGAGAAATCGGCACATATCTTAGTCTAACAGGCGAGACCATCAAAGGACGAGCAGTATTGTGAGCCGAGTGCCTTCCCTATAATTTATATATAAACGGAAGTAACCCTCTTTGGTCACATAGTGAACACGGTCTTGCTACCCATTTCGTTCCGTCTCGCCGAATCCCGCAGCTTCTGGGTCTTCTGAGCAGTATGGAAGAACCCACCCTGTCAAGCATTAATGCGGCCATTGAGGAGCATTATGGTGAACCCCTGGGAGAGGAGAAAAGTACGGCGATTGTCGGAGAACTACGCGTCGCTGTGGATACTGCCTTCGGCCGTAGCTCAGTCGATGATATTATTAACTCTTTGCGAGAAATGACGAAGTCAGGTCCGACCATCGTGGTCGAGTGGGCAAAGAATACTATATCAATTCTAGAGCATCGCAGCCCCACGAGTCTGAAGGTGGCATTAGAAGCTGTTCGACGGGGCAGGAAATTATCGCTTGCGAATGCTCTCCGAATGGAGATGGGCATAGCCTCTGCTTTCATTGTAAGTGGTTCCTATGCTTTTGATATCCCACAATTTGCCATCAACTTTTTTTTTCAAATTTTTACTGCTATTATAGTCCGGCGCTAGCCCTGACTTCGTGGCCGGCGTGACTACGGTCCTTGTTGAAGGGGAACGCAAAGCCAGGCCCCCGTGGTCGCCAAGTTCCCTGAGTGATGTTTCAGAAGAATTGGTCCAAAGGTTTTTTGATGGAAAGACAAAGATACCCTCAGCGACGGAGCTCAATATACTGGAAGAAACGGAGAACAAAGCGCAGCATTCCAGGCCAAGGAACTTCGGCCTCCCCACTGAGGCGGAAATTGGGCGGGTTGTACGGGGGGAGCATCCGCAGAGTGGCGCGGTCGCGCTGACGCAAGAGGAACTCATTCGTAAATTCGCCAGCATAACCGGAAGAAAGAACGGCGTAGAAACAAAGGTCCGAGAGGTTGTTTCCCGGAGGTGCGAACTGGTCGCCGAACCCGATAACCAAGGATGTCTGCGATGGAAGTAGGTGTAGTGGAGGCCGGGGTGCGGGAGTAGCTTAGTCATCTAATGTTAAATCATAACGTCAATCATCGGGCATCGCAAATGTTGCGGCAAGCCCTTGCCGACAGAGTGGGGATTGTCGCCAGTCGACGACCGTAAATCCATCGGTGGTAAGTAGTTTCCAGTATCAGTCTCTGTGCTGTGCGGCGGCGGTGGCGACGATGGCTCGCGTGGTGCTCTCTGGCTGCGTTTCAGCTGCTCCGAGTCGTGACTCGCCAGTGGCTATAAGCTTGCAAACCGTCTCGACTCCCGCTCAAAATGGTTGGGGATGGCTGCGCGGGCTCGGGGCCTCGAGGCTAGGGCCATCGCGCCCTACTCTCACGCGGGGGAAAGGCTTGAGAATTAGTGGGAGAACTGGAACCCGCCCTTCTCAAAACGTATGCTCCCTGTTGCTTGCTACCCTCCCGGGCGGCGATCCAGGAGTCCGAGTTTCAAGTTCACGCTCTTTGCACAGAGCTCAGACCTGCGTGCTAGCTGGCCAGCTGCGTTGTTTAGTGAGCCCGGGCGCGCCCGACCTGAGTAGAAAGGAAAAGAATCACTGGATCATGTTGGTTTATTTCCAGCCCAGGGGAGGTACAGGCTGCAGCCACGGTTGCCGTTGCGGACGCACGAGATCGGATGGCATCAGAAGGCGTCGAGGCCGACTCTAACATCGCGGTCGCTTCCAGGGAGCAGTGGCTAGGTATTTTTTAAATCGTCGGAGGCTGATACAGCGTCGTACCGGGCGGGCTGGCGGACGAGTTGGAAGCAGCACGGGTACACGTATATTTAGACGTTTATTTTTTTATTTTCGTGGCTTCTGCTTCCCTCATCCTTGGACGGGCAGATGCCATGCACCAGGGCTGTGACTACCTGGCTGCAAATCAATACAATGATGAAATGAATGTCTACACCGGAGCCCTGTACTACTAGTCATAGGAAAGATCCTGGCGCGCCGCCTGACTCACACGTACACATCTCCGAATAAAGTAAGTCCTACCCGGAAACCGCATACTTCTCAAGGCGATTAACGCGGAACGTATTGTTATACCTTTTATGGTCCTTCGAATGTGTTCAGTATGTTCACAATTATCCCTAATGGCTAGGCGAACTTGTCGGAGTTCATCGGGGCTAGCCTTCACGCGTGCGTGATTAGCTGATGCTGCCCTGTGATACCGACGAGCCCGGCAGAAGGAAGCATTTATGTTCAACAGTTAGTCCTCCAGCGGGCGTTCAAATTAGGAGCCGCTGCGCTGACCCAAATAGTCGCGGAAACTCGTGCCCGCCAAAGGGCCGGGGTTGGACCCTCCATGATCAGGGAAGCGGCGAAGCACGGGTCTCGTATCACCCTGAGCACAGCCCCGAGATCAGACTCGGAGGGACGCGCGCTTCAAATCGCCATCATCCACAGGTACGTATCGCGACTTTCGAGTAAAACAACACTATCAGTGGTCTCACCCGTCGCCAGCGCAAATAGGCAACCTGGAATGATGACTCCGTCCGTGAGCCTGCGGATGCGCGGTCACGACTGCGCCTCTAGGCCCACACGACGGAGAACAGGTTGAAACGCTTCCTCATTCTCCTCATTTTGGGTTAGCTATGCATCTGGCAGTGGGCATGGACCCTCCGTTTGTCAAACTGGGGAAATTAATGTTCTTATGGTATATGCCTGGGGAAGCATATCTGGGTCCCTAGCAAGAGGCGCTTTCGTACTTGGTCGAGAACTCAAGTCGGGCCACGAGAGCCAACATGCGACTGTATTCCATTTGCAGTCGAGTCAAGAGCTGAACCGAGCGGGGTGATGTAATTCATCAGCGGTGCTATGCACAGCGGCTTTGACGGGATATATGCCCTGCCTTAGATAATAGTGGAAAATATGGTAAACACAAAAAGCCGTAACCTCCACAAGCTATAAAGGCGAAGCGGTCAATATCATCCCAGCATCCATATTCACTACCCACCTATTCCTTCATCCACTCCAAACTCCCTCTACCAAGCCATGGACTACATTCATCATGTCTTGACCCCGCCTCAGCTTCTCCGCATGGGCACTTCCGTCCTGACCGACCTCCTCCATAGGATGCGAGCCAACAGCATAGAGGCACCAAAATCAAACGCTGAATTCGACATTGACCGAGAGAATGGTTTCCTGCCCGCCTACCCTTTGCGACGGCTCCCCCTTGCGTTCGAGTTTTGGGAACGGGCACTCGATGAGGCCCCAGACGTCCTCAGTCTGGGAGAGGACATTACCGAAGAGGCCCTAGAAAGGCGCATGGGAGGCGAAGTATGGCGCCAAAGAATTCGTGAAGTAATTCATTTCAGAACACATTGTTGTTTTTCGTCAATGCTGACTATTTCTTCGCTTGTTGCTAGGGTCCGCTCCTATCCACCCAGACGATTGAGGACAACAGGCGTATGCTCCAACGAGCTCACCTTGTCCTTACATTCCTGATGCACTTCTACGTGCATTCGACCCCACCCGCTGGAACTACGTCTCCGTTTGTTATCCCCAAGACACTCGCCATCCCTCTCACACGAGTCTCCAAGTTGCTTGGCATTGCTCCCGTTTTGACCTATGCCGACACCGTCCTCTGGAATGCGAGCCCTATAAATCCCGAGCTGCCCATGACGCTTGATAACATACGCTTTCAACACCTCTTTTCGGGCACAGAAGACGAAGAAGAATTTTACCGGACGTCCGCGAGCGTCGAGCTGCGCGGAGTTGAGCTCCTGCACATTATCGAAGAATTCCATAGTCTCCCCAACGTCACCGATAACTCCGCTATCTGGAAAATCTCGAGGGATTTGCAGCGCGTAACGAGCCTTATCGGCGAACTCAGTGACATTACGCAAGGTGTGCGCGCCGGCTGCGACCCACATGTATTTCATTGGAATGTTCGCCCGTGGTTTATGGGTCGGATGCGGGGGGACCGACCTCTCCTGGGTGGGTTTTCGAGGGCGTTGACGAGTCCGATCGGCTTGACCTCAGCGGCCCATCCGGGGGTCAAAGCACTACGGTCCACACGCTCGACATCTGGCTCGACATCGACCACAAATTATCCCAAAGAAGACACCCAGCACCGTCCGAAGACAACCAGAAAGCTGAGCACGGGTTTATGGAGCGAATGTAAGCTTGTCACTGCTTTGAGCCTTCGATTGCGATGTGCTCACGATTGCCATTCAGGCGGCGTTATATGCCTGGTTCGCACCGAGAGTATTTGCAATATCTGCAAAACTCCCCCCGCCCCCTTCGTGAGCTTGCGCGCCAGACGCCAGCGCTCCGTGAACCGTACAACGCCGCGGTTATGGCGTTGAAGAAATTCCGGGACCACCATATCCGAGTCGCCTGTCTTTACATTGTCACCATGTCGAAAACGGCCCGTTACAAATGTCCAGTGATGGCGGCAATGGCGAAGGAGCAAAGAGAGTCATCGGAAAACGGTCCAATTCGAGGAACTGGCGGAAACGAGCTTTCAACGCTACTGAAAGCGGGTCGCGATGCGACACGCAGAGCTATTCTTTAACAATTCATTGCTTCTTCCTGACTGGTTCTTGGTCGTCCAGACGAAAGTGTACAAGCATCGGACCTAAAAAGTCTTATTAATATCGTTATTTCTCGCTTTAGTGTTTCATTTCGGCATTACTACCTCTCCCCATTCTTAATTTATATATGTAGTTGTTATCTTAGCGTTTTGGGTAGATCCTGGGCTGCACGCATGTATATATAACGCATCACGGATATCGTCGTCTTGGCGTAATTGCTTAATTGAAATGCTTTCATTATATTCAGTTCTGGACTGAAGCGTAAAGCAGAGAGGGGAGGAAGCAGGAGTCGTTACGAGAGAGATACGCTGGTGACCCTAAACCTCGAGGGCCGGCAAATTGCGAACTTGTGTGACCTGACGCGTCTGTTAAGCGCGCACTCTTGTCACACCCATCCCCAAGTTCTGCCACTTTCCACCACCACCGTGCTACATGGCGCAAATGTCCAAGGCCGACGCTCTCAAGAGATGGGAAGAATACGTCGACAAGTAAGCACCGCTTTACCGGGTATGTTGAAGGCGGGAACTGACTCTTTGAAGAATTCATTACTCAGAACGTTATTGCGATGATAAATTCGAATACCGACATGTCATCTTGCCCAAGCCTTTGCTTAAGCTTGTCCCGAAGCAATTCTTCAACCAAGACGACACAGGGACTCTGCGCCTCCTGACTGAGAAGGAATGGCGTAGTATCGGCATCACCCAGAGCCTTGGATGGGTTCATTACGAAGTGCACAGTGAGTCTGCTGGCTCTAAACGACCCCCGTTTGACTGACAACCTGTTCGTATCTATAGCACCGGAACCACACGTTCTTTTGTTTCGGCGAGAACTCAACTTCCAACCTCCACAGAGTAAGTCGTAGTAATGATGATACGACCTTATCAACTAATCATCATCGTCGCCTTAGTTGGTCCAGATGGTCGACCGATAGCTCAGCCTTCCAACAAGAATGCGGGACGGAAATGAAATGTTGTCGCTTTTGGGAGAACCACCTTTTTATCGCTTTTCGGTCGAACATGCTATTTTGTCAGTGCAATCTCGCATTATCCATATCCTCTCCTCTGTTTGCCTCACTCTCTCTTTCCAACTTTTCTTCCTTATCACTAGCACTTGTCTTTTCTTTGTTGTGTTACTTATCGTTGTCCGACACTGTGGTGTCGAGCTGTCTGATTAATCTCAATATTAGGGCGCGCACGCGTTGTTTCGCGCTTTTTGCCCGGCTTTGGATGAAGGATCATACGAACACACCACTGCGCAGGCGTCGAGACGGTACCGTTGCGGATCAGGCGGACGATACACTTTTGGTCCATTTTCCGGATGACTCGTGTCTGCTTCTGCAGCGCAATGAGGGTGTTGATGGTCAGCACCGGCGGGATTATAGCGAGTTTCAGACGGGATGGATCGTGTCGCCCGGTGAAACGGAGCTGCACGGCGTCTACGGGTCGCTCGACACGACAGATCTTGATGACGCAGTCTTTGGGGATATGGATTGTGCACACTCGATATCAGCAAAGCTCACTGCATCAATGTTGACTGGTCTGCAATTAGTCGTACGTCCGCATCGCACGGCGGTATCGGATGTGTACATGTTTGAGTCGCATTGTGTGGTCCTGTGTGGTCCTGAATACGAGTACGTGGTTGGCTGTGGTCCTTTGTTTGGACAAAGAAGAGGCCACATTCGCAACAGGGTCGTCTGCTGAGTTATTACCATTTTGCTTGCTGTTAAGCTGTTTAGGAGTACAAAGAAGTGATGGCACTATTGATGGTAATAGTGATGGCGCATTTGATGGATGCTATGCGCAGGACTGAGTCATTAGCTCTTATTAATTATCCTGCCAAATGTCGAGGTGTCTTTGTCCCTCTACTGTGTGACCCTCTTACAAATGTATTTGCCTCTACAGCACTCAAAGTTTCATTCATTTTCCTCTTTCTTGACATTTATAATGTACTTGCAATTATCTATCTCCAGAAATTTTCCGGATAGTTTTTGATAAGCAGAATCTCCCAGAATGAAGGTGCCCCCTCTTACAAAATTTTGGTCACTCTCTGTCACGGAAACTGTTGAAACTCCGACTGATAGACACTCGGCATCAAGCAAAAACTCAGCACCGGATGCTAGCGGAGTTTTAAATGGAACAGAATGCGGGGTGCATTCTGTCACCTTTTGTCACCATTTAGATAAATTCCTCTCTTTCTATGCACCACAATGAGCTATTCCTCTCGGAATAGCACAATTACATGACCTGATATCTAACAAATAGGTTTAATACAATATATCTGCTGATATGCACACATACTGTGTGAGCCGGTGGTCCCAAAAGACTTCTACAGACCGAAAAAACATGTATTTTGACAATGACTTCACACCAATGCAATTTTTTACAAAGAAAGTTTTGCATTCACTGTTACATAGCTGAGTCTACATGAATTTCGAAGTAGTTTTTGTAAGCTCAAATGCGAATGTAAGATACTTGTAAGATCACACGATAGTACTGGGATCAAAAAATCACGCAGCCACGGGACGTCTATTTGGCTAAAGTAATTTGTACACAGACATCAAAGCATATATAGGCGAGTCAGAAGCTTGAATATTAGATTCCGTTGATAAATGTGTAAGTCTCGCAAAAGTCCGAAAGCATGATAAGGGACGATCCCACGATTCACTGCCCCGACAAAGTATAACGATAGCTAAAATAGTATGTATGACGAAAGAGGAGTAGCGGGATAGCGGGAATAAATAGCTGCTTGCGTTTAGCGCCGGCATAATAGCAAATGCCGACTGCGACACTGAGTGCTTAGAATTTCGACAAGGGTAGGGCGAGTGACTCATCCACAGGCTTTGCAGGCCCTGAGAGCTCGAGGCCAGCCCTGAAGGCAGCGCTATCTGAGATGAGCACTGCATTCGGACCGAGCTCGACGGCACCCTGACCGACCGCAGGGAACTTGAGCGCAAGGTCCTCAAGCTCTGAGAGAAGCTCTTCTGCAGGGACGCCAGATTGCGTGTGGAGCACACCTTTCCAGTGTGCCTTGACAGCCGCAACGGCCGGTTCGTCCGCGCACTGTGCTAGGAACGCTTCTTCGTCTGCGGCAACGCCTGCTGCGCGAAGCGACATCAAGAAGGCCTGCGCGGCAGGAAGACTGAGCTTGCGCGCGGGGGCTTTCTGGGGCCGTAAATGGACCGAGAGCTTTGACCTGGAGGACGACGCAGGGTCGATGTATTCCGTGAACATGGCGAGCACATCGGCCTTTGTTGCGCTTTCGAGTAGCGCGGTATCGCGCTCACGGCGGTTGAAGTCGAGATAGCCCGACTCAATATGTTGCCAGAAGCGTGATGTCTCCTCATTCATGTTTTTCAGTTTCTCCATCCATTTACTGGCGAGACCCTTCTTTTGTTCGTCAAACTCCGAATCACTCATCGTTTCGAGGACTCCACGCATGTGCACGAGGAATGCCTCGACACGTGATTCGAGATATTTCGGGTCCTTCTCCGATTGCACGAGGATTCGCAAGCCAATAGATTCGGTCCTTTGCCACGCCGAAGAGAAGACAACATAGCCCAGCTGCTCTTTTGTCCGTAAAACATTGTAGCAAGGCTCGCTGATGATTTGTACCAACAAACGGAACGTTGTGCGCAGACGAGCGTCGGCAATGTTTCCGACGTGACAATAGTACGAAATGCTGGCGTTGACTTGGTTGGGATTGGGAATGGGAAGCTCCCAGACGTAGTTACAGGCTACCATCACATATCAGCAACACGTCGTAGTAAGTGAAAATGTTCATACCTTTGGGCAGAAGACGCGTAAGTTCTCTAGGAAGTTTGTCCTCTGGAAGGGACTGTGATCCGAGTATACTCTCCGCCATAGAGGCAATACGGGTAGCGTCCTTTAGCGTGATCAACATCAAGTTGACTGGGCATGATAGGTATCAGCTTACCTCCTCCCGGATGTTTCCATTCGCCAGGACGATATATTTGAACTGCGAAAGAAGCTCTTGAGTAAACCCGCGCATTTCCTCAGCAGTAATGCCTGTGGGAGCCTTCAGCAACTTGTAGCGTTTTAAACAAATTTAAGATGACGCGCTCACTCTCAATTTCCGCAAGCTTCTCCGTGAGGGTAAATTGCCGGTCTGACAAAATATGTCTACCATAATAGTCCGAAAGCTGATATGTTTGGCCAAGGAAGTAATTCTCCCATTGTTGTTTAACCTTGGTAGAACAGAGGGATTGTCAAGATCTAAATTGAAGAGGGAAATACCACAACGCACCTGTTCTTTCATAACCGCTAGCCTGTCTTCCTTTATCTCTAGTCCTTTAACCTTCTCTAAAACGTGCTGGGCAAGTACATCTAATTTGTCGTTATATCCGCTTAAACTGATATATATCCCTAGCATCGTCGCCCCAAAGTCATAATTTAATCCGGCATTTTCCGCATCATAAGCGTACTCGTTAAGTGCATCCTTAACGAGATCTGCGTAAAGCCGTGACATAACGGATGCGCGCGCGGAGGACGATACAGCGGGCCTAAAGAGGAACGCAAGATGGATCGATCTAGGACCAACACATCAATTGCCGTAAAGGAGCTTACGTTCGAGCCTCGATCATTACTTGCGCACGAGGAACCCAAAATTGGTCATCTTTCTTGTGCCAAATTTCGGTCAAAGGAGTCTGTTTGATGAGTACGGGTCGCTTAAGGGGCTGCAATAGAATATAAAGTTAACATTGAACACGGAAAATTTTTAGGAAGTGGATTACCTCAGGAGCCTCCTTCTTGTCTACCTCCACATTTGATGGAATAAACTCATTTGGCCCTGGAAGGAAAAGCTCCGGGATATTATTAGGCTCGCGCGCCTAACGAAGTAGTGAGTTTCCGATGCAGGGTTGTAAAGCACGTCGACCCTTACCAAAGCAACGAAATCCTCTTCTAGCTTCTTCACAGTATACTCGGTCCCGTACCATGGCTCATTCAACCAGGGGCCCGCCTGGCCCACACCACTGTGGTCCTTCGCCATCACGACGACGCGACCATTTTCAACGATTAGACCGCGAGCGTTTCGCGAACAAGCTGCTCGTCCCAATCCCATGTAAGTATGGGTCCACTTAGTAAGAGCGAGCGCGGCGTCGGGTGCTTCATGTGCTCCGAAATCCAAGTCGCGTAGTTTTCTGAACGACGCTTCTCCGCAAAACGGAAACGAAGTGCGGCAAGCTGTTGAATTTCGCTTTGGGCCCATGCAGGAAGTTCGGATGATCGCAAGAGACTAAGGTATTTGTAGCAGGCAAGGAGAACCTCACGGTAATTCTCTAATCATTAGAAGGAAGCTCAGCGAAATTGGAAATCCTAAAAGCTAACAAAAACGCACGGAAGCCCTCTTTCGTCATATGGACAGTCAGCTTGAACATCGCGAACCCGCGAGCAAGGTTCTGCGGGCCCGCACTTAAGGAAGTAATCCAGCCTTTGTTCTTCAGGTACGCGTGTAACGAGCCAGAGCCTTCGTGTCCAACATAATGGGAAAGGAAATTTGCCGGCTTGACACGCCAATGAGGAGCTTGGTAAGGTAAGGGGAAGGAGAGTTCAAATGCGTAAAAGTCCATGATCGTCTTGACGTGGATAATAGTCTGTCAATTCAAATACACGCTAAGTCCGTTTCCTTTTCAGCAACTGAGAGATAACATACACCACGCTCGTCCTTTCCAAACGGATGCTCTGGAATGGTGGGTGCAGGGTCCTGTCCACGATTTTGGATCGGCGAAAAAAGTGATGAGGCGAGGTGCGTGAGTTCGTCAAGGGATTCTAGATACAAAAAAATACTTAGCCTTCTGAATGCCCATTCAAAAAAAAAACCACCTTTTCCAATAAGTGTAAGGCTCATTCGGCTGGCGCAGTATTCCCTACTCCACCATTCCATCAAGCGTCTTCTGGTCTCCCTACCGACTGTACCCCCGTCCGCTTCGTTTTCGCTACTTGCCGAGCTGACCGACAAAGCCGGCGAAGCCACGCGACTCGGGATTGGCGATGGCGCCACACCGCCGTCTTCGGCTAATAGCTCACTCAGTGATGGCTTCTCCTTAACTCTGTCCACCGGAGCACGTTTTGTGGCCGGTTTGACCGTGCGTGCCGCTTGAGTAAGCGTCCCCTTATTCCCGGTACCGAACTTGTTCCAGGGATGCCCGGGCTGTGAAAGGTGCTTATTGAGCTGGAAAATACGCCACATATCACTTTGTAGGTTTTTCTTGTTCTCCGAGTCGACCGCATTGAGCTCACGTAACGTGCAAGAGGGTGAGAACAAAGGTGAGTGGAAGAACCCTGCGAAGCGCTCTAATGCACCGCCGAAGGCTCCAGACGAAACGGAGAAATAGTAGTTGGTGTTGGCGGCAGCAGTGTACGCGTTTGACGAGCCTCCATTTTTCGCAAGATACTAAGACGTTCACTTAACAAGCGTTTTATGGTTTAAGTACGAGCTTCTACTTACCTCCGAATATTCGTTTTCCTTAGGAAACTGTTCTGTCCCCTGAAATAAGCCAATCAGTATAAATTCTTAACCTTCCAAAAGGCCAAGTTCATGCTGATATTCGTACAAAAAAGCCATAATTTTAAATTGATTGCTCACCATAAATAGGAGATGTTCACAAAAGTGAGCTAAGCCGGGGATGTCATCCTGAAAAGTAGCACACCGGTTAGCAAGAATTCGGCCAGCACAGGATGCGGAGCCGTAGACAAATCGGAGAACCCGACAATTTCCCCCTTGGACCAGCGCGTCTCGTCCTAGGCCTGCGCATGCCGTAATTCATAGCATGTCCCGGAGATTAACGACACGAGCACGCTCGAACCGTAAACAGGTACGATCCGGTACTGAGCCCAAAACACTCTTACGCAACCCCCCGAAATGATGACGTCCTCTAGAGGAACGTAAAACGACTGAACGGACTCACGGGATCACTTAGGTGGCCGACCGCCACATCGAGGCTGGCGGCAGCCTTGTCCGTGCTGGGATCATGAACAAGAACGGTCTGTAGCCCGTTTTCGAGGCGCACGATACGGTACTCGCGGTCGTCCGCTGCTGACTTGTGGACCGGTGCGGTGTATACACTATGTGCCGGCGTGCTTCCATGTGCGGGGACGAACGTCCAGAGTTTAGAGTCCTCCGCGAGGTCGGTTTCGGGACTGAACTGAGGCTCGATGAGCTGGGGGTGATGTAGCGAGGCGGGGTGAGTGGCCTGGGCGACGGCTGGCATCGCGAAGGAGCGACGAGCGTCGAAGGAGGGGACGAAGAACTTGTGGGAAGGAGGAGACATGGCAAGAGAAGAACGAACACCAAGGGAAAGGAGCGGGGAAGGCTTATAAAGCCTCGGAATGCAGCGGGGGCATGCGCGGAGGAAGAGACGCATAGACTGGATGTAGCAGGGTCCCGGAGGAGACACTTGGGGACGCGAGAGCACTCGAACTCGACAATTGCGCCTTCACGTCACGTGTTGAGTCAATTATGGGAACTTCCGACGCGAATTGAACAGAGAAGCGATTCGGGAAGTAAATATACAGTCGACTAGAGTACCACTACAGTTACAAGCCGGGGGAACCAGCGCAGTCTCACTTCGCCCAATCGCTCTTCAACACATCCCGCAACATCTTCGCCTCCGTCTTGTAGTCCAATACCTCGATCCTCGTAATTCCGTAGCGTACACGGGTCGTTTCCTGTCAGTATATCAGATTTAGCAACAATAGAAAATAAACCACTACGACGAACATTATAAGTGTCTTGCTTTGCACGACAGTTGAAGTTATAAGTATTGCAGTTCGCCTTAGCCAGTACCGCATTATACGCGTTATCGTCCCTCTCCTTCAATTCGTTGAGCTGGTTTGCGGGCATGCCAAACACCGCGATCCCCACATCGTTGAAGCCCTGCAGCCAAGCCTGCGCGGTGTGGTCCGCAACCGACATCGACATGATGTACCGGTACTCCGGCTTCTCGTACGAGCGGTCGCACTTCTCGCACCGCCAGCCCTCATTCGTCTCAACGACCTTCTTGCTGCAGTTGCCACCCGGACATGCCGGATACGACAGGTTGTCCGCCTTGATGTGCACAATCGTCGCCCGACAAGAGAAGTATTCCGCATTGTCGCCCATCCCGATCTGGGACTCTTTGACGTCCGCGAGGGTGCGCATCTCCTTCCGGTTGAAGCTGCTGTTCCCGCCACCACTACCTACACCGCTCGTCTGCGATTTAAAGGCCGGTACGGCACTAAGCGAGTCGAACCATCCCCGAAGCACGTGTGCTTCCGGAATGTCAGGGTTGACGCTCATTAGACTTGGGCCGATCATAGATAGCGAGCGGCCTAAGGTGCGATTAAGAATTACTGAAACCCGTCGAACGAGCGGACATACCTCCGAAGTCGCCCACCCTGACGCCTTTGAATGCGAGGACAGCATGTTCCTCCGCGTTGTATGTTTCAGCCTGCTTTCCCCATAACGTAAGGCGGACTGAAAACTCGGAGCGGTCCACAAGGGTCAGCTCGCGTTTCTTGACCTGTTTGCTTGTGGATTTCGATGTGATCTCGGTGACATCCGACACCTCCTTGACAACTCCAATGCAATCTTTTGCGTGCTTGAGCTCGAATGTGTGGGCAAGTAAAAAGGCATTACTTACCGCAAGTGGCATCTTTCTGTATCTCTTCCAGATTTGAGAGTGGTACGAACGCATATTTGACTTGAGGAGCATTTTCTTGATTTTCGCACTGTCGACGTCATCGGGAATCAGAGATGGACCTGACAGATAAGTTCTGACTGAGACGCACTTCTACAATCTCAGTAGTTTTTTCTAGCCCGAGCTCGTATTCATTGGACAAATTTGAGAACTTCTTTTTCGCGAGGTTAACGCGCGCCTTCGAGACATAGTACACTTTGCCCTCCTCAAGCTTGTCATAGAACATCTCCTGGACCTGGTTGAACCCCGTCGCGCGAATCTCGCCCGACTCGTCCATGAACGTCACGTTGAAGAACGAGCCTTCGCCCTTCTGCGTCGAGTAATGCCGGATTTCCGACTTTTGAGTGCAACGCGCACGGATCGTCCATTTGTTCTGGTACGGACTGAGACCCTCGATTGGGTAGACGACAGGACCCGCAGTCTTTGACTGCGTCCGCTGCACAGGCGCCTTAGTTTGCTGTGGTGCCTGCTGCTGTGGTACCTGCGGCTGCGGTGTCTGGTAAGTGGGTGTATTTACTGCGGTCGTGGATGCAGGCGTAGTCTGTCCGGCTGCCACGGGTGTCGTAGACCCTGCTGCGCCATTTTGGCCAGGGACGTCAAGACCGACAGCATCTCCAATTTTCTCTTCGCACTGAGCAACCACGGTGACACTCAGCAAAATTAGAAGCCTTTAATGCGACAGAAAATTCGTGAACGCGACTTTATCAGCCATCGAATGCATAGCAGGCTCAAAAGCGACGCTGGACCCACCTCTTGTTCTGCACGTTGTTGCAAGTGAGCTTTTTGACACACACGACTGTGTTCTTCACCAGCTGGCCATCATCGACCATAGACGTAAGCTGTGTTGCAAGCATCGCTTGCGTGTAGTTCTCGCCATCGGACACAATGAGACGGTAGCGGTCAGGGACACCGCTGCCCTCGCGTACGTTCCCAATCTTCTTGAGCGACAGAATCTGGAGGACATGACTGGCCTCCCACAGGTGGTTTTCGCCAGCTGAGGCACCAAGCAGGTTCTTGAGAGAGCCGGCGGACAGTTCTGGAGCCATAGTCAGTCAGGGTTGTTGAGTGTTGTTGGTAGAACTGTGACTGCTGCGCCCCGAGACTACTAAGACTACGACCTAATATATGAAACGCGACAGTCACTAGTGTGACGATTACGCGTGTCTGACTCAGCACAGCATATATTCCCTCTTTCAGAAGCCATAAAAATGAGAAATGGAAAGTATTAGCATTGCATAGTAAAATTACGGCGTACAGACACGTCGAAGACATAGCGATACATTAGCCCATAAGATACATAAAGCTCTAAACAAAAATCCTCGTATCATGTATCAGCATCCACAGGCAATGGCCAATGAAGGATGATCTCCACTACTCGCCACACTCGCCCCCAACCACCAATTACATGCGCCTTTGCTCGTTCATAACGAAAATGAATAGGCCAGGACGATGGAACATATATCATGGGTACATTAGGATCGGTTGCTTGAGGAGGACCGTCAATGTCCTCATCGCTATCAAACGCCCTCTCAGGTATTACCGGTGCGGTTTGTCTAGGTGGAGGCTGAGACTGCGATGAAGAAGAAACCGGATCCGAAGATGATGATGAAGATTCCACTTTCGTTGTCTCCGCGGGAGACGAATATGACACCGTATATGTGTCTCCAAACCAGCGGCGCTCTGAAGACGTGGACGTCGAAGTTGGTGGTGTCGGTTTACACGTACTGACAGTCACAGTACTAGTAACTGTGTGCGTCTCCGCTGCAGCTACAATATTACTAGCTGGAGTGGGAAAGACCTCGGTCCAGTTACCAGGAACCATTGCCTTCAGCTCGCGAAGCTCCGATCGCGTCCCGATAACATGACTGAACAAGATAGCAGAGAAAATGTAAGGCAATGCAGCGACAAAGCCGAGTAGCGCCCGTTTAGTATTCCGGTGAAGATGCGATGTTTTTGTCTTGGAAGCGAAAAGAGGATGCGGCATCTTGATGTCAGCGTGCGAGAAGGGTGCAACGTTGTAGGTCGTAATTTTTCTGTACAAAGTCTGGTCAAGACTGCTTAGAACTCCGGGTTGTGCAGTTACATCTACTGCGAGTGTCATTTATTAAGCCCCGAATAAAAAGAAACAACATACCAGAAGAATGCCTTAGGCTGATCTCGAACCTGCTGACTGGGATCGAGAAAACCGGGATGAACACATTGACCTCGTCATCATCATTTTTGGCTGCTTTTTCCTTCCCTCTTCTCGCCTCGTTACCCGGCCGGCCTTTGACGATATACACCACTTCAAGAGCACCCACAAGCGCAATGTGTACCCTAACCCAGCTCAGCCATCTTTGCTTGCTCGACGAAGCAGCGCCAGGAGTTGACAAGTTATTTACACCTGGCGCAGTATGTCCGAGAGCCTCGAAGCGGATCGGGACGCCGTTGACACTCGCACAGATAACTTCAACCTCTGGCACCGGCGGTGCACCGGAGACAGAGAGCTCTGATGGCAAAGATAGACCGAACTCGAGCCACTCCGACGGTCCATCGACGGGCGTGGGCAAGCTGACAGTAACCGCGTAAGACCATGACTTCTTCTCACTGGAAGATGAGAGCGGGACGACGTCTGCGTTAACCCATGGTATGACAAGAGGTCCGTCCCTGAACACGACAGAACGCTGAGATTGTAGAACAGCACTCGCCGGCTCCGGTGAGCTCGGTCTTGACGTCATAGCGAGCGAGTGGTCGCCACAGCGTGACGAGAACGATTGTTCCTCAACAGCCTTAGGCACGACAGGCTTGACAAGAATCTCACTGCCCTCTAATCCACATTTCATCTGTGAACCATACGGCACGGCGGTTCCCTTCGCCTTGCCGCTCGGAAGGCTGTCCGTTGACTCAAGAAGCTTGACGTCCGCGCCGTCACACTGGTTACGAACGGCATTGGAGACCGACTCCTTTTCAGCAGAGAAGACGCGGAAGATTGGCAGTAAGAGTGTTGTGCCCAAGCTGTCTCGCGAGTCATACATTGCCATGCTTTGGGAAACGATGACAGTCCCAGATATGTTGAACATGAACTTGTTCTTTGCAGAAGGCATGAGATCGCTTATGTTCATCTGTAGGGTAATAGGAGTAGAGGGCGGGCGGGCAATGCGCTCAGACATGTCATCATCAAGACCAAAAGATGACCGGGTCATAGACGTCGTAATGGAAGGAACAGATGACGGGAGACCAGACGTAGTCGGTGTCATGGAATCCTCAAAAGAATATTCGGCTGAGACTTGGCGGGTCGGTAGGGGAGCGCGAAGGAGGGATGCAGACGAGGTCGAAGGACCACGACCATTAGGAAGGGTTTCTCCTGTTAGAAGACCTGATACATCCGGAGATTCGCGAAGGGTCACTTGGGGAAGCTCCAAAGAATTCTGCCTCGTCAGTGTGTTCTGTGGCAAACCAACAGTGAAGCCGGTAAGAGCAGGGTCGCCATCGACCGTCCATTGTCCATCAGAGTTTCCAGGCCAAGTTACTCGGCATCCGTTGGCATCGAGTCCAACATCCATACCTAGCAAAGTCGCCACACCGGGGAACCAGACACCTGTGCATGTACCCTGGTAATCGAGTCGCATCTTCACACCCTCTGGGAGAGTGTCGAGGATCGTACACGTCATATGACCTTTCACCTCTGAAACTCCCACACGTCGTCGTCCATCACCCTGGTCAGGAAAATCCTGCATCTTAAGAGGAGACGCCCAACGGATCCGGATGATATCTGAGCTGGTGAACGTCCCCCGTATCATACAATTTTCAGATACACCGGCGACTGAGGCTTCTGACGACTCGTCATCTGCAAACTCGTTATAAACACTTGCTCGGCGGCCAAGCTTTGAGGTACGAGTGACATGAGGCTCCGTAGCGAGATCCCATCCGCCGGAGTCTTCATCTGACGATAAGGATGCGAACGATGTAGATATCGGGGTGGGCGAGGGTAATCGTACTTTAATGTTATTAGACAAGCATCTGGGAATCGGTATTGAAAGCTTCTAGAGTGTCAGAGAGGTCGGCGACTTAATGGTATAAAGTCGCTCCATACCATGTAGGGTGCTCTTGGCGGCTAGATTACGGGTAACATTAGATCACACACGACCGCTAAGTGGTGTGGAAGAGTCACCTTTGATAACAACGGTATCCATAAGGACAAACCAGCCATGAACTGGAGCGAACTTCGCTCGCCGATGGATGCCCTCCTTCCACTCCTGTACTGTGTTCTTGGTGTACCCCTCGAGGACAACCCATCGCCATCGCTGTCGGTTCCACCAGTGTTGATCCTATACTTTGGAGGGAACTCTCTTGGAAGCGCGAAGCAGATATTGTACCCGCTAATCAAGAAATAGCCTGTATATCTTTCCTCCAGCGGAGGAATGACAGAGCCGTTGACAGAACTACTCCGTGTTGGGGATGAGTGTGCCGCGCTGTCGAAAAGAGACAGGTAAGATTTTGTCGAGCGAGCGGGGAGGTTCAACGCGCGAGCGGTATTGTGTAAGAGAGGATTCGTTGTCGAGGAAAAATTATAGGGAGCCGAGTCGGAGTCGAGAGGATGGACTTGGAAGTCACGGATCTTTACATTCTCCTCTGCTTGTGTCTGAGTCAAGTTCAAGGAGTGAGCAAAATAAAGAATTACCTGCAAAAAGCGGAAGTATTTGAGCCGGGGTGACAGAATCAACCGGAACAGTGATCTGCGCATAAAGTATGTTACAACCACAGACGTAAATCGCATTTTGTCGCGTAACGCACTTTCAAGTAAAGCTTTATCGACGCGCCGTCGGCGCCCTGCTTCACCTTTCCCTCAATTGCCAGCCGCGACACGACGTTCAGCTTGGACTGGACGGAGGTTGTGTACGAGGCGGCAGAGGAATGCGGCGGAGAGAAGGCGCCGTTGCGAATGGAGGACGGAGCCATATTTCACAACAGACGTGTTTTATACAGCTGCAAGAGATAACAAGTAGAATACGGCGGGCGTTGAGTGGGGAGAAAAGCGCGTCACGGAGGGGAGGGTGCGGAATATGGGCGGGAAGGGCAGAGGAGAGGCGAGCCAAACAAGCCACCGCCTCAACGCGTCGGAGAACCAGAGCAGACTCGGAACGGGCACGTGGGGCGCGCGACTTTGAGGCGGAGCTTAAAATATCGGTGGCTACAAATGACGAAAATTTCGCGGACGCGTCTTCAACACCGGCGTCCAAATTACTGTCTTGCCTCGCTGCGCCGTCAGCAACATTTTACGGCGAAGACGGTCCAGACAAATGCCGTAGAATGATTTGGACTCATTAAAACAGTTCTAGCCGAATGCTTCTCCCTCTGGTTGAGAGGCGATGAGGCAGGATCACCTGTCGAGCGCCGACATTTGTTTTGTCCCGTTGGATCATTGCACAGATTGTGAGTGCCTCCTTCTATATGTTGCGGTCGTTCCGTGGTGCCGACGAAGATAACCCTGGTAAAAGTACGCACCCCGATCCCTGTTTAGGGGGTTTCTCTGTGGAGAGGCGTCTTGCACCGGTCCCTTCAGACGGACCGCTTGTATGGATGGGTGCGGATGTTGAGTTAAAGGCGAGGCTGAGGCGTTCTTCCGTTGCGGGGTGTGTATTGTGTTCTAGCTGAGACTGACCAAAATTTTTGCTATCTAGACTGCGGCGGCTAGCATTAATTTTGGGGGCACACGGCCCCTGTTTGGCGCAGCATCGTTACCATGCGCTCGTAGTACTAGTCCCTGTTTGTACCTAGTCTGCTAAACTTCCATCAAAACCATGACATGTTTTCCCGGCTGCGTTTACCGCTTTTGATGGTCCGCTTGCCGTATTTGTCGTGCGCCGGCTAAAACGCTCCAAAGATGGAACTTCCTGATTGAGAATTTTACTGGACCGACTCCCACTCCGCGGGTGCCAAGCCCTCTCTACTTAAACCATGCACCAGCGTCCGCTGCCTCCGTCGCGGTTGTCCATGTCCGCCATCGCTGCCCGCATGTCCCCCAGTCCCTCCAGACTCTCTCTCGCTGCTGCCGCTGCCGTCTCTCGCTTCGGTTCCAGCAAAGACTCTCTTCTCCCTTCCACCATCACTCCCTCCTCGCCCACTCCGAACACCAGACCGCTTTCGGGAATCGTCACGTCCACGAGCGAACCCACGTTCTGTGGCATGCCCCTTAAATATGTTTCGTGAGTACCAGCTTGTCGTCGCGTCGTGCCTGTCTCCCCAACTCACTTTCTTGCTTATCGCCGCGTACAGTCTTTTCATACTTGCGATTCAAAACGCTGCATTGTCAATAGTGATGCACTACTCGAGGGTGTCCACACCTGCGTCAATGTCCTATTCGCCCGCGACGGCCGTCTTACTTAATGAGCTGCTCAAGGGCTCCATCTCATTCATTGTTGCTCTCTCGCGCACCTCGAGTACTCCCTCCACATCTGCCGTGCCTCGGAGATCGACCATCGGCATGCCTCCCGAGCCATTGTCGTGGTGGTCGCGTTTGTGTCAACTCTGTTCCGAGATTTTCTCGCCCGACTGCTTCAAGCTGTCAATACCTGCCGTCCTCTACGTCATTCAAAACTCCCTTCAGTTTGTCGCAATCAGTAATCTGCCTGTCGCAAGTTTCCAAGTCGCGTATCAAATGAAGATCCTGACCACGGCCGCGTTCTCTGTCGCGTTATTGGGCAAACGTCTTTCCAAGACAAAGTGGATGGCCTTGCTTTTCCTTGCAATTGGCGTTGGCATCGTTCAGATTCAGACCTCGACGAGCAACACCAGTCCCGTACCAAAGGCTCACACCCAAGCCATTGGTAGCGCAGCGGCAGCAGCCCCGATACATTTACATGTCATGTTCCCCCTCAAGGGCTTTGCCGCCGTCACTGCCGCATGTTTCACGTCAGGTCTGGCAGGTGTCTACTTTGAGATGGTCCTTAAAAATTCCAGGGCGGACTTGTGGGTGCGCAACGTTCAGTTATCCCTTTTCTCGATAATCCCCGCTCTGCTTCCCATTCTTTTTTCTCCGACGACCGGTGGTGCGTCGCGCGGGATTTTCTGTGACTTCCTGAAGAATTTCGGCGCATGGGCATGGGCAACAGTCGCGGTCCAGGTATTCGGCGGACTTGTCACTGCGATCGTCATTAAATACTCGGACAACATCATGAAAGGTTTTGCAACAAGCTTGTCCATAATTATCTCTTTCCTTGCGTCAGTCGCACTCTTCGACTTCCACATCACTCCCGGTTTCCTCCTCGGTTCTTCGACTGTCCTTGCTGCGACTTTGATGTATAACCAGCCCTCGCTTCTCGATAACTCGGGAGTTTCGCTGTCGCTACGCGAGAAAGACGGTTCATACGTTTTCACGTCGCCAATCGTGAGGGCCAATCCTATTCTTGGAGAAAAGCCTATCATGCGCAAGTCTGGCTCTTTTGGAAGCTCCCAATCACTGTCGAGTCTTTTCGGAGTATCTTCTGCATCCTCTGAAAAAGAGCGGCTGGCGCGTGAGGAGGCGGATACTGGTATGCTGTCGTATGCATCGCGGACAACATCCCAATTGCATTTTAGTGCATCTCCGTTTACATCGCGATCGGCTTCCCCTTTCTCCTCCGAGCCCTCAACACCAGTCTCACTGCATCCTGTGCAAGGACAACGACGACTTTGATGAACCTTAACCTTTATGTTTGTCTTTATCTATTGCCCTTTTCCTTGCGGAGTCAAGACTTTTACGAACCATACCCTTTATTCGCAATGTCTTTTTTTATATCTGCTTAGACATTTTTTAACACCTTGCAATCTCCCTTGTTCCTTCTCAGCAAGCAAGTATAAGTATTATTTCTTCGGGAATGCTTTTTTATAAATCATACCCTGATGCTTCAGATCCATTCTGTAGTCTTTCCGAGTTACCCGGATCCAAAATTATTGCTATTTCTTATATAGCTTTTCACGTTCGCTTCCAGTCATTGTGCGTAGTTTTTGGCGCATTTTTTTTGTTTATTTAACGACGAACCCGATATGCACGCATAATTCAGGACTAGTATCAAGCCATGTACGATGACCATCTCTGTTTTTTGCATAGCATAAAACGCTCGCTATTTGAAACTCACTCGGTGAGGCCTGTGAAGGTTAGCGAAATCACAGGGAAGTCTGCAAAAGGAATTGAGCTTTCTTCCAGGAGGCCGTCATGTCGCTGGAATTAGCATGGGACAAGCTCGATGCCTCGTTGGCAGAACGTCTCGTCGAAGTCCTCAACAAGCACCTCGCAACGGTCTCGCGCCCTTCCTTCATCGGACCCGTGGAGGTTACCGGCATCGACTTTGGCACAGTCTGTCCGGACATCGAGGTTGTCGACATGCGCGACATCTACCGCGACTTTCTCGAAGACGACGATGACGACGCGCTCGACAGTGCGAGCCAAGTCCCGTTAAAGGGCTCAGAGGGCATTGGTGCAGGTGCTGCAGCTGCGCAGTCGTTTGGCGCGGCGGAAGAAGACGACTACGAATGGGTGTCGCGCCGCGACACGCAACGCGCGTACGCGCAGGAGGCGCCTGCGTACCACCACTTGCCTCCGCATCTCCGCTATGGGCGTCCTCCATCAAGTGAGATCTTGGCAGCGCTGCCCGGAATACACTCTTCCCGTGACCTTTGGGGTGGCGGAGCAATGAGTTTGAACATGGGTATGGGCATGGGCATGAGCACACCTAACCCTGCGAACTTCCACCCGGGAATTGTGCCGCTGCAAGGTATGCCTAGGATGGGCATGGCGGCGTCCATGTACGCCATGCGCACGCCTTCAAATCCTCTCAGCACCCCGTCTCCTGCAGGACAATACGACAGGTCCTTCGACACGTCGCCCGAGGTACAGACACCCCCCGACGCGCCACGTGCAGAAGCCAGTGCCGGCGCAGACGCCCCAAATCCCGCCCGCATCGAGCAAGCACCCGAACCTGCAGTTGCATCTGCGCATTTTGCACCACTCGGACCTGCGGCTCGCGCTGACGACGTCGCTGCTGATCAACTACCCATCGCCGATGTTCATGGCGCTGCCGATCAAGCTCGCAGTGACGGGTTTCGTGTTCGACGGAGAGGTCGTCGTCGCGTACGAGGGCCAGCGTCGACGCGTGCACTTTTGCGTGCTCGACGACCTCGACCCGTACGGTCCTGCGGGCGAGCGCCCCAAACGTGGCTCGGAGGCGAGCTCGCCGGTGGAACCCGACGACGGCCCCCCTGCGCGCCCGGCGAAGCCGCTGCCTGTTGGTCAGCGCCTGCTCCCGTCGATTATCATCGAGAGCGAGATCGGCCAGGCGGACAAGCATCTGTTGAAGAACGTCACGCGAGTCGAGCGCTTCATCCAGGACGTCATACGTAAGACGATCGAGGACGAGCTGGTCTTCCCGAACTTCCACACCCTCATCCTGGGCGATTAACAAAATAGTACAGCGCAGTGCGCGCAGTGGTTGTACAGGAGGTATGCTACAGTTCTATAACAATGATTTGCTCATGTATGGCCCGTCTAACTCGTACCCAAGGCGGCGATAGTAGTCTCGTGTCCCGACGCCCGATATCACGGCGAGCTTGACGCTGCCGTGCTCCTCCCGAGCTATTCGTTCCGCTTCCTCCATCAGCAACGTCCCGAACCCTTGGTGCTGGAACTTCGAGGGGTCGCGGCCGTGGACCGGCACGGCGGTACCGTAAACGTGCAGCTCCCGCACGATGCTACACCCGCCCTCCGCTCCTTCCTTCCGAACGAGCTCGGGACGGAAGGTGCCCTCGTCGGAACACTTTCGCAATCGCAAGAGGCCCACGAGGATGTCTCGCTCTGGGTCTTCGTACGAAAGGAACGTCTCCCACCCTCCGTTCGCGGTGTAGTCGCGTCGAAGGAGCTCTACGGACTCGGGACGTACTTTATGATGTATCTCATGTATCTAAGGAGGGGTTTAGTACTCGCAGTGTGAAAGGCGATGAAATAGACATACTCCAACTTCTCGGAAGCGTACGTCTCTGCACTCGGCACCAAAGTCTTTCATACGATTAAGAGCGAGTTCGCGCAGGTTGCCTGAGTTTTCACAACCGCTAGTGACGAGCGGCAAGGGAATATCTCTGCAGACCAGTTCAGTAGACCGTCCCAGTATTTAGTTTGTCACGGACCTCTGTACTCGGTAGACCCTCGTCCATGGGGGGACAAGAGCGAGAATCCGTGCCACAACGTCGACAAGCACGTTAGGCGTGTAATTTTTATACCTACCTGTCCTCCACAACTCGTAGAGCCCCGTCCCGCGAATGACAAGCGTTGGGTATATTTTAAGACCATCGCTCCTGAATGCAGGATTTTCGAAGTACTCTTTGAACTGCTCGAGATCACGCTCGACGCCGACGTTGGGAAGGTCGGGCATCATGTGCGCGACGACCTTGAAGCCGGCGTCTTTTGCGAGGTGGAACGACTCAGAGACGGCGCGCACGGTGTGTCCCCGGTTGGTGTCGCGCGCGACGTCCTCGTAGACGGATTGCACGCCGATCTCGAGGCGTGTGCAGCCATAGCGGAGCATTTGACTGTGTAGTGTGGTTGTTAATGGTCTATATGGGTATCGGACGGATGGTGGGCTTCCGTACCTGAGATGGGGTCTTAGACAGTAGTCTGGCCGAGTCTCTATCGTGATCCCGATTGCCTTCGACTTGCTCTGCTCGGAGTACCTGAGACGGATTGGGTGTGTTTTAGCATTTAGTAATGTAACAGGGGCCCATTGACTACCTTACTGCTTCGTCCACGTCCGTCCCAGTGAAGCCCGATAATGCATTGTGTAGTTGAGCGATGAACTTTCCGCGGTAGTCCTCCGGCATACTCATGAAAGTTCCGCCCATGATGATGAACTCGATCTAATAGAAATCAGATATACGGTTTCTCTCGGAGTGCCTTGATAGGTGTAGGACGCACCTTGTCTACGCTGTGTCCCAGACTTCTCAGCTGCTCCACCCGACCTTTCGTCTGCTCGTACGGATCGTACCGGGCACGGATCGCGCGCATACTGGTCGGTTCGTAACCTGTGTAGCTCTGTGTGCTGTAGTCGAAATCGGAGTCTGGGCCTCCTGGACAGTACCTGGACACAATGTGAATTTGAGGCTTTGCGGGTCATTGGAATGAACGCACACGCAGATGTTGCCAGTCATTGCGATGTGAGGACACCGATGTGGCTTGCACATGACTGCTACGACAGCAATCTACATTCCCCTCCATCAGGTGTGCAGACACAAAGCGAGATAATTTACACACTCCACTGGCTGTCCGCACAGGTCTGGCCTTGAGCTTGGGGAGCAAGGCCTTCTTGTAGTCATCTGGGACGGCACTGATTATATCGACCAGCCTGCATGCGCATATGCGTGAGACTTAGGGTTCCAGCCTGGGTCGGTTTGAGGGGAGAGCTCACCTCGGTACTCCGGAGAAGCCATGCTTTTTGCTTAGCCGTGCGCGGATTTCGTTGAGCGAGACGGTCGCATTTGTGTTGTGCGCCTGGATGAGTTCGGCGGCGATGGCGGAGGTGACTCGGAGCAGCTGTTCTGCTTGCGAGGGACCTGGCATCGAGCGGTGTTCAGTATAGTTCTCGTATTAGGTATTTTCAGTTCTGATACCTTCTGCTTTGCTATACTGGACCATAGATAGTACTAGTATGGATTCTGTAGTGACAGCCTGAGTATGCACCAGCACCTGAAATTTCTCGTAGCGTAAAGCATGGGAACACCGCCACCGGACCGTTACCGAGATTTTTCGCACTCCGACGTTGCGCCCCGACTTTTGCGCGTCCGCTCACCCGAGAGCGAGCAAATCTTCATGGCTGCGCCAGCGGTCAAGGCAGCGAAAGTCCCGCCCTCGCCATTCGCCGCCCTTCTTCGCCACTCCAAATTCGCCTCTTATGACAACAAAATAGGCCAGGTATACACCACCTATGGCGGGAGTGCCGCTCGGGGCGACTGGGGTTTGAAGCGTCCACTTGCCGTCCGCAACCGGAACGCGCACCTTTCCATTCATAATGTAGACACACTCTACCAGCAGACAGTATGGGTCAACACGCATGACGATGCTGAGTTTGTTCGCAAGTTCGAGGAGATGGATGTCACTCCCAAAATCGACCCTGTGGGGGATTGGTCGCCGCGCTTCGGCGTGCAAGACACGAACTGGTTGCATGACTCCGACTTTGCGGACAAACCTGATAACCCGGCGGACGACCCACGCGTAGACTACCTCAAACGCACGAGGCCTCTGCCGAACACTAATACCATGAGCGACAAGAGGTTCGAACGCTACTTGCGTAAGGTCCGCCGGCTGAGCCCCGAGTTCGGGCAATTCCTTATGACAGAGGAGAGAAAAAAGCGAGGCGGTGCTGTTGCTTCTTTGAATCCGTCCCCGGTCAGGCAACCGCTCTATGCAGAGGCGAAGTTCGAGCTTTCGCGCGAGCACCAGTCATTCCTGACAAACAAGTTCGAGGAAGAGATGACCTCGGAAGACTCGAAAGTTATCCGGCCTCTACCTCATCCAGCGGCTGGACTTGTCTACGCCCCGTCCACGGATCTGCGGACCGCCCTTATGTCGAAGCCCCTCCCCGGCCGCGTGCTTAGTGAAGGCGGTTCCAAAAGCAACAACAGGAATACCAATACGGCCTTCGCGGTACGTGTCGCTGTTGGAGGCTGGATTGGGAGAGCTTCTGTGTCTAAGAAACACGATGATTTCTCCATGACGGACTTCGGAACCGAAAGCGAACCAAGGAAGGATTTGGAGGCAGGAGAAGGGACGTACAGACCGTCATCCTGTACGATTGTTAGTCCCCCGAAGGTCGTAGGGAGGTTCCCGCAGAGCATGGATTCCGCGATCTTCAAGATGGAGTTCATGAACTGGGATCGCGCGTCCGATGCGCGCTCGAACCCACACATGCCCGGGACGCGGGAGTACGTGGCTCATCAAGAGCTCGATCACACCAGGAGGGCAATGGGGTCGGCCTTTGGCTCGTCGTCGCTGCCGCCTCCCTCTTACAGCTTCCGCAGGCCTAGCATGACAAACCCTCGGAACGCAGTAGCAAAGGAGGGTGCGGAGTCGAAACAATCAGCCCACGAATTGCTTGGAAGACTTAGGTCGATGACTCCTACCCCTAGGAAGGTCGCGGATGACGAGCTCTAATTATTTCCATGTAACTATGTGCCCATTAGGTTGGGAGTATTGGGTGCGGTAATGCTGCTGGTGGTTCAATATAGAATCTGCTAGTGCCTATTTTTCATTGCGTGGAAAACAGAATGGGTGAACTTAAGCATCTAGTATATTACTCTGTGTCCTTCAAAATTGTTCGTTCACGAAGCGGCTTCATCCCGCCGCCTGTGCGCCGTTCATGGATTTCAAGTTATTCCAATTGCAAAAGGATGCCCGGTCTTTCAAGACCGGCCCTAAGTATGTATCCCAGTCGCGTCGTCGCGTCGTTGCGTTGATGTCATTGTACCTACTTAGTCTTGTACCATCATCGAGCTATTCTCGACTGAAGGATAATTGGCTCTTTTTTGATCACGATGCCGCCTCTAATGAACACGGGTAGCTTCGAAGCACTGCTGAGAGAATATGGCATGGACGACTATCTGGACGATTATGTTGGCCGTCCGGACGCGGGTCTTACTCTTGGCCAAGATGCTGACTTCGGATGCTTTGATGACATGCAAGATGCTAACTACTACGCAAATGACTACCAGACCGTGCCGTATGATTACGGCTCTGTGCCTTTCGACAATCTGGATACGCAAGATCCTGTCGTACCTACTAATGCTACTGCTGCCACCCGACGACATGCCATAAGTCGTACATACCCAAACCAGAATCACTTTGTGGAGGACGAAATTGACGATTTCAGCTCTTCTGATACGCATGGATACTGCACCTCCAGTCCCACGCCGAGTTACCGGCCTGCCAACGACTTTACCTCTTTGCAAGCGCTGGGGGGAAGGTCGTCGCGGTTTCCACATAATCCAGCTCAGCAAAATTATCCGACTAGTGGTGCTGAACGTAAGCTGAAACACGTTAAACGTATATTGGATGGCTATGTATCCCACCCAAGGTGCATATACTCAGGGTATCATCGGCTCCCAGAGAGCGCTCGGAAACGTTCTACCCGCATCCCAGAAGAACGCGAGAGGCAGCAACCCAAGAAACATGCACAACTTCCGTTTGCGGCCTGTATCTGAACTTTGTAAGCTTGCTGGCCTTCCGTGTGTTTGACTAGTAATGGCTCAGATACTCCATACAGCCGATATTTACAGAGGGATGTTCAAATTTGGCGTCTTCAATGCTGTCCAATCAAAATGTTTCGATACTGTAGGAATTCATCAAACTGCGAAACATGCTAGGTACTAATTTACTGAACTGTAGATTATGCAGTCAAAGGAAAACATGGTGTGGTACAATTATCCCCTTCTGCGTTCATAGCTCATGAAGATTTCTTAGGTTATCAGCGGTAATCTCATTTTCTCACCATTTGTCAAATGCTATAACCGTAGACTTCCGCAGCTCCCACTGGTAGTGGCAAGACTATACTTTTTGAGCTGGCTCTCATCGATATGCTTATGGCTTCTGGACATCACTCTCCGCACAAATGCGTTTATGTGGCTCCCACTAAGGTAATTACCCTGGACTTGATGTGTCATATCCGCCCATTGACCTCTCTCGTCTCTTTCCAGGCGCTGTGTTCTGAGCGCACCAGAGACTGGACAGCAAAATTTGATCCTCTTGGCATAAAATGTTAGTACTTCCTCAAATCTTAACGGGACCAAGATGCAATTGTGTATGATTAGGCTGTGAGATGACCGGCGATACGGTGGAAACGCGCAAGTTTGCATGGCTTGAAGCAAAAAAAGCAAAAATTATGTGGGTTGCTTCAACTTTTTCTTCTTAATAACTTATAGCGATTAACCGAGGTATTGTGTTCCAGAATAACTACGGTGTGTGGTGTTTTCGCAAACATGCACCAGAATCAAGGCTGAATGATAATTAGAGCGAGAAATGGGACAGCCTTACCCGTAGCTGGTACATTCTTTCACGCGTCTGCGTTGACTCGTGGACAAAGAAAAGGCTGAAATCCACACAGGCATGATCACGGCGAGTTCCTATCCGAAATTAAACTTTTCTTGGTGGACGAGGTAGCCAGTATTCTAAACATGTGACTTGGGGTGTACTTATCGCATAACCAGGTCCACATTTTGAACGAGTCGAGAGGCAGCACTCTTGAAGTGGTAGTCTCTCGTATGAAAACTCGGGGTCTTGACATCCGGTTTCTTCTTGTTTCTGCAACGGTCCCCAACATTCGTGACGTTGCCAACTGGATAGGAAATTCTTCTCTGATCCCCGAAGCCTCAGCTACAGTATACGAGGTCCGTACTGTGAACTGTATTTTTCAAGTCAGTTTGGCGTAAACTAATTTCCTCATCAGTTCGGTGAGGAATATCGGCCATGTAAGATTACGCGGCATGTATACGGTTATCCTCGCAAGAATCAGAATGACTTCCAATTTACTCGCATGCTCGACTTCAAGCTATATTCTGTTCTTCAACAGCACGCGTGTGGGAAGCCTATCCTCATCTTCTGCAACACCAGAAAAGGTATTTCCTGTTGACAATACTTTTGCTTTCAATGCTCATTTTCTACACAGGAGTCTTGTCGACGGCCGAACAACTTCTAAAAGAATTTGAACAAACGGTATCCAATCGACAGAATACACCATGGGCTCAGCCAAGACAGTGAGTGGTAATTCGGTTAATCAAGACACATCTGACTGGTCCTTGAATAGAGTGAATCGGACATTTGACGACAAGAGACTGGAAAGTACGGCTTTTCTCTTTTCCCACGAGAACTTTAAACTAATTAACGAGAAGAACTCGTAAAGTCGGGAATTGGCGTACATCATGCCGGATTAAGTCTTGACGATCGACGGGGAATGGAGTCCCTGTTCCTCGATGGTTCTTTGCGAGTAGTGACCGCCACTTCGGTGAGTTTATATATTTGTCTTTTTTAATATTTCTGTGCCTGGAAGGATTGTATACAAAAGACTCTTGCCGTTGGAGTCAACTTACGTGAGTTACTTTTGTTCGGTGTCTGCCCAACATGGTGAGAATCTGTTTCTCTAGCGGCACATACGGTTGTCATCAAGGGTGTCAAGCTGTACCAAAATAACACATGGCAAGAATATTCTGATCTGGACATCGTGCAAATGATAGGTCGGGCAGTGCGTGATTTTGTTTTTCGTTCGTTTGTAATTTGGGTCCAAATCTTCACACCGTACCAGGGCAGACCACAGTTCGGTGAGTAACTACGATAGTCTGACATGAGGTAACTTTACTGACCTACGCACAGATAAAGAAGGCGTAGCAATCATCTTATGTGAACAGGAGTTGGAGAGAAAATACAAGAACCTTGCGCAAGGGACAACAGTCCTTGAAAGCTCACTACACCAGAACCTGTCTGAGCACTTAAATTCAGAAATCGGAATAGGAACGATTACTAATGTTCAGTCCGCAAAAGGCTGGCTGAAAAATACCTTTTTACGCCAAAGAATCCAGAGAAATCCCACTCATTATCACATTGGGAAGTCTGCAGAACAGACTTGGGAAGGAAGACTCGATGATATGGTTTTGCAGTCGATCAAGAAACTCAAGACGAGTGAACTAATAGCAACGGAAGGCGAGGAGGAGATCGCGGAGCTAAGCGTAACAAAATACGGTGACATAATGAGCAAGGTGAGCTGTCTTCATATCTCGTCACTATTTCCTAGTCAATGTTTATTTTCTAGTATTATGTTCGTCAAACCACCGTAAGCTGGCCCTATTTTTTTAAGATGTAATCTGATACGAGTCCTTACCAGATGGAGAGTATCATAAAACTTCCAGAGCGCCCTAGTATTCGTGAGATAGTGAGGAGTCATATGGCTGAACAGGCTTGAGACTGACACGTTTGTAGCTCGAGGTCATCAGCTCTGTAGAAGAGTGGGTGAATTATATTGTGCATCCACCAGATACTCATCAGGAAACGGCATACCGACAGATTAGGAGATGTCAGACTACGCGGCGGTGATAAGCAGGTGTGCGCTCCTAGGAATGTATTTCTATTTGATTTAATAGGCTATGAATCAGGTTTACAACAAGATGAGAGATCATCTCGAGATGAGGTACAAAATCAAGAAAGTCGAAAAAGCGTCCGACAAAGCCTTCATCCTCATCCAGGTCAGGCGCTATCCCATCCCTCTATCACCTCTTCCCTGACGTATGTTGGATTGCGCAGGCCGTCCTCGGCGGAATTTCCTTAAGCGCACCTGAATATAAAACCTCAGACAGTCAGCCTACCCTTGATGCGCTCTCAGTCTTCCGTCACACAGCTCGCATTGCTCGGGGTAGAGTCTATCGTTAGCAAACGTATACTTATCTCTTCTAATGTTAATCCGTTAGTCGTCGTTGAGGTCGCCATTGTAAAGAAAAACGGCGCACAGCTGAAGCACGGTCTAGAATTGTGAGCCTTCTGTTATTCTATGAAGTAAAACACTCACGATCATGATTTATGGTAGAGTCCGCTGCTTAACCGCAAAAGCTTGGGAAGATAGACCAGTCGTACTCAGGCAAATAGATTCCATAGGAGAGAAATCGTGCGTCAAGTGTCTACTTCTCTTCTAGTTGAATGCGCTCATCCTTTTACTAATACACCGGTAGTCTTAAAGTTGGTTCAGTTACCTGACATTGTCGCACATATTAATCGCACCTTTTGAAATTTGAAGGTCCTCGCTGAGCATGGGATTACGTCTTTCCAGATTCTTCAAAACCAAGACCCTACTCGAATCGAGCTAGTGAGTTACAGCAATCCGTAGGGTAACGCTAATCTTATCGCGGTAAATTTGAGCTTTTGAATCGTCGACCGCCTTTCGGCCATGAAGTATTGGCTTTTGTTCGAGATCTGCCCCAGTACGACTTGACGATTAATGTCGACGATATCACTTCATACAACGGAAAAAAACCAGTGTCCGTCGAGCTTACTATAGAATGTCGTGTCCACCAATCGTCAGCTGGAAAGGCGAAGTCCAAGCAGCGGTCACGTTCACTCGGAATGACGAGTATTCTTACCACAACATCCGATTTGGATTTTATTGACTTCAGGCGCATCGCGTGAGCTTGTCTTAATTATGTCTTAACTTTCGTTTTGTTTCTAAACGTATGCATAACAGGACGAAAGCGCTTATTGAATGCAGGTCGTTTTCCGTTACTGCGGAATTATCAAAGCCCAGTCAGAGTCTCTGTGTGTTCGTTAGTTCTGTGGGTCCAAATTTTTTCTTGGATTTTATTTCTTCAACATTAATGCTTCGTCCCAGGAGAACATCGCTGGAATTAACGTCATGCAGACTTACAAACCTTCAATATCTGCGAAGGAATATCCCACCATGAACACCCACCCGAAGACATCAGAAGAGATGCTTCTTGATGGCCTCGAAGATGACCCTGACTTCTGGAATAACACCTTGGACGACGACGACGGGGAAGAGCTTAGGATGAAAGATGTCACGCACGAAGCATTAGGTTTGCTTGAGACATTTTTAATCTTTGACATTACCGACGATAGAACAGATAATAAACAATATCGGAAGAAAACTCAGCCTGTCAGTTCAGCTTCCGTGCTCCTTAATGCACTCGATGAGTCGTCGAGTAAGAACCCGATGGAACCAAGGAGGTTATCAAACGGCAACTACGCGTCAGTCTTCACTGGAGGGGCCTTTTTTGCGCTGCTCATCGATTTTCTTAGGTGTAATCATGCTTGTAGAGACAAACAGAAGTGTAGACATCTCTGGTGCGTAGCGATTCTGTCTTGTGACCACTAACATTTACATGCCTGCATAGCTGCCGTGAGGGAACGACTAAACCTGCGCCTGAGCCTAGAAAACAGGCGGGCGAGCCGAAGAAAGGTCAGTATAACTCTCCTAACTTAAGTCGATCTTATGTTGGTTCAGGGAAGCAGACGCTGGAAGCAATTTCGATTCAAGAAGGCATCGAACCCCAAAAGAAAAGACCGGTGCCTAAAAGGGAGATAAAAGAAGACAGAAGTTTCAAACAGCTTGAATCTCTTCACAAAAGTACTGGCGTAAATAACTCCCTCCGACTCCCAGAAGGGCAGCGTATCAAACTTAAAGACAACGTGAAAATGACTCACAAACAAAAACAGGGTACCTCTGTTAATTTCAATTTAGAACTTGCGGACATCAGAGACGAGGACAAAGGGGACGATGAGAGCATTGATGACATGCCAGGCCCAAAGGAGCTTTTGACTACGACCCGAAGGAAACAGAAAAGAAAGGACGAAAAGTCATCAGAACCCGATTATTCGGACTCAGAACTGGACGCCATCATGCTGACCGTCGACACTGAAAATTTATCCACTTCCTTAACTGTCAATAAGAACACTGGACAGCTCCATTCACCATCCCCCGACGGAAATAGTGGCATAGGCGTCAGCAACAAGCGCAAAATAATGTGCAATGATTCGCAAAGCTTTACTTCCACTATGATTTGCTCTCAATCAGCTGTGAAAAAGTCTAAGCTGTTTTCTGATTCGCGAACAATCTCAGACGACGGCGATCCGCTTTTTCTACATGATTCATCCTTGTCTTCGTCGCCGCCCACACACCATACTTTTGAAGATGCTAGCCACAAACCCTCTGACACTCATGATGATGTCACCTTTCTGGATCTGGACGAGACAATGTTCGATGTCTTAACCCCCTGTAGAGCTGGCGGTACCGCGCAGGCTGCATATCGTGGCAACGACTCCATTAATAACACGAATGATTCTCTGGAAGGCAGCCTGGAAGGAGGTCATCAGGGCGTAAAGACTTCTGGTTCCTCTCACAACGATGGACGTGAATGCGATTTTACGGGGGAGGAAGATTGGGCAGAATTCGAAGACTGGTTAACGAACAGCGGTTCAGTCAGAATAATCGGAACTTAAGCATTTGTTGGAGTGTGAATTAACTGAACATGGACGATGCAAATTAGGTATATTATACTGTAAAAAAATCTAGTGCGAAACATTATCCTCAGATGAATCTACGAAAATCGTCAGCCCGTCCCTGAACCTTTCATCCCATGCGACATTCTCCTCGGGTCGAATAATTTTCCATCCTTCTTCGTCATTTCTCCAGCGCATCTCCTTCTTCATTCGTTCTGCTCGTAGTTCAACTTCACTCGGGGGAGGATGGCTCTGCTCCTCCTTGGTCGGCTCGCGTTCTCCGCGTGCCAGAGCACGCGCCGTTGCGAGCCTCCCGGAAAGCGATGAATAGTACTCCTCACGTGCCTTGGCAATATCGGGCAGGAAGGAAGAGAGCGAGCTCTGATAATACGATTCGCCCAAACGGTCAAAGTCAAGATCGGTTTCTGGTCGACGCTCGTCGGGTGAGAAAAGAGGGGCAGGGCTCGGCGTGGATAAGGGAGCTACTATGGGCCGCCTCTGGTTCATGATAAGACGATAAGCAGCTTCCGAGCCTGCAGCGACCTTGGCACGCTGGTTGAAGAAGTCAGCAATCATAATTGGAATTTGCTTGAATCCGATATGATTGGTGAAAGGTACAAGCAGAAGAGGAGGCTGGGGAGGGATAGTCATAGGTGGGGGAATATCGTTTGACGAAGGGAAAAGAGAGGATCCAGAAGGCGATGAGGAGGAAGTTTGCTTCAGAGGAGAGAATGCCAGCGCATTTTGTTGGGACATCAACCGCGAGGCTGTGGGGATGGGTTCGCCCTCCAGCTCCGATATGTCGTTCGATTCGGGCTCATCGAAGTGACCATCACTTTCTAGGATGTGCGCAAGGGCGTCTTCGCGGTCAACGCGGACAGGAGACTCCGTCCAGCCACGACGTAATCCTTCCATATACTCCTTGAACGTCATCCTCCCTATTATTACAGAACCACCTGCGAGCTCTCTCAATCTCTCTTCTTCCCTTGAGAGCTTGCTGGGGATGGGCACAATGGACGGTGCGGGTTCTTCAAGTCCGGCGTCGATCCTGCGTTGCGTCTTGATTTTTTCAGCTACCTGTCGCGCGAGATCCCCATGACGCCGTCCATTTTTAACATCGTAGTCCACTGCGGCAGCGACCAGAATAGGCTATATTTGAGGTTAGCTGACGCGTTGATGTGCTCTGCGACTATTCACCATACCTTGAGATACTTCCTGAAGAAGCGCAGACTTCGGTTTGCATCCTCGTCACCCGGCCACTTGCACGCGTAAACAGTCACTTTTCGCGGAAGTTCCATGCTCCCCATAGGTTGCTGTGCGAGGTGCTCGACGCGTTTAATGTACGATACACGGATATCCTTACATTTCTTGCGGTCATAGGCATAAAGACCCAGCAGAGAGGACGTGACGCCAATGAAAATGAGCCAGTTGCGCGACGGGAGCTTTGGCCGCTTGGTGACCCATGACTCGGGGATGCCTGTGTATCGCAAAGCAGCCCGCACACCACTAGACGGTGCTGCTGGCGCAGCCGGAGGAGGCCCAGTGCCGGGGTGAGTGCTCATGAAAATGCTGGACGAGTACTTCGAGTCCTGCACAAATTCGGACTTTTGCCATTTGAAAATTAGAGTTCACTGCTTAGCACGTGCCGATGACTCGGACCTCGAGTCTCTTATTACTCCTACCATGTATACAGACTGCAATATTTCAAAATAAAAGACCTGCCTTCAGCACAATTTGTAGACTCATGAAGGACCTGTGCCCCATTTTTTGAGTTGTACAAAATGTTTCCAGCGGTCAGAATTCCAGTAAGCGTACTGCCGAGGACTTACGTAAGTGCTGGATCGCAAGCACAGTTCACGAAGGATCGACGCACGGCTCGACGCGTCCTCAGAGTCGGTGTCTCTAGTGCTGGGCTCTGCTTGCCACATGAATTGTCTGGCTTCGTCATGTCGAACTCGCGCTCCGAGTCTCAGAATGATTTCCCATATCGACGAAAACGGTCCAATACTGTGCAATCCATGCTGCGCTCGCCGATATTGGTTAATCCCCTCATCGTCGGAAACTCCAAAGACCTGACACTATGGGTCCACAACCCGTCGACGACACCAGTTGATGTGATACTTAATCCAGAATTTTGGCCGGGCGTTGCAGAGGGTGACATGGTGCGCGTGGTGGAGGTGGCTGGGGATAAGGATGATGATGACTGTTGGGAGAGGGACGGGTTTCTCTTCGTTGTGAAGAGACCTGGAGATGACACGAATCGTCACTCAAATACTTTGCAAGTTAGCATGTACCTGACTCTAAACGGCTCCGAGGAGCTAACAGAATTAATTTAGATTTCCGTTTCAAAGACCATCGCGGACGCATTCGGTTTGAGAAACTATGCATCAGTTAGATTAACTAAGGTGCGCATTATGAATCAACTGACGCTGTTTGCAATTGGACAAATATCAAATAGGTCGACAGTTCCAAAATGCGCTCTGACTACATTGAAATTGTGTTTCAAGACCAATATCTGGGCCGCTCAGATATGTGGAGGTTAGGCAAACAGCTGCAAGGTCAATGCGTCCATGTTGGTCAAGAAATAAGTTTTGTAGGATCTTCAACGGGGAAAATACAAAACATATATATCGATGGAAAGAATGTATGCGCCAGTATTCCTCTCTAAGCAGGTGATTGCTGATACGTGCTGTTATGCACAAGGCTTCAGCAGGACTAGTTACATCCTTGACGAAGGCTATATATCGGTCGCTTTCAGCCAAAGTAACGATATTCATACAAGTCTGCCGCGAGATTTGGGAGTTTGCAGGTGACGGAGAGCGTTACACAGACAAAGTTGTGCACTCTTTTTTACCCGCTCTGTTCCGGCGCTGGCGCGAAGCCGACACAGATCATATTGTGACGATTGCCCTGATATCAAGAGTATTCTATCTGGACTCGGAAATTGACTATGCAGCGGGTCCACTCCGACAAGACGACGATGGACGGTGGTACAAGGACTTTTTTAAAGTCATCACAGATCTCGAGGTTTTAGAAAATTGGAAGCCGACACTCGCGGGTCTGAAAGAGTCTTTCGTAGCTTTTCAGCGCGATATTCTCTTAACACATCACTATCACCGAGCATCTCTTGGGGTGAACTATGGTACAGACATTGTAAACCCATCCGAGGTGAAGCTAGTCGGTCGCATCTCTTTTGCCCATGAGGGACCTATTCTTGAAGCGCTCAACCTCGCACTGAATCCTATGGAAACTCATTATGTTGATCGTTCACTCTCTCTCACAGGTGCTGCCATAATTCTCATCACCCCGGGGACGGGCTATTACCGGGTTAGTAAACGTCTTCTACGAATGACAACAACAAGATTGTTGGATCAAGGTTTCAGATTGGATGTCGTTTCTCTTGCCAAACCTCCCTTGCACGAGACTCCTATTTTCTCGTTTAAGGGGTTTGAGCCCGAAGCTCGTCCAGACTTCCATCGTAGCAGCTGGAGAAGCAATGATCCCCTGTGGGGAGGCGACGATGACACATGCGATATTCCAGGAAAAGAGAAGACTATTTTTTGGTGGGAGCCATTTTGGATTTCGATGTCGTTCTGGGACCAGCAGATGGATTTGCCTTTTCGCCAGGATAGGTAGATGGCTTATTGCGTTTGTTTTGTCACTACTAACGTTCTGTACTTACTATTCAGATTTGTCGCCAGAGCGAGAATGCACCAAATTGAAATGCTTGGACTGCTCGAGCACGACGTGCTCGCCAGCATCAACGTGCCTTATTTGCCCGAAAGCATAGACTTTGAAAAGACTCCAGTCGACGAAAACCCCTTTGACCACCACGAAGCCCATCGGATGGAGATAGAACGATTTGACCTTGAAAGATTCGCTTTGCGTAAGAATCCCCCCATACACCTAGGGAGGGACTCTGCACCATCTTCGGGTGCTACCATAATCCTGGATCCTTCCACGCTACGCTCGCACGCCCTTGATAAACGTCCATCTTATGTCCTTCAGCGAACATCGACCATTACCCCTCGAATTGCTCCAATCGAGGAGAGTCCAAGGAGGGTATACATGGATTTACCATTGGAGGGCGACGAAAAGGATTCAGCTTCGTTGACTGTAGCAGGCTCGCCGTCGTCGTCGATACTGACGGACAAGTCTGAAGAAAATTTTCGTACAGAGGAAAAGAACACGGCGGAGCAGTCGTCCAGCAGATTTTCTCTGGGCTCTAAATTATCAACATCCTGGTTATTTAACCCCTTCCGTGCTTCTTCACGTCAGTCTTCATCTGGTAGTGTTTCTGCCGCAGAAACCCCTCAGGCAGTAACCCATCCTGATTCTTCACGCACACCGACCCCTACCCCAACCCAGCGCCCGACCTCAGCTACCTTATCGGCTCCTCAATCGCGTACACCGAGACCGATGGCGATTCAGAATACACCTACTCGGCGCTCGATGCTCAGTCAACACTCGGAAGAAGAAATTTCCACTTCTTCTCGCAGTAACACATTCGTACGCCATTCTCCAATAGGAGCCTCCCCCCGATCGAGGGAGGACCCGATTTACATCCCGCGCCGTTCCACCATCACGTCATTAAATATGTCTGCTGCTGCGTCGTCTCCGAACGTCAGGACAAACCCGTTGCGCTCGAATGTGACGATGCCGTATGCGCAGACTTCTCTGGCTTCGCGTTGGCAGCATATGTTCCCCCAGCCGTTTTATAAACATCAAATCAAGTGGAAGTCAATGGTGACTCCCGGATGTTTACCGTTGACTATTGAGTATTTTCCTACGAAGTCTGAGCTGGAAAGCTCATATGATGTCTTCTCATACGAATTCGTCATTGATCCTCCGGAAATGAAATCTTTCCTCGTAAAAAATCCGACGACGGGTAAAGAGGGTATCGACGAAGCGCGAAGGGCTTGGGCATTGGTCGTTATGAGGGGAATGGCATCCCTCCGTCTTGTTCAAGGATTTCAATTCATCATACGCCCGAAGACGTCCGAAAGAGAATCCACCAGGAGGGACCGCAATTCAAAGTACTTTTTGTTGGACAACGAGCAGACGCCAAGGCCGGCAGGAGCATCCGAGATTTTCGCGACCAGTATTGAACCCGTGTTCCTCAGCATGAGTAATGAAATCCATCGCATTTCATACACTGGGGAAGCGATTCAGGTACGCAGGTATGTGAGACGAATGCCGCCTGCACCGCCGTTCAGCTACAAGTGTCTCGTATGGCCGAAGCTCGGTGTCGGATATACAGAGCTTTCTGCATCATTCGGGACGAACGGTCTGGAGAACTACGGCTGGAATCGGCTTGATATGCTCATCGCGGGATACGAGCACCCGCAATTTAGCGAGTCATTGCGCTATTGGCGAACACGTTTCATCGTGATCCCCACCCTCGAGCCTCCACCGTCCACCGTAGGCGCGTCGGGTGAAAAGCTTAACGATGAGGAAACGCGCCTCCTTGGGTCAGACAAGCTCGCAGAAATGTGGTCAAAACTCCGTTGGGCGCTGTCAGCTGACAAAGAAAGGGGGATTATCTACCCGCCCTTGCGTTTCCTCCCGACATACCTTGGTCCAACAGCAAGTGTAGTTGATGAGCATATTGTGTCTCAGCTCGAAGAGGTCATGGCTTCAGGTCCGCTGGGGAAGAAGATAAGGAGTGAGCGTGATCTCGCGGATATGAACTTGCCAGCTCTGGCGAAACTCATGCGCGAGGATCGTGGCCTGCAGATCAAGGACCACAAGTGGCACAAGAGACTATACGAAGATTCTTTCACGGGATATGACTTTACTACTTGGTTATGCAGGGAGTTCCGGGACGTATCTACAAGAGATCAAGCACAGGAGTGGGGAATAAAGCTACTCGAGCAAGGCCTGTTCGAGCATTGTCGGGGAATGCACGGTTTTCTCGACGGGTAAGCTATATTTATATTTATTTAGCACGGGTTCGAATATACGGAGGCTAACTACATTTAGGCATTATTTCTATCGTTTGAAGAGTGAATATGCAGTCCCTCGAACGCCGAAGTCGGCGCGGGGATGGAGTTTTAGGTCTTCGGTGACGCGTCATCCGACCGTCGAAGACAAGGACGGACGACCATTGACCTACTATCCAGGTGGCGCAACAAAAGGCGCACTTGGAAACAAGAGAATTCGTAAGCGCCTTGTGCTCAGCCAGACGATGGTTATGGACGTCGATCCGAACAAGGTCCCGCACTTTCATTCTTTCGATCATTAAAGATACTCAATCCATTAATTTACCTTTTGCAGAGGAGCGATCAAGCAGAAAGCGTAATTTTGCACTACGATTTAATTCACAACCCGGCAAATGTGTTTCACTTTGAACTGCACTGGCTCGGCACAACCGCTCGGTGCATTGAAGATCAGCTACGTGCATGGAGTTCGAAGATCGAAAAGTACGGACTAAAGCTCGTCGAGGCATACGTCATGCAGATATCGGACATCCGAGAGTGCAATCCATTTCAAAGCTGTTTTCCAGTACGCCTCGCGCTTCCACCGCCCATTGTACCGGACCTTGAGAAGCGCCTGCAACTTGCGGGCGCGGACGGAGATGCCAGTGTTGTGACGCCTGTGCAATTCTTTTTTGAATACGCACTCCTAAATAACTTCGGATTTATTCTCGACATCGAGGCAAAGGACTTGTATCCGAGTCGTGTGGATGTCTTCTATTCATACCGTCGGAACGCGTTCACACATTCCCAATTTGTGCACCGCACAGGCGTCGCTTTCGTACAGGTGCTCGGGGGTGCTGAGGGGTTTCTCTTCCTCACGAATCGACTAATGGGGCCCGGACGCGCGGGCGCGAACTCGAAGAGTAGGGGAGAGCGACCGGCCACTGCAGCTGAAGCATTAAGACTGCAAATGCAGAATTTCTGTCAAGACCGCTCAAAGCTGTCCGCGTTCTACGATAAACTGCTGGCAAGTCTAGCAGTAGGACCAGAGGAACCCCCACCGCTGTCAATCTAACTTGTTCGTCTTCTCGTGTCTTCCTTTATTGTAAGTAGGACGTAAGCGTGTTGTTTGCATTATCATGTTAGTCTTGTATTAATAGCCATTACGTGTAAAATTAGAGTAGCAATTTTCGGAGTCTCAAGAGACATCGTGTGTGCTGACAATGAGATCCTTCCCATTCGCTCTGACCGAGCGACGTAGCGGATCTCGTGAGAGTGGCTTTCGCATATCTGAGAGAACATGTTCAATAATTTGTTACAATATTTAATCCAGAGGGGTTTTCTCACCAAACGCGTCCTCTTCGTCTTTTGCTCCAGGACCGACTGATCCATAATACTCCCTTACACGTCGATAAACGCTATACCCAAGTTTTTCGTACATCCCTATTGCAACGGCGTTGTTACACCGCACATACAAGTCCACGAAAAATCCACGATAGGCCTCGTCTGAGACAAGCTCAAGGAGGTTTATAAGTTTGCGTCCCAAAGAAAGGTGACGATATTCTGGGGCAACGGTCAGAGCAGTGACATGTCCATGCCATTCAGTGCCCTGGCCTTCCGCTTTGCCCACAACTATGGACAGCATTAGTGTACCAGAAATTTGGTATGAGTATCGAAGAAGGCACACCATAGCCCATCATACGTCCACTAGGTGCTTCTTGTACGCAGCACAGATCCGGCCAGCGAGAGAGGTAGGAGAGGTAAAAGCTAATACCATATGTTTCTGTCCACACATCAAGATTGCTTCAAGACCTCTCTCAGCATAAAAAATAAATTCGACCCACAGTATGAGATGCTCACATATTATTGAACTTGAAAAGGTCGGCGGCCCTGAATGTCCTCAACACGCTCATCGTGGTTGCTGGAAACTGCAGTCAGTAAAGGCTTGAGGTATTTACTGTTGACGATCTGGGCAAGTGCCGCAAATGTGGCGTGAGTAAGCTTCCCCTCAAAGCGGAAGCACATTTCTGCGGGTCCGACAGCTCGGACGTGCATAGCTGCTGTCTTCGGGCCCCAGTCGGCGGCGCTTTGCGTCCCCTCTCCCTTTTGTCCCCATCGTCGATGAGAGCTAGAGGTGCGTTGCCTGCGCAATTGTCGTCTGCGGGCATTTTCTCATTCCTTTGCGCACCATTTTCCCGACCACCAGGCACGCAGATACGCACTAAGCACCGGTACCTTTCCTTCTAAGCATCTTCATCAAACCGGGGGTCGAGTTGCCGCCGTCGTCCGACTCACTCCGCATCCATCATCAGCTAAGGAATACAGGGCATCGCGCCACCATCCCCTCCGTGGCCTACTGCTCTCGCGAAAAGACCTTCGGCGCATCTATCTTTCTTCGGCTTACTTGTCACTGCGTATTTGTTTTCTTTGGGTGAAGATTTAGCTGGCGCACTGCGTTTTTGATCGGTCGGTTTCATTTTTATCGCGTGATGTCGGCGAATACAACGACTATAGAGCTGGCTGCGAAGTTGGAGGTCAGCGATCATCAGCGATCATCAGTCACTGCCCCGAGCATTCTTCTCACTCACAAGTCCTCGTCGGATATCTCTTCTACGACGGATAAGGCACAGTCATTCCAACCTCTTCCTCTAGTACCCGTAAGCGTGTGGATACATCACAGTTCTACTGGTTGTCTACAGCCGCAAGGTATTCTCCTCAACAGCGACCGCATCACGGGAGTCACACCGGCGTCCGTATCATTCCCCTCCGACTCGTCTATGGAATCCGAATCATGTCAGACAAATGCCGACCTCCAGACATGGACGGAAGTGCCCTCTAGTTCTAATTCGAGTTCTAGCTCTATCCTGCCCACGGCCTCAGCAGCGTCGTCAATGCGTACGCGTACGACTGCTGTCTCTTCGGCAACTACCTCGCTGTGTGTTACATTCGCTCCACTTCCCAGTGTCGAACCGCGATCCAAGAAGAATAGACGTCCGCTTGGTATCGCGGCTCGTGGTCAGCTCTTGCGCCAGAGACGGATGCAAATGCAGTACTACGACTACGACGACGCACCTGGAAACAGTGCTTTTGGTGACAATGGCCTGTCAGGACAGTCGGAGGGAGCCGATTTAGGGGGAAATAGGCGACCGAGGAGGGATTCGGAGCTGGAGGAGGAGGACCCATTCGTGACGATTGGAAAAGCTTTGAACGAGGCAACAAAGGTCATTTGGCGACAGTTGTCAAACAAAAAGTTAAAAAAGGAAGCGAGTGCAAGCGACGACCCTAGCCAGCCTCGTCAGCAATTATCTGGAAAGAGAAGCTTTACTTGGCGAGGGCGTAAACAGGTTACTTCGGACGATGCTGCAGACCCAGCTGCACCTCCCGAAACCGTCCCAGATAACGCTGATTTGGAGGATGGCACGGAGGGCGCATGGCGTCGGCAGAAGGGTGAGGATCCAATGACAAAAACGATTATGGAGGACTCAGACGACGGGCATGGCACCGGCCAGTTCGTCGTCACATATGATGCTGCTTTAGAAGAAGAAGATCTGGAGCTTGCGCGTGTGCATGATGAAATCCGGACGACAGTGGAAGTGCACATCGTCAAGCCCACAGAGGGCGAGAGTTGACCCAGGCTACTTGTATCAAATTGAAAGGCGCGACCGTCGCGAACACGTCCACACCTGGTTGTTATCATTATGGCCGTTCGTTAATATTTATCAGTTTTTCTGCTATATTTTTATTATTTGTCCCTCACCCACCCGACCTGTCGTTCTCGTTCTTTCCCTTCCTGCACACCGTCTGCTCGTCTAACTACTTATCTCCTTTCATCCACCCCCTCCTGGGGCACGCACGGTTACTCTTCCTTTGCATGTTGCAAGTTTGTTACTAGCGTCTTATCTCCCGGTACATGCCACCTTCAATTCCATTGCTTCTTGTGTTTTACGCCTTAACCCAGCGCTCATCATCACTGTTCATCGCTCATGTCTCTGCGACTATTGATGGCTATTACATAGATAATCCCTCACTCCTTTTTGATTTTTTTTTTGTCTTTGTCTTGGGGTCTTAGGGTTTGTGGATTTGGCAAGCCATACGTACATCACATTGAAACCTTAATATTTACGTAGACTGGATTTAAAAAAAGTTAGCGCATACGCATGCCCTGGTCGGCTCGCAAAGTAGCCATTTCTCGACACTTGATTCCTTCGGAAAAAGCTGTGAGACCTGTTCTCCTGCTCCGCCTTGAGGCACAATTTTTTTTATAACTTAAAAGCTGTTTGGGTCAGGTTGTCATAAGGTTCAACCCTTTTCGTAAGTGGTGTTGTATATTAGGTGTGCTGCGTGTACATGTAGGTATTGAAGGTGCACCGTCATTCCCGATGTGCCAAAGATATCGCTGGTTTGTTTGTAAGTTTGGCCGGAGAGAAGACCCACTCATAACTATACGACTGCTTTCTGATCGCGAACGACTCGGAGCTTGGTCTGTTTTCTAAAATTGAGCGTGTCTATCCTACATTGGAAGACCTGCTCATAACTGTACGACTGCTTTCTAATCGTGAATGAGCTTATCCAGTTTTTCCAAAATTGAGCGTGTCTAATCGACTTTGCTTGGCATACTCCGCAGTCGCGGTAACGTTGCAATGGAAGTGTGGCCCTAAATAACTAGGTGCGACTTGCGATGAGGTCTCATGTGAAGACAAAGCCGGTGCCTGGCAGCGCTACCGCGGAGAATGACGCGAAAATACCACTGGCATGTCGTCGAGGAAGTGAGCTCGTGTGCTTGAATCGGCTATCTTTATTCTATGCATCAAACTTCACAGGGCGTAATAATCGAGCTGACACCACGCGTGCGTTCGCTCGGCAGGTGCTTATAGAGCAATTGTTTCGAATGATGAAGACACAGAAACTCTAGCGGGTGTGACTTCAAGTCAATTCGAGGGTCCGATTGGAAATAGTTCGGGATCTCGTTAAAATAATCTAACGTTACGTGGAGCCCGTGATGGGGAGTATATTTTTATGCGCATGCATTTGTAATGCTGCCTCATGATTCCCAAAGGCTGCCCCTCCGGCCCCTTCTCCCACTTACCCACCCCTACTTTCCCCGCTTTCAATCTTAGACTTGACTCCTGAGCCATTCCTGCCGGAGGCGGGGAAGGATTTTGGACCTTCAGGGATCTTTTATCAGACCTCAGTTTGAAGAGCGGAACGGCGGCAATAAACTAGCATTTTGAACCTCTTAGGCGGTAAGTAATCTTTAGAGGTCCAGAATGAGTTGTTTTCATATTTGCTCGGGTGGAAAGGAGCCGTTAGCTGCGAAACTCTAGAGCTTGATGCACGGACCTTATCATAGACCGGCACAGACCGTTTTAGTGTGGCGATGGCACTGTCGGCAGCCTTCAGGGTCAACTGTACGTGGTATACAAGTCTAACAGAGCAGTCCGAATAGAGTATCATGCAGCTGGTAAAGACTTTGCACCGGTGTTCTGTTTTAATGTCGCTCTTACTTATTTTGTTATTAGAAAAGACTCGGAAATACAGGAATGAAGTGTTATGTTTGTAGGAGCCCAGTCCGGGGAATCTACACCAGCGAACACGGAAAGTAGCAAGAAGCTCGGAGTCTTGGTCACAAAATGGCGGTGGATTTCGAATACACAGGGTGTAGCGAGCGGGCGCGAGAAGTTTAAATGCCTCCTCGAACTCTCACCAGAGGACTCCCATGATGGGCTGAACTGACCGACAGAGCAGGGGGACATTAAATGACCAGAGGAAAGAGCTAGAAGAGTTACATAGGATATGAAAGTAAACCATTAAAGGATCTAAGGGAGTACAAAAGCTGACATGGAGCGATAGGAATCAGGAGACTGCCAGCGCGGTCGTAGTCGCTGCCAGAGCTAGTGAACGGCCGATTTTGGTCGGACTTCGTTGCTAAGAGATCGACGTGATCCTCGTTCCTTTTTAGACAATGTCGCTATGTAACGCGTCTGTAAAAGGAATCTGTGCTGCGGCTCACCTCGTTCATTCATCTCAGGCCACCCCTACCTCAACTACGATCCCTCTCTACATCGCGCAGGGCGTCTATCTAGCTCGTCCATCGTCGTCTAATCTTTGCCAGCTACGCTTTACTGGGGTCTTCAAAGCAGATAACTCAACTATACTTTTGTTTTCGACCTGTGCTCTAGTACTCTGAAAAGAAATGTCATGCACTCCGACGCCGACATCCACACAGTTCGTGACGGTGGTCTCTACTTCAGTCTCGACCGGTTCTTCAAGTCAGATTACGACGCTACCAGACACAACGAGCACAGCGTTGGTCACTTCGTGTCTGGCAAGCGCATCGGGCTCGAGTGGCGGCATTAGTGGAGAGTGTGCATCGTTGACGGTCATCACGTCTACATCGGTTATTCCAGGTAAATGAATGTCTTGGGGCCAGCAAGTTATCCGTCTGATATGTGTACTCAGGCGTAGTGAGTACGGCGCAGGTGCCCTTTGAGGTCACTACTCTTGTTACCTCGACGGAAGCTACCAATACGCTCTTTTCATCATGTACCGATACTACTACCACTACCACCAGCTCGACGACAACGACGACCACCACCTCAAGCACAACATCTGATACGAGTACCACCAGTACCTCCGAGTCAACGTCTTCTACTACTACTTCTACTACAACGGACACGACTTCTAGTACGACTGTATTTACACCGTCGGTCATAACCACTCTCACCACACCTACAACTACCTTCACTACATCGGTTAATACTACTCTTGCGGATGGTTTTGTGACTCAAGGATTCTTAACCGTTACAAGCACTTTACCTGCATCGAGTGTTGTCCAAACAACGCTGATACCACAAGGAACAACGCAGCCGGACACAAATTCCGGGGGCGGCTCGTCCTCAAATGTCGGCGCAATTGTTGGGGGTGCTGTCGGGGGTTTTGTTGGGTTAATCGGTATTGTGGCCGCGTTATGGTTCTTCTGGTACGTCGCACTTCCTCAGTTCTTTTTGAAGAGAAAGTTATATTTCAATTTAGTCGCCGACGCACGAACTGGGATGATATATTTGAAAAAGACTACGACGAATATGCAGTCCATGTGCGCCGCAGTCGCAGTCATTTGCTGGACATGGAAGATGAGCCTGTGGGTCGCGGCCCTGACGCAATTACAGAACCCAAGCCATACGTGTATGGCTTGGTAGGGTCCGCTCAGGCGCTCTCTCCGCCTTCCCTCGACGCTGGTCTTCCTCGGGTAGCTAATCCTCTTCCGTTGGCTGGCTACGACCGCACCTCGAGCGAGACTCCGCTCATGCCGCACAGTGCTGTGCCCAGCGCAGCGTCCTCACGACCAAATAGCTTCAACGCCGTACCACTTAGTGTGGCGCACGGCGGTAGCTCTCATGTCGGAGTCTCCCCTTCACCCTCCCTTGCGGTATCTGCGACGAGTGGGAGGTCGGGGAGCCCCGGTCCGTTGGGCGTCTTAATCAACACTGGTCCATCACTTTCCATGTCTCAGCCGACTGGTGCGGATAGCCCGACGAGCATAACGACCCCGCGTAGGGCTTTGTTCGTCGCGAATCAAGATCCCATGTCAAGACCGGGCTCTCCTGGGTCTCCAGGCTCGCCTGGCATGAAAAGGGATGACGTAGGCGAGGCCGCTGGACCGTCTTCCTTCACCAGAGCTATGACGGGATTGTCAGACGCCCACGACAGTGCATCATCCCACTCTGTATACTCGCAGGCCTCCACGCCGCTGCGTGGACAATCGCAGAGACGGACTAGCGGCAACGTGATCGTGCATGTGGACGGTGGTCGTGTGCCGTCACAAAATCAACCTCCGTCGTACTTGGACTGATGGTTTTCTCTTTGAATGAGTGCGTTATTTATGCCACGAGTCAGGGATGGCGACACTCCCTGCACGGCAGATGTAAGTTCTATATCGAATATTTAAAATGACCCTCTGAACTGAATGTACCTTTTAAATCCAGATTGCAAACGAATAGACTGACGTCGGTTCGCGGAGTTCGCGTCTGCGTATCTTCTGAACATCTAACGGACACTTATACACGGACAATTGTCTCCTCATATTTCAATCTTTTCTCCGACCCGCCTCGCATTGTATATTACATCAAATAGCACGCATTCACGGACACCGCCCTCCACTCGTTTACGTCTCTGGGTTTTCCGGCCCCCTTAGGACATCTTTTGCTCATTTCCGAACGCTTTTTCGGGCATTCCATTCTTTTTTTTGGGTCATTCCTACGATACGTATCTGGTTTTGTAGCTAATTTCCCTCTATCTGGCTCTTACTTCGTCAGACTTCTGTCTCACTACTCCTTTTCTCCCACCTCTTTCCTAACTTCCTTTTCTCTTTATACTGACCAGGGACTCGGTAGCAGGCTGTTTTGTTGGTTGTCACTTTGAATTTTACCAATACATTTATAGCTGGTGAAAGGTGTGAATGACATGACAGTGTTACGTTTCTGTCCCTCAGCAGTATTCGAATTTGGCCAGGACATGTGGTGAGCACAAGAGAGGAACTGTCCGTTATAATCATTATATGGCTAGCTCTACTATTCTGACAAGTCCATATCCGCGTCTGAAGTTTCGGTGTCATCATCATATGTGGACAATGAGTAGACGATCACTTCTGCCGCCTTGAAAGGCTCAACAGTATCATCCAGCGCCCCTCCACTACTTTTGTCATGTCCAGTCTGCCACATTGCGGTTTGAGCAGTGCACCCAGCGCGCGCACGTGTATACGCCTCAATCCAGCACACAAGACCGAACGCACTGAATGCGTCGGGGTGTCGCCAAGGATGTCCAATGGCGTGATTTACATCCTTCTTTTCCAGTGTGCTACCGTGTGAGTAGGACGAGCCGGGCACGTGAACACGGTCTTGGACGGTGCCGCACCCGCGGCCAATGGAAGAATCGTCGTCCAAAGGAGGGAGGGGCCGACCAGTATAGATTGGAAGGAGATCAGAGGAAAAGAGCGAAGCACAATAGATGGCCCAGCGTTTGAGCTCTTCAGGCTGAGCCGCAGAATCGCCATGGCTTCCTGCGCTAGGACGCGTGGGTGATGTTGCAGAGTTCTGCTCATCGCTAGGAGACTGACCGGCTGAGCGGGGACAAAGTTGTAGCGCCTCCACGTCTCCTTCTTCTCCGAAAACAACAAAATCGCCCAACTCATCTTCCTTGCTGTCGAAGTTCCCATCAGACACTATTCTGTTCAACATGAGTTTAGTAGGATCATTGGGGCCCGTCCAGCCTATCGGGTAGCCCCACTCCAGCATATTATGCAGCCAAGGTGTGTTTTTCCCAAGGTCACCATCTTCAAGGCCCAGGGCGTCCCTCAGAAGCGACCCACGCACTTTACCCGGGGAGAATTCATCCAGCCATCGGAGTCGCCTCATCTTCCATTCTTCGGATACATGGATGCGTTCGGGCTCAGCATCGGATGACTGGCGGTAGAACTGGAAAAGCGCGCGCGAGAGCGCGATGAGTGCATGATTGAGCGGCCGCGGACATGAGCGCACGGCGTGCGAGGTTAAGCCGCAATTGAAACAGCGTCTATAATGCGATAACAGTAACGGTTGAGTTAAAAATAATTGTAGCAAAGGCAATCGACGGTACGTACGGTAGGCCAGTCGTATCATCTGACTCCGTTTCTTGCTTGGCCCCAAGACAGTCCACATCATCAGGCCCTCCAACACGCTCGAAAGCATGCTCACACCAGCCCATCATTTCGCGCGAAACGATTTCTTCAACGGCCATTCCATTCCCATCAGGCCAGAACGCCCAACCGTTAGGAGTCGAGCTCACTTGCTCTGCGCCTCTTGCGCCTCCCCACCACAGCTCTCCTCCCCATTGATCTTTTGCTTGTCCCATTCCTCTAACGCCTTCAGCACCTCGCTCTCTCCCCAGCGGCCCTTTGCGACTTCGTGGCCCTCTAGGTGTAGTGCCGGGATCCAGTACACATACTTGCGCAGCCAACGTTCCTGACTCGCGTCCCGGATGTTGACTACTTGGAGGTCGAACGGACGTGTCTTCCGGACGAGCGCGAGCGCGGCTTTCGCAGTCTGTGTATACCCCAGATTTAGTCAGAAATATGTTCCTTCGTTTCGCGGAAGACCGATAGTAATCCATTGTTTGCTCAGTCTACGGAGGCGAACAGTGTAAACGTACCTCGCACAGGGAACACGTTGGACCTGTATAAAGTGTAAACCTAGGAAGCCGTGGGATTCGGGCTGGCATGAACTGCGGCTGGCTGAGGCGCAGTGCTGGGCGGCTGGACGCTGAGCAACTTGCTAGTCACGGTAAAATTCGGTTGAGTCGCAAGTAGTAGTAGCTGACAAGAGGACTATCCTAATGCGGCAATCCGATGAACACTCAATGAACTACTACTCTGTCTGTCCCCTTCAATCGTCAAAATTACGAATCTTTATTACTGACATGCTATGTATTATATGAGATGATGAGATGTATACCAGATGGATTAGAGCATCCCCCCTACCAACTCAACGAGTGCCTTCGTACCCGGCCTCACTTTCCTCTCCTGGCCTCTCCACGGCACTGCGTGCTCCCTCAGTCCCCGTACTTCATCGCCCAACTGCTTTCTTAGATCCCTCACGCCCTCCTCGTCTGAGGACGGAATGACCATGACAAACGCGAGTTCCATGTCTAGATTTGCTGAGCGTGAGTTGAGGTTTGTAGACCCGAAGAGGGTGAGGACCGGCGATTGGTCCTCAGCGGCCGGATCGTACACTGGCGAAACCCAGAGACCCTTTGCATGATACGTCCAGCCGTTCCGCTCCCATTCGTGCAGTTGAACACCACGCCCTTCATTCCATATCCTATGGGCCTGTTGGACTCCCTGCCAGAAACGTTTCTCAAGGAGAGTGTAGCCTTCCGGAATGCGTCCTGAGATTCCGGATGAACCATAGAAACCATTTGCCTAGTATATTTTATCATCTCAGTCAAGGCTATATGCAAAGCGACTTGAAACGCACCAGAGGGCTTGCGCACAGGACCCGACAGTCGGCCTGAGATTGTTGTATAAGCTTCTGGTACGACCCAGATAGTGCAAAGTATCCGCTCGTGAGGTCGACTAGAGGCCTTCCGTTTCCACCATTTGCTTCAGAGTGTTGATCCAGGTGCTTGAACAACACGTCGATACAGTTCTCTTCTTCGCGGATTTCGAATTGACCAGCTTGTATAACCGGAAAGATTAGGATGTCGCTATCACTCTGGCCTTCTTCCTCAAATCTTTCTTGAGAAGACTTGATATATCGATTTTGCAAAGATTGAAGGGCTTTCCCGGCTTCAGCCTCTATACGCTCCGGATGTAAGGACGTTGTCGGCCACGACAGCGTATATGGGCTCCCTGCCTGCAACCGAAAACAATACGGCTCCATCGTTCGGAGAAATGAGTAGCAATATTCGGAAAATGGTTGCGACTTGAAGTGTAAATAACGGTCCTGTCGGTTCGTAAAATATGAGTCGTTCAGGTTTGCTCTAATTTAGACATCTGTAAGATCCCACGAGTGTCGCTCTTACGGTATGGGTACTCACTCACCCGGTAATCAGCACCTCCTCATCTGCGCCATAAATCTTAGCGTGCCATGTTCCCCAGCCTTCGTCAAATCGTCTAGGTACAATTTTAGCTAGGAGACCCTTGAGTTTCGGACTTTTGAACAGATGGGTATGTACCCTATCGGGGTATGATTCTATGAGGGGTATAAGAAGGGATGCAGTCGAGTCGGGACCAGGACGCGTAGAACGGTTGTAATCGAGATGCAAATGCACATGCAGATCAGGATTGAGTTGCAGAGATTTTTCCAACGCAGTAATCTGACGTGTTCACTCTCCGTGAGTAAGAAACGGGGAATCAAGAGTAGGTCTAAACTCACCAAGTAATCTTCCGAGGGGCCTATGTACAGCGAGGATAAAAATATTCGTTTGCGGGCCCGACTTATCATGTCCTTTAGCGTATTGTAAGCTGGGGTACTCTCGGGAGATGCAGAATCCTACAAGGAGCAATGCTAAAAAGTCCTTTGGTTGAGACAGAACGCGAATATCATGCGTTTGAAGAGAAAAACACGGTTGAGACTTCGCAAGTTCGGCGGTAAAATTCTTCACGGCGGGATGAAAATGGTGGGTTGCAGGTAGTTTCCCCAAGGTCTTTGAAGACATCATGCGCCGCGGTGAGCTCGCCAAGACCGAGCTCCGCGCGAGCGCGCAACAAGCGAGCATTGTAGATGAGAGCAATTTCAGGGCTGAGGACCAGGAGAGGAGGCCGGTCGGTACCGTACGCCGCAGACCGGCTTATGCAATCCGAGTAAGGCCATAAACGTCATCGGCGACCGTGACAACCAGCGAGGGAACTTGAGTTCGGCCGCTCGCCGCTCGACTCACTCGAGCGCTGTTGCCTGCAGCCATCGCGCTGTTCCAACCAGTCCGCCATCGACACACCATATCATCTTGTTTATTGTCTGCACATTTGCCTCACCCAGGAGGGAGTGCAACGACTTGCCGGCTTCGTCATGGACATCATGGACTATAACCTCACGATCAGGCTGGGCTCCTTGCTCTCGTTGCCCTCCAAGTTCATCCATCGGTTACGAAGAATCGATGACATGCTCGAACATGGCCTCGAGGCACATCAAACAGCGGCGCTGCAAATAACGACCGCTGCACAAGGGAGCAGTACTTATGCCGCTAGACCTCCACCCGCGCCCAATAGCCTCTCATACGAACTCGCGGCAATGCCTGGCACCTTCGCATTTCTGACCTCTGGATATGCTATTGGCTTGGTTGCTATGGCACGCTTCATTCTTTATGGGTAACGTGGGCAGGAACTAATAGCGACGTTTGTAGACGCTTGTTTTGAATCGCATCCAGCACATTGTTGTCCCGCCTCGTCGTTCCATGGCTTACAGAATCATTCAGAGCCGACGCTCAATTCTTCATGCGCTATTCTACACGTTCTTTCCTATAGACCTATCATCCACCACATACCGTCTGTGCTTCCGTATTCCCTCCCTATATGTCTTGTTCAGATCCCTCGCCCTGCTCTCGGTGGTTTTACTGCAAGTGACCGGCTATTTCCCCCCAACGCAAGTAAGTTGGCTACACGTTGTTGAACAGTGGGCAGGTCAAAAAGAAATGTCGGATGTATGCTGGACTGCTTTTGTGGCTGTTTGTCTGGCCCTTGTGGTCGATGCCCTCACTCGCGGATTAGAAGGGGCGAACTCAAATTCCTCGTCACAATTTAATCTAGTAAGTATTGTGCGAGAGTACTCAAAACTTGCTTGCTAATCGTATTGCAGTTTGGTTACGCTATGCTTTTGCACATCTATTCTGTTCCTGTAACACATGTGATCAAAGGGCCACCCTCCAGACCTGACAAGAACGTGCTGTTCACGTTGTTTTTACCGTTGTTGCAGGTATATTAACTACAGCTTTTACTGTACACATGCTAATCTCCAGTTGAAATCTAGCTGACGATGGTTCATGCACTTGGCGTTAAAAGGCGATGGTCTCGCTACCGACTTGTCCCTACCTCTATATGTTCCCTTGTGACGTTGGCACACTTCAACACCGTTCTCCTAACCAGGCCGGCATCGTACCCACTCATCAATTATTTGCCATGCTTGCTCGAGACAACCCTTCTGTTTATTACCCTCCTCACTATTTCCCTCAACGCGCTCACGCAACTCCTTCTTGAAGGCGAGGTTAGTCGGCCGCTTTTTGGGCACACGCGCACCCTCGCTCCAAAGTGGGATGAGGACTTTGCGATTGCCCTCTTGCGACTCGGTACTGCGAGCCTCGAAGCGACAAGTGTTGCAGGTCTCGGCAATGAAGTCGCTCCCGTAGCAGTTGGAAACTCGCAGGAAGTAATACCTCAGCTAAAAAACAAAGGGAGAGTAGTTGAGCCGGACGGTGGTGTCGTAGAAATGACAAGCGCAGGTGTTTTATCTCTGGTTCCTTCGAAAAGCGAAAAGGGCGGTAGACGTTTAAACGAAGGTTTCGCCAACGAAATCAAGTCCGTCAGGGTGAAAATGGATGAGGGAGGCTGGCTCATTGACTACAAATGGCTGCGTGAGCTCAGGCGCTTCGGACGCAGTCTTGTAGATGTTATGCGCGGTTTCTACCGAGTCGTACTTTGGGCCGTCTGGTACAAGTGGCGGGGGGTGACGTTGGCTCGCCCGGTGGACGCAGATGTGCTGGCCGATACAACTGTTCAGCCTAACCGAACGCTCCGGGTCGACCCTTCTGAACTCGACGATGATGAAGGTTCCGTCTATCGACGCTTCCTCAGGGGCGAGAATGTTAGTGATGACGAGGACGACTATCTTCCGCTTCATGATCATATCTCAGAGGATTCCCCAAACGTATCCACTCACGCTTCTGACGAGGAGAATGAACCTGAAACGGAAACTGAGGACTCGGATGTCGGGAATGGCCTCGAGACGGCCGGCCTTTACTCTGACATTCTCACTGCTTCCGCGTCATCATCTTTAGGACCTCCCGGACCTGTTCTTCTTGCGCACATGACCACTGTTTCTGCTTCGCCACTGACGCGCCGTCGCTACAAACAGCTTGTCTCTGACCCTCGAAGACAGATATCGGGAACCGTCGAGGCCGAAAGGGAAAAAGACGAATGGGCTGAGTTCGTTCAGAGCAGACAGACCCGAGTGAGCGTGCCATCTCCGGAAAATAGCTCTCTGGAAGGGCGGATGAACTGTGTAATATGTACAGCTGAGCCAAGGGATATTATCTGTTGGCCATGCAGGTACGTTTCGTGAACATTAACTGCGTGAAATATCACTGAACGAGTGGATGTAGATGTTTGGCTCTTTGTAACGACTGTCGGGAGAATCTTGCGTCCCGCTTCTCCGCTTCGAAGCACAGCTGTCCGTGCTGTCGTCGGAGGTGGGCTTTCAATGCCATATCACCCGTGATTGAAGCTGATTGTTTTTCGCACAGTGTCGAGGGCTATTCGAAGATCTACATCCCTTAGAGATAATTCCATCACTTTTAATGCGCTGAATAATTCATCGTTGCATACGTCGTGTACACAAGCCCCATTCTTTTGTTATTTAGTTGATATTCGGTTATTGATTTGTAGTCTACGCATGCACTCTTTCTGCCTCCGATCGGGTTTGTGAAGCGGCTGTGTGAGCCGGAAGCAAACGACACGCGACGCGGATCCGTAACGAGATGTCACCACTGGCATGGCCAAGTTCTTCAGACCGAATCCAGCGGCTTACCCCTCTCACCACACCGTTCAAGATGCAGTCGCCTGGCAAACTCCCTTTGAAGCGGGGTGCGGCGGCGAAGGCGAAGGCAGCTTTTGCAGAGCAGCTCGCAGACTCGCCACCCACATATAATAACACAACAGCGAGTTCGGGGGCAGCGGCCACAGGCGCGGAGTCAGACCAGTCAGACCTTACGTCGCTTTCGTCCTCGAGCGAGGGCGAAGACAATGGCGATGAAGGGCCTGAATCTCTCTACAGGGACAAGGCCGACAGCCCTGGCCCACGCGGAGGTCGCGGCGACGATAGCAGCGACGATGATCAGGGCGGGCCGTTCACACCTCGGAAAAGCGTGCAGAAGGCATCTTTCGTGCAGCCTGGACCTGTACCTTCGAAAATTGGTATTGGAATAGCAAGGCCTGTGCATGCTGCTGGTATGAAGACTTACAGCGGGCGCAAGAGGGCAACTCGCCTCGATGCAAAGCTGCCCCGAACTCCCAGGGCCTCGTCTTCTTCTCATATTCTTGATGCCGATACCTCACCATTAACACCGCTGTCGGCCTCGACGCGGAAAAGACGTGCTTCCGCTTCCGCCCCCCGCTTCTCAAACTCTCCGTCGAAACGGAAGGGACTGAGTAATGAAGAGGCGAACGATGACTACCCCACGCCGGACAGGCCGCACTCAAAGCGCCGAATGACTGTCAATGGCCTTACTAACGGACCACTACGGAACAGAAAACCTTCCTCCACGAGTTTGAAGGGGAAACACGCACAACAAACTCAAAGCGATACATCTGTCCCTTCATCTAGCCAGCGGCTTCGAAAAGACTCTGTACTTACGAAACCAGATGTGTGGACGCTAGATTCCCTGGGTAAATTAGCTTGGGTGCGGGTGGATCTTACGAATACCGTTACTGAAGATCTTTTAAAAGAGGCATTCTGGTGGCCAGCTAAAGTAGGCGCGGACGATTTTTCGTTTTTCAAAGGAAAGGTATACTGAGTTGTCTCCGTTGCAGATTGAGTATGACAATGGGCCAGCGAAATCTGTTCGAGCAACGCTTTATTTCCCACCGGCCCCAGAATCTCCAGACTTCCTTCAACTTACTATTAGCAGGCCGTCACCAGCGGTCGTTCTGTCCCACGTGGACTCCCAGAGGCGGGAAAGGTTTACTGTTAACAGCTTTCATTATCTGCCTCACACCGAGTCTCTGCTTCCTCGCATTCAAACTGAGGATTCTGACCGCATCGGATCTCGGTGGAACAAGGCCTGCGAAGCGATGCTAAGTGCTGATATGGACATGAATGATGGCCTCCCTAGCTCCCTAGCGGGTCTGTTATCTCAGGTACCTAAAGAAAGCCCTGTACGCAGCAACAAAGGCCGCGGTAGGAAAGCTTTAGTAGGAACAAGAGATAAAGGAAAGGCTCGCCAGGATAGTTTGACTTCCGATTTGTCAGAAGAGGAGAGCTCGCCGCTACCCCCTGATGCACACGTGCAGGTTCCAGGCGAACTCGTTTTGGCGAAGGAAAAGAAGACCCACCGGGACTTCTGGCCTGCAGTGGTCATCGGATACACGCCTCCTAATAGTCCTAAAGCTTATGCAAGATATCTTGTGAAATTTTTGGATGGCACTGAACTTGACATTACTCGGGATATGTTTTACATTTACGAGCAGGAAGAGTTTGGAACGTGCCAGGTGAGTGAGCGGGTTTTCAATCCTTGCTTTTTACGGAGCATTTAAACGTGTATTAGCTGGGCAAGTTCGCCTCAGCGGAACCATTACATGGCAAAGACGGGGACGATGATGGAAACCAAGGAGAAACCTCTTCAAAGTCTTCGAGTCCGCTTTTCATACCCGAGCCTCGGATTCCGGCGCCTTTCCCTGAGGAATTTATCAGATTACCTATTCTCGAACAATTGGCGTATATCCTCCCTGTCTTGAAGAATATCCTCCAAAATACTTACAGGCCTGCAGAGCAGCGTAACTTACAATTCTTAAAGGGAGGACGCCAACGTGGCATGCTGTTAGAAAACGCGCCTCCGAAGGGCTCCCTTACCAGGCAAGAATACAACGAACTTGCCCGCATCGTGAAGTACTGGGCCTTGGGATGCGGTTCACCGAGCAACGGTATGCGAACTGAAGAATTCTCGCATGCTTCTTGCGACTCGGGCCTGATCGATGGAATAAACCACCCCTTACCAGGCGTAACCCCCGGAGAAGAGCAGGCGGCTGCATCGTGTCTCGACGATCCAATGGACGAAATAGCAATCGGGCCTGCAAGCGGAGGCAGTGGATCAATAACTACTCACGTACGTACTGATGTCGACAACCTTTCTTCCAACACGGTAAAGCGTTAATCCCTGCTGGAAGCGTGTACCTTACTGACCTCGTGTAGAAGCAGGCCCCCGACCTTGAAACCGAGGAATGCCCTTCATTGCCGCCTTCTTCACTGCCGCCTTCTTTACCGCTTCCTCGATCATCATCCCTTCCGCCATCATCCCTCCCTCCATCAGTGGTCGTAAGTATCCATAACCCCTTTTGTATACCAAAACATCAATTCTGTCTGCAGGAGGATCTCCCGAATAGCACACTCCAACTAGACATTGACGACAGCATCGGAACTATTGTCAGTGCTGCAGATACTGTGTCAAATCATTTAACTGATCGACTTTTGCAGGATGATGAGATTCTCACGGAATCCGCCCAGGTACGACATACCTGAGGATCCCGTCGTACTAATACAAGCTGATCAGCCCGATAGGAAACTACCGCAATTAGTACTAATATTTCCCGCCGCTCTACAACCCCGTCTTTTAATGATTTATCCGAACACGAAAAAATTCACGTGAGTGCCCCGAATCTTTCGATTATGGCATCCATAATAATCAATATAAAGTATTGTACCGATGTACTCTTGGGGGAAGCGGTCATCCAGATCTTATTGTGGAGATCGGGCAAGCGAAACGACCCAAACCCTTTGACAGATACAGAGGAAGAGAGGCTTCATGAGATCGGTTTTATTATGGCAAATGATTTTGATTTTGTTCACTCAATATTAACGCTCCGAGAGAAGAAGGTGAAGTCGATGAAATCAAAACAACCGCTGAAGGCACAAAACTCATTAAGAGGAACACGATCGCGGCCCAGGAATGATTGATACAGATACACACGTGTGGACAGCCGAGTGCACTCCATGAGGTCTCGACTGTATTCTATGTATTTATGCTTCAATGTAGGATGTATTGTAATACTGTGAGCTTTTATGGGAGAATTCTAGGCCTAAAATATATCCTCGTGTTGAACGTCCTAGACTGAAAAAATAGATATCAAAATTGTCCGTTCTAAATACGTGTGGGTTTCTCCTGTAGTTCATGTGCACGCGTGGTAAACAGAACACCCAAGTTGGAAGTGCAATCAGCAAAATTAATCTCCCCGACGGGCAGCGTTGCTTCCACAATTATCAAACGGGTCGCGGCCGAATAAAAAGCCAGTGATTTCTCGCAACCGTTACCAATATCTACGAATAGAAATGGAGAGGATTCTTGAATGGCGTCGTAAATCGAAACAAGCACGCAAATGATACGCACGGTCGTTCGAGGTGGACCGTCTCGGAGGCGGAAAGCGAACCTCGAAAATTATTTCCACCCAGTACAAGGAAAAAATACTGCTATAAGGACAAATAGTATAAGTTACTGTCGAAAAGGTAACAGTCTCAGTGGGGTGTGTAAAGTACATTCCGCTTGAACAGTCAAACCAAAGTCAAGACGAGACGAACGAAACCCAAGCGATCATTCTCCTTCATGGTAAGCTGACGTCGGTGTTTGCTGACCGCTACTCCCACCCCTCGACAACGGCTGCCGGGTAACTAGCGTCGTGAGATTCATCTGCGAATTGTTACGGGAGCGAGGCAACGCATATAGCGATTGATTCGTGTGACCATTTAACTGTGTTAAGTCGCGACGATACGCGGGAGGGGTAGACGACCGCGGGGGATTTGACGATCCAAAATACGCGCCCATATGCTGTGTCGTTCCGGCAGGACCGTTCTGATTTCTGAACGTGGGGGATGAGAAAGAACGGGTCGGGGAAGCTCGGGAAGGAGGGGGGTGCATATGGCGCGTCGAGGACAAGGTTGAGGATGGTGGGGTGGTAGATTGACGATAGAAGGAGGGTAGCAATCTTGACAAAGACGAGCGCATGGACGACCAATGCTGAGAAGCAGAAGACAGCGGAGAAAAGTTACTCAACAGGGGGGGACCTGTCGCAGTGAATCGTCCCCCGTTCGGATAGTAGCCCCCTTCCAGGGAGATGCGATCATCGACCAGAGCTCCTTTCCAGACACTTCTTCTTAGATAGCGACGCGAGCAGTTCGCAATCGAGTAGCGGAGTCGATAGGCAATGGCGACTAATAATACCAAACAGACATAATAAAGAAAATATCCAAGAGGTGCAGAATCCAGATTGTTCCCGAAAAACTGTGGTGGATGTGTTGCATCAAGATCCGAGCCAATACGGTCAGTTGAAGGGCCGTCATCCGGAACCTCGCCAGCAACAGGATCGGAAAGGGCCGGCGTGTCCTTCAACAATGGAGGGATCTCTCGACTGGCCTCGAGGACCATCTTCCCGAGCGTCCAGCTGATGGCTGTGTCGCCGATGCTGTCAAGCGACTGCATGACTGGTTTTCCGAGCCCCTTTTGGTTTGCCTTGTCTTTCACATCGTCAGAACTGTCCCTTGGGTTTCCTTCAGGGTCAACGATGCGCGGCATCCCTATTCCGTCGTGTAAAACATTCACCAACCAGGCCGACTTGAAGCACTGCATCTGCAGTCGCGGTATCTCAACCTCGTCTCCCCACTTCCCAGTATCCACAATCCTTCCCCCTTCCTCCACTTCCCCGTCGCCACCAAGTTTATCATTCCCCTTGGATTCCCTATGTTGCCCCAGTATGTCGTCCCAATCTCGACCACAAAATTCGGATGCAGCTCTTTCGAATTCCACGAAGTTATATGCGCCTCCAAGACCAAATACATGCTCTGACGAGTACCAGTATTCAGACACGCCTATGAAATGGGACGCCGAGAAATCGATACGCGGTACATGTACTCCATTGAAGAGACATGGGGCATCAGGGCAAGGTGCGTCCTTGTCAAGTAGGGGGGACACTTGCTTCAAGCACTGCTCATAAGAACCGGTGCCTAAGAGCGTGCGAGTTCTCTTGCCGAGTATGCTAGCATGTCCTGAGTGCGCTGACGGTTCCGACAACTCCAAGTTTCGAGGTAGACATGGATCGGGGATGTGTACTCCAGGCTTGTCTTCGTCCGTAGAAATTTCATAATGGGAGATAGTTTCGTTCACGTAGCGTTCCCGCGCCTGGTTCGTGCCGTACCCCAGCCAAGTAGTAACGAAGACCTGGTGATGAATTTCCTCACCACCAATAAGTCGCAATCGGACATCACTAAGGTTTTTTGTCTTCTTCCGTTCTTCCGCGCTAGGTTCAAATGCAATCTGGGTAGATGCGCCCCCCATGTCCAGAAAGCCATAAGTTGTTTTATCGCCGTCCATATTCGTGAATTGGTCCATGAGATAATTGACTGCGATCCAACCGAAAAGACCCTCCTGTTCACCCGTAATGATGCGTATACTTGAGCCACAGTGGCCTAGACTGGAGGCATTTTCCACACGGAAGTGGGAATGAAATCTGACGAAGTCGCAGGCGGCATCCAAGATGGCGGTCTGCTGAGACGGGGGAAGCAGCCGCATCCCTGCAGTAGCCAGCAGAAAAATTGGAGTTTCATGCTGTAATGAGGGCGGTATGTGTTCTCGAGCATGCTCCAGAAGGGGCGCGAGATAGCTTGCAACACCATCCGGGTTGTCTCCAAAAGATGAGATACCTGGTTAAGTCGGTAAGGTTGCATTCAGACTAGGCGTAAGACAATGTATATCGGACCTGGTTCCACCTTGCGCACCCAGTCCTCCGCATCTTCAGTGCCCTTCTCGACCTTGGGCAACGAGCGGTAAGCTTTTGGACCCTCTTCCGACCTCACGAGGCGCGCGTCCCTCCAGCTATATATCTGCAGCCTTGAACCAGATGAACCAGCATCAATTACGATTCCGAAGCGACGTCCGGCGAGCCATTCGTCGACTGCAGTCGGTGGGGGCATTGACCGGGCACTAATACAGCGACATAATACGTGTCACAATTATTCGATTTTTCCCCAGTAATTTCCCTCCCACGCGTTGACTTTCCATTTCTGTACTGGGTGTGACGCGTCGCGGCGCGTACGTCAGCAACACGTACTCCTACTCTGCCAGGCCGCCGGCAGTAGACACGGACTTAGCGATTGCTTTGACCACTTGTCCCGTTCATCGTGCAATTTGAAAATCAACAAAGGGAGAGCTGCATGTCCCCTGACTCACCCTTGTGTGCCACGTGTTGCACGAGATCTGGGGACGGATGAAATTGAAGCCACACCGACACCAGCAGCCTGAGCCTTCGGAGGCCCGAGCCTCTGACTCTGACCCCGCTTCTAAAAAAATTCACAGATAGCCAGTAGGCCGTTTTATGCGATCTCCTCAGCCTTCGCACCCCACCACGCTGCCAGCGTCGGACTTGGAGCCGCTACCAGTCTTTGCCCGTACCCTCAAACAGCCCCACACACTTCTTTTCATGGGTGGCAATACAAATATTCCGCTGACTTTTCATTTCCGTTTCCTTCCGTCTATTCCGTATACTCTCGCTTGTAGACCTGGGTACTGGATACTTCCTATAGTTCAGGCACCTCTCGTCTCCTAACTTGCCGCCTACCAGTCGTCAAGCTCTGTATGAAAAACACGCAAAGATGCAACGTGCTTCGCTGTCGAACAGGTTCTCTGATCACTGAAGACACGCTTTGAGACGAACCCTGATTTTTTTGACTCAATCGTGGGACCCGAGCATCGAAAGGAACGAGCGTGCTGAAACCTGGAATACTCCAGACCGTATGTTGTGTGTCCATCGGCCCTAACAACCGCCTGAGGCAGCGCCCCTTCTCCCTCACAGCCTTTGTTGTCTCAAATGTCCTCAGGGGAACGGATCGACTAAACCTCCCCCCCGCGCATATCTTTCTCATGCTTACTTATCCAGAGAGCATCAGTGATCCTCTCTACATCCACGGTGATCATGTGTGCCCATGTCCACTGACTACGAGGGTTCGTCAGGGTTATCCACTTTTCGGATCACTATCAATTCAAAATTGAGCGTCCACTCCAGCACTTAAACCGTCCTTCCCTTAATCCATCAACGCTGATCTTTCCATAAGTTGCTATGTTATTCACGCGATTAAACGGGTGTAGGTTTGTACTTGAGTCTCCGCAGCGTAGGTCAGACTTCACCACTTCGTCGTCACGTCAGCATACTTGTCTCCGTGTCTCACTGGCACCGGATCCACGTTTTCCCTTCGGCTTTTTCATGAGCTCTTTTTGCACGTAAGTTTTATTCGTATTCACGAATCACACCTAACGACACGTTTTCTCTGAATGAACATCAGACGGACTAGTCGCTTAAAGAAGCCAGTCGATCATACCTGTTCAAAGAGACGACTCCGTTGTGTGTGAATTGCCCGGACGGATATAGAGATGTATTTAGGTGACGTTAATTGTCCAGCGTATTGTTCCGATGCCCTTTCGCGTGTGCACCCAGTGAACGATCCATTGCGAGATTTGCCGTGATGGTCAACATCCCGGGTCGCGATGGAACCACACCTGTATTAAATTTTTGACGCCCCAATTAAAGTACAATTTTGACAATAGACGCAACAAGACATTCCAACAGTCTGATGTTATTAAAAACCCATACGAATAATCCCAACATAAGAGATCGGGGGACACTACAAAAGGAAAGTAACACAGGAGCAGCAATAAAATAGTAAAGAGACAACATAAACTTAACGTCGTCGGAATGGACATCCGGGGATCCATCTTCTTGCTTCCTTCGGATTACTATTTGAAAGCGGCATCGATACTTTTTTCTGATATGGGTTCCATGCGGCGTTCTGATGTGGGCGTGTTCGCGCCCGATTGCTGGGGTGTGGCTAGCCTCGGCGTGATTAATCCACTTCCTCCTGCACCATAGACGAAACCGCCGCTCAGGCCCTCCAGCGCATTCGAATACCCTGCCGTGCGAAATAAAATTGTTAAGTTATTTGCGATTATACTACGTAGTGACGGTATATGTAATCCGAACCTGGAACGAGGACACTATCCCAAAAGCCCGTACTCAAAATACTGTCCATAGAGAGCATTCCCGACGCTTCGTCATGTGCATTAATCGGCGCCATGGTCGGGGGAAAGGTCGACATATCGGCGACAGGGCCCATCTCACTGTTGAACTGGTACCCGGCGGGCGTTGCGGTTCCGTCAAAGCCCGTACCGAGGAAAGCCAGGCCGTCACCAGCGCTCATTCCGCCATTAAGGTTGTGCTCATCCGCCGTACTCGCGGCATATCCGTTTGCGTCGACATGTTCTTGCTTACGAGAAAGAGGATCGGAATGCGGAGAACCTTGTCTCATGGACCCATCTGCTTGTGCGGAAATGAGTGCCCGGAGGAATGTACTGTAAAGCCCGGGAGTATGAAGAGGTCCGGCTGCAATACTTTCCAAAAGATCTGCGATATCCTGAATGAGCGCGAACGTCCCCTTTTCATCGACAAGGAATGCTCGAAACGCTGGCCGTGTAAACTACGAGAGTATGGGCCGTAATATATGAAAACCATGCGTGCTTATGAGCGAGCAGAAATTACTCACTTTCAAAAGGCTCAAAACAGCATATGAACATTGAACAAAATGGGAATCCGGAGAATAACGTAGGAAGCCTCGAGGTCCGAGTTCATCGCGTACGAGCGTCGCACAAGCAACGGCACTGGTGTGACAGCGGGCAAAGAAATGTCCGACGTCCACCGGCGAGCGATCAAGGGCATTTTGTAGGCCGAAGGAATTGATAACAAGCATGGCGTAGTTATAGTAGAAATTTCCCATCGACGACCAGTAAAGATGATAAGCGACTGGCGCATCCTCTAAAAGTTTTCCATTCAGAAAAAGGCTAATACTTAGTAAGCGAGACTCACCAAGGTGAACGAGTTTTCCGACCCATTCGTCCAGCCAGCTATGCAGCTGTGCCTCAATCGTTCTCGTTACTAGGTAGTAGTCACAATTCGTCTGCAGGCCTGAAGCCGACGTGGTGCTGGAATGGAGAAGGTCGAGGCTCCGAGATAAGACCCGTTGTAACTCCTGTTGACGAAACTCAGATGGACTCTAGGCGTACAGAAATCACGGGGGCTTACGGCATACGCAGCAATACCCCCATCACCTTTTCGCGAAATCGGCTTAGTCCAAAAAAGTGTAGTGTTCTGAATGATGAAACTGAGACAGCGTGAGAAAGAAGCACGGGAAATAGTATTATCAGGATTAATGTCAAACGTACTCTTCTTTGATAGAATGAGGCTTCCCCATCTGTGCACTCATGCTTCGATCAAGGATGTAGCATATTAACCAGGTTCGCTCTCGATTGTGCACTTCTATATCGCGCGCACGCCCTTCAGGGGTGTTCTGACCCAGTGTGGCTGTCTTTCGGTGTAGATTTAAGTCTGTCGCCATTCTAAGCCCGCCAATGGCGGAAGAATAAATCACCAATTCTCTTCGAATAATGTGAGATCCATACCTGATACCCATGCCCAAGAGGAGCCACGTCTTGTCCTGTTCAAATCGTTCAACAGGCCCACAGCCCCACAAGGAGAGAAGTAGGTATGCTTGAACAATCTCAACAGATTTGTAGCCTTGCTCGGGCACACTGAATGCCAGTTTTCTGGAGAGAGCTGATAGCTTAGGATGAAGTTCGGGGCGAGTACCGTAAAACTTAGATGAAATGCCGCAGACTACGCGGAGTTATTCACGAAGAAGGATACGTCAGTAAATGGTCAGTAGAAAATAGGTGGCTAGATAATTCGTACTTGTTGTGAGTAAAAATGGAGATCTTGAGCACACCAACGATGGCGTGTGGAAATCCGGGTCCAGGAGCCCGAGGTGAATCTGCGTATGTTTAATCAAAGTTACCCAACTCTGAAAACTGCTTACAGACATTCATGTGCTCAAAGAAACTAGCGGGTTCTTCGTTAACGCGTAGTGTTAAACCCGGTTTCGATCAAACTCACATTTTAAACAATGCGACAACCTCTTCCGTGGAAACAAAATTCAGCATTTCGGGTTGGATCTGGCGCTCAATATATAAGCGGCGCAGAGGCAAAATAGTCATTGGGCCTAGACATGGAGGATTAGCTCATTTAGCGAAAAGAGGGTTGGAGGGACGAACCAGGCTTAAAGTACACATCACTTGCCACACCGACTTTATGGCTCGTAGTGGGAGAAAGAGAAGAAGCAGTCTGTGCTTGAGATTGAGAGCGGTTTTGAGCACGCCGATTTGCCAGGCTGGCCTCGGCCAGCAAACCAAGTGGGTTCAATTCGTTATCGGGAAGGGAGTGCAGCCTAGGCGAGCCCGGATGGTGGTGTGAAGGATGCATATTCGACGAGTTTTGGGTAGGAGGGGGAGTTGGAGTCTTCATTAATTCTTGCGTTTTGGCGGCGGGGTCTGACGGTGACGGCGAACGCGACACCATTCCCGAAGCTATAGAAGAGATACCTGGATTACCTATAGAGCGTAAAACGGTATCCAATGTCTTCTCCATCTTGCGCAACGAACGAGTAAGCTGTTCGTGTTTTCTAACATTACTACTGCTCATGGGGAAAACGTCAGGGTAGGAGTTCAACATATAACACTGCGTTCGTACTTCGTGGAACGCTTGCCCCGATTTGACTCCTCAAAAATGCACTGGTGGTTACCTGCTTCGCAGCGCTTGCAGGGTGGGCCGTTTTCCGCACCGACACATTTCATTTTAAGCCTTCGACAAACCGCACAGGCCCTGAAAGGTGCATAGACCCGTATTAGCGTTCCTGAAAAGAGCGTAAAAAATAAAAGCATACCTGGAGCCCCTCGTAGCTTTCACTTTACCTTCAGGCATCTCCGAAGAAGGACTAGCCATATCGTCATCGTCTCTATCGTCCAGTTTTGACTTTTTCCTGCTCCCTGGTGGACCTCCGCCGGCGGCTGACGAGGAAGGCCTCTTACCATTCGACGAAAAGTTTTGATGCGAGGATGAGGGGATACCTTCTGGGGGAGTTCCCACGTATTCCGAGCCCTGTGATGAAGACGATTGTGGAGAAAGAGCCGGTATAGTCAACTGTGTATGCATGGATGATTGGTGTGGAATCAGCGCGTTTTGCTGTTGGTGGTGGTGCTGTTGTGGCTGTCCTTGTTCGTATGGGTTATACCCGGGGTAGTAGAGTTGAAGTGAGGGGTCTACTGGGACTTGTGACTGGGGGGAATGCGGGTGCGGGTGCATCCCTTGGTCAGTCTCGTGCGGAGGGATATGCGTTTGGTATTGCGCCAGGGGCATCTGGTGCTCGGGGGCATGTAAAACTGGTTGTAGTGCAAAGGTGGTGTTGGCATAGTCTGCAAGAGTGAGCTCGGTATGACTTGTTAGCTAAGAGCAAGGGACGACAGCAATGGGCTTGATACCCAAAGCAGAATCGACGGGAGCTCAGCTATATACCAAGAACACGCGAGGCAAACTGAATCCGCCGGGGGCTGGGAACGGGAACAAATGAAGCAAAGCTGACGGAGTCGGAGGAGATCCGAGTGTTCGGCAGTGAGACAGTAGAAGTAGTAACTGCGGCGTATCAGAGCTTCTGTACTTGAGATAGTGCGCGAATTAGCGCCGTTCAAGCATAGACAACAAGGCACGTCGCCTGCACGAGATACTCTGGCATAATTTCGGCGGTCGTGCGAGAGCAGACTTGGCCGGTAGCGGGTCTCAGCTCGAGGTTGCCAGTCGGTGTCCGCCGCCAGTGCGTTTGCCAGTGACGGTCGCGTAAAGTCGATCGTTGAGCTGCGTAGCCGTGACGCATGTCACACTAGGCTATATGCCCGATTCGGTATCCCCCCAGGCTCAGCCGCCTTGCTCTCCCGACTCGGCGCGGGTCAGAAATCTACTAATAGCACAACACACTAGGTTCTGCCCCCCCTCAATCCGCCCTGAGTCTGGTTGGAAGGGCGCCCTGGATAGCGATGACCCCGCGTTCTCTTCTCGCGATCCTGAGGATTCTTGCTCTGGACCTGTACTGCAGCTACCGCTTCTCTCAGCTCTGAACCCGGGCCTGAGTGGCACTATTCCTTGGCCCTAGCGAGGGAAGAGAGCCTCGTGCATGAACTCGGAGTTACGACGCCATACGTACTGGTAGTCCTGGCGGCTGTTTGACTTCTCACACCTTGGTCTCACCACCGAAGGCGCAAGCCCGAACTGCCCCCGCAATGTATATTCCATGTAGAATGCAGTCTCGTGCCCACGCCAGGACCCCTTTCTGCTTCGAGCCTCTTCAATAAACATACTCCTGGGAGCCGCCCATTCCTCGAAACTGTCGGACTTTGCTGGCCTATATCGTGGAAAAGAAACCTTTGCCAAGAACCTTCTCCGCTTTGCCTAGGGAACGGAGTTCAACGGAAGTTCACAGTGCGGTGCACCGCCTTAGTGATCTCTACACGAAAACAGAGCTGTGAATTAGAACACAGCTGCGCCGCAAGGAATGTCGGGTGCGAAGTTTCCGAAAAAAGCCTGCAAGGGAACTTGTGTAGAGACAGGTACGTAGCAAAGATACCCGTCCGATGGAAACTTTTACGAGGATTTCTTGGCACCTAACGTATACTAGGAAGTGATCATTCCTTTCTCCGTCCTACTGAGGCTTATAATAAACACTCACGTACTTCCCGCGAGAACGGCCGCCACGGGTCTGCTCAAAAAAACCCACTCGCCAGGAAAGCGAACTCCAGCGGTCGGGGCATCACGGGTTCCAATAAGGCGATCATCATACTAACATGTCGTGCATAATTGGTCGATATCCAACGAGGCGGGGTACATCGACGCAACGACATACTCGGGGTAGTCGGTTAGAAGTCTTTCCGAGAAAGGATAAGATGAACCAGAGCCACTCGTAACACTTGCCGCACACGAGGCCGACACGTTCTGAGTAATGTGCTAAGACATACAGATAAGAAGACAAAAGTCCTTAAAAATCTTCGGCGACACCGATAACTCGGTGGCAATCATAACTGTATTTGCTCACATACATACAGGACAGTCTCGAACATTACTTTAAGGCTAGAAACGGCTCCTGACTATCTCTGTGCACCAATTTCTGGGTATTAACAAGGTTTCGCCTTATTTCATTTTGGTCTCATACAATCTCATAATGCGAGTTCGGTTCCCCTGACTAGCGACTGACAGGGGCATCTCGGCTTCATAAGAGAAGTGCACCATATTTATACAGTTTTGGACTATCATTGAACGTTTCATTCATGCTATATTTAAGGCGTCGATCCTGACCTTTTGGTCCTGAATAGCCCACTTCACTATCCTCACCGAGCCTGTACTGTTGAGCCAGAGGATCGACTGTGGTAAAGGGGAAAACGTTGGGATGGCGGTGTATGTATCCATGACTCCTACGTGTGCTCACTGGGAGCAGTACAACCCTATCCCCTGTGTGTGCACGCGATAACTTGTAATGCACCTTCCCCATGTGGACCTCATGCATATGCTGCGGGAGTCTCTCCGCAGCCTTCGTTCAATTCCGTATCCAATATGACATCGGGGGCGTCATCCTTTACTGTACCGAGATTATTGCGCTTATAGCAGAAGATGGAAAATTGAACCGTGAAATGCTGTAATCTTTTCCCTCGTCCTTCGTCCGATGATTGAGTTGTTGATTCTGTTTGTTTTCAGAAAATACTGCTTATCGGAAATACCACAGGATAGCTAGCGTCGAGCTCTTCAAGGGCTGGAAGCACTGGTTTCAATCATCTCTCGAAATATATATAGCAATGCCGATGCACCGTGTCAAATGATTATCGCCAGATGCATACCATGTTGACCCTGGTTGGTTTAGTATAAGGAACTCCTTTTATGGCCCTTATGCATGTCTTCTGCCGACGTGCTCTTTTCTATCAATCAAACCTAAGGCGTAACTTGCGATAAAGGCTGGTGGATGCGGAAAAGCCATTCATCTTTTACACTACCAGACGAGAGCCGGGTCACCTCGACTGACAACTGCTCTGATCAGTTACTGAATCTCTAGCCGCCTCCGAACTGTCAGAATCGTACCCAGACACCCAGATACCTGTCGGCATCTCGCGTGGTTGATACATTTTATACTTCCATATGCTTGAAGTTTTCTCCCCAGACCTTCTTCATCCCTTATCGCCTTTGATATTGAGTGTGTACACTTCCGCTCAGATCCCGAGGATGCTACTGATTAGATTTGGACTGGACTCGTCCGTTGACGGCCCACAGGTTCGGAACGGCCAATGAAAGTTACATGCTCCCGCGTTCTAGCTGTTAGCAGTTTCGGAAATCAATACGCTCCAGCTCACGTCTGGTAGAGACACTTTGCGTATCGGACAAAGCAGAGTCAGCGCAGGCGAGTCATTTTTAAAAACCTCGGCCCAGCGTTTTTTCAATTCGACGAATTCATCAGTTTCAATTGCGACAGTTCTCTTGCATATCACGGCGCTCTCAGGGGTCGCATGGTTTGGGCCATTGTGGTTCCGGCTGCACGAGGACTATCGTGCAATTGAATGCTAACTTAATTGTAGTCAGCATATGGGCTAAGCTTCCAGTAGGCTTCTTGAGCACGCGTGCACGCTTTCGTTTGATGACTGTTCGACACATTGCGGGGCCAACGAAAGATAACAGAATCGGCCTTTATAGGCCTGAATTCTAATACGGCCCTACTCTAATTTTATATTTTCAGTTGCTATGATATTTAACATCTGGGAAGGAGGTGCATCGGAAAAGTAACATATAAAACAGCTTCAACTGTCTTCATGGGTCTTGTATTCATTCGACGGTCCCGTCCATTTAGCCAAAGGCTATTAATCCTGGTGTGTACACACTCACTTCGATTCTGCCGTCTCTCTTAATTCATGGGCATTTTGGGACATTAAGGGGAACACGTCCAGTAAGATGTCTTTGAGGTCTGCTTGATTTACCATTGTAGTCTGGTGCAAACAGCTACACGCTTCCATCAGAATGTATACTGGGGAATCCACTGCGACGGATTTCGGCGCCGATGTGTCGGTTCTTATAACTGGAAAAGTGCCTTTCAGGCGGTGATTGGATACCGGCGCACATGCGATACATTAAAGTAAGAAGAACCACTCTTCTGGTTCGCTCAGAGCCTCGGTTTTATGATGTCTCCACATAAAGTTTTATAGGCCGGACGAGTCATCTAATGCTCGCAATTTGGACCCGTAATTACCCCCAAAGGGCCTCACGCTCACACCAGGAGAGCTTTCCCTGGCGCACGGCCCGCACGTCAGACTGGCATACAAATAATTATGATGTCTCCCCTCCTGTGGCTGCCCTTCGGGACCTCTGAAACAGAGTAATCGAAGCGGAGCGAGGGAAAGTACACTGGATCAACTCCTCAAAAACGGCAGTCATGCGTACGCAGCTGGGAAAAATTACTAAAAAATACGGAGTTTCCTTCCGCATGAGGGTGACCTCCCAGAGTTCATGTATTGAGGGGCATCAAAGTCACGGACACCGCGTACATTTATCACTCCGACTCGCGCTCCGAGGTGATCAGTCGTCTGTCCACCCCTGATTGTCGCTTCTACAGAATTCTCGCCCGGAAGTATTAACCGCGGACATTGCCCGATTCATGAAGTTCGCACCATTTACCCCGCTGTATTGAGGATATCAAAAGAGCATGGATTCTCTGAGAAAAGGTTAATAAACTATCACCAACCAGTAGAACATAAATTGATCTCCGCAAGTGCGGAGTGAACGAAGTAGCCGGGTATCTTGCAAACGAATATCAAGTTCATACTCGAGTTCAAATCATCCTTTAGTAGTCCGAAAATGCCGAGCGCTTTTTTCAGACTGCGCATAAACACCGAGCTCACCGCAGCCGATAAACGTCTAAAGGGCACTCACACACTGCCTGCATACCAAGAATCCACTGCGAATTTAAAAGGGCCGCCCTCCGATCCGTTCACTTTCAGCGACCCTTCCGAGTCGACCAACAGGCTTGTGGCGCGAGTATTCAGTCTCTCCAGTTTCGCCGTATTTTCCAGTTCTCAGAGCTCACGGGTATGAACGCAGCAGCTTCTACTGTCGCCGAAGAAAGAATAAGGAACATGTGGCTGCTATAGTCGAATACTGTGCGCAGGTATTCTTTGAAGCGGGCCGGATTTTTGCGGGACTTGCAATCCAATCAGCATTTCATTGTCTTGGCTGCTTCAGACGCTCGTCGGATCTAAGCGCTATACTCCCACATGGCGGCTCCGAAAAGCTGCAATATGTCCTGCAGATTCACTTCGCCACCCGAATCGGTCTTGCCACGAACGTAGAGAGCATCGAGCCAATAGATAAAAACGAAAGCAAGTGGTTCTTACATGATCGTGCTAATCAGGACGAACACTTTGAAGACGAGATACAACATCGCCGTCATGTGTCCATGAGGCTAAGATGAACTTACTTGCTTCGCCTCACGCAGTATGGCCAATCCACTCTGCAGCATCAACAGAAGAACAAGAAAAAAAAAACCCACCCACACTGCTTTGAGAGTCGACAATTTTCTGCGAGACAGTCAACAGCGTGAACGTATGAGAACAGGATTGATGAGTAGCAGATACAAGTTTGGTAGCAGAGGGCAACGAGGAAAGGGGATGGGACGGACTGGTGTCTCGTTCGCAAGTATCGCAGTTGGCACATGAGAGACACCCAACCGCGAGACCCAACGGCGAATAGGCAGTTTAGCCCGTGCAAGGCCGAGGGCACACAGTTACAGGAAGTCCTCAGCGCGCGCACGTTTTTTACCGCGCATCTCCTCGGCGGCGGGCTGCGCCTGCTGCGGGGAGAAGAAGTACTTCGGGTCGTAAGCACGGTTCTCCTCCTACATTAAATAGAGTGAGTCAGCATTGATGAAACCCAAGTAACATGCTTATATTCACAGGGCAGTAGTTAGCGTCACCATATTTCAAAACTTGGCCTTTCTTCAGTTCGGGATTTTCTTGTTTCAAACTGGGATTGGGAATGGGTGGTTTTGTGGGGGTTACAGAAGTGGTCTGTTGAGATGAACTCGGAGGATATGACGACTGGGCCTGATTGAGGTTGGAAATCGGACCCGAAGGCAGCGGGGGACCGGAGGAGGGCGCATTGAGACTACTTCCTGGGGGCGGTGAGAATGCCGGAGGCGTTTGGCCCAACGGCGGAGGGATAAAGCCAGGCACGAATGGCGAGGCTCCTGCCAACCCCGACGGCGACACGCCAGGAGCGAAAGGAGGGACTCCCGGCGGCAACATTCCCGGCGGGGGGAAGCCGGGGTGTAAAGGAAGTCCAGGAGGTGGAGGGCTTTACCAACAGCAATTAGTTTTGAAATCGCTGGAAGGTAGAAGGAAGAATTACCCTGGAGGGAAACCTGGCGCACCAAGGAACGGAGGGAAAGGAGGTTGACCAGGCATAGCAGGAGGTGGTAACCCACCTGGCGGGAATGGGGATACGCCTGGAGGAATGCCGCCCGGCGGCGGGGAGATTTGCGAAGGAGGTGCAGCGTACGTTTGCGGCGCTGCGTTCACAACGGCACCAGAAACTGCATCTGAGGCAATTGAGACTGGATTTTCGACGCCGCCCATAAGCGCCTTGTGCGCCTCCAGCTGAATTCGTAATTCGTCTTGAGTGTATACTTTATTTTCGATCTTCGGCCGCTTCGCCTGGGGCTGAGTGATCGTCCCAGGATTCAGACCGAGTTCGATTTCCTTCCTACGCTTATAGTCCGCAACATCGGGTGCGGGTATCCCCTCCATACCGAAGATTTCTACCTCGTAGCCATCACGTCCAGGAAGGGCATTTTCAATACGAGGTAGACTTTGTACGATGGTAAGTGGAGTATTCTGATAGTAAGCGTACACGTTACGTACTTCTCGGGTTCTAGCTTGTGGACCTGCTGGATATGTACAGCCAACCCTCCGGCAGTGTTAAGGCGACGCGGGCACGTCTTACACTTGAAATGCTTCGCCTTCTGGTGTTGCATGAGTACTGGGGAACAAAACTCAGATGATGCTTCGACAAAAGGTCCCAATGGTCAGCGACAAACCTTTTTCATCCTCGAACTCACGCTCGCAGTACCAGCACCAAGGGCGAATGATCTATAGATGGAATTGAGCAAACAGTAAAGGGGCCGAAGCAAATGTCGAAACACAGACCGCTCTGTTCTTTTTCTTTCCCATTGTTTTTGTTGTTGGCGATGGTAGGACCGTAAGTGGGCGCGACGACGAGGGAAACACTCGAATACGTGAGCGTGACAGGGATAGGATCACAATGTGACATAAAGGTTAATTAGCCGTGCCGGGTGTGCCGCGGCATCTAGCCGTCATTTACAGGGGAGCCTTCGGTGCTCATTAAATAAAGGACTAAATGCTTTTGAGATGTATTGTAACTTCCGGCCACTTGTCTTGCAACGTAGAAGAAATGAAGTACACAGAGACAGTCCGTCAAGAAAGGGGAACAATGGTATTGTGGCCGTGACAAATCGAGAGAATTCAACTCCGCTTGAAGTTGTTGTAACGACCTTTCATGTCACGCGTCGAGTACCTCTGTACCAACTTCAAGAGTCGAGAGGTTCTCTCTGCCCGAGTGCCACTTGCTCGCCATGAGCCCGAGTCAACACCCGACCCTCATCCTTGCGCCCTCGGTCTCAACCACCAAGTTAGTCGACTCTATACCAGAGCCCGCCACGATCAAAGACTAACTCCTACTTTCAGAGTGGTAACGACGACAACAACGACCACAACGTACGCACCCATACCGTTGCCTCCTCTCCCACACCCTTCGTCCCCCAAGGATCCAAAGGCGTATCCGTTGCTTAATGTCCCGTTACCATCTTCTTTACGCCGCTTCCCGATTATCTTCCCGGGGGGCACACGTGCCACATTTCGTGATGGCGACGATGGCGACGATGACATGCAGGACGAGGAGGAGTTATCAGCGGGCAGGGGCTGGCGCATGGTGAGGCGGGACGAAAACGCTGACCAGGACAAGCTCGTTGGGCTCCAGGAAGCTGTTGAACGCTTTGGCAAGAAGCGTTCGCACACCAATGACATAGTGATGCAGGGGGTCGAGGAGCCCACGAACAACCCACCGCCGAGAAAGAAACCCAGACCAACCCATCCTGGAACAATTTCAATTAATGCCGCCGCCGCCCCACCCTCACCCCTTCCATCGCCGACGGGTTCGCCACCTCCGCACAACATATGGCCGTCGGCACCGCCCAGCGGGGCTTCGTCACCGCAGCCTCAAGCACCTATTCAGCCAGATATGGCTCTGACAACCCTAATGACTCTACCATCACTCCTCAGCCATTTCAGCGTTTTACCCCCGGCGTTACAGTCGCACGTTCTCCTAACATTCCTCCGACATTCCCCTCTCCCCGTCCTTCGCACTTTGCAGTCTGTACTTACGCCCACACTTGCCCGCGATTTCCTCACTCTGTTGCCCCGTGAGCTCGTATCCCACATTCTTAGTTTCCTTCCTTTTTCGACACTGGCCCGAGCTTCGCGTGTCTCAAAGGCTTGGAGAGCTATAATAGACTCAGACCCAGTGCTATGGCAAGACCTCATGAAATCAACAAGGATTTGGTTTGGAGGAGAAAGCGAGCATCTTTTCTCAAAGCACATAATGCATATGCGACACAAGACCGCCTTACAGGTCCCGAACTCTCTTCCCCTGCCTCATCCGTATAAAATTCTCTTCAAGTCTCGCCACTTGACGAGGACTTCTTGGTTACACAACAACAATCCAAAGCGCTTAACCTTCGCTGCCCATGGCTCCCATGTTGTGACGTGTTTGATCTTTTCTCATGGCAGAATTATTTCAGCGTCAGACGACAACTCGATACACGTGTATTCTCCAACTACTGGCCAGTTGATTCGTTCATTGGATGGTCATCAAGGTGGTGTTTGGGCCCTCGCCGCCACCAAGGATACTCTTGTGTCGGGGTCAACTGATCGTACCGTGCGCATATGGGATTTGAAGACAGGAAACTGCACGCATGTCTTCGGTGGTCATACTAGCACCGTCAGATGTTTGTCTATTGTTAAACCGGAAATGGTCGAATGGACCGATGAGGACGGTGTTACCCGTCGGGAGCGGTGGCCGAAGCGTCCGTTAATAGTCACGGGCAGTCGCGATCACTCGCTTAGAGTATGGACGCTACCGAAACCCGGCGAGGGAGAATATCGATGCTATGGAGCAGACGACAACGAGGGTGACCCCTCTGAGGTATGCTTCACATTACATCCTCTTGAACTTACCCCTGACTTTTTTCGCACAGGAGGATGTTGAGGAAAATCCCTACCACAAGCTTCTTCTAGAAGGTCACGAGCATGCTGTCCGAGCCCTAGCCGCGCGGGGACGAACGCTTGTATCGGGTAGCTACGATTGCACCGTCCGAGTGTGGGATATAATAACCGGGCGATCAAAGTGGATCCTCGTTGGTCACACGCAAAAAGGTCTGTATTTGCTTATTTTAAGAGGGTGTCTCACCAACATAACTGATCAATTATATAGTTTACTCTGTCGTGTTGGATCCAACTCGTGATCAAGCGTGCTCAGGCTCTATGGACGGGACGGTTCGTGTCTGGAACTTGAACACGGGTCAAAGTGTGCATACCCTGGCTGGTCACACGTCGCTAGTGGGCCTGTTGGGCCTTTCGCCTTCGTTCTTGGTATCCGCAGCTGCCGATTCCAGTCTACGTGTTTGGGATCCTGATTCTGGCGAACTCAAGCATGCGCTTCAAGCTCATACGGGTGCAATCACATGCTTCCAGCATGATGAGTTCAAGGTACTTAGTGGGTCGGATGGGACACTAAAAATGTGGGACATTCGAGATGGAACCTTCGTGCGCGATCTGCTTACGGGAATCAATGGCGTCTGGCAAGTTGTCTTCGAGGGCCGATGGTGTGTAGCGGCGAGTAATCGCACGGAAGCGACAGTATTAGACGTGTGGGATTTCGGACGTGAAGAAGGTGATGACGAGTGGATTGGAGAACCTGCGGGTGGCTTGTACGACGACAGCTCGGATGAGGAGGATGAGGATGAGGAGCACGACCAGGCTGACGCGGATGCCATGGATCAAGACCTGGAGGTTGTCCAATCAGAGGCCGAAATGGGGGAAGATGACTTTGGTACGGAGGAAAGCGAAAGCGTCGTTCCAAGAGGTTGGGAGTATGACACGCCGGTACACAGACAGAAAGCATCCGTCGCGGTTATGGAACCCGTCTGGGCTGGAGATAGTCTCGGCTCAGGTCCCAGTAACGCAGCCTCGGTGCATATTCCGGAAGTCATGGGCGAGGAAGAGCTTCAAGGTCCTTCGGCTAGGGTCCCTATTCGTACTCTCCCTGTCAACGAGGATACACCGACTCGGCCTCGGGTGCGTAATCCACGGAAACGATAGACAGATTTATAAAATCTCTGCGCCGTACCATGTCCTGAGTATTCTTTCTTTCTGCATTTCGTTCCGATCTATTTACACTTGTTGTCGATATCTGCTCTCATGGACAACGCACGGCTGTGGCTTTCACTTTAATCGAGATGTATTTTGGTAGCACATTGATCAGGGATTTATTCATATGTAGTTTTCATTGTCATGGGTGACGAATAATGCAAATTCAACCGTTGGACAAGCGGTCTGTAGTTTGGAGTTCGGTTGAAAGATACTAATAGAGGATAGTATATACCATCACAATTCGGTTTATAACCCCATAAGACAAGATATCATGCTCGGAGCTAAATTTCGAAGACGAATTATTAGGAAACGCAATGGACCTGTGGTTTATAAGTACGTGATTAATTGTCTCCTACAGGTAATGGGTCTTAAAATGATGCCCCCGATAAATGTTGTTCGGCGAATTCTCATTCATAAAATCGGCAGCATCTAGAATAGATACTACAAAGGTACAATATGTTATGCCGCACGTCAGACGGCAAAATTCTCCAAATTGAACCGTCAGCGAGATGCATCCGGCCTCGCCGTTTATGATCGGTTCCGCATCCTACAAAGTGCCAGGTCTATTCAGAGCGCAACAGGAAAAGTATACCATAAATCGTGGAGTCGCTTTTCGGGTGAATATCATGACAGGGCAAGCTCGACTTCTGCGTAGCCGAGTGCTTACAGCTGACACAGAGGCTTATGTTTATCTGGGGAGAATGACGCTTAAATTACGCGAGCCTTGAGTATTTTCACCTCTTCTCGTGGTCTAAGCAAGGACGTAGGTCAACTGAAATTGATAATAAACTCGAGTAGGCGGAACAAACTTACCTGTCTTGCGCATCTACTGCGACCGCGCCCAGTCGCTGAACGACACGCATCCCCGAGCTCACGCGACCGAAGATGGTGTGCTTGTTGTCAAGGTAAGGCGTTGGAGCCAGAGTTAAGAAAAATTGGGACCCTGGTAGTGACCATCAGGCCCCGATGACAATCCAGCATTCATGCGGACTTACCATTCGTGTTGGGACCAGAATTAGCCATTGCCAAAATCCCTGCTCCAGTAAATCGCAGCTCTGGATGTATTTCATCTTCGCTAAGCCGAAAAATTTGTATTCAGGCTCAAAACAGCAGCTAGAATGATCGTACAATTTCTGCCCGTAGATACTAGTGCCACCACGCCCTGTTCCGGTCGGATCACCTCCCTGCACCATGAAATCCTATTTTCAAGAGAGAATCAGCCATCTTCTCTTCAATTAACTTCTCCAGCCCACTGACGGCGATAATCCTGTGAAAAACGAGATTGTTGTAGTAGCCTCTCTGCGCGAGTTCAGAGAAGTTCTTGCACGTCTACGAATCAAAGACAAACAGGTAGGTCTAGTCCAGTGGGAGAATTCTTAGAGAAAATGGATTTTGCGCACCCTCGGTGCGTGATCCCAATAAAGCTCCAGTTGGATATCACCCATACTTGTCTCGAGGACGACCGAATTTGTGTTCGACATGGCGGTCGACAGAAGCGATGTCGCGTTGCCCAATTGGACTTTGCGCAGTCGTCTAATCGTCGATCACTTCTTATCAATGATGACTCAGCCGCTCAAGTTGAAAACTTCAATATATCACTTGAGCCCTTTTTCTCCTGCTTTCAGGACGGGACCCGAGTCGAGGGCGCCGAGATGCGGGCTGTTGTACAACGAGTCACTAGCGCCTCAGTCAAAGGCAAGAGAATACCATTCGTAGATAACAGTGTATCAGTGAATTCAGCTACCCAGGATTGTTTCTGCAACAGTCGACAATGAAATAATTTCCAAGATATCACAAGGCCTGATGGTCCTCGTAGGCATTGGGGTAGGTGAGTAACAAACCTCTTCGTCGCTTGGCTAAAGGGGTCTTTTAATGTATTGGTAGATGACACGGAGGTAGACATGCAGCAGATCGCGAATAAGATGTGCTTCTTCCATCCTTATTTCCGGCGTTCGACCAATCCTGATTTTTCTCTTCAATACTAATAGACTTTCACTCAGAGTCTTTAACGACACAACTGATCCAACTGTGATGTGGAAAAAGAGCGTTAAGGATATAAGGGGAGAAATCCTATGTGTTTCACAATTTACTCTTATGGCGAACACGACAAAGGGCAATAAACCGGATTTCCATCGTGCAATGGTTCGTATTTGACAGTTCTAATATTCGTTGAGTCTGAAAAAGAATTTTAGGGGGGAGATCAGTCGCGTCAATTGTATGCATCGCTCCTCGCTCGCCTTGGAACATTGTATGTTCCAGACAAGATTAAAGGCGAGTGAATACAGTACATCCTAATTCCTGTAGCAAATGTCTTATGTACGACCAGATGGAAAATTCGGTGCCATGATGGACGTTAGTCTGACCAATGAGGTGTGTTCAAGCAAGCCCTGTCATTCTTTAATCTTGGTTCTACATAAATTTGCAGGGTCCAGTGACATTCACGCTCGACTCGCGTAAGTTCGAATATGTAAATCAAAACAACCAGAAGAAATCTGCCTCAGAGGCCGACGCGGGTACATCGGAAGACAAGAATAAGGCTGTGCAAGAGTGAAAAAACCTCGCCGCCGAGCAAAGCGTTACTGTCTATGAAAGGACCGCGTTAGTCCTAGCCGTTGTATTTTTCCCGGTAATCGCTGCAATACTGCACAACTGGTAAATCGAGCAATGTACCTCGTCCTTAAACCTTTGGGGTTCAGGGCTATACTGAATGCGTGACAGCTTTTGACGCATTTTGGGTCCATTGCCGCTTTCCTCTGTCCGTCGGGTGTCCTGCAAAGTGGCTGGTAATTGACTCATCAAGTAGTAATACTAAATAGAAAAGACGCGAAAGAGCCGGCCCTCATCTACAATAAATATATATCACGTGACTTTACGACGGCCACACCACCGTGGAGGAGTCCAGGTCGCAAAACGAGGTTGAGTCTCTTGATACTGAATACCTGGTCCTGGGTGATGGCTGCTTATAATGACCATCTGATGAGGCTCTGCGGAAAGGAAGAGACTATAAAAGAAGGAAGGGAACTGCTGAACATTGCTAGGGCAAAAACTGGACCTGGGTCCGGACATTTCCTCGGTCCAAGCGCGGTTGGGTTACCTGCAATCTGCGCCCTATTAGCCTCAGAACGGTAAGATAGCTCTGACTAAAGCCATTACTCGAACTAACGAAACGGCCTAGTCTAGGAAACAATGACGTCGTGGAAAAAGTCGCTCAGGAAACATCCTGCTTGCAACCAAAGCAGTTCAAGGCCTCGCTTAACACAGTTCGCAGTGCGTTAGCGAGTTATCTCAAGAGGAAAGTACGGCAAAGCATCTCCTACCCTGTCTTATGCCGAAACCACGGGTTGAATGACGATGCGCTATACTGGATGGAGGAGGTCGAGAAGGAGCTAAGGAAGGCTGACGTACTCGATGACCTTGACGTTGCCGACGAAACTGTAACGTGCATGATTTTTTACTGGACATGCATCGCTTTGAATGTAAGCCACACGTCAATCCATGTTATCCCTACTTAAACAACTCTCGAAGATACGTTCCGTCAAACGCGCTGCCATTATGGCCGATTATAACGTTAACCTCAGAGACTTCCAAGCATTGGAAAGAGCTCTTGACAAAGCTTGCCAGAGTCTTCGGGAAAGCATCGACAAATTCATCAGCGAGAATAGGAGCGCACGCTCTGCCCGCTCGTCACCCGCAAAGGCGCCGGTTTCTCCAACAAAGACCCCAACAAGGGCGTCCGCGACTACTCGGACCTTTCCAATGGACGGTTCACCCTTAAAGCGTAAAGCGATTTTACCTCCTTTGCCACCGAGTTCGCCGGTCAAAAGGCAGAGGACAGCGTCGCCAACGAAGCTGAACCGATTACCAGTGACGAGCAGCTTCACACCCCAAAGTGCTGGTAATGCCACACCGACGGCACGTTCCCCTGTGAAAACATATGCTGCTTCCAGATCTTTCAGGGAAATGCCTACGGAATCATCTGTCCGACCGGACGAGGCTTCAGGGTCTCCTTCCAAAAGGGCAGAAATCCTCCCCGGAACGCCCGTGACCCCTGTTAAAATTTCTAACGCACGGACGAAGTTGCCGACAAACCCAGGAGAGGCGCGCTCACCGATAAAGAGGCCATTAATGGAAGGGTCACCGGTGACTGATCCGCTGACACCAACCCCGCGACGTATTCGCGGTCGTCCAGCGCGTCGACCATTGCCGTCTTTGATGCACGAAAGAGCTGAAACGGGTGGCAATCGAGATATCAACGCGGAGCCAGAGGAATCTTCCGACGAGGATAATCCCCCACCGCCGTGTCGCCATCGTCTTTCGGCCTTCTCTGATAGATCCTTCTATCGCTACAGAGACCCGAGGGTTTTGAAGGAATGGGAAGCGTGCGAGAGGAGCCTAAAAGCAATGATAGAAAAATATGGGAATCCACTCGATGAAGTGGAGGTTTGACTATTTGTTGCTAGGACGTGTACAGACAATGGTCACTTGGAGAATATATTATAGTTTACGGTTTACTGGCGACTTATCTGTATGTATGATATACACATGCACTTCCGTGCGTAAAAAGCAACGCATAGATAGATATGGAATACAGGCGACTGTGCCGACTTCCTCCGACTTAACTACCTCGGTCGCTTGCGTGTGATGGAGTCGAGCAAAAAACTGAAACAAGGGACCTGAACGTCCTAAAGACCCCACTCCTCCAACAATGATTCTATCTACAACATGCGATGTCCGTCAGAATTCTCGGTGCTAGGGCGCTGTGTACGAAGGTTGGCAAGGACGACATTGAGAGTATCCATGGGGTCCTCGGATACCAACAAAAACTCATCGCCTTTCTCGATACCGAACTCAGAGGCGCGGGTCTTTGGATTACTTCGATGGAACCTACAATTCAAAAGAGGGGGCAAATAACAGAGTTCCGGAAATAGACTCTGGATGGCTGTGTTGCGTAGATCTCCTGATTAGTCCGACCTCTGCACAGGTACGGTTCATACGATACACCCCTGGTCGTGCTGCACCGCCCCGAGTTCGTCATGCTGGAGAGTGTGTGCGTTTTGGTGAGTTGTGCATGGAGAGCATGATATCATCATGGTATACCGTAACAAAAGTAATACCGGGATGGAGCGGACGGCACAGCAGAAACGCGGCGTTATTCATGACGCCCACCGCGTCTCGGTCGCCGCAGCTGACCTTCTCGTGTTAAGGGCGCTTATAGGTAATAGGGGTATGGGTATGGGATCACTGAAATGTTGAAAAACAGCATTCGTATGTACCAGCCGCGTACATCAGCAGGTAGAAATGGAGAAGCAACCCCGAATTCCTGAGCGGAAGTTAAGAGGAGAAACGTTGTATAGCTCGTATTTTTGGGAATGGCATGCCAAGATTTTCCCTCAGGGTCGCGAAGCTCTGAGAGTGTCTTTTTAAATATGGATCGTTTTTTTTTGTCCACGACGATGCACCGTGGCAAAGGTAGGTTCCGTGTAGCATCCGCTCCGTCGGTACAGAGTCACGGTGCTCCTCCAGTAGGACACACACATTAGTGTGTGTACACGGGAAGCCGTACCCAGAGAGACGGAGACCATTTTGAGCTGTTACGTTTGCGAAGGATGCCGAAATAGAGTGTGCGAAGGCCTAAACGGAGGCACACAGCTATGTATAAGCCTTCGTAAAGCAGTTGTTTCCATAGGTCGCTGGGTTACTCCTAAGTTTGAATTCAAAGTGAACGTACCCCTCTTTGTCAGGGCTGGGCAACACTGTGAAAGTTCTGTGTAAAAATGAAGCAGTCTTGCAGTGCCTTATGGACTAAATTTGCGCCCATAAGTATACCCCGATTCCTATTCTCCGAGGAACCCCGCCCGATACTCGCCGGCATAAATGCGGATTGGAGTCATATATCACAGACAGGGTAAACATTCAACGGGTTTTTCGCAGGATAGTAAGGTTCCCAGCCAGCCTTGAAGTTCATGGCTTGTGGTCCAATCCGATTACAGTGGGGACTGCACATATGTACGTCTGGCACGGGTGATCTCCGCCTAATATAATAATTGCATCGATAAGCCTCGTATACATCAGACAACTTTACTATTAGTAGAGCGCTGGCAGTTACCGACGTCTATCTTCCCGCGGGAGTTGCAAACGCTGCTTTGACCCGACCCGGAGAACGGAGTATCCCTTATAGAGTCAGGGGGAATAGGTCGATGGTGGTGGTCATTATGCCCGGTGTTCCGGCTATGTCGGAGTGGCTGGCGGGCAGGCTGCATACTTCCATGCCAATAACACACGCTGGAGCTAACAGCAACAGAAGAATGTTACAGCTGTCCCTTTGAATGATTCTTGATAAGTACCAGGACTTCTGACGCAAGGCTTCAGCACCAGAGACTTCATGAGATCGGGCTACGAACGCCCCGGGCGCTTACAAATGTCGAGGACAATCGGGCGTCTGTGTAAAACTTTAGCGGATGTCTGCTTTCGTATCGGAAACTAGATTATTAACCTCAGAAACTCAACCAAAAACATGCAGCCTTGACTTAGCGAAGCACATCGCCGAAGATATTGACGGCAACTTTGTCGGCCGTTTATCGCGGCCGAAGCAGACCTACCCCAACGTGGCCGCTCAAGCTTTGGCAGCAAAACTGCACGGCACTTTCTTTCAAGTCACATATTAATAGTTTCCAAAGAGCCCGAAGCGCCCTCCTTGATTTGGTGACGAAGGTGCTGATTGAAAGGTACTGCTGACTCGCTCTCGCCATATCAAACACGTTGAGAGCATTTGCTATTGGTAGACAGAAAGAATTATATTAAACTCTTTTGTTATGTGCGAGAGCGGCAATATGGTACTTACAATCTACATGTACTGCGGACGAGACCTAGTACAGGAAACCTAGACGTTTATCGCGCCATTGGCGGATATTGAGCCCATGACAAGCTTCACGTCCTGCGGTCTAGTACCATCACGGGTGAAGGCATACATGTATCTGGGTCATAAGATAAAGACCCTTGACCTGCGAATTGCCAAAATTGACTGTGCTTGTGTACAGACCGAGACCTAGTTGCATGTTAGGCACATGGCGGGAGTCAAGAGACGACCGAGGGCAGATAATTAGGAACGAATGGACCGCTGCGTCCCAGTCGGAGGGCCGGAAGAACGGACCAAGCGTGGGTGACAAAGAACTCCAAAAAGGGAAAATAAAATAGATGCAAATAAAGGGATGGGGCTGCGCTGGTCGGGGTTGCTGGAGGACCCCTCAAACCCTCGTCCTCGACGACCAGACCGTGACTTCGACATATTCACTTTACGCGCATACGCGTATAGTCCGCCACATTATACAGGCTCGTATTCTATCAGCACACTTTCCCAACCATCCGCTGACGCTGAACCGGCCATGCTATCGCAGGACGCTTGCCCATTCACGGCAACCGCGACAGCTCATCACCGATGTCGCTGCACCAGCATAACCCGTACGCGCAGTACGCGCCAGTCATGCAACACTACATGCCTACTCAGGTTCCCGCGCCCACACTTCAACAGTCACAGCAGCAACAACAACAACCATTAACGCCTACGTCTGCACCCGCTCCGGCATCCACGACAACCGTCGCACTCAATGAGACGTACTCACTACAAGCAGGCGGTCCAAATCAATCAACCCCCCTCGTTGCGCAAGGGGACTGGACCAAGAATTTAGTCCATCTTGCGAAGACAGCCGAGCTCAAGTGAGCTTCTTAATCCTCATATCACATGACATCGCTGATCGAGTTTTGTCTATGCCGCTCCTTGAATTGTCGTGCTGTGTTTCCAATTACCTAGAAAGCATGCACTGACACTCCAATTGCATACTGCGCATATTCTATCCGCGCAATCAACACTTGACGCCAAAAATAAGGCTTTACAAGATATCAAAGAACAAAAGAACCGGTGCGTCTGTATAAGGTTAACGCGTACGCATCTTTCTCAGCGAATGGCGATGCAGGTTGGAAAGTGAAAGGAACAGGTTGCTGAACTGTTTACGAGAGGTAAATATAGACAGTTGATCGGACTATTCGAAGTCATTTAATACCTACCTCCAGGTGAACGAGGACCGAGATAAGGTTTGTTGTCCCTGCTTTCACTGCGCATAGCCAATTTTCAATTCCTATTCAGGCCGATATAATGGAAACGTCGATAAACAAAGAGTGCGCTCTATCTGCGCACTATGCGGCTTCATCGATCACCTACTCAAATTCTCTACTTTTCTCCCACAGATGTGCCGAACTGCGGACGAAAATCCAGTTTATCACTGATGGGGACTATGCTTCTGCGAAGCGCGAAGTCGACTCGCTGCGGGCGGAGCTAGGCCAGCCTCCAGTTCCTTCTCTGCAGCAAACCTTAGACGAGAAAAGCGCAGCGTCAGTAATGATTCTTCTTCTTCACCGTCTCATCTAACGCCGTCTGCATCAACTTCTGAAATTTGCCGTTTGGACCCTGTTTTTTTTTTTCGGAACCGCAGATACCTCAACGAGCGCAGACTCAACGGAAACAACGTTGTCCCCGGGAGTGGGGAAGCCTCTGCCCCCGCGCCTGTGGTCGTGAAGCGTGTTGCCGCGGAGCCTGTGGGAGGTGAGACACCTATCAAGCGGCCGCGCGGGCGCCCGAAGGGCAGCAAGAACAGAACGAAGCCTGCGACGGCCGTAGCAGGATCAAGTGCGGGTACGGGCGCGGTAGAGACCGCGGCAGGGTAATGTATACTGGATCAAGTTATTGTATCATGTATGACAGCTCTTATCCCCCCTTGGCATAACTATTTCCTCTTCTCACCTTTTCTTCCTTCATTATTTGTGTTTTTCCGTTCCGTTCGCTAACGCCCCTTCTGTCCTGTTTGGTCATCTCATCAGTGTAAGAATTACATGTAATGTATACCCTTGCCACTCCCGTCCTAGCAGGCGCATTGTTATCCGTAAAGCATGTTCCGCTCTGATCCTGATTACCATTTTGTTATAGTCCGTTATCACATCAATCTGTTTTGTCACCACCGTCCGCTAAATCTTTTGCAGCGCAACTAAAATGCAATCTGCGAAATGGCTCGTCGCGAGCACCGGCGAGTTTAGTGCACGTACTAGTACTCTGCCACCCGATTCAAACGGACTCTTTTCCTGTTTTAAATTGAATTGGCGAAGATCAGAAGGACGCGGCGCGGGTGGGTTAGTACTGCTTTCCGACAAAGGACAGCGCTGCCTCTAGATATATGTTTACGATTCAATCTGAGATGCATGGTTGTGTTTTCTCCCCCCCCCATTGGCGCATCACGGTTGCTTCCAAGCGAGGAGGACGGACGCGCGTCCGGCTCGAAAGCGAGGCTCCGCAGTATCACGATAATGTCTAATATCTGATATCGTCAGCACGGTACTAGTTGTCAGTAACACATCATTTTAAATGCAGGGCGGTTCGGGCGCTCGCCGATCGACGACGGGTCGGTGTAATACGAAGTCCGAGTCGGACTCAAACTCGCACTTTGCGAGACTAGTACTGATAGAATTTCTTCTGGCGTGATTGTAGGATGATTCAGATTTGATAATTGAGCGAAAATCACTCACTTTTTAGTTAATCGTTCGAGTTTTGTTTTGTTTTGTTTTTTCGCGATCACGTGGGCGGGCACCGAGCTTCGCGGGTTTTGCTCCAGCTCTGAGTCTCTGATTGGGACGCGACTCGACGCGCGTCTTAGTCGTGGACCGGGGCTTAACCTTGGGTACCGTCACAGCGCGTGGTTTTTAACCTGAAGTGTTTGCGTAAGTACGGAAGGCGACTTCGGGGCGGGGACTTTTGCGAGTTTTGCCACTAGTACTGGGTGGAGTCAGTTGAAGTAATTGTGCAAGAAATCGGGTATTTTTATTTATTGTGGAGTGACGTTGAGGTCCGGCGCGGGGTCGTCGTCAGCTTGGCGGCGGGTCCGGTAGCCGCCTATGTAAGTATGTGCTGTAGTAAGTAATCCAAGGAGAGATCCGAGCGTGTACTGTAATTTAATGTGTAATCGGACTTCAAGTGACCGGTGCCGTCGCCGTCGGTTCGAGTTGATGCGATTTGGCGGTCGGCTCCCAGGGCTCGGGGGGCCAGGAGGCCGGGGGGTCGGCGGCGGTCACAGCACCAAGTGGATACCGGGACTCAAGCGAGTTCAGACTACTGGGGATTGCTTATTGTAAGTATTTATCTTACGCCGTGTCCGAGTCCGAGTCATATAGTGTTAGCCTGGGTTATGTTAACTACGTCACTTAGACTCAATTACGTCCTTACAATTTACAAGACTATGAACTGGATGATACGTACGTATTATAACGACTAAGATGTTTGCGGGGTGAGACCACTGATGTGTCTTGTTTTATAGGCGTCGCCGGCGCTGGTGCCGGCGGGTGTGGTGTCGCATTGGTGTTGATGTTGATGTTGGTGCCGACGCCGATGCCGAAAACCCACGTACGATACACCCCGTCGGCACCGGCACCGAATACCGACAGCCCCGAATCATACATACACGCCGGATCCCCCAAACAAACTCACAACGCATGGAGCTCGAGCATCATCGATATTAATATTAATATTAATATCAACACGCGCGTGCTTACAGCCTGTTGTTCCAAACGTGCCACTCAAGAGGGTCAAGAAAGAAGAGAGAGCCAGAGCTCAGACTCGGTCCCGGTCCGAGCGCGACTGTCCGGCTATTTCCGCGACATAACTCGAATTACCTCACTAAAGCCTAATGGAGGGGACGGACCCGAGGGATAGAGACGTGAGGGACGAAAGGCGGCGAAGGGGCGGGGCTCGGGCTCGGGCGCGGAAATTTCATATTAATGCGGCGTGAGAGAGGCGGCGCGCGCGCGCGCGCGAATAATATCAATACTACTAATTCCCGCTGTTTAGCCGGGGCCCTGCGTCGCCGACCAAGCAGAGTCGGGGGCTTGAATTGCTGCAAAGTGTTCAGTCTTATTATACGCTGCGACGAGTTTCTGGGGGAGAGATTAATAAACATGATACGCGTAAGTGATATGTGTATACGATAAGGTAACACGGATACGAGCGAGCGAAGAGCTTCAAGTTGAATTTTTTTATTTAATCTATCGATCTCGATTCGTAGTTCAGCCTCTAACATGTATGAATTTACTTAATCAATTCCCTCCGAGCCTAATACATACTCCCGGGCCCGTTCGTCATCCAAGCTTCAATGCTTCAATGCCAATCGTATTTGCCATGCTTATCTATCACTAGCACTCCGGGTCGATCACATTCCCATCCATAAGCCAAAAGCAAGCAAGTAAGTAATGACAATATACCCCATTATCGAGCCTAATTCAAGTTCACGCGGCTGGTAAAAAGCGCCGTGACACTGAGCGCTGAGCCTGTTGGCTGATGCGCAGCCGCGCTCTCCGAGTCACGAGGAAACAAGGAACGGACGGACCTACATCAAACGCGCGCCCACCCCGGCGCGCGGCGCCCTTGGCGAGCGACGGGTCGCGCCGCCCGTCGCGTACTGCATGTTTCCAGGGGCGCTACGGCGCGGGCAGGAGGGACGGGGGGGTTGTCCGGGGACTCGTATCTGGCGCGCCTATTGGCGACTAGGACGCGTTTAAATGGATGGTTTCGAGGTACACATACATACATATGTATGTATGTACCTCTCGCGCTCATACGGGACCTGCGACTAGCTTTCAGTTGCTGGTTGCCCAGAGTTGCTACGGCCCATTGCCTTCGGCACAGCCTTCAACTTGAAGCTTCAGGTGACCGGTGCTTACGGCGTCCCTGCTGGTTATTTGATTATTTCGGTACGTGCGCGTCGGGATTTGGTAGCGAGATGTAGAGATTAACGAAGGGACGATGAACGTGTATTGGCGAGCGGGGGGCCCGGGCACCCGGCTGGTCCCGCGCAACCTTGAATTAATAAATGGGGAAAGGCGATTACGCGAATTAGAAATGTACAACCCGATTGCGGACACAATAAAGCGTCGGATAATGAAAACAACGGAGAGAGGATCTCTTGTTTCTTGTTTTTTTTCTTTCCCCTTCTTAGAATAACAAACAAATCAAATTAAAAAAAGGAAAAGACAAAGCGAAAATCATTGTGCGCTCTATCATCAGAAGTGCGGCGGCGTTCATCGTCTTCGATTCTGGCTGGCAGACTGAAATTTTATTAGATGGGGATGTGGGGAAGGAGGAAGTCGGGAAGGGGAGAAGGGAAGGGAAAGTTCCAACCTTGGAAGTGGGCGCCCGCTGCCAGAGCCAATTGATCGACGCGGCCGATCCGAGTCGACGCGGGATTCCAAGCCACCCACGGCCCACGGTGGTTCCCGCAACTCGTCTCGCACCGGCCCTATCTCGGTTGTTAATCAGACCATCTGGACAGCGATTCATAATACGCATGTGTATGTGTATTACCGGTGAGACACAGCACGGTATATGTACTTATTAATGCGCGGCCGGGAAAAAAGCGCCGAGTCAGGTCTTTGTTTCGTTCTGCGGTCACAGCAGGAGTCAGAGAATCAGAGCTAGTTCGCTTCGCGCACAGTGATAATGAGGGGCAGTACAGCACGGTACTTGGACCTCAGCTGATTGTTCGAAGCACGCTCGGGCAGATAGAGGGTGGTACCACAGGTTGTCACTTGTCACCCCCTTCTGGCTGTCTGTTTCAAGAGGCCATGGCCACAGTCATAAAGGAGTTGATCGAAGAGATGGATTTCCAGGGTCTGGGTAATACCTGTGGGTACCAGGTAGAAGAAACATATGGAATATGGTAGGACAAATAGAAGTGGACGCGGTATTACTATACTAGTTACGAAGAGCGCAGGATCGAAGGCTTCCCCTCGACCGCGGCCTCGATCTCGACCTCGACTTGGCACTGGACTGTGGTATTTGTGCCCCTGATTCTGCGGGTTGGAGAGAGCAGCACCTGCTGTGCATCGCGCAGCGCAGATGGATAAGATGCAACGAGGACAGGCGATACCGACTGCGGATACGGACCCGCAATGGGCTGCGAGCAAAATTGTAGCCGGGGTGGAGACCCCATTATCGCCGTATTATACATAGATACTGTTCGCGTCATGGAAGAAGTGCCAGTTAGCGCAGCGGGAGCGACGCCACACCCGCACGCGCCTGACACGCTACTTTGTAAGAATATGTATCAAGGAGAGAGCAGGGTGAGTTGCGGCGAAAAGGAAGAGCCGCACACAGGGGAGCCCCAAGAGGCGTGTGGGGTGAGCGTCGAGCGTGGTATTTGATGGCGAGGCCCCGGGGAACGGCGGGGCGGGGGTGCGGGCGTTGATATCGCCTGAATCGCTGATGATTGGTGATTGTTGCGGGGACAGGAATCAGGCTGAGGTGATCGGCGTGCCCGCTGCCATTGGGGTCGGGGGCGGATGAGTCAGGCGTGGTAGACCAATATGCGGTGAGGGACCCCGGGGAGTGTTGAGACCCTGAGACCCTGAGTGACAGCAGACGCTGTGGCTCTGCCTCGCTGCTGGCTTTCCCTTTCCCGAGTCGCAGCTTTCGCCGTTACCTCTTCACACAATGCAATCCCTTTATATATCATCCCGTCTCTCCTCCACTCCGCCCTCCATCCCCATCCCCCCCTCCCCTACATTCCACAACCATGCAGGCCTCCCTCTGGAACCCCGCCCTCCCCTCCCCCGCACATTCCGCTTCATCCCGCTCAAGCTCCTCATCCACTCTTGCTGACGATGCCGACTCCGCCATCGCCGCCGACCAGCTCAAGCGTGTTGTCGCCCTCCCCGTCTCTCCTGCAGTCGTAGACTACATAGTCGACCGTGTGTCTGATGCCGTCGATTTCGGTCTTGGCCTCTCCGCCACTACTTCCTCTTCCTCCGCAAAGCCGCCCTCGCGCCGGAACCACACCCGCCGCTGGCAGTCCGGCAAGGACAAGGACAAGGCCCGCTCCACTTTCACCGAATTCGTTTCTACTGTGCTTCGTCGCGCAGAAGTCACCATGAGTGGAGTTCTTGGCGCTCTCGTATACATCGATCGTGCCAGGCCTTACCTATCTATCGCAATCGAGGGTGCGCCACTTTCTCTCTTATCTATATTAACCTACGTACCTACTGTACGTCAACAGAATGGGCACATCACCGTGTCATCCTCGGAGCTCTAATCCTCGCGTCCAAGTATCTCAATGATGCTTCCCTCAAGAACGCACATTGGGCCCTTTGTACCGGCGTCTTCGGCCGTCGTGACGTCGCCCGCATCGAGCGCGAATTCCTCGAGGTGCTCGACTTTGAACTTAGTGTCAAAGAGAAGGATATCGTTCGCGAGTGTTCGCGCATGGTGCGCGAAGGTGTCTTTGAGCTCCCGAAGAGCGTGCAGGAGAAGAAGGACACGAGCCTGCAGGCGGTGCGTGCGATCTGGGACGAGAAAGCGCAGTTGAAAGCCAAGGCTAGGCCGGAGAAGCGGCATTCAGACATGGATGTGGATGTTGATGTTGCAGAGAGACGTGAGCGCCGGAGGAAGGAGCGTCGTCGAATGGAGGTGTACCTCCCGTCCACACGGATGCATGTCCCTTCACCTAATTCTCTGCACGATTCGGTATCCCCGGCGTCGTCTTGTTCGACATGCGCATCAAGCTCACCAAGCTCGTCCTCGTCATCTGATGCAGATGGCAACGGCTCTCCATACACACCCCCTCCACACAATCCCGCGTTCCAGTTCCCTTACCCTGGTGCGGCAGCAGTCGCATTAAGCAAGCAATACTCAAACTCTAGTGCATCGTACAAGCCGCTGCAGATCCTCGAGCACTTTCCGGCTGTTCCCACACCTCCATCTATGCTTGCGCCATCGCGGTCATCCATGGCCATGGCGCCTCCTCTACTTCCTCCGTATCCGGCGTTGTCGCTGAATTTCCCCGTTTCACGGCAGCCGTCCGTATCGATGTCTCAGCCTGTATCGTGCAGTGCTTCGCCTTATGCACAGCTTCCGGTGCCAGTCGCCTCATCCTCTCGGCCGGTTTCGCCGTACACGCACAAGCGCTCAAGCGCAATGTCATTGTACCCCCAATATCTTTCCGCCGCAGCTGCGTCGCATTGACGTGTAAAAAATATGTTATTGTTGCGGGCGGCAACGACCCCCCAACTGTTGGACATTCCTTCCTATTTTCTTGGTGCTTTCTCCTGCTTCTTATTTTCTCTTCTGGTCGCGAGCTGCGCACACATCATACACGCGCCTCATTGTCTGCTTTCATGTAGTCTCTTCCATTTCCCTTGTTTCTTCATGCACCGCCTTCCACGTTCATTGCACATTTTTTCATCTTTTCTAAACTGCTCGCGACACGCTCTGTCCATCAACCACAACACATTCATCGCTTTGTTCATCTTTTTGCATCTCATGTATCCCGTCCTCGCCTCCCATCATCTTTGCCACCGCTTTCCTAACCTACGCTTTTTTTGGGGGGGGGAAGCTCCTCACCACATCATTCTAATCACACCGTCCCTTTTCCTATCGCCTCGCATTTGTACAATATCGGCATCAAACATCGACAATCCATCGCACTCGTTTGTTTATCCTATCAGTACAATCGTAATCCTGTTCCTCTCGCTATAAGCAAACTTGCTCTGCCCTCATTTGTTCCCGTGTTTACTTCCTTTTTCTTCTTGTGGTTGGTGTGCGTGTACGCCTACTTATCTATCCTTGTTCCGGGGTTTTTTTTACATACGGTACATAGCTGTGTGTGTGTTTTTTGTCAGGTGCAGAATGCGTACTTATATGAAGTGTGGTTTTAGTTCCGTTCGCTTGGGTGTTTGAAAGTCGGTCTTGTCCTCGGGTCTTGGACTCATGGACTTATGGTCCGATTCTTTGCTGGCGGTAAGGCGATTCCGGGTCCAGATCCGGACGCCGCGCACTTAAAGAGTCGGTGCTGGAGTAAGGTATAATGACCCGATGCACGCGCGGAAAGGTTTTTTAAATCAAGTTCCATACCGAGGCGTAAGTTGTACTTGCGCTTATGCAGTGTCGGGTGCGCCGCGCACTGACACGCTCTGGCCGCCGTGGAAGATGTAGATGTATGCAAACTAGAAATTGAATATTACTGTGACTGTACTGTATGCCTAGTCCGATATCGCCACTCCCCCCGCTGTCCGCTGCCCGTCCGATCCGATCCGGTCCTGGTCCTGGTCCTCAGGCTGTCTCCGTCTCCGTCTGCGCCGGGATAGTTGAAACTGGTTTGTCGTAATTTGAATGCGACGAATATCAAGTAGAAGAGAGAGGGTTTCGGACCACGACCACTAGTACTACTGTGATTGTGATTGTACTCCGAGTCAATATTAATTTGACTCTTTGGACTAAATGAGTTTCTTAGTCTGTGTCTCCCTTTATTTATTTTTATTTATTTATTTCCGAGTCTCGATTCTCGACTCCGCTGGGTTCGCTTTTGCTCTGGGAATCTGGGATTCCGATTCATCCAAGTTGTATGTATTATTTACTTATTTTGGACAAGTCAGGACGCATCAGGTCAGATCAGGTCAGGTCAGGTCAGTTCGGGTCTCACTCCACAGCGCCAGCGTCAGCGACTCCCTCGGGCTTTCTTTCCATCATGGAACGGCATCATCTGACCTTCTCTCTCGCTCTCATTAGCCCGCTCCGCCTCCGTCCCTGCTGGGTACGCTATAGTCGCTCCCAGCTCCCAGCTCCTAGCTCCTAGCTATCACTGCAGCACTACTTGCCTTTCCTAGACCGCAAGAATTTTGAAACCCTTGAACTAAAACCGAGAACCTCAGCTAGAACCAAATCTGGACGAGTCTCAGGTCTCACTTGATAAGTTGATATGCCACAAGCTCCAAGTCGTGTAGTGTATGTGTTACAGGCTGTCCGAGTCCGTGGCAGCACCTGAGACGCCACACGGCGGCGGCGTTACCAGCCTGTGGCTGGCCCTTGTTGGGTCTGGGTCTGAGGCTTTAGGCCCGGGCTGGCATCATACGGCGTACTAGTACAGCAAGCACATCACGGGTTCCTAGTGCGATCGGATTCACGAGCTTCTGACGAGTTACAACTATAGCACCGATACTGCCAGTGGCCCGGGGGAACATACCACCTCCTTGAGTAGTACTAGTGTGCGCAACAGAATCGAAAAGGCACCTCCCAGGTCCCACTGCCAGTGACGGTTCCCACACTTGCAGTTGTATTTATACTAACTATATGAACTATGTGTGTGGAGCGTCTGTATCGCCATGATCAGGTGTATCTTCTTCTCGGACGTTCATGCCGGTAGCAAAGCAACGGTGTACGAACGACAGCTCCGAATTCAGAGTTACGATAGCCGATTGTTCTCTCCCGTTGTACAGCGTATATGTATTCGGGTACCCACATGGTGCTTCTTTTGTTGATGTGGATTTCATGTTGGGGGGAGCCACACACACCACTGTATGCATGTATATGTAGTACTACTGCCGCTTGCGGTCTGTGGATACGCTGATAAGGGCGGTCGAAGCTGTGGGGAGCAACAGAACGGTAGGACTTCTGGTGTTTTATGGTGTATGCTTGTATTCTCGATTCTGTTTGAGGAACTAAGGAAGCGTCTTGGATATTAATACCAATATGGCCCCCACCTCCACCCCCAACACTAGCAACATCATACTTTTCAATAAGCATCAGAACTTGATACTTCCTGGTATATGTGGAGCTGCTGTTTCTGTGAGGTTCTCGAATCTTAGCGGTGTTTACAGGGGATTGCCTCGGGAGTCGAAGCATGAAGCATGATGTGCTTGAGCCCTGATAATAATATACATGATTAATATTGCTGTGATCCGCAGCTATTCAGTCATACTAAGGGTTTTTTATTCTTCGATTTCCTTCTCTTCTCCTGTCCCTTTCCCCCTTTTTTACCATCTCCTTTCCTTTCTCCCTTTCTGTTTTCCTCTGATGATGAGACCATGACTCGGATGAACCCGGATCGCCGGTCATCCGGGAAAGAGGGGGAGGCAGTGAGCAGGGTGATGCTGCTCAGCACTAGTGCGGGCAGCGCAGACTCGGATCGCGCGTGTTCTCCTGAGCTCTCTCCGTTTCTGACGACTGGCACCATCTGAGTCTCCTGTTCTAGCGTGTAGCACGTAGCGCACCCGCCCTACCTGCTTCAGGAAATATTTAGTTGCGAGAGTGAGCGCATGTGCTGGATGTACTGGATTTTGGAAACAAGAAAAGGGGGCCAAGTTCGGAAGTTCGGACGCCGAGTCAATCAATAATAAATGATCACACCTGCGTCGATCCGGGTTACCCTATTTGGAGCTCACTCAGGCGGAGTACGAACTCTGATCTGCGCGCATATATGCAGCCTATCCTGGGTGAGCAACGTTATTAGTACAGTATATTCAATTCTGGCCAGTCTTTCTCGGAAATAATTACAGCTGATATGGATTGGATAGCTCGTACCTGTGCGCATGTACGACCCCGAGCCTCGTGGCGTATGGCAATTCGGAGGAGTCAGACGTGGGCGCGGTGCATGGTGCATGCCGCACTGGCAACGAACGCGTGTGCGTGCGTGCGTGGTCGCATGGGACGGAGCGCTCGGGCGAGCCTGTGACAACGCGTGTATGAACGGCGCGGTAGAATTCCATTGATGTGTACTCCTATCAACATCGACCACATTTTGCAAGACGAGCACAAGCGCATGCAATACCAAAAGCGGTGCAAATGGCATGGTACGGCGCGCTGCGCAGTCCACATCATGCCAGTACTACAGTAGTGGGTGGGCGCGGGCCGCACACGCACCTTCGCACACCGCACGCCGCACGCCGCTCCGTCACGGTTGCACCCAGTCATCTTGAAATTATGACATTGAATTGCCAGGTGCTGCGCAGCACGCCGCCGCGGCCCCGTGCCCCCCGGGGGCCCTAGCACATGCACTATTCCACAAACAAAAAAGCGCCCGGGACGTTTTTGCTGTGCGGTTGAATCATGTTTAAAAATGAAGAGATGTGCGATTCCCGGGGCGCGCCCGTACGTGCGACGAGTCGGGTGGGTGGGAGTAGCCGTGCCATTGATTGCGCTCAGGCTATAGAGTATACAGTACATGAATAAATTTATCAAGCGGGCAAGCGGGTACCTTTACAACAATCCCCATTTTTTCGCTGATAGTCCGGAAGGGTTATACTTTCCAAATCAACTCGTTGTCTGTGGGGCAGTACATACGGGAAGTTCGTATTCTGATTCCCGCTATCTGCGATGAGATGCATGTACGGTATACCCGGAATCATGATTCAGAGGAAGTGGACCGCCAAATACGTAGCTGATATGTACATGTGCGGGCGCCCGGTGCTTAAGCTTCACTCCACGGTGACGGTCGGCGAGGCGTCCTATGGCCACTGTGGATCACGAATCATGGATCATGAATCAGAATCACGACCAGAGAGCGGCGAACAATGAAGCGCGAAGGTCACGGTGCTCCTAAGTTCTGACATGTGGGAGGACTCCGAGTCGGAGTCCTGGTGTCTTATATACTTAGTACTTAGTGATGGCGCCGCTGGCCGGTGCCGGACCCTGTTAGGTTATTGATTTTAACAAGGGTGTGTGATAGTTGTATCACTAGGGTACGTGAATAGGCTGGTACTAGCACTTGTTCGGAATCAGTTCTGAAGGACGTGATGGTGGTGCACTCGGGTTGTATACGCTGTGTGTTTCAGGGTGACAGTTGGTAGCAAGTTTGTGATATTGTTTAGCAACCTTGTCTGTGCAGGAATTAGCAATCTTAAGTGATGTCAATGGCCGTGGCAACCTCAGGCTTGTAGAGGTATTAAGCAATATATGTCAACTCTGGCCACTGCCGTGGTAGTACCATTGTTAGCATTAACGCCGACATCAGCAAGCAGTGGAGTCAGTATTAATATTGGCAGTGCACTCGCCGAATCTTCCAGTGACAAGCCACTGACCATCTGAATCTCCGAGTCTCCGAGTCTCCGGACCTGGTTTCCCACTGTACATGTACGCCGCTGTGATCCCGTCCAAGTAGTAGCAACGCCGGCGGCCCGGGGTGTCCTATCACTACTCGGACTTTTGGACTCCTAGGCTCACGCTCACGTTCACACTAATATCGTACTAGGTATTCCTCCGATATTTGACTCCGACTCCGAGTCTGATCCCAAGTCCGAATTCGCGGTTAGGAGTTGGGGGAACCGGGGCTAATACTGGGAAATAGATTGATAACGGGATGCAGTGCCGGCGGCCCGGTGTGCGAGGTGCGTCCAGCCGCCGGCGCTCAACTTGAAGCGACTAGATACGAAATCCGAAATCGATAAATCGTTGACTTCCGACACTCGTCATCATCCGCTCGTACACATATCCGTCCCCACTGGCTCGGACTATCGAAAGTATCAACTTGAAGCACGCGCCGCGCTTCCAGGGGGCCGACGACGGATGGTCTATTATCGTACATCACTTAAAATAAGCAGTCATCTCTTCGACACCCGGCGCCCAACGGACTAGCACATATCCATCCATTCTCTCCGACCTTACTCATTGTTCCGAATGCTTAGTGCTCGCCCACACTCGGAACCCTCACGGTCAAGTACTTGATTATCATTGCTACTGCTAATTTCCGCTGAGAGTGGTCTTCAGCGCGGCAGGTTCGGGCTAGCGGCAGCAGCCGTTGCTCTTGCTTCGTCGCAGACCAGTGGCAGTTTCGAGGACAGGGGCTAAGTCTGGTCGCGCAGCGCCTATGATTGAAATATCCCTCATAGAGGGCGCACTGACCAGCTGGCCTAAATTCGTTGGAATGCATTTGCGCCTTGAACCCACATGCGATCTACGTAGTTTATTATGTGGTTCAGCCCCCTGAGCTGTGGAAACAAGGAGTTTAAATCCTAGCTCTCTCTTTCATAGCCGACACCGTGATGGACCACAAAACATGGGCCAACTTGAGCTCCTTGATTGGATGCACGCGAACACGTGAGGCGCGTCGGTCACAGACAGACGGACAGAGAACTACTAAAGGCAGCAAGCGTCATTCTATAGTAGACCTGCCACTTGAACTTGGACCACCATCGCATCCTCTGTCGAAGGCTCCCATGAACGGTACGCATTCAAGTTCTCATTCTATTGCCTTGTCCGTTTCTCAGCCCTTCATAGATAGTCTCTGTTTCCTTGTGTGGGTCGAGAACTCCATTATCCTTGTCGAACTCGCGAAAGACAAACCCATATCATCGATCCCCGGCCTGCTGAAGGGACGACTCCATCAAGTGGATGAATATCTTGAATCAAGCAATCCTCACCAGTGTCGATATTTTCAATTCGAAGTGCCTACTAATGCTTTCAAACTCTCTCCATCTTCCACGGTCACAAATAAGGAAGCCGTATTGGAGGCGTATGCAGCGAAAGTTATACCTCCTTCTGTTACCATCGGGGAATTATATCCGGACGGGATTAAGCTGGGTTTGGTGCGTCTACGGATTGTGCGTTGCGATGGTGCGCGGTTGCTTATTATTTATTCTAATGCAGTCGTTACTGACGTTGGGGATCCAGACGAAGCCGAAGCGCAGTTGCGGCAACTTGATGAAGCACTATTCAATTGCCTAACTGTGAGGGTTGGAAGTGACGAGACATGGCGCCCATCGGATATCTCATTAAATGTTGCTCACATACGCGACACACCTTTAAATATACCGACCGACGTGACGGAGATGATCGCTAGGCTTTCAGCACCGAGGCAGTATATGGTAAGTCAACCTTTGCGATTTAAAGGAGACGATTCGACGATGCTCTCTAGCCTACTGTCAGCGGCTTGGCGGAGGCACGCCTGCAGTTATCTAAAATGACTCTTCAAGGCGAATTCGGAGACTATTTCACACCTCAGGAAAATCCGGTTAACGAGAATTCGACGCCTATTGAATCCGATCTAGAATTTGAGTATCTCGCATCAGCGTCCACACTCGCGAAGGAGCTCCAAGACGTACTGGACAGTGGTCATCGCCCTAATTTGAAATCGATGTTAATGATGAACTGCATCATGCCACCAGGTATGGTTCATACCAGACAGGGATTCGCCGAATGGGAAATGTCAGGATTATGTTCGCTGTGTGCAACTAATTGCTAAATTAAAGTTCATCTAGGGGGAACCAATGGCCTCTCAACGTCTTCGTGAAAGTGACTGGCGATGATCGGACCTTGAGGTATCAGCCAAGGAATGACTTCAATTTCTTGTCTACCCAAAGCAAAGCGCTCTTCGTTATTGGAGAGGTCGTTTCGAATTCAAACAGGTGGGGAATGCTTTGCCAAGCTATTGCCCTGGCGCGCTTCGGGAACCTCTTGCTGGAAAAATCTGAACGAACCTTCGTTGTGATGGCTGTATACATCACAAAGAGTTTTGTCGTGGAAAGATACTTCATCTATCAACCAAGAAAAGACGTTCCCAATGTAAGTACTATTTACTATGTAAAGTGGACTCTTCTCAATTTATTCCTAGGTGGAGATTATCCGTAAATGCTACAGCCTCAGAATAAGTGGTGAAGGAAGACAGTTTCTTCGGGAAATGTACAACTATGGCAGAGAGATGCACCGTTTCGAGCAAGGATTTGATCGCAACAGGCTCGACACGCTAGACAAGCTGTTGGAGATAGGCAAAGGGCTGGGCTCATGGTCAAATCGACAATTATCCAAGCTGAAGTCTTCAGAAGAGAGAACTTCGGGTGCGCTTCAAGAAGAGGTTTTCTACAGGCCTGACATACAACAGGCTATAGTCAAGCTCGGCCTTCGACCAGATCCGTACATTTTGCTTGACGTGAGCAACTTCTCTACTCAGATAGACTTTGCTAACTTTTCCATGCGCAGCACCCTTTCGTAGCGTACTTTTTCGAAAGTACTGGACAATACATCAAGTTCCTTCGTCCACGTAAGGAAAACGAATTCGCGATACTTTCCCGTCTGTCGGCCTTTGATTCACCTCACAACCCTATACTTCGAGGGATATCGTTCCGCGCTGTCGACGACGGCGTGCTGATGTTGTTGCCAGACGGCGGCAAAAGAATAGATACATACAAGAAACTCTCGCAGGATCTACTACCGATTGCTCTGCGGCTCTTTGAAGGTGTCGCATTCCTGCACGAAAAAGATGTGACCCATAATGACCTGAAGCCCGCGAATATTCTTGTTGATACGACAACAGGCCGAGTTTCCATCATCGACTATCATCTGGCACGTCGTACGGTTGAATTTGACGGTCGATTCGTCGGTACCGAGGGTTGGACGGCGCCGGAGGTCGGAAGCTACGAGCCGTACAACCCGGTGCTGGCAGACGTGTGGGCCGCGGGAAATGTGATATTCCAAATCGCATCACGTGCGAGATACCCCGAAGCGACTCCGCATCGAGAGTTCCTGTTGGACTTGAGCAGAGAACTGAGGAGGTCTGACCCGAGGAAGCGAGCCAGCATGAAGGACGCCGTCGAGCGCATCAAGAGCTATATTGAAAGCGTGGACACCCAGCCTTTGTGCACGAAAGATGAGGCGATTGGCGGCCAAACACAAACTCAGCAAGGGTGCGACTGACCCTAATTACCCGATCTGGCATCAATAACGATGAACCAAATACCTTTTGCACATGAATTAAAATGTGTTTTTGTGAAAATTAACATTAGCAAATGTTGTGTTGTATCTTTTGTCGTTACCGTTGTCACCGTGAACATCCGGGAATATGTTCCATGTACTATATACACATATCAGTATAAAAATAATTGTGAGGTGGGAAGCGAGACACGGGGATTTCCCTGGAACGTATCAGTGCTATAGTTGTCGGGACCTATTTTGTGTTAGGGTCCAAAACGACGCCGGTATGCTTAGACCCGACAAGTCGGGCAACGAGTGGCGTCTGCTGTGGACGGATACTTACACACGTCGGGATTGTGGCGCATCAAGAGCTCAGTTTTAGTTGTTTAAGGCCTGGGGAATGGAAACCGAGAGTTGAGAATCAAAGGGGGCTGATTCTATGGTATACACAGCAAGTGAGGGCGAGATCAGAAGGGAGTCGCGGCGGAGTGAGGCACGACCTGACCTGACTTGGCCAAAAAAAGTAGGAGGAGATCAGGGCACATATGAAACCGAGACAAGTTCACCAGAGCCAAGGCTGACCGGAACATATCGACAAAGTCGATTCAGGGGGATCTGAGAAGTAGGATAAATAATAAAGGAGTGCCACGGAATGTCAATCAATTTTACTCGGAGTAGTCTCTCCCCTGATTCATGTTTTTTGTTTTTATTTTCCGGTGTGGACGGACTCGGAGACAGGCACGTTCGGCAGAGAGGAGGAGCGATGTCGGACCATTCCAAATTTTAGTCTGAATACATTTTCCTACGGGGGGCTAGAACGTGCGGCGCAGTCGACACTGCATCGTGATACCACTAAGGTCTCGGCGGGCGTTGATCACGATTAGCGTTGTGTGCCGTTTATGGAAACTGTGCCTTGGGCCCTGGGGCCTGGGCGTTCCCCCAAGAACCGTGCGTGATGTGAGAGTTACCTAATTGATAGTTGTGGGAGCTGATTACGGCATACATGATGTTCCGCTTTGGTACTTAATGGTAGGCTTGCTACTCAAACCCGATGTTGAGCTCGGACTCGGACTTACGGACGCCTTGTCTGTCTCTCGGAACGCTCTGTCTTTGTCCCACGTATCCGCCGAAATGACGCCATCCGCCTAGTAGTGTTCCGTTTTAACACTCGTACATTATTGTACACAGTTGCACTGCGTTGCGGTCAGCTCCTCGGCGTTGCAAGCCCTAGAGTCTCCGAGTCGAAGGTCGGGCCCTCCAATCATCGTGCCCGCGTCCTGCATGTCGCCGCTTTGGGCCTCCGAAGCGCGGCGGCTCGACGGTTGTCTCGCCGTTTTGGCGGCTCATACCCCTCAAACTCTCAGTGACCATCGAAGCTCCGTTGCAGCCGCAACACAGTGTAAGGTGTGGGTGGGTATGCGAGAGCAGTTTATGGCTACGGACCAGCCCATCATGACGCGCCCCTGTCAACCGTACAGTTCGCGTCCTCCCCCCTTCCCCAAAAACCTGGAGAAACGCGCTTCTTTGAACGCTATGCAGTATGTTGACCCGCGGAACTCCCGCTTGCGGGTCGCGTCATGGGGGTTCTCTGTCTGACGGCGGACATTCTAGCAGTTATCTCGCTGACCGCCGGCGAATATCCAGTTGTTGTTTGATGCACATCTGCGCCTCAATGCTCCGATGGATATATATATATACCCGCGGGGGACGCAGCTTTACTTCAAGAAGAGTTTCACCTCCTCCCGGCCACGCCACTTCGTCCTCCTTGTCATTACCCATCACCCGGACCGAGCTGCTAAAATGACGCTGAGCGGACGTGCGCGGAGAGAGAAGAGCTACTACTTCTGTTTGATCGTCTTCAAAGTACGTTCTTTGAGGCGTCTGCTTCCTATTTGTTATACTCGGGGCGATGTCGTTCTGACTACGTTGTGAATTTGTCTTAGGCAGAGGACACCCTTTTCCGCGTCCCGAGGGAGCGATTTGAGGAGCACTCGGATGTATTTCATGGCATGTTCACCCTTCCGGCGTGTGGGGACGCTACTGTACAGGAGGGATATAGCGACGAACATCCGCTCGTCCTGGAGGGTGTGAAGGCGAAGGACTTCCTCGCATTTTTAAAACTACTCTACCCACAGTAAGCAAACCCCTCCCACGAAAAGTCAACTAATTAATTAACTAAGCAATCTATTATTCACAAAACGTAAAATATAAACTCACCATCAGACCTTCGCGGCACGACAACGTGATCACGGAATCCGAGCTCATCTCTGCACTTGCACTCGCGCGAATGTGGTGCTTCGACGCAATCCAGGACGCCGTGCTGGAAAGGCTCGACGCACTCGTCCTTTCGCCCGCGCGGAGACTTGAGCTCGCACGCATACATGACATCCGCACGTGGCGACGTCCGGCGCTGCGCAGCCTTGCTCTTCGAAGGGAGGCGCTGTCCGCGGAGGAGGCGCATCAAATCGGACTCGAGCTCGCCGTCGCAATCTCTGCGTTGCGCGATGCGCGCTATGAGGCGCTCCGCGTCACTCCTGCGTCCCCTGCGTCCGGACCGACAGGCCCTACGCGCGCGTGTCTCCCCGGAATGGAGCCGACGATGGAAGAGGTGTACAGAGCTGATATTGAGCGCTCGGTTGATTACAAACTGCGCCAGTACTGCCGTGCGCAGCAGTGGGAAGACTAGGGCATAGCGATGGCCTTTTTTTCCCCCTTCTCTTTCTTAGCAGGTGCTGGACGCGATGACCGGGCTGTCTTGTCGTTTTGCCTATTCCGCGGAAATTATACCCTAAAAATTGTGCTACCGACGGCCGTCCATATCGTCGGAGGCTTCTCGGGCAAGTAATTGCACGAGGAGGCTTCTTTATTTTACTGTGCAGGGGGAGTAAAGGCTGCGCTTTCGTGCATTCCCGGGTGTGTTCTGATGATCCGGGGTCCATCTGCGACTCGGGAGTCGGGGCTCAAGGCTCGAGGCTCGAAAGTGATTGATTGTAGATATTACACTGTACACTGTATATTGGTGTTAGCTTTGAATACTAGAAAAGGTACACAGGAATACTGTAAATAAACAAAAGCATCTTATCTCACAAGTTTAAACCCCGATTTGACGGAACCAAAATGAACGAACGATTTCGTTGACTCGGAGTAACTTTCTTTTCTTTTTGGGACGGAGTTTAAACTTTATTGGATTGATCGTGTTTGGGTGACTGTTGACCGGAAAGGGCGGTCTTATGTCAGAATATGTATTTGTTAACTGTCGATGTCCTCATATATACATTTCTTCTTTGGAACGTGAGAGGGGGGGAGGGGAACGCGGTGACGAGGAAGAGGAAGCGGGGAAGCGGACTCGGAGGAAGTAGGCGATAGGGGGGCGACGTCTGGGTGTGTTACGACTCGGACGATTAGAAGGGGGAAGGAGTTGAATGTGCAAATAAATATATACAGTATGTGGGGGTTTGGTATGTTGATTTCGGTGACGCTGTGCGGTGTGCGGTCTTCCCGAGTCTGATTGACTTGTGATGTGTGTCTTACTCTGCTCAGTGTGGGGCCACCGCTCAGGGAGAAATTTTGGAGAGAGGAAGGGAGGAGGTACGGTATTCCGTTGAACTCGTTTATGCACGTCGGATTATTGCGGCGGCAAGAAGTTGTGATCGTATATGCGCCTAAGGCAAATTCCGACGTTGAAAGTCCATCCGAGTCTCAGAAACGTCAAATGATCGCGAAGGAACGGGAATTTTCCTCTAGAAAGGATTTGGGGGTAAATTTTTAAAAGAGAGAAGAGAAGCCACTAATATTCTGTTGGACTCTCGCACTTTGGGCAGCGACGTAGTATTGCATGTTGGTTTTCAGCAAATTGCGGCGCATGCAAATATTAATGCCTTCCGTGCGACGCCAACTAGAATATCTTGTAACCAGTAGATACAGTAATTAATCGCGCGAAGGGAAACCGAGCGCGCATACAGGCAGTAGTGAAAATTCTACGAAATTTTTTTCAAACTCCGACGGCCGACTCGGCATCGAGGCTCGAGCTGGAGCTCGGGCTCGAACTTCAACATTAACAATATTGCACCTATCATGATACTTAGGCTGTATCGAAAAAGGACCGAATGACCAAATACCGTACTACTAAAAGCAGAGCTGCGGGTGCCTACTGCGACCGCGAATCCCATGAGCTACTACCCGAGCCGAGGAACATGTTTTGACTCCGAGTTCTATCAGCTGCCGGCATCCCAAGCACTGGCAGGGTCGCCGGAGTCGGAGGTGAATACAGCTTATTTGGCATCCGAGGAGCTGAGGGGATCAAGGGCTCGGACACGAGTGTGTGCGGTATCAAATTTGTTCTGAGTACTCGTTTTTTTTTGCTGTGCTTCTCTTCTTGCGTCTTGGCCGTTTCACTGAGGTTCAAGTTCGTATGTCCGTGGTATAGCCTCTTTTGGTTTGTCGTACCGTGATGGACCTTGATTTATTGTGTATTGATACACGTGGCTGAGGGGTAATATCGTAGATTCGACCAAAATCACTACGATTAATGCTGAATACCAAGAGCAACTTGGATAGTCCGTGGCCAACTCAGGTCAGCTCGCTCAAGCTAACTCATACCGCATGACCGCGTTCGATCTTGACCCCCCTGACTATTTGTGGTAGTCGCCTGATAGTAGAAATGAAGGGTGATCACCGGCCATCCCGCGGGCGTGTACCGGCGGCGGATGAAGCTGAAGATGAAGATGAAGACGAAGGACTCGGAGGACCCGGGGTCCATAGAGTCTCGCCGACCCTTACGTCGGAACCCACTGGCATTAATTCAGAGATCAGGGATGTCAAGTAGCACTCCGAATATTAATTACTCACAGCGCAGACTCGCCGAATGCCGGGCATAATTCCATGATTCCATGATTCGTGATTTATGATTCGGCGATTCAGGCGATTCCTAAACATGGGTAGAATCCCGTTTTGGAAGAGAAGAGAGGAGGGCGGCTGATTCTTGAAAAGCCAAGCGCGCGCTCGCGCTCGAGCCTCGACTCGGAGCGGCGAGAATGCAAGTGCAAGTGATCTCGAAGCCCCTGCTGCAATTTGGGTTAATATGGGACTCGACTGACCGACTAACCTCCCTCGGAGTCCAAACTTGAAGCGGGACCCGGTTCGCGAGCTTGAGAACGCTCGAGAGCGTTGCGGCGGTTGCCATCAGGATTCTGGGGGTGAAAGAGGGGCCCCCGTCACTGGCACGGTAGCGGGGATGTTCGGGTATACATATTGATTACTACTACCACTTACTCAGAAGCACTGAAAATCATGCTACTTGGTGTACTTCCAACAACTCGGAATATCTCGGGCTCCTCCCACCGACCGCAGGGGCCAAAGTGTCTTCCAAATCTCTAATTCCATTCTACCACTGGTATCCCGCACAAGAAGCGAACGACGCCGCACGACTTGAAGAACTATTCCACCCAGCGAGACTCGGACCGTGGCTTCAATCACCCAGGATCAGTTTGTAGAAACGTGTGTGGCCTAGTCTAAAATCGTTCTTTGACGAAAATAAAAACTCGGGAGTTTAGCCGCTGCCATTTCTGTCCAGGCGTGGAGAATCGGAACATATGCTCATATCACACATGTACATGTACATTAATATTTGTGTGAAAACCTCCTGGATCTGTGCCTGAGCGGCGGGTCTACGATGGATCACACACTCAGGAGATTCATCGGCTTCATCCATCGTAACCTCTCTAGAGCTGACAAGGGTACTGTACTGCCAGGGACGCCTAACTTGAAAGGATTAATATTCTGGAGTCCGACTCGGGACCTTTCTCGCTTGCCTGCCCCTCTCCGATCCCATCCCGCTATAAACCACAAAGAGACAAGGCGAGCGGCGCGCAATCAGACGCATACTCGTATGGACGTCTGACGTTATTTGATGTCGCCCGTACGAATACATACGGTGTTGTTCTACGGTACTCAGGTCGTGTTTAACCGACCTTATAGCCGCTGCATGGTTAGGAATCATTGATTCAATTAATGAGGCGCCCGGAAGTATATATTGACTGGGTTTCTGATATTTGTGGGCTTGTTTCTAGCTTTCCTGCCAATTACGCCCGTCCAGGCGAAACAACAGAGTGCTGTATTGGTTCCTCCGAACAGGGGAAAAGGGGGTCTCGATTCTTAGACTTGGACGCCTGCGCTAGCATTTGTTTGTGTGCAAATCCGAAGTGGCGGGTTGGATCGTTGGACTGCTGGTCCTGTGCATCTGTGATGCGGTGATATATAAAACCGACGTTAAGTACACATATAAATGAATCTAAGTAGTAATTTAATGCACATGATTGGAACGGGCGAGGGGAAGTCAAGCGGGAAGAAAAAAAGATGATCCAACAGCTAGAACGCCTCCATCAAGTGCGTCGATACACTCCTGTACAACGAGCGCGCACCATCGGTCGACACATATTCAGCCACACACTGCGCTGCGAGGTTCTCGAACTCTGTAGGCGACAGCTCCGACGCCATCTCGCCGCCGAGGGCAAGCACCGCCTCCGACGCGATGGCCAGCTTTTCCTCGTCTGTGAATGGCACGAACGGCAGGACGGCCGTCACGCGCGACATCAGTGAGGTCTGGAGAAAAGCAGTCAGCGTCCTTCGTAATATTTAGATGTAAAGGTTAGGTTGCCAGCACGCACCCCGAGTCGCTCAGTCACGCGCGGACGAAGCAAATTCATCAGCCCGCGGTACTCTGCCTTCGAGATCATGGTGTTGGAGTCATTGCGCGAATCGTAGTGCTCGAACACAAGGTCCTGCCCGATGTTCGACGTCCCCAGCCAGATGACGTTCCGAACGTCAATGTGTCGACGCCCAGCGTCGATTGAGCAACGGCCTGAATTTTATTGATATTAATTGAGTCTAACAAAACCTAGAGTAGCATCGCTAACACATACCTAGCTCCCACGGAGCAAGGAGGGACCAAAGAGTGCGATCGTCTTCGTTCTTGTCAATTTCCTGCGTGGACAGTTAGCGATTCCTTCCATGCGACTCTGGGGACTAAAGGGACTAACGTCTAGAACGACAACGCAACGCTTCCCTTCGTTGTCCGTCAAGAACTCGGCCAGCGTTCGATCCGAAGGTTGCTGGCAAGTCATCAGGTCTGATTCTGGGAAGTTACAATTGGGGCGACGCCACTCACATCATATGGACTCATAGAAGGACACTCCCATAAATCATGGGACGTTTTAAGGATAGTCATATTAACAGTATGCGTCGGAACATCAAGTAAACTCCCGACTTTGGACAGGAGCAGATCAGCACTTACTTCTTTCCGGTAAGTGATATTAAGCGGAAGAACTCACACTTCCTAGCTAACAGACTCTTCCCATGCCCACTAGGGCCGCAGCACAGAACGACGAGCGGGGTGCCGATAGGTTGTTGTGAGTGCATGCCAAGAACCCAGTACAGGTGCTCAAGCGCACGGTCCTGGCCGACAAAGTCAAACCGCATGCGTGCCAGTGGTCTGAAGTCCGACCGCCGCAGTGCAGCACTCGATTGTGAAGCCGATGCTCGGTTCAGGTAATACTTCATCGCGGGATTCAGCACACTTTCGCGCTTTTTGCTTTGGGTATTGTCGACTGCCACCTTCGCTGGGGACCCATCTGAAGGCAAAGCCGCCAAAACGTCACTGCTCTCGTCATTCTCGTTGCCTTCCGCACCCTTCCCGCTTTTTTCGTCTCGCGTAGGCTCCGCGTGTGCGGTACGCAAGTCGGTAGGGAGCACTGATGGGTTCGCGCCATAGGCAAGCAGCAGCTTCACAATTTCTGTCTTGTGTGCGAGGGCATCGTTTGTGAGCGCAAACTCTAGCGCAGACTGTGGTCCGACATCGTCGTTCGGTCGCGCCTCGCCACTTGCAAGCACGCGCTCGACTTCTGCGGGATCATCACTCGCAATGGCGAATATGAGTGTCGGGCGCGGCGTAGCGATAGCGTGCGAGGGGGTAGGAATGAATGCAGAGACAGGAGTGTAATTAGCAGCGGGGGAAGGCGCGTGAGGTGCGGGCTCGGAAAATTCCACTGTTGCAGCTGATGTGGGATAATTATGCACGGAAGGCTCCCTGAGCGTTATTTCATTGTCAATGTCTGACCATTGCCATTGAGGGAGGTCATCGAAGTCCAACCCACGCATGGAACCGGAAAGGGGACTTAGTAAATCGAGACCATGAATGTTCTCTGCGCCGCTGGAGTTTATCGAGCGCGAATGGCGGTGTGCGACTACAGCTTCGTGCTGCGAAAGATTAATAGGTCGAGCAGGAGACGTGTCAGGATTCGACGATGACACTTGGGGACTTCCTCCGGCGTGAGATGGGTGAGTATCATGAGAGGGTATATCCGAGTCGTTAAGGTATGCAGATATTAACGAAGATCTAGCCGACGAAAGCTGGTGTAACTCGTCAGTTGAGTGACTATTTGCACTAAAAAAGCTGAACGAACCAAGCTATGTTTTACAGATGATTCTTGTGACACTTTCCGAACATGAGATGCAAATGAAGGAATGGATGCTTAGCCACTACGTCAGCCATACTGTTCGTTATTCGGATTGTACATCACAAACTTACCTATTGAGAAGCGTTTATGAGAAGAAACAGAAATGGGCGATTGTTGGTCGGAAGGGACAGGGCTATATGCAATTCGTGACTGGATGTTCAAAGAATATACTTTATCAGCACGAGAAAAGGGATCGACGGGATGTCATCAATACGTACAAGTCGAAGAGGTCTCATCCATGACGGTGGCCTACTTGACGACGGCTCAGAACCGCCGAGAGGTACCGGTGAATCGGATCGAGCGCGATTCGAGGCGAAGTCCAGCTGCGACGCCGAACGTGGTGTGTGTGCGAATGCGGTACTTTCACGAGATGGTGCTGAATTTGTACGAAGGACCGTGCTATTCCTATTTGAAGCAAACGGTGCCGGCGACACGGAACGTGCGCGGCCTGAAAGCAAATCGACCCGAGAGGCTGAACGCGGTTGCGACGCATAGATCAAGTTCAGGCTGGACGTCGAGCTTGTTTGGGACGCAATGCTATCACGGGTAGAATATGATGGACTCCCCCTTGGTGGCGGCGATAACTGCGCTTGACCCTAGAAACTCTTAAATTAGCAGATGACCGGACAGCTGTCTCCAAGAACCCACCAAGAGAAGAGATTGTCGGAAGCCAAATGGTACTTTCTGCGCTGCCCCGACCTTCTTCGACACATCCATCCAGGACAACCTCCTCGAGCTCGACGAAACAGAGGACATAGAAGAGCCCGGCCGAGGCGCTTCCTCATGCAACGGGGAAGGTGCCGCACGTATCGTCTTCTCGAGTGATGTAGGTGAGTATGCCTCACGGAGAAGCTTCGTTGGCGATGTCACCGTCAACCGCTTTGGATTGCTCTTATCTCTGATAATACTTGCTCGCGACTTGAAAGGTGAACCATGCATCTGCAGGTCATCGTCTGGCTCTACCAGTGTGTCGGATGTATATGATGAGTGAAGATCCGTGGATACGGGTGATGGACCGAGGGACCCGTTCGTTGGAGAATCCAGCAAGATATTCCTGTCACTATTTATGGAGATCGGTGTGAGGTAGGCAATTGTGTTGGCAAGTGATGACGAGGGGAATGATGAAAGTTTGTCTTCATTCGCAACTTCATTAGGCATGTTTCCATGTAGAACTGCAGGGGAATCTCGATCAGAGATGTCGTCCACACTATGACTTAGAGATATGACCACGGCTTCGTCCTGCGAGTGCGGTGACGATATATCGTCTTGCATAATTGAGTAGCCCACATCCTCAGAATACTCCTTTGCATCCTGGGTCACTGAGACTCCAGAATAAGGACTGGGTGGAGTATATCGTAGCCGCGAGTCATCGGCACCGTCCGGACTGTTCGCCAAGGGTTGCGGTCGATGTGGGGGATCCCTCTGCTCAGCGGAAAATGCGATTTGAGAGGGCGTTCTATTCGTCCCGTCAACGTTCCTTGTGAGCGATGGGGGAAGCGGTGGTAAATCGTCGAGCTCTGATGTCGGGATGTCATCCCTACGCGGAACGTTTCGCGGAGTGCGGAAATAGTCAGATGCAGGTCTTTCCGTCTCGTGTGGTGATCCCAAATCGGAACCTGAGTTTTCCAAGCTCTCCATCGGCGAGTCCGGAACCTCGATTGAGTCCTGGCTGTCGTCCGACGACGTCTTTGAGTAAGATTCGTTTTCCAAGGAAGACAGGGAGCTTGAACTTCGCTCTCCACTTTCTTCTGCTGAGGAATCGAGCGTCTCGAGTGACTCGAGGTCGTCGTCCGAGTAAGGTTTCGTACGTGGACTCGAGGTACCAGGGAGTGAGCCGAAAATGGGGGAATTAGGCTCCCGTGTAGGAAAGAGTTGCGGGGAGCGGATGCGCAGTGCGGGAGAAAGGAAAGGAGAAGAAAGGAGATCGAACGTTGATTGCGGATGATGTGGACGAAGCTCGAGCATATTGTTGTCCGGAACGCTGTTTTCCATTGCGTGGTATTCAGGATGTTGTGTGACGATGGGCGAAGGAACATGTGCTCTGAGCCCTGGGAGGCGTTTAGGGGTAGATGTCGTTGGTCTATCTGAGCCGTCAGGAGGTGAAAACGGATGTAGTGAAGGGCTATCGTTGAGGGAAATGGTGTTTACAGTCTCGGGAAAAGGATCGAAGGGACTCCCAGCTTCGAGGGGCGACGACATATTATGCGCATCCGTAGTGTCTGAAGATGGTGTCGTTTCGGATTCGTCTGTGCCAAAGAATTCGTTGTAGAGGTCATGCGAAGGTGGCTCGCTCGGGTCGTCGGGATACGACGACGGGCTAAGCTCTAGTGCGTTGGGATTAGTGCCCGCCTCTTGAATGATACTAGCATCCTCAGAGTTTTCGCCTTCTTCATCTGAGTTTTCAAACTCTTCGACATCCGGACCGATGAGAGGCTCCAATACACTGAGCAGACCTGAGAGGCGTGGGGAGCGCGGCGGGGACATCACAGAGCGGCGCTTCCTCTCCGATGAGCGACGCCTCAACGCACCTGTTGCCTCGCCATCGTCATTCCCATTATCGTTGCCATCACCATACCCGTTTCTGCTTGCATCTTCCACACTGAATTCTTGAGGAGCACCTCGCCTAGTTCCCACGGGGCCATCATCGAGCACGACGTCTGCGTCTGTTCGGACGGCTGGAAGGTCAGGGTTGACCTTTACGCTGTGCACGAAGTTGCACGCGTCAGAGAAGAGACAGCGACCTTGCGAGTAGAATGGGCAGGGCCGAGCTGAGTGTGTGCGTCATCAAGCGTCAACTCGCATTACGACGGATGCAAAGTGCGCGAAAACGCGAGCACTCACTTTTCTTCTTCCAGTAGGGCGCGGGCGCTGCCATCCACTACGATGCATCAGAGGCAGGCGCAAGCAAATCGTCGATATCGGTTGCGCGGGCTGTAAACAGCGTTGGGCGGGGTGTGCGGACGCTGCGGGTCGACTCGCTCAAGACGGCGATGTCCGATTCCGTCGTTGTCCTTTGTCGGGAGGAGAAGGGAGGCGTGGGAATTCCGAGATTGGCGTTTAGGACCCTGCAGTAGGTCCTTGTTGGTCCACTCAAACAAAGAATTCGAGAGTAAAGCAGATTCGTTGCAAAATCATTTCAATTCAAAATCTAATAGTACCAGCTATTTGTCGACTTTTCAGGCATATACACTAAAGCTGAAGGAACGATGTATCAATTCCGTCTGAATAGTCCCATATACAAATTTTCTGAAGGAAAAAACACCCATCAGTAAATGTCCGTACAACGTAAGATGCATATGCCTTACGTGGTCTTCTCCGCAAGAGACAATCTACACAGAAAAAAGTAAGATTAATAATTGATGCATACCAGGAACACCGGAATTACCTTCGTGCAATCGAATCCGACTCCGAAAATGCGATACTCGTGTCTCCCACTCAGATCGGCTACTAAACTCCCCGTCTCACGGTCCCAAACCTACAGTCATGTTTTAAACTCATTTGCTTCCAAGTTAGGAAAAACCAACCTTGATAGTCTTATCGTAACTCGCGCTCAACACGAAGTCAGTTCCGATCGCGACACTTCTCACGAGGTCAGAGTGCATATCACTCGCAGGAATACCGTCACGTCTGCCATGCGCCCCTGAGCATCTCCTCTCTGTGACCGTCCCACCGCAAACCTCACAGATTGCACAGTCCACCACTCCCGGCCCAGAGCCACGCACAGACAAGGGATCGTGAAATTCGGGTGCGGTGCTCCACCCACGACGTGTCTGAATGTCGAACATGCGGATGTGCTTGTCCGACGAGCCCGACATCACAAATGATCCAAGGGCATCGACTGTCGCAATTCCACGCGAGTGGTGCGACTCGAACGAATGCACCATCTCACCCGTGCGAGGATCCCATACGCGTAGAGATTTGTCACCCGATACGGACACGATGAACTCGCCAGCAAAGGCTACTGAGTTAATCGCAGCACGGTGCGTACCAAGAACAGTGCCTTCGTCGAGAATCCGTTTTGTGGGGTTAGAGTTAAAGCGGTAAAACCGGATGGTGCGATCCTTCGAGCACGTCACGAACCGTTCCGAGTCGAAGCGGACACATAAAACGCTATCTTGGTGATCTGTAAAAGAGGTCACAAGTGATCCGTCGCGAAGGTCCCATATGCAGACACGTAGGTCGCTTCCTCCGCTGGCCAAATAATTTCCGTGCGCGCACAAGCTTAACACGCTTTCCGTATGCACGCCCTCGAACACGCGATCGACAGCTCCTGTAGATAGGTTCCATTCGCGCACAGTGCTGTCTTTGCTCCCTGTGAAGAGCACTTGACGCCCGTCGTTTGCATAAGTGTACAACTGCAAGCAATAAATCATCGACGTGTGTACGTTCGGTGTCTCGCACGTCTGCAGGGTCGAGAAACGGTACGAGCCATGCAATAGCCGATTCTTTAGCAGGATGTGTGTCTGATGCAGTAGCTTGTAATTCGGACGTTGAGATCGTGTGGTTGGCAGCATTGACGGTGAAGAGTGACGAAGGACGTTTGTTGCATGTTGAGAACTTTCTCCGAGTGCATTTGAGGCCACAGCCATCGCCAGCGGAGGAGGCGACGACCCTCGTCGGCGTCGTATACCCTCTGCGCGTGCATGTTGATTGATGCGTGGGGTCGCGGGCAGTCCAAAGACGTGTGGATCTCTCTGACATACCACTGTCTGCGCTACCGGTGCGCCTTGCTCCGAGCCCACTGGTAACGCGAAGCTCGTGCCCGCATCTACTTCCTCGTCATCCCCCATGCCCTCGTCGTCACGATCCATGACACCATCGCCCAAGGCCCGCAATGGCTCGCGTGGGACAGACGGCCAGCGCCATGCCCATCCACGCTGTGCGCACAGCCTCTTCCAGAGCGAGTTGTCGTCCGCAAGGGCACGCCAACGATGACTCACGAGTGAACATCTGAGAAGCGTCGGCCAAGGGAGATACGAGAACACGAGCAGAGCAATCTCCGAAGGAAGAGCCTACGCGAAGTCAAAGGCGCAGAATTAGTAGTGCTGGCCACGTCACTGAGATGAAGCCGTTGCCGTCTTACTCACCCCAATAATGTCCATTTGGACACAAGGTGCGATCCATCTGTGTATTCGCGCAATCTGTGCGCGCGGCATGGATGCAAGCAACTTGTAGACGAGCTCTGTATTTAGACAGTCGGTCAGCGTTCGCGCGCACCCTGGACCTCACGCTGGCTCGCAGTAAACCCACCCTCGCGCTCCTGCAGCAGTAACCGGTCGATTGCTAGAGACGTATTGGCATTACTTAGCTCCTCCTCGTCATTGTATCCCTCGTCGGCGAGTCTCATATCCGTTTACGTTGATGTTGTTTGAAGTTGAAGTTGGTAGTACTTTGAGAGAGGTGTGGGGGCTTAAGCATTCCTCCTGCAAGGCGAGGCAACCTCATTCTTTAGCCCCTTCGACTCCATAGTCGTGATCCGAAGCGCTGAGCGGTCGTCATGCGACTGGCGACGTCCATTGGCCCGTAGGATCACCTACGGAAACAAGCGATTGGCTGTCGGCAAGAAAAGGGAAGGGCAACCAATACCGACCGAGGCTGTTGCCCCCTACTAATCAATTGATCGTTCACAATGGGATCATCAGCCCAACAACTTGAATTCGTGACTGCAACCTCATTCGGACATACTCAATCGCAGAAATACTTAGAGGAAAATACGAGGCGCAAGTGAAAAAGGTGGTGAAGACGAGAAAAGAAACAATGGTTGAGCAGGGTATGAGGCATAAGGATAGAAAGTGCAAAAATACGTCCACAGATGCCGGAGAACGATGGTAAGAAAAACTGAAATGCAAACAAACGCAGCTCCTTCAAAAAATAAATTGTCCTCCGGCTAACCCACGGATGATTGTAAGACATGACGTGAATTCAAGATGCGGGATTCGTACGAAGTAGACATCGGGTATCAAATAACGAACTAAGAGGCTCTTCGAGCACTATAAGCCACATTAATCACCCTTACGAGCTTGCACCGTAGAAAAGTACATACCTTAATAATGAGGTTGCTGGGTCGAAAGACTGCTAATCCGCTTCATGTTCCGCCAGTCCCCGCCACCTTCCTGCTGACCGTACCCGACGGAGAGCCTGCTATCCTGAGACTGCGCAGCGCTTCGGTCCAAACACTCGAGCGGTACGACACCCTGTTCACCCCTCGCATTACGACACATCGCCCAGCCATCATCAAACGCTTTCACCACCTGGACCACCTCGCCCGTTGTGATTGATAGCTCATCAGGAAGCGTCGGGATATAAAGGACTCGAACCATAGCCATCTCCATTGCAGCGGACTGAGGCCGAGCGTCACCCCAGCCAAGCGAGCCCGTAGAGACAGGACGGGGCCCTGCCGACGCGGCAGCGGCTAAAGACGTGTTGTCCATCATCGGGTTGTTGTAGCTCATTGGTGGTGGGGTAACATAATACGTCGAGGGGTTCGGAGAAACTGGACGTGGCGGAGCCCATACCGGCGTCCGTGGCTGCACGCCCATGTTCGTGCTCAAGTAACCGCTAGACAGCGACGCCTTCTCTGGTACCGGCGGGGCATCCAATCGAGTCGGATCGTCGCCGTACTTCTCGGTGACATTGATTTCCGGGTACACACCGGCTCCCCACGTGTTACGTCTGCGCTTGCGACGCCGGATGAACGTCTTGCGGACTGCAAATATGACCAGCGCCAGGCCCACAAGGATACACGCCGCAACAATCCCTCCTGTAGCAGCTGAGCTTAATCCGCTGGAGGGTGCTGACGTCGACGTGCTGTTTGCCGCACCGGCAGTTCCACTAGAAGTGACCGTGCTTGAAACGGTTGAGGACGCGGGAGGCGTACGAGCGGGTGAGACTATCGACGTAACAGGGTTCGCAGCAGGGGTAGTAGCTGCCTTCGTTGGCGTGGCCAATGCAGTCGTGGAAGTGCTCTTGGTACTCGATGAGGTAGTCGATGAGGTTGTCGACGAGGTTGTCGAAGTTCCCGTGGAAGTTGATACTCCTATTATTGGCGATATGCTGAGAATCGGCGATGGTGGTGTCGCAGTTGTTTTGGCAGTAGTCGAGACAGACGAGGAAGAAGAGGTCGTCGACGAGGTTGTCGAAGTCTTCGGTGCAGATGTAGTTGTCGTCGTCGGCGTTGGCGTCGCAGTCTCCGAAGAGGACGTCTCCGTACTGGCCGACGTTGCGGTCACCTTTGGGTCGTCTGCGCGCCTCAGCACCTGATGGTGTCCACGCGCAACCTTCTGGAAATTATGCATTGGAACGTCTCTTGGGCTTTATCTCGTATTTTCTTGGCTGGAAGCGAGCTCAAAAATGGCAAGTTGCCGTAGTTCGTCCAGAGTCTTTGCAGGAAGCGAGTGACGGTGGAATAAAGAGCGTGAGTTATATTAAAGAGCGGAAGCCGACCCCACGGTCGGCGTTTTATAAATGTATGTTGTCGAAAATCGGTGCAGAGATAAAAGGAACAGAGGAGTTGTGAACGTGCAAGGAGGGAGAGGAACGGTGAGGCGAACGGAAGTCGGCTAACTTCCAAGCAGAATACCACGATCGGCTGGTGCTTACGTTAGCATATGATCGTTGCCACCTGTCTTTTGATGTAAATACAACGATAAAGATAGTTTGGGAAAAACATATGTACAAGAAGAAATCCATACATATACAAGTAGATTCTCCGCGGTGGTATGACTTGAAAACATAGGCATAGGGGTTGCGCAAAATCATCCAAATCGCACCTTCTGGCGCTTCTGAGGAGGCATGGCTAGCAGTATCGACTCACCAGGCTCCGAATCAGGAGCATGAGGTCGAATGTCGGCACAATTCATCATATGCCCTTCTCCATGCGCCGACACTCCAATAGCAACATTCCCCATCAGAGCACCGCTTTCATCCACGGACAGATCGACGATGCCCTCTGCCCCAAGCCCTTGATTTTTCGTGGATGCCGGCTCCTGAATGCACAAGAGGGGGATGCCAAGCTCTATTGTGCTCTGCGGCTGTGCCTCGAGAAACACAGGATTCTGTGTTTTATGCAACATTAGTAGCCGATAATGAAGCCATTGAGGGTGAAAAATACCCGACCTGCAAGTACTGACGAACGCCCATCTCCTCAGCCAGCCCAGGGAGCTTACTACCGTTCTTGAAATCCCTTCGCCGTTGAATCATGTATTCCTCAAAAGTAGAGCGTATTGCCAGAGTTTTGACTGCGAAAAAGCGGCATGAGTTTTCGTACAAGCAGAGCTAGTCCACAGTACGAACCGGTGACGGGACGAGTCTGCCCGATACGATGCACTCTCTAAAAAAAACCAGCTTTTAGCTAGCCCTAGGTCCTACATGCAGGACATCAACACACCTTTACCGCCTGACTCTCGACGTCGGCATGCCAGACGGGTTCACAGAAGATAACGCGCGAGGCCGACACGATGTTCCTGACAGCTTCCTTCAGTACGATTTCACCTCACCGCTAGTGTAATGTGAAAACTCACAAGCCACGTGCGCCATATTTGAGTTCCATCAGGAATACTCTGTACGTCTCGGATGTTTCGAAGGTTGTGAGCCACTGGTCACGCTGATGATCCCCGCCTGTCTCACTCATGAAATGTAAGTACTTAACCCCCAGTAAGTCCAAACTTTCGGTGAGATGCATAAGGTTGAACGGTTGATTCGAAAAGATAAGGATCTTCTCCGTCGCAGAGTACTGCCGTACCTAGATTAACGGGTTAGAAACTGGCACAAACTTGTAAATGCAAAAGTAGTGTACTTCATTAAGGATATAATTTAGCTTTGACGATGTTGAGTTCCCAATTCTCGTTTTTGCGAAGGGCGAATTTCTTAGAAGTTCCGACAGGGGAGCTGTACTGCTCGGTGTGACGGAAGGGAGGGAAGACGCATGTACAGGTTCTGAAATGCCCTGCTCATCTGCCTCCGCAAGCGCCATTAATCGTTCCTGTGCCTTCCGGAACTCGTCGTGCTTTTCTTGTAGCTTCTCTTTTGAGTCCACCGCACGGCGTGCTTGGCTGAGCTTCAGCCTCCCAGTTTCTGCTTCATCGCGAAGTCGACTCTTTTCTGATGTATCCCTTCGACGCTCGCGCTTGCGAGCGTCTACAAACGCAGCTAGTGCGTAATCCTTTTCGCGCACGAGCATCGCACGCTCCGCAAGGCGCTCCTCTTTTATTAGAGGCTGTCGTGCTAAAGCTTTGCGGAGCTCAAGCACATAGGAAGGAAACATGAAGAATGGCCTTTCGTCAGGGACACCGGGTTTTGTGTACATGGTGTCGTGTGCAATCCCCCATGCTTGCATTGTACGAGGTGGAACATTATGGACACGGTAAGGTAACTCCAATCCGTGTTGCATGTCCCTGAATTGCTGGTCGTTGAGTGCTTTTCGACTAGAGGCAAAATCAGTCGAATGAAAATGTATACTAATAGTATCATCAAATTCCTTACATATGCATGATGGCCCGCTCGACAAGGCGAATATCCTCAATAGGCTGGTCTCGTTCTATGGCATGCGCAAGGGCGTTCTTTGCACGATGTAAATTCTCTGCAAGCTCGTAGTCAAGCGCATCTTCATCGACGCGCCAGAAAAGGGAGCTTCGTTTTGGTGGTCAGAATTATAAACACAAGCAAAACAGTTTTTCTCACTTTGATAAGTTCTCGATGGTGACAGCTAAAAGGGCAGTTTTCTATTACAGCTATTAGATATTATATTTTGTCATATTCAGTATTCCGTACCGATGGATGGAAAAGATAATCCTAAGCGAAAACCCCACAGTTAGTCAAAGTAGCGTAATATTATTTCGTCTTTTGCTGACCTGGTCTTTCCGTTCTGAGTCCACTGCGTTAACGGCGACGAATGACAACATAACATTGTATGTCATTTGCCCAAATTCGTCTAGATCGAGCAACACCGTTTCCTCCCTTATGGGTGGGAGCCTTACGCAGCGCTCAATATCTGCAATGCGGTGGCGCACCATGTATGCGCTCATGACCTGTTCCAGTACACGCGGAGCATTGGGCAATGGGCCATCCTTTCCGAAAAGTGGCTCTACGACTAATTCAAATGCACGAGCATTCGTCGCGAAAGGCAGTACACCGAGGAAGGAGGACATCATATCTCCAAGCTTGCGAAGGTCTGTGCGATCAGCGCTGCTCCACACATGTGCAGATGGCCCCTTTTCCCCGGCGTCACCCTCAGCAATAAATTCGTTTCCTCGAGGATCACTCCTAGACGTCTCGTCACAGATCCTATAAACGAGAGGCAGGGTGTCTGGCATGTCCCGGCTTGGCATGTTCTGGCTTGGCATTTCCCTGGCCTCTGCATCATCTTCCAAAGTACTGCCGAAAGAAAGGCCGAGCAAACCCGTCGTCGGTGTCCCAGTGACGATCCATTTGCGCTCAGCACTTATTAAACTGAGAAAATTATTTAAGGTAGTAGATTGAGTGGCGGCATTATGCCCCTCGTCGCGAACAAGGCGCTTCCAGCGGATTTGGAGGAGTGGCGAAATATTTCGTGGCGTCCTGCAAATGCAGTCTGGAACGCGGACGTGCGGAAATGACGGGCAATGACAAATGTGACTATCATTCAAGGTGGACATGTCGCTCATGGGAGCTTCAATGAGGCTTATTCCTGTGACAAAATCAAGGAGTTGAAGGGGCGAGAATATATCAGAAACGTACGTGTATCTTTAATAAGTACAATCTAATGACGCAGACTTTAGCCTATGGAATCAAAAGCAAGCGTCAACTTACATCATAATTAGAAGCCAGTTCGTGAGCCGGTGGTATTTCTCCCTTTTGCTTTATCACGAGTGTCCTGATGGAATTTGAGCAATGCTTCAAGATCTCTGAACTCCATTGAGCCTGGAGTGTCTTCGGTACAACGATGAGTGTAGCAGGGGACAAATAGATCAGTTTGGACGATCCGGTTTTGTGGCCCCTATGCGGACGTCCAGTGTCCCTCAACAATACGGAGTCGTCGTGAAGATAGTAGGGGGTATTCTTCATCAAGGGTCTCCAGAGCTGCCGATCTTCCAGCTCATCTTCGTAAGAACGGATATCAATATCATCAGGATTTGCCCTTATATAATGACACAGATGTTCGACCAAGGTGGGTAGCTTGCGAGAATCTTCAGTATTCTTTCCACTAAAAACGGCCGACTTCCGCGACGAACCGGGTGATAAGTGAGAGGTAAGTCGCCGAGCGAGGGGCGTAATAATCCTGTCGGAGTAGTGTTCAGGAGGTCTAGGTAATGTGTCCAGAGTAGCCAGGATCAGAGCGAGAGTCATGACGGTTTTTCCGGTCCCTAGATCAGACAGAAGATTGGCGACATGAGGGGGTAAATGAAAGACCGTCACGTACCTAATTCTTCACATAAGAACCCGCCTTTACATTGAGACAATCGAGGGCGAGCTAATAAAAGCTCCATGGATGCCGGTTGGAAATAAAATGTTTCTCCCCTCATGCCCTTGACCGGGATGTATAATGGGTCATCAATATCTTTACCTGGCGCCTCTCTTTCCAACATGGTCGCTACGGACTCTCGTTGATAGTCATAGAGTAAAGTACGTAAACGAGGTATGTCCGGCAGACAGACATTAATCTTCGTAGTGGCAAGCTCACTGAAGATTTGTGCAAGCGACCGTTGATCCTTTTGACAAATTTCGCTCACTTAGCGTTTGATTGAAGCTTAAAGAGCAGAAAGACTCACATCATTTGGTAGAAGGAAGCACTCGCTGGCCAGATCAGAGCTGTGGGCCACAGTCTCACCCTTCCAAGCTGAAGGAGACTTGCTGACACGAGCGAGAAGAAGCCTGAGGTATTTTCTCGCTGGTTTAAGGACCTTGGATTCATCACGTTTCCGAAGGCTCTGTACCTTCCCTGGGCAATCATGGGGAATTAGATATATTCTCAGTGAGATGGCCTTCATGACACCGATCTCCCTGTATGTCGCCGTAATGAATTTGTGATTGAGCAAGAAGGAGAGGGCGACAAGTAGCTCGGCGTCCTGAGCAGGTGTGCGTGCCGACAGGAACCGGACATCACGAAGAGTATGCCATCCATCCTCAGCATGTCGATGGTCACAGAAAACGTCGGATAATAGCAATGGTAGCGTTATTGAGCCCGCGCTGAGGAGGTACTCAAATGAAATGGCGTCTGCAGTGCCTGAATGGGCTTCTGGTCGTTCGGAGGAACAGTCTGAGCAGCAGGTCGGGCACGTCGCAAGGCTAGCCATGCCCTCGGACATTTGCTTAATGTTGCTCCTGAAGAGTAAAATGTCATTATGCATATAGTCAAGGGTAACGGTCGGATGATGAGAGGGCGACGAGACCCGGTTCGCGGTCGGCGGCTAAATTTAAAAGTGAAATCCGCACCGCCAAGCACGTGACCGACTGGTAGTCGTCACTCGTACGGTGCAAAGCAGTCTTTCCCGTCGTTCAGCGTCCTCGGCACACGCAACAGGATGCCTTCATCATGTTTGAAACCACTTGCACAATCGGCACGTTTCTCTGCGCGCCAGTCGCTCAAGCCCAACAACTTTTCCCGCCGGTACAATTCATCCCAGGCCCAAGGTGCCTCGTCTTCCAGACAAAATACTATCAACTGGCCAGAGTACCTCGCCATTCGCGGACGTAAACGTAGATGGGAGTTGGTATGTTTCTCTTTTTAACATAAATGAGGAACATGTAATGAAGTACGGTGGGTATTTCTGCAAATCAGGTAACAACACTTCCGAGTGTCGTTCTTTGCTTCGGCGCGGGCGCAGCGTACTTCGGCGGGAAAGAAATTGACGGCTCGAAACCTATATTCGTGAGCCATCTTCTGTATTGACGAATTTTCCTCAACGAATTGATCCTGCAAATTGCACAGGGCTTCGACGCACTATATGTCTACGGAGCCGCTACTCTCGCCTGCGGAGGTACGTTTCATCCTTCGCATTTTCTCTTTTCGGATTGTTCAACCGCTATACAAAGGTGCTGGCTTCCTCGTTGGTCCTGCTATCGGCTCTGCCCTCTGGCGAGCTACACACCGGCACTCCCTCGCACTCATAGAGTCGCGCGACCGCCAGTTCCACCAACACATCGTCAAAAACCGCGTAGACCCCAAGGCGCAAAGTGCGACAAACCCTGTGCCAGACTTCTACGGTACGTATTTGTGTACACTCCGGATCTTTTAGAAACCTGCCCAATGATCAAACGCTGATGCTTTCATCTGCTGTATTCTAAGGTGAGAAGATTGGATCATTGCACCAGTACAGACAATGGTTACGCGATCAGGCGAGGTACAAACGGAAGGCAAAATGGATCGAGGACGAAAAGCTCTGATTCTCCTAATGTTCTACTGCTATCTTCCCACATTCATTATTCGCTATACATTACCCGTCAATCTTAGAAGCCTGCGTGAACGTATCCGACCACTCACTTAAAAACTAATAAAGTGTTCATTCAATGCGTACTCAAGAGTACTCGCTGTCACTAATATACTCATACGGCGATCTGGTACACTACGTATGACAACAACAATGGTCAATGTCCTCTGCGCCTTAAGTTACTATCTACGAAGGAGGGTTGGTGTGGTTTGCAAGAATTGCAAGATAGTCTGAGAGCTAAGTTTAAATTAAAAGGGCAGCGCTCGCGCTGCGGAAGAAGTACCGCTCAGGCGCGAGCTCCTTTTCGAGATAGTGTTATGGGACGGCTCGGGAGAAGGAGAGGAAACGCGTAAGCGGTAAATAAGAATAAGTTATGGAGACCAGGTCGAGAGCAGAGAAAGACGAAACCCTAGGGAAAGAGAACAAAAATAGGGGAGGAGGCTCGCAAGGAACGAATGGCGGTAAGAACGAAATATAAGGGAAGGAAGGAATGTATCCGTAAAATCATGAATCATGCAACTCCTGCAAGCCTCGAACTCATAGCGGAGCCGGAGTGACGGGCGAGTATGCTGACGAAGTAGAAGACCGTTGCGACCCGTACGCGGAGCGATCCGCCACACAGAAACGCGGTATGACGCCCCGCTCTGCCTCGGAGTCGACACCGTCGAGGCGCTGCACCGCACACCAACCATCGCGGAATTCCTCGGTCATCCACAGCACCTCACCGCGCCTCACGTCCAATTCGTCATCCATCGACGGCTTGTAAAGCTGTACGACGATCACCAGACGCGGGAATGTGGAACTGGTAGCGCTGGTGGAAGCTTCGCTCCCGCCTTTGGAATCGGAGATAGAGGAAGCCTCAGGTTGCGTCGGATAGCCAGCGTGTCCATTGTCCACACGATTCGATGACATGCTAGTAATCCGCGCAGCCAAGCCGCTTTTCTGCTTCGCCGTGGGTTCTGGAGCTGGTGACCGAGGCGAACGCTGGTCGGCTTTAATTGCTTGTGTGGGACGAGCGGAGTCCAGACGTGAGGGGCTCTTCAATGGTTGCGCACCGGGAGTACTGGAATCTAACCCAGTAGCGAGTACAGTCCGCGTCACTTCCGCAATGGTGATGACATGCGCAGAATCCTCAGAAGGCTCGGGCAAGGGCGGTGGATGTCCGCGCGGTACTTCGGCGCGAGTCGGGAGGAGACGCGTCGGCTTCTGTTTTGGCTGCTTTTTCTTAGGGCGCAGTCCTTCTACGACCGGCAGCGGGTCCCGGTGCGGAAGAAGCGCAGCAGCGGATGAAGCACTCGATAAAGAACTCCTAGGCGTCGATGTTGCTGACGGGCGAGGGCTGACAGGAAGGAAGGAAGTGGCTGATGGCCGAGGAGAGCGCACGACGAGCGCCGCGAGGCGCGAGAAGCGTGAGGTCCTCTGTACCGCGAGCGCGGGGAGTGCAAGCCCAGTGTGCGGGCGCGCGATGAGATCAGGTCCTGACTCGACCTTCGTATCCTCGGGTCGTATTCTGATCTGGGGAACCCAGCCGACGGTCGCGTCGGCATCGGTAAATGGCGGCGCCGCCAGGGGGTGCAGACGCGCCTTTGCAAGCGGCTTGCATGCAGTCATACCCAAGGTCGATGAGCGTCTGCGTAGACAGCGGGTTCCTTTTTCCAGAGACTATCTTCTCGGGAAGGGGAGATTCGCAGAGGCTCAGAGACTTGAGTGAAGGGGATCTTCTGGGTGTCCTTTTGCGCATGCATCTCCTTATCTTAAGCAAGGCAACACCTGTAACCATCACGTCAGCTATAACATAATAGTAGATAGCAGGAGTAGACAAACCTAACACGACAATACCAAGGAAAACTATGATACCCGCCAGCGCCTTGCTTGAACTAGACAGCGATGGGATACTGACTACTGGGGAGCCGGAGGGGCCAGTGATAGTGTCGCGTCTCTCAAGGAATACAGGAGTGGATGCACGATGGGGTACATCTGACTCGACAAGCAAAGAAGGGAAAGTGCCTGCCTGAGGCGAGCGTCGCTCAGCGACGTGAGCGAGCCCGCGCTCAACTGTTTGGAAGCGCAAGAGAGGTGCCATGACCGAGAGGGAAGAAGGAAAGAAAGAAAAAGGACGCAAGCCTGGGGATGTCCAGTATCAGCGAGTGGGCATTAAGTACTGGTTCGCCCGGATCTCCATTATGATCATGATCGCGTAAGGTTTGCATCGACACATGCTCCCCTGTACACCAGTTGGGCGCGAAGGCGGTGATGGCCCAGGTTTCAAATGTAGCAGACATGATGCAACACCACACTGAGCGCTCCCCCTTGCTTGCCGTCAGGTAGGCGCGAATGTATTGATTAAACACACCCATACTATACGAGCCGAGCTCGAGAGGGACGACTAGGGATGACTTTAAGAAGCGAAGGGAATCTTTGCAAGGAACAAACCGAAAGAATGCCTGCAATATGGCCACGATAGGTGCGCATAAAGGTGCAATCAAAGTACCTATGATATGGAGAATCAGGATGGGGGGATGGGAACTTACAGGCAGAAGATTCAGGTTCGCGTCGATCATTATTGGAAAGTTCGCATCTATCAGGACAGCCCTTTCCTGGATCGACCCGTTGATTGCCGACTGCAGTCGTCAAGGAGTGCAACTCATCGCTCCTATTCGCGAATCTCGTTACATCCGCCTCCCGTCGTTTGGGCCAACCGTGCGAGGGCGTACCAGCATGTCGCTGAGCAAATACATTCACATTGATGTAATGATGTCCGCAAGTGTACACGATGTGATGTACAAATTCCGTACCTGAACACAGGTGCAAGCAAATATTCTATCTTACAGCGAAAGAGACAAACTCAGTTGCAGAGAAGTTGGGCGTTCCCAGTTGTGGTAAGCCTTCACCAGCGGTCACCATAGCTTCGGCCGTAGCCCCCGCCCCCGCCGCCACCCCCACCATAGCCCCCAGAACCTCCAAAGCGGCCCCCTCCTCCGCCTCCACGTCCACGACCCCCACCTCTACCTGCGATGGAACATCAGCGATCAAATTCCGGCGTCGGCGTTTAAAGCGGAACTTACCACGTCCTCCACCTCCGCCAATCGCAGCCATTTCCTCAAGCTCGGGTGGAACAACAGATTTGGCCTCCCGGAGTATTGTGATCAGTTCACGGGCGGACCGCGCATTCTCTGTTGTAAAGTACGTATACGCTGTTCCTTGCATCCCTGCACGCTGTAGAATGTATTAGGGATAAGCCTCACAATGTTTAGACACACATACCCCCGTACGCCCGATACGATGCACATAGTCCTCCAGGTTGTTTGGAAAATCATAGTTCTGGAAGAGAAGATGAGTAATACGAACATCTGGCCCTGAAATGCGCCTGCTAACAATGACGTATCCGATGTCCTTGACATCTAAGTTGATGGAAAGATCCGACCAAATACCGCGTCAGATTGGACAAAACAAGCAGACCAAGACAACATCGAGGTTAATAACGTTGAACCGAAAGAGTGTAGAATTAAGGAGAACGGCGAGCCCCAGGTCAGACCTCCGCAGCCAAGAAAATGTTGCGTTGCGAGAGATCCATGTACGACTTTCAAGCTTGAGACAGGCGAAGCGCGCACCGAGGTCCAATTGCAGTAATGGTGTTCCTCCGAGGCTATCAGGCTCATATTCCGTAACCAGCAGCATCTCAAGAACAGTTCCAATGTCCTCAAGATACTCTCAGACAGACATGTAACAAAAGCAAATTTATCATGTCCGTTCCGATGGTCAGAGGGACGCGAGACAGCCAGGAACTCCAAAGGACATCGAGCGCAGCGGCATTGCCATGTCTTCATGCCAAAGGCGCACCCCAGGAGCTAGCAGCATGTTCCACACTTAAGCAGCCAAGATTCAAGTGCAGAACATGCAACCAATATACAGTGGCATGGCTGGAGACGTCAGTGATAAATCAAGAGGCAGGGAAAAAAAACAGCCCCATTTTACCACTGTATGTTACTCGCCAGCGAAAAACCCGCGATAAGAAACAAGTGATGTACATACCGAGACCACGTGAAGCAACATCCGTGGCAATAAGAATCGGTGATCGCCCTCCTTTAAATTCTGCTAAGACCCAGTCGCGTTCGCGCTGCTCTTTATCGCCATGGATTGCCAGGGCGGGCCATCCGTCTTGGCGCAAATACTTGGTTATGTCATCCGCCACGCGCTTCGTTGCGACGAATATAAGGACCTTTGCGTTCTCCGTGCTTATCTTCTCTAGGTGGTTTACAAGTTTGGTTCTCTTTTCGAAATCGGTGCAGACCTCGATGACTTGACGGATGCTATGGTTTGCGGTCAATTCCATCGATCCTACATTGACTTGAATAAAATCGTTCAGGAAATCCTGTTTCAGTCGAAAACGTCAGTTATCACTTTTAAAAGAGAGGAAGCATAATACATTGGCGAGTTTTTGGACATCCTTGGGCCAAGTCGCACTAAACATCAATGTCTGCCTGTCAGGTCGTATCTGACTGACGATCTTGCGGATCTGAGGTTCGAAGCCCATATCCAGCATGCGGTCTGCCTCATCCATGACAAGATAGGTCACTCGTCGGAGGTTGGTCTTTCCAGTTTCAAGCATGTCGATTAGGCGACCGGGGGTTGCGATAACAATTTCCACCCCACGCTGGAGATCTTTAATCTGGGGACCTTTCGGCGCACCTCCATAAATGGCGGTATTACGAATACGAGAGTTAGCCCCAAATTTCGCGCACTCCTGTTGGATCTGGACAGCGAGTTCGCGAGTCGGGGCAAGGACTAAAGCGACCGGCCCATCTCCCGGAGCCAATAGCGGTTGTCTTCAGAAGCTATCAGATAGAGGAAGGATACACAAGGGGAGAAAACAAAACTAACGCATTTATGTGAAGAACGGCCGGGAGGGCGAAAGCAATCGTCTTTCCACTCCCTAAGAGTTTCGTAAGAAAGCTATGGAGACAATCTGTAAGAGAAAACCATACCGGTCTGTGCAATGCCAACCATATCTCTGCCGCTTAGAGCCATCGGCCAGGCCTGACATTGAATAGGTGTTGGACAGGGAAAGCCTTGGGCCCTGATAGTGCTCAGGAGGTACTCCGGAAATCCAGCCTCCTCGAAAGCAAATACCGGAGTCGGGACGTCCCGTCCGGATACCTAGGGGAATTGTTTAATAATGATGCTTATGCAGCAGAAGTTGGTATGGAAAAACTTACGATAATCTGCTTCTCCTTGCGAAACTCTTGCACCTCCCTATCACTACGAGCAGCGACTCGCTTATCCTCGACGTAAAAGTTCTTTTCGAACTTCTCGAGGCGCTGATGACCCCAGTCTATGCTTTTTAGGTGACTCCCCAGACCTCCGCCACTGTCTCGTCCACCGCCGTGTCCATACCCGCCACCGTAGCCCCCTCCGGCACCACCGCCATAGCCTCCACCGGTTCCACTGTATCCTCCTCCTGTATAGCTGTCGACACGGTTTGCGTACATTATGTTGCTTGGAATGAGTGCGTGGTAGTGGTGGTTGATAGGAAAGTTGATTGATGGGTCGTGGGTGACGAAATAGAATGCGTCTGAGTCATCACCCCGCGAATTTCCATAAGCGTCTATCGAACTTCCAGGGTTCGTCCGTAAGTTGAAGTCGCCGGTTGCATCCACTGCTTTGCTGTTACTACAGGGTTTATGCACGTCGGTCGCATTTGTATAGCCCGCACTATCTGTGTGAGTATATACACACACACACACCACGTATATTGACAGGGCCATTATACATTGTATATTCTTTGCTAAAGAACGTTCCCGTATCTCGTCCGACGTAGGCCCGCCGGGCCCGGTGAAGCCCTCTGATTGCTAGTCTCAATAGCGGTTGACGCAAACGTGGACTACGCAGAAAGGTTGACAGAACTGTACTCTTGTACATACGGCGCCAATAGTGCTAACTATTGACTAGCTTCTTTGCTTCATGTCCACGAGCTCATGGTCGGCGAAAGATTATTTAAACGCGTCTTTCGCAGATTAGCCAGCACCAGCGTCGGGCAACCCGCCTACGATTACATACCCCTACAGAATGCAGATACCGTGCTCCAATCATCCGAGCCCGTGTCGGTGACGGAAACCAATACCATCGGATACTCCGACGTCCCAGACGACGAGAAGGATCCCGAGCAGAAAGATAGCGCGGAATCTCCGACGGAAGAAGACAAGCGCACTCTTCGAAGAGTTGTCGACGACATTCCCTTTGCTGCATTCACTGTTGTTATCGTCGAACTCTGCGAGCGTTTCGCATATTACGGACTGTCAGGCGTCTTCCAGAACTACCTGCAGAATCCGCTTCCGGCTGGTGGGAAAGGCACAGGTGCCCCAGCGTCGGTCAGCGACCCTGTTCCCGCCGGTGCACTCAACCTCGGCCAGTCGACCGCCACCGGACTCCAGCAGGTGTTTACCACTTTTGCATACGTATTCCCTCTGTTCGGAGCAATCATCGCGGACGCGAAATGGGGAAGATACAAGACAATCACAGTTTTTTGCGCCGTGTACTTCGTTGGTCTGTTAATAATTACAGCCACTTCGTTTCCTGCTTCTTTGAAAGCAGGATTGGGTCTGCCAGGATGGCTTGTTGGTGCCCTTATAGTTGCGGCGGGAACCGGGGGCATAAAAAGTAAACTATTCGACGCGATTTCAAGAGTCTTACTCAAAAATATCACACAGCAAATGTTTCTCCTCTTGTAGCGGATCAGTACCGTAAAACGGATATGTTCATCCGCATCACAGCTTCTGGCGAACGCGTCATTGTGGACCCAAACGTGACCATATCGCGCATCTATAATCTTTTCTACTGGTGCATAAACGTTGGATCGCTCTCCGCTAGTGTCACGACACAACTTGAGAGACGTGTCGGTTTCTGGGCCGCCTTCGCGCTTCCGACGGCTGTCTTTATAGGCACGCCTCTCGTACTCGTCTCGGGTAGAAAGTTGTATTACAAAGTGCCTCCCCGCGGAAGCATACTCGTAGAGGTCTATAAAGTGACCAGGCTCGCACTCAAGGGGTCCTTATCACATCCCATCAGATTTTTTACGGAGGTGAGTATAACGTCTTTTTTGAAAGCATGTCCTCCATTTAGCTCGTAAAGGCCAGGACCTCAGGCGTCTGGGATCGCGCAAAGCCGAGCTCTTTTACTGAATCGAGAGGATCTCCCGACGAAGGCATAGGAACCTCTTGGATTACCTGGGACGATGCTTTCGTCGACGAGGTCAAGCGTACGGTGCGCGCCTGCCAGATTACGCTCTTCTTCCCTTTGTACTGGATGGCCTATAACCAAATTGCAACTAATCTCATCTCGATGGCCGCTACCATGACCACGCACGGCACTCCGAACGATCTTCTCGCGAACTTCAATCCCCTTGCCCTCGTTTTTCTCATCCCAGTCATGGATATCGTAGTCTATCCCGGCTTGCGCCGTGCTGGTATTGTGGTACGGCCGATCTTCCGAATATGGCTCGGATTCATGTTCGCGGCGCTTGCGATGGTGTATAGTGCGGTGCTTCAGCATTACATTTATCGCACAAACCCGTGCGGAAAATATGTTGGTACATGTGCTCAGCCGAGCTCCATCAGCGTATGGGTACAAGTCCCAAGCTATGTAAGTCATTATCTTCCTCTTGTCCTCTCACTATCCTTAACACATTCTTCACAACAGGTACTCATTGCCGTTTCCGAAATATTCGCGTCGATCACAGGGCTTGAGTATGCCTATAACAAAGCGCCAAAGCGCATGAAGTCAGTTGTTATGAGCATCTTCCTGCTCATGTCCGCCGTAGGAAGTGTAAGTGCCTGCCTTCTTGCACAATCCACTGGGTTGACATTGGGACAGATGATGAACGTTGCTCTTGCATCATTCGCCCGGGATCCAAATCTCGTCAGCAACTACGCAGGAATCGCGGTCGCTACATTCGTCGCGGGCAACCTATTTTATCTCTGCTTCTGGCGTCGTGATCATAACGGTTAGCCGGCCTTATCGCTAAATGTTAATATCTTATTTACCCGTTCGCGCTGGCTCATCAGAAGAAGACGAGAACGCTCTCGGAAGGGTCCATTGAGGTGTACCAATACTTAGCGAGTAACCTCATCCTTTTTTATTTCCTTCTTTTTATTTTTGGATCCATCATTGAGCTATCCGTCGTATTGCTGTGTACTTCCCTAGACCTTGCACGCCCTTCATAGAAATTTGTATAAACGTGTATTTTTTTCCGCTCATCAATTCAAGTCTGACCTCGCCTGGCAAGCTTAAGCTGGCGGCTAGCCATCATATCATCGTCGGCGTCCGTCAAAAGAAAATCCACGTCACCAAGGGGTCCAAAAGCGAAAGCGCGCTTTCTTCCCACGCCCTATGTTTGCGCTCTTCACCTTTCTCCTCTGGCTGTACGCGCTGCTGAGGCGGCGCGCAGAACGCGCCGTGTTCGCAGTGCTCTCGGCGGGCCCGATCCCGCGCCACGTCGCGTTCATCATGGATGGGAACAGGCGCTACGCCCGGGGGAAGCACATGGAGGTCTTCCGCGGGCATGCCGATGGCTTCCAGACGCTGCGGCGGGTGCGCTCTCTAGCTGGTTTTCCGTGCTTGTATTTTTTTGCTGACGATATTACTGTCTATTTTTATGTGGTTTTCCGTGGCTGTTACGCACAGCTCCTGGAAGTGTGTCTGGACTTGCACATCCAGTGCGTCTCGGTGTACGCGTTCTCCATCGAGAACTTCAAGCGCTCACCGGAGGAGGTAAACGCGCTCATGCAGCTGGCAAGAGACAGCCTCAACGAGCTCTGCGAAAAAGGGTGCGTCTCCCCAAACGACGCCGTTTTTTTTTTCCGACTGCGATAAATAACCCGAATGGAATAACTAACTATGCGTAGGAACCTGCTCGACGAGTACGGCGTCCGACTATGCGTGATAGGACGGACGTCGCTGCTGCCCGCGGACGTATTGGAAGTTGTACGGAAAGCAGAACGCATGACGCAGCATAACAACAAGTACGTTCCGTCCGTCCTTTCGCTCTCCCTTCTTTAATCCTCCTCTCTGATCTCTCCCCCGTCGCCTCAGAGCCATCCTGAACCTCTGCATGCCGTACACATCTCGCGACGAAATCGCCACAGCGATCGACAGAACAGTCAAACACACCCTCGACGCCAACCTCGACACCTCGTGCGTCCCCCCTCCCCCTTTAGGCAAAAACAATCACCATCCACTAACCCCCCCCCCGCTCAACCAGCACGATCACAGAACACACCATCGCCTCACACCTCATGACCTCCCGCTCCGGCAGCCCACCCCTCGACATCCTCGTGCGCACAAGCGGCGTGCGCCACCTGAGCGACTACCTCCTCTGGCAGTGCGCGGAGGACACGCAGATACACTTCGTGTCGTGTCTCTGGCCCGACTTTGGCGTGCGTCACCTCCTGCCCATCCTCCTCGCGTACCAGCGCAAGGTCTGGGGGCGTCGAAGACGCGGGGCACGGACCGTGTGCGTGGGAGCGGCGGTGGAGGCGGGGGCCAAGGAGGAGTGATGCGCGTATTTTATGTGCCCCTTGGGCTTTCTTTTTTTGTTTCTTCCTCGACGCATTTGTATTTATTAGGAACAAACGGGAATACATTTCCCATGGACGATTGCATGATCTCTTTTCCCGTTATTTATTATCTAAGGGCTCGCTTACCGTATCCGCGATATCAGGATATCAGAAAAGGACAAATACGCTTGACGCATCTGAGTTCGGCCAAGAAGGAGACGTTGACGTTAAAAAGGCTATTCGTCAGGAAGGGACCGACTCTAGACCACGACCTTTAGATTATCAACATTCTTGTTTGAGAAACCAGGTACATAGATCCGATGGTTACATCCACAATTGCTACATGCCGTATATAAGTGCGAGTATGCAAAATGAAAAGCCAAGGAGACATGGAAGGATTGTTCAAATAGGATACCAACCACCGCTGCTAGTGTCTATAAGGTGGGAGGGAACCAATGGCGTGACAACAGGAACAGATAGAGATGAAGTGAATGATAACCCAACCCAACGACCAATACAAAGGGGCAGACAGCAAAACCGAAAACACTAAAGCACGTGAAAGCATCGCGCGAAGAGATTTACACAGCATTGTTGAACAGCGACAGTCTATGAGAGAAAGGAAAAGCAGGAATGGGGTGGATATCTCAAAAAAAGAAAAGAAAAAATTAATCTATGATAGCAAACCGCCCGGGGTTACGTTCATCGAGGTAGTGGAGATTTTGATAGATTCGTCATCGTCGATTACGCCCCGGAGGACCGTAACACTACCAGCGTACTCCTCTTCGGACAGAGTTGTACCCGCACCGCGACGCAGCTTGATTTTCACACCGCTCTTGTTCGACGCCGACGGGTTTGCCGACTTTATCACTAGCGACTGCTCGAACTGGGCTGACAACTGGTGGACGTCTATCGACGGGACTGCGACCTGTCGCGTAATGTGTTTGAGATGCGCGAGGTGTTTCTGAGTGTGCAGGGTAAGTGTCCGTGACAAGTCAAGTTCAGAAGAAAAACTGCAAACCTCCAGCACGCTCGACAGACCCTCTTTGGTGAAAGGCTTGGGTAGGACATCTTGCATGCCTGGAGATAACAGAAGTTTGAATAAGGATCCGATGCGGATTAACTGATATCTCCTTACCACGACTGTAATAAACCGCGACCTCATTCGGTTTCGAGTTACTTGTCGTCGCTACAATAGGCGTCTCGGAATCGAACTGCCGGATAGTAATCGTAGCCGAAACACCATCGAGCCCCGGCATGACGATATCCTAGCCTCCCAATCAACGGCTGACACTGCAGACAGACACCGCGAACAAAGGGAGGGGGGGAGGGCATCGCCGACTAACCATCAACACCAAGTCGTATTTCTCCTGAGTAACCTTACTAACCGCGCCCACGCCATCGACGGCAACATCAATAGTACACTCGAGCGCCTGCAGGAACTTGCCTGTGAGTCTGCGGTAGACGGCGTCGTCGTCTACGAGCAGCACACGCGGCGGGACGGCCCATCCATTCTTTGGGACGGACGACGCAGAACGACCCGCCCTCTGCGCTCGCAAGATCGCGGCATCCGCCACGCCCTTGTCGCTATCTCCGTTATCCACCGTGTGCGTCGCCGTACGCGACACCGCCCCAGTTGCCCGAGCGTATGGCTGCGGCGCGCCGCCTCCAGAGCGGTGGCCGGCGCGGGCGTTCTCCGAGTCGGCAGCGCCTGGGGACTTGAACATCGTGTAAGGGAATGAAGACGCGGGGGGCGCGATATGCCTGCCGCAGCGGACAGGCGGAAGCAAGAGAGGTGGGCGGGCATAATTCGAACACCGTACGTCAGTAGCAAAATTACGCGTGTGTATGGCATAGCATTCCAGTTCAGTTTCTTGACTCAGCGCCCCACAAATTCCTTTATTTGGAATTCAATACGACCAAGCTATTTTGGGGTAAGGAGAGGTACGTAGTCCGAGCGAAGTGCACAGGCGTTTCCATGGAACAACGCTCGCTATATCTCAGATTCGCCCTCTGTACCACATGTACCGTGCAAGTATCCCAACACTCCTGTTTTCTGTGGCCGTACGCGTCTTGCTCGCACGCAAATACAATTTGTACAATACATCCATAATTGCTACATGCCGCATTAGTACGAAAAGAAAACAGAAAAAATGGCGGTAAAAGATACTGGGCGCCCAATGCTTGGTGCTCGGCGTAGTAGTAGTAAAAGGGTTGAAAGGAAAAGGGGGTGTAACAAAAATCAAGAAAAGCAGCAAAGGCCCTAGAGCCGGCGTCAGATTATTTTTGAAAAAGATCCCCGGCAACTGCGCTGCTACTACTATGTAAGTATGAGATCGTTTAGATGGGCGGTGATTTGGAGGGCCGAGGGTTGTATATGTGTGGTATTTGGGAGGCGTCGCTTGCGGCGTGGAGTGACAACAGAGGGGAAGGGGTGCGGATGCGGGAGAAAATCAAGAAAATGGGAAGGGGGGCGTCAACGATCAACGAAGGATGCTAAAAAGTAAAGCTGGCAGCCCAGTTCCGGGGAAGGACTAATTGTGAATTGGAATAAGCCAAAAAGGGGTTAGGCTGAGGTGCACAAGTGCAAAGGCGTGAATTACACAGCATTGTCGAAAACAATATCTAAGAAAAGAAAGAAAAAGGAGATAGAACGAAAAAAAAGATTATAAAACACCGCCGGCGCTCATTCGATAACTTCGAACCGCCCGCGCTTGCTGTCGCGCCCGTCCGAGGCATCCTCGAGAACTCTCTTCTCGATTAAGTTGAAGTTTGGATTGAGTCCCTGGAAAGATTCGCCATTGACGATGCCCTGGAGGATCGTGGCGTACTCCTCGTCCGAGAGGCCCATACCCGCAAGTGGGTTGATCTTCCCGCCATCATCGTCCGGTGCCGGAGGATTCGCCGCTGTCACCATGAGCGCCTGGTCAAACTGACTGTCAGATAACGGAGGAATGCCCACAGAGCGTGGTACTCTGGCCAGTTGTTGGATGGTTTTGAGATGCGTGAGATGTTTCTAAAATACAGAACGTTAAAATTCGGAATAGGTAAATTTTATAGAGGACAAGAGACAAACCTCAAGCATGCTCAACAGACCCTCCTTGGTGAAGGGCTTGGGGAGGATATCATTCATACCTAGAAAGGACAGAAAAGATATAAAACACGCAACCGACACAGGACCACCGGCGGCAGCTTACCGTGGCTGTAGTAGGTCATGATCTCGTTCGGCTTCGAGTTGCTTGTCATCGATATGATTGGCGTCATGGCGTCGAATTGTCGGATTAATGATGTAGCTGATACACCATCAAGCTTCGGCATGACAATATCCTGCGATCACATACTCACTAATTAGTAGTTGACAGGCACAAACAACTGAGATGTCGACATACCATAAGCACTAAGTCGTACTTCTCCAAGTTCATCTTGTTGACAGCGACCACGCCGTCAACGGCGACATCAATCGTGCACCCGAATACCTGCAGGAACTTGCTCGAGAGCTTCCGACTGACAGCGTCGTCGTCCACAAGCAACACGCGCGGGGGAACAGCCCATCCAGGGACAAACGTAGAGCGGCGCACGCGTAGCTTTTGGGCACTCCCAGGCCGTGAGACAGGACCACCGTCTAGACTTGCATCATAGTCCCCGTCATCCAATGCGGAAGACGATGCGCCATTTGTCGACGAGGATGCATACGACGCCTGTGCAGCAGCCGATGCAGCCTGCTGTTGTTGGTGTTGCTGCTGCTGTTGCTGTTGTTGTTGTTGTTGTTGTTGTTGCTGGTGCTGGTGCTGTTGGTGTTGTTGCTGCTGTTGTTGCTGCTGCACGATCTCTGCACGCACAGGGTCGAAACTCCAGATTGCACTGTCATCGTCGCCCGTAGACTTTGGCATGAGGTGTCCGAGCGTGAACACCTGCAGACCTGAGTGCGTAATACTTGTCGCAGCAGACGGACTGCCGCCGCCGCCAGCATACAAGTCAAGCGCGCCCGATTCCGGGCCCGGCATGATGAACGGCTCCGAGCCGCTCGCGTACTGCACACTCGGCAACACCTGTTGCTGGGCCACACTTTGCTGTATACCTACGCCCCGACCGCTCGCAGACGCAGGTCTTTGCCGGGCAAGCTCTTCAATGCGCTGGAGCGCGTCCTCGCGACTAAGATTCGAAAGCGAGGACGCGCCTGGCGGAGTGCGGTTCTGACCTTGGCCCGGACTCTGCTGTTGTGCACCCTGCTGCTGACCCTGATTTTGCAGCATATCCGCCGCGGCGGTGAGAATGCGTTGTGCCGAGCCGGGTGTCACCGGCCGATTACCTCCATTGTTGACAGCACCATTTGTGAAGGTCATTCCGGCTGCAGTCGCGCGACGGGAGATCTCGTTGAGTTGCTCGAGCGACGCTCGTGCAACGTCGTCCTCCGGGTAATTCCCAACCATCCTCTGTGCTTCCCTAGCCGCCACAAATGGGTTCTGGTCTGCAAACGTACCTCCCCCTCCATCCCCTGCCCCACTCCCATTATTTGCGTTTTGCTCTTCCTTGATCTTGGCTAATGAAATTCACCACATTGCGTGCGTGCGGGTAGGTGACGCATATAGAAGGAAAGAAGGAAAGAGAGGAGAGATTAATCAGGCTATATTCAACATGTGGAGAGATAAGGAAAGCGATAAAAATAATAAAAAAAGAAACAAAGAGAAATAAAAAAAGAGTGGTGCTGGAAGAAAATGAATGGGACCGGTCCAATGCGGGACATTACCCACCATTCTCGAGTTGCAAAAAATACTGGATCAAGTTCTGCATTAATCCATCCTGTTGGGCCATGTTCCGCTGAAAGTTGACCATTTCTCCCAGAACACTTTGATAATTGCTCTCAAGATGACGTATGTGCTGCGCCATTTCATCGTGAGCCTGCGATAATTGTTCGACCTGCGCTTGGAGTGATTGTACGACCACGTTATCAACGCCATCAGCAGGTGATACGCCAGGCGAGCCGGCGCTACCCCGCAAGTTCACGCCCGATTTACGCTGGGCAGGAACTTTCCGTTTGATGTTCTCAAGCGCGTCCCGCCGGTCAATCTGGAAATCCGGGTGTCTGAACGTCCAACTCTGAAAAGGCAAATTTTAATTTAGGAAAACCGCAGCTGACCCACTGGGCAAACGCGACATACATGCTCCCCAAACTGATTGTCGTCGGAGTTCTTGACCTGTGGGAGCTTAAACTATCAGACATCAGGCAATCTATCTATCGCTCTTTGCACTACCTTGTGAAAATCGTATTTATTCAACTGTCGCACGAAGCTAGCAAAGTTTGAATGCTTGAACATCCGCGGTAGTATAGACTTTGTGAATTCATTCATGTCCTGAGTTCTGAGCTGTCAGCAAGTAATAATAGACCGAGTAAAGAAGGTGGTCTGCTGACCTTGACCACGAAGGCATCTCCGGCCTGATTCCAAGACACGACATGCGCAAACGAGCTGTCTTCCAGCATCCTGAAAATTTTAATTAGAAAAATGCGTGAGGGGCCAAGCGGACCCTTACTTGTAAAGCTTCTTGACGAAATCGCTTGTGGAGCTCAGACCGTCGTCCCCGTCTTTGGCAGAGGCGTCCTGAGGCGGGAGCTGGTGTCGGGAAGAGACGCGCTGGGACTCGCGGTGATCGTCGGAGGGGCTCGGCCCGTCGATGGCCTTTCCCTTGCTCTCGCGCCTGCGGACGGAGGGATGGACCTCGTCACGGGAGCTGCTAGTGCGGTGGGTAGACCAAGGGGACCCGGGATTACCAGCACTGCGAGGGCTAGCGAGGGGACCTGCGGAGGAAGTGGGGGTCGCAAGAGAGGGGTGATAGGAGGGGGGCGGATATCGCGCGTCAGGTACATGCGACATTGCGGGGATGGGGGGGAGTGTATTTGAGCGAGAGAAGGAAGGCATGGGGAGGTGAAGGGAGGAGGGCGGGGGGAGCTGGCCGCCCTGGGGGAAGAGCTGTTGCTGGCGGGGGTGGTGGGAATGGTGGGACTGATGGGAGTTGTGGGACTGGTGGTGGTAGTGTGCGGACTGGTCCATGGCGTGGACAGGAAGTCCGCGTCGGTGTCGGGAGGGATGCAATCGATCTGTGGATGGAGGGGCCTGGCGGAGGCGGTGGGCGATAAGCGGGGACGGCGGAGAGGAAGAGAACACGGTCGAGGGCCAGGGGAGGGGGATGGAGGAGGAGGGGGAGAGAGAGAGATCGAGAGATGAAAAGAGGGCGGGGAGTGGAGGAGAGAGCGACAGGCACGTTGTGCAGGTTAAGTACGTAAAAGGCAGTCGACTGCATTGCCGACGCGCCGGAGCTCGAGTCCGAGGTGCCGGAGGGGTTATTGTGACAGACGGGGTCACGGCGATGGTGACCGACCTAGACCTTGGGACGACTGATTCCGTCGTCGCGTCCAATCCGCTGCGCGCCCGCAGAGATCGAGCGTCGACGTTCCAGCCCACCGACGAGGACGATCTACCCGAAGCTGTGTACGGTCCAGGCCTGTTGCTTAACCCCCGCCCTTCTCCCGTTGTCCGTCCCTACGGACCCAATCTGTCGCATCCCAACGCGAGCTGTACCCATATTTTAGCGTTTTGGTCGGGTTGCCGGTGCGTTCATCAGCCTGATCTGCGCCGCCCGCATTGGATCGACGCCGCCCTCCCTGCCATTGTGTTCTCGTCCCCGGTCTGGGTCCGTCCAGTGTCCTTCCCACACCCACGCAACAAATTCAATTTCGTTTACAGCGCACTAGGCACGTGCCTGCCATGTCGCGATCACTGATCTGTCCTCCTCTATCACTACACAGCTCTATGCCTCGGTCCTCCATCCTTCTCCTCTTCTTCATTGTCTTCCTCGTCGTCCTCCCCGGCGCCTCCGCTTTCGGTGCCGGCTCTATCCCGAACTACGCCTACCTCCACGACCGCGCATTCAGACACGGCGGTGCGTGTTCGAGCCCTGCGCCCCACTCTTCTCGCAGCTGACGGCGCCTCCGCAGACATCGAGAACCTGCTCACGACCCTCGCAAAGTCCCCGCACCACCACGCGGGTGGCTCCGGCGGGCTCGTCGACTTCTTCTCCACTCTCGCCAGCAAGGGCCTCGGCGCCGTCCTCCACGGAAGTGCCGCTTCCACTTTCTCAAGGTCTGATGTCCGCCGCATATACTTTGTAAGCTCGATTTCGCTCTTCTGGCCCGAATTGCCGCCTTACCCACACCATAGGGCAACTGGCTACGCGACTATTCGCAAGCTATCGATGTCGCCGGCCTCAGCAAGATGACTCACGACACACTCCTCATCGTCGTTCAGGCCCTCGGCTTCATGGTCAGTTTCACGTCCCCCATTTAGCGCTCTTCCTCACTGTTCCAACAGAGCTTCGGCTTCGCAACTCGCGAGTTCCACATCACCCCAGAAAGACTCGGCGTCTACCTCCCAGTGGTGCGCATCCAGCACCCCTACACCACTTCGTTCGCAGACTTTCTAATTGCGCTCCCAGGAACACATCGATAACCCAAAGTGCGTTACTTTACGCCCCCTCTTACGTCTACTCTAAACGTACACACGTAGAGGGTACGCCGCACGCGAGGGCGACGCGCGGCGCTTCGATCCGCGTCTGCGCCCCCCCGTCGATCCACGCGAGCTCGAGATCGACAAACGTAACGGCATGAAGAAGTACATGGCAACCGAGGGCCGTTCCTGGGACACCTCGACTGCGCATATCCGCCGCACGCTCCGTGCGTGCGTCGCGCTCGGGCGCCGCATCCACGCGAGCAGGCGTAGTCGGACAGGTGACGATGACGATGACGATGACGGCGACGATCCGGATGACTGCGAAGAGATGTGGGAGGCATTCCGTCTCCTCGGCACCGCTCTCCATACGCTCGAGGACTTGTTGGCCCACAGTATGTAGCCGTCGTTCTGGTAGTATTAACTTTACTAAAATAATGTTCCTATCAGGTAACTGGTGCGAAATCGCATTACGGAGGCTGGGGTATAGAAACGTCTTTTGCCACGTCGGAGACCGGGGCAAGCGCAATCTCTTTTCTATATTATCTATTAATTGACGCGGGCGCCTATGTAGTTCGTATTAGGACGCCCAACGGGGTCGCTCCTCCGCTTGTCACCGGGACCTTCGGGAGCGCAGACTTTCTATTCTCCGTGCTGGGAGAAGCCTCCGAGTACGCTTCATCCACCCCGAAAACGAATCGAGACAAACTGACTAGCCCGCGTACAGCCACCTAAGCCAGGCAAGCATTGTCGATCTGACGGTACACATGGAGGAGGTATGTGTACAAAACTCATTATTGTGCTATCGCCGATTGTGCGGAGTTAGGCAGAGTCCACGAGCTCGTTCACGGGGCTACGCGCGCTCCTTGCGCGTCTTCCGGCTGCGTTTGACCCGGCGCGGAAAGTGCAGGACGTTACAGGGCTAGAGGAGCGCTCGAACAAGCACAGGCAGAACGGAGTCGGGCTGCGCCGTCCCCGGGAAAACACGGCTGCAGACGCTGAAGTGGACGCGGACGTAGACGTAGACGCAGACGCAGACGTGGAAGCGGAAGCGGACGAGCCGGTCAACTTTACGGAGTACGTCCCGGACGCCGAGACGCGCGAGTTTCTTATGGGACGTCTTGACGTGGCGCGATGAGATCGTGAGGACGATTTTGTCTGCGCTAGAGAGCATTCCTGGGTTGGTTGAGTTGCTGGAGCAGCTTACGGATTTGCTTAATCAATGTGAGTCTGGGGAACGGGAAAAAAATGGCTGAGTAGTGTGTTTAACGAAAACGATCTTTTTTGGCGCAGGTGTTTATACGCTTCTTGCGCCTGTGCTAGTCGTAAGTCCGCATATTCCGTTCATTACGGAATTCTGGTATGGGGCTTCTCATCTTGTATCCCTCGTTATCCTCCTAGCCGATAGCTAAAGAAGTGACGCTCGCGCTGAAAGAGGAGAGTCAAGCGGTCATTGATATGGAGGAGCAATACGAGGCAAGTATACAATACAAAACCCTCATTTTAATTGTTGACCGCGTACGGAAGAGAAGTCCAGCACTGACTACGAAATTTCGTATAGGTCTTCGACAACCCACGCGCGTCGGACCCGACGCATAGTATCCTCTCGAAGGACCATGTTGATCTTATACTGAACGAGCCGGCTGGGAGGGTCGCGCGGGTCGTTGTCGAGCATACAGTCGGCCTTGTCGTACACGTGAGACGCCTTCATACTTCCGGATTTTGGATTTTGGGGAGGGAGAGAAATAAGTGGCTGAATAAATGTCGGTATAGGCATGGTATAACCCTGGCGACGATCCCGAGCGGACGATTAACGAGGTACGTTGTATGAAGAGATGAGGTGTACTAGTGGTTTGACTGACGAGATTTGTTTCATGTGGGTTTTTGACTCAGGTCCTCGAGGCGTTCTTCCACCCTTACTACGCTACGGGTACCTCGACGATCCAGAACGACATGCTCAACGAGATACGGCAGTGGCTTGACATCTACACGGCTGACGAGCGAGACGCTATAATCCTTTCGCTAACAAAGGTGACACTCACCTCTTCTATCAATCCCAAAGAAAATAAAAGAAAACCGAATGCTAACGAAACTACTACATGGCGGGCAGGAAAGCGTACGCGAGGGCGCGAACAAGCGAGTCGCGAGTTCTGCGGGCAGCTCTGTGGACACGCTGAGTTCCTTGGAGGGAAGTGACGATTATGGGAGTTGGGCGAGCAGCGGCGAGGCGAGTCGGCCGAGCAGCTCGCCTGTGCGGCCGAGTCCGGTGCCAGCGCCGGTGCGCCGCCCAGTACGGGTAAGCGAGGGAGAGGCGCCCCTTGAGCGAGAACGAGAGCGATACGATGAGCACCGGCGTAGGGCAGCGCTCAGGGATGGTGGTAGTGGTGGTGGGCTTAGACCTGCGTTGAGGAGTGAGCCTACACGTTTTATGTCAAGGTCGCGGACGTTCCTTTTGTTTATGCCTCTTTTTACTTTCGGGGTATAGATCCACAGGTTACGGGACTCGGAGTCACGAGCGTACGCGCGCGCGAGGCGGCCGAGACGAGGAGGCGGGGCCAGAGGGAGGCGGAGGAGAGTTATTCGGAGCGCGGGATAGGGATGGTTGATAGTGTCGATGTTAGGCGGGGTCTGCCTCTGCCGTTGGGTCGCAGTACTAGTGGGGACCAGCTTGTACAGAGAAGGCAGCCGCATGCGAGGAGAGTCGAGTGGGAGTCTGAGGAGGGGAGGGGGAGTCGGAGTATGAGGACGCGGTTAGTTAGGTGGACGTGTTTTTGTAGTAATAGGGTTATTTTTTTACCAGATGCGTGCATGAATGCACGAAAAGAAAGTCAACCGATGTGTGTATGCAGTGGGATTTGCGACTCGGATGGCCAGAGAATCGGGCAACATAATCGCGGCACGTCAACTACCGAGATGCACGTGATGATCAGCAAAGCGCACGGTTCGTTTGCGTCAGCGCGCGCAGTAATAACTCACGCGCTCTTCCTTCAAGTTCATCTCCTCGCACCACCACCACCACCACCACCACCACCACCACCACCACTACCTACCACTATCATGCACGTCCTCGTCCTCGGCGGCACAGGCGGGATCGGGCCCCTCCTCATCAGGGAGCTCATCGGCGCCTCGCACACAGTCGTCATCTACGCGCGCACTCCCTCAAAAGTGCCCTCGGACATCTCCTCCAGCCCCTCCGTCACAATCGTCAAGGGCGAACTCACCGACGCCGACGCCCTCACACCCGCGCTCGAAGGCGTGCACGCGGTCGTGTCCGCGCTCGGGCCGAGCACGTTCCACCCGCCGGGTACGCCACTGGCGAAGGGCTACGCCGTCGTGCTCGCGTGCATGCGCGGCGCGGGCGTCGCGCGCCTCATCGCGCTCGGGACGGCGTCGATCCCTGACGACCGTGATCGCCGCGACCTGGCGTACTGGGTGCTCGTCAACGGCGTCGCGCTCCTCGCGCGCGCGGCGTACAAGGACGTCGTCGCTATCGGCGAAACGGTGCGCGGCGCAGGCGCGGATCTCGCGTGGACGATTGCGCGCGTGCCGATCCTTACGAATAATGAATCGCGCGAGTACCAGACTGGGTATTTGGGCGATGGGAGCCGCACGACGACGTTGCCGCGCGTTGCGTTTGCGGCGTTTGTGGTTGATGAGTTGGAGAAGAACGAATGCGTTAGGATGGCGCCGTTGGTGTCTTCGACTTGAGTGTGTTGCCTTGTGCTCGTGTCTTCGGGTTTGTTTTCTGTGATTGTGTATACCTGTACTATAATCTTAGCTGTTGAGCATGTCTGTTGGATTTCACCTGGAGCGACTCTCTGTAGATATGTAATATATTGATCATGTTCTTCCGCAACTCCCAATATCGACAAATTAGCATCCAGTACCCCCTTTTTTGGCCTCTTAGGGTGAATTTCTTGCCCATCGACAGAGAAGTAAATTTCTCCATACAAAAAGTATCAAGCTCAATTGCATGACTGATCCTTAGAGGCCTAGGGCAGACCTCCCCGATTACGAGAAGGAACCTTCTTTGGTGCTTGTGCCTTCGGAGGACCGGAGACACGGCGAAGGGCCTGAAGGCTGGGAGTAATTAATGGAAAATAAATAAATTGGATTCGGGCATTTTTTAAAGAAGTCACTCCTAATATCTTGCCGTGAGTGAGCACCTCCGTACGTGCTAATGGCAGACGTGCCCTAATAGGTTCAGGCACTATGCCAGAGGAGAGTTTTGTAGCCGGGTACGAATAATCTTCGAGACCCATGCGCATGCGCTATTGCGACTTTAATGAAACAGAGCGAAGAAAGGCTGTCGCACTTAGAAGATGGCAGATGGAAAAAGACGGCGGACGGATAAAAATACCAGGTGGAACTCGGGAGTTCTCCAGAAAGATTGAATGCAGGCATAAAAGCAGAGTCTGAGTTGCCATATATGTTCCTTTATTAAAGGTCCCGGCCCGCGATTCGAAGGTGAAGGAAAACTCGCTTCAAAGCAAAGGTGGTTTTTCGCGCCTTCTTTTTTTGTTTGATATGAGAATCACGGCTGGCATGAGACATAGTGCATCTCCACAAGTAACGAGAGAAGTGGTTGCTTTGCCGGAAAGAAAGCATAGAAAGCGGGAAACTCCGTAAACGCGGAGGCCAACTAATGTGAGAACAGGTGGAGTGGCTGAAAATGAAGACGGTCCCTTTCCATTTTCTAAGGCCTTGCTCCCTGCTTCTATCTGCGCCCCTGACCTTACTTGCACAACACCTCACTTCGTCGGAGCGAGCTCTCCGGGTACACCCAAGATCACTTGCAAGAGAACCTCGCCGTTTCAATGAGGTCCCCGCGTCATCACATTAAAAGCGGCGCGCACCTTCTTCGCGGCAGAAGAGAAGGGGATTCAATCGCTGAAAGGCTTTTCAGGTACCCATTATGTGAAAGACATCCGATAAGAGGAGAACACATGAGCGAGAGGTAGTGTGGCATAGCTGTGCTCTTGATACGTAGATTTCTATGGGATGTAGCGGCAAAGAAAACGCCCGATAGACTCGTGAGTGGAAGTAGCCACAGAAGGATCCGAGAGCTTAGATCCGAATGAATACGGAGGCAGAGCGGTGGCGAGAAAGGGGAGGGAGACACGCAGAGGAGGCATGGGTTTTATCTTCTTTAACGATCCGAAGTGCCTCCTAATCATTTTTCAGAGGTCAAACAGTGTTAGACCGGTGGTAAGCGATGTGGCTCAAAGATCTACGTTCTGGCTTGGGTGTGGTGGTGGCTAAGATAAAACGCGTAGCACCAGATCAGGAAGCGGGATCGTAGACGCGTCAACGAGTCACATGACTTACGCCCACTACGCGTCCGAAGTTCAACGTTCACTTTGACTCGGAACTGGCTCACGACGAGGGCAACCCGCGACGGCAATAACACGCGATCTACACTTTGCACACCATGCTTGCCGCAACGTCGAGAAGAAGACTTGCCCTCGTCGAGCCAGCTGCACTCAAGGCGTCCGCCGCGCCTCCGTCGCCGTCAAAGCAAATCGCGCTGGACGTTGAACTTTCTGCTCTCGTTTGGAACGCGGACAACACCGCCTTGTTTGCTGCTGCTGGAGGAACGATACGGAGATACAACAATGGAGGTCACTTCGAGAAGATGGTGCACTCTTCGGGAGGAATGGTGTCGGCTTTGGCAGTGAGGGACTATGGCCCTGACGTTGTCTACTACGCGAAGGACAACACGGCCTATGAACTCGATTGCGGTGCAGGAATCGTGACAGCAACTTTTGAAGGCCATACATCTTCCGTCAAGTCCATCTCCCTTTCACCGGACGCTACGTGTTTAGCAGTAGCCTCGGCGTCGAAGTGTACCTTGCACAATCTGTCAGACTCTAGTCAAATTTCCCTGGGTGGCTTCCCAGCAAGCGACTCGGCAGACATTTCAATCTGTGCATTCCATGTTCATTCAAATTCTCGGATTTTTGTCGGTTACGATCATTATTTGCTCATTTACGACACGAACAACCCATCGGCACCCGCCAAGTCCATCTCCCTGGCCTCGTCTTCTGTGCCGGAAACAGCGGGAGACATTGTAGCAATATCATGCAGCCCGTTCAGCAAATCGCTCATAGTAGTGGGATGCTCGAGCGGACTTGTCTATATGGTCGACCTTGAAAAGGAAAAGGGGTACGTCTGACGAATAAGACGTTACAAACCATACTGATCGTTCGTACAGAGTTTTTAAAACGATGGATGTCAAGCAACCCCTGACTTCTCTGACTTTCACTGCGGATGGCGCAGCGATACTTATGGGAACTCAAAACGGTCAACTTCTGGTGCAGGACTTGCGTACAATCAACAAGGGTCAAGGGCCGAAGAAGATAGTCATTAATGCTGAAGGAAATCCCGTCGTGGGCTTGGCGGTGCAAAAGAAACTGAAGACAGCACTCTCAGCAGCCAAATCACCTACAGCGTCGAAGCCCAGACTTCCTCTCAAGCAGAGCTTAAAGCCTGGTAGGCCATTGTCAACGCAGGACACGAACGTGAAGAATCCGGCTTCCCGGCGCACGTCCGCCTCAACTGTGCGGCCAAGTCCATCTCCAGAGACACGCACGGGGAGGTCCGTGAGTGCCGCCAAGAAAACGATAGCTACCCCTGTACGCCGGGTAAGCGCCTCGAAGGAAATGGAAACACCAGGTTCCATTCGTCCGAGAGAATGATACCGAACTCACTAACGTCGAGTATGGCCGCAAGCGAGAATTCTATGAACGTCTCAAGTATGGTTTTCATTTATTACTTCATGAGCTCGTTGCTAAGTGATTCTTAAGTACAAATGGAGACCCTCCCACGCCCGTGCCTATGCGTCGTAGGCCGCCAGGGAAGGCTACTGTGCCCAAGATCTCTCCCCGTACCAGACTACATATGATGGCCATGTCTGCAGACGGAGAGGATGCTCCAGGGAACGACCAAACAACCAAACCGACCAACGGGATTTCCCAGACCGGAACTCTCCGTTCCGCAAGGTCTATTGTATCTATGAAATCTAATGCGAGCTCATCTATACAATCTAAATCACCCTCTTCGACACTCCGCTCTCGAAAGGAATCATCGGTTTCGAAAGCACCGACGTTGACATCTCGATCCTCGAGTTCCACTTTGGCGACAAAGGAGGGCGACCGCCTTACGAAGCCCCGTAGTCGCACCTGCAGCACTATTTCATCGTCTACGTCCGCTTCTGTTGCGATTGCTGCTCGCAAGCAAGTCAATAAGCGCCCAGCTGTGTCGAGTGTAGTGTCACGCACCTCAAGCCCAGATCTGGAAGATATACTTCCGGCCCTACCGAGTCCGGCGAAGACGATAGATGAGCATCGATTATTGACTACAACATTAAAGAAAGGGAAGAGGAACATTCGCGGAGCGGAGGCATTGCGCCTTGAAGCGAACACGCCAGATGCTATGGAGGGATGGCCGCCGTCCGCGGCTGATATCACGAGTGACGAAGGAAGGAGAAGGGTTGATTTTGGGCCAGTTGAAGCAAATATAGTCAGCGCAGGCAATACAAGCGGCAGCGAAGATGACATGGTCGAAGGAGGAAAAGTGCAGGCGTCGCAGCGACCCAAAATTAGCACTACAGATGCTTCTCCAACAACCACTCTTCAGCTAACACCGTTGCGTGCACTTGGATTACGGCAAACGCCGTCACGATCGTCGGCCTCGCCCTTTAACCCACATGCGCTTCCAAACACCCCAGGATCCTCCATGAAGATGCAAGAGTTCCTACGCACGCTTATGGCGCCCACGCTTGCAGACTTCCAGCAGGAAACGCGCACGGAACTGCTCGGGCTGCATCTCGACCTCCTGCGTTTGGGTCGTGATTGGAAACGCGACATGCGTGAGGCTATCGGCGAGGCGTGGACAGGCGAGGTACAGGTGTTGCGCGAGGAGAACAAGAGGCTAAGGGAAGAAAATGAGAGATTGAGGAGAGGACTATATTGACACCTATGCTTATGATTATGGATTAGGACCACAGCTTCGTTATGACTATGCAACTCATCTTTGTATACCTTTATTTTGTTGAGTGTATTTATACGTGTGTCTTTGGTTAGCGTATACCCCGCGTGCCGATGTGTGGGCCGCAAATAATCTGATAGTGGGCCCGCAAGAGGCGTCAGGGTCCAAATAAGCTAGCAGGGCTTTTCCGATGCCAACAAGCCAAGAAGAGTGCGATGAACGTAACAAGGACCTTATCATCACTAGTATCTATTCGGATTTCACATGCGCAGAAGCCACTGCAGTCACTGTCGTGTTGGAACTTGATGTATCTTCTGTCGGGGCCGACATAGAAGCGACGCTGAGTCAACGAGAAAAATCATCATCTTCCTCATAGTACAATTGCAGCCTAGTTGTGAAGTCCCTGGCAAATAGATTCAAAAGTGAGCCGCTTACTAGACTATCGGATTGATGTTACTTATTATCGTCCTGAAATCTTATTAGGCGAGTGCTTAATCGAGAAGGCACGTGCTAAACGCGTGACCCGCGTTGTTCTTCATTTGGCCTACGCGTGTACAGCCGACTGCCCTGGAAGGCCACCATCACCGATTCACCGTGGCCTGAGTCAAAACCACAACCACTCGCCACTCGCCTCGTGTTCGTCCCCTATTCCCATTGTTCGTGTATTAGGTGGCGCTGCAGGCCTTTCAGAATAAAAGCCCTGCCTTTCTCTGTGTACCCTCGGTCAGTTCGTCCCCCCTCTCCGCTGCTCTCGTCTGCTCGCCGCTTTGCTTCCTTCTTCCTCTCAGGCATAAGTTCTCGCCTCTTCCGTGTGGAAAGAATCGACCGTGAATCTTCCTAAGTATCTGCCTCACTAATGCGGCTGGAAGCTCCGGAGAGCGTATGCTTGATCTAAACCTGTCCCTCGTTCAAGCTCCCGGAAGACATCTCCTGCGGATGTCTTCAGCGAAACAAGTATCTGCGACACACTCCAGATACTAGAAGCTCAGCGTCTGTTGCCACAAGGGCACGCGTGTGATGATAAGAAAACTTCACTCGAACGGCGGGGTTCTTCAAGTAGCTCCTTAGTACCTCAGCAACTACCTGGTGCTCATGAGTGTCGATTGCATTACTATATAGTAATGCGTGAGTGGATTACTTGGATCTCCCTTCAGACAAGGAACAGAAGTGGAAAGAGGCGCGATCGTAAACAAAGGCCCGTTTTCATCAAGCCCTTAACGTCGAGTTTTCACACCTTCGGCGCTTCGGTTTCATTAGCTTCATCTCCACCAAAGACACTCATGGCCTCTCCCTTTGAGGTTTCATAGCGGCGTGGCGTGATCCTCCTTTCCTCCCAACTTAAGTGACCTCACCGTTTTAGCCATGGCCCGTCTCAAGCACTCCAAAACTGAAGATAAGAACGAAACCCAAAAGGCCTCAAGTCCTCTTTGTAGAATATCCTCTCTGGCCCGTTGTCTGTTTATAGACAACGGAGATAGACGTGCACGTCTACTGGTGATGTCGTCGCCATTTCAATCGGGTAATCCAAGAGGCAAAGTTATCGCAACTTTGCCAGAGATTACCTGTACTCCCTCTGAATTCACAATCGAAATGAGCCCCCTTTTCCCCTGCAGGTCGCGGACCCTCTTGGCCAAAGGGTTTTCCGCAGCGGCTTGAGCGCTGCTTTTTTAGGCGCGCTCATCTGCAGTGTATGTCCAGCTTTCGAGCGGACTGTTACCTGCAGCGTTCCGCATAATTTTTCGTTTCATCCCTCTTCGTGAGGACGTGACTTCTCTTCATCGTATCTGCTTTGTGTAGATTGCGGAGAGGAGATTTATACTGTGTCAGGTAAGCTTCGGCATTCCAATCTATGCAAGGTGATACTGATGAAACATATCACCTGTTCGCGGGGTCGTTTCTAATGTACTGCACAGTACACACATTACTTCCAATCTCCTGCATATTTGTCATGTCACCCCAACAAGCTTCGAGCCTGTTCCGCGTTAAGTACGTCTTAATTGTGCTAGATATATGCGATACATTGCGAGGGCCCTGCAGAATACTTAGTATGTATGTACACGGTCCACGATTCATTCTATGTTTTTGAGACGACGTTGTGTCGGAGTCCTCAACTTCAAGCCGAGTATGACGGGCGGCTGCGGCTGGCGGCCATTTACCGCAAAATTATGGTGTTTGTCAGTGAGTAAACGTTCGAAATCGCAAAAGGACTGTGTTTACTACGCAGCATTATAAGGTTTCAAATTGATCTCGCTAACTTGCGAGTCGCGCTTTGTACGTAATCCGACAGTCCTCGTAAACGGGCTGCTCTAAGTACCACGGCGGACGTTCGACCACGCCCTTTGTGTTGCGTCAGAAATGCCCGTGTAAGGTGAACGACCTTATTTATGCCTTCTTAAACCAGATCTGTGAGCCTTACGATGATTAGGAGCTGAGAACTATTTGAAGTGCCATTTATTGAGCTGTTCGCGTCCTATTTGCGGCCTGTTCGAACACTCTGGTCAACGTTTACGGAAACTACGCCAACTGTGAAGAACTTGATTTAATCTGCCAGACTACTACCTAAGCTCGTCTTGGCTAAGCATGTCTACTTCTACGCAGCCTAGTCTTCCCTCCGCGGCTCCAGGTGTGCGTACTTCGACTGGACCCGGGTGTGCTCGACGCTGATGCTCTTTGAATCTGTAGTGGAAACACTTCACGTTTTTCGACATTTCGCCCGTGAAAGATGTTCATGACCTAGCTAATCCTCCAGAGGCCTTCAAGGTGAGTAAGTTACTAGAAGCCAACCGGCAGCGGGTTTCATTATCCATGTTACTAGAATACACCAGAGATATCCGTGCTCTCGTCGTCCTCCGCTGGCGTGTTGCTTGCAGATATCTATGGTAGCGTACACATTCTTAACAGGAATTTCGAGGCCGTCAGGAGCTGGGTGGCGCATGTTGGTGGGAGGGTAACGCACATGGTCGATAGAAAGGGCATTTTAGTGACAATCGGTGTAAGCACACCGCATGAGACCATTGCTAGCATACTGACTGCGTTCAACAGGAGGAGGAGAACACTCCATCACCACTGCTGAAGATATGGGACCTTGGGAAGACAGACAAGAAGACGGGGACCCCTTCTTTGCTACGCTCCGTGAAGATCCAGCATAGCGGTCGGCCGCACCCTGTAAATAATGATTTCTCAAATTTACACATGATTGTCTAATAACATCCATGCAGGTGTCAACGCTAGCCCTCTCCGTCTCACTTTCTCACCTCGCTATAGGCCTCGCGGATGGCACGGTTCTCCTCTACCGGCACCTCGACCAGTCACTCGCAAGCTCTTCTGCACTTTCTGCCCTCCCGAAGCCACGGACGCTCCTAGAGGCGCCCACGGAACCCATAACGGGCCTCGGATTCCGTGAACCAACCGAAGAGACACCGCATCTATACCTCTTCGTTGCGACTACCGGTCGCGTGTTGTGTTTTCAAGCGTCCGGGAAGGGAAGCGCTACCGCGCCGCGTGTCGTCGATGAGGTAGGCGCAGCACTTGGTTGTGCAGTTATGGACTGGCGTACACATGATATCGTGGTGGCTCGCGATGAAGCGATTTATCTCTGTGGCACAGAGGGCAGGGGCGCATCGGTAGCATATGAGGGTATGTCTTCGATCCCGAGCTACAAAAGCGTATTTTGACATATTGTATGAAGGACATAAGTCGTCTATTCACACACATCTAAATTACATCGTCATAGTCTCACCGCCTTTCTTTGCCACCTCCGCGACTACTTCCGCGACTGTCCGAAATTTCGTCGCGAAAACACAGTTGTCGGATAAGACTGATGTGTCTAAAGTGACAGTTTTTGATCTAGAAAACAAGTTTGTTGCATACTCTGGCACATTTGTCGAGGGCGTACGGTCTGTTGTATCCCAATGGGGCCACATTTACGTCTTGACGAATGACGGCAAGGTATATAAACTCCCTACAGATCTATGTACACCAAGTTGCTGACTTTAATTTAGCTGACATGTTTCGAAGAGAAGCCCACGCCAGAAAAGCTGGAGATGCTTTATCGGAAAAATATGTTTCAGCTTGCCCTGAGCCTTGCAAACACCCAAAGTCTTGATGCGTCCAGCGTCGCCGACATTCATCGGCAATACGCCGATTACTTGTACAGTAAAGGCGACTACGACAACGCCATGCACCAATTCGTGAGCACTATAGGATACTTGCAGCCCAGCTACGTCATTCGGAAGGTCAAAGCAGTCCAGCCATTCCTTCTCTGCCTCACTGAATAGTTTGTTATCCTCCAGTTCTTGGATGCACAACGCATTCACAACCTCGTCACCTACCTCCAAGACCTACATTCGCTTGGTTTGGCTAACTCGGAACACACCACTCTCTTACTCAACACGTACACGAAGCTCAAAGACGTCGCACGCCTTGACAGCTTTATCAAGACCGAGTCACGGCCTTCTTCCAGTAGCGATACTTCCACAGACGAGCCCCCCTTCGATCTTGAGACTGCGATCCGTGTGTGTAGGCAAGCAGGCTATTTTGAGCATGCTGGTTATCTCGCAAAGAAATATAAACGTCACGAAGACTACTTACGAATCCAGGTGGAGGATTCCGCAAATTATAGGGACGCTCTCGCATATGTGAGACGCCTTGATCCTGAAGCTGTCAGTGTTATACTCTTCCTTCGGTTCGATCACTGACAGTGTAGCGTAGACGGAAAACAACCTCGCTCGTTATGGACGTGTCATGCTCGCAAACCTCCCAGATGAGACAACGCAGCTGTTGATTGACATTTGCACAGGAAACACCTCACGTACAGAAGACACTGACGACCTTCCATCCGCGAGGAAGAGTGCTGCAGCCCCTGCAGCAACTTCTTCATATCTATCGTACCTTGCACTAGGCCTCGGTCCAACAAATGCATCAGAGAGCAGCACGCCGCCTTCACCTTCGACAGCTACCGCCAGGCAGCTTGAGGAACCGAAAGCATCTTCGCGGAAAGCAAACTCTGTGTATGACACTCCGAGGACCATGTCTCCCGCCCCACCTTCCGCCCTGGTCATGAAGCCCAAACCAGAGAAAAGACCCTCTCCTCGACAATATTTCTCACATTTCGTTGATAATATGGCGAAATTCGTCGTCTTCCTGGAAGCTGTCGCTTTACGGCGGTGGGGACAGTCGGTGGACGATACACCTGCGCCGGCAACGGAATCTCAGCCAGCTCCACTAGACGAGGAGGCGGACAAGCGCGACCAAGTCGCAGTGTGGAATACTCTTCTCGAACTCTACCTCACCCTCTCCGAAAATGAGAGTGAGAAGGGCTTCTTGCAAGCAAAAGCATTGGGACTTCTCCAAAGCGACACTATCCCGTACGACCCCACACACGCCCTCATGCTTTGTGCGACGCGCGATTTTACGCCAGGGCTCGTGCTACTCTGGGAGAGGCTCGGCATGTACGAGGATGTTCTACGCTTTTGGATCGCGCAGGAGACGGAAGCCCATGAACCAGGCGCTTCTGCACAGGTGTTACGAGCTCTGACACGTTATGGGACGAAGCAACCGCAGTTGTACCCACTCGCATTACGCTTTTTGACGAGCAGTGCAGAATTATTGAGCCGTCATGCGAGCGAATTGGAGGCGATGCTGGAGCATATCGAGCGGGAGAAGATCATGCCTCCCCTCGGGGTGATACAGGTATTAAGCAGGAACGGGGTGACGAGTGTAGGGCTTGTGAAGCAATGGTTGCTGACACGGATCAGGGAATCGAGGAATGAGATTCAAACCGTGAGCGATTTATATTCCTTTGGTTGAGACTGTGCTAATGCACGTCACAGGACCAGCAACTTGTTAGCTCCTACCGCGAGGAGACCAAAGCGAAACTCAAGCAAGTGGATGAGCTTTCGGATCCTGATCACCCAAGAGTCTTCCACGTCACGCGCTGCTCTGCTTGCGCGGGTCAACTCGATCTCCCTAGCATCCACTTTATGTGCAATCACAGCTACCACCAGCGGTTCGTCCATCGTCTTCCAGTCCTCGTCTTTTTTCTTTTGGCTTACTAAGGCTTTTTAACTAGTTGTCTGGCGGAGAACGAAACGGAATGCCCCAATTGTGCGCGCGCGCACGGTATGCTGCGCGAGATCCGGAGAAACAATGAGCGACTTGCGGGTCAACACGATCTCTTTATCTCAGAGGTCAAGGAAGGCGGTTTCACTACTGTGGCGGGTGGGTTCAGCCGCGGGTTGATGCGGATGGCTCGTGTAGACGAGGTATCAAGTTCCTAGCCTTTGCCAGTGCTATACCAGTATTTCCCCGTTACCTCAGCCAAATTATCCGGCCTTGTGATACCTTGCTGCATGTTTCTAGATATTGGAGTTGTAATATACACCTTCTGTTTGACGACATGACGGTTACCCTACAACATTCCGTTAAATTGACTTTCTAATCATGTTATTCCTCCCGGCTCCGACACCGATCCACTCGATTCCTACGCCGAGGAACTGCTCTATGTACTCCACATATTTCTTGCAATTCTCCGGCAGCTCCGCGTACGTTGTCACATCTGCGATGGACTTCTGCCAGCCAGGTAGTGTAACGTACTCCACCTCGACTTGCGCGAGGAGATCGAGGTCCGCGGGGAAACCAGTGAGGGGCTTTCCATTAACGCTGTACCCTATGGCGACCTGAATCTCTGCAAGTTCGTCGAGTACATCGAGCTTCGTGAGGTTCAGCGTAGTGTACCCGTTAATAAGGCACGAGTGCTGGAGCACAACTAGATCGAGCCAACCACAGCGCCGGCGCCGGCCCGTCGTCGTGCCGTATTCACGGCCGACTTCTTGCAGGTGCACGCCCGTCTCGTTGAGCTGTTCTGTTGGGAACGGCCCACCGCCGACGCGCGTTGTGTATGCCTTTACGACACCGATCGTCGTGCCGATAAGTTTCGGCGGGATACCGAGACCAGTGCACACGCCGCCGATTGATGTCGAGGAAGAGGTTACGAATGGATACGTGCCGAAGTCGAGATCGAGCATGAGCGCGTTTGCACCCTCAACGAGCACGCGCTTGCCTTGCTCGATCTGTGCGTGCAGGAAGGCTAGCGAGTCAATGACGTACGGCTTCAGACGCTCAGCGAGCGCCTAAGGATGCATAGATTAGATGGGTTATTAAAAGTAAGATGGGCTCTTATCATACCTGATAGCGAAGGATTTCGCCTTCCGTGTCGTACTCAAAGTGACCGTAGCGCTTGAAACGGCCTTCGACAATCTTACGGAACTTGGAAGCGAATGTTTCGTGATTAAACAGATGGTGCACACGAAGACCCGAACGCGACGCCTTTCCAGAATATGCCGGGCCAATACCCTTCTTCGTAGTTCCTATACTAGAAAATGGGGTCACCACATGACGGACCTGGGGCACGAATATAATGAACGTGCATACCTTGATCCACCAAGTTCCACCTCCTTCAGTCCGTCAACAATCTGATGGAAATCGAAGACGAGTTGGGCGCGATCCGAAATGAAAAGGCGCCCAGTACAGTCAAGCCCTGCCTGATCATTAGTCATGTGAAAGGTCACGGATTCCGAGGCGAATTACCTTGAGCCTGTAACGCGTCGAGCTCTTCGAAAAATGACGGAACGTGAACGACAACACCCGAGCCAATAAGGCCTGTGCAACTCGGGTTCACCAGTCCTGTTTGATCAATTCTGAGTCTCTGTCGTCTCGCTCAGAGGGGACGAGCATTGTACACACCACTAGGGAGCAGATGGAAAGCGAATTTCTTCTCGATCTTCTCTGGACCTATCGGCACAACGATGGTATGGCCAGCGTTGTTCCCCCCAGCACAGCGAGCACAGATATCCATATCGGCGCTGAGGATATCGACGAGCTTGCCCTTGCCCTCGTCGCCCCACTGGGCGCCCAGGACAACGGTCACTATATGCGCATATACACAGAAGGGGTCAGTGTCGAGTGACAAAAAGTAAAAATTATGGGTGCTAACCGCTCATTGCGATGATTGTCTGCGGCCTGATGGACGGGTCGCTGTTCGCTGTATGTGGACAGGTACAGAGGAATAAATAGGGCGCACGATTGAACCTTTATGCCCGGAGGAGACGGCCAGCGATTTTCGCCTAGCGGTCGGCTTTATCCGGGCGACGGCCTCTTTGTGGTCACGACCGTCCCACAGCGCCAGTCACGGCCCGACGCCGAGCTCAGCACCAACCACAGCGACCACGCGAGTGTGTCGTGTCTGTCGATGCGCTAGCAGACGACGATGCCTGCATTTTCTTCCAATCCACTCAGACGGAATGGGCTGAATAGCACATTCAGGAAGTACCCCGCCCTCTTCGGCGTGCCGTTCGTGCTCATCGTCGTCGGAGCGTCGTTTGCGATGACCACCTTCACGCAGACGCGCTACGACCTCCAAAACCAGCGGCACACCTCTGTAAGCAGCGTCGTCGTCGGATGCACACCATGCGAAGAACTAAGTAATTTCCAGGTCTCGAAGGAGGAGGAGCTTGGGTTGAACAAGCGCAAGAAAAAGTTCGACATTCGGGAAGAGTACTACGTGAGTATTATAGTCCTCTGCGTGCAACGGGGCTCTTTATCCCGCGGGCTATTGTAGCGAATTCAATCTGCGGCTGGAGAAGACTGGGAGCCCAAGCGTATAGAGCGTCCGAAGGGCGTTCCGGACTGGGGGGTGCCTCCGACCGAGCCACCGCCGAGGGTGGATAGCTAATGCCTTTCTCTCTCTTTTAATAAATAAAATATTAAAACATCGAAAAACAAGCGAGGCCTAGGCATGGAAGTCGGACGTTGTGGCGAGATGAAGCGGAGCCTGAAAATGAATGTCGAAAGGGGCAGCAATGCCTGTGACTCTCCATCACTGCGCAAACCCTCCAAGCCCCCGTATTCTGTGACCCACCTCTGGTCACTCGATCTCGAAAGTCACCAGCGCCGTAACCCGTTACTCTCGTCGCCTCGCTGTTGTCACCGGCGGTGTCGCGCGCAGCGTGCTCAATATATTTAAACAATGAACAGCACTTTTGACCCAGCCTTCAACCCAGTCTCAGTTCAGTCCCAGCCCTCCCCCGCGCCCCGCAAGCGTGGTCGCGTATCCGATCAGGACGTAGACCCCAAGGTCCTTCATAAACGCGCAAAGGCCGCCGAACGTCAGCGTAATAAGCGGCAGCGCGACCGTCAGCGCGAGCGCGAGTCAGGCTCAAACATGTCTAGCGCCCCTTTCCCAGGCATGCCCCAGCCTGGCGAACCCTCCACCTCCGTCCAACAACAACCCGGTCAAGGCGCAGGCCCGACCGTCACTTTATCGAAGGAGGAGTTTGAGCGACGCGAAAAGGTACGTGCGGCCGCGCGCGAACGCCAGCGCAAGCATCGGGCGCTGGTAAAGCAGAAGAAAATGGCCGAGCTCGGTCTTTCGATGGGTCAAGACGGTGTTGGAGGGCTCGAGGAGATCCACTACGCGCTCGGTCCTGACGGCCACTACCAGCCCGTTATGCCGCCTAACGCGCAACCTCCCGACATGGGAAACCCAGATCAGTCCTACTCGCAAGGCCACGGCACACAGACTGGTGGGCAGACGTTCGCATCGACCTTATTACTATCGTTCTCGTGTTCGCCGTTATTGAAACAACACCTCCTGCGCACGTTACACATGACGAATGAGGAGCTCTGTTCTCTTGAACCCATCCTTTCTGCTGCTTGGGACCAGTGGGATCACGCTGTGAGTGTCCTGCTTACGCGTCGTTTTACAGTGCTCTTCCTACTATGCGTCAACTTATTCAACTGCCTCTTTGCAGCGCCGTCTCCATTATGCCGAGCAGGCGGCCAAGGCGAATTCGGGGCAGCAACAGCAAAATGGTTCGAATCCTAACAATGGACCGCCTCCTCACCCGTTTGGTCCGCCTAGCGGTGACCCCCAAGATCCAAATGACTTCCGCACCCGCTTTCACCGACCATTGACCGCTCCCTCACCATTCGGTGCGAACCCCGTACCTGGCGCCCACATCGATCCGACCTTGGGAAACGGCGTGCCCAACGTAGTACAAAATGGTGTGCTCGCTCAGGTCGTGCAAGCGGCAAAGGCAGCCGCCGCGGCTGCGGAGAGCAACGGCAACATTGATGCCGAAGGTCACTCAGATTCAGATTCGGCAGGTATGGGTACGGACAGGGAGGAGACTGAGGTCACCAATGTTTTAGAAGAGAAGGCAGGTTCGTGAGCACGTTTAGATGCGCTTATCGATGACGGATATACGCGTCCCTTCCCGTGACGCACTTTCTTTTCAACCTCTCCTCCCATCCTCCATTCCTATCTTCTCTTTTTTCGACTGCTTCATATTAGGTCTTTGTGGCTCTATCTCAATTGGCTGTTCTTACCTGTCCCGATTTATTCCCTCGCCTTGAAATATGTATTCTCTGTCGACAAAAAAACCTCATAGCGACATCGGGACAAGAGCGATAGCTCAATGTTCACTTGTAATTGATAATATTACATTATTGAGTTATACGCGGGGATCCGATGTCGCTCTCGTTGTGTCCTTGAGCTAACGGCGTAACTTCATAAGAATGCATAAGTGAAGGCGATCAGGAGAAGGCACTGACCTAAGAGTGCGGAAGAGGCGAGATTTATGTAGTCAGTGAGGAGGGGAATTACGGTACACGGAACTTGGAAGCGCAAAATATTATTCAAAAGCTATGTTTAATGAATGTGAAGGCATCCTCTTCAGGCCTTCCGCTTGCAATACCATATGGCCACCTCCAGACCGAAATGACTTTCTTTTTCAATCCACTAAAAAACGTTTTGAAAATTTGCGGCCCGTCTCTTTTTTTTTATACCTTTCTTTGCTAACACTATTTTCGTCTGAATTGTCTATTGCACTCAGCGCCAGCCTCCGTGGGTTGAGACGAAAAGCTTAATGGCCTGAGTCAACCCCCGGCCATCCTCGTGTGATGAATATGAACTACCGTGTTGCGAACGTATGGAAGGATAAGATTACATGGATACCTTGATACGATGTCTATCAGTTAAGAGCGGAGACAGAACCTGAAAATAAATCCACGGTCGACCAATCATTATTGAGTAGTCAGTACTAACATTAATATCATCAACATATGCGAATGGGATGAAAGTAAAGAAGAAGAAGAAAATGCGGTAGTCCGTCCGCTGTCCGCTGTCCGCAAAATCTATGTCTATAATTGCGGTATACTACAAACTAGGGTATCTTCCCTGGGGTCGACGCGCCCTCTATCCGCTGACGTTCCGGCTCGTCTTTGTACGGCTCCGACGGAGAGACCGGCGAAGAGACGTCCTGGAGCGAGGTGCCGGTAGACTTGTCTCCCGGGACCGGGACAAGAGCACAAGTACTCTCGGACTCTTTTTCCGGGTCTGTGGCTACTAGCTTGTTACCTCGACGGCCCGTGAGCCGCTGGAACCAGTTCCGCTCACGGATACTCGCGTCGTCGCCGAAGATGGAAGCTGCTCGATGCTTCTTATTGCGGAAGGGGCCCGGGAAAAGCTTGTACTGAAGGAAGGCGAATATCGGTCTAGGTGGAACAGGAGCATAAGGTTAGGGGCGCCGACGTGGGAGGGAAACGAGGACGATGTACTTACATCGAGGCGATCGTTACACCCATTATGACCTGTGTGCTAATCGGGGGACTGTATCCGGTACCCATTATATCCTGCGCACACATTTAGCATACGTGCCGAAAAGGGTAATAGGACCAACAGCCTTACGACGATGTGATTTGAGTTTCTATCGAAGAGGTAGCGAAGACCGCGGGACATGCCGCTTTGTTTGCTGACGAGCAGGTCGACGCCGAGGCCGATTAGGAAGGAGCCAGCAGCAGAACAGCCAACAATCTGCAGGAATAAGCAAATTAATCAGCGCGCTGAATTTTAAAAAAGAGGCGCAGTCAGAAACTTACGACGCCGGCGCGTTCCCTCCACACGACCAGTAAAAGCCCCGCAACCCCGCACGCGGTGCAAATCAACCAGTTCACGTAGAAAATCGGGACGAGCAGGTCGTTCTTCATAAGCATCACGCGGATGCCGATTGATATCCCCCCTGCAATGCCAAGCGCAGCTGCTCCTAGCCCATACATGTGCACTATAAGCCCAAGGACGAAGCCGACAGCAAATAGAATCGCGGTGAGGACGAAGATAAAAATATCCGAGATGCCATTCTCGTTGACGGCGTTGATGATGGATGCCCATACTGTATTATACGGTGACAAATAAGTTAGTCAATAATTTTTTTGCCATGAGATATGATAGATAAAGGGGTAGTGAACTAGTACGTACCACCAACAGCCAGAGCAAGTCCGAGACCGACACCACTCGTGAACCTTCCTAGGCGTACACCCGCGATCGCGAGCGGAACACCAAATACAAAAGCACATGCCATCCAAAGGATTGCAGGAAGGTTCATCCCGCTGCCCGCGCCGTCACTGGCTGAGCCCTGGGGAACTTCATCGGTCGTAATGGGGTCGAGGACCTTGAAGGTGCCCCCGTCGTTTGTAAGGATGTCAGAGGTGCCATTCTGGTACGCAGCTGGCCGTGCTTCACAGAAAAGGAGCACAAAAGAAAGGAGACAGAATAGAAAGTAAAGTCGGGAAGCAGACGAACAAAACGCCATCGACGAGAGCAGGGGCTCCGCGATATGCCAGTGCAGTCAAGCACGGCCAGAAAGTAAAGGAGCGGCGGGGGTAATGAGAGTGGGGGGACAAGTAATGTCGAGATGTCGATGTGCAGACTAGGATTAGGGTACTTAAAAGATTACTACTCAGGCATCCGTCGCGTAGACTGCGGGAGCGCGTCGCCGGGATCGCTTACAACACCTCTCGTACTTTGTTCAAATCGTTCGAAAGAACATTTCGCCATTCTATGACCGCAGTAAAAAATCTCGCTGGAAACTTTATTTGCGTACCGCGTGTGCATTGATAATATTACGGGATTACCAGAGGTAACTGACTCATCACCTAACAACAATTCTGCTCCGACACATCCATGTCCGCTGGCGGCGTTCCACAGCATCTGTCGCACGCTTCAAATATCACTTCTATTGCACGCTCACAGAGCACACGTTTAACGAAAGCACAGGAGGAACTCTAGTGATGCGTTGCCTTCTCCTTTGCAATCTGCGCAGCGTACGGGTTCTTGGGGTCATTCGCGTACGTCTCGGCTACGGGAAAAAACGGAGGTCGGCCAGCAGTAAATGAGGCGTAAGCTATGGGGACGTACAGCGCACGGACATATCCTGCAGCGAGCCGACGAGGTAGAAAGTGAGGGCCGATGCGGCGATGAATGGTGCCATAGGGCGCGCAACCTGAACGATGAACGAGCAGCGTCAGGTAAGTCCACGCGGGGAGAAGCAATGCAACGCACAGGTGTTGGCCACTTGCGGAGACCGAGGAAAGCCATCACAAGAGGTCTAAAGGGTGTAAAATCTCAAGCCATTTGAAGAGATCGGATACTCTTTAGAATGCTCACAGAGTTCGAGGCTGTGGAGGACGGTGAAGGGAGCTTTGGACAGTCAACGCACAGACAGCGAGTACCTTGCTCGTCCAGCGTGAGAAGGCATCCCTTGATAGTAATATTTGATAATTGCAAGTGTTACGTAATATTCATTTGGCAACTAACGGAAAATTTGTTCACATGCAGTTGAACAAGCCTTAAAGGTAAGAGTGGTATACAAATTCTTCCAAAAAATACATCGTTTTAAAGGTATGCGGTAGAAATGGGGCGAAAAGAAATAAGGATAAAAGCCGAAGCACCGAATAATCGGCAGTTATAACGACCAGCCCGAAAAATAAGTTTCCGTATCAAGATGTACGCCATCCCTGGAGAAAAGCGCAGGGAAGTTAAGAAAGTCGAGAGATGGAGTTTGAAACATTGTTGAGAAATCGGTGTTATCAACGTTGGATGGGTACCCAGACAAGATGTAAGGAGTCTCATTCCACAACTGCTCTTGCACAAGAGATAACCCAGATGCGCACGTCGAGGAAGATGTGCCAGACACGCCTTCCACAAACAAGGAAGAGGTTGTACAAGGAGACGAACTGCCTTGCAGAAACTCCGGTACTGAGAATAATTCGGGAATCTGTTCGTATAAGAAATGATCCCCCAACTGTTGCTGAGAGAACAATTCTGCACCGAAGTCGAGATCAAGGGAGCCAAAAGGTGCGGGGCTAGAAGCAATTGACATGGACAGGGTAGACGGGGTGGACGGGGCGGAAAGGAAGGAGCTGGAAGTGGGGGATGACGCCAGGCTGCTAGAGTCGCAAAGTGAGGGCGTGGATGTCATCATCCAGAAGGCATCCCCGAAGGAAGCTGGGGCGGCGAGGTTCCATTGCCCAAGCTTCACTGACTCTTTGGGGGCTGGGGTTGCCGCGGAGGGCTTGTTCCCTTTGCGGTAGTGACCGTGTATGTTCTTCTCGTGGCGAATAAGCGCGGCTGCGTCGGCATATGCTTTGTCGCAGCCAAGGTTGCACTGGAACCGTTTCTGCTTCAGGCTGTCAGGATGTAAACATCAGCAAATGCAGCACTTGTCGAGTTACGCGGCTTTACTCACTGCCTCGCAATGTAATGCGTCTTGACGTTGCCCTTTTGGAGTGTGCCGTATTCACATCCAGGAAAGTCGCAGTGGTGTCGACTAGAAAGCGGAACTGATGTCAGTGTCGATAGAAAGTAGACGGGTTGCTGAAAGAAACATACGTTGCGTTAGGATTGTGGGTCAGAGCGTGTCTGCTGAGGTCACACTTGCGCGGGAAGCTCTTTCCGCATTCGTCGCACACAAAGGAAAGTACGCAAGGCATGGTAGGTGAGCGTGTAGAGATGTGCAGGAATGCGGGATTTGGGTCGGGGGAGGGCGTCGGGTACGCGATGCGAGCTGAGAGCGAGCACTGATGTGTTCAGACAGACTGCAGGACTGGCCATACTTATAGGACGGCGGGACATGGCTGGCGGGAGGTCTTGATTGCTTTTCTGCAGCGAGAGAAAGGGAGGACGTCGGGACCTCATTGGGCGGGCCTTGGTGGTTGTGCGTTCAACACGCGAATAAAGGGAGTGATTGCCTCTGAGTGTCTGCCAATTTAGGCAAGTCCTTCCCGCCCTTAATGATAAGCCGGCACTTTCCGTCCACTTGGGTTCAACGACCTACCGCCACAGTTTGGATACGCACACAAATATTTAAAACATAGAAGGCGGAATGGATTGCGCACATACGACAGCAAGTGTTTTCGGAAGCCCGGATTCCCCAAGTTGGGCAAGAACCTCGTAGTGCCTTCTCTACCTGCCGTTCAATACCACACGTATTCCTCTTCCACTCGTACCCAGTCCCATCCTCCACTCTACCTGACTTGCGACTTTTACTCGTACGATGCGGTGCTCCGCAAACGTCAACACAATGGCCGAATCCTTTCGAAACTGCATACCAACGAAGACAACATCGCTCATTCCGTGCTCGTGCACCGGCACCTCCACTGCAATTGGACCTATTTTTATCTCTCCGACGGCGCCTACAATGAGTTCCGTCGCTGTGTCGATCCCGGGCGCTAAATTCACCGATTCGGCTATATGCTTGGTATACGAGGCTCGCCGCGATTCCAGCGACTTTACATTGCTCAGGGTGTAATCACCCTCGGGAATGCATGGAATTGACAGTATCATAGAGCGATAAGATCTGCTCATCCCGCCATAGACCCACGTCTTCAGGAAAGGAACTCACCTCCAAAACAACGGCAGCCACCACCCCGTGAAGACTGATGAGGCCGGGTCCCCGCGAAGCTATACCGACGAATGTATCATTGGACTTGGTTATCGTAAGAACGCACAGAACTTACACATTGCGGCTGCGTACCGCGCCGTCATTCGACCGGTTTCAGACCAGTCCTGGCCCATTAGTGCTACCTGTAAGGGATACAGGGGGACCTTGGATCTTCCAGTGTTCGCACCTCGCCGTCAACTCCCACTGCTCTATTCTGTTAGAAGCTGATTTAGATCGAGAAACATTATCAGGAAGTGTCAATGAGAACCACCACTGGTCGCAGTAACTCTTGGTTTAGGAGGTAAGGTTTTCGCGCACCCAGAAGAATAATTAGCATGGTTCTAGTGTATATCCATGCTGAAAGGTCTATTATACAAAACCTCCGTCATGTGCGATTCGCTCTAAGTCCACTCTTGAAGATTACACAAACTGCAATTATGGAAAATATTTCGTCTCATTCCTTTCCCTCTAACACTCTGCGCCTTCCCCTCCCACTCGTACCAAGGCCCAGACCCCAGCCGATCTGATTCGCCACTTTGATGCGAACACCGAGCTGCTCTGCAAATGTCAACACAGAGGCCGGGTCCTTCTGGAACTGCCTTCCAACAAAAACAATGTCCCCCATTTTACGCTCGAGCACCTCCTCAGCAATCGGTCCCGTGTTGATCTCGCCGACGGCTCCTACAAGTAACCCTGTAGGTGTATCGATTCCATGGACTTTCTTAACGGCTTCGGCTATTTGGGCCTGATATGCAAAATTCGCCGCAGTGCCGGCAACTATCTTTTGCTTAGGGTGCAGGCCGGCAGTAGAGACATCGAGGAGGTCCACACCATGTGCTGGGAGAACCTCAGCGAGTTTGACTGTGTCTGCGACCGTCCACGAAGGCTCATCTGGAAGGCTCTCTTCCAGCCAGTCCGTTCCGGAGATCCTGCTGGTCTGTAAGCTTCAAGTTCCAATTCGGACTGTCAGGACTGAAACCTTACCTGAGGAACAAAGGCGTATCTACTGGGATAACTCTTCTGACCGCATCCACGACCTCTAGCGTCAGCCTGACGCGATTTTCGAAGGAGCCCCCATACTCGTCCGTCCTCTCGTTGGACACCGGACTTAGAAATTCGTGCAACAGATACCCGTGCGCATTGTGTATTTCAATGACGTCCACGCCGGCTTTGAGAGCCCTCTTGGCTGCGTCCACGAAGCCGCGTACGACGAGTTTTATACCCTCTTTCGTGAGCTCTTTCGGTTTCGGGAAGTTCTCGTTGTACGGAATTGCGGAGGGCGCCCATACATTGTCAGGCCATCCGCCATTCTCAACGGTGGCCGCCGTACCGAAGTGCAGCCATGGCGCAACCGTCGATGCCTTGCGCCCTCCGTGCGCAAGCTGTATACCAATCTTGGTCCCCTGTGAGTGAGCAAATTCGACGATATCGCGAAGCGGTGGAATCTGTTCGTCGGACCAGAGGCCCGCGCTTTCCGGAGTAATACGCCCCTCAGGAACAACGGCCGTCGCCTCAATCATGGTGAGGCCCGGACCACGAGTGAATATCCCGCCAACTATTAAAATAATAGATTAATTGGCGCCAATTCTTCTAGATAAAGGTGAGCTCACGATGTGCCATATGCCATGCCGTCATGCGACCGTCATCGGCTGAATACTGGCACATTGGCGAAACCTGGTACGATATTATAGACCATTGTCAGCCTGTATTTGAGTGGCGAATGTTTGCATACTGACAAAGATACGGTTATGGAACTCAGTCCCACGGATCTTTATAGGCTGGAAGACCTTGGGAATGGGCTTTCCATCGGGCTGTGGACTCAGCGCGGTCCCCGAAGGTGGGATCTGCGCCGGCGTAAAGTAGGGTATGTTCGGTGCAGGGACGTTTGCGATGGTCATCTTGCCAGTCGATTGCGAATGGTACTGTAAATTCGACTATAAACTGGCTTTTATACCTATCGTATCTTCGCTGGCTATGCCAGTGGCTTATTCGACCCTGTTCGTCCTGACTAAAGCGTACAAAATGCTGAGCAATATATTCTCGAATCTGGTCTATTACAACCGTTTTTTTTTCATTATTATGCGGAATCGCACTTGCGTTCAAGTCCGTGCCAAGCCGGACTTCCCCTTGTGCCATTGGCGGCAATGCTAGGCACGACGGCCAATGGCGGGTTATTGTAAATCACTGTAACTTAATTCACTATAGCTATGGTCCCTAGGGAATCCGTGCTGTTCAAGTTACCAGTCAATGACACGTACCATGGGTTTCCTATGACCCACAAATTCCCAGAACAGAGTAGCAGAATTGCTGGAGGACGTTAGTACTAGTTACGGCCTTCTCGACGATTCTCGGATATTCCCCTCGTATCGCTCAGCAGTATCAGTCATCCAACAAGGGTTCAGCCACAAAGAAATGATCGGCGATATACGCAAACAGTAAACCCGAATAAGCTTGTTTGGTTTCTTGACTTCCCACGAGCACACGGACGACGCTTGGTTGCAACTCGTCTTTCGGGCATCCATCGTCGATGAAGTCTCCCTCGGTCATCAGTCTAATCCATTGAGGGCTTTCCACCTGAAAAGTAGGGCTCACGAATGTCTCCGGAGCGATGCACCTGGGTCGGCGACGGAAGCACATGCTGCAAACCAAGTATTGGCCTTATAAGCGTTGTTCCGTTTCTATCGTCACCCAAGTCTTACTCTATCCTGGCCGGTTTCGACTCAAAACCCTGATTTCAGTTCGTTCAACACGTCTGATTATGACGTCCGTCCTTCTCGGCCACTCTCGGAGTTCTTACCCTTAGTAGTAAAACGGGCTTCACGGGTTGCATCCAGTGATGATGAAAGACAGATGGATTACAAGTTCTCATTTTCCGCCGCCACCGCTTGTCTATCTAGTGACCTCATCCGCCTATTGGCGCTCTCTTGCCGTCGAAGTTCATCTCTCTGATATAAACGCCGTATTAATCCTGGTGGCGCGTTACGACATCAAGCATCAAAACTGGTTGCCTGTCTTTCCGTTCGCCGTCGTGAAGTACGTTTCCAATCACATCTCGTTGACATAAAGTGCCGCGTACTCGCATATTACATTCTACTCGTCATTCCAACTGATCCATGATGATGGCAGTGGCAGATTAGCCTGGCTGTTCATCCTGGTGAGATGGGAGCATGTTTTGCCTGACTGCTACTGCCTGATATGCGTTTTCAAAATTGTTAGCGCGTTGAAAAAGTCGGTGCTATTTGTCCTCGCCGTTACTTGTGTCATATTTCCTGTTGTGGCACATCCCGATGATTTCGGATGCATGTCGCTGTTGCAGAATTTCATACCCCAACAACTCAAAGGTTGTCTTTTTTTGTTTTCCCTTATGGATTCTTTATCTTCCCACACCTTTAAAAAATACACACCTTGGAAATTAACGCCACAGGTGTTTTCCGACAGCGGAGGTATTTTCTTACAAGATTCCGAATAGGGCAGGATCCAAGTAGAAGTGAAGTGTCACTTCAATTCTCTCGGCTACCATATTAGGAGTTTTACTTGCTCATGCAATCTTCGGGATATGCGCCATCACGCGTCCGTAACATCGGGGTAACGGCCGCTCTAATCGTGAGAATAAATGGTTACTTCGTTCTATATATGGCTTTCGGGGTGTGAATGTACTTGAAATCTTAAGATATCAATAAAGCCAACACTCATGCAGACCTTTCTTTAATTTGTTTACAGGAAGTTGCATCATATTACTGCTGATGGAAAGCTTTGAGAACGAAGTTCTACATAATTTGAGCTCTAGTCCATGAGGTTTCCTTTGGAAATATATGTAATCAGCGGCACATAAAGATCGACGTTCACACGCTGCTTGCGTGATGAGCGTGACATAAACGCGGTGTCCAGTGACTTACGGCTGAGTCACTCAGGGATTATGTGAGAAACGAAATTCCTATTACGGTAGCCGAGAGGAGTGAAGTGACACTTCACTTCTACTGTGAAACCCCCTAATTGGAATTTATTTCGAGGCTGTCCTTGTATGGGTATATGAGGGTTAGCGTTTACAGTCGTATCCAACATGTTTGAAACATTGACTCCTTACCATTCAGGAAACTATGTTGTGGTTTCTAGAATGCAAGACGATGCAAAGATCATTGTTGGGGGAAAGATTGAAACGTGTTGTTCGTTTCACCGCAGGACAGGGATAGCCAGTCAATTTCGGTCACTTGACAAAGTTTCCATGCGCGTGGTCGTTCTTACACCTCCAACCATGATGCAGGGAGAATTGTCAACAATCAAGAGACACAGTACTGCTGCGCATCTAATTGGACTCGGGCTATTTTCAGGACGGCGTTCATTAGTACTGTGTAAAGGCTAAATTCCTTTCCCTGACGCAATTGGCTTTCCAGTCAGAAGCGGCTGGCTCAGACGTATCAACTCGAAGTCCCTCCGTAATTGCGAACTCCATGTCTTCGCGTACTATCAACTTGTATCGAAATCGTGAACATTTTTCGTGGATGGATGCATCATTTTTTGAACAAGGCACTGCGTTGCCACAGGGATGTGGGTGAACGAACCTTTTCAGGAATAGACGACTAAACTCTCGAGTCTTCTGACGCAAGTAAAACGGTTCTATCAAATGCCGGCTTTCCGAGGCTCCCCTTGTGGTATCCCCTTGTAAAAAGGTAGACTCCGAGCTGAGTAAGCTTTTCATCCCTTAGATTGTTCGGACATCTGCATTCCGTATTCATAGTCAGGCACGTCTGTTAGGTATAATACTTATCGCTCTCGTAAGATCACTTTAATGTCGCTGTGGCGTGCGGGTAACAGGTGCCCGACCTTCCGACTTACCGGTGTCGCGACTGGCCTCCCTTATCAAGCCTAGAAAGTATGACGATAGCTGTCTGTTATCATCTCTTCGATGGGCATTCGACGGAGGCGTTCAGTGGGAGTTTCTAGCCGGAGAGAAAACACGATCATAGCGTGAGGACCGGGATGCCACCATTTCCAATTTTCCATAGCGTCTATTTTTCATTCTGGGTACTACAGGGCAGCGGGACGGGCGCCTCCGTCCGAATCTCTATGTAGCTGAATTATGTCTCGGTATTCTCGGCGCATCATTTATGTTTCGTGCGTGCGCCTTCCTGCCTGTGCGTCCCCCTCGTGCTCTTTCAAATTGTTGTCTGCTTCCCTTGTTTTTTGTTCCTTCCGACTACGACCTAACCATTCTACGTTTGAGGGTTGGACACACAATTTCCGTACATTTCGAGATGGAAAAAATTGCTGTGGCTATATCAAACGTAATGAGAAAGAAAAACGGTGGATTGTTGTATTGCTATGTTTGGGTGAATATCCTGCACTGACAGACGGTTCGAAGATGCAACTTATGTATTTCTAATTGCGACCATCGCCTTACCTTACTGGCCCCATCAAGTCCCCTGCCGTGTTAATAGAAATATTAATGTATACAGTGATTATGAACGAAGGCTGTCAATTTTTCCCGAAATGTTGGACTCCCCAATCATTTGAGGCCGCCTGAAGTCGTTTCCGGTGCTCTGAACTGAACCGGGAATAACGGATCGAGGGCGCGAATCGGCTGTGGCTGTTCAGAACTTCAGACATGCATGAAGTTCCCCCAAAGTCTCCAAATGATACCTTTTCCACAGATCGATTGAAATCCCATTCAAGAGAGCGCCATGTAAGATAGCGCCATGCAGGTATGTCACAGTGCAATTCAAGCTTATTACGCATTATCATGCAAGGAAAACCTACTCTCGACCACGTAGGCAAGCGACTCTTTCGGGACTCAGACTCGGAGGAGATTGATACGATGCTTGGAGGGAGAGGTGACCCCGAAATTTTCTAATACTGGGAGACGTGAGGGTGAAGGAACGAGTCTGCTAGATTCGCTTGTTCCGTCCAGATTGACAGCGACTATGATAGGGGTTCTTTAACGGGCTGGCGTGAGCCTTGTTTAATTAAAAGCGGGCCCGGGGTGTATCATGAATGCTTATCGTATCCACCGCGAAAGCCTTTCCATGGTTTTGACTTCCTTTGCGAAGGGATCCTTTAGTGCACTGACTAAAAGTGCCATGTGTGCCACAGGGGTGTCTCTTACAAGCGAGACGTCTGTGGATTTTATGAACATGACTCTCGGAGATTGCGAGTCGGAGACCATCGTGAGGGGTTCCGAGTCAATCTTCCATGGCCTCCCCTAACCTGAATTCAATAATTTCGAACAAGGCGGAGACACCTCGGCGAAGTACGACTCGGAGCACTTCGTAGGTTACCTTAGACGGCGACCTGCTGCCTTCCATTTGCGTCTGCTGTCCTTAATCTACGGTTCAGCGAAGCTAATACTGACGGATGGTGCCGGACATTTCAAATGCGTCCCGGTGTATGTCGTGACAATAAGTTCTCCTGGTTTTTAGCTCTCCTATTTAATTTCGTGTGGAACGTGCCGGACTCTTCCTGGGAGGGCTTCTGGCTGTCGCTGGTTTCTCCGATGTCGGGGATGGGTTGTGGATTGATGCGACTGTGCCGGGGTATATTATAACCCCGAGCCCGAGAGCGCACTGTCCCCATTAATTGCTGGCAAGCGGATACAGATTGCTTAGACTATAGGGTAGATTTAGGTGTTGAGCTCTCTAATTGCGTGAAATCAACACTGTGATTATGACATATGTACCCGCGTACGCCACCGGATGTATGTGTCTGTTTGACGGGAGCGCGCCACCACGGGCAAAGCCTTGAGAGCAGTCGTGGCGGTAACTGGATATCGAGGCGACGTCAGAAAGACCCGCCCAAATCTGAAGGTCATTCCCTAGTGGGAGGCATCGGAAAACTGATAATTTGTTGCGGGGATTGGAAAAACTGAAATTCCTCTCGGAGGAGCGCATGGTACCAAAGGCTATACGCCGGTAGTACAACGGGCACGATGGCAAGACCGAAGACCAGAATTGATTCCCTTTAGCAGTGGGCTTTGCTTGTCTCGGCGTAGCACTCAAGTTCCGCATCTGCGCTCTAGTGAAGCCTGAAAGAAAGCGATGTTAGGCTCAGTGCAAAACTCCCTACCTCTAAAGTTTGTTCAAATAGGTTTTTTTTTTAAGTCCAGATTGGGCGTCTTCGCGAATTGCCGCTGCCGCTCCGGCGGCGGCGCACGCTTGCGCTTACTACGCACCACTTACGACCTCCGTCCCACTAGTACTCTCATGAAGCCGTTCCATTTTTTCAAAAACTGAATCTTCTGCGATGTTCGGGTTCTGCTACGGCATCCTGAGACGATGTGTGTGTCTGCTGATGAGCACAGGAACGCACTGTTGTAATGATAGGGCGTCGTCAGGACCTGGCTGAGTCCCGGTCTATCTCTGCTCGAGCGATTCCGTTCTCTGTGGACTGTGTCGTCTTCTCGATGTCTCCCAGGCGCCAGCACCGCGCACTCTGCAGCGAGTCATTTGGCTGAAGGTCCTTGTCCAAGTCCAGCGGCGGCGGCAGATGGAGCGCGCTCAATTGGTCCCCAGCGCCACCCGATCAAACCGTCTGCTTCTGTTTCCTGTATCGCCTTTAAATCGGCCTTTATCCTCCGCATTTCGTGTACAAGATTAGTGGCATTTCATGGATGGAGGCGTCGCCGCAACATCGGACAGCAATGTTGGCATCGAGTCTACGTAAACGTTTTCCCGCTCCTCCAATACAACATCGGCACTCGGCTCTTGCCATCATATCTAGTCCCAAGGGGATTTTCTGGTGACTCGATTACTCAGGATTGGCGATGGACTAAATAGATCTGGCACCGCTCGGAGTCACTTTGTCACATTCCGCAGAATGCGTCGGCTGTGTAACTTTCCCATCGACTCGCGTTCGTTTTCCGTGGTCCAACATCTTTAGTACTGGTTCATGTTCATCTCCTCGGACTGACGAGGTTAACACGGCGAGGCAAGTCACTCTAGGAGCTCGGATTTCAGGCCCATCCTCGAGTTTACCTACCATCCGTTGCCATACTTGTTTCAGGGAGCATTTTTGTCGGATCAGAACCTGTGCTTGTGCCATGTGAGTACAAATCTCGTTTACAACCAGTTGGTTGGACTGATAGCAGATCGGCACGGAATGGCCACCGACCGTTTGAAAGCTGACAACCCAATCTTCGCTTCGAAATCTGCTTTTCATTAACTCGGGTTCGGCACAGGACTGGGCCGGCCGGCTTAGTCAGTGAGAAAATAGACCCTTGAAGGAACCAGGAAAAATGGGACAGGTGCAGGAGAGTGAGACACACATAGCCTCCTGCCATAAAAAGCCGTAAACCCTGGATTGTATGCTCAAGCTACTGTATTGATCGTTCTGGCCTTGCAGATGCAACAGATAATCCTAGGCTATATCTGCTTGGCAATCTCGCCTCGTAAAGCAATTTATGGCCACCATCCATTTTCGACTCGGGATCTCAATGCTGCCCTGCTGAGTCTAGTGCAATTTCCTTTAGAGGACACTCAGGACACTCTATCTGTCTCTGCGTATAAAGGCGCGGCACGATCTCTCAAGGTCTCTCAGAATCTGACTCGCCCCCCATCCCCGTTCTGACTTCGGGACAATCTTTATACTTAAATTCCTTCCCCCTCACCTATTTTCAATTCACTATGGTTAAAATGCCTGCTTCCCCTCCTCCCTCCTCCCCTATGCTCATTCCCGACGCAACACCTGCTACCAAATCTGCTTCCCCAGGCTTCATTCTCCCCGACCTCGTGGGACACTGCACTTTCCCGCTCACATACAACCCACACGGTGACGCGGTCGCGGCAGCCTCCGACAAGTGGCTCGACGATGGCTGCCCAGAGCTTACACCGAAGAAGCGCGCTGCACTATACGGTCTACACGCAGGCGAGCTGACCGCGTTCTGTTACACGTCTTGTGATGCGCACCGCCTACGCGTCGTCAGTGACTTCATGAACTACCTTTTCCATCTCGACAACATCTCGGATGGCATGATGACCCGCGAAGCGGATGTTCTGTCGGACGTCGTCATGAACGCGCTTTGGTTCCCCGAAGAGTACAGGCCTGGCAAGAACGACCCCACTGAGGAAATCAGTGCCGGGAAGCTCGCGAGAGAGTAAGTTCCCTTTTTTGATTTATTGTAATATTTGCGGTGCGACTGACTCGCTGCTGTGCTTCAGTTATTGGCTGCGCTGCATCAGGGATGCGGGACCGGGTGTCCAGGCACGATTCAAAGAAAGCGTCCAGCTGTTCTTCGAGGCAGTGCATATTCAGGCCACTCACCGCGAAGAAGACGAAATTCCGGACCTAGAGACGTACATTGACGTCCGTCGAGACGAGAGCGGATGTAAACCAGTATTCGATTTGATAGAGTACTCGCTCGGCATCGATCTCCCGGACGTTGTGGTTGAGCACCCGGTAAATTGCATTTTTAACGTTTTACATCAATCACTGACGGACTGATGTTTTGAATTGTTATAGATCATCAAAGCTCTGAACCAGGGCAGCAACGATCTAGTAACATGGTCGAACGTGAGTCCTTTCCATTTCATTCGTCTCTCGATGTCGTCTTGACGGCCATGCGTTATTTCAGGATATCTTCTCGTTCAACGTCGAGCAGGCGCGTGGGGACACGCACAATATGGTCATCATTTTGATGGCTCGCTACGGATTAGAGTTGCAGGCTGCGATGGACTACGTCGGCGAGATGTGTCGAGAGACGATAGAGAACTTCATCGCCAACAAGGCCCTTATCCCGTCGTTTGGATGCCCGAAGCTCGACGAGGACGTTGCCGGGTACGTGCAGGGCCTGCAAAACTGGATTGTCGGTTCGCTGCACTGGAGCTTCATGAGCCAGCGGTACTTTGGCACGGAGGGTGCGGAGGTAAAGAAGAACCGCTACGTGAAGCTGCTTCCAAAGAAGGCCGCCGCGGTGGGCGCTGGGCGCAGCGAATCGTAGGGTGCACCGAATATCTGTCTTTGAATCTTGATAAGCCCGATCAATTGTGCCTGGACCGGTGGGTGGCTACCGCTCAACCACGCACCGGGGAGCTGTTTAGTGGCAGTCCCCCGTACGATGACGGCACGGTTCCATTCTTTCTCCATAACTTATTCCCCCCCGGAACGGCGTTTTGTACGAGTCGACGACTGGCGTTAGTTTAGCTTGCTTGGATGTACTATTACCCCTCTAGAGTATTGAATCGTAATTCTATTGATGGCAACAGGATAGTGCCTTATTTTCATCGTATCTTCTGCGCGAGAAATTGGTGCAAGTGTACCTACTACGTCTTTACGCAGAACTCGTGTCTGCATTACATGTACAGTACTTGCGCTTTTTGCGCTCTCGGCAGCGGAACGGGCGGGCGTCGATCATCCGCCGCCAATTTCCATCCATATATGGTAGAGGAGCTGATCTAGTGCGTCAACATGACGTCGTTGCACCACCGAGCGACTGCTTTTAAACACGCCGTTGGTGTGGAAGCAAATAATCCGTATTAATTCGAATATTTGTCGTCCTCTCATACCCGCACCCATGTTGCCCCGAACACTCCAGTCCATCCGACGCGCGCCCCTCGCGCTCGGTCTGTGCGCCCGGCCCGCCGCCGCGACGCTGCACACCTCCACTAAGCCGTGCACAGGTCCGCACCGCCTGGTCCAAATACAACTTTTGCCTCAAGTGCCCCACTGTCGCAGCCCGGCTGCGCTCAGGCTGCGCGCCCGAGGCGTAGCATCCAGCGTCACGAACCGCCCCGGTTCCCAAACGCCCTCCCACGCCGCGCAGAACATCAAGGAGGAGGTCGGTAACACCGCCAGCAGCGTCGCACGAGGCATCGCCGGGGCCAACGTCACCGTAGACAGTGTCCAACCAGCTGATGGATCATTTGTGAGTGGCGTATTTCCCGTCGGCTTTTTGAATGGATATGGGCGGGCCGCACTCATCTCTTGTCCGTCAATTGCACAGCTTGGGGTCACGAGCGCCATCGCGAGCGCTGTGCCGAAACCTGCGCTGGTCCTTGGCTTGGTCGGTGGGTATTTTAGCATGCAGAAACTGGGTCAGGCATTGATATTACGTCTTTAGGTGGTCTTCCGTATATTGGTACTGCCGGGACTGTTGTGTACCTCGCACGCCAGGCGGGGCTTGCCGCTGCGGGTAAGTGTTAAATTCCTTCTCTAGTATGTTCTGTCCTTATTATTGGTGCCTGGTCCTTGTATCAGGGTACACCGCCGGTGTCGATCCAAACGTCGCGGTATCCGTCCTCAACCAGGCCCTCACTCTTCAAGTGACATATGGCGCAGTCATGCTTTCCTTCTTGGGTACGCCGACGAATCTTGATTCTGACCTGATCGTCGGCTGATCTTCCCTGCTATCTTCATACCATGTTTCCTCCTCTCCCCTGACTGCGCTTAATCTCGTTTCATGCCTGTATCACATCGATCACCGACCTCCACATTAGGTGCTCTTCATTGGGGAATGGAATTCGCGAGCTACGGCGGCCAGAAAGGGTACTCACGCCTGCTTCTTGGTGCTTCCCCAGTGCTGTTCGGGTGGTCGACGCTCGCTCTCGATCCCACGTTTGCGTTGATTGCGCAGTGGGTTGGCTTCACTGGCTTATGGTGGGCCGATCTTAAGGTGACCAATGCCGGTTGGAGTGAGTTTAGCGGTTATCTTTTTGATGTTAAGGAAACCTGAACTGTTGATACCCAGCACCGAGATGGTACTCACAGTACCGCTTCTATCTTTCCATACTGGTTGGAACATGGTAAGTGATAAGCGAAGGGACTTTAATGCGACGCTCACGAAGGGGACGTCTAGCATCATTGGCTCGCTCGCGGGCGTGTCGTACTTCGGCCCTGTCGCTGGGCACGGGATTGATACACACAGCCTGAACAAACTGCGTTCCGAGCGCAAGCGGCAAATCATTGAGGGCTCCGGCACGGTGGGGGGAAATGTGGAGGCAATAGAGTCGGATAACAACTCGGATTCGTATGTCATGCTGAGAAAGAAACCCGAGCAGAGCGAAGGCAACGGCAACGGGGGAAGCGGAGGGAAAGAAGGCGAGAAATAAATATAAACCGGAGATATTTACGGAAACGGAGATGAGGGGGGAGAAAAGGAAGTCCCGCAAAGAAAGTCGTTTGTATTCATAACAGTATGCGCTTGTACAGACATTAATGTGGAAAACAATTGAGAGCTGCTTGTAGCTATAATTAGAGCATCAGGGGTTTCATTCATCAATCAACGTTGCTGGCCCTCCACATTGACGGAGTGGAGGGGCCCGTTGGGTGTGGGACAGACCGTGCATTGAACCGTCCGAGCGGGACCCGAGCGGCCTGCGGGTATAGTTGCTGGCCAGACGGAGCCGTATGCAGGGCAAATGTGGCTACGCATTAAACAGAAAGTTACTTTATCAGGCACTGATCCGCGTATGGACTTCGCTAGCGAGGTGCAGCCGGGAGGCGAGTGTGGGCGCTGACGGCACTGCGACGCGGCGGCCGCCTGTGTGGTGACCAGATCCGGCAAGGACAATCAGAGTGGCCATGATCCTCGCGCGGCTCATTACATAACGGGAAACAAAAGACCCGTCTGCTCAACTGCTGCGGCCAGGCTCTGGACCCGCCGTGCGTTGTGAGCCTTTATATACCTTGTATATCTGTATTCTGCTTTCCTTTTCTCCTTGCTTTTCCCTCTCTCTCCCTCTCTTCCCCCTCCTGGGGCTCCTTATAGCCATCAGCGGCAGCCATCAGGCATCAAGCTGGTGACAGAGTTGGTTACCGTTCCCTGGGTCAGTCATTACGCGGTTGCTGCCGGAACCCATCTAAAGCATCGCGATGCGCCGGCACTTGTTTCCCTTCTTCCTTGTCTCTCTCCTTCGTTCGACCAGCGGGACTGACTTTCTTTTCTTCCGCTCCTGCCTCTCTTTTTTCCCTTTCGTTCACCTAGCGCAGGTCCTTTTCGACGTTGACCGTCGATTCAGTTCGCCACTTTTTACTTTCTTTTCGCAATTCCCTTTGGTGCCAACTCTATCCCGTTGTCGATTCGACTGAGACCATTCGTTAACAACGGCCTTATCGCCCCCGCACCCCCTCCACCGTAAAGCTCCTTGCACGCTCGCTTGGCCCTGCCGGACTTTCGTTTCTCAAGAGACATAATTTGCACACTTTTGTTGACCTATCTAGGTGAGTCTGGGTCACCTTGTATGATCCTCCCGGAAACGAGGCTGATGTAGGCCATGCGTCTTGCGTTGCAGATCATATTTGATTATCCAAGATGCCGTCGAAGAAACTCATGGGTTGCTGGGCGTTCGTGGACGTCTGCCTGCTCGCTGCAGGCATTATTTCGCTCGTGTTCTCAATCGTATGGCGCGCGCCCGACCTCATGCGTAATTTGGTCATTTCCAATAGCGATCTCACAGGTGCGTCTAAACCTCACCCCCTACGTGCCTGTTCCCGTGCTGATTCACCTTTCCAGCTGGACTCGTGCTCGGTATCGTGCTCCTTGTCACCTGGGCGCTCTCCGTCGGCGCGATCATTCAGCCAAACCACGTTACCAGGGGCCTTGTAGCGCTCAACTGGATGCTCATCCTAGACGCCATTGGCGTCCTCGTTATCGGCAGCTTCATCTGGTTCTACACGCTAGAGGAGCGCGCAAACTTCCACACGGTTTTCGCGGCGCAGAGCAACGAGACGAAGATCTTAATCCAGGACGCGCTGCAGTGCTGCGGGTACTTCAACTCGTCAGATCTTGCAGTTATTGGAGGTTCGTTCTGCGCGAACCAGACGTTCGTATCTGTGACGAACAATGCGACGGGAAACTTCTGCGTGACTCCGATCACGAAGTACGCGGACTACACCCTGAACAATATCTTCACGTCTATTTACGGGTTCATGGCGGTTATCATCCTCCTCTTCCTCGCGTCGCTTTGTGTGGTCAACAAAGTACGTCCCTGCTACCGACTGATTTATTTTTTCTTGGCTCATTTTGTTTTGTTCCACAGAGGAACGAAGGAGAGCGCTTCAGGAGGATCGACGAGAAGCGCGGTGGCCGCGGTTTTGTCTAAACTGTTTCATGCGTTTTCTTCTAGACAGGTGGACGTTCCGTTTTACGCACGATCACCTCGCCTTTCCTCTTTATTGAAGCAGGCTCTTCTCTCGGGGTGTAAATTTCCTCTCTTCTGTCTAGCTGACCATGGTTCCATTCATCACCTCACTGTTTCCGCGATGCATTAATCAAGGCGGGCGTGCAGTGTCCGCTTTTCCTACTCCTTTTTATCCTCTTTTTACTGCGTACTCTTTGTTTCTTGTCCGTCTCAGAGACTTTGAAGTACTGCCTATGTTGTATTATTTGGGGTCTTTACCGTGAGAAATAAAGTTCGTTCCCGAATACAGTAATTCCCGACATGCCTTTACGTAAGGCGCGGAATTCTGGACCGATTTTTGCAAGGACTATTTGCGATACTAGTACTGGCCATGAAGTTGAAGACCCGGAGACGCAAAGCACCTATCACCGCTCCCTTGCCAGTCGGTAGGCACGCGGGAGGAGGCTCAAGTAGCTCTACGCGCGCCCCCGCAGGACCAAGCAGCTCAGCGAACCCGCTCGCGAGCGCGCGCCTCATCCGGCGCTTTCACGTGCTGCTCAAACGGCGCGCGCAGCTTGAGAAAGCACGCGCGTCGCCCGAGAATGCAGGCGCGCTCGCGGGTGTGGATGAGGAGATTGCGGCGCTGGGTGGGCTGGAGGCGTACCAGCGCATGTCGGCGATTGGACAGGGGGACGATCGTGGAGGGGGCAGTGAGCGCGTGTTTGTGGGGTGGTTGAGGGAGGTGGGCGTGCAGAGGGAGCGGACGATGCAGGGTGAGACGGGGGCGGGGAGAGGGAAGATGAGGTGCGTTTTTTTAATTTCGGATCTCGTTGGCTGGTGGTTATTATTGACGGTCGGAACCCAGGCTGCTTGAAGTTGGCGCGCTGAAGCCTGATAACTATGCGTCGTGCGCGTCGTGGATCGATGCGCACCCGATCGACTTGCGCTCGCGGCACCCGCGCATTGCGGAGCAGGACTTTTTGTGTATGGACCAGACGGAGCATGCTGGTGCATGGGACGCGGTCAGCCTGAGCCTTGTTGTGAACTTCGTGCCTGAGCCGCGCGACAGAGGTGCGGAGCGTCTTTGTGGAAGTATTTTCTTGTTATGTTTTTAATGGACCCGACTCGGATGTGTAGGACGAATGCTGCGGTATGCGCATGATATGCTGCGCGAGGGCGGGTTCCTCTTTCTTGCGGTGCGTAACTACTGCATTTCGTTCACTCTGCTGGATCTTACAGTGGCTGTGCTTAATGTTACAGCTCCCTTTACCTTGTGTCTCGAACTCGCGCTATCTTACTTTCGAGCACCTCTCGCGACTCATGCAGAACATTGGCTTCGACCTACTGCGCGAGCGCTGGCGGCGGACGGGAAGATGGCCTACTGGCTCTTTAGTAGGCGGACTGGAAGTAAGGATGACGGCGAGGGTGATGTGGAGAGTTCTGTACGTTTCGACAAGAAGGTCGTGTTGCGTGAGGGCAAGCGCAATAATTTTTGTATTCTGCTCTAAGTACTAGTGTGTATGCTATGTTTAAATGTACTTGTCTCGCCTATTCGAAGACGTAACGGGTTGCATACATTTGCGTCCGCCTTAAAGCCGCCGTGTGCGCTTTCCAGCACCCGCGTCCACGACGCCACCAACGAAAGTGATGCTGCGCCGCTGTGTAAACTTATCGTCGGACGCCAGCGTCCTATCGACCCGTGCGGCGGGTTCAGCACGCTGCAGATCGGCGCTTGCAGCCGGCAAACACGCGCGGGGGCGCTTCGCGTCGACGTCGACGGCGCCGGGCGCGTCCCCACCCTCCGCGCGCACGGCCTATGGCATCCTCGCGTCCGTCGCGCTCTTCAGCGCCGTGCTGGGTTACTCCGTCTCGGAGCTAACGCGCCGCAGCGCCCCGGCGGCGAGTTCCGGCGGACCCCGCACATGGCGCGAGGTCGTGTACGGCTCGCGCGCGGATCTCGATGCTGCGATCGTTGAGCTGCGGGGCGTGCTGCCTGGAGAGGATTCGGTGAACACGGTACGTGGTCTTCCGCTCTGCGCTGGCTTTCTTGGTTTTGAACACGTCCCACAGGATCCCGCGATGTTGCGCTCGTATGGGTTCTCCGAGACGAGTTACCACCCGAGCATGCCGCATGCGGTCGTGGTGCGTCCGAAGACGACGGAGGAGGTCAGTGCGGTTGTGAAGATTGCGCACAAGTATAAGATCCCTGTGACGCCGTACGGCGGCGGGACGAGTTTGGAGGGCCATTTCAGTGGGGTGCGTGCATACGGCTTTTTACTATGTCGGTTACTGTTTGGTACTGAGGCGAATCTGCTGTGGTAGTCGTCGACGGGCTCGATATGTATCGATTTGGAAGGGATGAACAAGATACTTAATATTAATGGTAGGTACTTTGCAGACAGTATCTTGTGTACTGAAAAGCGGGCAAATGACCTCGTTGCACATACAGTGGATGATGCCGACCTCGTCTGTCAGGCTGGAGCGCGCTGGGAGGATATTAATGGTACATTGAAGGAAAAAGGCATCCCGCTTTTCTTTCCTGTACGTCGACTTTTTCCCTTATTTCGCCACTCAGCGCAGAGGTTTACCGTTCATTTGTTCCTTTAGTTGGACCCCGGCCCCGGTGCTGTATGTCGTTATATTTGGTCCGAGAAAAAGCATCGCTAATAGTAGCTGATATGCTAGACTATTGGCGGTATGATCGGCACGGGTTGTTCTGGTAGTGAGTATTCTAATTTCATACACACGTCGGTGTGACTGAATTGTCGATAGCGAATGCCGTGCGGTACGGCACTGCTAAGGGTGAATGGTTCTTAAACGTGGTGGGTACCCTTCAGTCTCATTAATAGTACCTCTATGTTTAACTTTGCTGGAAGACTGTTGTTTTACCGGATGGAGAAATTATCAAAACGCGGAGGAGGGCGAGGAAGTCTGCTGCAGGGTTTGATACCACAAAGTTGTTTGTCGGCGCAGAGGGGACGCTGGGTATAGTCACTGAAGGTATATGACATGTCTTGAACATCACCGCTGGAGCTAACGTAGACTCGTGTATCAAGCTACGCTCAGGCTTGCGCCTAGACTTCCTACGAAAGTCGCGCTCGCCCAGTTTCCTGACGTTCAGCATGCCGTTGATGCCGTACAGGAAATTCTGACTTCGCCTTATGGAAATTTCATACGTATGTCTAATTCATCCACTCAATTGTTTCCCTCGCGCTGAGTTTCTTGTAGAATGTGTTGAGCTCGTCGATGACTACAGTGCGCATTTCTCACCCGACTCGTTTGGCATTTTCCAGCTCATTCCTTTTTTCAAAAAGCGATTTCGTCCATTAACCAGGCAGGGACAGTCGACCGGACATACCCCGTCCGCGACTCTCTTTTCTTCAAGATCCAGGGAAACGATGACGCCGTGAAGGCGACGGCGAAGCTCGTGCAGGCCATCGTGAAGCGCCACGGCAGCTCAATGTTCCAGTTCGCGTCGACGGACAGCGAGGCAGACGCGCTGTGGGAGGCGCGGAAGTACGCGCTCATGTCAGTCATTGCGTCTGAGGAAGGGAGCAGAGCGTGGACGACAGACGTTTGGTGCGCGCTTATTCATTCTGACACCTCTAATGAACACTCGGCATATCGCGTCGGAGCTGATGGAGGACTTTTAGTGTACCCGTATCGAAGCTCCCTCAACTGGTACAGGAGACTAAAAAGGACATTGCTGAATGCGGGTTGAAGGCGGGCGTAGTGGGACACGTCGGCGATGGTAAGTCTAGATCTTATACTGGGGTCCTCCTCCTTACTGTATTGCTCACACTTTGTTCGCTTCCTAGGTAACTTCCATGCTTTGATTCTTTTCCACGACGATGCTGAGCTTCAGAAAGTGAGCGAGTGCGTGCACCGGCTCGTGCACCGCGCTCTTGCTCTCGACGGGACGTGTGCGTCTCTGTTTTTTTAGTATCGCCTGGGTGAGTACTAACGGCATACCTCCTAGGCACCGGCGAGCACGGCGTCGGCGTTGGAAAGAAAGAGTATCTGACTGAGGAGCTCGGCGCCGGGACGGTGAAGCTCATGAAGCGCGTGAAGAATGCGGTCGACCCGAACCATATTATGAATCCCGGGAAAGTAAGTAAATCTCGTATATGTTATGTGTAATTTCGCGTTGTGTTTACGGGCGAGAAAATAGCTTTATCCCGATAAATCGGACGAGCCTAAGAAATCGCATTGAACAGGACGGACTTGGGACTATGATTCGGTTCGGGACTCTCTTGCATTTGGGCTGAAGTTATGTGCAGGACGAAACATCCACCTATCTCTGTAGACTTGATGGCCGGTCTGTGAGCTCTCACAGGGCTCCGCTTAACGGACCACTAGGGACACAATCGAAGGGTGTATATTGTCAACATACAGAACCTGCAAGCGCTTGTAAATATAGTTACGATGGAGATAGCCGATATGACATACAGTGTATATATCGCTCGTGCCCAGTTCCCGGGAAGATTTTTCGGCCTATTTGAGTCTAGAAATGCAGGGTGAAGCTTACAATATGCTTGCGGTTGTTTCAAATGAACTACGCTGCGTATTCGTTCGCATCTACAGATATGAGTTTTTGGGGGTGGGTTTAATATTACTTTATACTAAGTTTGCATCTACGGTACAAAAGCGCTCCCCGCTCGCTTCTTTTCTTCCCTTCGTTTCGGACCAAAGTTTAAGGCTCTTGCCAATATACTGTATGTGTGGGTTCAGTTCAAACGATTTAATAAATTAGCTAGCCATCCAAGATCTAAACTGAAGATCAAAGTCGATCGTCGAATCGATTCAGGGATGCACGAGCGCTAGGAAGTACCTGGTCGCTTCCCGGCTACCCACCATTGATCAGCGGAGTTGACGAGAATATCAAGGGGTACGTCGGGCGATTGACGATTAATAAATATCGTGTCAAGTAGAGTAGATGAGATCGGAAACCCATAAGCCCCTACCTCGGTACGATCGACGAAGTAAGTGATATTCCTGCCAGAGTGTCGGAACTTGCAGTGAAGGCGATAGGCAAATTTCGGGAAGCGTAAGCGGTCCTTACACAGGACAAGTACAGTCAATCACCGGTCATTGGGACACCGGAGCTAGACAAGCTAATTCTCGCAGTTCAGTGAGAAATATTTTTAAAATAAAAATATACCCATGTTTATTTATATTCTGGCTATCACTGTACAAAATTTGGGAGGAAATGGAGTACATCTGAGAGAGACATAGCTGAAAAGAAAAATCTGGTGAAACTGAGCCTGCACCACTCAATGGGACAGGCTGTTCCCACGAGATTTCAAAATGAATGATTACCACAAACGGAAGGAAAGGCTAAGCGATGACAAATTTCCATTTCCCAAACAGGAACATGATCTTCAGTGGCGACAGGGAAACCGCCTTACACCTTTCATTTTGGCCTTTTCTCTACCATTTCCTCTTTGATCGCAATGATTATTTTTTTGAACTGCTACTGCTTTGTGCTGTGATGAAACCCAGTAGAATTGGGTTGTTTATGTATAATATTTTGCATTTTATGTTTTGGTAACCATTTTTGGTAAATCTCCATTTTAAGGATTTTATGGGTGACAAGCCCCCAATCCCTGGCTTCGCCAGGGACTCACCTTTTTAGGAAGGGACGGGAAGAAATTACTTAAAAAGGAGAGAAAAGTGATTAGTAAAATTATTAGTAACATTCTTATGGAAGCAGGTAGTGAGCGTTTTTATTATATAGGATTTCGCTTTTTCTTGCTCATTTCTCATTCAATTAGGTTGCTTTACTCTATTCAAGGCCAGAGGTACACATTTGGCTGTAAAATGCAAAAATAATGAGGAAAATCGGGTGGATATAGCACTCTCTAGCCCAGTGTCTCATTGACTGGTGCTGTCCCATTGACCGGTGATTGACTGTATCGCTTTGTGAACATCACGTCCAAGTCGGCAAACGCATGACAGCTTTAAACCATCCGTAGGCCTTGTCGGCTTGTAGGAACCGGGAAGCTTTAAGACTGCGGATTGTCCATACATATTCCCGGAGTCCTTTGCGCGCGTCAATACTAAAGCGCTAATCAATAGCTACTATGCGGGAGATCCAGGATTCCAGGAAGCGAGTTCCCTTTCAGTACTAGTGACTCAGTAGTTTTAATCCGGACCAATCATTTCGGAATTTTCCCCGGAGAGGACAAAGGTACTGTACGTGTTGGCCATGCGCATTCTCACTATTGAAAAGATCGCAATCTGTAAACATGACTGGTATCCACGGATAGAGAAGAATTTGAAAATAGAAGGTGGCCGGGCCAAAACGGATAAGGACGTGGCGCGTTATTCACGTGAAGGCGGACACGCGGGCACGTGCAAAAGAATTTGTGGCTTGACGCTCGTCCAAAGTTGAACTCTGTGTCGGAAATCCACACTCGTGGCCAGCCAGCTTAAAGGATACTTGGTATCTAAATCATGCAAACCCGATGAGAAAAAGAGGTTTGAAGAAAGGTAAATTATGCAAGATGTTGGATGATTTTGGAGTAGAGCATTTTCGCTTTACCGAAGCGGAACGAGGGGAATCGGAAGGTGCTTTTTCTGTCTATAATAACCGGAACTGTTTTCCCGGCTCAAAACTTGTGAATGGCGTGACTGAGCAGGAGATGGATTATTACTCAGGAATTCCATCCTCGCTCTTCAACTGTCCTTCTCCAAATCTCTAGTTTGTTCCTGAGTAGCCTCTGGCTTTTGTCGATATTCTTCTCATCGGACTGACCCCTGACGGTGTCCCGGTATGAGTCAGTAGTCAGCAGTAATCACCGAAAACGCTTCTCGTGACCAAAGATTCGGATTCGGCTTTCAAGTCAGTTGCAGTCTGTTCTTCGGCGTGCTCGCAGATGCCGTCGATAGCGGTTTATTACTGAGCAATACGACGTACAGTACATACCGTAAAACAAGGTTTTGCTATTTAATCGGTACTCGCCGCCGTTGAATTAATCGGCAATGGTACGCCTTCGACAAGAGACATACAATCGAGGGGTTGTGTCATGTGAATGGCACATAAGCCAACTAGCACCAAAGTTCTTGTGGTAGTTCCCCTCATCAATCGTGTATCTCTTCGACACGGACAAGTACCACTTGACCCAGCGAAACCAACTCTAGAGAAGAATCTGGTTCCGGGGGACAAGACCTGTCATATGTACTTCGCCACTTACGAGAGAGCATGTAGCTAGTCCGGAATAAGTAACCAGAATAGAAGATTCGAGATCCGGTTTTTTTGCTGTGGCGACTCAGCGATGGACATTTACGACTCTACGATTGCCGTGGTTTTTGCAAATTCTCCCCCTTCTTGCGGTCCGACTATCCCATCCTGTCAAGTGTGTTTCGGTCGCATCACCACTAGCGAAATCTTAACGCCCTCAGATGAGAAGATGGTAGTTTTATATTGAAGGGTAGATAAAACTAGCGTTTATTGTTGTGTTGCATTAGATTGGAATGAACTAGGATAATGATACAGCGAATTATCACTGACTGAAGTTTCAGCCTACTCTATGGACTTTTCGCCAGCACCTTCCGCAATTCTGCATTTGCCGCCTCAAGTTTCTCGAGTGTCTTTTGAGCAGCCTGCATCTTCTTGAGCACATGCACGGAGCGCGCAGCTGTCGCGCTTCGGCGTCCCCACCAACTAGTCCGTAGATCGCCGGTACCAGCAAGCACGCGTAATTCGTCCTCATATGTACGCAAGTTCCCTTCCGCGCCAGCGATACGTTGTGCGTTGGATGAGATCTCCTGAGTAGCTCGGAAGACCGGATCTGTAGAATGGAAGGTTGTGTTTGTCAGTCCATAATTATGAACGTTATATCTGTGACAGTTTATCATGGTAAGAAGGAAGAAACTTGCCGGCGACGAGCCGCTTGAAGATGAAGTGATACACGGGTCTTCCCGGCTTAATTACGGAAGGACGGCCTGTACGAAAGGACGAAGGAGTTGAGTTGATATTATGAAATCACGAGCCAAATATATTCGGTAATAACGCACCATTGAAAGTACCGATGGTTATAAGGTCTGCGTGTTCCATAGCGCGTAGCGCGGCCTCGTCCCCTTTGAAGGGGAAGTCGATCAGGAGATCGTGGTACGAGATCTATTCAACGGACACATTATTCTATCAGTAGCCAACAGCAAAAGGGGTCAATATCGCAGCGTACCTCCGCCGTCTCCGCGAGTCGCTTCAACACCGCCCATGCCTGCACTCTGCTCCAAGCAAGCCCCTTCGCATCCTCCACGTCCTCGCCGAATGCAGCTTTGCGTAACTCGCTGACACCTCGACCAATAATATCCTCTACAGCCTCGTCCACGTTCTGTCCACTGCGCACCTTGTGTACAAGCTGCGAAACGTAACGATAAGGAAGTGACCATTTGGATGTGCGAGGGCGATCCGGCTAAAAACAGACATACCGTTTCGAGGTCGCTCGCTCGTCCGCCAAGCCGCTCGACCGATTTGCGTTGCTCCGCCGTCAAATCACCCTCACTGCCGCCCTCGCGAAGTTTCTGGGCAACAAATGATAGTGCGCTTCCAGCATCCGCGTCAGATAAGGCGACGCTGTGAAGGGGCTTAGAGGGAAGTGCTTCACAGGAGGTTGTCAGACAAATGTAATTTATACATAAAGAACACGGGAAAAATGAATGTTTACCTTGTGCAAATACCTTTGCATTCTCGCGATTGTCGCTGACAACTATGACATGCGCGATCTTGTTACTGACGAGCGTGGCAGCCCATTTCGCGAGTACACCGAGTACCTCATCCTTCCCATGCTTTGTTGCAAAGTTTCTGATAATGACGATTGGGAGAGTCTGCAATGCCTGCAGTTCACTTGGTGTCTTTTGCCTCCTTGTTTTCTCCTCGTCACTGCTTCGGAACCCAGTTTGTTCAGAGACGAAGCCGCTTATGTCGTCGAAGTCCTCGAGTCGCATAAGCTCGTCGCCGATACCAAGCTCGCTCATGACACCATTGCCCGCGACACAATCGAGGCGCGGATCGTGCCACGTTCCACGGTGCAGTGCTGAGCGTCTTCGCGCCTCCTCGCGCTGGCGCGTTGTGAGATCTTCTGTAGCGGCGAGTTTGCGTTGTGTACGCTGTAGCTCGTGTGTGCTGGCGCGCTTGAGGCCCGTGCCAACAACTTCGAGAATCTGTTGGACTTGTACATCGAGGGAGGCATTTAACCCGACTAGAAAATTAAAGGTCGAGGGACGTAAACTTCACTCGGAATGAAGAGATGGCTTCGTACGTACCCTTCTGGCCTATCAACCCGACACTCGCGATGTCTATCAAACTGTTGAGAGAATTAATAAACGGAAATACGGGCCAGTAGCCAGTCTGGCGAGCGAGAGATGTGAGCAGTGCAGAGTCCGAGCTCGTTTTGTACAACTCGGCGCAGTCAATCGTCAGCACAGGTCTATCAACAGTATTTAGGGAGAGTTTTCACATAAGGAATCAGGCGGCTAAAACGCACCTTTCATTATTCTCCAGAAGGGAAAAGAGCATGCGCGACTTCCCGCTGCCTTGAGGGCCGTGAACGAAAGTGACCGTGTCTGGAATAAATTCGGTATCAGTAAGGATGGTTTTCAGTACTGAGAAAACCTACTCGGAAAGTCGTTGAGGTAGGCCTTGACGTCTTCTTCGGCGTCTTTACGTTCCTTCCATACGTTGGCATCGTCTGTGCTTCCTTCCTGGTCCTGATGACTTGCTATTGCGAACGAGAGCCGTTCCACTGTGTTCCTCTTTATCCACTGATAAACGTCCGACTCTGCATATAGTTCGTTAGGGGCAGTTGGTGGTGCATGAAAGGAAGAAAACCGACTTCTATAGTCAAACCAATCTAGTATCTTCCCTTCGACGGCAAATACCCTTATGGGGTCAAAAACCTACTGCAAGCATGAGTTTCCGAAGCTATTCCTGTGACTATTGGAAGCCCAATACCCACAGTATACGTGATAGAGCCGATCAAGAATACGAGGACAGGTATAACGAGCCTGGGGTGGCCCGCCATCCAGTCGCGCACGGCATGCGCCTTGAGCGGACGCTCGTAAACTGCGTGAAGTCGAGTGGTTGTGGAGGATGTGGTGGGGACCATAACGCCATGGACACAATTACGAGCGATAGCAGCAGCACGGACTTTGCTGAACGAGACGACAGAGGACCGCAGGGCGCCAGCAGGGCCCGGTGCGGGAGGGGTGAGGTCAACTAACCGCCCGAAAGGCTAATAACAATACCAAGGAATGTTAATCGTGCTTCTATAATAGGGATTCGGACGCACTCTGAACACTTCGTACAGGCTTTCCTCGCGTATGTCCGGGCCGTCGAACGCGACTTTTAGCATGGGAGATGCGTATCTGTTGAGATCCTGCTTGTCGTCAGTCCCCTACCGACATCGGTAGATAATAGAAAAACCTCGCGCCATGGTTTTCCCTGCACCAACCATACATCGCCGGACGCCTGTCTCAAACCCGTCCAGGTTGGGAACCCACCCTTCGCGTCGCCTACGGCTTTGACTTCCTTCACAATGTCACTGATTGCATCGTTGCCGCTCCGTGCATCGTAGGAGAAGTTTACAAAAACACCTCCGTCTTTATTTCGCGGCTCAATCGAGACGACTTTGAAGCTGTGGGACTCGACAGTGCTCAGGATGTCCTGAAGACGCTGCAGAAGCTCTTCCTGGTGGAACAGGCCGATATAATGCCGCAAGCTGGAGTCTGGTGAGTCTGTATGCCTGGCACGTAAGATAGCAAGACGCACTCCCAGGCGCCGAACCGGATGGGGAAGACGGAGTCGACGAAGAAACAGCCCTCGTCTGGCTTCAAGCCCGACCCGGCATTGCTCTCGTTTGCCATTGAACCGACGCGACGGACGCGTATGCAGACGGCGGTGCGCAAGAAGGCATGGATATTGTGCGGTGAGCGCCGGGCGGGTTTCCCGAGGACGGCAAGCATGGTGCCGGACGTCGTGAAGGAAAGGCGCGGGCGCTGTGGACGGACCGAGCCGACGCGCGAGCGGATCGACGCGTGCCCCGCCGAGCCGAGGACGACGTCAGACGCGGAGTCACCGTGACTGATTCTGTATTGTCACACATGCGTGACACGGCCAGCGCGTGGGTTTTCAGCGTCGACAGCTCTTGTTTCGCAGCCAGCTGGCGGCGACCGCGAGGCTGCTCAAAGACCCCGTCTCCAGGCCATGTTCGCCCCTTCCCCAAAGTCTTCCGCCTCAAGGAGGAACAAGCCCTACGCCCGCAAAGCTCAGGCAATGTCCCGCTCTGGCTCCATCCTCGGCACCATCAGAAACATCGTCTCAGCACCGCTCTCTTGGTGGGCCTCCAACGAGGAGTTCGAAGACCTCGGAAAGAGGAGGAGGGTCGATGCACGCGATGTCTCGGGCGATGAGAGCGAGAATGAGGGTCGATCGCGGCAGAAGGCCAAGCGCATCCGCCTAGACAGTCCTGAGCGCGCGCAGCAGCCCGCAGCTGCTGGATACCTCGATCCCCCGTCCTCCAGCTTCCGTTCCGCGCAAGAGGGTGCTCGTTGGAACGACTTAGGTCGTACTAAGCCGAGTGGGAATGCATATACTCGGCGGACTGCGACGTACAGTGCCATGCCTTTGTCGGATTCGCGTACGATGTCCGTCGACCCGCCGTCCCAGTACACCAAGCTCCGTCGCGATCGCCCGATGGGGTCCCTCTCGCTCGCACCCCCGATCAAGACGAGCCACTCGATGTCTCTCGGACCCCTTGATAGCTCGGTCCGCCCGCCGCCTTCGCCGTTCAAATTGCGCACATCGTTGACACCGCAGCCATCCATCGCGAAGCCCATCCGTCGCGAAGCGTCTGCTCCCCCGCCGCTGTCAAGCCTTCAGTCAAGGCCCATTTTCGTCAAGCCGCCCCCGGAGGAGGCCTCTGTGCGGCAATTGAGTGCACAGAAAACTCTGTCTCTGGGAACCCTTGCAGAGTTCAGTCGTGTCGTGCGTATATTTACAGACCTAGTGGCGAGATTAACCAATAACATATGTTTAGGGTCGTTCCTCGAGCCAGGATCAGATGTTGACTAGCTTTGGGTCTTTGTCCAGTGTTCCTTCACAATCATCAACTTCAATTTCCTCTAATGGTATACCATTTTCTCCACTTTTTTCTCTTCATACATTTTTTTCACACTTAATTTGGTTTTCCCCCTTTCCTTCTAAGCAACCCTTCAAACTGTGCAAAGTACGGCTGAGAAGACTTTCCATAAGCTCGAAATGTATAAGACCCCTATCGTTCCATCTAGGTACAAAGACGCGAAAGTTATTCCCGATTTCCTCAAACCGAAGCGCGTGCACGTCCCTGTACCAATGCCGAAGAAAGGCAGGGAGCTAAAGCCGAGTCTGGGTATGGCTAAAAACAAGAGTAGGATTAAAGATGGACATGGAGAGAATAACGAACAGACACGGGGCAGTGGGAAGCCATATGCCGGCAAGGGCAGCCTCAGCAAGCTGCTCGCGCGCCGCAAAGCGGAGGCCGAAGAGGAGCGCGGCCGAAAGAAGTTTGTCCTCGTCGATGAAGAAATGGATGAGGAGGAGGGCCAAGGAATGCGCAGCGGTAAACGTGATGTCGGCGTTTCTGCGCGGCTGACTTCGGGTTCTGAGGACGAGTGCGCGCAAAAGGGGAGAGATGCAAATATCGAAGCCCGCGCTCCCCAGTCATCCGATCCATTCGCGAAATCTCCCGTTTCGCTTACCCATGGTGGGCGCTCGCAGCCGTATGGTCGCGTTGGTCGCACACGCGTACGGGATCCTGGTTTACGCTCGGTTCCTCTTGGACGTACCGCGAATACAAATAAGTTCTCTGCAGCATTTGATGAGGAAGAGGGCGCGGGTAGCGAAGATTTAGCTATGGATACGGCTGACGACGCGGACGATAACGCGGAGAAGGTCGCTAGTTCCGCCAAAGAGAAAGAGGCAGCTGCGCCCGCATTTGTGGCCCCGAAGGGCTTCACATTTGCTAATAATGTATGCCATGATCTAATATGCTGAGTTAAAATCGAGACTGACTGCTCTCTTCCCCCGCAGGAGACGGCGATTCAGCATGATCATGCCGGGACTAAAGAGCCGCCTATTCCGTCTCTTCCCTTCTCTTTCGGCAAGCCAGCTGCAGCTTCGACGGATGCTACCCCTAAGGCTGCTGAGATACCGTCTTTCTTCAAGCCTCCTGCGTCGACTTCGGCGTCTGTAGTCCAGCACATTCCTGAGACGGACACGACAAATGCGCAGACATCAACAGCAGTGCCCCCCAAAGTATCGGTCGTACCGCCAACGCCCAAAGTGCCTGCGCCGGCACCAGCAAGACAGGAAACAAGCGTTCCCCCGAACTTTTTCGCAACGCCACCCGTCTCGAGTAGCACCACGGGCACCGTACCTCCCTCGTCCGGAATACCGAACTTTTTCGCACAGTCTGCTGCATACAAAGACAGCGCTTCTTCGGGCCTGCCTTCCACCATACCATCAACCTCTTCGCCTTTTGGGCAGTCAATAGCCGCGGCGTCTGTCCCGGTCAAGGATCCAGAAAACCCTCTTTGGAGCAAGAACGGTGGCTCCGCATCGACCCCGGGTGCACCTACTGCCACGAAGCCTGCAGTACCGAAACCACTGTTCGGAGATGCGGGCAAGCCTTTTAGTTTTGGGGCAAAACCGGTTGAAAACGCAGATGCCGAGGTTGCAACGCCTTCGTCCGCGTCGCTGTTTGGTACTATGCCCAAACAGGCCGAGTCATCCGCGGAGAACCGTCCTGTCAGCGCGCCACTGTTTGGGGGGGCGCAGGCGGCTGCCGCGTCTCCAGCGTCCTCGAACATTATGCCGCCAGTGACAGGGATATCTACTCAGCCAGCTGGGCCATCACCATTTGCTTCCAGTGCCCAAGCTACGACAAGCAAACCTGCCGAGCCCGAAGGTAAAGCGTCCGGACTTGCGCCATCTCCATTCTTTGCGTTTGGTGCGAATGGCGGCAGTACACCCAAGCCATTATTTGGTACAGGATCTACTTCAAGCCCTGCCACCCCGTTCCAGTCTGCAGCCGGACAGCCTGCAGCGAGTGCAAGTACGAACACGCAGCAAACTTCGCCTTTCACCTTCGGCGCACCTCCGATTGCAAGGACGGGTAGCAATACAGCTACTGCTTCTGTTGACGTGGCGCCTGTTGCGCCAAAGCCCCTCTTCGGTGGTACCACTGGTGGTACCGGATTCACCTTTGGCGCGCCGGCAGTACCTGTTTCCTCTGCCTCAGGTGTAGATGCTGCGAAGAGCCCTTTCGCATTTGGTGCTCCACCTGCGACTCCGCCATCGGGAGCAGAACGCAAAGAAACATCTTTTCCGTTTGGCACGTCCGCGCCTTCATCATCAAGTGGCACAACCTTTACTTTCGGTACGCCTGCAAAGACAAACGAGAATGCACCGGCTGCATCACCATTTACATTCGGTGCACGTCCCGCTCAGCCCGCAACCCCGCCGTCAAAAGCGGACGAAGGAATGAATATGGAGGAGAGTCCGATACGGATGGACATGAACGGCGGCAATGGACAGAATAAACCCACAGGTGGTATTACCTTTGGCCTCGGCGCAACGCCAGTGAATCCGTTTGGACAGCCCGGAGGAGGGGCCTCGTCCATGTTCCCCTTCGGCAGCCCAGCTGCAAATTCATCGCCCGCATCGAATCCGTTCGGCGCAAAAGAAGAAAACAAGCTGGCGGCGCCCAGCTCTGGAGGGTTTAATTTCAACCGCACAGCGTCCGCGCCGGCGATTTCAACTACGTTTTCCTTTGGGCAGAAATCGGAAGGGCCGACCCCGCCTGCTACTGCCTTTGGTGCACCAACAAATCCGTTTGGTCAGGCTCCATCTTCAAGCGGCGGGAACGCAGCGCCTTTCTCTTTCGGTCAGCAAGCCGCACCATCGTCTAACCCATTCGGTGCACCTTCACAACAGCAGCAGCCTTCGATGGCGGTGGAGACTGTGGGGTCTTCGGCGCCAAGCAGCCCGTTCACAAGCGCACCGTCGTTCTCCTTCGGTACGCCGAGCGCAAGCACGGGAAACCCATTCAGTTTCGGTGCGAGCCAGCCGTCGTCGCCCGCGGGCGCAGCGACTGGATTGCCGCAGTCTCCTGCAACTGGGAACACCGGTACGCCATCGTTCACATTTGGGCAGCCAAGTGGCGCGAGCGGGTCGACGCTGTTCAACATCGGCGCACCTCCGCCTTCTACTGCTCCGGGCGGTACACCTGGACGTCAGATGAAGAAACTGCCAAGACGTGGGCCCGCGAAGAGGTGAAATTTCTGCTTCGGAGCCGATGTTCCTAATCAGATAATACTCGAGAACTTATGTTCTCCATCTCCCATAGTTTTACCGAAATGCAGTAAAAGCAAAGGTCTCAACAAGTGGCTCTTTTCTCTGTTATAATTTTCCCTTTTCTTATTGCGATTCCCTCCCTTTTCATTGGTCCACCTGCACTATTCCGCTATCCGTAAGTATACACAATGTCATTTGCATACGTCCCCTGTTGTTATCATCGCAGTCGCCCGACTTGAGTTCTAGTAGTTAAATTCAAAGTACCTTTTTAATGATTCTTTTGTGATGAGCGACTTGAGTAACGCTTTTGGACGCGACGCGTTGGTTACGCGCCTTCAATTGGACGCGTTCAAGTCTCCCTAACTTGAACCTGCCGACGCCCTTGTTGGGCTCTGCTCCTTAATATGCCTCGTGAAATTGTTTCAATCCAGCTCGGACAATGCGGAAATCAAAGTGGGCTACTATTTGTTATTACTCTGCACGTATATTCATAGCCGTTTGAATCATGGTTGGGTAGTGGGTGCGGTGTATTGGCAGCGCCTGTGTGCGGAACATGGTATCAGTAGGGAGGGTATTCTCGAGGACTGGGCGACCGAGGGCGGTGACCGTAAGGATGTATTCTTCTACCAGGCGGACGACGAGCACTATATTCCGCGTGCGATCCTCGTCGACCTCGAGCCCCGCGTGAGTAGCCTTTGACCGCCATGGGGAAAGATACTAAAGAGCTCCGTTTCCGCTGCGTATTCTAGGTCATTAACAATATCTTAACATCGCCATTCGCAAGTTTGTACAATCCGGAGAATATCTTTGTCTCGAAAGATGGCGGTGGTGCAGGAAACAACTGGGCGCAGGGGTACGCGGCTGGCGAACGGATATACGAGGAGGTCATGGAGATGATTGACCGCGAGGCAGAGGGGAGCGATTCGCTTGAGGTATGTCCCAACGGCCTGTTCCTGCGCGACACATAGAGCTGTCTAAATTCTTGAGCTGAAACGAAATAATTTAACAGGGCTTTATGTTAATGCACTCCATTGCAGGCGGGACAGGCTCGGGACTAGGATCGTTCCTGCTTGAACGACTAAACGACAAGTTCCCGAAGAAGCTCATCCAAACATACTCCGTGTTCCCGAACGCTCAGGAGGGAGATGTTGTCGTGCAGCCGTACAATTCGTTACTTACACTGAAGCGCCTCACGAACCACGCAGACTCGGTAGTTGTGCTCGACAACGGCGCACTCGCGCGTATCGCAGCAGACAGACTTCATGTCCAGACGCCCTCGTTTGACCAGACGAACCAGCTTGTATGCGCTCCCGGACCTTCCTTAATTTACATATCTCATAGTGGTATTTAGGTGTCAACAGTCATCGCGGCGAGCACACAGACCCTTCGGTACCCCGGCTACATGAACAACGACCTCGTTGGGATCATCGCGTCGCTCATCCCGACGCCGCGCTGTCACTTCCTAATGACGTCGTATACGCCCTTTACCAGCGATCAAATAGACAAGGTATAAATTTGAGCTACATCATCATCACGATATGTTGACGCTTCTCCACTGATGCAGGCTAAACCAATTCGACGGACAACGGTACTAGACGTGATGCGCCGCTTGCTGCAGCCCAAAAACCGCATGGTGTCGACAACGCCGAGCAAAACCGCCTGCTACATCTCGATCCTTAACATTATCCAGGGTGAGGTCGACCCGACCGACGTGAGCCCCTCCCTTCTAATATTCCAACGTTCATGTCCTGAACTGCATTCACCAGGTTCATCAGTCCCTTCTGCGGATCCGTGAGCGTCAGCTCGCGACGTTCATTCCTTGGGGACCGGCGTCAATCCAGGTCGCGCTGACGCGCAAATCGCCGTACATCCCTGCAAATCACCGTGTGAGCGGCCTGATGCTTGCGAACCACACCAGCATAGCTTCGGTTCGTAGTTGGCGAATCTATAATGTTCCACAACAAGGCTGATACCTACATTTGCCCCTTCTCTATTGCACTATATAGCTTTTCAAGCGTATGCTCGACCAGTTCGACCGACTTCGAAAACGTAACGCATTCATGGAGCAGTACAAAAAGGAGAAAATGTTCGAGAATGGGCTGGAGGAATTTGACGATTCTCGGTAAGCTTCTTGTCGGTTTTGTAATCACGGGCAAAGGCAAAGAAGACTGACTGGAATCCTTTTTCAGTGCGACAGTCGAAGAGCTATTAAAAGAATATAAAGCTTGCGAGAGTCCGGATTATATCTCTTATGTACGCAGTTATCTTCCTATTATCACAATTTCAGGTGACTTATGGCTATTGAAACCCTCAGGGTACAACAACAGATGAACATGATGATTAGCCTTGTCACCTCCAGCCCCCTATCTTTTTCTTTTCATGTACCGCTGCCTCTGACTCTTGTCGTATTATCATTGTATACTTACACAGCTGTCTTCGTTACTTCACACTATATTTGCAACTCTTTGGATCATGGAGATGGACAACCGTGAGCTGAAATAGGTGGCGCGACGAAGTGTGCGCGGCGTTTACATCTAATCGGTAATAGTTACATGAGATGTGAGAGGAAACGAACAACTATGTCAAAACAATGTAATTGAAGCGGAGGGGACAAAGAGCTTAAGACTTCTTTGGCCCCTCCAGTTTCTTCCCAATATCGTTTCCTGAGACAGCGTATCAACATTGGTGTACGAACCAAACGAATGACGACAAAAACATACCACGAAGTTTGACCTTCAATGTGCGCTCCAGCTTACCAAGGATCTGCGGATTCGGGATGGCCCTACCCGACTCGTAGTCCTGGATAACGGATGGCTTCTCGTTGACCTTCTGGGCAAGGTCCTTCTGAGCCATCTCCAGCGCAAGACGGGCGGTCGCAATGGCCTGTTAGTATATGTAAAACGGAGCACGGAGGCGAAAACGAGCGATATTAGTTAGCGAGGGGACACGTCATCGTTCGACAAAGGCGCCATACCTTCCCGACTGTTGGGAGCACCTTTGCTGGGGGCGCTACCTCGTTTTCTCGGTCGAGTTTGGCGATGCGCTGGTGATCAGGGCCTAATAACGAGGTGGCAAGACATAAGAGGGAGACCGACAAGAGTGGGTTAGTTACTTACCAACGTGGCCCTTGTTTGTACCGCCTGTGACCTTCTTGTCCGTCGCAACGACCGCTCCTAAGCGGCGGGCCTGCAAACCAGATACAAACTCAGCATAAGGTCAAAAGCACCTAAAGCACCCGTCATCGTTCGGCGCTGCACGTACCGCTATGGTCAATCAGTGGTTAGCGACGTGCTACATGCCCCATCTTAAAGGCACACTCACCATTCAATTCTGAAGGCTTCCTAACCGCCGAAGGGCGAGTCGCCTTGCTGCCAATAACGACAGTGCTGTCCCAGTCTACGTTGCTCATTGTAAAAATCCGAAGGAGATTCTAAGATGTTCTATGGAGGTACGGAAGGTAAGAGAGAATGTGTGGGGAAAGGCACATGCAGTGCACAGTTGTTATATACTATGAGCTTAGTAATCCATCCGCATACTAACAGCCTCCGGGCTCCGGCACAGCACGAGTCAAATCCTTCGAGGAATCCGAGTCAGGAGTCAGGACACAGCTTATTGGTGGCTGCAAAGTTATACATTGGTAATACATTCATTCGCGACCGACATCCTTTAACCTCCCGTCCGCAACCGGTGAAATAAGAGGCAGGTCAACATCCTCTACCCTGGACATGCTCGTTTCTTGCCGTCCACCGGCTCGCACGCGATGCCCGTCGAAACAATCGACATCTGCCATATGCTCCCGGTTTGCAATGCTTAGCGGTGCGCGATAATGCACGGGCGAATGTATAGACATGAGTGAGTGCCACCAGTACTCGCGCACGCGCTGCGTCACGGCCGATGCCTCTCGTCCCAGGCGCTGTGCTCGATCCTTTGCGAGCTGCAGTATCCGTCCAGTCTCCGAATGCAAGTGGGAAAGGCCGGGAGGAGAAAGTTTTCCACCCACCGGGCGGCTCATCTTGTTGATATACTTGGTTCCTGAGATAGCAGAACCATAAGTTCTATCCAGTGCAATACTTCGTAGCCGCACTCACCCAGTAGGTATTTGCGCACAATAGCACTCATCATTTGACCTTGCTCGTCATCGATGAGCATTTTCTGGCCCTTTAGACAATCGAAGCCGTCGTGGCCTTCTGCCATGTACTCGCGCGTTACAACAACGTACTTGCGCCCCCCGCGTTCGCGTTTTATCTCCTCATATTCAGTATGTGGGGTCTGCGACGGGTCATCACTTCCGTGTACATCGACGTGATTCTGCGTCTTCAGTGAGACGCTAAGGACACGCTGCCCCGGTGGTCTGCGCGAGTCCCACGTCAGGCGGAACCCGGAGATAACGGGAAATCGTCTAAGCGAAAGAATGAGATCGTGCAACGGTGTATGCAGTAACTCAGCGCTATAATTACCCTTCATGTGCTGGCCAGAGTGAAAGACTGGCTTCGAATGCCTCCCAGATTGTCTCGCCATCTACTTCCAGCACGACGATGCTATCCTCAAACGGCAAGATCTCCATGATGTCACCCAATGTAATGTCTCCTTCAAAGAAAGATAAGTAAAACTTTTAATCAAACCTCCATGAAAAGCTTGCATACCCGGGCCGTATATGGTGTCCCCACGAAGTGCGCCTGCGCACAAAAGCACTGCATCTGCTCCTTCACGGCCCATGACACAGAGAGCGTCGTCGAACGCATGTCGGAATACATCTGCAAACCAGTCTGCTGATGCAGACTACACGAATGGAAGGATGAATATTCCATCAAACAGTATAAGCATGAGGTTAAACCGTACCTCCCCAGTGCGAATCAGCTCTGAACGAAGATCTAATGCCGTAGACGCCTTGCATACCGGCTTCTTCATTGTATCGGATACCGAATCTAAAACTTTCGATAGGATATCTTTCAGCCGCCCTGACGAAGGCAATTCTGGTGATGTTTCATGTCTCTTTCCTAGAGCAAATGATGAGCGAGGGTTTAATTAGTAGCAGGAAGAGCTTGACATACCCTTCATGGTTCTAATAATTTTTCTCCTCACACTCCCAGCCGGGGTGTCTTCTAGTTCAAGTACAATCTCGCTAAGATCACGGAAGTCCGTCCCGCTTTTTGCCACAAGAACATCGCCCTTGTCCTGTTCCGCTCCAAGCACATCCTGGTGTACATCATACCCTTCCCACGAAGTGACCCCTCGCGATACATAGTACAAGTGGTCATGTCCACCGAGGATGAGGTCTATGCCATGCGTCTCAGGGAACGAGGGAGACTGGTGGCCAGGGGAGAACGCGCTAATGGCTTTCGCAAGTTGAATATCCTGTGTCGAGGAGACGTTCTTCAGGACTAATGAGTAAACCGGCATAAGAAGGTCCTACATTTGGAATACTAAGAAACGAAGCAAGTCAATTCATGGAGATACACGTGTCTGCATGCAAGTCGATTCACCGTGCGTGTGTAAGAGCGATGATAATATCGCAGCGTTGCTCGCCCAGAGGGTCTCTCAGATGTTCGGACAGTTGCAGAGCGACCTCAGCCATGTCCTTATACTGAAAGTTTGGAGGCCATGATGATACTGTAGCAATCCATTCCCTGGTTGCATTAGCATCATGTTCTTTTTTCTTTCTTTCATTATATCCGGAGAGTATACTCACTTTTCTACGAGACCTATGAAATCCACGCGCACTCCACACCGTTCAATTACGTGGAACTCGTGCAGAGTATCTGGAACCTTGCCAGTCGTCGTATCAACGATGTTGCTTAAAAGCCAGGGCTGCATTCACAAAAATAAACTCCAGTTTGTCTAAGTCCAGATGCTTTGCATGTACTTACGAAATTCGTGTCGTTCAAGAGCTTCGTAAGATGCGGATAGCCTGCGAGTTGTAAGAGTGGATCGTAACTTGGTCATCTCACAGTAAACGAACCGAAGTCGAAATCATGATTTCCTAAATTACAAGCCGATTAATGCATGCGACTACCGAGCTAAGGGCGAAGGTATTCCTCACCCGTTACAGCGACATCAGGGGCGAGCTCGTTAATGACTGGCACCTACAAACGGGACGCATACATACAACAACTTTCAAGAAGAACACCAGGCTTACCATATGGCTGCCCCTCGTCACGGAGCTCTCAACCGACGGTGAGAACAAATCCCCGGAGAACAGCACGAGGCCTTCGCGCTCGTTCTCGCGTCCGACGCGCTCGGTCCATGACGCGCGCACAGTATCGAGCATGTATGCGAACTGGGTCACGTCGATGGTCGCCCCAGCCGCCAGCTTCTGAGGGTTGACGCGATAGACATCGTTGAAGTGTAATATAGGGAGCGTCGTTGTCATTGTTGGATCCGGTAGTAAACCGACGCCGGCTGTGGTGCTGCCTCGGCGACCGAACAGTTGCCCTGAGATGGGAATGAAGCTTTTACACGCGGAAGGCCTGAAGGACGGCTCAAAAGGCTTGACTAATCGCAGACGAAAGCAGAGAGCAAGACGCATACACGCCTTTGACCAACGGCATGTTGTGGCGACTCGCAAGCATGCCCTGCGCGCACTTAAAACGCGGATAGACGCCGTTTGCCGGTTTGCCGAATAGGTCAGGCACGAATATCTCAGGAGCGAAAGAAAAAAAAGATAAACATTCTGATTATTACTGTAAATAATCAAGGAAAGGCACATAAAATAAAATAAAAACAGACATCAGACCGGTTTTACATCGAACTGAAGTCATGATAGACATAGATAGGGTATTATAACACCATTGGATATCGCCGGCCGTCAGGCTCGACTCTGAGCGCACCATACTCAATATCCGTAGTCACCATAGTCTTGGTATCCATAATGGCGCTTGCCTCTACGAGGTCCATGGTAATCTGCACCACAAACTCGGTCAATGGTATTCCCGGACGGATAGAGACTGAAGCGAGCTTACACGAACTGGTGTCGCGGACGGGACTCACCCCTGCGGCACTGCCCAAATTAAGATATCCCTCTCTGCTCGAACCGACCCTAGCAGACCCTCCAGGAACGGTATCTGCCACAGCCCATGCAGCGCGACAAAATACACAGGTCAAATTTGCTCCCTTCGTCCGCGCCCCTGGAAATGTCTGCGTAAGTGCTTCATAAAAAGTGGGGATAATTTGTGACATACATTGCTGGAAACACTCCTTATGCAATACATTTCCGCAGGCTTCGCACCAAGTAAGTGTGTTGGCTGACGCGCCATGCATACATTCGTAACAGATAGGGCAGTCGTCTTCTTCGCCTGGCAAACGGCGCTTTTTTCCTGAGTCCTTGGACGTCGATTGAGAAGACGACGCCTTCCCCGTGGCTTGAGCATGAGCATTCCGGATTCGCGCATTCGCCATGGCATTTGGCGCTGAAGGTGCATCACGAAAGAGTTCCTCCAGTTCGCTCGACAGAAGCGCTCTGCTAACGTGTTAGGGAAATGAAGAGAGAAGCGATAGAACATCAGCTCTTACTTCTGGTACCAGTGTGTCGAATCTTGCCGGACTTGAAGTACTATGCCCACAAGTCGCGATAATCAAGACGTGTTCCGAACCGCATATGGGCGAAGGTGGCATACCTTTCAGGAAAATGAAGAGCTAGAGAGATGATTAATAAGAAGGCCAGAGATGAGTCTAGGGGGACATACAATGTGCTTGCAGTGATTGCCCTTTATCGCATCGGGGCCTCAGTCGGACGATAGTTAGGGGGAAGATCCGAGGACGAGGCAATATGGACACCTACAGTTACACGAAGGTTTCCTATCAATGGTAACAGTATATACCTAGACATGAATAGCTCCGTCAGGAAGTTGACGTCTATAAAAAGGTACGGACGTACATTCCCCGTTGAGCCAAGCACACTGAATACCTCTTTGAGCTCTTGTCCTTCCCGTTTACGGTCGATCATAAAGAATCTGTTCCGATAATGAGAAATCCGAATTTAGAACGATGCATAATCAATACCTCTGCGATATAACCCTGTCAACACGCTCGAGGATGCTCTTCGGGCACGCCTTCTTGAAGATCGCACCCCGCTTCTCTGGCACCGGCGCGTCGGGATCTTTCGCCTTCCTCGCTCGCTTCGCTTTTGGCTTTTCGATCTCCGCGAATGTCATTTCAGCCCCACCACCGGTTCCCGCGTTGACCTCACGTCCGTCCAGCGCCATTAACAGCTTAGATGTCGACACGGTCACGGACGAGCCAGAGGCGCGACCTGGCTGAGACATGTAGGCATTGGATGCTGAGCGTCCATTATAAGAGTATGAATACACTTCATCCTCGTATCTGCCTTCTTCCAGTTTGCGTTTTCCCCTGGGCATCGCTGAGACACGTCGTTTTGCTGGCTGACACTGGCAGACCTGTAGTACGCGGTTGTGGCTCTCGCGTCTTTTCGCCTAATCGCGTCTCGGAATTAACCGAGTCGGTTACGCTTTTTGACGACAAGAGCCACATTTCTTTAAAGTTTATTCACTACCTGCGATGCGCGCACACCCATACTAATGATTTACTGAAGAATTTTCGGTTGCACCGCTTCAGAGACTGGCAAGACCCGATACCTGATTCTCTTTAGGCCATCTGCGACCTTAGGACAGTTCGGTGGCGCTATTGTAAGCATGTTAGCAGATCTGCGGCTGATCTCAGGCCGACTCGGTGAAGATTCGTTGAATATTGACTACGGTTATATCTCGGGGTTGGGTCCGTTTTCTGGCTTCCTCGCACCTTGGTTCGTTCGTGCCCCGCGTCTGACAGTCAAGGGGAGTCGAAAACAAAAACAAAAAAGCAACGTAATACCATAACTATTTTTGTCAACAAGAATCAAGAATCAACGTTCAAGGTTTTCAGATTATGTTCCACAAATTCAATTTATAGGCAGGAGACGAGCGAATCAATTATACAACGAAAGGGTAAATCAAGAGAAAGACGAGACGCAAGAAGAGTCCACACAGCTCCAAACTAATCTGAACCTCCCCCCTCCTGATCCCCGCATCCCCGCATCCCCGTATCCCTTCAATCCCACCTCTGTCCATCTGGCGGGGTTGAACTACCGAACCCAAGAAGTGGCTGGCTTCACGAGTCCTCAGTCCCGAACCGCGCACAGGGGGAGGCGGGGGAGGGAGGGCATGATCCGTGCACGGCCATCGGAAAACGTTGAGTGGCGAAGACACGAAGACATGGAAAATGGAAGAAGGAAAAAGGAAAAAGTCAGTCGTCTGTCTCAGTAGGTGAATGACGAAGAACTCACGGGAGGGTTTACCCTCCCACTCGGCTTCCCATCCACCCCGTTCCACGTTCCCCCTTCCCCGTACCCCGCCCATCACTAACGACGGTCCTGACGGAGACACGTGCACGTATGTTGCCGAAGGAGGTTCTGGAGACGCAGAGGCTCAAGCGTCAAAGTCGTGGTGGTGGCCAGCCTCCACGACTCGTCAGCCGTCGCCGGTGCGTCTGCCTCTCCTCTCCACACTCGGGGTCAAGCACCGAAGAACCGAGGAGATGGCCAGCCCCCTTGGTCCCCGGGCGCTATCACCTTTGTGTCCCGCTGCCCGTCCAACGCGTCCTCCGACTGTAGGTCCGCTCCACCATAGGGCAATCTGAAAAAAGAAGAGGACAAGCGAGAGAGCGTATAGGCGAGAACGAAAAGGAGAACTCATCGTGACAATGCAACGCCATTCCATCACGCTTTGACTCAGGCTGCAGGGAACCCAGGGGGTGGCCAGCCTCCTGCGTTCCCTCGCCCTCGTCATCACGTCCGTCGCACGCCCAAAGCGTCTTGCGAGAAAAGACCTAACTAATCAAGGATCAGCCCGAACTAAAATGTGGACGACGGGAGAGAAAAAAAGGAAAAGGACTCTGGGGGTATATGGGAACTCGTCCGTCCAAGACACGGGCCAGACTCCAACATCGCAGTACGACGCGAGCAAACGGGGAAGTTAGGAGAAGAGGCACCTTCCCCGTCCTCCCCCGTTTACTCGGACGCTCGCCGCTCTCCTGGTAGACGACCCGCGATCCCAAATCCAATGTTTTCTGCTAACCCAAGTGCTGAGCGAAAAAAGGACCAAGTGAGCGTACTAGTGTGACGAAAAGAGACGACTCGCTAGAACTGTCTCAGCCCGATCCCTCACGCTCAGACTCAAGCTTCAGAGACTCGAAGAGGTGGCCAGCCTCTCCGGGTTTCGCTGCCATTGCCGTCGCGTCCGTCGCACGCTCATTGGCGTCTCGCGGCTGTCTGACCTGCCCTGCAAGAAAAACAGCCTGGGACGAAACGCAGCGTGTGAGAAAGGAGCGAAGCGGAGAAAAAGATGGATATGAGGATGTTTGGACTTGTCTGTATCAGAATCCCCCCGCCCCGCCCCGCCCTCCCCCGGCGCGACGTGACATGGCGCGGCGCCGATAGGGAAAACCAGAGAAGAGGCACCTTCCCCGGCCTCCCCCACCAGTACCGGCACATGCCGTCCGCCCAGGAACCACATCTCACTCCAACGTCGTTCTAATAGGATCTAGGGGAGAAATCGAGCGAGCAGGTAAATGCGACGAAAGTGGATAAGACTCGCAAAAATGTCTTAGTCCCTTCCCTCACGCTCAGACTCAAGCTGCGGAGACACAAGGAGGTGGCCAGTCTCTTTGAGAATCCTCGCTATCGTCGTCGCGTCCGTCGCACGCCCCAGCGTCTCGCGATCTAGGTTCTGTGGGAATTGAAGCGACTGCACAAGAGATAGAATGAAGGAAAGGCACTCGTCTGCGTTACTCCGCCCAGTTCCTCCACGCCGCGGCGCAGACGAGAAAGCACAAAGAAGAGGCACCTTCCCTGTACTCTCCCGCCAGGCCTGACGTCCGTCGCACGCCCAAGTAGCGTCTCGCGGGGTCCTAGACGAGGAGAGAGCAAGAGGGAGAGAAGAAGGGGAGGAAAAAAGGAGGTGGGGGGTAGGTATGCTGGGCGTAGCTGAGGACAGGTGCTAGTTTTACGAAGGCGTGATGATGGGGGTAGCAGTCAAAAGGCGGCTGGAGGTTCGAGAGGTCCGGACGGCAATTTAATGTGTTTTCGCACCTGTTGTGGGGTGGTTCAGATGGAAATAGTTTTAAACGCACCTCTGAATAATGAATAAAACATATGAGATCATATATATCGTCAGTGCTTGGTATGAAGACCGGAAGAGGCGGCTATCGTAGTTCAGACTGGTTTTTGGTGGCGGTTCCGGAAGAAAACATGGGTCTAGAACGACTCTGTGCACAATTTCACGAGGAGCTCGTATTTTTCTCACTCAAACGCAGAGTCGCAGCGTTAAAAGCCAAAGCTTTTGTTCATTGATAGTCCAGATGGTCCTGGCAATAGTGGTGGCTAAAGGGAAAGGGTCTCGCGTTGATCATTAACTGCAGGCTATGGTGCGATGATCTGCGGATCCGCGGATCGATCCATAAAATCGGAGTTTTGATACTGGTGTTGGAGGATATATTGTCAAAAGAGGGAACAACGGATATGTTGTTTTATTTTTAATGTTTTTGTTGCGTCTAGGGGTCCAGGTCGTCAGGGGAGGAGCATCGCGACTGGCTGCAGTGAATGAAGGACGCCTACCCCAGCGGCGTCGAGTCCCTCATCGCACGCATCCGCCCCCACCCGGTGTATGCTCGATGATCGCGACGAATTGAGCCATGACGAACTTGACACGTTCCGGAGCCTGAGAAAGCTCGCCGCCGTTTTTAGTAACCACGAGTGTCCCGCCGAAAGTGTACTTAGAGATGAGATAAAAGTAGTGAGAGTCTAAGAAGGACTCAATTAGGTGGAGAAAAAACCAGATCGTAGACAACTGCTGTTCAGCGGGAAAGGTAAACATAACATAAAAAGACATGAGTAAAAAAGGAAAGCGTGCAAACTAGAAAAGGACGGAATGTAAGGGTCCCTAAGGGATGAGGTAAGTAGACAAAAGAGGATGAGGGGATTACGTTAAGAACAGAAAGGGTAAGAAAATAGGAATGCCGGGGTCGGCAGAATTTTGCGGGTACAGTATATAGATAAAGGTATCGGGAATTGCGCGCACACTCATAATGTTTTATTGAAGCCTTTTCGGTCGAAACGCTTCAGAAATTGTTGCAAAAGTCCAATTGTCCTTGTTCGAAAACGTATCTACATTATACAGTGATGTTTTATATACAGTACTAATATGCTACAATTGAAATGAAATAAAAATAATAAAAATATACAAGAAAACAATTGACTCCTGGAATGCACCCAGGGGATTGGTTGCCAGACACAAAAGTGACAAAACTGGTTCTACTTGAGATGGAAGGGAAGGCGAATGCTGCGGGGTCATTGAAAGCGGGGCTCTGCGTCAAAAACCGAGCCGTTTGTTCCAAATGGCGCTCCCGAAGACTCGTCGAACGACTCCGGTCCCTCGGCCCCTCCCTGGGTATCCCGGGGAATAGAGCCCCAAAAGCCTTGGTTCCAATGTGCGACTAGTTCGGGATATTCGGGAGCGTACATGCCTGTCATGCCGGTGTAGTCCGCGTTCGTGAGTGCGAGCTGCTCGCGGTTTGTGGAAGATGATGAGCTTCCTTGGATGAACTCAGGAGCCGGGAAGAACTCGGGAATCTGCTCGCCGTGAGTGAAATGATCGGCCGCGGAGAGGGACGCTTGGTGGGCGAGCCACTCCGGGGCGAGGCTCACGGTGTTTAAGTACCCGGAGTTGGGATTGAACGACGAGAATGGGGTGGTCGGGAAGGGACTCTGTGCGAAAGCCGATCCCAAGTCGCTGGAGTCGCAAAGGGAGGGCGTAGAGGGACTGGCCGCGGAGGAGGGGGTAAGGGGGCCGTGGTTGACCGGGTTGTGGTTGCCTTGGTCACCCTGCTCATGAGCAGGTGTCTCGGGCCCTTCGTTACCATTGGCAGAGTCGCACTGAAGAGGGGGTATGAACTCGAAGGGGCTGGCGTCAAAGCGGATGCTAGGGAGTGTGAGGGTGTTAACTTCTTCCTGCTCGTGGGCGGCGAGTCTCGTGTAAAGCGAAGGCTTGACTCGGATATAGGGCTTGCCTGTCTCGCGGCCGTGTTTCTGCTTCTCGTGACGGATGAGCGAGGACGCCTGGGTGTACGCTTTTCCACTACATTCCGGTTCGGCACATTTGTGCAGCTTCTGATTTAGGCTATCAATGGGAGATATATAAAAGTGTATCCCTTATCGAGAGATAGTACAAGACCACTTACTGCTTGCTTTGATGTTGCGAAAGGTTGGACTTCTGGAGTGTCCTGTGTGTACATCCTGTTTCGTCGCAATAGTGATATCTTGGTGATGGAGGGAGTGATTAAAGCTATAGGACAATAGAGTGGAATGGAGGGGGGGACGTACAAGGGGTCGGTCATGTGCGTCTGCTTGTGACGGATGAGGTCATGTTTGCGCTTGAAGCACTTTCCGCATTTGTCGCAAACAAAAGGAGCCCCGTTGACCATGGTGACTGAGTGCCTAAGTTGCGCAGAGACGAGAGGGCGGAGGGGGCAGGGAGCGTCCGCGATGCCAACGTTAGCTGAAGGTCGATGCTGATGTGCTTGGAGGGGACCTCAGAACTGGCCATACTTATAGGCGGGCGGGGCACAGCTGGGGAGGGAGTGGTCGGAGGACTTGATTGCTTTTTTGCAGCGAAAGAAAGGGAGAAATGGGGGGTGTTCATTGGTCGGGCCTTGCGTAGAAAAAGAGGTGAGTAACGCGAATAAAGGGAGTGATTGCCTCTGGACAGGTTTATGGCCTTCAAGTAGGTCGTTCCCGCGCTCCCTGCGAGCAAGCCACAGCTGACGTAAGCAGACAAACTTTAATTGATTTCACCCCTAATCACCTCTCTACGGAAAACGCGAAGATCATCCTTTGCAGACCTTCAAAATCCTCATTTGCAGTGAGAAAGGAAGGAAGAGATTGTATTATATATTTATGTTTATCTTGTGGCAGCAGGAGAGCGGAAACTGTGTATATACGTGTATATAACCACTTTAGCCCCTCCGCGGCCGCTGTGTACCCATTACACTGTCCATTCGTCGATCTAATTGTAAGATCACTTGTGTTCGCGGTGCTCGCGGTACACCATGTTGAGTGCCACCCCGAATAGCGCGAGTAAGAAGGCGAAGACGTAGAAAACGCGGCCTTCTCTCAGTGGATCGCCCCACGCGAGGAAATTACGCAGCGGGAGGAAGATGAGGCCGACCATGAAGTTCGCAATCCCTAGAACGTAAAAATATTTTTTACAGAAGAGGATGGGGGTTGAAGAAAAATAGTCGTTTTTATTAGATTTAGTTTACAGGACTTTGATTTTATGGGTAAATTGGGGGTATAAGAAAGCTCACAGTTTAAGGATAGAGCTGCCGAGGATAAAGCTGCTACAGCCTAAGAGAAACAATTTGAGGAAATGGTCAGCGGCGTTTCAGATGGAGTAAATGAATCGGCGTACGTGATAAGGTGCGACATCAGAGATCACGACGAAGGGCACCGGGCCCATACCGAGAGAGAATGAACTGTGACATGAAAATACGTTAATCCCATCGCTAGTTGACAATTTGGGGGAGCGTACGCGACAAAACTGATAATTGCGACGCTTGACACGACTTTACTCCCCGAATCGAGACTGTAGCCAACAGCGAGAAGAGATAAGAATCCTCCGAGAATGGACAAGTTCAGTAGGTATTTGCGGCCCACACGCTAAATCGAAGGCCACGCTCAGTTCATGAAATAAAAAGCGGAATACACAGATTTGACTTGCCTCAATGAGTAATATCGGTGCAAAAGTCATTGCAACGTTTACTACAGTGATACCAAGCGAGACGTACGACGCGAAAGCAGGGAGGGTCTTGCCAAGAATCGAGTTGCTGTAGTACAGTACAGCATTGATCCCTGAAAACTGCTGGGCAGCCATAGCGAACGTCATTACGAGTAATGGGACTCTCATTTCAGGTGTGCTCAAGAGTTGTAGCATTGAGATAGATTTAGTAGACTGTGAGACGAAGACGGGACCCTCGGGCATGTCATCGTAGAGGGGATCCTCAAGGGTGTCATCAGAGTCATCTGCAGGATAGCTCAATGCGAGGAAACGGGAAAATAATTTGTTCTTGTACTTACTACGAGGCTCGTGATTCACACTGCCATACACAGCCCCACCACCGCCAATCCACAGTCTTTCCCGTACACGTTGTGCCTCCTGTGCGCGCCCGTTCCCTGATAGCCACGCATGGCTTTCCAAAACAGCAGCAGAAATGATAATTTGAATGAAAGCGAGAACAGCAGAGCCAAAGAGAACAAAACGCCAGATCCAGGGTGCAGCGAGAGCCATGCCAGTGAGCTGCGTGGACAATATGCCAATGACTATAGCAAGCTGGAAGAGGACCCCAACAGAGCCCTTTGAAGCAGGCGGTGCGAGTTCTCCTAAAAATACAGGACCGACCGAAACACCTATACCAGCGCCTATGCCGATGAGCAGGCGGCCCACGAGGAGTGTGCCCATTCCCGGAGCAAAAGCCATTAGAAGACCGCCTACGGCGAGAAATAGTCCATTGGCGATTAGCGCACCGCGCCTGCCTCTGCGCTCAGTGAGCGGAGTACCGATGAGACTACCGAGGAGACCGCCAATGGTGAAAGATGCGGTGACTGCGGAGAACTGCGCATCGGTCATCGCGATGCATGACGGAAGAAATATATGGTAAGTTATGTTCTTTCCATGACCAGATGGCGAGCGGCAGGTAAGAACGTCGCTTATTTGGTTGAGTGCTGATATGTGGAAGCCATACTAGAGAGCACGCGCAGCCAGTCACGGACAAAATGATTAGAAAGTTAAACACAATGAAACACGTCATATACCTGAAAGGCAAATATTAAGACCCAGAGGAGAGTAAAGAGACCGTAATACGTGAACGACGAAGGCTGGGGAGTCGCCATGGATGACCGTGTGGTGCGATGGCCCGGTCAGCTTTCGACGCTTGAACACTTGATGCAGAGCTGTTGGTAGTCAAAGCGTGACACACAGGGACCCAGACATGCCCTTATGCGGAAAGCAGCGTGACGACAAAAGTCACGCAACGCGCTTGTCACATGTGTCGCGTGCACGCGTGGTCGCCAAGTAGTCAAGTCGAGACTCGAGACCGGCCTTGGCGACTGTTCGGAGTGAATGGTATTTTCCCCCGCCGCGGCGATGGTGAAAGACCATCGCCGAAACTCGCTCAAATTTTCCTCCTCATTAGTCAGAGCCATAGTCCGGGTCCGACGTAAGCCGGTACTCGCATGCTTTGCAGCAAGTCGCGCGATCAAGACGGATGGCAGAATAATATTATACGTTAGTCTGCGCTTGCGGATCAGGAAGCAAGTATAAATAAAAGTATGTCGGGAAGCAGACCCCCGTACACCGGATCAGAGCGATCAAATCCCGACGGTTCCCCATGACTTTTTGATACAGACAGTTCTTGGTTTTAAAACCGTATGCCTGCGAAAATAGAACCTTGATCCCGTTCCCTTTCTTCCGTGCCTTCGTCGTCCGCTCTGCTGGCAACCAACGGCACAGCGACTAGGCTGTTTTTTCTCTGATACCTGCTACTCGCCTCCCCTTCCGTTCTCTCTCCCAACGCTCCTTCCTCCCCCCACCATAGCCGTGCACGGCTCCAATCTTTTCCCAATATGTTTAACCAGCTCGCTCTCTGCGTGCTTGCCGCTTTCTTTTCACGATCTCTCCTCGCTGTGCGAGCAGCCAATGCCGACCAGTGGAGGACGCGTTCCATATACCAGTATGTGTGCTGCAAAGCCGTCGAGCGCTGGTACATGGGGTCTGACGGACTGGACGTTCAACTTCCAGGATTATTGTCGACCGCTACGCGCTTCCCGATGGAGCCGACCCCACCGCCTGCGACACGTCCAAACAGACGTGGTGTGGCGGTACTTGGAATACTATTCGCGCCAATCTCAACTACATACAAGATGCTGGATTCACTGCTAGTATGTAGTTCCCACTCTATTCCCCTTTTTTTCTAACACCTTCCCCCAAACCAGTCTGGATTAGTCCCGTCTCTCAGAATTACCAGGGCCCGCGCACTCCATATGGTGATCCATACCACGGTTATTGGATCGCCGATGCGTCACAGCTTAATGACAAATTTGGTACCTCTGACGATCTCAAGGCACTTTCCAATGAACTTCATAGCCGTGACATGTAAGCGCTCGTGTCCACATTCATTATGCTTTCTTTATAATCTCTGTCGCACTTGTCAGGTATCTTATGGTTGATGTCGTCGTCAATGATGTTATGGCGTTAAGTACTACACCAGACTTATCCACCTATTTGATAAAGAATGAGGTGTGCTTATTTTAAAGAATGGACAAGGTTGTCTTTCATCTGACGACAATATGCTCATAGTCCCAATACCATCCGTACTGCGCCATAGACTGGGGGAACACAACAAGCGAGCAAACTTGCTGGCTCGGGGATACAGTCGTGCCACTCCCGGACCTGAAAACCGAGGACCCCACTGTCGTTGCGACATACAGTAACTGGGTTAAGGAGTTGGTTCAGGAATACAATATCGACGGGCTTCGTATTGATGGCAAGTCCTTACCACTCATTCATAACTAGCCACTGACAAATTTGAGTAGCCGCAAAGTAAGCTTACACGGTAATACTAATATTAATGTTCATCTAACTGACAGAATCATGATAGGCATGTTGACATGCAGTTCTGGCCCGCTTTTTGTGCAAGTGCCGGTGTGTTCTGTATCGGTGAAGTCGACGATGCCGACGCAAGGTCCGTTTGTGCCGCGTAACGATTTGTCATATCTTTGTTTTTGACTTGGGATGTTTTTTTTTCTAGTCAAGCTGCGATATACCAAGGCAAAGACTCCCTCGATTCTATCCTGCATTACCCCATGTACAACGCGTTGGTCTCCGGTTTTACGATCCCCGGGGCTCAAAACATAAGCGCCGTGACCGATATGATTGCTCAGTGCAAGCAGCTTTTTACCGACCCAACGCTGCTCGGTAATTTCATCGAAAACCAAGATAATCCTCGTTGGGGGAATTTGAGCGTTGACCCACAGAGTCTTTAGTGAGAATTAATTTCCATTTTTCTTATTAATGAGGAAGCTGACGAGTTTTTAATAGCAATGCGATGGTATTTAACTTCATGTCAGACGGGTGAGGATATTTATCATTTTTACTTCTGTCAATTTTTTAAAGATGTTTTTTCGCCAGCATCCCCATTGTGTATTACGGACAAGAGCAGGGTTTCCATGGTGCTTCTGATCCCGTGTGTGCTCCCGCATCGTCCTCTTCTTGCAACAGTTCCCTGAGTAAATTTGATTTCCAGTACAACCGCGAGCCGCTATGGCCCTCAAACTACGCAAAGTCGGCCGGTTACAACCTGACCACTACTCTGAACCAGGTATTTTACTGTTTTTTTTTGTGGAGGACAGGCAACCTGATTTCGCCTTCCGACAGTTCCGTAATTTCCTTGTGAACTCGTCAGACTGGGCGACACAGCAAATGCAGGTTCTGACATCTAACGATGTGGCGCTCGCGATAAACAAGGGTAATGTTATTTCCGTAGTGACGAACATTGGATCCCCTGTGAGCGCTTTTTTCCCGGAGTAATTGCTGTGTCCATATAACTGAACGTGGGATTAACAGCCGATGAACGTCAGCATTCCCGTATACACGGGATATGATTCGTCAACTATTCTGGTGGAGTGAGTCTCAGCCGTTATTAAAAGGTTTGAGTATCGGCCCGACATTGATGAAATTCTTTCACGTAGAGTGCTTTCTTGTGAACAATACTCCGTTGGGAGTGGTGGTGCGATCCAGATCGAATACTCAACCGGGGGGCGACCGTCAATCCTTATAAAACAGGAGGGAATGTCGGGCTCGGGTTTATGCGGGTATTCGAGCGATGTTGTGACACTGGCTGGGAATGCTGTTAAAAGCCCCAACTCTGGAGCGCTGCAGCATCTAGCACCAATGTCGCACCTAGCGGTGGCTGTTTCAATTTTGTCAATTATGCTGGGCATGGAATTTCTGGTTCGCTGAACCTTCCGTGCGGGTTTAAATTTGTAGTATTAGTCCTTTGTTCTCTGGGTTAGGTATTTCGTGGGGTAGATCACCGGTAATAGGGAGTGTGTTTGTTCATGCATTTTGCATTTGGATCTGCGTCGGTTGCGGGTGTACGCACGCCACCCGTCCAAATAAAGAAACGCTTCGAAAACGTTCCCACGGGCCCTTCGCATTAACGCGCACGCAGCAGACACTTAGAGCTCATCACCATCCTCGTCGTCGCGCAGCACTGTGCATACAGCTTTCAGTTTTAAAAGTTATACTCTCCGTTTTCGCGGGAGCCGATATCTACGAAGACGTCGAAACCGGGCAGTGTTGTCGGTGGAGGAGGAACTAGCGGCGGTCGAGCTGGGAGTCCAGTTGACCACCCGGTTCGTCTGCGAGCGAAAGCAAAGATGGACACTCCCTCCAGCACCAATGTCCATGCCATCGTTAAAGCTCAAATTGTCTTCCTGCTTTCGACTCTTACCGAGGAGAACTTCGAGCAGAACCAGCTGCAGATACGTACGGTGAGTCCGCGTTTATTGCTTGTTCGCGTTTGTGGTGGTTGTGGTTCTTTTTGCCCCGCAATTCGGACCCTCCTTTTTTGCATCGCATATCCCATTGTTGTGCTACCTCGGGGTTATCGGATGCTGAGCTCTCACTGATACCATCTCTCCTTCTCGTTTGCTTTTCCGCCCTCGTTATTGCCATGGTCGTGTTGTAGCTATCGGAGCAGCATGGCCTTAACACATACCTCCACTTCATCCGACGCCTCATCGTACACTCTCAAGCGCGATTGACCAGCACCGCGGCACCCACTGCGTTCGACACTTCCACATCTCTCACCTTTCGCCTACTCGTGCAAGAGACACAACGACTTGCGCGCGACCCCTTTCTAGCTGACCGCTTCCGGGAGGGCGTCGATCGCGGCGACGGCGAGATCTTCCGTGCGTTCGACCTCGTGCGTTTCGCGGATCGTGTTGGCCTCCGTCCCCTTGAACGTCTTGTCCTTGCTGCGTCCATTGCCGCTGCAGGAGTCAATCCATCCCCTCCACAGGGGTCCGGTTCAGTTGCAGGTTCCGCTGCAGGCACCGGGCCAGGCCCGGGATCGGGTCCGGGTGGCGGGGTACGCAAGACGCTCGCAGACCAAGCAGCAACGATCATTCGCATCGATTTTGAGAACGCTGTGCTTGCGTTGTGTCAACACCCGTGCTTTGACCATGCGGACCTGTCGCCAGCGCAAGCCGGAAAGCTGTTGCAAAACTTGCTTTCAGATCCGCCGCGTGACGCACCTCTGCTTGATCCAACGCAGCGTCAGGCCCTCGTTGCTGCAGCGCAGGCTAAGTTTGGGACAGAGATGATGTCGCCGATCTTGCAACAACTATTTCAGAGCATCAGGTGAGTCAGAACGGGAGTCAACTAGGTAGATTGACATACCAAAATTGCAAATTGCAGCCTTCCACCTCAAACGACGCTGGTACAAGCCTTGAACCAGTTCGGACCTGAGATTACGAGCGACGTGGATGTCGTACGGGGGCTACTGGCCAGGTTCGGGATTAACGACCAAAATCCCCCGACGGACGATCAGATCGTAGAGATTTTCTCGATGCTGAGTCGTCTTGCGGCTGATGGCGTGGCTTTGTGTGATGTCGGCGCTCTTGTTCGAGCGTTGGGTAGCTTTGTGAGTTCTGTCCTCTGGCGTTTTGTCTTTGACGCATACTTACGGGGGTGCAGAGGGTGAAGCTTAACTGGTCCAAAGTCATTGAGGTATTTGATTGGCCCGACCGACATGGCGTAGATACTGCGACTCTCAAGCTCCTTATAGCTATTCTCACAAACACCCCTCGTGATGCCGACAAGCCTGCCGTTGCTGGTTTCTGGACGAACTGGAATAACTCTCTCTATCAACTCCGCCTCCTGGATGCCCTTCTCTCTCTCCCCAGTGATACATTCAACTTCGTCTCCTTACCTGGTCGCCGCGTAGTCACTGTCGACGATGTCGCAGCTGCGAGTCCAACAATCAAAACCTTGGCTGCAAATGTACAGAGCCATACCTGGAATTCGCTTGACTTGTTCGAGGTACTGGTTCGTTTGGGTGACTCGGAAAATGCAGACGTGCGGAGTTTTGTGAGGGATATGCTGGATAAGGCTGTGCGAATTAGTGCGGATATCGTTCACATGGGTTTACTCCAGGTCCCTGTGCGTAGTCCCACATCTGTGATTATTTTGTACACTGACTGAAGATTGCTACTTTATCAGAGGCCATGGAACTCATTACAGGTGGAATACACGCGACAGTTACTGGGCATGTTCCTTGGCGGCCACCCGAATCATCAGCTAGTTTTCATGCGAATCTGGCAAATCGAGCCGACGTACCTTACTACTGCACTGAGCGAGTTTTACGAGGAGAATCCTATGAACATTACACGTATTCTTGACGTTGCCCAGGACCTCAAGATTCTTGACTCGTTACTTGAAGTTCGACCTTTCATCTTCGCCCTTGATGTTGCTGCTTTGGCTTCGCGTCGAGAATATCTCAATCTTGACAAGTGGCTCCTGGATAATGTGATAGCGCATGGTGCCGAATTCCTACACGGCGTGATAATGTTCCTGGAGCTCAAAATGCAGAACGAAAAAATCGCACGGACCGTCGACCCACAGGCGGAGAACCGAACAATGGCTCTCAGCCCGTCGACTATCGCAATTTTCCTACGCGTCCTGCGTAATCAGTTCGTCCTTCCGCGTCTTTGAGTCTGAACTGCCCTGACTTACATTGATACTCTAGCTCGGCAACTATGGACGAACGGGACGTGGATTATTGTATTGAGACACGAAACGCTTGCCTTCAAATCCACCCTCGATTAATGAACCTCAATCCCGGCGTTGATCAGGATCCCGGGTTCACAGTTGTCACTTACCCCTCCGACGTCGAGGCTGAGGTTGACGGGATCTATAAACAGATGTACGACGAGCAGATCACGATCGATCAAGTCATCGCCATGCTTCAACGAACCAAAGAATCCGCCAATCCCCGCGACCACGAAATCTTCTCTTGTATGCTTCATTTCCTTTTCGATGAGTACAAATTCTTCCAAACATTCTATCCGCCCCGGGAGCTCGCTATGACGGGCTATCTATTTGGATCCCTCATCCAACAACAGCTAGTCGACAACATACCCCTCGGCATTGCGATCCGATATGTCCTAGATTCGCTTCAGTGTCCCCCGGAAACTAACCTTTTCAAATTCGGCGTGCAAGCGTTAACGCGATTTGAATCCCGCCTGCCGGAGTGGAAGCTTTTGTGTGAGGCGCTCCTTAGCATCACACACCTCGCCGAGCAGCGACCGGACATGATTGAAGCCGTGCGACGGGCGCTTACGGTTCCTGCGGAGGCCGTGGCTGCTGGCGGAGCTACACAGTTGCAAGGTTTCCCCTCTACGTTGGCCCTGGTTGAGAGTCAGCCTATCTTCACGTCTATCAGGCCAGATCGGCTGGACGACGAGAATTTCGAGAGCCCGCCTGAGGAAATTTCGGACAAATTTCTTTTTATCATCAACAACCTTGCGCCAAGCAACTTCGAGGCGAAGCTTGAAGAGATGAAAGATCGTTTCGAAGAGCTATATTCTCGATGGCTAGCAAATTACCTTGTTGACCAACGTGTTAGCACCGAACCGAACAATCACCAATTGTACCTGCGCTTCCTCGACGGGCTGGATAACAGAATGCTGGGGAAGTTCGTTCTTCACGAAACGTTCGAGAAATCCGCCGCCATGCTCAACTCCGAAAAAACAAAAACATCAGGTTCTGAACGCGCTATTCTTAAAAATTTGGCGTCTTGGCTTGGCCAGATCACCCTTGCGCGCGACAAGCCGATCAAGCACAAGAATCTCGCTTTTAAGGAGTTCCTGGTCGAAGGTGCTGACAGCGATAGACTAATCGTCGCAATTCCGTTCGTGTGTAAGGTTCTCGAAGCAGCCGCAAAGTCAAAGGCGTTTTGTCCACCAAATCCGTGGCTCATGGCTGTCGTCGGCCTGCTCGCAGAGCTTTATCATTTTGCCGAGCTGAAACTTAACATGAAATTCGAAATTGAAGTTTTGTGTAAAACGCTCGGTATTGATCTCGATACTGTCGAAGTCACAAACATTCTGCGCAGTCGCCCACCGGTGGAGTCAATGGGGGGTCCTGGTCTTCCTGAATTAATGCCTGACATCGATGCTTTGCCCATTGGCGGTTACGACCACGCGTCTCAGCTTGCTGGTGAAGGCCAAGCCATCCCTCTCGGGACGAGTGCTGCCGAGGCTGATAGGAATGTCGGATCGCATATCGAAGAAATCTTAGCGAGTTTGGCCAACTCAGTGACAATTAATCATCAACTAGCGCCCTTGCACACAAACCAGGCGTTTAAGCAGGCGGTTCAAGAAGCTGTCGATAGGTCTGTTCGCGAGGTCGGTTGTTTTAATTTCTGAAATCCGGCAGTTGTCTCAACCTAATTATTTTCAGATTATCCTACCTGTGGTCGAGAGATCCGTCACGATTGCAAGCATTACAACTCGCGAGCTATGCATTAAGGATTTCGCGTCGGACCCTAATGAGGAGAAGATGCGTAAGTCTGGGCATATGGCATGCCAAAAGCTCGCGGGCAGCCTTGCTCTTGTGACATGTAAGGACCCTTTGCGCACGAACATGCCTGCCCATGTCAGGTCGTACCTTGCGGATCATGGCTTTTCCGAGCAGATGGTGCCCGAACAAGTTATCATGCTTATTGTCCAGGACAATGTCGATGTGGCTTGCGATGCGATTGAGAAGGCTGCGATGGATCGTGCAATTAGGGAGGTTGACAATGCTCTTGCATCATCCTACGAGACACGCAGACGTCACCGGGAGGTCCGTCCGGGACAGAACTTTTGGGACCCGCTGGCTGGCCAAACGCCCTTTATCGCCAATCTACCGGATCCGCTGCGTATCAAGCCGAACGGACTTCAGTCTCACCAGTTGCGTGTGTATGAGGAGTTTGGTGAGTTTATTGGGAAGACTTACGTGCGTGAGGTAAAGCTGACGCACGCCGATATAGCTTTCGATATGAAGCGCCGTGTCTCCAGCCGACCTGGTTCGACCGTGCAGTATGTTAGAGGTGACACTGTCGCGCAACCTGGATTCCCTTCCTCTCCTATACCTGATCCCCAGCTGGCAGCGGCGACGAGCTCCGGCTACCTCGCGCAGGAGCAGTTTAGTGTATGTGTTTCTCCACGTCATTTCTGATAGGTACTGAGATTTGAGTAGCTTCTTGTCGCAAAACTGGAAGTAACTCTTTCTGAGACGCCCTACTCGTCGCTCGCCCTTGTCCCTCTCAACCACGAAATTCGCACCTATGTCCATCGTATCCTTACTTTGGCTTTAGACAGCGTTGATCGTGTCCGCACACCGCTGGTCATGTCGCAGAAGATTGTGCAGCACCTCTATAAGACTTCTTCACAGCTTGGAAGAGAGATATATGTCGCTATGCTTGATCAGCTGTGCCAGACTTTCGATGAGGTTGCTAAGGAGGCAATTAACTGGCTGATCTGTGCAGAAGATGAGGCAAGAAACTTTTATTACATCGCGCCGAAATCCCCGTTCTAAATTCCTATACAGCGCAAGTTCAATATTCCGGTTACTGTGACACTTCTCCGCAGCCACTTGATTACCGTCACGGACGAAGACCTTCAACTTGCTAAGTGGCTGTATGCCAGTGCCAACACACGACCGAATTTGCAGGAATTTGCTGCTGGCCTGATTCGCGATTGTCTTACAAGCGACCCGCCCATCGCGACACAGCAGCAGTTCCAGTACACTCTTGATGCGTTGACGCAGCTTGTTCGGGCCAATAAGGCAACTGAATCGTAAGTTGGCTTTTCGTAGTGCCATGGATCATAGTACTGACCTCATAACGAATAGAGTTGTACAGTTATTGAATGAGCTGCAGACTCCACAGGTACAGCCAGCCGCTGCCGAAAACGCTCCCGCTGCGTCTAACAAGCAAGAAACGGAGCAATTACATATGTTCCTCCTTAAATGTTTCCAACAATGGGTCAGCATTTTCCAGCGATCGGCTGCCCCCGAGAAGATGTTTGTGCCTTATGTCACACAGCTCTCCAAGCAAGGTATTCTTAAGGTGGAGGATATGTCCTCGTTTTTCTTCCGCGTCTGTGCAGAATCTAGTGTCAACCATTACGCAAAAAGTATTACAGCAGGGGACTACGAACATGCATTCCTCGCCTTGGATGCGATGTCTAGACTCATCGTGTATATCATCAAGTACCACGGTGACGCCTCCGGGGCTAACAATCTGCAAGCCAAGGTCCATTACTTTACGAAGATCCTTTCGATCGTCGTGTTGGTTGTCGCGAATAGACATGAGGAACAAGGTCTTTCCTTCCAGCAGAAGCCCTTTTTCAGATTCTTTTCGACTTTGTTGAGCGATTTGCACAGTCTCGAGACGCAGCTCGGAAGCGTGTACTTCCACTTGCTAATTGCTCTCAGCGACACCTTCAGCTCGTTGCAGCCCGTTTATTTCCCCGGTTTTACGTTCTCCTGGATGACCCTGATATCCCACCGTTTGTTCATACCGAAGCTGCTAATGTCCGAAAACCGCGAAGGCTGGTCGGCATTCCACAAGCTGCTACTTTCCTTGTTCAAATTCCTCGCACCCTTCCTCCGCTCCGCAAGTCTGACGGTCGCATCACGTAATCTCTATCGTGGTACCCTCCGTCTCTTGCTTGTGCTCCTTCACGACTTCCCCGACTTCCTCAGTGAACATTACTTCACCCTCTGCGACATAATTCCGCCCCGCTGTATCCAGCTTCGCAACATTATCCTCAGCGCTTTCCCAGCATCCGTCAACCTACCCGATCCCCATACTCACAACCTTAAATTCGATTCAATTCCGGAGATGGGTCCAATCCCCCCAATCCTGTCCGACTTTACTCTCATCCTCAAAAATGGTGATCTCAGGGGATATCTGGATCAGTGTCTCCTAAACCGTGTCACGCCGACGTCTTTATCCGCGCTGAAAGATCGTCTGCGCCTGCCAGTCGCGGCTGGCGAAGATGTATACAATCTACCGCTAATGAATGCGGTTGTTATGTACATTGGCGTGTCCTCGGCCGCGCAGGCCAAGGCCAGAAGCGGATCGTCCCTTTTCGTTCCGACTGACCCAGGTGTAGTCGCATTGGCCTACCTGGCGTTTAATTTGGACCCTGAAGGTATGTAATCAAACTGGAATAAGATGATCGTACATCGACTAAACACATATTTCATATTCTAGGTCAGCACCACCTGGTCAGCTCAATGATTCTACACTTGCGCTATCCCAACGCACACACGCACTGGTTCAGCTCGCTCTTCCTGTACCTATTCACCGAGGCGAAAGACGAACGTTTCAAGGAGATTATGACCAGAGTACTTTTCGAGCGTTTCATTGTGCACCGCCCTCACCCGTGGGGTGCCTTGATCACATTCATTGAGCTCTTACGCAACCCGAAGTACGACTTCTGGAACAAGGAGTTTGTTCGCGTGGTTCCGGAGGTCACGCTTCTGCTGAATAACGTACGTGCTCTTACTCTCGTGCGCATGTATAACGCACACTCATATGACATCTAGGTTTCCCGCAGTGTATTTCAACCTTAGATTAAATAATACTCCTCCGCTGTGATACGTATTTGTCGTTGCTTTCTTTGGTTTTTGTTCTTTGCCGGTATAGTCGAGCCCTTTCTTAGCACACATTGTATTGTATCAAGTAACGTATTTAAGAGTGAAGAGTGTCGATTTTTTCTCCCTTTTATTCGGAATTAAATGCCCGGACGCGGTAACAAACAAGCAAGTGCCAGTGATCCGCGCATGCAGTAGTGCTACGCGTTCACTACTAGCCGCGGGCGCAATTGCCACAAACATAAACCTGATTCCTGACTGGTGCGCACCGCGTGTAGCTAGTAACTACTGCGACTGTCTTACTCGGCGTCCTACAGCCTGAACGACAGCGTCCGAGTCGGCGGCATCTTGTTACTGCTCAATGGCCGAGTCCCAGAAAGAACAAGATGCGTTCTTCGCGCTCCTGGCTACGTTCGATCTCAGCAGGCCAGTTGTGTCTGTGTCCGACCTGAGCGATGGTGCGGCGCTATTTGAAATCCTGCAGGTCGTGTAAGTGTCTCCACACTGACGGGCAGCTGAATGCGGGCGGACGGGAACTAACACCAGGTTGTCGCAGGGACTCGGAGTACTTCCGCCAACCGTCTCGTCCGTCCGCGCAGGGAGGGTCCGACAACTGGGTTATCCGGTTCGGCCAACTAAAGCGCCTCTACCGGCTTATGACACAGTATTATACGAACGTCCTCCAACAACCAACTAGCGCGCTGGACGTGCCGGACCTGCAGGCCATGGCTAAGGATCACGATGCTAGTGCCACACTCGCGATGTGCAGACTGACGATCGTCATCGCGGTGCAGAGTGCGCGGAACAAGGAGATCATCGACAAGATCCAGCAGCTCGAGCAAGACGACCAACACTGTCTCATGAAGGCCATAGAGCAGGTGTGTAGCTGAAAATGCTCTTCGTATGCGTTGCCCTTATGTGGACAACCTCGCACAGTCAATGTCAAGGCTCAAACCAGTCAGCGGCTCTCCAGACGTTAGCAGAAGCGGGGCTATGAATGAGTACGCTGACTATTAACTACTACTTTATTGTTACGCATTGATTATATTAATCCGTGCACCAGCGATGATCACTACTATCATATCCAGTCTGAGCGAAGTCGTGTCTTTGCTGAGAAGGAAACCCTCGAGAACGTATATAGGGCCCTACTTGAGGAGCATCGAACACTACAAACGAATTTCGACGATGCCGCAGCCGAAAAGGAGGATGCCCTCGCGCGTTTAAGGGATCTAAGGCGGGAATGGGACGACCGGAGAAGTGAGAAAACGGACGGGATCATGCGAGCTGAGATTGATAGACTACGGGCTGACCTGTGAGTGCATAGTTTCTAAGGCCGTCCGGCCGCTGATCGATCAGGTGCTAACTGAAATATCGCTTTCAGTCAAAAGAGTGAAGATAACTTAAGCACGGCGGAGGCCGAACTGGATAAACACCATCGTTTGGTAGAAGATCTTCATCACAAAGTTGAAGAACTTCAGGTTCACGCCGATGAAGCAGTTAGATTAAAGGACCAGGTGGACGAGTGTGTTTTCTTTTGTCATCATCCGTGTCATTGTGATTAAATGGGCGTCTAGATACCGACATGCTGCAGACAAACTACAGAAGACGGAGAATGTGATGGAGAAATACAAGAAGAAACTAGAAGAGAGTGCCGATTTGCGACGGCGAATTAAGGTGAGGTTAGATGATCCCACCCTTCACATGAGCTTACGTGTAGTTCTCCACAGGCTCTTGAAGAACAGAACGCTTCTCTTGTTGACAAGAACGCCTCATTAGAGGAGGAATACCGAAAAGTCTCCACATTCAAGCCATTATTGGAGTCATACAAGTACCAGATATCTGACTTGGAATCCCGCGGCTCTGCAAAGAACAAGGAGATAGACAGTCTCAAGTTCGAACTCGACCAAGCCCGTACTCTTTTGAAAATCTCCGCCGAAGAGAGGCATAAAGACAACGAGGCATTGGAGCTGTATCAAGAACGCGTGAAAGAACTCGAGCTCATTTCCGTTCGTCCCGTTAGCAAAAGCGTGCCCAGGAAGCCGAGCGGCAGCGCCGACCCGATCGATGACATTGCAGAGCCCGAACTGCCACTCTCGCCAAACCAAGATGATGACGATGCTATGACTCATGGACTTGGGGGCGAGCTGGATGATGCACTATCGGGACGGACAATGACTGATCTTAAGCTTGAGATTCGGAAACTGAAACGCGACCTCGAGGCGGCGAAATCGAATCAAGCGGATTCGAGCCGAATACTTGTGCTCGAGAACTTGTTGGACGACGCTAATCGCATGAAAGCGCGGTACGAGGCAGATTACCTCGCTGCACATCGCGAGAAATTGGTATTGCAGAAAGATCTGGAGGAGATCAGAAGCGGGAAGTCGCTGGGCGACGGGTTTGTTTTTCTTCTATTTTGGATTTGTTCATTAATTCTAAAGTCTGAATGAACTGAAGGGCGGAGGCTGCTATCGCATTACGGCAACGATTAAACGAGACAGTTGATCAGCTGGATGCTCTGAGAAAGGAGCACGCTGAGCTCGAGGTCACGTTTGAAAGCCAATCGAAGGAATTAACTATTGCAAAATCCGACTGTGAGTGATTATCGTCACGGATCTTGCTCCCACTCTGATTAGCCTCGTATAGTAACACTCGTCAATAAGGATCAGCTTGAGATCCTTGCGAACCTGCGCGACTCCGTGAACGAGGACAAAGCAGGACTGGAGGCCGACGCGCGGAATTTGCAGACCCAGATCAAGGAGCTGTCGGATAAAAACAAGATGCAACTTGAACAAATTAACAACCTTCTACTGGAGAAAATCACGCTGCAGAGTGAAGGGATTGGGCAGAGAGAGAAGATGCTGGAGAGGGAACGTAACTTCAGGTACGTCCCCTCGACGACTTTTTACATAATTATCAAACCTAGTAATACGACATGCAGTGATTTACGGGCTTCAATCAACGGCAAGGACCTACCTAAAGACGTCAAAGCACGCCTGTTGAAAATGCACGAGGAGAACGTCGTGTTAAAGGAGCAGCTTTCCACGGTCCAGAACAAGTTGACGAAAGCGAGGGCGGTCAGAATCTTTCAGTTTAGTCATTATTGAGTGAATACTTAGATGCCTTCTTTCAGTTCATCAAGCAACAAGACAAACTCTTCCGTGCGGAGCACACACGCTCAAATGCAGGATCTCCTGTGAGATTCCGCACCATATCCTGTCTCTGAATTTCCGTATTGAGTAACTTTAGGGCACTTTCGACGACATCGAGGGTATTCCTAAAGCACAGCTGAAGATCCTGGAAGACGATCTCGAACGTTACAAGGTACTAAGCTGAAGTGTTTGTGTCAAATACTCTTCCTGATCACTAGCCACAGAAAACCATTGAAGACATGCAAGTGCGGTACGACAGAGAACAGCGCCTCATGCTCGGTCTTGTTCAGAGACTTGGCGAGCAAAGGGCGGTGGAGCATCTCGCCATGCAAGGTCAGCAGCAAAAGTTCGGTCCGACGAGCTGGCTTGGCCAGCAACGGAGAAATGTACGTGTTTGCTTTAGAAGTCGTTATCATGTTCTCATTTTGTTTGCTTTTTGCTTTAGCTGAGCCAGTCACTTTTGCGTCGATGACATTCTGTACGATAATTATGACTATATGCACTATATCTGGACCTGTTGGCTTATACCATTCGCAATGTTTTATCCTTACTGTTTTCTTGTATAATGGCGTGTTCGTATTTGCAGGTCGCTGCTACGTATTAATAGAATTTGATGAATAGAAGTCAACTTGATACAAGGCTTGTCATGATATCTGGCTATTAATACTGAGTATTTGCGTTCGAGGTTCGAAATCGGTAGGCTTGATTCCCCCAGTAGCCGGGGTCCTTACCGGCCTTTTGAAACTCGAGAAAGGATGGGTATATGCGCGATTAAGATGATTGGTCCCATTTTCGGGACGAACTGCCAGCGGTGCTCGCACCCGAGGCTTCTCTCAAGCTGAAAACTTGAGTAACTTGAAATTCTAGCTGTTTGCGAGCGAAGACTACTAAGTGCACTCGGCCGTTCAGTCCTCTCCCCAAGCAAATTTCAAGTTGGAAAAGGGCCGTCGCCCGACGATGCTGACTCAAGAGCTCTTAGTAAAAATAGTCACGTCACGGTCACTATCACCGGCAACGCCGGCGGTCTGCGACCGTCGCCCGACATCATCGTCCTTACTCACAGCCTTCGAACTGTGCTTCTCCCTACATCCACCATGGCGCTCTTCAGACGGCGCAGAAATAACGACAACGACAATGGCGACGAGTCCAGCAACTCTGAGCAAAATACAAAGCAAAAGGGCGGCTGGCGGAGACCCGCAAGTACGTGCTTGCTTCCGTCCCACTGCGCCCGTGCGCTTTCTCACCGTCTTCGCGTTTGTTCGCAGATACGGCCTTCAAGCAGCAGCGGTTGAAGGCGTGGCAGCCCATACTCACTCCCAAGACTGTCCTGCCTACACTCTTCATTATTGGTATTCTATTTGGGCCGATTGGCGGGCTGCTCATCTGGGGGAGCAGTTTAGTATGTACTTTCTCACCGTGATAGATCGTATCATTCCTTCATGTCAACTTATCCCTAGGTGAGCGAGATCACGCTCGACTACACGGAGTGTGATACACTTGCGCCCTCCTCCTCAAACACCTCTGTGACGTTTGTGAACATGCCGAATTACAACTACCGGTTACGCTCACGGGACGCTCATCTTCCCTTTAATCGACCTCAGTGGGCGTTTGTCAACGACTCCTCTGCAAGCCTTGGCTACCAAGAGCAGTGCATAATACAATTTGACGTGCCCGCAGACCTGTCGGCGACTGTACTGCTCTATTACAAGCTCACAAACTTCTTCCAAAATCATCGCCGATACGTGAAGAGCATCGACTCGGATCAACTCAAGGGAAACAATGTGTCCTACAGTTCCGTTCAAGGTGGCGATTGCAAACCGCTTGATGTTCAGGGCGACAAGATGATTTGGCCGTGTGGACTCATCGCAAACTCGGTATTCAATGGTTCGTGTTTAGGAGTGGTCTATGCTTAAATGTTTATCTCACGGTCCGATTTGCAGATACATTCTCGAATCTGACTGCTGTACACACAAGTGGCGATGGGTCAACAAATAGTGATTACGCATTTTCAGAGAAGGGCATTGCGTGGCCGGGCGAGGCGAAGAAATACGCGTCTGCGCCGGGGAATGATTTGACCCAGATCGTGCCACCACCAAACTGGGTGAAGCGCTTCCCTGAATACAACTCGTCTAACCTGCCGAACCTGCATGAGGACGAACACTTCCAGAACTGGATGCGTACAGCGGGTCTGCCTACATTCACGAAGTTGTACGGGCGCAACGATGACACGACACTCGTTGCGGGAACGTATAATATTACGGCGTTTATGAGTGCGTACGTTTCATCGGAGGGCTTACCGGCGATTGACCTCTCGTAACCTAGACTTCCCCGTGAAGCCGTACAAAGGCACCAAATCGATTGTCATCTCCACAGTGTCGTGGATGGGCGGTAAAAACCCGTTCCTTGGATGGGCCTACGTCGTCGCGGCTGCTATCTTCGTTGTGCTCGGATCTGCAGGCCTAATAAGACATCTAGTCCGGCCTCGGTATGTCACTCACCCGCCGGGACTGTGGTTGCTTTCCAATTGTGCTCATTGCGATATACTTATTTTTACAGACGCCTTGGAGACATGTCGCTGTTGTCCTGGAGCCGATGATGATGTCGCAATCAACCGTTGTTTTCCTTATATTTATAATGTGTTTGTTTTGACTATCACTGCGGAGGATACACTGCACTGCATGTGCTGTGCGGCGTGTAACGGTACAATAACTGGGTAATAATAATAAACCGGACACTCTTTTATGAAACCAAACTCCGAGTGGCTACAAACGGCCTTCTAATCCGATGCCCTCGCACGAAATCAATACTTGGCGTGAGCCATCTTGCAGCTCATTTGTTTCGAATCTCGCATCAGTCAGCGTCTCGGCGACCCAGATCGCGGTCCTGTCAAAAGATAAAAATAAGATCTTGAGAAAGGGGAATAGGAAAGATACTTACCTCGTGTGCAATGTTAATGGACCAGTTCTTACCACGGAACGTCCTTTTGCCAGCGCCAGGAAGATGATCATTTGATCTTGCATCCATTCGTCCACGCATCCGCCGTGCGAAAGTTCGTTCAGCAGGGTGCGTGCTGCGGTGCGGCCCGTCTCGGCCGCATTTGTCCCTTTGGATCCCAATTCACTCGCGCCGAGTACACAACCGCCCGCCGTTGATGCCCAGAGGACAAGCCCAGAGCCGGGGCGGTGTTGAGGGCCGAGGGTGTCGGACAGGATGTCGATGCTGATTTGAGGAGGAGGGTTTGCGCCGGACAGTGTAACGACCTCCGAGAGCGCGGCGTCGCGCATTTGCGACGCGACGCGTCGAGGGAGCGCACCGGAGACGTACGCGCGTCCGTGGATTGCAGTAACCGCACCGCGTTCTGTGAGCTTGACGGGCGCGAAGGTCTCGCCCGCTCGGAGTCCTGGCACGCGTACGCGTAGCTCGCCGCCGCCGTGAGGGAAGAATCCGCGTTTTGCTATGCGCAGCGAGAGGGCGTCTTGTGTGGGGGTGGAGAGGAGGCGTAGAAAGTGTGCGCGTATGAAGGGGAAGAGGACGGTCTGGGCGTAGTCGGCGGGCGGGGCGTTGGTGGCGTTTGTGCCGCCGCGGAGGGTAAGTGTGGAGACGACCGGTTCGTCGATGGCGTTGGAGCGCGAGTCTGGCCCCGGCCCCGGCTCCGACAACTGGGTAGACGGTTGCTCTGGGAAGAAGAGACACGGAAGCGAAGCTTGGAGGAGTAGCGTCGTAGAGCCTGCTGTGCCAGGGTCGGCGAGGTAGTCTCCCGCACGGACGAGGCCCGGGTCGAAGGATACGGTGCGCGAGCCCTTGAGGATGCCCTCTGCGTTCGCGGCGCTGAGATCGGCGACGAGCTGGAGACCTGCCGCGTGCGTCCATCACAGAGCACGGACACGTTAGCCGAGGAGGTACCGGGAGTACTGCGTGGAGACGGAGAGATGGAGATGAAAGAGGCAGCGATGACATACCTGCTGCGTGCTGTGGTTTGAGGCCCGGCTGCGCTCTGTTGTGGCGCACGTTCGTGATGTGCACGGGCTTTGTGAGGAGCGCGGAGAGGGCGAGCGCGTTGCGCAGGATCTGTCCGCCGCCTTCGAGCGTGCTGCCGTCGATGGGGACGCGCTGCGGCGGGGACGACATGGCGGGCAGTCTGGCCAGCGTCGGGAGGCGTCTGAGCATGGGACTAATAATAGCCGCGCCTCGCCCATCCCGGACGAGCTAATTTAGGACGCACGTACGTCATGGGCATCATCATTTTGAAATTAGCAGGCACATATCTTCGCGCTCATTTTCAGACGCCACTCACTCCCGAAACCAGAAATAATGTCGTCGTCATAAAGGGTATTTATCTCGTTTGTATGCATATAAGGCACCCGCAGTCTGCCAACTGATCCCCTCATTATCTCTTCCCATGTCTCTCTCAAAGGTACGCTCTTGACTCTGTCCCCTCAGTGGCAACGAGCTCATCGTTTGACCTCTAGCATATCAACCCAGACACGCTCCTCAGGGATTCTAGGGTGTGTTTTATTTCATCGTCTAAGATAATCACGCCCCTGACTTTTTATATAGGACCATAAAAAGCATACACATGTTCTGACCAACGGCGCTGGCCTCAACAACTCCTCTTCAACCTATGGCGCTCGCTATGGCACCGAGCCCGTCCCAAAGTACAAACTCCCGTCCAGGGTGGGTGCCTTGGGTGTTTCAATCTTGGTGGCACCGCAGGACTCATAGCTCTATGTTAGGGAACGGATGCGGATGCTGCATACCAGCTCATTCACGACGAGTTGGCGCTCGACGGCTCCCCGCTGTTGAACCTAGCCTCGTTTGTGCATACTTGGATGCCCGCCCAGGCAGACAAACTCATGCAAGAGAATATGTCCAAGAACCTGATTGACCAGGATGAGTATCCCATGACACGTGAGCTCATCAACGTTAAATATTGACTAAGATTCTGATCCCATTATTTTGCCGACAGAAATCCTCCATACTCGCTGTAAGCTTTCAATCGAACATAAAATTTACTCGTGCTCACGTTAAATTAGGCATATCCATGCTCGCTAGCCTTTGGAACGCGCCTCACAGCAAGCAGGCCATCGGGACCGCCACCACCGGTTCCTCTGAGGCAATTCAACTCGGCGGACTTGCCATGAAACGTATATGGCAAGAAAAACGCAAGGCCGCCGGAAAGAGTATCCACGAGCCCGGCCCCAACATTATTATGGGCGCCAACGCGCAGGTAAGCCTTTTAAGCCGTTATTTACCTACCATTTGTCTGACAGATGCGTATCTCAGGTTGCTCTGGAGAAATTTGCTCGTTACTTTGAAGTCGAGTGTCGCCTCGTTCCTGTTTCCGTGGAGAGCAAGTATAGGCTTGACCCGAAGAGGGCAATGGAATACGTCGACGAGAATACTATTGGCGTTTTCATAATCTTGGGCAGTGGGTAAACCCCTTCAATGTCTTATAACCTAATTTTAATTTCAAAAATTTTAGGTACGTATACGGGACATTACGAGCCCGTTAAGGAAATGTCCGATCTCCTCGACGAATACGAAGCGAAGACAGGACATTCAGTTCCCATTCATGGTTAGTATAATTCCCATCATCTGTTTTGGAGATACCTAAATCATTGCTCACAGTCGACGGTGCTTCGGGAGCGTTTATTGCTCCGTTCGCGACAGTATGTTCGTTTCTTCATCTAATTACTCCTGTGTTGATCATATTATATGATAGCCAAAACTTGTCTGGGACTTCCGCCTTCCCCGAGTTGTGTCGATAAATACTTCGTGAGTCTTATCCCAGATATAAAATGTATGGGTGATCTTATTATTTGTAAAGGGGTCACAAATTCGGCTTGGCCTATGTGGGTGTCGGTTGGGTTATCTGGAGAGACAAGTCCCTTCTCCCTAAAGACCTTATATTCGAATTGCACTATCTTGGTTCTGTCGAGTACAGCTTCTCGCTCAATTTTTCACGCCCCGCCGCACCAATCATCGCGCAGTATTTCAACTTTGTGCACCTGGGCTTCGAGGGGTACCGGCGTGTTGCGCTTACGGATCTCAAGAATGCGCGGTTGCTTAGCCGCGCACTGGAAAAGAGCAAGTATTATACTGTATTGAGCGACACGCATCGCCCAACCGCGGGTGCCTCCCCTGGTCTTATTGCGAGCGCCAAACAGATGACAGGTGTTAGAGACGAGGAAGATGTCGAGGTATTATTTATTTGCTTTGTGATTCTCGTGTTGCTCTTGACCGACCACCATTCGGTTCTTGTTATAGAGCTACGAGCCCTCCCTTCCGGTTGTTGCATTCCGCTTCTCAGACTTCTTCAAAGAGAAATGTCCCGATGTCCAGCAAAAATGGATTCAGACACTTCTGAGGTCGAAAGGATGGTGAGTTCTTACTCTAATTTTTATATGTTTGATGAATTCGGTTTTCTCAACTAATGCAAAGGATCGTGCCAAACTACGAGCTTGCACCGGACCTGCAGAATGTTGAAATTCTTCGTGTTGTTGTTCGAGAAAATATGTCTGAAGCGGTGAGTGGCATATAGGAAACTTGTTCTCTGGACACCTTTAATGATTAAAATTTGCTTTGTATAAACGTTTAGCTTGTTGATCAGCTCATCTCTGACCTCATAGAGATTACTGAAGGACTCATGAAAGCGGACTCGCCGATGCACGCATTGGCTGCGGTCAGCTCGCAGTCTAGTGCAGCCCGCCGACACGAGGGTAAACTCGATAATGACGCTGGGACCGGAAGTTCCGGAACATACGCGAAACAATGTTAAGGGAAGAAAATGCACGCAAAGATGGTCTAGCAGTCAGGGCTTGGAGACGATTCGGAAGGAGTGTAAGTGTACAGGACAAATGGCTGAAAGTATCATGTATTACTATTCCATTCTGTAAAATTATCGAACACCGTTATCAAAAATCGAATTCGCACCTTAGGGAATTTGGCATATAAAAAACATGGGAATGCTTTGTCTTGAGAGGGGTAAAAAAAAAAGCATGGAGATGCTGAAAATAAATTATACTTGGTGCTAAAAGGGACTATCGTATACACACCGGCACATAGTGCGCTTCCCTTTTTTTAACTTTGAAGGCAGCGTCTCCCCGACATTACTGTACTTGCCAATCCAACTTACTTTCTATTTTCTGTTGTAAAAGACGTGCGGTTTGACCCTGGCCTCGGTAGTCCGCTCCGAAGAGAGAGAAAAAGGATGGAGTATGATCAAGTCCATTTATTAAATGTATTGTACGGTAGTCCACAAGCGACCGGCCAGCTAGCTAGCTAGTTGCAGTAGTGCGAGGCGAGACTCTCTTCCTTCATCCTGCCCTCCACGGCTGACTGAGGAGCCGCTGTACAGAGATGAGCGACCGGTAACGCACGTCTGCGTTCTCGTGCGTCATTAGTTGCATGACGCGCGTCTTTGCGCCGAGGTCTGCGGCGGCTCTGGGGTGCGTGTTAGATTGAGGTACGATGTATGACGAGAAAGGAGAGAAGAGGGGGGAAGGGAGGAGGAGGAGGAGGAGGAGGGAACGTACTTCTTCCCGCGGTCGCAGCATTTGACGAATTGACCGAGGTCGTGTGCTGCGACTGCTAGCACGGTCGGGTCTGTCGAGTCGTTGAGGAGTTTCACGAGGAGTCTGTGTGGTGTGGAATGTCAGGCGGGAACCTTGAGTAATAATAAAAAATGATAGGGGTGCCGGGGGGAGGCGTACTTGAACTGAGCGTAGTCTTGATCACATAGCTTGTCGGCGTTCTCTTGCCAGAACGGGTCGGATTCGTGTACAGGAGACCATAGAAGGTGGCCGGACGATAGTTCGGCTGTATATTCTTCCCATGTCCTGCGCGAATATATAGTAAGGAACAACTGGCTCGTGAGACTTAGACAAGTGGTCTACGCACGTGAGACTATCGAAGTTCGCTTTGAGCTCGTCGCGGAGGAACTGGATATCCTCTACGATGTCTTCGTCTGTCCATTTTCGCCCGCATAGACTCTTCGCGAAGGGGAGGAGCTGCGCGACGAGCATCGAGGGGAGGTTTTGAGATGGTGCTTTTGAGACGAGGTTCTAAAGTTTAGTAGAAAATAAAGGGTTCATTTGAAGTCCTGAATTTGCGTGGGGGTAAACGTACCCGGAAGGTGGCTACGATTACTCGGATGACTTTCTCCTTTACGGCGGCTTGCGCCACATCCGTTAGGAGGGGGATGATGTCGTATCTCCTGTGCGGTCCTCACTATTAAAAACAAGTCCATGCAGGCAAACAATCACGTACCTATTGATATTCTCCGAAATCTCTTGCTCGAATGTTAGGAGCCAAAAGCAGAAACAGACTTGATAGCTCATCTGAGCTCCGGGTTTGTTCTGCAGGATATCACGGAGGCTGTATCATGATGAAAGGTGAAAAGGAGCCGTGGAGGGGGTCTAGAAGAGATGCCCCACCCGACGATGATCTTGGAATGCGCCCACACGCTCATGCGGACCTCCGTCCGCGGCAGGAGGCCCTCGAGGCACTGGACGGCGATGTCGCGTTTGGTCGACGAGGGAGACTGTGCGAGGCTCGCGAGGACTTCGAGGAAGGGTTGGAGGTATTGTGGTTGAATGGTGGAGCGTTCCGAGCTTCACGGGGGAAACTGCTCGGTGTGAGGGTTTAGACGGAGGCAAGATAGGAGGAGTACCTTAGGAGTACGGTTAGGATTTGAGCGGATTTGAGCTGGAGGAATTCGTCTTGGCTTTCTAGAGACCTAGCGGGGAAGAAATGTAAGCTGAGGATTGCGGGGCGTATCAGGGAGTAGCGCACCGAAGGAGAGGACCGTACGGCAGCTCGGGGTCCTTCTCAACAACCTTTGTGAACAGCGGTATGCGCTCCTCATGGTCTAAACAACCATAAGAGCCAGAGCTGCGTAAGATAGCAACGCGACTCACCGACGAGGGCATCGGCGATGAGGACGAGGATCCACTGCATCGTGTCGATGCGGTTGAGCTTCTTGAGGAGGCTGAGGTAGAGGGGCGCGTATGTCTGGCCCTCCGTGAGTAGTAGCGAGTCGGTCTTTGCGCGAGGTTGTCTAGACACGCGCTTGATGAGGGCGAGCTCGTCTGCGGTGACGAGACCTGCGCGCTGGTATGCCTGGGGAGGAGCAGTAGTATCATATCGCTTGAGTATGCGTCACCGGAGCGGCTGCGGTGGGATCGAGACGTACCTCCCATGGTACGGGCTTGGCCCTGATCTTTGTCGACGTCTCCTCGATGTATGGATTCGAGACGAGCGAGAGCGACATGGTGGAATTGACGATGAGGGCGGTCCGAGTCGGTGAGCACTGAGCACCCCGAGTGAGCCGAGTATACGCGACGCCACCCGCGGGACTGTAAATAGAAAGGTCGCGCGCTTCAGGATTTCTTACCGGCAAACGGGCATGTCGTCCTCAACGCTGCTCACTCGCTGCCAGCGGCAGCTTCACCATAATTTCGTTAATGGTAGGAAAACTATTCAATTCACTCGTTTAGGAGAAAGCTGCTTCAACACGTCTTTTTTTCTTTCTTTTAGGGCTCGCAAGGCGCGGATTTGCGACTGTGACGGACGCCCCGAAGGCGCCCCGACTCGCAGTCGGGGTGCTACTGAACCGCGCGCCCATCCTCACGCGTACACCGGGAAAGTTCGAGCGCGAGTTCTACAGATACCAGCAACGAATCCAGCGCGCGCTGCACAACCCGTTTCCATACGAGTTCTACTTCAAGCAGGGGTCACTGCTCGAGGCGCAGTTTACGCGCGACGAGATCCGTCGCGAACGCCGTGCGTTCGGGGAAGACTTTGTGAAAAATGCAAAGGACAAGGCGTCGTTGCTTATGAATGTCGAGACGACGGGGGAGGAGGAGGAGAAGCCGATGCCCCGCCGGAGCGATGCGGATGAGAAGAAGGATGTAAAGAGTCTGGATAGGCAGGGATCGAGGAATTTGTACCTGTTGGTGAAGGCCCCGCCGGGCGACAAGTACGAGTGGCGGTTCCCGAAGGGATACGTGGAGGCGGGGGAGTATCTCCACGATGTAAGTCGTTTTGTCCTTTGCCTGCGTTGAAGCCTTTTGATAAATTTTCCTCAGGCGGCCAAACGGGATTTACACGCCGAGTGCGGGCCTCATATGAACACCTGGGTGGTCGGGCGGCGGCCGGTTGGACTTTTCGAGTATGAATACGAGGGTAACGCGGACCCTCAATATTCGGGCGAGAAGGTACGTGCACGATTTGTACTCCCTTATTCGGACTTCTGACTAGTCGATGTAGATTTTCTTTTACAAGGCGCATATCTTTGCGGGGCAGGTGCAGACGACGGAAAGGAGCATAAGCGACTTTGCGTGGCTTACGAAGGAGGAGATTGAGTCGCGGGTGTCGAAGGAGTACTGGCTGGGGACGAAAGATATGCTATCGGATTTCTAATAGATCTACTTACTACGACTATAATTAAAAGGGTAGAATGACTGTCGCAATTAACCGGGTCGGTGTGGGTCTCTAGACTCCGCCTTTGGACAATTGATGATTTTCCATGGGTATCCGGCCTTTAGCGCTCACCGTAGTCCGCGCACAGCTTAGATGAATGCGACGGGACCAACCCTTGGCCGAGGACATTCGGGTCATCATCAATGAAATGGGCGGGCGAAGACACCGGAGGGTAATGAATGGCATCTGTGAGCTCTTCGGACTTCCTCTTTGGACGAAGAATCCGGGGAGTGACGGTACCTCGACTTGGGGCTTTTCAGACTTCCTCCTTGAGTTTCCTTATAAACCTTAAACTCTATCTGATGTCCAGCATAAATGGACTCTGCTTCTTAAGCTTTTTTAAAAAGAGAAATATCCTGATAGTCCAGTGAATGTCCAGCAAACATGGATTCAAACGCTTTTGAGGTCGAAAGGATGGTAAGCAAATACACCAATCTTTATACGTTTCTGTCACTGGCACCCACATGAAGTTTTTCAGCAGCAATTTAGTTAAACTTAGCACAGGCGCCGCTCGCGAGGGGTATTTGGCGAACTTCTACTATGACTCGCCCGTGAAGTCTTCAAAATGGAACCACACTTGACAAGTACCAATATGGGAAACACTCGAAAACGACGGGTCTTCTTCGTCGCAAACCAGACTCCAGTGGACTGAGTATGTATAAAGGATGCTCGACCGTTTCCCTCCTTCAAGTTGTCTCACTTAAGGCCCCCTCTACCATGTCCTCTGCCGTTCTCCTAAAAATCCCAACGACCGACCTGCGCAGAATTATAGACAATATGCCGCGATCTCGTGACAGCGCCAATGTGGTGGCCCCCGCCGCGTCTACCCGTCCCCTTGTAGGTTTCCGCCGCGTCGTTCTATGCTGCCTTGCTGTGTTTCTAGCGTCTCTGCTCTTCATGAGCAACAGGGGGGACGCTATAACGTCTGTACTCCCCGAGGCATACGCCCTCTGCTCTAGAGATGCCCCGACTAATTACACAGTTGACGATAAAAACACTATGGTTCAGTGTCTCGTCGTTCATGGATCTAAAATTCCTGATACAGGGTCTCCCGGTGAGTGAATACTATTATTTTGTCTAGGCTCTAATAGCTGACTTGGCAAATGACCGTCATCCTCTTCTACTTAAATAACAGATGATGTGTTACTTAGATGGAGTCAAAAGAACTGCCACGCATATAGCGAAGGAATGGCAGCCGCCAGTGGGTCGCTCCTCCAGGTAATACAACTTCCCTTGGGCTCCATCGTCATACCCGCCGGCGGGATGAGTGGTGAGCCTCGTACCATATTGACATCATGAACTAAACAAATCCATAAGCAAAGATTTGCATGGACACGCCCCCGAATATGGTTTTCCTCCCGAAGAAGGCTCCGGTCAGTGACTCGTTGCCTAATTATCAGAGGTGGTTCTCTTACATAACTGTCATTTTATTAGCTGTTGTCGCCGATGGTATGTTATTCTATACACTTATATGACTCCTCATGTGTGCTGTGGCGTTTAATCTTTTTATTTTTTAGATGCGCGGAAATCCGACGATGCCACGGTGAGTGACCACCTACCTCAGTAGAAATATCCTTTTTTAAATGCCGCACTGTAGAAAAAGCTCTTCGGGCCTTACCTCAACAATCCGCAGACTAGCACTGGCAGGTGCATGCGTATCGACCCTGAGGTCTCGCATGAACTCGTTCTTAAGTTTCTTGGAGATGGCTGGCAAGTGGTGAGTGTGTAATTGTCATTGTTGACTATACCTGACTATCGCATTTTTGTAAAGAATATTAACGCTAATGGTGGTCGCGCCAACTCCTTAGTTCTTGACATTTTCGAGAGCACCTTCAAAGATGGATTGAAGGGAGTCAATGGGACGGCTGTCCGACCGCGTATTGAACGTGGTCAGATTATTCACCCCGAGGACGTTCTACGAACTGCTGAACTCCGATGTACGTTTTCCTTTGAAGATCGTTTTAAGACGGGATCTAATATTTTCGTCTTAGTTATCTCAAGTGTCCAACCCATCCACTCGTGAGTTTCTCCCAGACATCTGTAATTGATTTATCTCATTGCACGATGGTTGAGCAGTATGTCGTATGCGCAAGGCCGCCTGGTATAGTGTCTTTTTCTGTTATGAATAAAGCTTTTCCAGAATTCCTGAAAATTGTCCCTTCTTTCTTCCTTCGTAAAGGAACCGGAACGTATTAAAGACTTGCACGCATTCCGGACAATAGTCGACGCGATTACACTAGGGTCAGACTCCCCGGCTGGAGACATGGTCCCAATCGTAATCTTCTATGCCGCTATAACTCGAGCACCACCTTACGATGGTTCACTGCACGGATCAGAGCGATGGTGAGTGTTTGGAACCCAATCTTATCGGCTCTACCTCTAATTTAGCCACAAATATTTCGAGGTCCCGCGAACAGCGCCTTACGCGTGTCGAAGCACTTCGCGGTAAGCTCCACAAACATGACTTTTGCAAACTGATTTAAGGCTAATCGCTAGGTATGACGATCGATCTTGCATACGCTTCTTTCTCCAAAGGGGAACTTGGTTCACTTGAGCCGGGAAAACTAGCGGATTACGTCGTAATATCTAGAGACATTGTGATTGCTGCAGTAGATGGAGTGCTGGACGCAAGGGTGCTTGCAATTGTAGTTGACGGCCAGCTGGTATTTGGCAACGTTTGTACGAGGGTGTACCTGTGGATTCTTCTGTATAAGTGTCAGGGGTCCAAAGAGGGGATGCGGATAGTAAAATGTATCATGGTAGCTATATAGCCATATTTAACTGTTCAAGTGGCGGCAGGTGTGCGGCTTTGTGTACAGACGGGGCCGGGTCTGCGAGGATGACGCTGGAGCGACGGCGTACGTCGGGCGTCGGCATATCAGCGCTTTCTGCGAGACCTCGAATGCTTCAGGCCGGCGTACAATGTCTGCTCGCAGCGCGGCCTGATCAAGTGTAAGGAGGTTCGGACGCCAATTATCGAGACTTGTAGTAAAGATTATCGGCTCGACCTTGGCTTCGGGCTCTGACTGGTGGACAGAGAGGCGAGGTACGGCTGCTAGGAGTCGAAGCATGGACTTGATGAGGCGACTCTCGGGTGGCCTACGCTTGAGAGGTGGGAAACGGCGCGACTCGCTGTGTGCTGTGATGAAAGGCATAGGTTAGGAGACGTCGTAGGAACCGTTTTGCTTTATATTCGGTACTGTTTCGTTCTGGGACGCCATTGTGAGCTCGTTGTGGTCATGTAAAAGGGGTCGACGCGTGCGCATACTGGGGCCGTGATCGGCTGTGTTTGGCAGATCAACCGCTTGACCCATCGCGACCGGCGCTGGCCGTCAGCGCTCACCACCACTACTACATCTACTCTGCCTGTGTCTGTCCGCGTCCTCTGTCCTCCCTCTCACCAGCAGGGGCGATCACACATTCTTTATTCATCCCTTGAAGGGCCCTTTGTTTCTACCTCGTGCATAAAGCACCCACAGGTGAGTCTGCTGCGCTCCAGGAGATGACGAACACGAGTTTATCAGTTGCCTTCAGTTCATACCACACAGCCCCCAAAAACTCAAATCAAATCAGCTATGCCCCGCCGTCCGCCGCCTACTTCATTGCGCCTCGTCCAGGGACCCCTCCCGCCGCGCGGCATCGCGAGACACACGCTACCGTCTATGCCTCGCCCTGCACTTGCGCCGCTCAACGTTTCGCGAGAGACGGTGCTATCTACATCGTACATGCACGCGCAGCCGCGCCGACGGTCAGTGGAACGCGGACTGGGAACTTCCGGGCTGGGACCGGGGGTGTCTGTGGGTGTGGGCGTGGGATATGCGCCTGGGGCGGGATACTCTTCGCCATCGTCTGCGTCTGCATTTGCGTCGACACCGTCGTTGTCTCCGCCGCCGTCCGTGCGCGGGCCCTGGGATCATTCGCGTGCCGTGTCTTTGACCATCGATGTAGGATCAGTGCTGGCACTGCCAAAGCCCGCAGCGATTAGCCCATGAGATATATGTATATAATATATTTTTTGTGTTGAATGATAGTATGCAGTGTGACTGGCACGGGCAAGTCCGGTGGGCACGAGGTGTTACCGCGTTATCCTTTTCATCACCTTTCGTTCGTCCTCCTTACTCTTTCGACGTCCTCAACCTCCTCCTCGTCCCCGCCGCCGCCGCCGCCCCCTTTTCTTTCGCTTTCATCTTCACGAGCCCGCCTTACGACACACGTCCTCAAGCCCCTCATGACCAGCACGTCCCCGACCCCTCCTGACCTCTCCGGCCTCTCCATCTCCCCCCAGCAGACCCGCCCTCACGACCCTTACGACTACGACGGTCTCGCCGTCGGCTCGAACCCCAGGCAGCAGTTTCACTTTGCAACAAACCCAGTCGTCTCCGGCCAGCTACCCTACAACCCACTCGGTCTCAGCCATTCTCCCCTCAAGAACAAGCCCATCTCTAGGTCCGGGCTTCCCACCGTACGTCCGCCTCCCATCCCTGATTTATACCGTTTGCCGCCTACTTACTTGCGCTCATCTCCATCTTTCGCGATCTGCAGCAATGGCTCGATAATCAGGTCCTGAATGACTCGCGCTCGATGTCCCCGCCCACCAACTCAGACATCTCGTCCGGCGGCTCGCCCCCGATGTCCCACCTCCAGGTCCCAATGCAATCGCCTCCACAGGGAGGGGGCATAGACGACGAGGTCATCCCGACCGCCATCGTCATCAAGAACATCCCCTTCAACGTCAAACGTGAGACCCTCCTCGATATCATTGTACGTCCTCTCCTCTACGTACAGCCGAGTGCATGCCCGCTGGCGTCGGCCCTTCTTTGTTGCCGTCCGCACCGGTTACTGATCGCACTTCCCATTTCGTACCCATTCAGGCTTCTTTGTCGATCCCGACGCCGTACGCTTTCAACTATCATCTTGATACACAGGGCGCCTTCCGCGGTCTTGCCTTCGCCAATTTCCGACAGGCTTCGGACGCAGATGCCGTCGTCGCGGCGCTCAATGGGTTTGATGTCCAGGGCCGTAAGTTGCGCGTCGAGTACAAGAAAGTCCTCCAGGCAGGTGAGAAAGAGCGTATTGAGCGCGAAAAGGCGCTCCGCCGCATGCGTTCCATGCAGCTCGAAAAAGAGCAGGCGATGCATCAACACCCGCAGCAACAGCAACCACATGACGAGTTCGGGCCTGTTGGGGCCCCCCTGTTTTCTCCACCGCGCTCTGTGTCCACCCCGTACACGAATGCGTTCCAGCAGCAGAACAACTCGCCGCCTGGCGTCCAGCCAATGCCGATACCCCAACCGTATGGTGTAGCACCGCCTGTCGCTCCGATCCCGCCCACGACGCCGTCGAACAAGGGTTCCTCGACTGAACTGGATCTCAACGATCCGTCCACTCTGGAGATTTATTCGCGGATCCTTCTGTTCAAGGATGATCACATGCGCGACGAACTCGCCTTCTCGAGGACACTCAGTCCTAAGCAGCGTCGTGTGGTGCACCTTGTTGCTCAAAAGCTCGGGGTCTACCACTACTCCGTCGGGGAAGGCGAAGAACGTTATGCCGTCGTTACAAGGATCGACCCGGAGAGAGTGAGCCATCCGATGCAGGCTGAGCCTCGACGAGTACGTTCTTTTTCTCTTCGTCTATTACGCGAGATGCGAGCAGCCTAACATTTACTTAGACCCTGTCTCGCGCGCCATCTGCGTACATGACACCCACGATTCCTCAGGTGCACGCCAGCTCTCTGCGCGCAAAGAAATCCATGCCGGACATGAAGACTCTGCACACACAGGCGCCACGTCTCACGTCGCGCTCGTCGAACGGGAACATCCGGGAGGGCTACGCGACTATAGCGTCGCCGTCGCGCCGCTCGCCAGGTGGATTTGGAACACTCTTTGGCGGTAACGGTGCTTTTGGGAGTGCTGGCGTGCCGCCCGTGCCAAGCCTCCCGTCGTCCTTGTCTGGGACGCTTAACGGGGGCTCAATCAGGGAAGGAGAGCTCGCGGGTAGCAACGTTATGCGTCAGCCGCGCGGGCCGACGGGCGGGGGCGGGTTTGGTTCGCGCCGCGAGCGGGTGTCTGCGAGTGAGAGCGCGGCGCGGGGCCTTGATACTAGGTCCCACGAGCCGCTGGAGATCTAATCGCACCCCTCCAGTGCGTAGCAGTCACCGCAATCAATTTTGTGTGCAGAAAACGGGAGGTCACTGGCTGGCTGACTCTTGCAAATTACTTAACTACTCGCATGTTTTATATCGCCTGCGCTTTTCTTTCAGGGTATATTCTTGGAATTGTGCTTTATGTGTGTGCGTGTCGTGCGATCCGATCCACATCTACATCCACCGCATGCGGCATGCTGCGTCGTCGCTCGCCTACCTCCTTGTCCTCCCCTCTTCTCCCGTTCCTCCCCTTTCGTTCCCATCGCTGTTCACATGACTAATGCCAGACTGACTTATACGCATGCGCGCTCCTGTGCGCTTTTTTCCTGGCTTCTATATACAAGCACAATCCATGCAAGAAAATATTACTAACTTCTTTACCTATCCGAATTATGATTTTTTGTTTTGTCTCCTCTCCTCTACAGGACCTCTCCCCATTGCTCGCTTACACAAGTACCATACAATAGAAAAAACTTTACTCGATTTTTGCTTCCAAATAAACGTGGACCTACGGATTTCTTTTGGCGGGCCCGCGTTTGGATCACGTGTTTTGAAACACCAAAAATCCTATTGCACCGCTGTGGCTCCGCTGCGGTGTCTTTTCTTGGGACTATACTTTTCGGTCTGTGATTCTGAGCTCTCCTTCGTCTGTATTTCGATGCCTAGCGCGTCGTTCGTGCACGCCGCGTGCTTCGCGATCGGTGCCGTTGTGGGTGGAGGCACGGTCGCAGCCGTTGGCCTCTCGCAGAAACGCGCGGTACCTGCGCCTCCTTCTGCTAATACTGTCCCTGCTGGCACTGGCGCAGCACCGGGTACGGCGCTCGCGCCTGTGAGGGCACCGTTGGCGTCGCCGGTGCTTCAAATTGGCACAGGGGGACGACCGGACCTCGTGGGCGCGCCGGGGCAGGTGCTGAAGTATGGGAACCCGGGTGAGTAGGCTGTTGCGGTTGGGTTTGTATTGATTATAACGTCGGTGTCGGTTTTGGTGTTAATGTAGGGCCTGTGTCGGATTTTCTCGTTCGAAAGGCGTATGTTACGGCGTATGACCGGCGTATGAGGCACCCTGCCTGGGTGTGTTCTTCCCTCACATTCGCGTCTCTTCGTCTTCGTGTTGTTATTACTGTTATGGCTAACTGTGCAGCTGCTATTCTCGTGTAGACTGCGGAACACTTGACGCTTTCCTCACTCGGGCGCTCAGCGGTCGAGGCTTCGACTTCAGCGTCGGGAAGCGAGGAGAAGGGCGACCGCAGCCGCTCGGCGTTCGCGGAGGACGAGGCGATCCCGCTGCCGTTCCGCGCGCGTTTGCAGGATTATTTTAGAAGTGGGTATGATCGGGGACATATGTGAGTGCGGTGGTTCTGGGATTTTTCCGTTGGCGAATTGAAAATGGATTTGCGTGCTGGGTGAAGGGTGCCGGCTGCTGATGCCAAGTCCTCGCAGGTGGGTTTTGAGTTTAGGTCGTGTCTATGTGGGTAGATAAGAGGCCGAAACTGAATGTGATGCCCTATAGGATGCGATGAACGAGACGTTCTTGCTGACGAACATTGCGCCGCAAGTGGGCGTGGATTTTAACCGGCACTACTGGGCGTATACGGAGGAGTGGTGTCGGAGGCTAACTGGTACCTTCCAGGACGTGTTCGTCTTCACTATTCCACTCTACCTCCCGAAACTGGAGCCGGATGGGAAGTGGCGTGTGGTCAGTGCATCACTAGAATCGTTTTGCAGTGAATTGGAATTTTTCTTCTGACCTGTGCTTATTTGGATAGACTCATGAAGTTATCGGCTCGCCACCGAACATTGGCGTCCCGACGCATTTTGCGAAGGTCGTGCTGACGTCTCGCCCGTCTTCGCCTTCGACGCCTGACGTCCCCGAGATCTCGACGGGTGCGTTCGTCTTGCCCAACGCCGCGATCTCGGACGAGACGCCGTTCGAGAGCTTCTCTGTGCCTGGTGAGATACGTTTAGCTTGGCTCGCTCGGGTGTTTCAGTTTGTTTTGTTTTGTTAACGTTGATGTTGTGGATTCTAGTTGAGGCTGTAGAACGCGCTGCAGGGTTGACGCTCTTCTCGGACGCGATCAAGGCGTCGTCGAAGCATATCTGTAGGACGACAAAGTGCGAGGTGGTGGTGCGCCGGTTTGATGATGCGCAGAAGCAGGTCAGGCCGCCTAACCGTAGGGCGATATCTGCGCCTAAATAAAAGCATAGATATACGGTGTCATTAGAGATTTTTTTGAATAACACGCATATATTTATTCAAGCCTGTGTCGGACTCCGAAACTCGTCAGTCGCGCTTAGTCGACGCGACGCGTTCGTCACGCGATCTCAGCTACGCAGTGTCCTCGATATCTCTTAAGTCTCACCGACGACTTCGACGACCGCGAAAGCCAAGCTTTGCCCACCGACAACAATGGCGAGCCTGGACGGGCAGCACCCCCTCACGCTGAAGGTGATGCGCGTGTCGCGCCCCTCGCTCGCAGCGCACTGGCAACCCTTCTTCTCGAGCTCGCCCTCCTTCTCGCAGCACGCTACGCTGAGCGCGCTCTCGCTACAGGGTGCCGAACCACTACAGGGCCATCCGAAGACGCTGCGCGACCTAACACATGCAGGGCAGATGCTTATGCTCCCCGCCGCGTTTGGCGCGATCCAGCTCGGCGAGACGTTCGCGTGTGTACTGTCCGTGAATAACGAGGCTGGCGTGCCTGTTGACGCTGTTCGCGCCAAGGTCGAGATGCAGACGATCACGAGCAAAGTTTCCCTCGCGGAGGTGCATGCGCAGGCGGGCGGCGAGGCGCATACGTTGTTGGCGGGCGACTCGCTCGAGATGGTCGTGAGTAGTGAGATTAAGGAGCTTGGCCAGCATGTGCTTGCGTGTACGGTCACGTACCGTACGCCGCCTGGGATGCGCCCTGCGACGAGCGGCGCGGAGAACGCGGACGACCCGTTCGTGCAGACGTTTCGCAAGTTTTACAAGTTTGCTGTGAGTCTGTGTGTGGGTGTGCGTGCGATGAAGAAATTGGTGGCTGATCGCTGGGTTTATGTGCGCAGGTTACGAACCCGCTGTCTGTGAAGACTAAAGTACACGTCCCGCGGAGTCCTACCGCCTTACTGTCTCGGAGCGAGCGGGATAAGGTATTTCTGGAGGTGCACGTTCAGAACCTCACGCAGGGCCCTCTGTGTTTCGAGAAGGTGCGTCTTGAGGCGGTGGAAGGGTGGGATGTGGTAGACGTCAATTCTGCGGAAGAGTTAACGAGTGTATCGCCGATTGGCAAGACGAATGGGATAAAAGGGTCTTTGATAGAGAGCATGCCGCTCGTCCCCGCCCAGGATACGCGCCAGTTTATCTACATTATGACTCCTAAGGTCGTACCTAGCGTAACTAGCGTCCCTGTCCCGCCTGCACCTGGCACCGTCATCCCGCTCGGTCGATTGGACATCTCTTGGAGGTCTGCGATGGGTGAGCCGGGGAGACTTCTGACTTCGGTGGGTCTGTACTTTTGCCAGTGGTGATTATAGTGCTTACAGATTGTTCAGGTACTCTCGCGTCGTATCCCGCTCCCCGCCTCACCGTCGGCTAGCGTTGCCCCTGTATCGGCGCTGCCTTCGTACCTGCAGAAATCGGCTTTGCCTGGTTCGCCTCGTCCGCGGTCTCCGTCTCTTCAGCAGCAAGCGCAGCAGCAGCAGCAGCAACAGCAACGCGTTGCGACGCCCCCTCCTCAGCGCCCAGGATCTCCAATGAAACGCGCGACCACCCCTGCCCCGCCGGCGCGCCCGCAGTCGCCCGGTGTTGCTCCGCCAGTTCCCTCCCTCCTCACTCAGCCACCCCCTCGTGCAGACGTCGAAGTAGATCTTGTGCTCCTTGAAGGGCCGACGGACGCCACTGTGTGGATTGAGAAGCCTTTCACGCTCCGCTTTTCCCTGGCTGTTTCTGCGACTCTGCCGCACAGTGGTTCTGGCTTACTCGAGCACCAGACGCTGCGAAAAGCGCGTGTACTCAGGCTTGTAGTTCAGCACACTTTCCCCAGACCGCCGGTGTCTGCTCCTGGATCTAAACCTATCTCTGGACCGATAGCGACACACACTCTAAAGAAGCGTACGAGTACGACGATGTCTTTTGATACTATCGCATCGACGCCGGGTGCCCGCTCCCCCCAAAGCCGTGCGGGCTCTATTGACGTCCTTACTCCGCGTCGCGTTCTGTCTCCGCCACCGGTGTCTGCGGAGGGGCAAGGACCGGCTACATCGGGAAGCGGAAGCGCAGTGATGTCGCCTTCGTCGATGGTAGCACGAGGTGTTGGCATGGACAACGTCGGCGTCAGCGGACTGGAGGAGCGCCTGAGACGCGTCGCGCTGAGCGAGGCGCTCGGGCTGCAGGATGAGGGCGGGAGTGATGGGGAGGCGTTTGGGGATAGGGATGGTCCTGAGGGGATCGGTGCGGTTCGGCTTCCCTTGCCGTATTCTGCGCTGTCGGAACAGAGTGGTGCTGAAGCTGGTAAGGGAATGGGGCGCGTGTCGTTCGCAGGCATGTCTGCTGTGTTCCTTCCGCCCGTTTCTTTGGCGGCGCCGAAGACAGACATGGCTGTGGCTGCTGTGCAGCCTGAACGGGGTGAAGAGAACGTAGAGTTTTTGCTTTCCTACGTACCTAGGGCGCGTGGCTTTGCCCGCGTTGGGGGCCTGCGCGTGCTACTCATTGAAGATCGAGAAAAGGTGCTTCCAGACGAAGAGGGTGTGAAGGACGCACAGGACGACGGGGATGAAGCTACACTGTACACTCACGGTGATGTTCAGCCGTCTGAAGCACGCATACTCGGCGAATGGGGTGTCGTGGCGGAGGTGTGGGTGCGATAGGGCTGAGCTAAATGCCGTATTTTGTGTAAGTGTTGATTTTATTTTATTTTATAGTCTCTATTTTGCTTTTCTTCAGCTGATTAGTAGTTAATAGAATGTTTATCAGAATAATCCAGTCCGTTGGCTCGGTCTTGGAAACCAGTCGCACACTAATGTCTAAGTCCTTCTATTGTTATCCCCCATCGACACATCATCGCTAGTTGTCTTTTCCCCCCTTCTTATTATCCGCTGCTTCCAACACCCTGCGTCTCCCCCTTCCACTGGTGCCGAGCTCGAGTGCCCATTCAATTTGGTTGGCAATCTTAATCCTCACGCCCAGCTGCTCAGCAAACGTCAGCACCGTGGCCGGATCCTTCTGGAACTGCCTCCCGACAAAAACAACGTCGGCCATGTCGCGCTCAAGTACTTCCTCTGCGATCGATCCTGTGTTGAGCTCTCCGACAGCGCCCAAAAGGAGCTTAGACGCTGTGTCGAGCCCGTGTGCTTTCTTAATTGCACCCGAGAAGTGTGCTTGGTACGCGAAGAGGCCAACTGTTCCAGCTACGATACGTTGTGCGGGGTGTAGGCCCGCGGACGAAACGTCTAAGAGATCGACACCGTTCTCCACGAGGAGGCCAGCGAGGCGAGTCGTTTCGTCAAGAGTCCACGAGGGTTGGTTGGGCAGGGACTCTTCCAGCCAGTCTGTTGCAGAGACTCTGCAGCGTCACATTAACTCAGTCAATATTTTCCTGAAGAAAATATTGTGAGCTACGAACCGAAGGAAAAGCGGCATATCGCTTGGGATAACGGCCCGCGTCGCCGTGATTATCTCTAAAAGCAATCTTATCCTGTTTTCGAAGGGTCCGCCATATTCATCCGTCCTCTTATTCGTGACGGGACTCAGGAATGAGTGTATCAGGAATCCATGTGCGCCGTGGATTTCGATGACGTCTATTCCAGCCTTTACCGCCCTTTTCGCTGCCTCTGCGAACGCATGGACCACTTCTGCGATCCCCTCCTTTGTCAGTTCTTTAGGCACAGGGAAGCTGTCGTTGTATCGAATTGCCGAGGGCGCCCAGACGTCATCAGGCCATCCGCCATGCTCGACGGCAGCCGTCGTGCCGCTGTGCAGCCACAGCGCGACTACTGAGGCCTTACGCCCCGCGTGCGCAAGCTGGATGCCGATTTTTGTCCCTTGGGAATGTGCGAAGTCAGCGAGCTCGCGTATAGGCTGGATCTGCTCGTCCGACCAGAGACCTGTGTCTTCTGGCGTGTCGCGGCCGTTTGCGGTCACTGCGGTGGCTTCGATGAAGGTTAGGCCGGGGCCGCGCATGAATATGCCTCCTACTACTCGAGGTGTCGATCAACCTGGCAGGCAATCTTAATTTGAATAAATATTTACAGTGTGCCATATGCCATGCGGTCAACCGGCCATTTTCTGCGGAGTATTGGGCCATAGGGGAAACCTATTGGTATTGGGATGAAACTCAGCATGATATTTGCGGACGATCATAAGAGCGTCGGTGCCTACGAAAATGCGGTTGTGGAACTCTACTCCGCGAATTTTGATAGGCCGGAAGATTTTAGGGATGCTCTTATTATCGGGTTGGGTCTTTAGGGCTGTCCCTGCCGGCGGAACCTGCGCAGGAGTGTAGTAGGGTACACCTAGTGCGCGGGTGTTGGCTATAGACATGATGAGGTTTGAAGGATGGAGGTCGAAGGTCTGGGGAAGACTGGCTGCTGTTCAGCGGAATCTGTAAGGTTGAACTTACTGAAGACGAGATGGTTGCTTCTATATGCTATCTGCGTCCCCGATGTGGGATTACTCATATAATGGGTGAGTAATCTTTTGAGAAGATTGGTAATGGGAGTCAAACTGTTGGTTTCTTTTTTGGTGGGTCTCGGTCAGCGGGTGGTATGAGCAATTTAGAGGGTAATTTATTTTTTCTCTTACGTTCCGAGTGTTGTAGCCGTACCATAAATGCGTTTCGGTTTGAGCGTGCCTTTTGTCGTTGATTTGTTGTGTCGAGGTGTATGTGGCTGGGCCGTTGGTCCATTTTGGAGTGAGTTTGTTGTCCCTTGTTGACGTGGTGTATTTTGGGGATCTCGAAAGTTTATCTTTGATTGCTCTCGATGAATCTTGAACATGAGATATTTGAATCTGTTGAAAGCATCACGTTCATATGGGCTCAACAAGCCCCCTCCCCCCCTACTAGTGTTGTGCTCGAATAATTCTAATTCACAGCGTCTCTCGAGGCATATAATCTGGGACTTGTTCACGCATCTGTGCTCGCTTTACAAATAGTCAGGTACAAATATTTAGGTACAATTACTAGTATATGCTCGCGATGGATTTCTGCTCAGGCACTAGCGGACATCAAGGACTTAAGTCTTTCAATACGCTGAGGTTTGCTCATCGGCAATGCCTTCTAGAAACCCCTGAGCCGGAGCCCGAGGAGAATGGGTACTAGTAGTGCAAACTAGACCCGACAGACGGTCTCAAGCCAAAGATAAAGTACCTCCCGAAATTGACTTGCGGTGTCTTTACGTGTCACTCTTCGTAAGAAGGAAATTTCACGGAGGTCTTTCATTGTTCGCGTAATATGCACGGCCCTCTAGTGGGGTCGATCCCTAAGGAAAGATTCATATATTGGGCGTTCGTAGCAAGTTTGAGTCGGGTCCGAACAGATGCTAGCTTTGATGGAGCGATGTCGTGTTACCGTTGCACTGTCTGGCAAACTTGTAGCATCAAGGGGCACCGCATAAATGTCTAAGATAGTACTTTCTTTTCCGGGACGGAATGGCTTATGTACATGTACTGTACATGTAAATTCCTGCTTGCTTCTGATATTTGGGTTTTTCGTGTGAGCTGAGAGTCTTATCTTTGAAAAGAAAAGAAAAAGGAGCAGTAATTCCAATCCGGCTAGTTCATTCCGCACGTTCGATTTCGATTTGAACGAAATTTACTCCTTCTAATAACTTAATTGATGCACTTGTTTAAGCTTTCACGAGAGCCATGACATCGCTTCGTTCCATTTCCACGAACCATCCCAAACCCTATTGTAAGTTTGAGTACGGGCGAATAACGTTGAAACCGATGAAAATTAAACACTCACCCTGCACCTGCTATCCCGCCAATTCCAAGGCTCTCTGCTGCGCTGCCAATGATTATCCAGTCCGGCACGGCAATACCGGTCCGTATTGGGAAGAGACGAAGAGCACGTTCGAGCCCGGCTGGATCCGTTCCCGCGAGAAAGACGGCCGCTTTGTCTCCGCCCTCTGGATGTGGATGTGTAAATACTATCCCCAGACTACCGTCATCCGTGCGAGGCAGAGGTTTACCACGGAATAACCAATTGCCGTCCTGATCCAGCCCGAATTCTGTCATACGAACAGACGATCCAACCTGGAGGAGCATCCGGGAGAACGTGTTCTCTACGCCACCAATAATGATCAGGTTTCCTTCCATTCCAAGAGTCTGTGTGTCCGTTTCTGCTGTTTTTCGTCGGGATAATGCGACTGTGTCTAGAATAATCTCTGCGTCGAGCTTCAGATACACGTCAAGGGAGTGCGCTATACGAAGGGCTGCCGAAAGCGCCTTAGGGTGAGCGCTGGCGATTGAGGGTATGATAATCGTCAGAGGTGCGGGTGTATCAAAAATATTTTGGACTCTTCCTGGGGGAGAGCACGCCAGTGTTGAAACCGTGGATAGTTCACGCTTGAGAAAAGATTCAGGATACGGCAGGATTAATGATCAAGGGAATTCTTACGGTCCAAAAGCCAGTGTCGGACCTATGGAATACTCGGTGAGTGCTTTCAGGCACAAACTTCTGCAATTCTCCGTCCAAGATGAAGTCTTTGCCTAGACCAACCGCATGAGAGTCCAACGAAAATTCACGGACGTTCGTCGTCCGGATATGGGTCGCATCACTGCGAATTTCCACATACAATCGGGAGATCCTGTGTAAGCACATAAAAAGACCTGACTTAGACCCTGGAATGAAGGGGATAAAGTAAAAGAAAAATGGACCTTCCGGGAGTAATAAGCGCGTCAATTTTCCAACCGTACGAAGAACCGGAGTGCGCAGGATCAACAACAGTCAACATAAAATGATTTGGCGATACATCAGACACGAATTCTGGATCCAGTACCCTTTCGAGAAATTTCTTGACGTGCGCGCTTTGAAAGATCCCGGGATAATAATGTGGCTTCCCTTCGTCTTCGTGGAATCTGTAGACCGAAATGTTATGAGCAACCGTTGGTTACTGGACCTGGATGAGGAACGTACGATATGTTAGCATCTTTATTCCATGAACGTATGACATCAACATATTCTCTCGAATGCCATGAAGGCACATTGGTGTCATTTCCGCTGCGGTAAAAATAGTCATTCAGATAATAACAAGATAAAGGTCTGACCTTAACATACCCGTGTATAGCGAGGATAGGTACTTTTCCCGAAGTCAGGAAGAGCTCGTTATTATCATGGGTTAGTGCAGATTCCAGTACGGCGCGCAACGCCGGGTCCGCAAAGCGCGCCCCACGCGAGAGCGTTAATGGGACGTAAGACTGCGCGTTAAGATACCCTGCGGCTGCCATCGTCGCACGTACGCGGTCTGAATAATGTGAAGTGAGATGCCAAACGCCCTGTCCACCATTCGAGTGACCGAGAAGGACAACCTCGGCTGTGGGCGGGAATGTCCACTCCGTCCAACGAAGTTGGAGGATTGAGCTGAGTGCATGGACTGAGGCCCACGCCTCAGATGCGCTCACGCCATGCCAATCAAGACCCTAATGTGACGAGTCAGGCTAGTGGAAATATGGAAGAAAGTGTGAAGACTCACCCACTCTGTTCGCCCAGCGGGCATGATAACCCAGTTGTGCTTCTGGCGATCTATGTCGGCCGCCCAAAACGGCATAGTGCTGATATCAACGCCTGCTCCATCTATACTCCGATTTGGGGTTTTTGTGTTCAAAGAAAGCCAGACACCTATAGGTTGCATCTACTTACGCAGCGCAAGGATAGGTACCGCGAGACCATCGGAGTTGGGAAACACCGGGGGTTTTGCAAGAAAAATAGTCGGGTGTGACGTCGCGAAGAAGAATGTCGCACGGATGACTTCGGACGTCGATGCGGTCCAAGTCGGGATATTTTTCCAAGTTAGAGTGACCGGAACTGTTGCCCTGGACCGGGGCATATTGGAAAATGGGTCATATTCCGATAAAATAAGCGTAAACGAAATTCCGTTCCCCAAAAAAGGTGCAGTTTGTTCAATTGAGATCGGGACTATTCGGGTCTGTGACGGTGCAAGCGTCTGCTTGTTACGAATCGATAGTGACAACACCTTATGGACTGCGTTAGAATTATCGCTACAACTAGGTTCATGAAGTAATATCTCACATTTGGAAAAGTACTCTGGAGCTGGATATTTTCAACAATCCACCAGCCATCAATACTGCTCAGACCAACACCTAGTGCATCGCCGAAGGCGTAACCGCCAACGAAATCACATACGACGTCATGCGATTGTTGTCGAACAACGGCCTGGCGCTTCTCTTCTGCACTGACCGAAATGTTAAGTCTGAGTGTCGGCTTTTCCTCGCCATAGTCTCGGGGATCTCCAAACAGCCTTATCTACGAGCCATATCACATCATTACACAGTATAAAAATAGGAATTAAACGGGCAAACCTCATAGTCCCCACTGACGAAGAAGTCGAACGTTGTTGAATTAACGTTGCTCACCGTGCCGGGGAGTTCAACCACGTTGGGCGGGTCCCGTAGTAAACCGTATATATTTCCGACGTGCCATTGAGGGACGAAGGGTTCGTGCACCACCCTGGGTAAGACTGTAAAGAAGGAGCCTTGCTTCAGTCTAACAAGCAATTTAGGCGGGGGATCCCAAGATCCCTTCCGCAGAGGAGTAACAGTTAAAGTCGTGTGCAAGATTGAATGGTGTTGAAGGGCCGCCCATCCATCTGTTGCACGAAGGTAAGACCATCTTATAACGATGTTAAATGCTGCCTTCTTGTTCTTATCTTTTAATAGATAATTACCTAATGTCGGGATACGACACAGCGAGGCCCCTCTCGGCGTCAAGGTGCGCTTTCGACCACGTTACCCGAGCGTTGTCAGCGTACGGTGAAGTCCATGTTTGGTTTGGTTTATGCTCATACGGAGCCGTCACTGACGGAAATATTGATGAGTTCACAAGGGTGCCTCAGACGAACAGCTCGACCGTTCGTACGATTTAAAGGAAACCCCGGATTGAGTAGATGTTGTTCTCTAGCATGAATGGGAAAGGGACCGAGAGCCTAGATATCAGGGATATCACGTCTGGTTCTTCTTCGATCAAAAATAGGTCCTGCATGCAGGTACGTACGTCCCAATCCTTGGAGAGGGAGATCTGCCATTGTGGTAAATCAGGAACCGAGTCGAGAGCCATGAAGGACTGCTCCGGATAGTTTATGGCTTCTGTTGCGCCAGCGAATGGAAGTAGATACGACGGCGAGAGAGATCCGAGAAGCAATGATACTAGTCCGAGATTTTGGATAAGAAAGCCTGGAACAGTCATGGTCACGTGTTGGACCAGGAGTTTTAGCTTCTAGGGAGTTCGCAGGCTGTCCTTGGTCCAATATCTGCTCAGCGCATGCATGCGACTACAAAGGGGGTGATGGTCGTCTGTGCCAAAAGGCAAGGAATTCACCCCTGCATCATCCGAGTGACCGAGTCAACAGAAGCAGTGATCATGATACTATTTGAGTTTTAAATATAGACAACGGTGTAACCCACAACGTCACATGACAGAAGGGAATGTGCACGTGGGTTTTCTTGCGTGACTGCGTGACACGGTAAGGGGTCATTTGTGAAGTTGGCGGCAGCGGCTCATCCACAACTTTGAATTATGTCCGGCAGACAAGGCGGGAAGCTCAAGCCTATGAAGGTGAGCGGACTCTATTTTCTATTTAACTCTCAAGGTTAATTCGCATACACAGGCGCCTAAGAAGGCTGCGAAAGATGAAGACGAGGAAGACAAGGCCTTCAAGGAGAGGAAGAAGGCGGAAGCCGCTGCTGTTGCTGAGGCAAAAGCAAAGGGTGAGTAATTAGTTTTAATTAGCCGTGCGGCACTCGCTGATTTCCATCTTCAGCTTTGAAGGGTGAGGCCATTCATACGTTATGCTGAGTAGCGATTAGAATACTAATGTGTGGTCATCGTGTCCGAAGGCGGCCCTCCCGGCGGAGGTATCAAGAAGTGAGAGTATTCCTTACGACTACTACTGTTCTTGACTTAGGGCTGTTCTTATAGATCTGGGAAGAAATGAGTCTAATCACCGAATCGCAATGTGGTTGGGTTTATGCTGTATTTCGGATTGGGAGGTGGCATGTACTACCAGTTGTACGACAGCTATGATTTTACCGACGACGCCTTGGTTAGACTTGAGGAGTGTCATTTACGGACTGAGCAAACGGTTAAAGCATTGACGCCATTAAATCTTCAAACATGACGGTCAGTGAGCGAACTGAGACTTGGAAAAAAAAGGTCTTGAATAGTATTTGTTCATCTAACGATCTGCATCTACATACGCTGTAAATATAATTACCCAAATTTCTGCGAGTTCTTTGCGGCCGCATCTCACGTGGTTTAGCGTCGTCAGCAAAGGACGGAAATATAAAAAGGGACTGTGTCACGTCACACATCTACGTGTGACTGCTTCCACGACCGTCTTTCAAGGAAAACACCAAGCATCGGTGTCCCTTCAGTCAACGTCCGCGACGCAGGCAACTACCTCATGTTGGGCAACCTATCTGGTCTACAGGGCCAGGGCCAGCCACAAATCCACCAACAGCAGGGCCAGCAACAGCAGCACCAACAGCAGCAGCACCAACAACACCAACAGCAGAACCAGGCCCCGCCTCCTCCACCCCCGCTGAATGGCCAGGACCTCAACCTGTCCAACATCCTCCATTTTTTGCAATCAGAATGGCGGAGGTATGAGCGCGAGAGGAACGAATGGGAAATTGAGCGTGCGGAGATGCGGGTGCGTTTGTCTTTTTTTCTTTCGCGTGTCGCTTCCGCCCCTTTGACGCGCTGGCGGCCTGCCCTTCGTTTCCTCAGGCACGCATAGCTCTGCTCGAGGGAGAGCGCCGCTCTTTTGAGAATACTCGAATTGACCTCTTACGTCGTATAAAAATGCTCGAATTCGCGTTGCGCATGGAACGGTACGCGTTTCTTCTCTGCTGTGCGTATGACGCGTGACGTGAACCCATATTTACCAGCTCCAAGCAACTCAATCAGCCTGCAAATCAACCTCCTTTACCTTCTAAGGTGACTGCGCTGCAAAACCAGTCTAACCCCGCATCATCGAAGGATGAGTCTGGCAGCCACAAGGATGGCAGCAGCGGGAGTTCACCGCGGAGTGAAGGTGTGTACATGCCCTGTATTTTGACTTAGAATTGCCTAGCCGAGCGTCTTGCTGAAACTTGTCTTTTAGATGTGCCTTTGCCTCCTGAAAACCGCATGTCTATGGCATCATTGACGGGCATGCCCAACGGTGGTCCCGCGTCCAACCAGAATAAGTCCCACACCTGGGGAGGATCCAATTGGTCTGGTGCACCAAACGCTGCTATCCTCGGGAAGCCACCTCCTGGAAGAGACCCCAAAAGTAGGGCACGAAGTAGGGAGTATCTTAAACAGTGGGTGTTGTGTTATTTTTCATGACTGCGTTTCCGTATCTTTTGAGGATATTTCTAATCCTTTTTTTCTGTTCCTCCAGGTGTCTCCAGGAAATATCGTATTTAACGTCGCCTCAAGCGATGAACCCTCTGCCTAATCGACCCATACTTAGCAATTCGTCTGTGCCCCTCACAGTGCCCAATGTGCCATCCCTTGAACCGATGTCGTATAATGGTCGGCCACGGAAACTTGTACCGGAAGTGGGCAAGGACTTTCCGGTGTTGAATGGGATGCCAGTTGTGTCAGGATCAATGACTGCCCCAGCGGGTTCGGGTCTGCAGGGATCGTTACTTGAGAGGGACAACCGATTAAACACCGGTCCAAATGTCCCCTTGCACCAACCCCACGTGCAACAACAACAACAGCAACAGGTCGGTCAGGTGGACGGAGGCTTCCAGCAGCAACAGCAACAGGCCCCAGTCCAGGGTCAGTCACTTCAGCTCCAGGCTCAACAAACGAGCAAGGATGTCCAGGCAAAGCCGGATAGTTCAGAGCCTCAACAGCTCACCGCAATTTTTCGCCCGGATGAGGAGTGGAAGGAGCGATTAGAACGGGCTCGCACAGAGAGATTCTCTTCCCAGGGTATGCCGGCATCAGGCGTTTCGGCATGGGATGGTTCAGGGAAGGAAGAGGAAGATGTGGAACGGGAGGATGTGGAAATGGACGAGGACGATGCGTCTTCAACTACCAGTGACGACGATGGGAAAATTTGGCGTCCACGACGTACATTGCGAAAGTCAGTTGAAAAAAAGCCCAACATTTGCATTGCCCTAGGGAGCTAATTGTATTCCAGTCATCTTGATGCTGTAAGGGCACTCGCTTTCCATCCAACCGAGATGTGTCTCGCAACAGGTGGTGATGACTGTACAGTAAAAATTTGGAGAATGGATGTTGCAGGACTCGCATCTTCGGCGTAGGTCTACGGCCTATCATAGCGTCTTCGCACACCCTTACGTGAATTTTGCAGGACGCGGGGGACGATTGAGGTCGAGCCTCAATTAACTCTTCGCGGACACACAGCTGCCGTCACGACGCTTGTGCACTCTCCCTCAAAACGGCTTTTATATTCCGCTTCCCTGGATTCCTCAATACGCGTATGGTCTCTCCCGCCTGTCTCATATACGACATATGCACCATATGACCCTACTCGAATCCGTGGCGAGCTCATTGGGCATACAGACGCAGTGTGGGGTCTGGCGCTTATACGCGATGAAAGCTTATTAGTGAGCTGCGGGTCGGAAGGCTCGGTGAAGGTGTGGGATGTTGGCTCCGCGTCCGGTGTAGGCGCGCTAAAGCTTAGCTGGGGGTACAATGGACTTGAGAGTGAGGGGGAAGACCCAGTAGAAGCACCGGGTGCAACTTGTCTCGAGGCGATTAAATCGGACCTCAAGAAAGTCGCTGTAGGGTATCAGAACGCCGTAGTGAAGATATTCGATGTCGATACCGGCAAGGAAGTACTTGTTCTTCAATGCGAAACGGGTTTGTACTTTTTGTTTTTGTTTCCTTAAGCGTTACTGATAGTTACCATTTCAGAAGATGCCACTGTCAATATGCAAGTCAATAGCATCGCGTCCCACCCAACGATGCCCATTCTCGTCACCGCACATGAAGACAAGCAAATTAGGATTTGGGATAGCGTCACTGGTACGTTGGGTTACTGCAAACTCGCGGGGAATAAACTGACGAAACATTATAGGCCAATGCACGCACTCGATGATGGCTCACCTCGACGCGGTAGTGACACTTTCAATAGATGCCGCGGGATTCTCCCTGGTGTCGGGTGGACATGATTGCTCGGTAAGATTTTGGGATCTGCTTGGTGCACGTGCGTGCATCCAGGAGATCACAAGCCATCGCGAGAAGGCGCGTGAGGGCGTGCTCGCAGTAGACTTCCATCCGTCGCTGCCATTCATGGCCAGTGCAGGCGCTGATGGCGTTGTCAAACTTCACGCGTCATCGTAGGGACAGTAAATATTCATTGTATATTTTCTCCTGACTGCATGTAGGGTTACCCTTTTCCCTTTCTATTTATCCGGCATACCTGTTTCCCCTTATTTGCCTTTATTTCCTGACTTGTCGCATACTAATTGCTTGGAAGACAGACAGACATCTCACGCCCAGTGGGGGTATCATCGACGCGTTCTCTTTTGCCTTATTCGACGCAATGTATATATAGATACCTGCCTGCTCATTGTAATGGGCACGGACTCATTCGGGATGCTAGGGTGTGTGTCGTTTGTGTTACAGAAGAAAAGGCTGTTGCAAGATCGCTATAAATAAGAATATAGCTACAGAAGCTAGTAATACAGCAAGAGTGCACCAAGTAAAAAAGTTGCCAAGGAAGTAAATAAGGAGATAGCAAATTGCACGGATAATAACGAATTTGAGAGTGTTTGTTGCCCCTGTCGTCGACCAATGAAGGATTCAAATCTCTGTCGGGGATAGCGGACGCGTCAAATGTGTAAAACGGTTGAAGGAGTAATGGACTACATACGAATGAGAGCGCCTTGTTCTGCTGCAAGAACTGTGATACCTAGGTTTTTCTCGTCTACCAGCCGACGCACTTGTTCGGTGATGACCTCGTGCATCGGACGATTGTACTTGCCTTCCATATCATCCTTACAGTGTGTTATGAAGACCCGCACGCCGGTGAGTGCACCGCGCAGATCCTCAGCGCTAGCAATGCGCTTCTGACGCTTGCGCTCCGGAGAGGCAGTGCTGAATGCCCGTTTTCTGCTCAAACTCGTGACTGTGTCATGTTTAAGATTAGAACTGGGACCACTCGAACTCGAGACCGAGCCATGAGCCATATGAGAACCAGATATCCCGTCTCGGCACTCGACCACTGCAGCGGCGAGATTCTCGAGCTCCGTGGCTAGGTGCTCGGGCGTGAGGTGCCCGTACAGTTTGTCGTCAGCGCGCCCAGAGGGCCAAGAGCACTCTACGAAGAGCACGTCGAGCGCGTGCGGGATTTTAGGTGCGGCTGCACGCCACACGGCTGCCGTGCGCGGGACCGTTGCGAGCGCGTCGGGGCCGACGTCCCCCAGGAAGAGCAACTCACGCGCACTCGGGCCTGAGGCGTGCCGTAAGAAGAATGCGGCGGAGGTGTACTCGGGGCCATGGCTGAGCGGGAGCATGCGCACTGAGAGCGCGCCGTGAAGTGGCGTATAGACGGTAGGGTCGTCGGTCAAACTGTTGCAGGTATCGTCAGTCTTCGTGAAGAAGGCGGGGATGGCGGGTTGGACTTACGGATCGTAAAGGTATAAGTGATCAGAGTCGTTGGGATCCCAAGAGGCGAGGTTTGGCCAGATGCGACTGGGTTTGAAGATGGTCTGGAGGTCATCAAGGCACTGACGGGAGGCCCTGATGCTCTTCCGCGGCCCGTCTACGCTCCCGGCCATCAGGACGAGGCTCAAGACATGGTCGAGATGGGCATGGGTGATGAGATACGTTCTGTGCATATACTCAGAATGGGGAAAGACGGGAAATTGTGCAACGTACCTGACATGAGAATAAATTTGTACGGCACTTGGGCCATGTTCCCCCGCCGCAACGGCGAACAGGTCCGGTTGTTCTTTGAGAATCCGAGTGAGAGCACCGAGACCACTCCCTGCCGAAAGGAAATTTTCGAAATGAATATAGGAATAAACAGGAGATAAAAACGAGCACGCGACCGCTGACCAGCTTCAAGACCGACAATCCCATCGGTCCAGGGGCTCTCGTGCGCCTTGAGCAGGTACCTGCGCCCATTCCTACTCAGCTCATCAACTGCAATCGTTCTGCAACGGAAACGCACCCAGAAAGATTGACCTCGCTTGGACCACCGCCAGAGCCGACGACGAGTAAATCGAAGCTGGGCATGAGGTGGGACGGTGGCAGGCGTGGACCGTGGTGCACGCGTCGTCGCCGACCCTGGGCGAATCGAAACGAGCAAGCACTTGCTTGTGCTGACGATTGCCGAGCTTGCGCCTTGCACTTTTTGTACTCGCCCGCGCTCTGCGCAAGGATCAGCGGCTGCAGAACCACCACTGTGGCCGGCCCTCAGGCTCGATGCGAGGGGCCATTATGGTGGCGTTGGCTGGTAGCATCCCCATTACACAAGACAATGCAGATTCTAAGGGGGCGGGAGGACTTGGAACAGCGCCCAAGTGAGACCATGACCACACCTGATGCAGGTCGGCGACTCAAGTAGAGGGTTATAAATGTGAATTCAAAGGAAAACAAGACTGCTAGAGAGGTCTTTGTATTTTGTCCATCGCCGCGAAGACATGAGTACCACTGGCAGCCCCCGTTGTATTACATGTATGTATGGCTCACGGGGCCAGTCAGGAGCTTCAGTGGAAGGCATATCGCAATTGAGAGTCAAGGACAAACGGTTGTTTTATAACCCCCTTCAGTTTTCCGCGGAGGATTATCACATAAATACCAATCCATGTGCGGAATGAGTGGCCTCGTGCAGCGAATTGCAATCTCGCGCCTTTAGGCTGTAATATTCAGTAACGATTGGTGCGCTTCTCCGCATGGATGTGGCTACTTAAAAAATCACAATATACATTTGCATTCAGAAAATAACATGTTAATGCAGACGTCTCGATCGTGTTGCGTAGCCATCGGCAGCGGGTATAGTCCGAGAAAGTCTTGAATTTTATCCCCTCCTATCAGATCCCCCTCTCCCCACTACATTCATTACGTCCATCGCTGCTAGTGAATATTATAATTAAAAGGATAAAAGGAAACAGAGGCGAAGGAATGTGTCATGAGGAACCAGTGGTCCCTTGGAGGTAAGATGGCGGTCAAGGAAGGAGTAACGGTGCGTAGTTTCCATTGGGAAGGAATACAGAAAAGTGACATTGTTAGACAAATGAGCACACACACTATGCTCAGGCCGTAGAACCGAACGGAAGCTCAGGCGCCTCCCAATAAACTGTTTAACGCCCGCTGGACATCATATCCATGCTTCTCAAGCGCGACAACAGCCTGCGTCCGGCTGAAACCCATTCCGCACAGCTGCTTGACCGGCTCAACGTCATCTTCGACGGCCGGCGTACTCAATCCGCCCGGGCCTGGTTCAGCGACGGGAGATAGGAACTGCGGAGGTGGTACGGGCGGTGGGTCGTGCTTCGACTTTTTCTTATCCTTGCGACCAAATGGCAAGCGGATCTACGAGCGCGTTAAGCAGTTAGCATAGTAGAAATTAAAATGAAGGAGCTGAAGAATACTTACACTAAGCTTTGAGTGTCGCGTAGGCGGAGGTGACTTGTTTGATATCGCTCCTTCACCCGACGAGCCCGTTGATATTCTGGGCTTTGGAGACGACGTGCGGGGCGGTGGGGTCGCTGACCTAAATGACCGCATTGTTGACGGCGACGCGGGCGTCGCCCCCAAGGACGGCGATCTCGACGGCGACTGAGAGGGAAATGGCGCCCCTTTTGTATCTGAAGTTTTAGGTTCTACAGGACCGCTTGGCGCCGCAGCTGGTATGCTGAATGCACCATCAAAGGCCAGAGCACTACTTGCCCCGCCTTCAAAAGCGTCTTCAAACGAGATTCCATGATCGCCAGCCGGAGGCTGCGGGGAGATATGAGAAGGCGCGACTGAGCCAAAGGCATCGTCAAACGAGAAGGCACTGCCGTTCTCTTGCGCTTTGCTCTGCACAGGAGGGGCGAACGGAGAATTGATATCCAATGATGCCTTTGTAAACTCCTGTGTTCCGTTGACAGTTGGTGCAGACGATGAGGATGGAGGTGGGAATAGTGATTGTGAAGGTTCTAACGCCGTCTTTGCGGCCGAAAAATCGAAATTATCATCGAACGCAGAGTCAAGCTTAAAATGGGGCGCGGCTGAGCTCATGCTCGGAGAGGAAATCTTCCCCATAGCTTCGTCAAATGCGTTTACGCCTGTTACAGCTCATTTAACTGTCTTACGCGCAATCACGTAAATCTGGGAGCTTACCAGCAGGTGGGTCAAACAATGAAGCGACCGTTGCCTTACCATTTGCCAGTTCCTTCCCCGTTGATTGCGGTGTAGGTATAGAAAAAAAGTTTGACGATAGATCGCTACCGGCGGGAGCGTCAGCCTTCGGAGTGCTACTGCCTAGCTCAAAGACATCGTCGAACGCGACTGGACTTGTAATAGATTGTGCACCTATTCCGTTGTTTGAGGCATCTGCTTCGCGTTCAGGCGACACCCCGGATGGATCTGTGGGCTTGTTGACAGGGCTGCTTGTAGACACCCTGGCCTCCTTCGCATCGTGGAACTCATCCTCAATATCGCTGTCGCTGTCGCTCTCCTCGACCTCCTTCTCAACCAACTTAGCATCGAGGGCGGTTGAGCCCTCGTCGAAGCCAAAGGTTCCAGTCGCTACATGACTATCAATGGAAGGAAATTGAGCCGCGGCAATGGCAAGCTCTGGCGAGGTTTCCTCAGCCTTCAAGGACGTGATATCTGGAGACGCAGATTCCGCTACGGAGGGGGAGAGATCCTTCAATCCCCCGAGTTCTGGAGCTGCAACAGGCTGAGGAGTAGCAGGTTTCTCGGGTGTTACGGCCACAGAGGTCGTGCTGCTCATCTTGTCGCCATCAGTGAGACCGAACGGGTCGTCTGCATCCGTCGCTGTCGCCGAATGGATAGAAGGCGCACTTGTAGAAGTAGATGGCTCGGTAGCAAACACAAAAGGCGATGACGCGGGGGGTGGGTTCACGTCAAACACTGTTGATGCGCTAGGCTCGTTTACACCGCCGGTGGGACTAATTTCTGTCTGTGGTGTTTCGCTGCGCAATTGAGGGGTAGGTACAAAAAAGATGTCCGCTGCCGGCGCAGAGAATGGCGATGCTGGGCGTGAGCCAGTCGATGCCATTACAAGCCGCTCGAAAGGGTTGTTCGTTTTCGTGCTTGATGGCGAAGTAACCGACATAGGAGGTGTCATCGGGCTGGCAGGCAGAGGCTGTGCGGCTGCAAACGAAGGTGTGTCCATTCTCGGTGGTTCGGATACAATCGATGTTGATGACGCAAACCCGTTTGTTTTGGCTGGGGAAGCCTCTTTGGCGAGATCTTCGTCGGCAGACTCTCTTTCCCGCGTCGCTTCGCGAGCTTCATTCTCGGCATCTTCCAGTTCCTTAGCCACCTTAGCGCTCTCAGCCTCCCTCGTCGCCAACTGCTTTTTTGCGATTGCAAGCAGGCCTTTCTGGTGCTTTGTCTGCTTCCTTGCCTTCTCCAGATCAGCCTTTATTTGATCCATCTCCTCACCGACTCCCTTCATTTTCCTCTGCAAGTCCCTAACCTCCTCCTTGTCACGTAACAGACTGCCCTCAATCTCGGCCTTCTCAACGCGCACTGCGCTTAAATCGCTTTCCGCACGAATAAGATCTTCGCGCAACTTCTGGATATCCGTGCTCTGTGCTGCGAAACGTTCCCTAAGGCTGGTAAGCAGACGTGTTTCGGTCTCGTACGCGGCCTTCGCAGATAAAAGTTGTGTCTGCAGCGCGGATAGCTGGCTTGCCTGTGTCGCTAGTGCTGTTTCCGTATTCTGTCGCTCCGTTGTCGTAGTATCAAGCGAACGGTTCGTGGAACTGATTTGGTTTTTCAGATTTCCGATTTCAGCAGAGTTATCAGGTACAGAGGCAGGCGTTGTCCCTTCGTCATCGCTTAATAAGTCAGGCTTGACTTTATAAACGATATGAGGGTCAGACGCTAAAAAATCGACGAGAAGAAATTACATACCGGCACCAGTAAAGGTAGAAGTGCCGAATGGGTCCGTGTGGAGTGCAGGAGCAGCAGGGGACCTCGCACCGAATACCCCTGTGTGCTGCTGTGAACTGTATCCTGTTCCCTGCGGCTGAAGAACTGGGGCCTGCTGGATGCTCGAAGGTTGTGACAACGGCACGTTGGGGTGCTGCGGAACAGTGGCCGAAGCCGGAGGCGAGTCATCCCAAAGGAGATCACGTACCGGTTCGGGTACAGGTACAGGAGCGGGCGCAGTGGAAGGGGCCGAAGTCGCTGGACGATTTGCACGCATGGACGGTGGGATGAGAGAGATAGGAAGAGTTGATGGAATCTCCTTTCCTGCGAGCTTCCCCTGAATGAGATGCATGGCTACCGCAAAGCCATCACGAGTCAAACGCCCATCATTATTGAGGTCAGCAAGGTCCCTAAGAAAACCATATCGTAAGAAAGTTGTATTATTATGATTTGCTCTATGCGCACCAGACTTGAGCCAGAATGTCCTCAGAAAGCTTAGACTGCAGCATGAAAGGTACTGCAACATCGCCTTCAATGAAATTCCGCTTCTGCGTATCCAGACCATCAAAAAATTGATCAAACCGGGTCTTCTCTTCGTGTGTCACGTCCCACTGCTGCATCGCTGCGCTACCGAATGCACTCGCTCCCAAAGCAAAATGTACATGCTGTTGGGGAGACACCGCCATGCTAAGTCTGCTGTATTCCTGGCCGGTGGTTTGTGGCTGTAGGCGCATGCGCGCGCCGCCTGTGGTCTGTGCAGTCAATGGAGCGGGGGATGATACAGTGGATGTAAACGATCCAGTAAGAGAAGGGCTGAGCGTGACGCTGTTCCCTGTGCTGTGAGTCGCGACACTCGCTGGAGCGCGTCCCCCTGCTTGTTCATATAGCCCCGGGGGTAACGTCGCGGGAAGATTTGTCATTTGGCCTGACATGACCGCCTGTATAAGATACATGGCCACTGTGAAGTCCGTCTGATCCAGTGACCCCCGATCCTGAGTATCTGCCAACGCCCTGACAATGAAGTCAGAAACAGGGATGACGGAGGTCGGCATCCAAAGCGCGCGCGTACCATACTTGTGACAGCTTCTCGAAAGGCAACTTGGACTTTATAAAGACATCCCTGGCCTTATCCCCTGGAGTACGCTTTAAGAGAGGCAATACTGGCATTAAAACTAAGCATTACCATTGAGTAAGCCATTGACGGGACCACATCCCAGGAACAAACGTAGAAATTTAGTCTTGTCCTCAGCAGTGAGAGGGGGAAACAGGGATCCCCTCGGTGGAGGGGAATTCGGGGGGCTCGACAGAACAGGGGAAGGTCTTTTCGAGGGCGATATGCCTTCAATGAATGCCAACGGACCCGCTGCACAGAGAAATAAAGAATAAAATGAGGGCCGCTTGATGAAGTAATGTTATACGACATACGTACGTCTATCAAGAAGGGACTCTTTCACTGATTCTCCTTTCTGAGCGTGACCAATAAGCCGTAAGGCTATGGCAACACCTTTCTTTGTGAGGAAACCGTTATTGTCCTTGTCAGATAAAGACCATATTTCGCCCAGGGCTGTCGGCGAGAGTTTTGCGCCTGCAAAGACCTTGACGGCGGCATCACCAGTGATGATACCAAACTTGGAGGGGTCGGCAGCGGCGAACACTAGGTTGACGAGCGCGAGCTCCTGCTGAGTTGGCGCGAACGAGGACATGATGCGCAGCGAGCGCGAATAGAGCTCAAGCTGAGCGGCAGTGGGAGTCTGAATCTGAAGTCGGCCGCGTCCGACGGTTCCACGGGCTCGTCGGCAAGCCTGGCAGACACATCATTCGCTCAGCCGCCGCATAAAGATAAACCCTCTCAGGATCACGTGAGACTAAACTCGAACCAACGTCACGTCACGCTCTTTCGACCACCAGCCTCTCTTCATCCGTTACTAGCGGCTCCGTCCAGGCCAGCCATCTTTCTTTCTTGTTCTTTCTCTCCCTCTTCCTTTCACTCTCATATTGCAATGGAGCAAATATCTTCCCCGCTGGCTCCTCCCCGTAGCACTTCCAAAACGGCCGCGAGTTCATCCTCCAATGAAGGTGCGGGAAGCGTCACGAAACGGTAAGCTATCTACATATCATGGAAGAGCATGCGCTTGACATCGAATCAGCCTTGGAAACGAGCTTATGACTTTAATGGTGAGGGTTGCTTTTCTGTTGCGCCCGAAGACTGCTCATCGCTTGGTATCCTAGATGTCCTCCTCTCCCGGAATTGTATGTCCACTGCTTCACTACGGTTCCTTTAATGGTGCTCAGCCGCCCACTCTATCCCTTCGTCAGTCTGCATTTCCCAAAACGGATGCAAACCTGTTCGATTGGGTCGGGACCATTGAGGGTGCGCCTGGCACAGTGAGTACCGAGCGGCGCGCGCGTCGACGTGCCACATCACGTGCCACGTACCTAACGAGTCGGTTCCGTATGATAGGTATACGCAGGCCTTACATTTAAGATATCCATCGCGTTCCCCCCCAACTATCCGTATGTACCACCCGCTATCCGTTTCGACACGCCGTGCTATCACCCAAATGTCGACTTGAACGGGAATATATGCCTTGACATTCTGCAAGTAAGCTGTACATTTTGACGTCCAAGCAAAAAGATAGGTCCTGACACACATATTTCAACAGGACAAGTGGTCCGCGGTGTATAGTGTGCACACGATACTTTTATCACTTCAGTCTTTACTTGGTGGTATGCCCTGTCTTGATTGAAAACATCTTGATATTGATATTTTCCGTCCCGGCAGAACCCAACAATGCTTCACCTCTGAACACAGATGCCGCCAACCTCTGGAGTAATCAAGAAGGTAAGCAGCTTTGATTTATTCCGTGTATTCGATTCAAGCGTCTCTACAGAGTTCAAAAATCAGCTCATGAAGCATTACCGGCCAATCACGTCCGAGTCGGCTTGAGGCGATGAATCTGTACATTTGTTGCACTTTACGGTTTCCTTGCTCTGATTACCCCATCCATGCTACTGGGCTCATGTATAACTCATTCGTCAATGCCACTGCAATCCATAGTTTTATTCTGTCTTGCTACTCTAGATCGTGTGGGTATCGGGAAGCTATATAAAGTTGCCGTCTCAGAAAGGAAGGTGATTATGTCAGGCGTCCTTAGGGACCGTCTTGCATCGACTTAAGAAGTTACCATTAATTGTTACTCTACCACAACTGTATGGCAGCATCGACGGCTCAACCTGAAGCTCACGATGCCTTCGTGCATGAACTGGCTATAAAGCTTTCGCGGGCACTCAACATTATCAACCCGAATGATCTTCTCGCGAGGCGCGTTGTAGACATTGCCCGGAACAACACACTGGAAGGATTTATCCAAGGTATGTCTCAATACTTTAGGCATGAATGTGGAAACCCTTTATAGCTAACGGATATCCTCCTACTAGCTTCCAAAGGATTTGGCAAGTTCAAAGATTCCTTTCTTACAGAGCTTCACGGCGAAATCTTGTCGCATGCGAAGCAGGAAGCCAATGGACACGTTCCCCAACCAGTCAAAGGCATCACCGTCATTGATAGCGATGTGCTCGAGCCGGAGCCTGAGCGTCAAGGCGGACTTGTACGGATGGATGCGGTATGTGCTTAATTTGTTCTGAGACTTAGCCCTGGTTTAAACATCTTTGTAATGACGTGTAGCGACATACGTTCCGCACCCCAGCGAAACCAGTAGAACCACCTACTCCGCGGACATCCATACTTGGATTGGATCGGCTGGCAAAAGAGAAAAGGGCAGCGGCAGCGGCTTTGGAAAGCGAGAACCGAAAGAAGAGCAGGCGGGATGATGAGCCTGTATTCAAGGGTGAGACACTCGTCACTTTCCATGATGGACGAGAGCATTGAAAATGGTCTTTTCGGCTAGTTCCTTCGTTACCTGCTTCACGCATGAACAATGTCCGCCAAAGGGGTGAAGAAACCCCCTCTCACCCAGGTGGTTTGTCAGATACGGCCAGAATGCGTTTGGATGAATACATGAAAAGACGTGAAAAGCAAAGAGGTTCGTGAGTGTATTTGATGTCTGCGAATAATGTAACTCATTTATTTTTATGCAGAGGGGATCACCGCACGCGAAGAACCGCGCAGTGACGCTCCGCGGGGCCTTGGAGATTTTCAGCGTCGATTAAATCGTGATCGCGATTGGGGGAAAAGGGGCGGAGACCGTGACCGAGAATATCGGGATGGACGTGGCAATTGGACTCCCCGGAGTGAGCGCAGCAGTGGCCGCGAAGACGGCCCGAGCGTACGTATCCCTAATGCTGGCTGGGACTCAACACCACGCTCCGTTCGCGGTTCAGACAGGGACGACGGAGTGAATGGTTGGGGTAACGTACGCAATCGGGGATGGGAAGCGCCGACCCCGCGTGTAGCTCGGGGCGGTAGTCCTGATGGTGATGGAGCCTTTGGAATTGACGTACATGAGTGGGAGGAGGAGCAGGTGCGTTTGGACCGCGACTGGTACATGGGAGCGGAGGAGGGAGGTGTCGTCGGAGACGAGGAACACAACCCACTATCGTCATACAATGATCTTGAGCAACTGAAGCAACTGGAGATTGCGAATAAACAAGTGAAAAAGAAGATATCCGCAAAACAGGCGCAATATGTATGTTGGAGTACTATTCTTTCCACGTGCGATTTTAAGAACGTTGTATTTTCAGAATGCCGATAATGACCTTTGGGAAACCAATCGCATGGTTACTTCGGGCGTTGCGACTCGCAAAGCATTGGACTTCGACTTTGAAGACGACTCTGAGTCGGCGGTGCACGTCATGGTACACGACCTTAAACCACCCTTCCTCGATGGGCGCACCGTTTTTACGAAGCAGCTTGAACCAGTCAATCCCATTCGGGATCTGACTTCGGACCTTGCCATTTTCTCAAAGAAAGGGAGCGCACTCGTCAAAGAAAAGCGCGAGCAAGCGGAGCGCGCGAAAGCCGCCGCAAAGCTTGCAAGTCTTGGTGGCACGAATCTAGGAAACATAATGGGTGTTAAGGACGAGGAGGCTGAGGCTGAAGGTACGCTTAATCTCGCCTTGTGTTTATAAAATCAGCACCGGGTTGGACATTCACAAAGACTTCTGTTTGCTTGGGCTACAGCCGCGGCGGAGTCGAAGACTAAAAATGGAGAGAAGGAGGATTACAAGGGCGAATCCAAATTTGCAAGCCATCTAAAGGCGGGCGCAGCATCATCCGCATTTTCGAGAAGTCGAACTTTGAAAGAACAAAGAGAGTACCTACCAGCTTTTGCTTGTCGGGAAGATTTGCTTCGGACAATTCGCGATAATCAAGGTGGGTTCTCTGTGTACGTTTCTATATCAAATAAATATTGAAGCACCTTCAGTCGTTGTCGTAGTCGGGGAGACCGGTTCAGGGAAGACAACCCAGCTTACGCAATTTCTGTACGAGGACGGATATTGCACGTCAGGAATTATCGGGTGCACGCAACCGCGTCGCGTCGCCGCTATGTCTGTCGCAAAGCGTGTAAGCGAGGAAATGGAGGTGATTTATTCTCTTGCGTTACTGTGGGAGTATGGTCATTGATTTTATTTACAACAGTGCAAGCTCGGAGGAAGGGTTGGATATGCGATTCGATTCGAAGACTGCACTTCCAAGGAAACTGCCATAAAGTGTAAGTGTGCCATTTTGGTCTTATCGGGCTTTTACTAATACCCATCAACTACAAAGACATGACGGATGGTGTACTTCTCCGTGAATCGTTAAATGAAGGAGATCTCGATCGCTACAGTGTGATTATTCTGGACGAGGCCCACGAACGCTCGCTGAGCACGGATGTCTTGATGGGCTTGTTGCGCAAAAGTACGCAGACCATTTTTATTTTATTTTCGTATAATTGAAAATCGTTCACAGTTCTTTCGCGCCGGAGGGATCTAAAGCTGATTGTCACCTCAGCTACGATGAACGCCGAAAAGGTTTGTATTTTTCGAATGTTGATACCACCAGTTTTTTGCTTATCACGCGTGCTCAGTTCTCTAATTTCTATGGCAATGCGCCATGCTTTACCATTCCGGGTCGCACTTTCCCTGTGGAAACATTTCACTCCAAGTCTCCCTGCGAAGACTATGTTGATAGTGCCGTCAAACAAATACTGCAGATCCATCTTTCCCTTCCTCCTGGTGATATTCTTGTTTTCATGACGGGACAGGAAGACATCGAAATCACTTGTCAGGTCGTGCAGGAGAGGCTCGATCAACTCGACGAACCGGCCCCCCTTGCTATACTCCCCATATACTCACAGATGCCCGCGGATCTTCAAGCGAAGATATTCGAGGCAACCGACGATGGCCGTCGAAAAGTCATCGTCGCAACGAACATTGCTGAGACATCTCTTACTGTTGATGGCATCTTATATGTAGTTGATGCGGGATACTGCAAACTCAAAGTATACAACTCGAAGGTCGGCATGGATGCGCTTCAGATTACGCCCATTAGTCAGGCAAATGCAAACCAGAGGACTGGCCGTGCGGGTCGTACCGGGAATGGCTTCTGCTATCGCCTGTACACAGAAATGGCATACAGGAACGAGTTGTTCGCAAGCACGATTCCCGAAATCCAGCGGACCAATCTCGCCAACACCGTTCTTCTTCTAAAGTCTCTCGGTGTCAAGAACCTGCTCGAGTTTGACTTCATGGACCCACCACCGCAGTCGAATATCCTTAATTCCATGTATCAGTTGTGGGTTCTGGGCGCTCTAGACAACGTTGGCGATCTAACACCAGTCGGGCGCAAGATGAGCGAATTTCCCATGGAGCCGAGTATGGCGAAGATGTTGATTGCTAGTGTGGAATACAAGTGTTCATCGGAAATGCTAACAATTGTTAGTATGCTGAGTGTACCAAGCGTATTCTATCGGCCGAAGGAAAGGATGGAAGAGGCGGACGCGGCGAGGGAGAAATTCTCCGTTCCAGAGAGCGATCATCTGACGCTACTGAATGTATACGGACAGTGGAAGAGTCACGGGTATGTTTTCTGAGCGCTTTCGCGAGAATTCTGCTGATAGCCCACATGTCCGTCATTAGTTACCGGGATGACTGGGCCATGCGACACTTCTTACACCCAAAACTCCTTCGAAAGGCGCGCGAGGTCCGCACACAATTGGAAGATATCATGAAAATGCAAAAAATGGCAATTATCTCTGCTGGAACGGACTTCGACGTCATGCGAAAAGCAATTGCTGCCGGTTATTTCCATCAGGCAGCCAAAGTGAAGGGCATTGGAGAATTTGTCAATATTCGAACGGGCTTGCCGACGCATCTCCACCCTACAAGCGCGCTTTACGGGCTCGGATGTGAGTTTTCAAGTTAAATAGTCCCGTGAAGGTGTCCATGCTGACGTGTTGAACAGATACTCCAACATATGTTGTATATCACGAACTCATCCTCACCTCCAAGGAGTACATGACGCAGGTTACAGCAGTCGATGCCTACTGGTTAGCTGAGCTCGGCTCAGTGTTCTACTCTGTGAAGGAGAAGAACTTCGACGACCGTGGCACGCGACGAAAGGCAGACAAAGAGTTTTCGAAACGTGCGGAGCTTGAAATGGAAATGGCTAGACAGCGAGAGGAGAGTAAGTTGAAGGCACAGGAGGACGCTCTTGCGGCGCAGACGTCGATTAAGTCTGTTACGAATATTGTCATACCCGGAACGCCGAAGACGGGTGGAATGGGCTCGAGAGCTGGCCAGACTCCGAGACGGCGTGTTGGGCTATAAGCTTTTCATTTTCGTGTTCCGTGTGTACATATGTATCTTTAGAGCTGTTCGATATATTTAGTAGATGCTAGTACTGTCCGACTAATTGACGTTAGATATTTGTCCTCGAGTGCATTTCCTTTTTGAGGCAATTAACGGGTTGTATGTCGTAAAGCTCGCCGCCGCCGCTCCGCATCGGACTCCCCACCAACGGCGCGGCCGTGTCTACATCGCTCTTTTCTACGGACTCTTTTCAACAGCGCCAAGGGCTTGTTACCGGTTTAACAATCCTCGCAATCTCATACTCCTGAGCTCCTTCGGTCTTTCAACGTCCGGCCCGTTTCTTGGTGGAGACCGTATCCACAGGATACTTGCTGCGCAGGTTATCGGTACAGTCTTTTGGACCCCAAGCTGAATGCTTATGGCCGCTACTGCGAGTCCGACTCAAAGGCCTTATAATTATGGCTCTAGCTCGTCGTGGAGATCAAATGAAGGAGTCCCCATGCGCTCGCCGTCGTCCTCAAGTCGCAGCCCCCATCCCTCACATACTCAGCCCTATGATGGGCATGGAAATTCGCCAGGACCGTCGTATTACACTTACAACCACGCTCAAGGAGGCTCCAGCACTCCACCGGATCTTCGCATAACTGCTCCGTCGGGGGCAGATGAAGGATCTAATGCTGCCTGGGACGATGACAGGAGTGTGTACAGCGATCGCATGTCGACCACACAAGATTATTATTCTCAGGTCTTTCAGTCCGACTCGCATGCATCCCAACAGCTGTCCTCGCGCTTGTCAGGGCTGGAATTGGATAGAGACTCCTGGCAGACGGACGGCAACGCACGACCGGATAGCAACATTGACCCCTTCTCATTCATGAAGTACGAGTCACCGCGAGTTCAACTTCCAAAAGTCATTGTGTCCTCACCTTCGGAAGCCTCCTCCATTAACCGTGGTTCATACATGTATGGCAGTGGGAGCGCCGTCAGTGTAGCTCCGATCATTCCCAAAGAGATTACGCCTCCCTCCTTCCAGCCACCCGCAGGCCGAGTACCAAGTGCTGTACAGGGTTCACGCAACTTTTCTCGTCCGAACAGGGTGCCTGTAGCCCCACAATTGACAGGAACTGAAGAAGAAAAGAGGAGAGTCTTAGAGCGCAACCAATGTCGCCATGTTCAAGAACAAGAATCAACGCGCGCTCAGTCTCAATGGTCGCCGTCAATAAGTGAATTATCGAGCCCTCTACAAAGTCCGGCCTTTAGTCCGCCACAACCGCGAAACGACTATGCACAGCGAGACGTACGAACGCATGGCGGCGGCGGATTCGGGTTTGAATACGCAGATATCCCATCTCATCAATCTGATTCAGCCCACGGCCAAACACTGCCTCCCCATGAATCGCCGCTTGCTCCACCTCCCCTCCTTTCTCAATCCTCTTCCATGTCATCTACGTCTAGCGGGCGACTACCTCGCACACCTCAGGAGGCTCAGAACCTGGTTGCCTTACCTGCGAACCCGCCAGACATGCGCTTGTCAACTGCTGAAAGTGTTTATTCGGCGTACTCATATTACCAGTTCGAATCGGCAAATTCGTCACCAACAACAATGCAGCACGAAACTGGGGGAAAGATGGATAGCGAACGTACACAATCTAATACGGCCGCTAGCCCATATGCGCAGGGCCTCTCGACAAAGGGAAAATCCGCATCACTTTCACCAAATCCAAGCGAGAAGTCTGCGAATCCGAAGACAGCTGATGATTTCCTTGCTTTGGGCATTTCTCACCACGAGGCTGATCGTCTCGCGGAATCCGCACAGTGCTTTGAACAGTCAGCGACTATGGACGGCGGTTGTGCGGTTGGCATGCTTATGTGGGGCTTGTCTTTACGACATGGTTGGGGAATCCCCAAAGACGAACAGCGCGCCTTTAAGTGGCTTAAGAGGGCGGCAGAGCACGCAGTCGTAGACTTGCAGCAAGGGAGAAACAAATCAGGGAGGGAGGCGATCAGGGTAAGTAGATCAGGCCTTCGTCATGACCCAATAGAGTATCCCAGGCGTCTAATTCTTTGCCTTCATAGAATGAGCTTATCCTTGCCGTATATGAAGTTGGACAGTGTTTCTTCCAGGGATGGGGTGTCCCAAAGGATAAGGCTATGGGTGTCGTAAGTACGTTTCCTCGTGGATCACTTCGATGTAACTTAAGCCGCAGTAGAGTTACTTCCAAACGGCAGCTCAACTTGGTGATCCTGATGCTCAGCAAGATCTTGCGTTTTGCCTGGCGAACGGTAAGGGGTGCAAGAAGAACCTCAAAGCCGCGGCAAAATGGTATCGTGCTGCCGTGCGTATATTCAGTTTTTATGACCTTGAGGGCTTCCTATTTACGGTCTGCTGTTATATCAGGCTGCGCAGGGGGCAAGTACTGTAGGCCTGGCTTGGATCTACAAACCGAAGTATGCTGAGTAGGCTTCCGTTCTTGCGCTTTTGCCTACTGGGCCATTGTAAATTCGCATAGCTTTGATGTATACTACCATATACCTTGACCTTATTTGGGCTTCCGTTTACTCTGGGACTTTTCTGACTCACCCGTAATACCCTCCGCTCATTCGCCTTTGGCCATCACGACATGTATTGGTATACTATAATATCTGTGGATTTTTCTGTAAAATACGCATAGACACGACATGGGTGCAATGGTCGATACTGGGTAATGAATCGGATGCTTGGTACTGACTAGTAAAAGAGGTCCGTATTTATTGGACTTGGATGCTACAATAGAAGACCATAAATATTTAATCGACGAAAGGCATTGTAACCTCCGTGCGTCTGAACCTCATAGTGGGGGCCACACCGTGCACTGATGTGTATGCGACACCCTGGTATGTGCAAGCAAAAGAAAAATTCCAGTACAGAAGAAAATAAAGTCTTTAAACATCTAAGGAATAGACAAAAGTCTGACCTTCTGAATCACATAGCTCATGGTTCCTTGCATACAAGCCGAAAGGAAAACCGCGACTTATACTGAGCGTTTAAAGCACCGCCGAGGGATCATCAAGGCCATAAACTTAAATTAGCGTAGCAATTTTAATGGGGAAGAAAAGGAAATAGACAGCAGGGCTATGTCATGTGTAAATGGTCCAAATATCTACGATGTCACCCAGGTACGAGCGATACTCTTATTCACTAAATGATCACGCGAAGAATAACATGGAAAGGGCGACACTTAGAAGTACAGCGGCACCAGATGAGGCGATACGTGAGGCATCTAAGGATATGCACTTTTGTGAGAGGCAGACCACAGACGTTTTAGGCGAATCACTCACCCGATGCCGAACCGCCTGCGCTAGAGCCGGCCTGCGCAGTAGCAGTGTCGGTAGGTGCGACGGAAGCAAAGGCGCCATCACCGGTCAGTATTGGACCGTTTGAGCTCTCCTATATAAACAAATGGACACAAATCAGAAGGGCAAATTTAGGCGCAGACGCCGTTTCTATTTGTCACTGACAGTGGGCTCATTAGCGCCGATGGCCAAAGCTGCAGCTTGGAAAGCCGCGAATGTATTGTTGCCCGTCGTCGGAGCGTTGATAGCCCTGTATGAGTTTTGTTTGTCAGGTCGGCCGACTACGCTTGAAACACATGGGTGGACTACTAACCCGACCATTCCCATGCCGCAATGTAAGGGCATCTTGCAGTGGAACCAGATTGCTGATGCATGGGTAAGAATATGTCACATGTTTGGTATCCTGATTCAATTTTACTCACGGATTTGGTCGTTAGTAATATTGATGGAGAACTGGACATCCGCCTGGAAATTAGAGTCAAAGCCAGCGGGTGCACCTGATGTTAGGTTCGCGACGAGGGGTGTGCAAGGCTCTTCAAAGGACGACTGGGTCACGGTGTGCTGAAGGCCGGCACTAGGTAATTCCAATGAGGACCCAACATAGAAATATTGCGAGCAATGACTCACTTAGGGAAGAAGAAAGTGACTATAGTACCATTCGGCGCCGAGAAATTCGACGGACTATAGAGAAATTGCTCTTGGAAAGCAACGTTGACCTAGGGCAATCGATAAATTAGGGAGAGTAGTCATAACATTTTAAAGGTCTTGAACCCACATTTACGAATCCTGTAGTGTCTGGCGGTGCGGTCGGCGCTGTTGCAAGGGCGGACGAAGTTGAGGATGAACTGCCACCCACTGGACCTGGTGCAGGACCGTAGATCTGGGCAAAAACAAATACGGGAAGGGAGAGAGAAGCAATAGCTATGGATGCGAGACGCATGATGTCTTGGAGTGTCTAAAACGTGAGGTATCGAGTCTACCACGAAGGCGGGAGGAGGAAGAGAGTAGGTGGGACGAATGAAATACCAGGAGCACCGCCTATTATACGCGCTCCTACCCACGAAGGGGACTGCGGAGAAGTTTGCAATGGCGCGAGAACAGTGAGGTGCGCCATCCATTTCGTCCGAGAAAGAGATACTCCTCTCACGCAGTTTACTAACGTATTCTGGTCCTGAGAACGATTGTACCGACGCGGCGGGGCGTCCTGTTCATAGCACCCAGTGCCGACAGGGGAAGCTTCTGATAAATTTTCGGCATTCCTCCAGAAGAGACACGGTGTGAAATTAAGATAGATATGCAACAGATCGAGCGCGGAAAAGGCTCGATGTCACGTATGAAAACAGGAGAGAAGAACGCACACAGACACAGCACCCGCCGCGCCTCTAACTGACCAATCCGGAAATGAAGGGCGGCGTCGATCAGTCCATAATTAGCAATGGCCTTCGTTGTGGCTGTCCTCCATTCAATCTCCAAAACCTATAAGCGGAGGAAAGTCAATATCTCATAAATTAAATATGTATTCAAGCGCGTGGATCTATATGAATTGAATCAAGCGCGCATTAATTATGCGCGGCGAGAGCGGGGCGTGAAGAGCGGCGACACTGCCATCCGCAGCAGCACGCATATAATGCGCCATCACAGCGCGCCCTCATAACTGATTGTCCCTGGCCGACACGCGCCTCCTCTGTGCTTCCCAGTCTTCATTCGCACGTCCATATCCCACCCCGGCTCTATGGTGCGATTTCCGTGAGACTGGTTCGCACGTTAGCGTGCTGTTATCCGAATAGACCTCCATATTTTTTCGCCAGATTGTGTCCCTCGGACGTATACACGAGAGGGGCTGAGGTATTGGGTGTCTTCAGCAAGTATCGCTCATGCTTTAGCCTTCAAGAGGAGACAAAGAGAGAAAAAACCCCTTCAGTTGGTTCTTGGCATCGCATCAATCAATACGCAGAACTCCGGTCTTTAATTGATTTTCAGGTGAGATACAGCACCGGAGTGCCGCGCCGTACTATTAAATACAGCAGGCGGGGAAGGGTCATGAGTCTTCGCAATGCCCTTTGGACACGCTTTCATTGGTTCCCCTCCTGCCAAATTCTACGCACCTCACCTCCAGGCTCCTCATGTTTACCAGGACCAGTGTTCCCGTATCTTTGAATCTAGGTACGAGCACGACCCTGCATCTTTTTTCTTCCCCTTGCCCCTGCCCGTCCGTCTTGTCCTCGTTGTCACCGACTATTCGCGTCGCAAATTCCGGCTGACAGCCCAGAACAAAAAGGTCGGGCGTCCGATGCAGCACGAACGGATCAGTGGTCAGGTAAGGGTAACACCATAAGGTATCGGGTGCAGACGGCGCAGCGTGACGCCATTGTAATGCTGCGCATGCCAAATCAAGGCGACTAGTCGGAGGAGACGGAACGTATTTGTACATGTCCTCGAGTGATTGACCCGAGTGTACGAGCAAAGAGCGCTTTTGTATTCCATCAGATGAAGGGCCTGGAAGCGTGTTTTCAAGGCCAAGCCACACAGGATTAGTTTCACAACTGAGACCGCAAAGCTTATTGGCAGCACTGAACATGGCTCGAGGAATGGGCTGTTGGGGGAGCAGACTGCCAGAAGGGTCTGTCGCACCTGCGAGCAGATGTACGGGTATTGACTGCGCGACATCAAGAAGGAAATCATCAAGAGTGTCCGTAGGAACTGACGAAAAGTTGCTCGCTTCTTGACCAAAGCGTTTCTGCAATAAAAACAGCGGTGTCAAGTTTTACTTGCGCAGGAGACTAAATAAGATACTTACCGATCTCAAACCAGCGTCAATCACGGAGGGTTGCTTCTCAATGTTTGTCGTCACTGGGGCAAGGGAGTTTCCAGCTATAACTAACCGCGATACCTGAGCGACGAAGCCTTGCTCGACTTGTCCACCTCCCTCCCCGGCTAAAAAGGCTGCCAGTGCTTGTACACGCAAATCTGATGCAGATGACTCTTCTATTTCAAGCCCCGATATGAACCCCACCCAGCTTTCTCGTGCGTCACCTCCTGCGTTCGCGTCAATCAGTTATTTCACTCAGTTAGAGTGTATAGAGACTTGTGGCCAGCGTACCGTCAATGTCCATTGCCTCGTCTTCAGTAACCACGGTCTTGTACATCATAGGTGCCATTCCGGGGAAACAGATATCCTTTACTTCAAAAGCTCCTGAAGATGTTTCCCGACCGAGTGCTGCCATAATTACCCCAGTAACGAGTAGATTTCCCCAACCGCTCTGGCTGCCTTCCATTGCCTCCCCTTTTTGGTCTGAATTGTCAATAATCCGTCGCAGCGCCTCCCCGACAAGTTCCACGCGACCTGACTCGTCCTCAAGCATGATTTCATCTTCGGGCGAGTGATATTTTGAGCGCTCAGGAAGAGAAGGCAGTGATCTCTGTAGCAAAGCAAGTGCAGTTATTAGCGAACAAGGTTAGGAAAAGACTCGGGGAAACGGAACACACGTCGCGTGCTACATCCTCGAGAACATTCGGCTTCTGGGACATGTCCATATATACCGTCCCGACAATGAAGCACAGTGTGGACTTGGGGACCTCCAGGACACGAGGAACGAAAGGCGGGGAACCTAAACATAATATACTGTGGTGACCGATGTTGACAAGAGACTTGGCCACTTACCACTCAGGCCCCGCCATCTTTCCCTGGCTTTTCGCTCGACCTCTGCCTTGAGAAGGGTTAGACGCGCATAGTAAATGTTCGCGAACTGATGCTTGTATGATTTATGAGATGAACCGAGCACGAAGGACGGCGTGTCTTCAGGCAGCACGGCCCGAGCAGAGCAGGCGCGAACAAACGAACCCTCTGGAACTGGTCTACTCATATCACGTCAACAGATGATAAGGTCTCTGGATGGCGGTACGCACGGAATTTCGCACACGGACATAGTGCCCAGAGTGTACACCAAGGACTTGAACGCGTTGGTAAAAGCGCGTCTTTGGACGCGTCGCCATTATATCTATTTCCTTTTGAGGTAGTCAAGTACTCTCGCGCAACGACTTGGGTATCTCTGGAATCTACATAAGTATCCTGATGCCAAGGGACGGGAACAGCTCTGTAAAACTCGTTTATCTTTAAGCTCTATATTTAAAATAATCAAACCGATTTTTATGTGGCTAGTGACCGCCGCCATTAATATTCATATTTCTCACTGCAACTAAATGAGCCTGTCGGCGGCACGTGCTCTGTTGTGCGCAGTCTGCTTCGTCGCCGGCCAACCGCCGACCGATCTGCTTGCTTAAGTTTACTATGCCCCTTAGTGGATGACGGAAACCCAGATCCAGACTGCAACATCTCAGACAACGAGCGCAGGTCTCTGAAATGTTTACGAATCTCCCACAAAAACTGGCATCACCGTTTGGCATTCTTGGTGACGATGCCAAGTTGTCGTTCAGGACTCAATCAGGCGGCATTAGGAAGCTCGCAGAGAGTAGAGTACGTGTTCAGCTGGCCATTGAATGGTCCGAAAGGCTAACCGCGGTCCATGCGTCTCGTAGAATATCGATCCTGCTGACGTGTACTGGGACCAGGTGCGTTGACTGCGCACTACACAATTCTGGAAGGCTGACCAGCCTGGCCCTAGTACACTACGCTATTCAACACGCCATCGGACGCCTTTTCCTTGATATCTTCAAATGATAGTGAGCGGGGCCACTAATCATGTTGGGCGTCTCAATAACGAGTTGTCTAGTTCGCCGAGCACTCACAGATGCCCCGGAGAATGTCGCCACGCTAGTACGCGTCATTTCTACGCGTCTTTTCAACTCAGTTTTGGATCCCTCGTTTCCTACCGCCCCCTCGACCGGCGTAGGGTCTTTCGCAACATCGTTCATAAAGACTGCCGCGACAAGTGCAGGTGTCTCCGCACAATCCGGACAGCGTGATCCCACAAAAGAAGTTTTAAATTGTCTGCGTGTTCTGCAGCGTGTTCTTCCCGTCCTATTTGAGGCGGAATATGGAGAAATTGAAAGGGCTGTTCTTTGGAAGCGCGAAGAGGTGCGTGAGGGCGCAGATAGTTCACGAAACAATTCTGTGGATGAGCGGCCGCAGTTCGTGATTGATGATGAGGAGGACGAAGATATGCCTAAATCTCCCACAAGTCCAGATGTCCAGTCGAGAACGCAGAATGTAGACGGAAAGAAGAAAGCGCTTCCCGCACTTGCAGAGAGGTTGATAAGCTGTACGATAGAATTGCTTTTTTGCTGTGGATTTACTCTGCCGAGTAAACTTCAGGTAGATCATTACAAGATAAACTATGTAATATGGTGCGTCATTCCTCGTTATTCTTGACGATTTACTAGGTATTTATACCTGAACGGGTAGGGAGAAAGGCGTTGGCTCGACCATTGACCCGGGTCCGAACCACGCTCATGACCAGAATAAAGTGGAGGTTCTACGTTTACTTCTTGTCCTTCTTTCTAAGCAGATCTATATGCCCCCAACGTCCCTTTTAACGACTCCGTCACCATATTCCATCGTATTCGTCCAACAAACGCCTCGAAGACATGTCCTCACAATCCTCTGTTCTTTGCTCAACACCATAATGAACTCGTCACAGCCTAGTGGTTCCACGTCAGGGATAGGTAGTGTTGCGGCTGCACTGCCTTACAACCATTTAGTGTTTAAGGGCGAGGATGTAAAGTTGACACTGGTTGGCGAGGCACTGCAGGTACTCTGTGCCCTGTTGGATTTCCGGAGCGGAGTTGCTGGAGATGTGTTAAGCAGTCCTACGGACTCCTTTTCTGAGACCCCAACTTTGAAGACGAATGCCTTCCGATATTTCCTGGCGAAGCTGGTGCGACTTCTTTTTAGTATGCAAGGAACTCACGTTTTCAACATTTTCCATTGACAGCACCGACCAGCAGACTTCACATTCATCGCCAATGGAATATTAGGTATTTTGGAGCAATACATGGCAGCCGTTAACAATCTTTTACCTGGGTCGAGGAAGCCTATACCCCACTTGCTTGAGACGAGTGAGTATATGATGCGTTCGTCCTCTCGCGTTGACTTATATTATGTTTTCTTTCAAGTTACGTTTTTCTGGAAAATGGTTGAACTGAACAAGGCGAGAGACCTGCTTCCTCATGCCTAAGGGTCCTACTGACATTGTCTACAGAAATTTCGCACTTACATATTTGAGTCAGAAAAAGCAGTTAACTTCATGACGTACTTGTTATGCTATTTCATGGAGTCCAAGGATAAACCAGGTATGCTCTTGCTCCTTTTACGAAGAAAGTTGTTCGTTGATTGTATGTAGAGCAACATGGATTATGCCGGGCTATTTCTTATATTCTACAGACATTGTCGGCTGAACGGGCTTACAACGAAAAGCTCACGACGCCTATAAGGATACAGCTTCCAGCAAAATGGGCGTGCCAGGGCACAGCTGGGGACTTCATGATAAACGTGAGTTCTTTCAACGCTTGTAATAAGTTGTGTTGACGAGCTAAGGTCCCTTCTCAGTCAATATACTCGGTAGTAGCAACCACCTCCGGCACGCTCAATTCCCTCTATCCTGCGCTTATTATTGCGCTTTCCAATTCGGCACCATTCTTTAAGCATTTGTCGGTCGTTTCGTCTAACCGGCTTGTTTCTCTGTTTGCCGCTTTCACGAATCCAACATTCCTTCTGTCGGATGAAGGTCACCCCAGACTGTTGTTCTTCCTGTGAGGTTTCCTAGCATGCCCTTAATAATTCTGACTCAAACTCATCCCTATACCAGGTTAGAGGTGTTCAATGGTATCATTTTGAATCACCTGGACGAGAACCCAAACCTCACATATGCAATTCTCCGCTCACATAAAACGTTCGAAGACCTGGGGACATTCACTCTGGCACGTGGCCTTAGGGAGATCCGTCGGGTACAGCTTGCAAAGGAAGAACAGGCGAAGCGACAGGCTGGAGCGCTCAAAGGAAAACAAGCTAATATATCTGAACATGAAGCGCCTGAACATGAGAAAGCCAGACTACTAACTACTGAGAGTAGAGACGCTTTGGGTCTGTCACTTGAGCCTGATTTAGAAGCTCGTATGCCTCGCGATCGCCCTCGGCCCGCACGCAGCGATTCAGTTCAAGAAAACCACGCTAATGAAGCGGAGCAAGCTGCTTCAGCACAAACTCTCACGTCGCCAAGTAGCAGCGATTCATCTCAGTCGAGGTCGGAGAAGGCCAGAGGGAAAATGCGTGAGCGTCAGAGGTCGGAATCTCTTGACACTACTGGCAGCCTTGAAAGGATAGCTGCTGCTGGCGTCGGAAGGAACGGATTTGTGCCAACTCAGGATTGGGTGACTTCTTGGCAGCAAGGGTGAGCATACATTTATCTTAGTCCGAAACACGCATGTTTATTCGTTCCTTTTAAACAACGAAAGACTCCCCCTCGACACTGTCCTTCTCATGATATCTGAGCTATTGCCTAAAGTGCAGAGTATCCAATCATCAACTGGCAGGTCAAACACGACATCTGCGATTATCGATTTTCTTCGCTCCGCGTCTATACATAAAGTACTCCCAGAAATACCCCCTCCTCCTTCACGCAAGTTTTTGGTGCGTACACTTCTACAGGCCTTTTTTAAGATCAATCTGATTATTGTGTCTCAGTGGTCCGAGTCCTCAATGATTTGGCTGACATCGCTTATATGGGGTGAAATTTACGTTCGCGGAATGACGCCTTTGGGTATCTGGAATGCTACAAACGTGCGACTCTTCCATATCAAGCACACTCAGTCGCAGAATAGGCAAATTACCGATGCTATGTCACATGTTGTGGGTGGTATTGGCGGTCTTCTTGGCCGAGGGGGGAGTTCAGAAGGTTTGTCTACGAGAGTGAGAGGCGTTCGGTGACCAGAAGGCGAGCCACTCGTCTACATACTCCGATAATTCTCGAGCAACTTGGATCCCAATTTACCGGAGTTCCTTTGTTATACCTCTAAAATTATTTGTACTTTTGAAATTAAAGGATTTTAAGGACATAGAAACTTCTGCTATTGACCTGTGTCGATCCCTGATTTAATTTGCAAACAGAAAAAAACATTTACTCATCGCCCCATGAACTCATTGGTTGAACTTGCTTGTCTTCAATATTAATGTATTGATAAACATCCTTCGTAGCGCCGGACCCGCAAGTTCATTAAGGTTTGAACATCGGCCCTTGCTCGTTTGACCTTTGCGGTCCGAGTGGTCCCCCTACACATGGCGACAGGATTACCACAAAAGCTCACACTTTGCTATTGAGAAACACTAAGAGGTTTAAAGTAGTAGAAAGCGGGAACGCAGATGTTGTTCGTTCTCAATTTTTGGTAATGTCCATATTCTCTGCCAGCCACTTCCATCCAGCCTCCTCGTACATATATCACTGCATTTCCAATTGCCGCCCTCAACAAACTCTCATTTATCTTTTCTACATCTCATTATGGCCCCTACGCAATCCACTCCTTTTACCTCTTCCACTCTTTTTATTTCAATTGTCATCGTCGTTTCCTCGATCGTCGGCGCCTCTTCTACGTTGCTCGTCATTGTCCTGATTGTCTTCCTGCGTCGACAGCTTCTGGCCGCTCGCCAGTACGCAAAGAAGAAACGAGGGCGCATTCCAAAGCTCGTCATAACTGACACGTCAATGTTCCCTGCGTCAGTCGTCGTGATTGAGGGAAGTGCCGAGCTAGACAAGGTTATCGCCTCTTTTAGGCCCCTTGGTTATAAGCTTCCCAGCCCAGGTGATCGTCCTGTTAATGATAACTGTAGGGCTCCAAAAGACGAAAGTGACGAGAAAATCGATGAAAACACAGTGCTTCCTGAAATTCTTGTATCTGGTGCCAGAAAGGATATCCTTGCTGCAAATCATCAGGATAGTGGAACCCTCTATACTTTTGGAGGACCCAGTCCTCGTAAGAGGCCAAGAGGTGTCTGGTGGTACAATTTTCACATCGATGATTTGAACGAGGAGTCTATATACACAGAGAGCGACGAATCGTCGGAGGATGATTCCGTATATTCAAGCGCAAGGTTTGTCCTCATTTCCCATACGGCTCCAGTGTGATAGCTGATTGCATAAATATCCATGACAGTGAGCCTGGAAATCTTTCGGGCCCTTTGACGAAGGTGTCAGTGCCTTCCTCGGATAAGACCTTACCTGAAACCAGTGTCAAGGGTACAACCGGATGCAGACTCAATTCGCCAGTCGCTACAGACGAGGATATCGTCCAGGGTACTCCGATCGACAGACAGATGGTCGAATATTGCTGGGAAGTTTCAGACAATAGCGTGGGCGAGTTAGGTGATAATTATATCACGACGTGCAATGAAGCCAGTCCCGGTTTAGAGACAGAGCATGCGGATGCCCTTATGCTGGAAAAATCGGACTCAGCCAAACCCCACGATGTCGATCCGTCACTCGAACAGAAAATGTTGCAACACTGCTGGACAATCACAGACCACGGTATACACAAAGGACCCTGTACTTCTCCGAGCTCCAAGTCCACAACCGCCGGGTACGCAATGGCTTTCGGACCCGTTCCTGGGAGTCCATGATCCTATCTGTCGCGCACCATAGAGAAATTTGTTCGAGTCTTGGACCGTTTACCGTCATGATGACAATGAGGGTGGAAAGTACTTGATAAAGAACATCCAGTTAATCACGACAATTTTGTAGGGGAATCTTTCTACGATGGATATGTTAGTATAGTCCAAGCCAAAGTCTCGAGTCCGATGACTTCGATTAGTGGAATACAGCGGCCATGAGTAGCACCAACGTGGCACCTTCAGACCTCGCGGTTAGCTGGACTCCTTCAAGTGATTCAATGGCGCCTCGGTTTTCTCAACCGTTTTAAATCTAGCAAGAGAAGTCGCACAGTCCAGCCTGCCTATTCATGTCAAAAAGAACCGCTGCCAGTAGTTAAAGTTGAAGTCGTCGGATGAGGCAGGCACAATATTACACTGTGACACGACGCGACAGGGTCACGTCACGGCTAGGTCGTCACTAATTCCTTCGACAAGCTACCACCTTCAACCTTGCAAATGTCCCGAGGTTTTTGACACAATTTGTGTTCGAACAAAGGTTTCTTCTTCAGTAATTGCACGATATGTGTATATGTACTGCTGAGGGTGACACATGGATAACAGTTCAAATGCTCTCAATGATCTGAAGTTTCTCTCATCTGCACAGAAAACATTACTGAGAAAATGTGCGTCCCTTCCGACGTAACGTTCTCTGCGCTAACTCACATCCATCCACAGGTAACTTTAAGGAGGTCTCAGATGTTCTCTTAATACCAACTGGGGATCTCTCAAAGAAGTTGAAGGTATCTCTGAGCGAAGCACAGTCAATCTTTGAATGCGTGTGCAAGAAGATTGCCTCAACGTCTGCTCAGCTCGAGCGTGTTGTAGATATCAGAAATGACAAATTCACAACTGGAGATGCATCTCTGGACAGTGTCATCGGTGGGGGAATCAGAACCGGCATGGTTTGGGAGTTGTCCGGCGAGAGGTAAGCTGCAACGCCTCCCGTAAAGAGTAGACTTGACGTTATAGCAGTGCCTCGGGAAAAACCCAGTTTGCTCTACAGCTATCGCTTCTCGTTCAAGTGCGGCCAATCCTGGGCGGCCTCTCCGGCTCGGCTTGTTATTTTACCACACATTGCGGCATTCCTACCAAGAGACTTGCTCAGCTGGCTACAGAGCACCCTCTGTTATCGTCCTCGGTCTGCAGCCTCTCGGACGTACACACTATTGCAATACCTACGATTGAGCTTATGACGCATACCTTGAAAACTACGCTTCCCGCACTACAAAGCAGCCTATCTGGGGACCCTGCTAGAAAGCCCGTGAGGTTGGTAGTAATTGACTCGATTTCGGCGCTCTTTCATACAACGGAAAAGCCGACTACTTCTACACTCGTCGAGCGATCAAGGAGCCTTTCTGAATTGTCCCGAGTCATACACTCCCTCGCCGCCAGAGATAATATTGCTTTCGTCGTAATCAACGAAGTCACGGACGTCTTCACCCTATCTGGATCATATGTTCAAGAAGGAAAGCTTGAAAGCGACGTAGTTTATCGTGACCAGGCCCGGTGGTTCAACTCGGCGCATTCAATTCCCGGAGAGAATTTAAAAGAAGCGAGTCTGGGTCTTGTATGGGCCAATCAACTGAACGCTCGAATTATGCTCACCCGGACGAATCGACGCAGACACCTGGACGAGCACGTACCCACGTTGAAGCGAAGGCGAGTGTCTGAGGGCGTGACAAGCTCGTCGCACCCCTCTAGTTCAGCGAATGTCGGCACGGATATTGACCAACCTATTCTTATTCGACGACTTTCCGTGATATTCAGCTCCGTTTCGACGTCAAACTCCATCGACTTCATCATCACGAAACAGGGCCTCTCTGCGGTGGTTGATGAAGTATCTCAGCCTGCAGATACATCATTCGTGCGGAAAACCCCCAAAAGCCATGTAATTACAACGTCCAGAGCCAGTCCCGTAGGCAGCAACGCGCGACCCCTAGGGGCAACTTTAGCAGCTCCCTCCGGTGATCCCGGGTCGCCTGACAGAAGTCAGTTCATACGCGCTGGAATAGTCGAGCCATCGGTTTCTCCAGCTCGTGTTGATACGCGCGCTGAGGTTATCCCGAGCTCGTTCCCGGAAGAATCAGATGAATTGGAGGATGGTGGACTCTATTGGGAGGAATTTGAAGATTTACCCTACGACGCTCTTTCAGACTCTGGTTTCGATGGGCTAGAAAGCGCAGACGTAGAGGGGGACATGGGAGAGCCATCAGTGATGCCTTCCTCTGAAGAAATAATACTATGATAATATCGTAGAACATTGTATTCGACGCTATTGCCATAAGCTCAGATTAAAGTTTCGGAGAAAACGACGGAAGTATATTGTGCACTCTTTATTAGTTACTGACATGTATGTATTGACTTTGCTTTAGAGCGGATGTCTGTACGTTTGCACATTCCAATCTTAAACGACTCGGCCGGGGTGTGTGCTTTTTCCGTTATCGGCCCTGGGCGGCCTGTTCTCGGCGCTGTATGATGGATATCTTCGTATGTATGCTGGAAACGGAGGTTGCATAGGCAATGTTCCATGACGTAGTTGAGGAGGGCGTCGCGGGTCGTTACCAGTACGGGCGCGACTTAAACGTTCCGCACACCATTCAACAGCTGCGAGGAAGAAACCGAGGACCGCTGCAAGGAGTTATAGAGGCCTCAGATAAAGCTATACGAGCTGACTGAGGGAACGAACCTGTCAGTGTGGCCGCCCATGAAACGCATACCGTCAAAATGACGACCAAAGACAGCTTTGGAACTTTATCATAGTCCTGATGCAATTCATGATGAACCCACCGTAATGTTATTAGTACGGATGCAACTGGGTTGAAGAGTTAGCAGGATACTTGAACCCCTTCATCGCGGATCCGGCGCTTACCAACATTGACGGTAAGTACTATTGCGTATATAAATGTTTCAAGAGGCAGCTTTGACTTCCTCCCCATCACCACGCAACAAAATCTAAAATGGGCCCGTGGGACGTTAACAAGCCTACACGTACGCGGGAAACCGGTGGAGAACAACGTACAGTAGCAAGCTGAGAAATAACGGACCTGCCGCCATGGCTAGCTGGAATATCTGAAATGCTGGAGTTGCAGTTAGCGATCATGTAGGGCAACAGGCGGTTAATGATCGAGTCGTACTCACACTGAATTGGGCCGTAGGCGAATGGTAGGACCGAGAGTGCTATTGAGCATCCGTTAAACAGAATAAGTAATACTAGGTTAGAAGTCAGCAACTAAGTCTGTTTGTATGCACTGTCGATAGAGGTGATAGACAGAAGTGCGCGACCTACAGACTATCACACTAGAGCCGAATGCCATTGCGCCCATGGTCGCTACAGAGATATGCGGAGGAGTACGTAGGATGGGGACGCTCAGCAACGCAAGAGCATAGAGCACAACCCGGGCAGGGGGGAGGAGGTCCCACTATTTGAACGAACCTCCGAGAGACAAAGTAGATGCACAGAATATAAATTGCTCCGTCTGCATTGGAAGCATAGGTCATTTTGATCAAGTGGCCACAAGAGTGTACACAGAAGCACCAAGTAGTTGAAAGCATAGACGATCAGGAGATCGGTCTAAGTTCGCTTATAAGTCAAAGATGAGCGGTAAGGTCATAATGCAAAGACCCCAGGCGCCTGTACACAGGCGTTTGCATTTGACCGTACAGAGGCCCTTTGCAGTTTAGGACGGGCGCGCGAGAATAAACATAAGGGCAAAGAACCGGGTTGCCTCCTAACATAATTTTGGGCCTTGCATCCAGGAAGAGGTCCAAGAGAAACCATCAAGACAAGTACTTGAGAGCCTTCCCATTCAAGCAGCAACCACGTACTCGGCGATTACTAAAGCGCTGGCTATATCACAACCGGTACTACACTTACCAGTTGGTGACTGGATCATCTCACGTCCGTCGCCATGTAATCTTATTATTCATAGCATTGGGTGAAAGTGGAGGAAACAAACGTAGAATACAAGTATAACCTTCAAAAGCGGCGACTCGGGAGGGGGATTGAGATATACAGATAAAGGAGACCGGGAGCACTGTTGGGGAATTCTGCTACGGCAATGCAGGGGGCTGTCCACGTCGAAAGGAGTTTAGGCCACTTGCGTACAAATGGCACATGAGTCACCCAGGCGCTTACGCGTCCGAAGGAAGCTCTTCCCACCCAAACGTATTCTCCCCTGAATAGCTCACATAAAGGAAGTTGTCCTCGTCCCTAATAGTGCGTGAGTGTTCGTGTACGACAATCCCCAGAATTAGTAGAAAACACACTTGTGCTCCTCATAGATCGCGCTCATCAATGCTGCCGTCGGCGGAAGCACCTCGTCCACAAAGATGAATATCGCCTTCTCTGGGGCAAGTTTAATCCGCTTCCTGATAACGTACACAAACTGCCCGACAGTTAAATCCTAAAGTAGAAGCCATATCATATATCAACTTGGAACGGGTACGACAAAACGACGATTGTCTTACGGATGGGACAAGGTACTTCTTCTTGTCAATAGGCGGGATATCGGTCTTGTCTGCCTTTTCGCAGATGACCTGAAAGATATTGATGTGAGTAACGCGATGGGGCGGCCCATTACTGATGACATACAGGTATCCTGTCAGGATACTTCTGACGGATGCGCTCAGCCTCTGCCTTGCGCTTCTCTAGATACAAGACATATATAATATGCTCCGTGTAGTTAGATGAGAGCGATACGCACCAAACGGGTGCTCGTCCTTGAACTTTGAACGCATTGTTGTTGTGCAATGAGATGTAGGGGACGAAGTTGAGTGGGTTGTAGATGAAAGTCAAGAGCAAGATCGGGGCAGACTGCGCGGATGACGGGTGGCTGTTGGTGGCGAGGTCGGCGCAGCAGTGACTTCCGTGACTCAGGAAACCCCGACTGGGCAACTCTAACGCGCTGCGTGACGGAGCGTGACCCGGAAACAAATTGGCCCTACGCGACCGCTATAGACGTGTCAGTTCCTGAGGCTCGACCTGTTCTAGTGAGTGCAGCCGAGAGCGCGCACTGAACTGCTCTCGTCCGTATGCGTTTCCTTCTGCCGCTGCTTTTGGGTCCCCTTCTCCTGAGCACGTCGACAATCGCAGCACCCTCAAATGACTCGCAGTCCTTGCTATGGGGCACATACCGGCCAAACCTGTACTTCGGTTTGCGGCCGCGTCTTCCCCAGTCCCTTATGGCGGGGTTAATATGGCACGGGACACAGGACTACCAATCTTTCCAAAGTGAGTCTCGCTTGACTCTTGGTCCGTCGGAAAGAGCTAAAGTGCTGCAATTGTAGAGGCCCGTCATGCTTGTGACCAAGGTGATGGGCTGTCTGGTTATACCTGGAGCGAGCACGACGCTAGAGAAGGGGGTGTACAGACTCTCAAGGATCCTCACAACAATGTAATTATCACCACAGAGTTCTTGAAGGTACAAGGTGGCGAGCACGGTGGTAGCTGGGCTGCCAGGATTAAGGGAGAGCCGTTAGAACCTGGTAAGCTCAGTTATTGTTATGTTCCATGTCTCATACAACTAAATTCCTTCCGAATACACATAGCTATTCCGTCCCGGACATCTTTCATGTTCTACTTTGGGGTCGATGGTCTGGGAGGGTTAGAAATGACTACTGATGAGGATGAAAACGTGAGTGTGCTTTGCAAACGGTCTATTGATTTGTATTGAGAGGTCCTCTTTTCAGGGTCTGGAGGGACCGGTGGAATTCTCTGGCAGCACTCCGGACCTTGGCGAGTTTACTATTCGTGTAGTAGATGGTAAAGGCTCCGGAACAAGTCCTGGCAAACTTCGTCTAACTGCTAAATAGGTCCGGATAATAACGCTGTAACGGATGGCCCACATGCTCATGCTTTTGCCGAACGTATTGGGAAGACGCATTTTATGGGTATGCGTACGCCCCCAGGCGACGTCTGGAGAGCTCGAGGCACGTGAACCAGATATTTTTTGTTTTCTCTAAATTTACACGTTTATAATTATACTAGACCTCCTTATGAACTCCGTGCTTAAACACGCCCAGGAAGTAATTACTCCGTACCAGGATCCTGCAAAGGGGGCTCCGGACCCATCCTTTGTTCTTCAGCTTCCAGACGAAATTTATACGTCGAGCAACTTGTTCGCCGTCCAGAAGGCATTTGACGGGGAATTCCAGTTTGACGTGTTCTATGAGAGCGCAAGCGCGAAACACAAGTTGAGCTGTGAGTATCGTGGAATGTTGCCATTTTTGGGCCTTTTTCACTCTAAATTGAAATAACATCTTTTCAGCATCCGTACTTGATAATGGAATCCCTGCTTTACAGGAGAAGTACGCAAGGAATTTCAATGTGAAGTTCCCCATGCCCGAAGGCGTCTCCGATTCGGTAGTCGCGTTTTCGAAGGCCGTTACTTCCAACCTCCTGGGTGGCGTCGGTTACTTCTATGGAGACTCTTTGGTTGATCCCAGTTTTTCGCGCGAGTGGGACGAAGACGAGATGTCAGAAGAAGAGGAGAAGAAAGCCGGGCCTAGCCTGACAGAACCAAGAGCCTTGCTGACTGCTACACCGAGCAGAAGTTTCTTCCCAAGAGGCTTCTACTGGTGTGTATAGTTTATTCGAGTTCAAACTAATGTGTCTTACCAGCAATTACTCAATAGGGATGAAGGGTTTCATCTTCTGCATATTGGAGCTTGGGACAACGATCTAAGGTAGGTGCCTTTCTTTTCATCTGATTACAAGTAAATTGAGTGCCCAAAGTTTGGAAATCCTTAAGGATTGGATCAATCTTATTGACGAGGATGGTTGGGTGGCACGCGAGCAGATCTTGGGAGAAGAAGCTCGCAGTAAAGTCCCTGAAGAATTCATCATTCAGGTTCCATCATACGCCAACCCTCCTACGCTAACGATGGCAGTGACCGCGTTCATTGAAAGGCTCAAGTTACATGCAACCGAGCCTTCTGACGCTGATCTGGGGCTGGATTTCGGTTTGGACACTCAGTCGGCTTTCTCTGACGATCTGTCATCCTCAACAGGTGATGCCTATCTCAAGAACCCCGAACTTGCGCAAGAATTCCTGCGCTCGATTTATCCAAAACTTCGTAGACACTATGATTGGTTCCGCCGCACGCAACGCGGGCAAATCAAGCAATACGGGCGGACGGCCCGTTCCCGCACAGAAGCCTACAGGTGGCGGGGACGTTCGGAGCAGCATGTGCTTACGAGCGGGATGGATGATTATCCACGGGGCCCTCCTCACGCGGGTGAACTGCATCTGGACTTAATGTCGTGGATGGCCTTCTTCACGAGAACGATGCGCGATATTGCTAGATACATAGGGGAAACTGACGATGAGAAATCATTTGTATCAATTGAGAAAGCAATTCTTGACAACCTCGAGGACTTACATTGGAGCGAAGAGGATCAGATGTACTGTGATGTGGGAATCAACTCTGAGGGTGAGCTTCCCTCTCTCTACGTGCCATTAATTTTGCTCAAGCACAAACTACAGATGAATCCTACCAGATTTGTCACAAGGGTTACCTTTCTCTCTTCCCCTTCTTGCTCGGCCTGCTTGAGCCGTCTTCCCCACATCTGGGGCCTATTCTGGACATCCTTCGCTCGCCCGACCATCTCTGGTCGCCGTACGGCATCCGTAGTCTATCAGCATCTCATCCCGAATTCGGGAAGGGGGAGAACTACTGGAAGGGCCCGATTTGGATTCAGATGAACTACATGGCGCTGAGTTCTCTATACAAGGCGGGTGCTCTTATTAGTAAACGTGTGTATGAAATACTTTGGACTTACCGAATCATTCGACAGAAATACGCCAAGGAACCAGGTCCCAATCAATCCAGAGCAAGAGAAATATATGTTGAGCTGCGCAAGAACGTTGTCGACAATATTTTCAAGGAGTATGAACGCACTGGATTTGTATGGGAGCAGTACGATCCGCTGACGGGAGAAGGTCGACGAAGGTAAACACACGTCGGAATTTACGCATCGACACCTGCTTATTGTTTGCTAGCCATCCATTCACTGGCTGGACATCCTTGGTTGCCATGAGTGAGTTCTTATCTGTTGGTTTTTGGTATTGTGCTCAGTTCCGTTGTGTTAGTCTTGGCCGAAAAGTATTAGACAGCACGTCGAAAAAGTTCAGAGTGCTTCCGTTCCGTTCGTCAGAGACTATTATGCAGCAATTAATTGCGCAGCCCTATGTATATACTTATATATATATACTGACTAGCATGTCTGCCGATCTACAGTCCAATAAAAGGATATGGATCCTCCAACTATTTCAGATGGACGCACAATGAGGGGAATGGGATGTCAAATGTTAATATAAGCAATTCAACATTTTCAAGTTGGCGTGCGATCACGAATGTAACAGAATATACTGGTTGGTATCTTACGAAATACGGGTATACTTATGGAAAGTCGTCCGAGTTGAATTGCAGCGATTCGAAATGAAGCGGGTCCAATGAAAACGATATATCCGCTGCGCCACTGTACGACGATGGTAGCGACAATGATGCAGCCAAGTTTTCAATAGAGATGTCCATTTCTGACATTAAAGATGAAGGGGGATGTTCCGGCGGGTGGTCTTTGCTGGGCCCTTCAATAAGTGTATTCGGGAGTGATGCGAATACGGAACCGTCGCCTTCAGGTGTGGGCGGCACTGATGACGTCGCCAGCGACGAACTCGACATATTTGCATTGAGGACGATGCTAGGAACGGTGGGGATGGTAGACTGCGACGATGTCGAGAACCGGCTCCGAGGAATGTCGAAGAACGAGAAGCGACGTTTCACAGTATGAGCTGGGTCCTGGGATAACCGCGGTGAGACTAGCGTCTCGCAAGAGCGGTGTATGTCCATGGAATGTTCCGCCTTTAAGCCCAGCCCAGTTCCGTTTCCTGATGTCTTCATTGTTGGTAGTTTGAATCGGCGAGTAAAGAAACCCGGTTTGCGCGAAGTGTTTTGTGAGGCCAGAAACTCTAAATCAGCGGCGGGCGACCCTGGACGTTGCACTATTTCAAAATTATTATCGTTCTCCGCTGATGGCCGTGCTGTCTCGGTGTTGTAGACTGAGCCGGATTCAACAGAGGAATCAATATCTTTGCGAGATTTTTTGCGACGTATCGACTTGAATGAGAAGAACGACTTGTTCCGAGACGCCTTCGGTAGACCTGGCTCGATAGGCGGTGTAGAACTAGCAGAGACCGCCTCTGAACCATTAGTGTTTTCCCCATCAGTTACAGGGGTAGACGTTGGTCGGTTGCAAACAGAAAGGTCGAGCGATCTCAGCTTCTCCCTGAGATTCTCCGCCTCCGCCACCAAGCTGTGCATGACAAACACATCTTCCCGTTCCTCTCTGTCTGCAACGGTTGTGGATGTAACCTCTTCGCCATCCTCGTCAAAGGTATCGTCTCCGGCGTGGGCGCTGTAGTCAAGTTCTGCGTTCAACTGGTCTTCGTACGCGAGAGCACCCGGCTGCGCGTCTTTGACCGCGTCAAAACAACACCACGGTGGCATGTTGAGCTCCTCTTCTGGAGGGGTAACGAATACGTTGGGCAGCGCGACACTCGCTGCCGCGGGACTCTCCTGAGTTCCTGCATCCGGAGAACACTCCGTCGTCGCTGACATCGTCTTAAACGCAGTAAATACCGAGAATTTTTGGTGATGGTTTTGACCCAACCGGAAGAATTGGATCAAGTAGAAAAGAGTGTGTGGATGTCCCTCCCTTCGGAGAAGACAAGTTGGTGAAAGATTTATGAAAAGGGAGCCCCGGAAGAGTCTGAGGAGGGACTCTGAAAAGGCCAGAGTCTGGTGTTCGCGAATACTTTAGTCGTAGACATCCGTCTTTTACATAAGCCGAACATATTATTTGCTGGCTAGTACTTACTTGGCAGCAACACAGTACTGGTGCAAAGTAGGAAATAATTATTGCAATATTAATGATACCTGCTCATGCGGAGATGATTTAAAAGTTAGAAGTAATTCCTGTAATGATACCCGCTCATGCGGAGATAAATTACAAGGTCGCCAGTGCACACTTCTATCTAGTGTCCGAATAATCTAATCAAACAATCTGTCGGGCATCTTTGACCCCAAGTTTTCCTTCGGAACGGGAGGCCTCTAGTGTTATGTTGATTGGGGTTGGCGCCCTTTCCTCATCCTTGACTGCATACTTCGATTTTGCACGTATTTTCGGCCCATATTTCTGAAAATGAATTAGAGGTAATAATGTGAGTCAGTATTGTTCGATCATCAATATTTTGAGAAAATCAATCACTAAGAACAAAACTGGCATTGGCATACATGCGACACTGCAAAATCCGAACACACTCATCGCCCAACTGTCGCCTAATTTTGCGAACATGAAAGGGCTGAACAAAGGGAAGGCGCACGCCAACAACGACCGCATCACGACCGTCGCGGCAATGGCACTCGCTGCATAAATTGAATAGGAATCCATCATGTATGCAGTAAGCGATTGCATGATCGTTGCGATACCCAGTCCAAATGGTGCGCCGGCAAAAATAGGCGAGAAATACGAAACAGGAGGGTCAGCCGTCCTAATAGTATGATCCGACCTTCAGTATCATAAACAGAAGAATACAATGAGTCACGTACCATGCAAACCAGAATAAGCCGACTGGAAGCAAAACGGCACCAGCCATCGCGCTATACAGGCGTCTGAAAAAAAATTGTAAGAATCTATAGGCAGGAAGTACGTTTCTGGTCGAGAACAACTCACGCTTCAGGAGGTGCTTTTCCGGTCGGACTCCTTTCCATCGCCCTCCAATATATTCGGGTTTGTACGGGTGTAAGGGCAGTACCAATAATGATACCAAGCCCAACACCGAGAAACGCGAGACCACCTTGCCCCGGGGTGAAGCCACGATGCTCTTGGAATACAATCGGATACGCCCCGAAGAGAGCATACAGAATAGCGTACGCTATCCCCACGTACATCGCAAGGAATGTGACTATGGGCTCCATGAATAAAAATACTATGTGAAGTGTTCATATGAGTAAATAACAATGCATAATCGATGTAGCATAAGGATCAAAGGAACATACCGAAAGGCCGACTCATATTAGTTTTGAGGGTGCTTATCAGCGACCGCGATCGAGTCAGGTCGAACTTTGAGACATAAATCTTTTTTCCCTCGGACGCATGCCGCATGCGGCGGGCGCGTCGGCGGAGAAGTACCGGTGCATACTGGTGAACAGTAGCTCATTTAGTGCCTGGGTCCATTATTATCGGAAGAAAAAGGATTTGACGACCTACCGTTTCAGGCATGAAAAGAACACCCAAAATAAAAACAATGCCGGAGAAGATCATCATTATCCAGAAATTAAAGCGCCACCCAAGATTTTTATTCTCCGAGACGAAACCACCAATTATAGGACCGATGACTGGAATTAAACAAGTAAGCATGAAACCGATACACCCCGCACGACCGATTAAGCCTACCTGGACCTAAGAAGGGCGCTGTGGAGTACAGGGCAACAGCCATGCCACGTTCGCGGGCGATCCAAATGTCAGAAATGGTACCCCCAGCATTAGTAAGCGCTAAACTATGTCAGTATGTTTGCATACGCCCGACGCAGGATTTTTGACATACGTGATGAACCAACGATTCCTCCGAGAAGTCGGGTAACGAGCAGTGTAGTAACATTCTGGGCCAGTGCACCTCCCATATGTAGGAGGGTAAACGGCCCGTAGGTGCACATAAATATCAACCGCTGAAACACAATCACATCAATCCCGGAATGCACTGTTGGGCGCTTTGATGAGGCTTACCCTTCCGTACATCTGACTCAGTCGCCATTAGTTAGCGGTTAATCGCGGCATGTCGTCACTTTCACTCACCTCGCTTAAAGGAGCGAAAAGGAGCGGTCTGAGGATAGAATTTAATGCAACAATTTGGTGACAACAAATTTCCGGAACGTACCCGAGAGCAAAACCAAGGACATATAACGAAATGCCAAGGACAGCTACCTCTTGAGAAATGTGAAGATCCTCGACTGTGAAGGATATTCCACCGCTGTAGGAACTACTCGAAAATGAAACACAGAATGTACCCGCTGCCAGCTATAATAAAACTGTGAGCCACTATTAGCAATAGACATGCATTTAAGGAGCACACCAAGAGGGTTAAAGGCCATTTTCTCGACTTTGACCAATTGTAGGGATTTTCGGGATCGTTGGGATCCCAGTCGACCACGTACGGGGACTCCCTGGTTCCGTCACCACGGTACAACGCTACGACCTGCTGCTGCTCGCCATCCTCATGTTCCGAGGCGACATGAATGGATGATTCAGAGAAAGGATCAAGGTCGACTCGCAGGGAGACAGCAAGAATAGACGACCTCTGGCTGCGTCTCTTGGGCTCCTTTGACTGCAGCTCGACGATATCATCAATGTCCATGGAAGAAGAGGAACGGGAAAGGGGTATTTACGGAATGAGAGAACTTTTACATTCAGGGTATTTGTATATGCTGCTGACAGCCTGAAAATACTAAAATTAAGAGGAAGGAGAAGCACTCGCCGGCCGTGTTCCGGGAATAACAAAGCCGGGGCCCGGAGGCCGGTAACGCGAGTCAGCCGAATTCCCTCTCGCAGCGTGAAACTCTCCAGAGTCCAAACACGACATGCTGGGCCAGGGTGTTTAGGCTTTCGATTGCCTAGGAAGGAGTAAACGGGGCATACTGATGCACGAGTTACACGAAACTCGGCAGCCGCTGACAGCCCTGAGTAGACGTTTGGGAATGCCATCGCAATGCTGTGAGATCGACGACTGGTAAGAATCCCAACAGCTTTTCCGACGATAAACGCAGGGAGCTAGAAAATTATCCTCCGAGTAGTTATCGCTCGCACTCGGGTCGCAGAAATGCACGTAAATCCTGACAAGAAATTCTGCAGGTTCTATCGATATCAGCGCTCACTGGCCAATCCGAGTAGGATTACCCATACATGTGGAGGGATGGCATCAAACAGAAGCGAGCTGATCCTCCCAGTCACCGCAGGCCGCTATGGTAAAATACCCGCGAGGCCTGAACAGGAGAATTTCCTGTGCACTTTCAACATATTCCGGCAGATTTCCATCCTGCCCGTCGCCCGCAAGGCCTTACCAACAGCAGCAGATACTGACTAGTTGACTCATCCCAGCTTGAGGGAGCGGTGAGGTGTGCCGTAAAGGAGAGAAAGCATCCTTCCTACGCCGTCGGCCTGCGGCGTAGCCTAATACCAGACATGGATATTGATGCGGTACCGGACTCGGGATCAGCGCAGATACCTATGAACAAGCAGCGCACGAAACGGAAGAGCGAGTCCATCTAGGTTGGTGGAGAATATTATGATTAAGTAGAGGAAAGAAATGCCAAGCTGAATCTCTCCCGACCAAGGAGACCCCTGCATGGATTACTATATTCCGTATTCAGCTCCGCCCTGCCAAATTTTCAAGGCCGACGTACTCGGGGCGTACGGAAGCGTTCGGCAACTATGGCTTCGGCTTCAAGCCGTGTCACGTCGTTACAATCGTGCTTAGTAACATTTTGTGGCCACTTATCGTACTTCAAGTTCAAGATTTGTTCGTGGCTTCTGGTCAGCTTGGTGAAAAAAGTGGAGGAACTGGCTGAAAGCCAAAGCAACTGAGTAAAGTTACATTTATGTAACTTCAGTCCATGGGGAACTTGTGACTTATGTGACTTCCATGACAGATGTGTGACTCCCGTTCTTCCGCCTCGAGCAAATTTCGCCCAACGGTTTGTCTTTCGAAGTTACAGTAAGGCTGAATAGTACAGGATTAGCCGGCAGGGAAGGGATGTGGCAACCCACAAGCGATGCTCCTATTCTGGACATTTAACACGTAAGACGTGAGCAAAAACACTCGGTACAAGTTATTAGGCAATCCATTTGTCACTATTCGGGGGGCGCCTCTCGCTTATTCTTTCTCCTCCGATCCTCCCCAGGAGATCTTCCTCGGGACTTAGTACTGACTTATACAAGTCCAACGTGCATCCATCGATGTTATCGAAGACGTGTCCGAGTGGTTAAGGAGTCAGATTTAAGTCCTGATGGTAGTAATGCCGCGTGGGTTCGAACCCCACCGTCTTCAAATCCTAACTTTTGCTCTTTTTTCTTCTGATTTGTATTTTTGCGACCAAGCTTAAGCCTTCGATTCGCAGCGAGGGGGAAGGGGGAAGATCATAGATAGAGCGAAGATGAAAAATTACAGTGCCTGCGAGCCGCGAACGTTATTTGACTCCGGTCCTGAGTCTCGATTCCGCCAGCATCAGAATTCTAAGCCATCGTTTGCCAGTCGGTTTGTGGGGCTTCGAATCCTGTGCCGTAAGATTTCTTGTTTTCCTACGTGAAGGTGAAAGTCGGCAGTCATTTGTCGCTGTTCGCGAGTGCGGGAAATAGCTTGTTTGTACCGCCTTCGCAAGGCGCCTGTGCCTAGATAGCGCTCGGCGCGATCGTTATATACCGTCAGACTCGTCTTGTTCATGCCCCTTTCTTACCCCGACCGACAGCGTCGGCGCACCTACAATGAGCCTCAAAGCGCTCGTCGGTATAGCTGGCGATGTCCTCAACGTGCCGGGCGCGGACATTGCCATCTCCGCGGGTATGTTGTGGCGATGTGTCCCCACTACTCGTCCGACCCAGCTCACGTATCTGCTTAGCAATCGATCTTGCACAAGCCGTACAGAACGTGAAAATATACAGGGTATATCTCTTAGTCGAGCTTCCTCTTCTTATTCTCAATCCCATCCCTCAGACACAATGCCAGGATCTCAGCGACCGGTGCATCAGGCTTTTACTTGCCTTCCGTGAGAAGTGCAAAGGTCTGGAAGGTACACAGGTCATGGCCGCCGCAGATGAGGTTACTTGGTGAGCCGACTAAACTCTTCGCCTGGGTGATTCTCTCATATGGTCATAGTATCATTGAGCGTGCTCATAAGAAGGCGGCGAACTGGGCTGCCATGAGTCGCGTCAAGAGCTTCGTGAATCAGGGAGATATCAAGTCTGGACTTGAACAGCTCTACCGGGAGATTGACCTTTGCGCGCAACAATTCAATGTACGCACTGCCGACCCGATTAATTTACCTGACTTTGACCCGACGTCCTTGTAGATAGCTTCGTCTGCGGAATTGCACCGAGGGCAGCACGAACTTCAACTCATCCATGAGCGCGACGTCACGGAAAATCGGGAAATTCTTCAGAGCATATTGCGGAGCGTCGATGGGCTGCGCGATGTCCTCAACGCTGGCGAGCCGAATGCTGTACAAAACATCATGCAGACTATACAGGAGGTATGCCGCAGCTTTCCCTTTCTTCCATTTCCAGTGCAAATAACTGACTCACCAATGTTTTTTAAGGAACTACAACTGCAAACTGCACAGCCTGACCAGCAACGCGACCTGCAACAAGGTCTGTATGCGATCCACCGCCAGACTCAATTCCTACCGCCCATGATTGACTGTATGCAACCTTTCCTTACGTTATGAGTGCTTATACTGACATTCTTTCTAACAAGTGACGGGTCAGGTGGAGATAGTATCGAAGCATGCAGTTGCATTTGGGGCTTACAACGATGTCTATACAGGTGTGTAAATTCACTTTGACGCACCTTTGGTTTCCATGCTAAAAATCCCACTAGGCCTTTGGCTCGGAGAGGAAAAGGTAAGAGCAATAATATATTGCTAGATCTTGCCTATTCCTCATACTCCTTAGGTTGCTCTAAAGTTTGCTCGTGCAATAAACCATACAGCGAAAGCTCGCAAGGTAAGTTGCTCGCGACCGTCCTACATGTAGTTTGCCTTGTTGATATCATGTCTCTTACGCAGCGGTTCCACAAAGAGGTTGAGATTTGGCGTGACCTTCAACATCCACACATCTCCCGTCTTTATGGCATTGTCTACTTTGATGACCATATCTACTCTGTCAGTCCGTGGATGGAGAACGGAAGTGCATTCGACTTTATCAATTCAAGGGAAGACGTGATAAATCGGCTGGCTATTCTCAGAGACGTAGCGTCAGGTATGGAATACCTCCATATGCGGAATGTAGTGCATGGTGACCTGCGCGCTGCGAACATTCTAATTGGGGATGATGGGAAAGCCTGCGTATCAGATTTTGGACTGTCAAAGGTCATTGAGCAGGTGCGTGTTTCCTGCTTCTACTTCTCAACCTTTAACTCAACCTCAATAAGGTCGCACCTGATATGTCTTCATCAACCCACGGCGATAGTCCCATAAGATGGCAGGCCAGAGAACTCGTCAAGCCGGAGGATTATGGTGGAGAAGTGTGCGTCTCTCCCACGACGGATGTCTGGAGCTACGGAATGCTTTGTCTCGAAATCATGACCGGGAAAAAGCCGTATTACTATCGACCGCGAGACGCAAATGTAATAGCGGACCTTGTCGAGCGTCGGCTACCCGAGCGACCTACCGATGAAGTGGTGGTGGCGCGTGGTTTGGATGATCAGCTGTGGTCTTGGCTTCTTCGTTGTTGGAACTGGGAGCCACAAGAACGTCCTCCGATGGCTACCCTTAAACGCGTTCTACGTTCATTATCGTCGGGTGTACTTTTATCGACGCCTATCCTCAGTAGGTCATGTATGAAGTTTGTGTCGTGCATGACTAATGTTTCTTTTAGACAAGTCATTGTCAGAATCACCGAGATTAATATCTAATGAGCTCTCCCCTACCGCAGAGCGCATTCCTCACTTGCGAGAAAACTCATCCCCCCAATCTAGTGGATTCGAGCCCATCGTAGCAAGTGACCCTTCCTTGATCTCTAGGCAGACTCTCTCAGGCCTTCCTTCCACGTCTCCAAAGGCGAGTACCTTTGACGATCCGTCGAAATATAATAGGAGCCAAACTGTGCCAGTCCAACTACCATCATCGGTTCCGAAGCATATAATCCCTGTGTCTTCCAGACCTGGACAGAATGCCTACAGTTCATTAGGGCCAACGCCCGATACGGGAGGGTCCCTAGGCCTCATTATCGACCAGGCGTCCTACGCGTCCTCACAAAATCAACCTGGCCCTGGCTCTGGAGAGACGGTGCGATCGGCACACACGTACAACTCACTTAGCTATGAGGCTCTCGATGACCAATTGCACACGAGTATTCGGCAGGGGTTCTCGCCACCACGACGCCCCTCTTTATTCGAGTCACTCCAACTCTCGGCAGACGACCCGCGTAAATCGCCACTTATAGTGAACGTGGAAGGCAGTGACGGCGATGTTTCTGCAGCATCCTCTTCTTTTTCTGGTCCAATTGATCAATCGTTGCGCAAGCTCTCTATATCCGAATATGCTTGCACCCCACGCAGTGCTGGACTGCTGTACACCCCACGTTCTGCATTGAACGAAGAGCGTAATGAGGGAGAGCATTCAGGAGGGTCTTCCTCCTCTGTGATTTCAAGCTCCATTGACTCGCCACCGCACCATGGCCGGACATCATCTCTTTCGGACTCATTACCTCCAAGAAGTTCTCTGTCGGATTTTTCTGACCTGGATTGCTCGAGTAACTCGATAAAATACAACAGGAATGGCTCGGTAAAGGCGTGAGCATTCGGTCTGGCATCTTGCTTCGAGTTTGTGCTAATATGGGTTGTGGTAGTGGATCTCTATTCGGGCTTGTTAATCGTCTCCTCAAGGATACTGAGGGTGGTAAGCCGTGTATTAGTTTAGGTAAATATATGATCTAAATTTTCCCCATAGGCTACACGAGGGATCAAGAGTTTCGAGAGGTGTTCCTGACCACGCATAGGCTGTTCGCTTCTACACGGGATATCCTCAGACTCCTAATGCGTCAGTTTGTTCTTGCAAACTCGGATCAAAGTATGCACGCGAGGGATAGAGCCGGGACTCGGTTCATGTAAGCGAATAACTGGTCCGAAAGGCATACTCCACTAATTACGCTCACAGGACGCTTAATATACTAAATCAGTTGCTCAAAGGCCACTATGCTAAAGCTATCGAACGCGCGGTCCTTTTCGATCTCCACGCATTTTTGCAAGAAATAACAGAACCCGTCCTTCTTCTCAAAACTGCACGGGATTTAACCGATTTGGTAGAAGATCTTGTACGTTTTTCGATATTTTTCGGATGTGACCGAAGTTTATTAAGAGAACTAGTTGGCTGCAAGCGCCGCTCCGCGGGTGATTTCTCCTACACTTTCTCGCTCAGAAACGAAGAAGTCCGTAAGAACCTCTGATATATCGCCCTTGGACCTTGCGTTGGCTCTTTCTGAGTTGGAGGGCGCCAAGTACAAGGCCATCACCGCTACCGATTGTATCTCCTATCTACAGTGCAAGGATGGTCCGTCTGGTGCCGCTGAGGCGAACTTGGTGGCGGAAGCACGAGCCACCAACAACAAGATTGTTAATTGGGTGAAGAAATCAGTTATTAAATCTGACAGGATGGAAAATCGTGGAGATACCTTACGATTTTTCGTCAATACTGCTGCTGTGAGACTTACCGCTTTGATCCACATTAACGCTACTGATTGTGATACATTATTCAGGAGTGTCGCAAGCTGCATAACTACTCGTCTATGTCTGCTCTTCTTGCCGGTATTGACTCACAGACGGTTACACGCCTCAAGCTGACTAGAGGGTGTCTCGACAAGCAAATGCGGGAAGTGCAGAAGCAGCTGTCCGCCTTGCTCGAAATAGGCCACAACCATCGTGCATATAGAGGAGCTCTTCCTGATCCAAAGAAAGCTGCGTGTCTACCCTGGCTAGGTGAGTCGCTGTAAGATAGCCGGGGAAGAGTGAAAGCTGAAGGATCATCTTCCATAGCCGTTCACCTTAAGGATTTGCAGAGCGTATACGAGCGACTCTCGCGTCGGATCGTCATTGGCGATGAATCCTTGATCAACTTCGAGAAGTTCACAGCTGTGCACGACAGCATCCTCACCGTCCTTTCTTTCCAGGTACCTGTAAATGCCCATACTCGCGGGGACAGGGAGCAAAAGCTTGGGACGTTACTTTATCTGCAGGGGCAGTTGGCAGCAACCCAATTGGGTCAGGTGGCGGAGGACAAGATGGAAGCACGGAGCCTCGAGTTGCAGAAGCAGGAGGACCGTGATTATGAACACCGTGTAACCGAACTTGCTGCTGTCGGGTTCAGAACGGCTCGAGGCAGAAGTTGAGCGGGTGCACATCAACGTCCCACACATTCGATGTATGGAATTGTAGAACTTTATACTGTTCGGTTCCTTACCACGACGGCCCTGGTAATCTCCTGATTAGGTATACCCTGGTCTGCATTGTTGCTGAGCAGAATGTGTTCGGCCTATCACCATGTATTTTTCTCATCTCACACCTATCCAGATCATATCTATATTCAGTGGCCTTTCTTCCACCTTGGCGTATGTATCTTCTTAGCTCCGGTTTAGATCCAATGACTATTTTGCTTTCGGATTAGGTATCTTTTGTACTGATTACGCATGTACACCCATTGCATTTTTATCTCTTCTTACCTTGCTTATTTCAACATGTACTTGCACGTCAATCACATCTATAAATTATACCTCTATAATATTTCCGTGAAAGTGTTATAGTCAGTTTCCGATCAATGAGACGACGAAATTCCTTAAAGTAGTTCGCAATTCATCATACGGCATATCTCGTGCGAACTTGGGTATTCAAGATGATTCCTGATACCAGCAACGGGGGAGCATTTCCTTTGTGTATTTTGGCAGTGACTATTTGTCCAAGGCCGAGCTTCTCGAAATTGGTTTTCTTCTTTCACACCCGACCCATAATATCGGTAGAGCGGCTAGAGTCAACGAGCGTGTCGTAACTACTTATTACCGGTAACTTGTATTTCACTCAGATCCAGATTTCAAAACACAAGGGCGCACATGAATGAAGAACTTTGAGTGTTTACAACAATTTCTAGCTGGACGTCTGAATGAACAATGATAATTAATCGCAGTGTGATTAGTGTATCCGCTCAGCCTTATGCTACAATCGGGGGAACTATTTGTCGCGGGGCATGTTTAATGAATTCGTTTAAAAAGGTATAATCATCAGACCAAGTGTGGAAGTAGACCAGAACGCAACATAAAACTAACATCTGCCGAATTTACTCGTAAGGTGGGAAAAGGCGAGGAAAGGTATGAGTCGGGATAAGGGTTTCAATTTACTCTGCAAAACTCCAGATTCGGATATCGCCATCGTCACTACCTGAAACAATCTTGTCGTCCCCAAGAGAAAGACACGTTACTGCTCCCCTGTGGCCAACGAGCGTCGCCATGCACCTATTTTCTTCACGAACCCAGACCTAAAGTACATACGCTATTAGAAAACATAGGATATCATCGTAGGCTGGAACATACCTTGATAGTACGATCGTGACTTCCACTTACTAGACGAAGTTTATCGCTCGCTACGGCCCACACACCTTCGATGTGCCCGAATAGCGTCGTGATAGCCTTGCCGGTTTCGACATCCCAGACGCGAATTGTGTTGTCCAAGCTGCCGGAGATGAGAACGGGTTTGGGCCTACGCCTAGTCGTGAGAGGACTCGGTGAACGTCTATTTGACGAAGAACCATGGACGAAGGACTGGGCCGGCGGAGCGGCCTTCGGCGACGAGCGGTATACATATGGATCAAATCCAACGGGAGCTTGAAAGGCAGGGGAGTCGAAACCAGGGTGATCTGTGGGTGGAGGGGATGGGATAGAGACAGAAGCGGGAGCAAATCCCGGAAGACCAGACGGTAGTGTTGAACGGGGATCACGGGAAGTAGACGCGCCCTGCTGGGAGGGCAACTCGTCCTCACACGACGGATCATCGAGCAGAAGCTTTAGACTCTGGACTTGTCCGACGTGACCGGTAAATGTTCTCACGCAAGTACGTAGAGTAAGGTCCCATAGCATAATAGACCCATCATCCGATCCAGAAAAGAGCATTTTCCCAGATTCAATGCTCGGCATAGGTGTCTCGCTTGTAGAGGTCTCAAACATAGACGCCTGACCAAGGCCTCCTTCAACATCTCCTGGATTGGGATCCCACAGCTGCACGGAATTCACCCAATCGCGATGGCCCCGCAGAGTAAAACATTCCCCAGTGCGGAAGTTCCATACTTTGACTGTCCTGTCAACGGAACCGCTGGCAAGGACATCGGAATCGAAGTTTAGACAGACTACGCCATCGGTATGGCCCTCGAGGATACGGATGCATTTACCAGTCCGCCAATTCCAGACGCGCATTGTTCCATCCATGCTGCCTGTAATAAGCTTCGCCTCGTCGAACTGGAGCGTACGCACTGCCCGAGAGTGACCGCGAAGACAGCGAATCTCGGTTCCAGTTTCTAGGTTCCAGACACGCGCTGTGCGATCATATGACCCGGTGATAAGCACGGGGAAGGAAGGGTGCTGTAATGTCTCGCTAAATTGTAGACACATTACGCCATCGGTGTGACCCTTGAGCGTTCTGACAGTACAACGTCCGCGCCGCCAATTGCGCTCAATCGTCAGACGCTCGCTGTAGACATCTTTCCATGGACGCGTAATCATTTGCGGGGATGGACAAAGTGTCGTCGTCGTCGCCGTCGCTGTTGGGGTGATGCTCCTGCTCGGGCCTGGTGTCGATCGCACTGACAAGGCCCTGAGCGGAGACGTCAGGACCTCGGTTGATTCGGAGCGTATGCGCTTCAGAGGCCGCTGCTCGTCACCCATCGGGTAGTTCTCTAGGTCGCGTTTGAAGAATGAGGAAGCAGAGGCTCCCTCTGGAGGTGGAGACAACGGGGCCCTGACCCTGCGACGACGCTCAAGCATAGGCAGGCCCCATCCACACTTCTGACACTTCTGGCCTATGTGTTGTTCGCATATGTTTCGCCAAAGCACATCATCGTCCGCGAGTGCGAGCCATTGCCTGTTTACTTGTGCAGCACGGCACAGCGAGATGGCGTCAAGATAACCAAGAACTTTAAGGGATACCTCGCGCGGAAGGACGGAGAAGGGGTCGAGACGAATTAAGGTATGCATCTGATCAGACAGCATCGAAAGCTGAGAAAAACAGCACATGGTGAGGAGGCCTTTGAGGATGAGTTCACGGCGCGGATGTGGGGAAGAGCTGAAGTTGGACCAGATTGCATTTACAACCTCCCTATCTTCTACGGGAAGCGCGTCGAGTGACTAAGAAGCAAAGCCGAAAGAGGAGTCAGTCCGGAACGTTGTATGCGCGTAAAACGAGTAACAGGTATGCCGCCGCAATGCGGCGCTGCATTACTAGGAGAGCAATAAATGGGATACAGGAACCTACCTTTTGAAGCTTTAGACTCGTTCCTTCATCCGCCATACGTTGGTGGCGTACGCACAGCTTACGGGCTGGCGGCTGAGGCAGAGCATCGGGTTGTTCACTCGGCTCCGGCTGCTGTGAGACGTCTGCATAACTGTCTTCCACTTCCACCTCCGCGTCTGAGCCGTGCTCACCGGCACGAACCTCTTCAGGGGTAACGATGTGGAAAGAAGACATGTCTACGTCCTCTGTTGGAGGCGACGGGAGCGGGGAAGGCGAACGTGAATGGGGATGACCATGGCCCCTGTGCATGCGCAGATAGTGGTGGGGAGTGGGAAGGGTGTCGCAGGAATACGCCGTCTGAGACGCTTTGGCGTCGGGGGTAGGGGGGAGAGGCGTGTTCGCCATCGCTGTGGGCGGGCGTCGCAGCAGTAGTCACTGTTATAAACGGTGAAGAACGCAAGTTGTCGTCGTATTGACACCATTTGGGCGAAATCGCGTGATACCAACCCAAAGAGGCAATCACGTCCCACGGATACAACAAACAATGGACAAAGCAAGTACAGAGGGGAGTTCAACTTCAAAACTAGACTAGACAAACAAGCTCATCGTATGTAAGTAAACAGCAAACGCCCGATTCAATCATCCTAGACCCGGGCCTTTACACGGAAAAAAAAACGCGCACGTCCTGCGAGCTATCGATACACAACACAACCTCCTGAAGAGGCTATTCACGAGGGTACGCCGCCTAGTCTAGCGAAATCCTCAGCTGCTCCAGCGGTATAGGCACAAAGCCCTCCAAGGCTATACCTCGCGACCGGAGCTCCGCCTCGCAATGCGGTGGTACAAGCTGCTTGTTAAGGTCAGGTCGGATTGAAAGTTCTGTTCATTCAATATCGAAGTAAGCCACAGCCTCAAGGGATATATAGGCGCCGAATATAGCGCTTGGCGAAGACTCACCCTCCCTAGTGAAGTCGAACAGCCTGGGGAAATCTTTGCCGTTTGGCATGCGCATTCCCTCCACCCGCAATTCGTCAAAGAATGGATGGCACATAGCCTCAACAGCGCTCAACCGCGCCTCCGGCGTATATTCGAGGAGCTTCGCGACCAAATCAATCGCTTCAGGTGCAGTGCGGGGGCGGAAAACCTGGTTTTAGCGTCACGTCATAATAGGAATGCAAACATGAGCATCCTTCGAAAACACGCAAATAAGAATGTACCTTGTGAAACGGATGGGGCTTAATTTGGGGGAACTTGTGTTCCATATAATTCGGGTTCATGGTCTTAATTTGTTCCCTCGATGGCGTTCCAAGCACCTTGATGATTTCCACCAACTGATCGATACCACTCTCTCCAGGGAAGAGAGGTTGGCCGAGCATCAACTCCGCCATGACGCAACCCGTGGACCAAATATCTGCGACACATCCATTACTTTCAATCGTACAAACATGACCGGTGTACTCACCAATGTTTGTGGTATAATTTGTTGCTCCGAAAATCAATTCCGGAGCGCGGTAATATCTCGAGCAGATGTAGCTAACGTTCGGTTCCCCTGCTACCAGGATCTTCGCGGAGCCGAAATCGCAAAGCTTCAAAACTCCTGTGGAAGGATTAAGGAGCAAGTTCTGCGGCTTTATATCACGGTGGCAGATGCCGACGGAGTGGATGTACGCGAGCGAGCGCAAAAGCTGATACATGTACAGTTTGATCTGGAGCACGGGCATCGGCTGCTTAAGTTTGACATAATGCCGTGAGGCACGATATACAGTCTCGGGGACGTATTCCAGAACAAGATTGAGGTACACTTCGTCCTTCTGATCAGGTCTTGTTTAAATAAGCCAGGAATGTTTGAATGTACGATCATTGGACGAACCTTGTCTCCATTTGAATAGAAAAACGCTTTGAGATCAACGACATTAGGATGGGAGACCAGCCTCATAATTTGGAGTTCGCGATTCTAGGGGCAGAAGCAGACGAATAGAGGGTAAACATGAGAAGCCTAGGCCTGCCCATATAGGGCAGGAAAGAGAGGAGGCAGAATGAGGGGATAGCAACAAACCTTGAAACGCTTGTCCTGAAGGACTTTCTTGATGGCGATATCGTCGCCTTCCTTTGGACCACCGACAAGTCTTGCTTGGAAGACGATGCCGAAGGAGCCGTTTCCGATAACCTTGCAGTTGGTGTAAGATATCTCTTTTTGGTCACCGGACCTGCCATCGGAGGCGACAACCTTAACGACCTTATGGGGGTCGTCGATTGCTGTGGATGAGGTAAGATGTAGAGAGAGAGGGCACGGGAGGTTGAGGCAGACCGACCAGATATCTTTACACCGTTTATTGGGCCGTGGTTCGCCATCTGTAGCTATTGGGGTGTACGGACGGAAGAGGCAAGACCAGGTGTGGACGGGCGAAGGGCGCGCCGTTGAACGACGTTGTGGGGGATAGAGAGGGGGATAAATACGATGGTGCGACGGATGCTGTTTATGAGGGGCGTCGGGCGTCGGGCGTTGCAGATGATGTAGTTGAGGAAAGAGAGAGAAAGACGAACGACGGCCAAGAAGCGAGCGCAGGGGAAGGCGGCGTGAGCTCTCAGCTGACCCGCGCCAACTTGAATACAAACAACTTGACAAACACCGTGCAAGAAATCCTCCCTTTTTCTCCCTTTCTCCTCCTTTTCTTTCTTTCTTTCTTTAATTCTTTCCTTATTCTGCCCGGCTGGTAGCCTCTTGTTATTATCGTCTTTTATTTTCGCATCTGTTTCTCTTATTTTTCTCGTCCGGATCCAATAATTAATAATACTATTTTCACACGCTACGCTACCGCCAAGTTAGTTACAGACGGACCCATTAGGCTCCCCTAGTTCAGTCCACCATCTCCCCCCTTTCAAAATTACAATAAAATGTTCAAGTCACTCTTTATCGCCATTTCGCTCGTTTCGCTCGTTGCGGCTCAAGACAACGCCCTCGATATCGAGGCCATCGAGGCCCACTTCTCCAATGCCGGAATCGTCCCAGACCTCCTCCCGACGTTCGACCCCTCCGCCCTCATGTCCGTCTCCTTCGACGGCACTGGCGTCATTTCTCCCGGCCAGGCTCTCTCACAGTCTCGTGAGCTGCCTACTCTCTTGTCCCGCCTGCTCTCCAGCGTTCTGACGTGCTGGGTTGTCCCCAGAGGTATCCTCGACGCCGACGGTGACGATCCTACCCGCCAACTCGTCCGTCTCCGTCGGCAGCAACTTCACGCTTGTTATGGCCGATGCCGACATCGTTGGCACCGATGAAAGCAAGGGTCAGACTCGCCACTGGCTTGCAAACGGCATCACACTCTCTGGTACGGGCATGCGGCTGCGTTCCATCTTGCTCACGTGGTGGTTCTAAAACTTCAATCGCCTTAGGCTCCGGAAGCAACGAAACCGTCTCCAACTCATCAGCTACGGTGATTACCGAATATGCCGGGCCAGCTCCGGCGTCAGGCAGTGGCGCTCATCGGTATGCACCTAATAAACACTATCTGGAGCCGGTCTCTGACCTTTTCGAAGTTATGTGGTACTCCTCTACTCTCAGCCCTCATCGTTCACGCCGCCCGCGAACCTTTCTTCGCCCAACATCGGCGTGTCCGTCTTTTCCCTTTCGGATTACGTCTCGTCAACGGGACTCGGAGGTCCCGTGGCCGGTATGTACTTCACTGTCGAGGTAGGCACTGCGAGCCAGTCGGTTTCTGCGACTTCCGCTGTCATTACTTCCACTTTGTCTGTGCCCTCGTCCGCATCAGCGAGCGGTACTGGTACGGCGACAAGTTCTGGAAACAATGCCTCTGCCTCGAACGGTGCCACCGGAATGGGAAATGCAAAAGCATACGGTTCCGCCCTGTTTATGGGCACCTTTGCTGCGCTACTTTTCGTGCTATGATCCTCTTTACGAGTCACTAGCAAGTGGGCTTGCCTACTTCCCGTTGACACCGTATTTCTTGGACTTTTGTCTTAGTCTCAGTTATGCATCTTCTGCCACCCATTGTCACAGTCGATAAATCATAAATTGTGTTAATTGCAACTAGGTCTGCATTTCTTCTGTGTGTTCAAAACATATCCGTTTTGAAAGAGATACAGCTCAAATAATGCCGATTAATATCAGACCCGCAATTTATTACGCCTCCTCATATCCAAATCAACTAGATTTACTCCTCGGGCCGGTCAAGTCCATAAAATACCTAAAAAGTTGTAATCTACGTCGAAGACTCAATTAGCTTTCATAGCGCTCCCTTGCCTATGGAAAGAAGCGTCGTAAGCGAGAGTATGTTCTGGGAGAAGGATCTGCTCACTACGTCTTTGGCCATCTGTACGTAACCTGAGTGGCCATCCTGATATTTCCCGACTTCCCTCCCTTTACCAGCACCTAAACCAGCACCCGAAGCGTAGATAGCCGTCTGACTTTATGAGGTAATTTAGCACAAAACTCAAGTCACACCGAAACGGCCCGGAGGACTAGAAGACTCACATTGGGTCCACCCTCCCTTCCCCATCAGTGCCCAGCCCAGTTCCCTCAGTCCAGCCCATCATCTTCAGTAGTTTGTTCCCAATATTGCTTTCATCCTTGCCGGGTGCAACAGGGAGCAAAGGTGGCGAAGGCGGAGGTGCCGGACCTTCGGCTGACCGTTTGCCCGTTGGCTTCTGCTGCTGCAAATCTGGAAGTGGTACGTCCGGCTGGTTGAATAGAGTTCGTCGCTCGGAAGCGCGGTCACGATATTGCGCCTTTGGAGCGGACGGTACACCCTGCTCTTTCCCCTTCGTCGTTCGGGCTTTCTCACGAGTCACTTCGCGAAGATTCTCATCCTTTAGGTTTCTCTATCCGTTGTGCATGACGCCTTTAACAACGAAATCAACTGCTCTTCAATAGAGAGAAACTTACTTTGTGGAGATCGGACTCTTTATTATGTCTCTTTAATTGATCCACAGATTTGAACTGGCGAGAGCAAAGCAAGCAGGTCATTGCTTTCATATCGGAGAACTCAAACTCGACTTCGATGCTTGGTGTAGGGGCCACCTATCACGAAATATTTGTAAATTTACGGATCAAGCATCATTTGCAAAACTCACGGCCTTAATATCCGTCGTTTTAATCACAGGTGGATCGATTATAGGTTGGGAGACATTACTGAGCTCGTCTTGGACTTGGTTCCATTTCGTTATGTTATTGACGACTTTTCTGCTTGCAATCATCGGAGGTACTTTTTGGGATTGTTTTGCTGAAGCAAAGTTAGATATGCAGCTTCTACGGAGTACGGACGTACCTCTATCATCTGTTGAACTACCTAGGCCCTTGTGGCTAAGCAAGTCATCATCCGCTTCATTTTCTTCGTTTGCCGAGAATAAAAAGGCAGCTTGAGGAGCGACTGGCACTGCAAAGATGTATATGGATAAAGCGATTAAATTGACTAAGAAGCGGTTAACCAACTTGTAGATGTTGACGTTGATTTCGCAGTAAACCCCGTCTTGTTAAAGTTCAACGTAACAGGTTTATTCGATACAGGTAACGTCGATGGCCCGGATGAAGCGGCTGCGGTTTCTGCGGATACTCTCTTCGTTCACACGCACCGCACCATTGATGAAAGTAAAACATACCTTGGGGTTTTTTCCTTTCTCTTTCCTTTTTTTCCTTCACAGAAACAGTCTGCTGTTGTCGTTCAGGCTCCTCAACCTTGAAATCCATGACTGCCACTGTTGAAGCCTCGTCCCAATACTTGACCCATGTCCCCTCAACTCCACCGAGGCCCAATGAAGACGGGACACATGAGTCATCCTGATATAGCTGATCTGCTAATGGTTGAAAGGAATATGGATGAGCAAAAGACGCTGCGACCGGACGATCGGAGATACGAAATCCATTCGGATGGATTTGAGGGGACATAGTTGCAGCCAAAACAGTTGAAGCTGCCTGAAGTTTGTCGTGAATGGCAGGTACTCGTCTGTTTCAGAAGGCGTACCTGGACGTCAACGAATTCGACGAACGCATACCCCCAACTGGCCATAGTCGCCTTATCTTTAATTAAGAGTATTCTCTTCATCCCTTTCGCGCCTTCCTTGCCATCCCCTTCAGAGCTCTGCATTGCCTGCGCAATCGCCGCTGGGCCAGAGAGAGGATCCAAACCACGGAAAAGTAAAACAGCAGCCTGTGCGTTCCCAATATCACGTGTACCATCGTTCGAAAAATGCGGACCACGTCTGCCCTGGCCGGATGTATTCGCACTCTGCGAGTAGTCGATCTTTACACGCCTCCCAGCATGCTGCGCCCCAGTTTCTTCGGCTTTTTTGAAGACGGCTGCGGCCGACGCGCCATAAGAGGCCGGAGGAGGAACCGAGATAAACGGGAAATTGGGATCGACAAACGACCGAGCTTCTTCCGTCGATCTGAATTGGGCAAATCCGAAACCCTTGGATTGACCTTGAAAATCCAATGAGGGGATATCGTTAGGACACGGAAGCGGACAATGACTTGAATGGGGCAAGTGCCTGTATTTCGGTCTCGTATAATCGTGACAGTTTCAATAGCGCAAGCGCGTCCCTTCAAGAAAGCTTGAAGCTGAGAGAACACTTAGCAAAGGTACAGGTTCAAATTCGTAATCACATACGTCTGCCTCTGTAAAGTCGGCGTCCAGGCCCAGAAAAATAACGTGCGGACTGGGCTCGCTAGCTACATGCCTCTTGCGATGTTGGAGGTTGCCTCGATCATAGTGAGGACGGTCGTCCCGGCCATCACTTGATTTTGACTGGTCGTGTGCGGGGTAACCGTAGCCCTCTGGGTAATCAGAGTTGTCGTACGTGTCGTAGCCGTGATGTCCATGACTCCCGGTATTATCATAGGGCGCCGGTTGAGAGTCCTTGTATCCCTGAAAAATATGGGAATGGTGAGCGGCTGCACTAAACCCCTTGTTCCTCTATGTGCGAACAGCATGGTTGTGTTTCCTCCTCTTTCCTTCAACGTAGTACTCATCGTCGTCCCTTTCTCTAATGTGTCCCCGATAGCCTGTGCCGTCCATATCTTTTCCTTGGTCCCATTCACGATTGTAGGACATTTATGTATGCGAAAATGTTTGCGAGACGAACACAGCGACAGAACAGAAGCGGGTGACGGTGCAGAAGGGACACAGACACGGTCGTCCGGGCGGGTACATCCATTTCCTTACGGTAAAATGTTCTCACGAGCCTCCCTCACCTCTTTGTCACGCGGCTTAACAGTCAACAGCGACACAGAGAGACCCGATGGCAGCCCACGGTGAGTGAAAGATATGTATGTGATAGCTACTTGATGTTGAGCTTACATTGCCGTGATAGACTCCGTCAAGGTGTGAACTGTACTTCGACGACACGATGGCATCATGCTCACTTTCATTCGTTACACATCCAGGTCGACCCTGCCTTCGAGCGATGGAACCGTATGGTATGTCTTTACCCAGTAATTGAGTGTCACAAATTCCAAGCACCGCCATATACCCACAGCGTGAAGATGTATACAAGAACTTCAAGTGGACGAGAAGTACATCCCGGACGGCTTTCATAGGATTGGTCGCCGTTCCAGGCCTTATTTGGTATATCTGCTGGAGACAAGACGTTTGTATAATTAGTTTCTTTCTACGAATACTATCTGACTCTAGGGTACGCAGGCAAAGTACAGCTGGGTTGGAAAGCGTAAAGGAGAATCTCTGTCCATTAAGAACTAAGGCTGTTTAGACCACGCTAATAGAGTTCTATCCTATATCCTTTTGCACAACTCAATTGCCACTTGGCAGCCAGCCCCGACCATGGCGCTGAGCATGGCATGTGCGGGCGCGCGCTGCGAGTGGTGTTCGACGGCCGTGTCCAAATGTTCGAGTTCGTCATCTCGAAATTCCTGTATAACATCCCTCAAGAGTGGTATACTAGGATGATTCGATGGCAAACTCTCCATCTCCTTCAGTTGGCTGGAGTGTGGGATTCAGCTTGCGATGCAGTGCTTATAAGTAGGAACATACTCGTCGTAGTGCTCCCCTATCACCGTCTCTACCGCTTCTGTGCATGCCATAGCAGCCTCTTTCCCCATAATGGCAGTCACCATTCCCAACGCATAGCCGGCCGTCCTCGCTACTCCGGACAGTGCACTTGGTCGCACACGGTGCTGCACCTGGAGCTTGTTCATCACTGCCAAGTGCTTCTTCTCTTGGTCCCACATATTCTAAAGCATAATGTTACTATCGTCACGATCCTCGGGCAAGCGGCCGTTGTACGCCAGTGCAACCTACCTGGATAACTAGGCTTGTTGCACGATCTCTGCCAAGGACTGCCAATTGGCCCTGGTATATATAGTTGGCAGCAATCTCCCCTGCCTGGTCTACGCGAATGGCCCTATCGAGACAGTCATGCTGAGCCCGAGTGAGCCTAGACGTGCTGGTCACGGAGGGCTCGGAGGCATTGACAGCCTCAGTATACGCCTTAGACGGCTGCCTTCGTTCAGCGGAGACGGTGCTGTATCTGAGGCAGCGGCCTGCAGTAATGCGTTGTAGTGTGTGCTTCAGGGCGACCGTGCTCATGGTCGTCGCACGGAGTCTGCGAAACGGCAACGCCCGGAAAGCTCGGCGTTCTCCTTACCTAAGCCCGTCAACTAAGTTCAAGACTGCAGTGGTAAGTACTAAAACTGGCAAGGGTGCCGCGATTCGTACGTATTTTCACTTCGGATAGCCCGGCCAGCCGGTACTAAAAAGTAAGTTGACTGGTAGTGACATAGCTACTTCGACAAAATAATGAAATGTATGTAAATAACGTGCGACATGATCAGACAGGCGTTCAGTGAAGATAATAGAGGTCGCGCGAAGGTGAACGTCCAAATGCCGGATTCGTCGTACTTAGGAGATGGTATGTTGAGTGGGTGGGTATCTACAGTTGTCAAAGTATCACGGTCACATCCCCTTCCTCTTCGTATACGGTTCCACCGCCTCCGTCCTCAGAGGGAGTCCTTGGCAAAGACGAACCTGGTTCGTCTCCATTCGTTCCACCGTCCTGAACGCCGGACAGTTCTCTGTCATCAGAAAACGTCGGAGATGTAGTCGTTTCCTCAGCGCCGAACTCCGACACTTGACGACGTCTTGTTCTCCGTGCATAACGATCCGACCTACTCGCGGAATTGGGCGTGAAAGCTTCAAACCCGTCTGATTTTAACGCCGCCAGCATATCCCGAGCGAGATCTACAGTCGTGTCACCAGCTAATGGGGCGGAAACTTCAGTGTCCGCAATAACCGCGTCCTGGCTGCTCGTGTTGACACGAAGCGGAACGGAAATTTTTCCGTTCGTTCGGCGATATCCTCGATGTTTTCGCCCGACACTGTCTCCGTTTCTGAGCTTTTCGAGAATAGTATCCAGGATAGCATTGTCGCCTGGATTTGAAGAGGATTCCTCTGCTGTCTTCACGGATCGATTGGCCCTCTCCTCTGCGGCTTTCCGCCGGTTTTCAACGGCCTCACGTTCGTCCTGCGCCGATTTGTTGTCGGCTTGACATTTCTATCGAGTGATTGGTTACGGGTGATATCCAAAGGCGAAAAAATGTAGACACACCTTGTAGGAGGTTACGAAAGTCTTGAAAATGCCATAAAACTCGGAAGACGTCATACCCCGCTCTTCCTCGCCATAGTAGCTAACTGCTTGCTTAAAAGATGTGTCGGCCATATTGACAATGTCCTGCAAATCCGCAAGCCGGGAACTAGCTTTGCCAACAAAACTCCACATTTGAGAAATAAATGTCCCGTTCAGGTCCATGTCGGAAAAGTGCTCATCAAGTTCGCTCTTGATGGTCTTCAAGCCGTCACGCAGTTCAACAAACCCTTTCCGCACATCTTGTAAGTTAACTACAGCAAGCGAGTGTCAAGTGTCTTTAACAAGCGCAGAAGCTTAAATGGGTCGATACGTACCTCGGTACGCGTCCGCAGGCTTTTCAAGCTCGTCCAAAAATTCTTCCATGTCCGGAAAGTGATGAGAAACGGTCTTTTCCAGGAAATGCAAAAGCGTGGTATTGTTTAGAGACTTCGTGTCTACGAGCTAAATGCAGAGCAAATCTAGTTAGAATTCCGCCATTCTAAAGGTTGTGGAATTGATTACCTTGTTTATGCTGCTAACCCGGAATCCAAACGCTCCTCCCTTGATTCCCGTCCCATTCATGTAGTTACCGATAAGTAGTATCAACTGTGGTCAAAGTCAGTAAGCTATTACCCGACCACCAGCCAAGGCTTACGCTTAAAAGCTCCTTGAAACAAGATGCATGAAGTAGCCCTTCACCGGCCTCGACCAGTTTTTTTGCTCCCTACAATCGTTATTCAGCTTTGTTTTCAGAAAATACAGAATGCACAAATTTAACCTCATCAAGTAGCGCTTTTGTCTCGTCGAAGGTGATCCTGTAAAGCATTGCTTCGATCCGTGGTCCAAGGCGTTCAATCTGAATTAACTTGACCATGAGGCGATCGGAAGGATGCAGTCCACTCAGTTCCTCCGCATCAGCGTTCCGATATATATTCAACTTCCCGACCTTGAAAACGATTAGAAGCGTATAGAAAAAACCTCATGAACATACTTACCTGTTCTGGCGTCGGGAGTAAGTTCCTCAGTTCGGCCAAAAATGTTTCCGTACAGAGTTCTTTGTCAAATTGTTCAATCTTGAAAGCGATTTCCTCGGGTTGAAGACTCTTGACACGCTGAATAAGGATTTCTATGAAGAATTGTAAATCTAGGTTTTAATATCGGACGAGGATTTCAAACCATACCAACACGCTTCTTGGTTTGGGGATCAAGCACACTGCGTAGTTCCGCTTTTCTTTGCTTAGCTGTGAATACGAAGGTAAGGGTCACCCTCCTTATTGATAAAATAAGAATCATACCCATCAAATTAATGACGAGCTGCTTCGCTTTGAAATCCTCTTCCATTTCTTCCCAAATGCGCTGCTCTCGGAGTTTCTTGATCCACTCTTTCTCCTTATTTGGTTCTTCAGTGTTCCACAAAGTCCTTCCCACTTGCGTTTGTGGTAGTTTATCCCACTGCAACTGCTTCATCTTTGTATTTGGTGTGATTGCTATGTCCTTCCTTGCCATTACGAGATTGTTTAGATTCATGCCCAGGTACATGTTCGGATGCGCGGAGTTCTGTATTGATTGAGGTGCAGGCGGCACGCCGAAAGGTGGAGGTGGCGGCGGCGGGGCAGGTGCAGAAAATGCTGATGGGACATTAGAAAACCCAGCGGGTGGAGGAGGAGGTGGTGGCGGTGGTGGCGGTGGGGAGAACGTTGTGGAACTGGGCGTTGAAGGAGGCGGGGGAGGCGGCGGCGGGGGAGGAGGTGGTGGAGGTGGAGGTGGAGGGAGGGAGTCGCTGGCTGATATAGAACCTTCATCTGGAGTCCGATTGTCCTCTCCCAAAGCTGATTTCGCAGGCTTGTCCTGTAGTCCAATCATTCTGTTGGCGAGGACTTGACCTAAGGACAACTGCCCATCTGCATGGCTTTCATTTACCGGGCGATGCGCTTCAGAAGATAATGATTGAAGACGTTCTGCGGAACGCCGGGATCCAATAGACGTAGCCTGAGTATCTTCCGTGTAGTTGGTAAAACCGCTCCTGGTAGATTGACGATACTCACTCTCGGAGTCCTTGTCTTCAGAGGACACCCTTGAGTCTCTGTTGTGGTCACCGCGTTCGTGGTCGTCAGCATGACTAGGTATCAGAAGACCGTTGGCACCAAGCGGATAATTTTGACTCATAGAATCACCATCCAAGGGAAGTCGTGAAGTATTGCCACGCCATGGTGAACCTCGGGCGTTGCGCGGGCTTGATATTGTTCCGTCCCTCTGAGGATACTGTGTTGAAAACGAGCTGAGATTAACCCGTGAATAATTATAGATAAACACTTGCCATATGTATACTAGCGGCAATCCGCTGTTCAATATGTTCCTGTACGCTAGCTTCGTCGGCGTCCGCAAATTGCGAATCACGGACTCTGCTTGCGTCTGGGTGCACCACTTGCTTTTTACCCCGTCCATGATTTTTTGAAGCGCGTTTCAGAGATGAGGACAGCGTGTCATCGTTATCTTCGTCCAGATCACCTTCGATATCCCGCCGACCAGATTTTGTTTTCCGCCGGGTGGATTCACGACGTCCTTCGAGTAAACTAATGGTCTTGTTACGCTGCAGTTGCTTCTCGAGAGTAGCCATCAGATCTTTCCTATCCATGCCCTGGCCCCTGTCAACGATTTCCTCCACTCCACGACCAAGTTCCCTGAGCATACGGAATAGCTCTAATATTTGCGCTTCAAGCTGAGCGATCTGCTCCTCATATCCACGCTTCTGTTCCTCCAGCCGACCTTGGAGTAGTTCGATGGTCCCTCTAGAACTTTGGAGCTTCTCTTCGAGCTGAGAGATTGTTTCCTTCAATTGACCCACAAGACCGTCAGACCCTCGTGAAATCTCCTCTTCAAGGGCCTCCTTCTCTATCTTCAGCTGAAATGCTCTGGCACGTGCTTCGTTGGCTTGTTCTTCGACGTGCTGATACCGTTCTGCCTCATTCAGCTGGGCGATAATGCGTTGCACCGAAGTCCCTAACTTAGATTCCACACCATTGAGCTTCCTATCCAGAACAATATCCGTAATAGTGGAGTCAATGATTTGATAGTAGTGATTCAAAGCCGGACCTTCTTCATGGATTAGGAGCAAATGTTGCATTGCCGATAAAAAGTAATCAAGAGCCTTCGAACCCTGCGTCTTGGCCACGATCGCACTGTATACATCTTGAGGATTGTTGTAGTCCTTTAGAATCTCTTGGTCCAGGGCATCGCGAAGTGCCCTCTCATCAGCTTCAATAAGTTTGTCGATAAGATCGAGCTGCTTTTCTATTTGAGGGTAGCCGAATTCCCGACATATTGCCATGATACGTCTTAGACCAGCTGCTTCCATCCTCGTGCGATGATGTATTCGCAGGTCGGTGTCGTCTATGTGATCTAAAACTCCATGAATGACCAAAAGATTTGCTTGCTAACCGGCACGTCAGTGAACACAAGTAAAGAACAGTAAAGACCACCTACAGCGTACTCGTTCAATGAACTGTCCATGCCAGCATTCTTGCGAATTTCTTCGCTTGCACCAACAAGACTGCCCATCTTCCCCCGACCAAGAAGGCTGTTCTCGAGAGAATGAAACCAGTATGCATAAGGTCCACTTTCATTGTTTGCCGTACTGAGTGCTTCCAACGCTGATACAACTAGCTCATGATGAGTGCCGTCCTTCCAATAGCACAAAAAAGTTAAGATTTCAAGTGCGACCTTCCTTGAGGAGATTTGAGACGTATTGAGAGTCGAAGCAATGTGGTTGACTATTAAAGGGTGTGCGAAAGCTTCATTTGCACCAATCTAATTGTACATCATTAGCTCTTGCTATTATAATCAAATAAAGAAGTAGTATACATACCTCGATGTTCAATATATGCCGTAGGCACTTTAAGACTTCGTACTCCAGTGAAAAATCTGCATCGCGCCTGCGTTGGAATCAGCAACAATAAATTAGCGCGAGATTAAAAAAATTGGGCTATACCTGTTTGAACCTTTACGGCTGATGTTGTTCAAAGTATTCGCCAGCACGGAGGTGCCCTGGATGGACAAAAATTGACGGAACCAGCTTCAATTATGATATCCGTTAGGAGAGGCGTAAGTACCCTTGGAAAATGGTAAACCGTACCTCATGGTACCTGTCCGCAGGGAAACGAGCAAGCTAGCCGCCTGCTTAGGTGTTATAGTCTGATCCAGAAATTTCTTGAGATACCACTCAGGAGAATCCTTGAGATATGTAGCAGGGGCTTGTCCAGTGTCCGACTGCCTCTTCGTCATCTCCTCTCGTATCTTCTCCTCTTTCCAACGTAGTTGTTCGTCATTGTACACGATTTGCCACTTCTGGTCTGCGGAGAGACTAGGGAGTTCTCCCAAATCACGCCGCAAACGAACCTGTTCGAATAAAGCCTCTATGGTGTCGTCCCCGGGCCTCTCGAACTCGAAATTTTCGTCTTGGGGGCCTTTATGGTGATGAAGGAAAATATGGGACGCATGAGAATAATGCGACTGCACAGATTCTGAGGGTGCAAGTGATGCGGCATATTTGGAGACGCGGTTCCCTTCAGAACGGTTGCTCACCAGCGACGCGGGCCGCACAGTCATATTTGGCATATTGTTGTTTGACGACGGTTGAGGGACGGAAGAGAAACTGGCAAAGTCAGAGACACTAGGGCTCCTCCCACCAGATGACGACGTTTCACTCCCGCGTATGCGACTGGACGTAGTGACGGTAGTAAACGACGAGGACGATGCGGAAGACGTGGAGGGCTCGCTGGAAAGTGTGGCGGACGAACTTGATGCGGAAATTAAAGGCGACTTGGCCAATGTACGCGACGACCGTTGGTATAGGCGCTCTCTATCAGACCTACTGCGCTGCATCGCACGATAGTTGAGCTCTGTGCCCTCGCTGGTTAGCGACGGGTTTGTCGCGGGCGCGGAGATTGCAGAGGGGGTGGTAGCACTAGTTCTAAGGCCCTGGGAGACGGTCCCGACAGGAATAGGAGACCTGCTTGCGGGCTCAAGCCTGTCGTACGGCACTGAGCGCTCGCTCAGATCAGCGGAGACGGACGTCTGGCGTGGACGAGGTTTCTTGCGGCCAAAGAGAGTGCTCATGGTACATAGAGCAGAGACGATCCAGGACCCGCCGTGGAGCGAAGATAAAGAACGAGACAGTTACAGATACAAGATGAGCTTCTAAATATGCGTTTGACGCTGCGATATTATGTCTTGCCGTCGTCGTCGCCGTGATCGGTACCTAATAGTAGGCGGCGGTGACACTGGTGAGCATACTTTCATCAAGCGCGACGTTCGAGAATTGCCACTTTCGGACACATTTAACACCCTGATACATTGCAACAGACCTAAGTTATTACACGAAAGGATATCGAAAGAGCTGACTACATCCGGTCCGTACGCTAACAGATCATTCACCACCAAACAACTGCGTTCATTAATAAGCACACGCTTACGAGACAAGACCAAGGAGGCATATCTTACGCTGCCGACAGAATCTTTGCCTCCTGGTGCTTGTCGAACTCTATATTTAGGGCGTCGATCCTCAGTCCATGCATGATACACGCATGTGCGACATACCTGCGAGTCGGCTTTGATTCGACGGTGGTTTCTTCAGACAGCCACAACTTGGATAGGGAGTCCTCCCCTCCGGGGGCGGTTCGGACGCGCCTGTATTAGAAATTTAAAGAAACAAGTATTAGGATAGCAAGCGAGGATAAGGCACTACACCACTGGCATGCACCTGCTAGGTCTGGCTGCCGAATGGACTCGGTCTGATTCATCTACACTGTTATTATCGGTCGACTGGGGAGCCTCCGCAGCACCCTTTACGTCTTGACTTAGAGCACAGGAGATTATAATCCGGTACGGAATTACTCACTCCGCGCGAAGGGGCCTGTGACAATGCGTCGTCCGGAGATTCCGTTTCGAATATATTGGACGTTGGTCCACCTGGGGTCGTCCGCACGCGACGCGATGGTCTGAAATCAGAGGCTTCCGCCGATTTCAAAGCTGTGGAAGCATATGAGCAAGCTGGTTTTCTCGTACGACGGGAATGCTGTATATTCCACCTGCACCCCCCGCTTCCGCCAGCGGCGCAGCCCCTTCTGCGTCTGTCTCCGTTTCCACCTCTTCGCTAGTCATCTTGCCGAAGCTGGCATATTCTGTGTGACAGCGTTATGAGGTAGACGGAACAAGGTCAGTGCACTGGGCAAATACACACGCACTGGGGAGCTTAGATATGTTCACGAAATTTGGGTCGACCGTCGTGCCGGTGTATCTGGGTGTATGCATCAACTTACCCTTCTTATACAAGCGCGTCCAATTCGGCAAAATATGCGAATTACTCACTTAAGAAACTCGATGAGAGTGCGCTTTGTGAACACAATGCTCGTGGTGTCCCAGTCCTAAATGACAAAGGCACTTCGATGATGTCCAACGAAGTAAGATTGTGTTCGCTCACCATCATACCTAGTTGGAATAAGATTGAGCTACTGTGCAGCCGATCAAAACGCATGTAAGAACACACCGATGTTCGCAGCCCAGTCTCTCTCTTTCTTCATGTCCACCGCATCGGATCGCGTGAATCTGGTTCGGTGTTATTTCGTGAAAGATTTCGATGCGCCGTGCTAGCCGGGAAACATACGTTTGAGCAGAAGGCATGAGACGATGTTGTAGGAGGATCAGCTTTAACGTGGACACAGGTACTAGGTTGGTGTACGCGGTTACTATGCAAGACCGATTACATAACTATTCCGTTTGGCAGTGATTGAGAAATTGGAACATTGAACAGCGCGTATGTCGCTCGGACTCAGTGGAAAGGATGGATGCTCTCCAGAAAACACGCTCAACCAAACCCGCGTATGGAACATGAACTACTCCCCAAGGAAAAGGGTGCAACAGTAACACTCGGGTCCGCACAAGGCCTAGGGGGTAGGAATTAATGGTTCCGAATTGGTGACCGTGACTGTGGGGATAATCATGTGACTTGTTGTCACGCGTGACGTTACAGAAACAAAAATACCGTGTCGTACGCGACGAAACCTCTCCTTCTTCCAACCTCCGCATCCTGAGCACTTGCGTGCTTCCGGCGCGGCTCCCAAGTCTCATTCGTTGCTACGCCTTGCTCTAGGAGTCCTCTCGATAGCCCTCAGCGCTCCAGGCTTCCCATTTATCTGCACCGAACATCCGTCTCGTCCCACCAACACGTCCCACTCTACTGGAACCGATTCGGTTTCTACGCGAGTGACAACTAACCCTAAGATTACTACGGGTCCTCAGTGCGGTCTTCATCGCTCGTGATGGTCACTCCATATCCAGTCCGGCTTGCCCTCTGCCTCCACTATGCACACATTTAGCACTGTCTCCCACACCTTCGGGCTTTCCTTAGCCGAAGTGTATTCACGTATTCGGACGTCAATTTCCGGCTTGAGCAGACATACAGGATTCTGTCCGTGACGCTTCGCATCCTAGCCACTTGCCACAGTCCCCTGTACTCCTTACATACAGGAATTCCTTGTTGCGCCGTCAACGACTCGACTCCTTGGGCTGTAGGGATCGATGACTCGCCTTTTGTGTCTACTCGGTTTTTCCCCCGTGAAGCAGAGGGCTGCAGCGAAAATGTGCACGGGAAAGCGTCACCGGGATGGCAGGGATCCTATCTTGGCTCATCATTAGAACAGGCCGGATACGTCGAACTTATAGGGGGGGGTGCTTCCCCAGTTGGCGTTGGAGACAGGAGACCGCCCCCGGGCTGGCGCAGGGCTAGATCAAGTTTTCTTCTAGCGTGTCAGCGCTATCGGCCTGGATCATTCAGCCTACGAGTCACAGTCTGATTGCCTGAGGCCCCCGTCATTTGACCACCCTTCGCTGAGTGATGTTCTCCGTTGTTCCTTTTAATGGCAACGGGTGGACTGGGTACTCAAATCCCGGTAAATTTTACGTGCAATTGGGATCGCCGCGAGTCTAGCCGCTACATTTGACGCTTTTAATCGTCTTACGGAGCGGTTTAGGTGGCTCGGAAGCGTCGGCGGGCGCATTAAAAATGCACTGGTGGCTTGGGACGGAAGGTGTAGATATTGGGCCGAACAGAGAGGGTCCTAGGCTTTGTCGTGGCGTGAAGAGTTGCGCGGGAGCAGTGATCGGAAAGGATAGCGAAAGGAGGTAGACGGGCTTTGTCATGTGCTTATGCCTGCGACGGAAGGACCTCATACGTGTTCACTCAGGATAACGGCTTGCCTCAGGTTGGCCTGTCCCCATCATCTGTCCTTTCAGGCACAGAAAGGCAGGACTGCGAGGACCCCGCACCTAGACTGTTCTCCTCTCGCCTATCTATGCTCTCTTTGTCTTTCTCAGATTGACATACTTCGCAAATGGTATAATGTGACTCTTTTGATGCGTATAAGGTCCATCCCCGTGTTTTTGCTGCTGCAAAGACCCAGCCGCGTTCCCGACGGTGTCGTTCAGAGCTCCCTTTCCTGCAGCCCGCTATACTAGACGCTTCGATGATTCTCTAACGATTCGCGCACCCTGTTTAATGCTGTACCCTCTGGCAGACTCATGAGGACGGCTACCCTGAGCAGTCTATTTTTATGGCGTCGGAGATGCAATATCCTGTGGGACATGCCACCTCTCATCGAGGTTGGTGGCTAATTGCATAGAGTTATTTACTCGAGCTCGAACGTAAAAGTGGTTTCGTGCTCAGTGGTGGTTGGATTAAATGGCTCCGACTTACAAACAGACAGCTTATTCCTGGGACGCTTATTGCTAGTGGGGAGAATGTGCGATCTGTGACCGTTGCGGGAACACACAGAAACGTCTGCTCTGACGAATAAAGCGATGGACGCGGCAGCGAGCAGTTCCTCGGTTCCACCAAGGACACAATCACGGGTTGATACGGGCTAAAATTCGTGCTAAGGATGGTTTCGCCAGCGAAAAGAGAGGGATGGTGGCGGAAAAGCGAGCTCCAAGCCGATCCTCGAGGTTGGCTTGTGAGTGACGCGGAAGTACGAGGGAGCATGAGGAGGGCGGACCAGGTGGGGGACCGCTTCGGTGAAGCTGTCTTCGGAGTGGGGGGGAGCGCCGTGGGCGTTCCGGAGACTTGTGGTTGACCTTTGGCGAGTCTAGAGTGCTCAGAGTATGGGGTAGCGGTCTCGCCTTTAATTTTTGGACAATTTCGTGCCTTGTGCGCGCCTCAACTATATTGTGACTGGAATATTGGAGCTATCTGCTCTCTGTTATCTGGCCTCACCATATGGTGTTATTGTTGGTGTGGCTGTTCCTAATCGGTGTCGACAACTTGATCTGAAGACGTCAAGCTTTTAATATTTCGGTAAGTCCTGCTTCCTTTCCATTCTTACCGCTTTGCTACCGTAGGGTTCCTATTATAAAGGGACCCTTGTTTACAGAGTCACAGTTCCAAGCTTGTACGTAACTACTTACTTTGTGTCGATGCGAGTTATTCGAAAGGGAGTGGAGGCGTTTTGACAGTATATGTTGTTGTGAGGCCAGTGCCAAACATTCGTTTTGTTTGCATATTTTGTGATTACATACATGCGGTTGGACTCGACCATAGCAATTAGTGCGCCGAAGTCTAAAACCCGTGTTGCTAGGCATCTGAGTCATCGAAAATTTGCAGTTACCCACAAGATATGGAAATATCGTGGACTTCGCCGGCGTAACTTACAGTGGGATTGATCAGAGATCACACCCAGCATCCTACTCATAGTCTAGACAGATGAGGTCTGTTTTTTTTTTGAACCATATTCACCTTTTCCCCTTCTTGTGCTGAAAATTTATAAACGCCCCGACCTGTATGCGTGCGCTAGGATAACGGCGGTTATAATGTACATGTACACACAAATCCTGAGTGGATTACCTTCACTCTGGAACACCCACTGCTTCCACTGAAAGGGAGAGGAACTCGGACGCGAAGTATCTCGTGGCCCACGATAAACATAACGAGAGTGTCGTTTCTTAGGTCCTTATAAAGGCCGTGAACTGAGTTCCGGGGAAGATGTCCATCTACTCGTTTCCAAAAGACACCCCCCTATTCGAACGAAATACGCCAAAATACGCAGTCATGATTTCCCCGCAGAAGCCTAAACCTCAACCCTCCCAGCTCTTTCTAGGCATCTTAATCTGACTACCGCATCAGTTCCTGCAGCAAATGCAGAACATCAATAGGTAATAGCTTTTCAGTTAGCTTTATAAAATATTTACCCCATCCATCTAACGAGTACAGGTCGAGTGACCCGCCAAAGTATCTGTCATTATGGGGTGAGTATAGCCATACAAAAGGCACTGTGAGTCTCACTTTGCATATAGCCTGCTCATCGGTAATCCGTACCCCAGACCCGCCAATGTCCCAACCCCAGTCTGTACACCCTTGCCCGTAATTTCTCCAAAAAGGTTAGCTTCTCCAGCTTCGCCCTTTGCGTTACCACCGATAGCTGCGCTCCCCCCGACATGCTGAGCAGCATACGGTCCACCATCGGTTTCGTCCTGACGCAAATCCCTTCCGGCAGTAGTGAAAGCGTACGAGAACACATGAGGCATATTTGATGGGGATACACCCCCACCCTCGTCTCTGATCCGGATTAACAGATATGACGAACTATCCGCTCCAGCGGCACGTTGCGGCAAAGAAATAGAAGCGGTTACTGGAGACATCTCATGCAACGAAGAGAATCCAAATGTTCTCCAATGTTTTTCGACTGTCGCACGGAAAGCGTTCTTCAACAACTCAGTAAGGATGTATTGGAGATGAACAGGCACATATCTGCACTAAAACGTTAATGTTCTTGATCGATAGAGTAACAATTGTTGCGACGCACGCGAACGTTGCGTCCACATGCCCGTCGACTACGACATTCGGGTGCACACCAAAAGTAGCTTCACACATCTCACCTACAAACACGCTGCATGCTTTGATCATCTCCGTAGGGGAGCAGGTCATATTGACGACGCCATCATGGTTTCTGGAATTTGGCGGTTTCCCTTGTGTCCACGACAATGCAATATGCTGCTCTGCAATCAGGCGGACTGCTATCCTATTGCGGATCGTTGAGTCCAAAAAGTCGCTTATTGCACTCGAGGTCATGTAACGCCCGCATTCCTGAAAGCTAGGCGGTAACGGCCATGGGATGTGGGTGGAATATTTTTACATGCAACCTCTCACGACTTACCCCTTGGCCAACGTCGGAATGTCGTTAGCATGATTTTGCACCAAATGCTCAAGCTGAGTCGCGAATTCGTCATTCTCCTCGAGAGTCCTAACTTCAGGGTACGTTGCCAACCATTCAAAGCTTCTCCGATGAGCTTCCAGCGTACGAGCAACGTATGGGTTCGTTCCAACGATGAACGGAAGGTTTTCGAGGGCACGAATTCGCCTCGTCAAACGCAGAGGAATTTCAGACAGTACGTATGACGCGGAAGCCAGGAGAGAATCTGGAGAGAGCGGTCGACCAAACGAAAGCAGCTTTGACAGTGTCAGAGGTCTAGGTGTTTGGGAGAGATAATCCGCCATGAGGGTAGCGACTTCAGGAGAAGCTGGCCTGAGAAAGCGCACCCCTCTCGTCAAGAAACGCGATCTGTGTGCGGGAGACCTACCGGATTCCAAGCAGAGCATTGGTCGACATATAAGTGGCAAGCTCAGGCCAGACCTAGTCATTCTGTTCATCATGGCACGTATACTGTACAGACGTCCAGTGGGTTCCGTAAGTCCGTTGAACGAGGATAGCGGCCACACGTCAGGTTGCGACGGTTTGAACAAGCAGAGGTATTACCGGTAGTACTGTAGCCTGACTCGATTCACTCAAACTTGAACGCCGCGCTGACTCGGAGACACCAACCAACAACATTCTCATACATTTCAAGTGATGTCACATTTTGTCACATGTGGACCTTCCCGGTCGGATGAGTTTATAGAGCATATAATGATATTAATGGCCATGGTACAGTATACGTGCAAAGAATCTAATTGTACACTTGATAAAGGGGTCTGATGATATGTTGCGTTAGGATCTTCAAATACGAAACATTGTATGGAATTGTTCTTACGTGCTAGAGAACTTTGTGCCTTGACGAACAACTTTCTCAACCGCATCGAGGAAATCGCGTTCCGTCGCCACCTTTCTCCGAGCTCGGATAGCAAACATACCAGCCTAAAGGAGTGCATAGTCGTTTAGTCAGATCGTCACCCCATACGTTTCGCTACTCACCTCCGTCGCCACCGAACGCAACTCCGCACCAGTAGTGTTTGGACATAGACGGGCAATGAGGTCGAAGCGAATGTCACGCTCAACACTCATACTAGCGGGAGGGAAAAGGTTAGAATGTATCACAATCGCGTGTCGCCTTTGAGAATACACACCTCCGGGCGTGAATCCGAAGAATGTGGGCCCGTCCTTCATTGTCGGGTAAGGAAAATTCGACCCTACGATCTAGTCGACCGGGACGCAAGAGAGCCGGGTCAAGTGTGTCTGGCCTGTGTACGAAGACATATGTGAGCAATTGACTAGGAGAAGAAAGTAGGAACATACCTGTTTGTAGCCATTAATACTTTTATGTTCCCTCGAGGATCAAACCCGTCCAATTGATTGATAAGTTCAAGCATAGTCCGTTGGACTTCATTATCGCCGCCCGCACCGTCATCAAAGCGAGCGCCTCCGATAGCATCGACTTCGTCAAAGAATATTATACAGGCCTTTTTGCCACGGGCCATCTCGAACAGTTCGCGCACCATCCGTGCGCCCTCCCCCACATATTTCTGCACTAGTTCAGAACCAATTACGCGAATAAAGGTGGCATCGGTCCGGTTGGCGACGGCACGTGCACAGAGTGTTTTCCCAGTACCTGGTGGGCCGAAAAGGAGAACTCCCTTAGGCGGATCTATACCTAAGGAAACAAACCGCTCGGGCTACATGCTAATCAGCAAACGAAGTAGAGTGGAAATTTCACAAAAAAACCAGCTCACGTTTAAGAGCGGTGTTTCAACAACTTCACGTAACTTTTCAATCTGCTCTTTGCAGCCGCCAATGTCGGAGTAAGTCACGTCAGGCTTCTCTTCCACTTGCATCATCGTTACAGAGGCATCAATCTTTGGTGGAAGTGGAATTTGGATCTGGTACTTATTCCGATCCACTCTGGAGAATCGGGGTTGAACGTAGCCATACGTACGGAATGTCATAGCACTCACCCGACGCGCATGCCTTCCTCGATGTCGGTCGGTGCGACACGCATTCCTAAACCGACGACGAATTTGGCTATTTGCTTGATATTGATCACGTATTTGTCCTGTTCGTCTGCACCCTTTTGACCTTGTTCAGCGCCAGCGGGGTTGACAGAACGGGCCGCCATTGCAAGTTCCTCATTGACAGGAATTATCTTCGTGCAGCGTGCAACCTGCAGTGAATGCATCTCGCCCATACGCTGCTTATCTGCAGCAAGGTCCCATAAATTCGGAGATGCAAGGCCTGTGTCGGACTCCTTAACACCTGCACACCTTGTCAGAAGAATGGTCGGGTAGAGAGGTTGGTGTACATACCGAGTTTCTCGTTAACGCGCTTCTGTATCTCCTTGATATCGGACTCCGCCTTCTTGAGCTGCACAGCGTACGGCCCTTGGCCCTAAATACCCCCAAGTCAGCTCTGGCAATGGCACACCAAAAGACCACATACATAAGTCTTCAGAATCTGTATGTCGCTTTCGTCCAAAGCTAAGGGAATCTTCAAAACGAGTACTTGTACTAATTACCGGCAAAGGCATACCATTTATCTTCTCGTCGTCTTTACCATCGACCTTTTTTTCATCTGTGCGGAGTGTCAGACAACTGGGCCTTGGTGAAACATGTGCAATTACCCACACTTTTCCCAGTCACTGCTCAAGAAAGACATTTAGAGATAATGGTAAGACGTATGGGATGCTTCAAGTACGCACGCTTTGGGCGGCATGGTCAGCTTGCAAGTGGGTGTAACGCGATATGTCGGGGGTCGGGGGTCGAGGTCGAGGTCAAGCTTGAGCTGACGCGTCGGGATGTTACTGTAGGAGGATCGGAGGCCGCGTCATTAGCCCGTGACTCGCGTGTCTTGCCTGTTGTCACGTTCGGTCTTGACTCCCGAGCTTAGATAGAGGCATGCTGCATTCTCGACGTGCACACCCACTCTCTAGTGGAACACAATATGGCCGGTGCCCTGCAGAATGCGCGAAGGGATCTCCCCAAAGTTCGCGATGAGGATCGTGAGTCCAGGTTTGGACAGGTCTACGGCGTCTCTGGTCCAGTCGTTATTGCGGAAAATATGACTGGCTCTGCTATGTACGAGCTCGTCCGCGTCGGACATGACGAACTTGTCGGAGGTGCGAATCGGATTCCAGTGCTCTGTTCGTCATACTCAGTAAGAGCATCGGACTCCCGCAGAGGTCATCCGAATTGATGCCGACAAAGCAACTATTCAAGTATATGAAGAGACCTCAGGAGTGACTGTTGGTGATCCCGTGTTGCGGACGGGAAAGCCTTTGAGTGTCGAGCTCGGCCCTGGTATGTGCTATACTATAGAGTATATGCGCATCCTCATGTCTGTTCGCCTCAGGATTAATGGGTAACATTGTCGACGGCATCCAGCGGCCACTACGTGTAAGCCCATCAATTCATATGTGCTATGTTGATGACTGGAAATAATCAACATATCCAATTCTCAAGTCTATTCAACAACTGTCAAATTCAATTTACATTCCAAGAGGCATTAATACGGACGCGCTTGATCGCTCTTTGAAGTGGGACTTCACACCAGCGGAGTTCAAGGTGTGCAATGTCAATTGTTCCTATTTTGTTATTAAAACTGAGATCCACTTAGGTTGGCGATCATGTGTCTGGGGGCGATATCTTTGGAAGGGTTTACGAAAACTCCCTAGTGGATGCTCACAAAATCATGCTTTCACCACGAGCCCTTGGGACTATTACGCATATTGCCGAGCGGGGAAGTTATGCAGTAAACGTACAAAAAGGTTTATTAATGTCAATAAAACTCAGCTGACAACCACATCAGGACGTTATTCTTGAAACGGAGTTTGAAGGAAAAACTACGAAACATACCATGATGCAGCTTTGGCCCGTGCGAGCGCCAAGGCCTGTGGCGCAGAAGCTCACTGCGGATTACCCTCTCCTTACGGGCCAAAGAATTCTTGACGCGCTATTTCCGTAAGCCTCCGCGCTTGTATCTGGGACCGTCTACTTACTTCGTGTAGTTGCGTCCAGGGTGGCACAACTGCTATTCCAGGCGCTTTCGGTTGTGGAAAGACGGTGATCTCGCAAGCTTTGTCCAAGTTCTCAAACAGTGACATTATCATATATGTTGGTTGTGGAGAGCGTGGAAACGAGGTATGTGTGTTTCTTGATTCCTCTTGTCTTAGGGTCGTCCTTGAATATTCTTATTCACTCTAGATGGCTGAGGTTCTTATGGAGGTTTGTATTGATCATTTTTTCTATCATCCAATCTCATTGCTTGTCAAGTTCCCCCAACTCACGTTAGAGGTTGGAGATCGCCAAGAGCCCATAATGAAACGTACCACACTTGTAGCAAACACATCCAACATGCCCGTGGCGGCTCGCGAGGCTTCAATCTACACAGGCATCACATTGGCAGAATATTTCCGTGACCAAGGTAGCAATGTCTCAATGATGGCTGACTCTACTTCCCGTTGGGCCGAAGCCCTTCGTGAAATATCTGGTCGTTTGGCAGAAATGCCCGCCGACTCCGGGTATCCGGCATACCTCGGAACCAAATTGGCAAGCTTCTATGAGCGAGCAGGGAAGGTTACGTGTCTCGGGAACCCGCAGAGAAATGGAACTGTTTCAATTGTTGGCGCGTAAGTCCCCATTCACCAGCATTTAGCACGTCTTTAGTCTGAATGTGGTTTTTATAGGGTTTCTCCTCCCGGTGGAGACTTTTCCGATCCAGTCACCGCTTCCACACTTAATATTGTCCAAGTTTTCTGGGGTCTTGATAAAAAGCTGGCCCAACGAAAACATTTTCCATCCGTGAACTGGAATGCTTCCTATTCAAAATATCTTAACATACTTGAGAAGCATTACGAAACGACCGAGCCCGGTTTCGTGGAGTTGCGCTCGAAGACAAAGGAGATTTTGCAGAAGGAGGAGGATTTGGCGGAGATTGTGCAACTTGTGGGGAAGAGTGCATTGAGCGAGAATGATAAGATCACACTGGAGGTGGCACGTATGCTGAAGGACGACTTCCTTCAGCAAAACGGCATGAGCGAGTACGATCGGTACTGTCCATTTTACAAGACAAGTGCCATGCTGCGTAACTTCGTGGGATACCATGATGCCGCGATCAAGGCCGTTTCACAGGGAGACGTAACGTTCGCAAAAATCAAAGACACGACAGGCGATCTGATGTTTAAGTTATCCCAAATGAAGTTCGAGGTGAGTGCAAGGAACCATCCGGCTATTTATACGCGTGTACAGACGTTTTAACTACGTTGGTTTTGGCAGACCCCTTCACAGGGTAGGGAGCCTATCAAGGAGAAGCTAGACGGATTGTACAGCGAGATTCAGGACAGGTTCCGCCAGTTGGGCGAGTAGAGTAGGCAAAGATGCGATGTATTTGCTTATAATCCATAAATAATACCGCGTTAAATATCTCCTGACCATTAATATATTGGTGCCAAGTCAAATCAAATATTGGGAACATGCTTCAATTAGAAATGATGACAAATGTATTGATTACTGAATGATAAACGCGTGTGTCACAGCGACCAATCGCTGCCGCCTTCAACGTGCGGCGTCTTCATTGTCCTCTACGAGTATTCTGACCTTGGTCTGTGCTCGCGCTCATCTCCAGACCCTCCCCGTGTTAGCGTCTTCAGTCTGCCCGAGCAGTGCAGCGTGAAGCAACCGTGGTGACCCGTCTGGTAGTAGCCGTGACGCCATCCGTCCATTCGCTTTATCCATTTGCGTCCTTCATCGACCTCCGTCTGCTGCATGTCTGTTCCACCTGCAGGACCAAGTGAACAGGATGAAAGAAAGAACGCGGACTCTTCGTCGGATGGCGGGCTCCTCCGATCGCGGTCGCTAGATGCAGGAACGGTCTTCACGAACCCGCAGACACAATCTGTCCAGGTAAATCCTGATTTTCCCTTTTGCTGCTCGTATCTCTGCGAGGAGGACGGGCAATTAAACCCGAGCCAGTCTTGACGCCCCTGAATTGGTCTTTGGCCACGGGCCGTTTGTGTACAGTTTTCCTGATTTGAGCTGACAATGTATTTCCCCGTAGTCACGGCCTCTACCATCACTATGCATCCCGTCCGCGAATGAGATATCTACTGAGTCCGAAACTGACTTTCCGCGCTCGACGTCCGCTACATCTTCTCTTGATCCCTACTACTTCAGTGTTCCATCTCAGGATGAATCACCGATTCCTCCGCTTCCTGAGGATGGTGGTGAAGAATCCCCTCTATTCCAGGAGCCACTCACTCCGGTCAGGGACCCTTCTCTTATTGATAGGAATGGGTTGGTTGGTGTCGGAGAACTGCTCACTCCGCGTTGGCCGATGATTTCCGCGTTTGCTCAACGGGGTCCAGCGATAGCAGTAGCGGATGACACTGAAGAGGACGTGGGGCCGTCTGGAAACGATGGCAAGGCCGCATCTGACGACGAAGACGACGATCGGGGCAGTCCTTGGACAATTGAAGCAATTGATGGTGAACCGGAAGACTTTCTTACGGTGAAGTCATTCCTTCATGGCAAGCTTGTATGTGACTGAGTTGAAGTTTTCTAGCACTCTGAACTTGCTGGCTGTGAGGGAGTACGTGGGCCCCGTTCCCATCGTTCTACAGCAGATGAAAGCGGTGGTGAAGAGATTTTATACCCTCGCAAAGCTCCCCTTGAAGTATCCGGAGACGCACCTCCCGTCCCCTCTAGACACGAGGGAAACGAGTCGCATCATCCCGATCATTCGCTGACCACACCGTTTTCGCCCCCGTCGTCATTCCTTTCACCTACCCGAAAAGCGAAGAAGCGTAGCTCTGACGAATTCGCTCTCGACCAGTCCGGGTTTCTTATCCCCAAAGTGTCGGCGAGTAATACAAACACTTCTACACAAGTGCGTGAGAAGGACGAGAGACAGTCTCTGCGGAAACACCATTCCCTTGCATTAGGATCGTCGCCTTCCGTCGTTCCTCCACGGGAAAGGAGACGAGGAGGGAGTGTGCGGATATCAACGATATCAGCTTCAAAGTCGAGTTTATCCCAACCACGCGTTGGAAAGCATTCACGGCAGCAAAGTACGGGTTCTTCTTCATCCTTTCAAGCAGATCATAATCACCGGAGCTTGTCCAACGGGGAAGCCAATAGCATACCTTCTTCACCTTCAGCACCTACCAATCAATGGAGACGCGCTGCTGGTCCCTCAGTAAGGCTGAGCTCTGAAAAACTCTCACTGTCGAAGGATAAGGATCCTCATTCCTCGCCCAACGTTGCACATTCTCTCTTACGAGGGACACAGGAGGGTTGGTCGGCACTGGATGATGATTCTACCGCAGAGGCACTGCGGAAATTGGACGGCATTTCCGGGAAGGGCCCTCGAACGAGGGGAAGTGTTGGCCCTGCGAGTCGGTCAAGCAATCATTCACGGCCAAGTACGCCTGGTGCGCCTCGTGGTCATCGTTCGGAAGGTAATGATGCAGGTAACCTCGTACTTGAACGTGCAAAAGTGCATCTGCATCCAGAGTCAGACGCAACTTCGGATAAGGAAGCTCCTCATGAAGCAAGCCCGGCCGGGCATTTGGAGCCTAATACGAAGGCTTCGGCGCCTACTGACACGTCCCTTGCGACTAATCTTGGTGACGATCAACATATTGTGAATGGTACGCAAGAGGGTGAATACAAAAAAACTGGTTACAGTACGCGTCTTAGTTTCACGCCAAAACGTAGCTCAGCTTCTTCGACGAACTATACAGGCACACCAACCTCGAGTTCCAGAGAATCAGCGAATCTGTCTGCAGTCACGAGTGTCACTTCAGCGTCAGTCACTTCCGGTAGATTTTCACTAATAAAGGCAAGGCGCAATTCTGCGGGGAGTGATATCTCGAGCGTTTATTCTGGTGATGCATCGTCTCAACGGGACCGAACCTCGCTGGTCGCTGGCGAAGCTGTGGACAGTGATCGGGTGCCTCCTGTTCCCCCTCTTCCAAAGGATCTGTCGTCGTACAAAACACCGCCGCATTCGTCCGCAAACCTTGTCTTCCCTCTTTCAGACCATGCTCCGGAGACTGACAAGGAGTTATCTGATCGGGCCCCCTCCTTGGACATTACGCGCACGGACCAGTCGTTATATCCTGTGGCTACGAATTTACCAGATAATCATGTCTTCGAAAGGTCTGAAGCGTTCGCTGCTCCAGCTATTATGAAAACGCCTTCCAAGAAGTGGAGTTTCACCAATCCATTGAATTTGCGGCGTTCGGCTTCCCCCAGTCGCCGTGATTCGCATGCCGTAAAGTCACCTTCCGGATTAACGCCTCGTTCCACGACCGCAAGCAGACAACTACGTCTATCCCCGTCAAAGGACTCTCCTATACTGCCTACCATCTCCCCGAAGTCTTCAGTAGAAGCTTGGCAGTCTATTCAAAGAGGCGCAATGGCTTCAGAAACATCCTTGGCGTCCTTGTCGTCTCTCGGCTCCCTGCCAGAACCCTCACCTCCATTGTCTCCATCTCAACCTCCGATAAATATCTCTTCTCGGAGTAACGGACCGGGCACACTTAGTAGATCGGGTACAGCTTCGAGTATTAATACTAACAGCGCCGCTTTCCTTGACACTCAATCAAATCAAGGGAGCCCGTCCTCAAAGTTACCTCGAGATTCGGCCAACAAACGCTTGACCCCCTCCTCGATTCCGTTCTTTCGTCGATCATCCTCTCAGTCAATGCGGATACCGCCTTCTTCATCGACAACGGCTATGTCGACATCTCCGACTTTCACATCAACTCCCAATATTCATAATGCAGGCACGAAACTAGATATCACATCCCTAAACGAACCTATCCATTCCTCACCCTCGACCCCGGGATTTTCCCAAAGAAAATCATCCATGTTATCTTTAGGTCTTCCTTCTCTATTGAAAGGTTCTGGGTCAAGGAAAAGTTTACATCTTGACAAAGGTGTATCGAGTCTACGTGACAGTGATAAAGGAAAGAGGACCAAGGAATCGGAGAATGACAGTGTGAAGGTGAAGAAAGATGAGAAAGATCGTAGTGAAAGTCGTATTTCTGTACTCATGGGTAGGAAGCGGGGAAAGGTGCGATACTTTGAAATCAACCTTTTCCGTTGTCTGTTATTCACAAGACGCCTTTAGACGCTCTCCTCCACAGATCAGAAGAAAGTGAAGCCAATAGACTTGCCCCCTATCCAAGTTACTGCAATACCTGCTGCAACTGCCGAGCGTCTCGCGCTAGTTAAATCTTCGTCATCTTCCACTTCCCCCTCAGGTGTCGGTCGGGCTACAACTGCATCCTCTCGCGCAACGTCCCAGACAATCAGCTCTTTGCAGAAGCAGTCGGATGCTTCTCTGCGAAGTAGCCGTCAACAATTGCCAACCATTGCTGGATCTCCTTCGGTTGGCGTTTACGGTACTAGCAACCAAAGTCAACTGGGAGAACGGAAGGACCAATCTTTCTCAGCCCAGGCTTACTCGTTTTCAGGCTCTATGTCTGGCTTTTCAAAGGAGACACCAACCAAAATACCTCGTATAGCTAGCCGATCGTCAACGGCTGCCTCACCTCAGCTGAAGAACTCGTCCTCCTTGCTTACTTCCAGGAGAAGGAGCCTAATTGTAGGGACTGCAGATCCCCAAACTGAACCTGGTATGACTCACTCAGAGGAGTCTATGAACGAGTTTGGGGTTCTTGACAGCGTAGATGAATCTATATCCCAGTCACAAACATTTACTTCGGCGAACCGCCAATCCCTCCGATCGTCTCCCCCCGCTAGTACTAAGGTCAACCGCCAGCTCTCTGGATTTTCCGCGACTGCTTCATCCTCTGCCAATGTTCCTCGGAAGGCCACCCACGACTCGATCACAATTAAGGGGCTCAGAAAGTCGTCGACAGGTTCGGTTTCATCCATGGCTTCATCCGCGGGCGTAGATCATCAGCATTCTATGTCTGCTTTGTCACCATCAAAAGGACTGAACAAGCTGTTGAGCCCTAAGATATCGCGTTTATCAGGTTCTTCTACCGCACCTAACATTTTTCAGCAACAATCAGGCGGTTCTCCCACGTCTAGACGTCAATCTCTGTCTACGCCCTCTCCGGTACCGAGCCCTGTAGATGAAGACGAACTGCTTGGAGACGAAGAAATGATGCAATATATCAAACGTACTCAGGCCCGTAAACTGGCCCACGGTGCAAGGAAAGAAGACCTTGATGAGCTGCTAAAGTTTCCAGAACCTCTCCCACCTGGTCGTCCAAGCTCCCCGTCGAGTAAGTCATATAATATTGATTCTCCTTAATGCCCTTATAAAAGCTTGTATTGACGACTCCTGCTTAGCTATTCTGGGTGGAGGACAAGCCTCTCAATTATCGGACTACGAATTGAAGGAAATTCTCGACTACTCATCTGTTTATTACGTTGGTAACAAATCTGACAAGAAAATGGCGACTCGCGATGCATCGGCGAACAACTATAGCTATGACGACGACCGAGGAGACTACCAGGTGATCAACCATGATCACTTGGCGTATCGATATGAAATTATCGATACCCTTGGAAAAGGCTCGTTCGGTCAAGTTCTTCACTGCAGAGATTACCGTACAGGGGAGTCGGTGGCTATAAAAATTATTCGTAACAAAAAGCGATTCCATCATCAAGCCTTAGTTGAGATCAAAATCCTTGAAAATTTGAGAAAATGGGTAACGTCACACAATTCTTAAATTTGTTGATACTGCTGACATAGACCGCTTTAAGGACCCCGAAGAGAAGCATCATGTTATTAAAATGACCGAGCATTTCTACTTCAGGAACCATCTCTGTATCGCCATGGAGCTTCTGAGCATCAATCTTTACGAGCTCATCAAAGCAAACGGATTTGCCGGCTTTTCAACGACGTTGATCCGTCGATTTACTAGCCAAATGCTTCTTTCTTTGTCTTTGATGAGGCACCACCGCATTGTTCATTGCGATCTCAAGCCTGAGGTAAATAATAATTTTGAATTTCGAGCTCAAGGTTGTCTAATGTTTCTATGAAGAACGTTCTTCTTCGCCACCCGGCAAAGAGTGGAATCAAAGTCATTGACTTTGGAAGTAGCTGCTTGGAGCATGAGAAAGGTGTGTACACGCTGTAATACGATGTGTTTCATTTCCGAACACTTATGCATCGTGAACTAGTCTACACATATATTCAAAGCCGTTTCTATCGTTCACCTGAAGTTATACTTGGCATGAACTACAACATGGCGATTGATATGTGGAGTCTGGGGTGTATCTTGGCGGAGCTTTACACGGGCTACCCGATCTTCCCTGGCGAAAATGAGCAGGAGCAACTATCCTGTATTATGGAAGTCCTCGGCATACCTGATAAGGACCTCGTTAATCGGAGCAGCAGGAAAAGGCTTTTCTTCGGTAAAGCACCTCCTGAATCTACGTCCGTATAGATCGACTAAATTTTGCTTGTAGACTCGAGCGGCGGTCCGAGGCCTGTGGTGAACTCAAAAGGGCGTCGGCGAAGGGCAGGTTCCAAGACCCTCGCGCAAGTCTTACGCTGTGATGACGAGTTATTCGTTGATTTCGTGTCCAAATGCCTAAGCTGGGATCCTGAAAGACGAATTAAACCTCAATCTGCTATGCGGCATCCCTTTATTACAGCGGGCCGCAGAGCAAAAATCGTCAACTCTACTCCAAGTTCGTCTCGCGACCGAGGACACCTTTCGTCAAGCAGTTTACTCGGCGTCGGCCGGAGTAAGCCCACCGAAACACCAAAGAAGTCTCAGATCGGCGCACCAACTCCGCTGGCTGCTCGAAGTGCTCGAGCTCCAGCGACTCAGATACCCTCTACGCCTATAACCTCCTTGGCTCACCCTACACAAGGTTCCGCGAAAAGTTTCAGGACTTCCCAAGTTTCGTATCATTCAAGTCGTTCGATGAATGGATTTGCCGTGAGTTTTCTTTCATCACTAAGTCACTGAAGATCATTAATACTTAACATCTGGCAGATTGCAACTGCGAAGTAGTAAATTATGTTCATGACCTCCTGAGGCAAGTGGTGACGGTCCCGTTTGTAAGTTTTTGTTCGTAGTCACCGGAATTAGCATCTTTATGTCACCCTATTCGCATGTTATTTGCTTACTTGCACACATCTTTAATTGCATTCAATCGAGTTTTTTAATACGGCTGACTATCGAGCCCGACCCAAGTACCGCTACTATTAAGAACATTAACGGCGACACAAATCCTTACTAACACTTCCGGGCTCAAACTCACAACACCTGGTTAATAAGAGGCTGCGGAAATGTTTCCGTTTAAACGGGCTTCCGGCGGAAATTAATAAGACACGCACAGTCAAGCGGAGTACAATATGAGGCGCGATTTAGATATATCAGATACTCTAGACGAGAATCTCGTCTCACACAAACAGTTACGGCATTTGTACGATGTCGCTCATCGGTCAAGTTATCGAGTTTTACCCGATAACTCATTTTTTGCCGCCATGCGCCTATGTGCGCGTGTGCGCTGATGTGCCTCCCATTCTCGACCCTCCTCTAGCATGACGGGGCGATCAGCCTGGATGGTGCATGCAGGACATATTGTTTTGCGGCGCGAATACATGACCTCAGTGGGGCTATGTTGGCGAATGGGCCGACGTCCGTTAGCTCCTAGAGATATACCACGGCGCTGCACTCACTGCGTGGGACGACAAGGGACAGAAAGAAACTCCCGAGCCATTGGTGACAGCGTTAACGGATCCGGGGTGGCAGAATTGGACAAGAAAGCTGTCGCGCAGAGTTTGCCGAGCTAACGATATAAGGTGATAAAAGCACGGCACCTTCGGTTATTTCCCTTGCATTATTTAATACGTTTGCTTCCCATCCCGATGTCACTTCTGAGGATGCAATGTCTCAAAACCTCTTAGAAGATGTCTGTCGTACTGGCGTACCTGTGGCATCAAGCAGATAAATGAGAACAGTTGAAGCCTCTTGATTCCGCTGTGAATTGGTGTTGCATGCCTGCACTGCCGGTAATAATTTGTTGCGAATCCATTTTATTTGACGTTGTGCGTATTTTCTGGTGTTATGCTTCATCTCGTCAACTGCAGTAGCGAAGGTTGTGTCGTCGATCTCACAACCATCAGCGTATTTATGGAGTTCTTTGTAGCCTGGAGAACGCGCTTAATCTGGCCATGCAAACGGGCGATAGGCTGAATATCCTACCAATCGCTTGATAGACACCTAAGGTGAAGTCAAGCTCCCCTATGCATTTCAGTAATAGATGCTTCCCTTGCTGCAATATCATATACCTTCTGACGCTGAACACTTGATGGATCGGATTTCATTCAAAAGGCCTTGCTGTGCTTTCGGGAATGAGCAAAGCAAAGTCGCGTAGTGGCGAAACGGATGAAAAGAAAACAGACGGAAAGCATCTCATCTACCCGCTCGTCCAACCGGGCACGCAATCTAGAGGGTTCAGCGTACAGCCAGAATATGAGGGTTCTATATCTGCTGGATAATCAGGAGACGGAATAATGGCATCGTGTCAAGTAGCTTACCGTCCCACAACACCAGTAGTATGCGCGTCAGTTACAACTTCGCTGGCCAAGCGACCGTTTTCCTTTATGATCTCAAGGTTGCGAAGAACCTTGCGGGTGTCCTTCCAATGCCAACGGCTGGCCATTGCCGGGTCTAATTGCGATAAAAGGCTATGTAGGGAAAATGCTTGGTCCGGATCTGTTTTGGCAGACGGTGACGTTGAAGGGAGTTTGTCGTATAGGCTTAGAAGACTTTCCGGCAAATTTTGTATGGCATGAAGGAGATGGAGAGACGGAGAACCCGATGAATTGCTTGACGAACTAGCACCGGGTAACGTGTTCGGAAAAAGCAGATGATGGACCCAATAAGAGGTTCCACCCACAACAATGGGTAACTTTCCCTTGGCATGGGTGTTGTCGGTCTGGAGGGGGAGAGGTGGGTTAGATAGAATTCGAAATTTAAACCGCAATGAACGTACCTCTCGCGTAGCGTCTTTGACCCAATCGCCCACGACGTACTGCTCACCAGGCTTTTTGAAACTCATGAGAAGATGATCGATGCCCCGCTGTTCAGAAACCGGGATTTTATTTGTCAAGACATCCAGGCCCTCGTATACTTGCATTGCGTCTGAATTGATAACTCTTCCCCCGTGTGGGGCAGCCAACGCGAGCTCAACAGCCAGACGACTTTTCCCAACCCCAGTTGTCCCGCAGATGGCTATTAATGGTTTTAGGGACATGCCTGCAAAGATTGGGAAGACAAAAGAAAGCAGGCTCAATCACTGGCGGCCGAAGTCGAGTTTCAAAACTTAGGCAGGAACTACATGTATGTACGTGGGAATTAGGACGTATGTAAGACATCAAGTTATGAGCCTCTACTATACCCACCTCGCCCTCCCCCTCGGGGTGCGCCTCTACCCCGTCCACCGCGGTCTCCTCCAAACCCTCTGCTAAAGCCCCTGCTCCCCCCGCGATCACCTCCGAATCCTCCTCCACCCCGAGAAGACCCGCGCCCTCTCCCACCACCTCTCTGAAAACCTCCTCTTCCACCCCCCGCCGCACCACGGCCTCTGCCGCCTGGGCCTCCTCTCGCTCCACGTCCACGTTCTGTAAATGAGAATGTTAGTATCCAGGCCAAAGTCGGGACGATAGGCAAAGAACGAACTTTGTACACCTGCAATGAACCATTATGAGCCAAACAGTCTCAGTCAAGAGTAAAAAGGAAGCGTAAACGCACCTCCTGGGATTTTGGGCTTCGGAAGGAATCTGTCTATTGACAAAAGTTTGTCCCCGCCAATATAGACTTTGTCGCCCTTTTTAAAGCTGCTCGCCACCATCCCTTCGCCCATTTTAATGGAGAAATAAACTTCGTTTATAGGTCCTAGTATTTCGTCCACCTTCCCGATAACGGACTTGTTCATAAGGTAAATTGGCGCATTAAAGTAGGGCACTTTGTCGGGCATAAGGGAGGCACAGAGCATTTCGTCTTCGACGGCGTGAACAAAGGTGCCCATTTCTTTAAAGAAAAAAGACACATCGTTAGACGTTTCTCTGAGGCGGGGAGAGTACAGACAATGCGCACCAAGAACCGTTTCCGGAGGACCGAAATCACGTTGCTGAAAGCCTCCTCTCCCCCCACCTCGACCTGTACAGAAAACGCGTCCGTAAGAAGACAATGAAAACAAACGCAGCATAGCAGTAGCGAGATGGCCGTACCGCCGAAGCCTCCCCTACCCCGCGCACTACTGCTTCCACGACTAAATCCTCTGCTCATGACCTTTTTCCGTGTGAGAGTGGCCCGAGTGACCCTGTTTTCTTGTAGATACAGACAGTAGTGGAGAAAGCTCACTAGAGTAAGTAAATGCTAGTAAAACATGTGACAACCGTCGATCGGAATGTGACGGTCCACATATGGTTACGTAACTTTCCTTCAACCGGCTCCCCGGACGCCGGTTCTAGTAGCTACATCGACCTTCGCTTTCACTTTTATGGCTGTTCCTATTTACTGCCCGCCTTCAGCACAATGTCGGTGTACTTTCTCAGATGCAGTGCCGCCCGGTCGTGTTTATGTGGCTGAGGATATGTGGAAGTCTATTCTGTTTATCAATGGACAGGAGTCGGCTACGAAGGTCTACCAGAAGGTTGCAGTGTCCTTGTCTTTCGGAAAGCATCCGCACTCGAAGCGTAGGACCACGCTGACTGCTTGGGCTATGTCTCCAGAAATTGAGACTGTGAGTCCCGTTCTGACCGCATCCGTTTTTGGATTACTGGAGCGGACATGTATTTGTCGCAGGCTTCCTGTGTACCCTTGGACGGCATATCCATATCTATAAATTATGCTAAGCAGCACGGTCTGCGAACCAATGCAGACTTTAATGCTTTAGACTGCACTTTGACTGTAGTAGACCCTGTACAGCTCACTGAAGTTACTCTAGTGGCAGCCGACCTCCATGCTTTCCGAATATCCCACGAAGAGCGCACACAAATGGAGTCGTGGTTTTGCGCAGACAATAGGATCGTAAGAGCTGGTGATACTCTTCGCATTAGATTGACTGGGGGCTATTTTGAAGACTGCTATGATTCCCAATCCGAGTCGTATTATTCCTTTGAAATTGCAATGACTGAGCCCGTTCTACAAGGCTACGCTGTTCAGGGCCAGACTCGCTTCTTGGTCACCGTTGCTTGTCCATCCGCCTCGTCATCCCCCTCGACGATGTCTGTAGAGGAAACCTCATTATTTAGTGCTGCTGATGACGGGGAGTTCACTATCGGCGAGAACTTCTTTGCAAGCACTACACTTCGTGACACGACGTGGGCATCCTCTATGCCTTCAGCGTTGTTAACAGGCCAAGATCGAAGTCCTCCGTTGTCAACGTCCGACACCGGCGACCGTGATAGCGTTTTAACGTTACCAGCGTTCTCTGCAAAACCTCTTCCGTATTGCCCCTTTCATATTGTCAACGAGAGTTATACGATGTTAATCCACACGGACGACCTTGGCAAGATAGGGGTCTTTAATGGAGACTGGGTGAGTTGACTCTCTGTCCTGTAAATTATAAGTCCTAAATGCTTGTCATCGTCAAGGTTTGTGTTAGCTCTCGCGAAGGCGATAGTCGACTAGTCCAAGTTTATGCTGTTGAAAATACCAATTCTTCTGTGTATGTACGATTCCCGTCACTGTTGGTTCTTCGCTTATGAATGTGTGACGCGACGGGTAGCGACGTAGTTTATGCCTCCCCAGCACTCATCCAAAATTGCTCGCCTGGTCCCCTTAATGCCAGTGTTCTCTTCATACGCGCTAGTCCTTTTGGTGCAGGACCCCCCACTGTTCCGACGGCAAAAAGCATGACTTTAGCACGTGTTGCTTCACCTTTATCCCTTGATAGGGCCTACCAGAATGCACTTTTCCGGTCTGTGAAATTGTATTTTGAAACTGCAAAACGCTTGGTCAAGAAGGGCGATATTATCTCTATTCCGTTAGGCAAAGACTATGCTTCCTCAAGTGAAGCCACGGTCGATCTGGACGCTTCGTGTGACATGGACGGCGAGTTAGACGGAATGTATGTCTGTTGGTGCTTTTTCCCCCGACTTTTTTCATACTTACCCTTCACCCCGCTTTGTAAGAGCTGCTGACAGCAAAACACAAAACGAGGTCGGATATTTTAAAGTCACAAACCTTGTCTATGATGTTGTGGATGTCTGTGATGGTGACCAAAAAATTGATGCATTCTCGGGAACAACCTTTGGCGAACTTGGTTGTTGGATCGATTCCTCAATGACTAGGGTGATCCAGACAGGCCTAGAGCACAGTTTTGCTCTCGATGCTCCCGATCATTGTCCAATAAGTCAGCCAGTTCTAACTTCACGTAATAAGCAGCGTCGTACTGACAATGATGTTCATGTCGAGGAAGACAGCGAAGCTCAAAATCAGGTTGATCAGGTTTCATCCTCCGTACCGTTCCGCAAGCTATACGAATTCATCTCGGCCGTACTGAGGGAGAGTGTCACTACATTTGGCTTGGACCTATCTGTGCTACTTAAGGGTCCTACTAGGTCAAGCATGACTTCGGCAGTACAGCTGGCATCTAGGCGTCTGGGGTTTCATCTTTTGGAAGTGTGTAATAAAACCTGACAGGTACCGATATCTACCCGCTCTTTCACTGATGATATTGTTCAGACAAGCGTATACGACATCGTCGGTGAAACGGAAGCGAAAACGGAAGCGCAACTAAGAGAACAATTTAATCTTGCCAAGTCGTGCTCTCCCTGTATTCTCCTTCTGCAGGATATAGATGCGCTCGCACAGACTACCCAGGTTGACCCAGGAAAAGGTTCATATCGGTAACCATCCAATCCTACTTGCCGCTAATGAGAACGCCTCTACAGAGTCTATGCTGGTCCCACTTTTTCGCGAATGTACAAATGAGCTCGATGTGAATTGGAAGCAGACCGGATATCCCGTCATAGTGATAGCGACTACAAATAACGCTGACCACCTACCCGGATCATTGTTTTCCGTTTTTAAACACGAAATAACTTTTGAAGTGGGTGCCATTGACTAGTAACTTCCACCCTTCGTAATAACTCGTCTTTTAAGGTACCGAGCGAGTCGGAAAGATGCTTCATGTTAAAGTCAATGCTTAACGGTGAAGATTTCGCCCCAGACGTGTCTGCAAAGAACATAGCTGTACAGACAGCAGCTTTGACCGATAGCGATTTGACCGATTTTATGTTCCAAGCACGCCTCTGCGAGGTTGATCGAATGTTAAAATCCGTGTGAGTATTCTTACATTGATTCACGGAAAAAGCTCATGTTTCCTTAGCACGCGTATGAACAATGATGGAGCGTCTGCCGTCCATGCGGGATTGACCTTGACCGGTGATGATGTTACTCTGGCACTCAAAAAGGCCCACTCGTCGTTTTCGCAAAGTGTAGGGGCGCCGTCAATACCGAACGTGTCATGGGACGATGTGGGTGGTCTCGCCGCAATCAAGAAAGACATACTAGATACCATCCAACTACCGTTGGAGAATCCGGAGCTTTTTGCGGATGGTCTGAAACAACGCTCAGGTGAGTCGGAACTGAAGGTCAAAAGTGGTAGTATTAATATCAAGCGGTTTGCATTAGGTATCTTGCTCTACGGCCCGCCTGGTACAGGAAAGACGCTTTTGGCGAAAGCAGTTGCCACATCTTGTTCGTTGAACTTCTTCTCAGTAAAGGGGCCGGAACTTTTGAACATGTACATTGGCGAATCCGAAGCAAACGTCCGGAGGGTGTTTCAACGAGCTCGTGAAGCCAAGCCTTGCGTCATTTTCTTTGATGAACTCGACTCTGTTGCCCCGAAACGTGGCAATCAAGGGGACTCAGGAGGTGTCATGGACAGAATCGTCAGTCAGCTGCTGGCCGAGCTGGACGGAATGACTTCAACGGAGAGTGGATCTGGTGTCTTTGTCATTGGGGCCACAAATAGACCAGATCTTCTGGATTCGGCACTCCTTCGACCAGGCAGGTCAGTACCCCTTATAAATCTCATCATCACTTCAATATGTTCATGAGATATGGACGTGACTCGATCTGAATTAACACGTAGATTTGATCGATTGCTGTACCTTGGCGTTAGCGATACACATGAAGCACAGCTGGCTATCATCGAAGCCTTGACGCGGAAGTTCAGATTAGACCCGCAATTGAACCTAATGTTGGTTGCCGAGCAATGTCCCTTCAATTACACCGGCGCCGACTTCTATGCCTTGTGTTCGGATGCGATCCTGAAGGCGATGGCTCGCAGAGCGCAAGAAATAGAATACATAGTTGGTAAGCGGATTCAACATGCTTATGACTTTTGCTTTTGCTTATCGCTAATAAACTCGGACAAATAGAACGAATGAACCATGAACCTCACCTTCCGACTCACCAGTATCCAATAACTCCTCAATACTACTTGAGTGAACTTGCATCGTCATCGGAGACGGATGTCGTTGTCTCCCAAAATGACTTCATGGAGGCATTAACGGAACTGGTGCCTAGCGTAAGCCAGTCTGAAATGGAGCATTATGCTCTGATTCAGAGGAGGTTCACTCGGGGCTCTGAGGAAGGCGCTGGACGCTGAGAGCTGCGACATCCTTCAACGATCTACTTGGATATATTTCGCGGGTATACTGTGTTTCGATGGTTACCCTCGGAAAACTCAAATTAGCTTCCTTCATTGAATGTCTGAGGCACCAGAGACACCTTTTAGCTTAGCAAATAGACCTGTCTTTGTGTTGCGTGACGGAATTTGAAGGCTGTATTTTTTATACTACTATCTAGCTGTCCCATGTTAATACGGAGAAGATCATGTGTGAGGACAAGTGGTCCGCATACAAGCAGCCGCCCAGGAATGGTTGCCCCATCTGTCACGACTCGCATGCTACTTACGTATTTAACCACCAGGTGCTAAAACCGAGGCTCTTCAAGGACCAGGACTGGCACAAACACAAGCATGTCGTCCGCGCTCGTGGACAACATAGGCAGCGCAGCGAGGGACTGGTGTATGCTAGAGAGAAATGCCCTGTCCCACATAAAGCTCTGTCTCCTCCTTTCGCTTCTCTCGTCCTCGATCCTCCTTCATGCTAGTCTTGCAATGCCATCTTCCGACCCAGACTCGGACCCTCCGTATTCGTCGCATCCTACAAAAGCCGGCTTTGTTATAGCATTTGCCTTGGTACTGTCCGCCATTGCTGCACTTTTATCCGGTATATGGGCATACATGCAGGGTGAAAGAGACCTGAGGAGCATGAAAGCTTTTTTGTCCGCAAGCAAGTAAGCTAATGCCGGTGACTCGGATGCTTCCCTGGCTGTCTGCTAATGCCCCCTGCTTTTCTTATGGTAGATCTCACAGTGCGGTGTTAGTGGTTGTTGCCGGCGTCGTCTTCTGTACTTGCGTCATTTTGCTGGCGGACGAAAGCCTTGTGTGAGCACCGAGCTCAGAATCATGCATGTACTAGTATATAGCGTAGACCGCCTCCACGTCTGACTCGTTTGTAACAACATATAGAAAGCATGGCACATGTAGTGGTTATAGCACTAGAGTCTCACTTGAAATATTAAGTGGGAATTGACCAAAATATCCAAGACCGACGGGGAAGCTAATCGTGCTAGGTCACGTGAGGTAGTGAGTACTCCAAGTTGGCACGTTTCCGAATGGTTTGGCAAGCTTGCGACTACTTTGCACCGACCACAGCTAGCAAGTTTGGCTTGTTGCCTGCGTACTGTTACGCGCCTGCTTAGAACCGTATTCTGTAGCGACCCTTTCGTCCCATGGACAATGTCTCCAATAGACGTCCGGACACCAAGAAGAAGCTCGTTGTAGTTGGTGACGGTGCGTGTGCACTTTGCCTCCGCCTCCTTCCCCTCAACCTTTTACACTGCACATTTTAGGCGGTTGTGGAAAGACATGCCTGCTCATCGTGTATGCCGAGAATAGGTTTCCTGAAGTAAGCCTCTTCTTATATCCGTTTCGTTTTGATTGACGCCCATTGTAGGCCTATATTCCTACCGTATTTGAAAATTATGTTACACAAGTCGCGTTTGAAGGCAAGCTTATTGAGTTGGCACTTTGGGACACCGCTGGACAGGAAGAATACGACCGATTACGACCGCTTAGCTATCCGGAGAGCGATGTTATCTTAATTGTGTTTTCCGTCGATTTCCCTACCAGCCTGGCAAATGTACAGGATAAAGTTCGTATACTATTCGTCCGGTTTATCTTTACACCTAGCTCATGTATCCCTCCTTCTTCTGATTCCAGTGGTTCCCGGAAGTGGCTCATTTTTGCGAAGACACGCCGCTCATTCTTGTTGGCACAAAGATTGATCTTCGGCGCGATGATCAAACGCGTAGGATGCTCGCCGCGCAAGGGCAGACACCCGTGACGACAGAGAACGGCTCCAGAGTAGCCAGCGACATTGGAGCAAAATATGTCGAATGTTCGGCTAAAACGGGTACGGGTGTGCAGGATGTCTTTAGCCTTGCGCTGAAAGAGAGCATGAGGGGGAAGTGGGGAAAGATGGTCAGGCATCGGCGGTGCGTAATCTTATAGCGTAGCCGGCGTTGAATCTTTGCAGTTATATTTTATATCCCGAATTTTGTGTATTACTACTACTCATCTGGACAGAACGTGTAGGCTATCAACGGCAAATGCAAGACGGGGACCTCGGGGGTGAGGGTAGCGTATGCATCTTCCGAAGTCTTATTTCTGAACTTTACTTCCGTACTATTTGCGTCTCATTTCGTTTTCTCGTACTTTATTCTAACAAATTGCCTAATGATCTGCTTGCTCTGATATCTGTATTAATCCCCAAACATGGCTGCATGACTCCATGAAGACCGCCACCCTGAAGCTAATGTACAATCCTGGAACTGTATACTATGAACCAGTCATGATTTAACGCGTGGGTTCCCTATAGTAGGAAGAAGAGTGACTCGGAAGACTTAATCTGAGCCCTTTAACTCTGGTAACGCTAAACCCGCAGGATTTGTCCTTGCTGGATTTGTGAGTGTTGAGGTCGAAACTCCAAATGAGTATTGATTACTATCGCAGCTCAGACTAGGTATTTCAAAGTTGCCCCCCCTTCTGTGACCTGTGGCCGAACGTATGGAATGCAAGAGATACGGAATGTATGAATATGCGAGTGGTGTAAATAACAGACATAAACCGTATTCCGACATACTATAATTAGGGGCGTTTCGCATATACATGTATGTAGACGTCAATCGCAATAGCCCGGTCGGCAAGCTCAGGCACAGAGTGAAGAAAAGACCAAGCAGAGAATGAAGGCTACGTGCCTCGGAACAGCACTTTTATACAAGCACACAAGCAGAAAAAAATCCACGGTTCGCAGATATTGACATCAACAAGAAATGAGATGATCCCGTGCTATAGAAACCCCCATCAAACGATATCGGGAGTTATCACACCTGCGAATAGGGTCCCGCGACCCCGATCCTTTAATCGTTTGAAAACTTAGAGGAACCCTTAATGAAAGTTAAGGACCTTTCCAGGAAGAAAGGAAGGGATGCACGAATCCGTAGATTCAAGCAAGAACTATCTAGGAGACCACGGACATACGTCGACTGGGCCGAAACCAAACGTATCATTAATGTACAAATTTCAGCAAATTACGCATTCATCTTTGGCTTGTTGTCGGGTTGGCCTTGCTGTTAGTCCACGCTTGTTACCAAGCCGCTTTAATTCCGTCAGCCGGTTCATCGCACGTTTATTTCCTTGTGCTTGAAGCAAAAAAGTGTCAATCACGTTGCCTTTGATACGTCGATAATAAAATTTACCTGCTGCGCGCATGTACCATCTTTTTGCTAATTCGGTATCTTGTTTAACGCCTATGCCAATCTCAGCATAGTATCCTACGGCATACTCGGCCTTGCTAAGACCCTTATTCGCTGCGCGTCGGGCCCATAGGTACGCTTCTGAGTCACTTTGTTTAAGGACACCGTCGCTTCCCGTTAGATACCAGCCACTGAGAGCGAGCTCGGCCTCGGCATCCCCTTTCTCTGCCGCCCTCGTATACCAGCCGATGGATCTTCGAGGATCTACAGAACATGTCAATGTCCCATATTCGTAGCATTGTCCGAGCTTGTATTGAGATTGCGTGTAACCAAGTTGTGCGGCTTTGGTAAACAGATTTTTGGCATATAAGGGATCGTGAGGAACGATTTGAGAATCCGGATTCTCGTGCAATAAACCAAGTTCGTGGAGGGAATGAGGGTTATCTTCATCGGCTTGCTCTGCGGCTCTGCGTAGCCACGCAACCGCTTCTCGGGGGTTTCTTGGTTGCCCAAGACCTCCCGATAGTAAGACCATGCCCAACTTATACATTGCTGATGTATCGCCAAGGGACGCCGCCTTACGATAAAACGCAAAAGCCCTCGGAAGTTCACGTCTGGTCCCCGCACCTATTTCATTACAGACCGCAACCCGGTAAGAGGCTGCTGAATGGTTTTGTTTCGCAGCTTGCAAGTACAGATGATATGCCCTCTCGTGATCAACTTGCAGGCCCAACATCCCCGTCCCGTGGCAGTTGGCCAAGAAAAATTGCGCCTCTGCGTAAGGATCGCCCTGGGTCGCTAGTCGTCTGATAACTTTCAGAGCCTCCTGGACGAGAAGTTCGCGATATTTACGAACAGCCCTTTGGTCGGCCGCGTTCGCTCCTATATTCTTAGCGGCATCAATCAAGTATTTTGCATATTGGAAATGAGCTTCCGGATCTGGGTCGCTCTTTATGCGCTGGCGGTATTGGTCTATAAATTCTTTCGTGAAAGGAGGGGCGCGTAGATCCACAGCCTTCATCTTCCGTGTACCAAGGCTGACCGACCCCGTCGTTCCAGAACGGTGTAATGGCGGACGCGAACTACCAGTGTCTGTACTGTCTTGCCTATCCATGGCGAAAACAGAAGGATCGCTGTAATTAGTTGTATCGTAGATAGAACTTTGATCTCCATCTGCGCCTAAGGAAGTCGGTGATGCCTCATATGGATAGCCACCTTCCTGTAAATAGCGGGACGAGCTCCCGGACGAAAGAACTGAGTCATGATCGGAGCGCTGTGAAGGTCCTACGGGAGCAAATGCAGGATCGTTGAGGTAGGATGCTAAAGCATCTTGAGGGGGCCCTGCACCCAATACATTGGATGCCGCGGCGGTATATGGATCGTACTCAGGACGATACATCAATTCGGGTCGTGATGATGAAGGCTCGTAGCTTTCCGGTTGCCAATGGTGTGTTTCCTGGGTATAGGGCATAGTCGGGTCGTAATCTTCCAAACGATAACGTGGGTCCTGAGAAGCAGGGGACGGGACCTGGAATTGGGGTATATTTCCGCGATAAATATGGCCATTTCCCTCCCGGCCGATATTCTCCTGAGTATCGGAACTAGGATGTCGCGTAGCATCCTGTGCGGCTGGTTCATTCAAGGTCAAAGCGTTCAGTCCTGCTGACAATAATAGAGGGTCTTCATAATAGGGAGGAGGATTGCTGGAGTTCACAGTCGACTGCGCCGGGTCGGTGTAAGTAGAAGAAAAAGCCGGATCGTCGAAGAGGTATGCGGTCGCTAATGAGCCATGAACCCTAAGACCAGCGATACCCCTCAGCATGTATTTATCACTTACCACTTTCCTCGGTGTCGTTGTTTGCACCATTGGACGATCCGTGTTGATCATACGCTGAAGACAGACTCGGATTCGAGTTGGAACTGGAGCTTCGCACGACAGGGCGGCCCTCAGCTGCTGAATTTGAACTCTGGATAGGACGGCGATACGCAGGATGAGGAGGTAAACCAATGTCGGGGGCATGCTGCTGTAGTGCATCCACCCGATCTGGATAAAAGGCAGATGTCATCTGCGATGAGCAAACAAAACTGTAAATGGACAGTTACTACTCAGACATGTTTATTATAGCTCACAGTTCCTCAACTAATAAGTGGGCCTGAAGTCTAGCCGTCTGTCGGACGCTTGCCGCTATTTTGTGGTGATTGCAGTTGGGTTTGAAGCCAAAAGCCAAAGCAATTGGGCAACAGAAGGAATCGAAACGGACAAGAGAGATAACCGACCGTCACAGCTGCGCAATCGAGATTTCTGCTTCCGGACCGTGGGGCAGCATTGTTTTAAAGTGGCAATTTTGATTATGTTATGTATTAAGCGTAGCCGTGTGCTTAGTAATCCTTCATGCTCGAAAGTGGCCGACTCGCCAGTACTTTGCTTGGATTATATTCTGGCAATCATGGGGGCAGGGCAGTCGAAGAACGAACTCGAAGATGAGGTTACGTTGACTCAGACACCCGTCCAGGTACTACCCATATTCTCTTTAGGGATTGTGGTGGTTAACCCGATGTGCCCAGTTCTCGCAGGACGTCGTCAACCACCTTGCGGACGCTGCCGCCGCCCCAGGTCCCTCACTAGAACGCCAATCCTCTATGGATGCCCAAATACGGGACCATATACAGGCTGAACTCAAGAGGTTGCAACAGGAGGAACAAGAGTTACGAAAGGAAATGGAGGTTACGCTCGAGAAGGAGAACCTTGATTACGAGGTCAGGGCTACCGAGCGGAATGAGGGTGAAGAGGTGTCTAGTGACGATTCACAAACTGCGCTGAGTAGTACTGTGCTACTGGGTGACCTTGAGGAAGTGCGACGGAAGGTTGACAAATTCCACTCCAACCGGGAGTATGTCAACCAACACTCGGCAGCCCAGGCCGCGGATGCTGTCTCCTCTTGTTATAGGTGAGTAAGCGCGAATGAGGCCCAGTGAAAGTAGGACCTGATAATGTCATTAGAAACAATGCATCCGCACCTCTTGATTGCTGGCGCGAAGTGGTTGCCTTCAAGTCAAGTGTGGCGCGAATGGAGCAGGTAAGTAGCTGGTGCTGCCAGTGGATGCGTGAGGGCTTAATTTTTTTTTGAAGGACTATATAGCATCATTTCAGTGACAGGGCGTGTTTGCAGAGTTATTTATGTATACGATTAGAAGATAGAGACCCCGTTCGGAGGAGGAACTACATTTTTCGTGGTAAAACAAAATCCTTTTTATTCGGCAATTGACCCTCCCTCAGCAGTCTGATCGTAGTAATTAAAACGCTGTGGCGTGTGGAGAGTCCTGCCACGTATAGGATTGCAACTATGGACCTGATCTTTTCGTACCTCTTCCTCGACGCCATCGTATGCATACCCGACAGGCAAAGTCGGGTTTTCATCTGGCCAGGACTTTGAGGACGATGTATCTGCGGAAAGTCTATTTTTGCCATTGCCTATTCCGATTTGACTGAAAGAGAATCCCGGACCATTAATGAGAGCCCTCCAACTCCACCTCTGTGCGGCGCTTTCGGCGCTGGAATGACTAGAATACTCGGACCCAGAATTACGAGGGGTCCTGAAAAGCCTCTGTGTATTTGCGGTGAGAGAATGCGTACTGGCCTCGGATCTCAAAAAACGACCGACTGGGCGTCTACCGGTGTCTTTGTCTGGAAGCTCTCTTGTGGTCCCACGCTCGTTGAGTGGACTGGTGGTCATGATATAGCCTTGGGAAACTGATGCAGGACCGCCAGACGGGGACCGAGCAAGTGGCCGATTCACTTCTTTTTGGAAGGGCAGAGCTGGGTGGAGATTGCGCGCAGAGCCGGCGAGCAAGCTTGCCCGAACCCGTCTTGGACTTCGGGTAGAAGCGAAAGGCGCAGCAGGTGCATCGACAGGAAGATTCGCAGGGCCTTTTGGACCAAGAAGCCTCGGGGATGAGATAACATGGGATGGCTGTTTTGGATCTGGTGTGGCGGCGAACTTGACTTTACGATCGCTTTGCGGACGAGCAGACGGAGGCCTGGATCGAGATCTCCGAGCATCGGAGAGCGTGCTTGTCGCACTGGGAGACTTGTTGCCAGTGATGACGGAGCGTTTATATGCGATGGCGGCCTGGAGGGCGCTCTACGGGCGGGGCCGAAAACATGTATAACTGATTGAGACTAGATGTTCGGGTGCTTAGTCAGTGCAACCGAAGGAGCGCACCCTCTTTTCGAGGTCCAGCGTGTGCTGCCTCCGGATCTGCCGGCCCCACCACCTCCAGGAGAGGACGGCGATGACAGCCAAGAGGATGCCTGCGCAGGAACCGCCGACTATCGCGGCGATGGGGACGGGCGCCTTATCGGCGGACTGGGATTGGGGGCCCAAAAAGGTTGGTGCAGCGACGAGAGTGGTTGTGGTGACGGAGGCCTGGCGGGGGCCGTGGACGAGGACGGGAGCGAGCCCTCGGAACATGGCTGGGAGCGAGCGAAGGACACGGCCATATTGTAGAATAATTAAGTGCTGGCACACGGGGAAGGCGTGGCCCCAGATGGTCGATGTTAGCAGTAAACATAATTAGAATCTATAGTGACGGATCATTTGTAATCATTGATAATCATTGGTAAGTGATGCCGGGGGTTCGCCGCTTACTAAAGCAGCAGGCTCTCCGGCTTCTTGAATCAGCGGCATCCTAGACTAGAGTATCGTCCTCTCAGCCTGCTCTTCCTCCTCTGCTCGACTTTCCATCTTCTCCTCTTCTCCTCGTCTGCACGCTGCCTCGCGCGCGATACACGCCCAATTGTCTCTCGCTTTCCCCCACCTTTTTTGCAGTGTGTTGAGCCCCCCACAGCCGACAGCCGCGCCGCCGTTTCCCAAGTCGCCGACCGCATTATTTACTGATTACCGTCAAGTATCCGTGCCGCGGTCGCGACTCGTGCCAATGGACATGGACGTCCCTGTCGATTCTAGTAGTCCGGTCCCGAAATCGTCCGCCCCTCTCTCTCACCTGCCCATACCCTCGCTGACCCCTAGTCCTAGCTCAAAGTCTCCCGTCGTAAGGGGGGCCCGTGCTTGTACAGTATGCCGCGCCGCAAAGGTTCGTCATTCCTCTGAGCCCATTGCTATTTGCCAACCCATCGGTCTTTAGATGAAATGCGTCGGTGCAGAGGACGGACGGCAACCGTGTCAACGGTGCAGAAGGGCAAGTACAGAGTATGCATCAATCTCTCCGTTCACCCAAAATGCGTCCGATGGCTGATCGCATGCTGATTAGGTGTGTTTTCGAGAAACACCGCAGGGGCCGAAAGCCGGGCTCCAAGTCAGTAGTTTCCGAGCTTGCCTCTCTTGTGTTGCTAATAGCCCCTCTTCCCCTTAGGCTTTCAGAGGCATCAAAGATGCTCAGACGCCTCGAAAAGGGGCTAAACAACGCCAAGATGAAATCCATATCAGCAGAATCAGTCCTGCCCGCCTCGACGGACCCTCGCCTTTCTGGCGTAGGTGACGTCCATGTCAGACTGGCTCCACTCGGCCAATCAGATCTTCAGCATTACCGTCAAGATTTGGCGACTCGTCGGCCTCCTTTCGATGGCCAACCTGAGCATGCATTTCATTCTCAAGTCTCTGGCTCAAGTACTATGGATGAGGACGAGATTGATGGCGAGCCCAACGAGGAGGGGATGTACCCAGCCAGGCTCATTAAGAAGGAAAGACAACGCAATTCTTTTTTCGGAACAGTCCTTGGCCCTGGCCCGACTGGTTCTGCGAGGTCCCCTGTCGGGCAAACCTATCCTTCAGTGTCCCCGACAAATGCGGATGTTTCCTCGACACCTCGCCCTTTCTCGTTTACTCCGCCTTTTGGCTCATTAGACGATCCTGTCCAAAAGGGTTTCATGGACGAGCAGACGGCCGAGAATATGATCGATCTAGTCCTCATACGACTAAATCCTTTTATCAATCTTTTTGATCCGGAGTTGCATTCCCTGGCATACATACGCAAAAAATGCCCCTTTCTATTTACAACCCTTCTCATGGCAGGAAGCAAGTTTTTCAACCCCCAACTCTACCCAAAGTGTCGCGAACTCGCAGACTTGCACGCGGTCACTGCGTTTGCTGAAGCGCGTAAGAGCGTAGAAATCGTGCAAGCGTTTATGTGTCTCACTTACTGGAGAGAACCCGATGACACGGTATGCAATGACGGTTTGAATTGCGATATCATTATTTAAGCAACTGTTTCTTTTAGAGGACGTGGACCTATATTGGTTATGTGATTCTTGGAGAAATTGTTTGCAAGGAACTCGAACTGATTCGCTATATTTGTGGCACTAGGCTTGCCGGATGGCGGTGGAACTGGGTTTGAATCGATATTCTGCCAGGCCCCCGGAGACAGAGACGAGTATTCAGAGACTGGAACGGCGCAATCGGGAACGGACGTATTTGGTACTCTTTGTTCATGATCGGAGTTTAAGCATGCAAACAGGACGTTTATGGATGCTCCCCGAGGTTGTTATCTTCACGATCCGTGCTATATTCTTTTCATACTAAGCGTATTCTCTCAACAGGATGAACTCGTAATTGAAGCGTACTGTTGGCACGAGCAGGTGCCTTCAGGAACACCTATACGTCCGGAAGATGTCATTGTATCCGCTTTTGTTGCTCTCCGACAAATTGCCGTAAGCATGAAAAGGTTTTCAACTGAAGATGTGGTCTTTACCTACACCCTAGACGGAAACTACCAAAATGTTCGAGCTCCAAAAGGGCTCTTTAGGCAACGGACAGCCAGATAATTGTGATTTTTTGTTGAATGCGTGCAATTCAAAATTGTCTGGGTGGGCTACAACGTGGTCTATGGAAATGAAGCGTGGTTCGTCCTGTCTCGTGGTATCCTCATTATTCGTTCAGCTTCCAATTTTATGTCACAGCGCAAGGGGAAGCATTCCACCATTCCTTCCTAGAATTTTTTCAACTGTACGTTGGCCTGTTCCTTAATAGCTTCGGCATATATGCATATATGAGCAATGTGAGTCTTCCATCTACTCAGATACTTATGATTTTAAGCTTCTGTCATTGTAGGCAAGTGGTCCTTCCCCGAGTCTACGTGCACTTAGCACCTGCTACAGTAATGCATCGCGCTGCCTGGAGATTATCGTCAAGGAATTTGCACGAGTTCAGATGCTTGTGCGTATCTGTAGCGTACCTTTATTTTTTTTGAAAACCTGAAAGGCTCTACTGTGCAGCAATATAGCCAAGAGTCGATTACGACTATGACTGCCTATTGTGCCGTCATGCTATTACGCGTAGGTGACTAATATTACCATTCCGAACCTCGGTAACGAACCCTCACAGCTATTGCGGAAATCCAACCTGAAAACGGATGGAGAAAGCAATACAGTGCTTGCGCTCATCCTTAGCACCTCCGTCGCTTATAGAGAAGCTGGGGCAATGATGCCGTCGTCGTCGTCTTGTGCTGCACATGCACGTTTTCTTAGTATCCTCGTAGAGAGAGAAAGAGAGGAATTAAGAAATCATCAACCTAGAATGGAAAACATTGACCCTACCTTACTTCCATTCCGTACAACTCATCCTAACACTGGGACAGACGGATCGCGAGCTCAACCTAGCCAGCAACACCATGGTCCTCAAGATCAAACAGAAGATCCGTACTCGTACTCGCAGCCACAGCCAGCCGATAACGTATACCGTTTCCAGAATCCCACTCCCGCCGATCATCTATATTATGACAACATATGCAGAGAACTAGGTGTTACACAAGGCGTCGACCTGATACAGGCACCTCCCAATAATTTTCATCAGAGACTACCAAATTCACATCCCTATACGATGATGGGTCATTAGCACGTTCATCAGACATTCCCTATCTGTGTAAATAATTTTAACTGCTTTGCGCGTGAATAACCCAAACCATGCGATGATTTTGAGGTCATTCAATCAACGCTAATCGGGAAGACGTAAACATCCCGTTCCACTGCGACCGCAAGACGCGGGGTTCCACGGGTTGCGAGCCAGTCAAAATCTGTTACATGGTGAGGCCGAGGGGCAATCTCGATTGACGCGGCTTGCGATTGCAAGTGATCCATGCTGTTCACATTGATAACCGCACCTTTGGGCGTCATTGAAGTAGCAGAAATCGCAAAATATTCCGGGAAAGAAGGACACCATCTGTAGGAAGAAGCTCGCTGCAGATTTCAATTGAGTATCAGTACTAAGGGATTTACCGAAACTTGCGGCCGCCTTCGGAAAAGGTGGATCCGGTAGTAAAGGGTTTTCCACCATTTAAAACACTCGTATCCCATAAAGCGAACTCTGATCCGAAGACAGAGCCGATGCTTTAAACGAGAGAAGGTCAGCTTAGAACGTACGTCAAAGGAATTCGGAAACGTACATGTTTACATCGTCCCTCCGCCATGATGCACACCCTGACAAGTACTTAGGTGTGTTAGAAGATGCTTCCGACAAAACCCTCGGGTGCACCAGCTCAATAATGCTTTGTTGGTTGAAAGTCTCTTCGTCGCTCTCGTTGGGGTCTTTTCTCCAATTGATCAAGAAAACAGAGCCCCTGGAATCCGATAGCAAAAACTCTTTGCTAGTAGTCACATGAGATGATACGGAGCACAGAGGATAGGTAAAGGGGATGACTAAAGCAGTCGGCTGGTGCGGAACCAGGTTAGGACTAAAGTTCAGTCCACCGTTCGGTTCTTGTCCTCGATCAGCGCCTGTCGCAGGACAGAGATCCCAGACAATTAAATTCCTATCGTCTGATGAAGAGTAATAAGTACTTCAATAACCCCTTGATTGAAGAACGCAACATGCCGGAGACAGATGCGATATGCCGAGCATCGCTATCATAACCACCCACAAAGGTTATGTCGTTTATCCTTCCATGGTGACCAGTAAGACCACCTCCGAAGTGAAAGATTCCTTCCTTGGAGTGAGATGCCTTGGAAAGGATATGCAACCCGAAATCGTGGGTAGAGATTGCAAGTCTTTCCAGATAATTAGATCATACGTCCGTCATTAGAGAACGAATTTTTACTCTAAATGCCAATCGTCGGAAGCCGCAGGAGAGATGGTTCTTGGAGACCACGCTATGGCAGTCACCCTTAGTCCTATGGTGAAGAAGGCCAATGGTACAATCTTATTTGGGTTCTGGGAGACATGTAAGCCCAAAGCCCGCGTCTCCAGGGCAAAGAATTATCGCACACACTGAAGTACTTGCACGGAGTCTTCGCCAGCGACGGCCAGTAGGTCGGCCCCGTCTTCGTTATAGCACGCGCGAACGGCAAGGATGTTAGTCCCGAGAGAGTACTTAAGGTCCATGAAAAGTGCGTTTTCGGCGTACTCCTGTACGTCCTGATTTAAGCCTGGAAGTATGTTACTGAGTGGTTGAGTACCGGCACTCGAAGTACTTAATTGCGGCTAATTACAGTGCTATTAGGATCGTGGGAGCACATTAGTCAGGGGCTGTTGTTTTTGGAACATTAGATTAATGCTTTATTAGAGTCAAGTACTTATTGAACCTAGACTTCCTTCGATGTCGTCTACCCGGTCCTCGAGGAAGCGCGGACGCACATGTGCTGAAGTTACAGAACCCCTGCACGACCAGGACATGGATGACGTCTCGTCTGGAAACGCAGGAACAGAGAAAGCACTCGATGTCTGGAATTCTTTCCGTGAAGAATATAACGAATGTAAGTACGACTCGACTCGGGAATTTAAGAGATGCACTAATGCAGCCCGCCTATCGTCTATACAGCCGTCGAACAGCTCCCATTATCTTTGTATCGAGGTTTCACTTTGTTGAACGAATTGGATGCACAAGCACATGGCAGGTTTTGCTTTCCAGTTCCTTCGACACATATTATTAAAACATTCAAGGAAAGCCCTCAAATTGGGATTGGTTCCGACGATCGGAGAATATATCAAAGAACGGCGCTCAGTGGCACGAAGGCGGGCGCGTAATACCTCTGGTGGCAACAGTGGTCTTACTGCACAGGGTCACGAAATAACCGAAGAAATTGGTCTAAAGGAGGGTGACTCTCGATTCGCTCCAGTGGGTGTCGAACACCAGGTTGACAAGACAACCACACGCCTTTCTGAAATATCTACGCTCTCGAGTGAATTACTCCGTGCGTCAGAGGAGAAGGTCAATCTTGCCCAAGCTACGTACGACAATGTAAGTGAATGGTATTTGGTATGCAGTCCACGCGTTTATTTGCTTATATGATTTCCAAGGTCGATAGACACGTCCGTCTTCTAGACCAAGCTATCAAGGAGCACGAGTCTTGCATAATCGGCAGTTACTATCCCGTTTCAAGTCTTCCGCTGGCTGAAGGCCGTATACGTTCAAGTTCCGCATCCAGCCTCCGAGGGGCGATGAGATCAAGAATTCCGGACAGACAGGCAGTATTTAATACTGTCCCCGAAGATAGCTTTCGTCTGCACTTGGACAAACGGATTCAAAGACCACCTTTGGCGGTTGCAGAGCCAGAGTATGCACTTCCGACGTCGAGTTCAAAGCGAAACTCAATCGGGCTGCAAAAGGGTGTAGTTCCTGGTAATGGTATCGATTCTACCCCGACTCGGCCTACCGTGAATACAACGAGGGCATCCTTCACCGCGCTGCCTGGCGGTGATATGCCGATAGACCCTCATGAGCCTCGCTATTGTTATTGCAATCAGGTATCCTGGGGAGAGGTGAGAGTATTTCCCGGGGATCTGGATAATGCTCAATGTTTGCTTTAGATGATCGCCTGCGACGCAGACGATTGTGACCGCGAATGGGTGAGTAACGAGAACGTTGGACCCGGGAAATGAATTCTCACGTATTCATACATAGTTCCATCTTGGATGCGCTGGTCTAACGGAGGCCCCTAAGGGCAAGGGGAAATGGTATTGTAAAGCTTGTAGAGAAAAAGTGGTTGCGGGGACACGAAAGCGAGGGCATTGAACTTGATTTCTTTTATTTAAGAACTGTAGACAGAGATGCTGTGTGTGTACATTTACGTGAATAGAACTAGTGGCTCGAAAGCTTGCTCAGTCAGCTTCAAGTTACTATTACTATGCTCCCCAGCACGATAAGATACACCCCAGTGGTATTGCTAACGGGACAGACATCAAATGGTTTGCTCCAAGTTGCAACTTGCATTAACGCGAGTTAATGATTTCTTTGATATCCGGCGGAGTACAAGCCATAATCGCCCTCCTGTGGGCTTAACTAACACTTTGCGAGGAGAGCCTCCATGAGTTCTACCTTTCTTCAATCGTCGATGCACACGAGATCTTTCCACCCCTCCTTGTCTAGTCCCCAGGTGTTGATTTATGATAGGGGGCGCTGCGCCGAATCCGCGAAGACAAACTTGAGCCTGGTGAGCAGTTTGCCCTTGTCCTCCGACGTATAACAATACAGCCAACTAGCTTCGATATCTGTTTCGACGATGAAACTGAGAAGTTCCGGCGTCACGATCAGGTATCAGGGCGGCCATTTCCAGCGGAACGGAAGGACTCATAGGGCATAAGTCATGCTCAATGGCTCAGTGCCCCAATTTTTTCTTTTTTTGCTTTGTATAACATCTCTGAGACTCGACTACATAGTTCTGTACACAAGTTATATTTTAGATTGGAGTTGTGTATTTTATTCCACGCAATTTAGGCAGTAAGCAATCATGAAAGACCACGGAACGATGGTCGAAGCGTGTACGCGCCATGGTGGCATTCACCGCTCCAAGTTTGAATACTTACCAGCAGTGAACCTGTAAGCACAACTGGTGGAATTCCCGTTTTCGCGACTCACTAGGCATCTTACATATTGGCTTCACGGGTGAAGGACGACCGTGAACGACTGTAATGGCTTTCGGCAGCGTGCCTACTTGCCTTCTTTCTGTGGTCCCTGTCCTTCATCCTCCTCACCTTGACGGCGACCAACTACATGCAACTGAGATCCTCCCTGGACCTCCTTCGCTAGACTCGATACGACAGCCTCCTAAGAAGGGCGACTACAAGAAGCCCGTACTCCCCCTGTCTTATCTGCCTTCCTCTGATCCCGGGACAACATACATAGGCTTAGCTGGGGTAGTGTTGGCTTTAAAAGAAGGTGGACCACGTCGAAAACGTTCCCGCATGGACGGAGGGTGAGTTTGATCCCTTCCTGTATCTTTATAATATAGCTGACCCGGTTCTTTCTTATCCGTGACGTGAAATTTTGCTACTGAACCTATGTCGGTATAACTAATCTTCTTCCGATCCTTTAAGCCCTCCCGACCGCGCGCAGCGCGCGTCAGCCAGAAATCTTGCCGGTACTATTGATCCTGCTGGACATGTTTTGCCTTCGGATATCGACGGGATGTCATCTCAATTCGACCAGGATCCAGATGTCGTCTTTTTACACGATGGTCGCTTCATACCACATTCCCGATCACCTTCCATGCAGCTGGCAAGAAACGCTTCCGATCAAATTGCTATCGAGAGAACATCGCGGAGAATGAGTGAGAAGGGTAGGGGGAAGCAAAGGGCGGATACCGATGGACCAGCCGTCAAGGTGAAGGAAGAACCTATGACATTACAGCTTTCCGACATACCAACAGTCCAAGTGAGTTCCGTATGAGCATAATACACATTCTGCGTAGCGACGGCCTTATCATAATCTACCCCTAGGCAAATGATGACCATTGCTCTTCATGTAGTTCTGTCGGCGCACTTGTATACTGTGACGGATGCCCTCGCGCCTTTCATCTTTGGTGTCTTGACCCGCCCATGGACCCAACTGAGTTTCCGGATGGAGAAGACAGTTGGTACTGCCCGGGTTGTAGACCTGCACAAGTAGGTTTTACATGAATCTGTTATTGTTTGCTAAGAACCCAACCAATTGTACCTGTCAGGCCTCATCTACAAAACTTCCACATGGCTTTCTTTCACCACTTCTCCAACATCTGCAGAATGCCATACCTGTCGAGTTCCGATTACCCGAAGACATACGATCATTCTTTAGGGATGGTGAGCCTTTTCTTTCTCCCAATAAAGAAATGTTGCTTAACCTAGACGAAAAGTTGGCACCGGGCCAGGCGGGACTTATATCGATACCTCCTCTGTCAAAACCCCACGCATTGGGTGCGGTTTGATCCAAATTCTCGTGAAATTATCAATAACCGCTCGTTTGTAGACGACATGGGCTCGGAGAAGAGCGTGATCCCTATCGATTCAGGGATAGCAGAGGTCTTTCTGTTCTTTGTTTCAAATGCGGTAAATCTGCGCGCCCAGAAGATTTTGACGCTGGCCCCTCAAGTAAAAAGCCTCGTCGGCCCGTGGCCGTTGCGCCTTATTCAGATCAGTGGAGGGGCGTGATATCTTGTGACTTTTGCCCATTGCACTGGCACATCGATTGCTTAGATCCCCCGTTGAGTACTCTTCCTCCACTTTCCCGGAAATGGAGATGTCCAAACCACATCAACTTCGGAACCGTAAGTCATGAAATCCCTCCAATGCATACGTCTTGACAAGCGTTGACTGGGGCAGAGATCACGAGTACCGAGGACATCTGGCCCAATGATGGATATAACCGATCCAGGTCGAATTAACAATGGTAACATTGAAGTCGTAGACTCGGACGTTCCGACTTATCCCCAAGGGAGAGTTTCCGTGGATGAAATTCTCATCAACGGACGAAAGTACCGTGTGCCGGAACGAGTCATAATTTTGGATTTCTGGAATAGACTTAAAGAGCATCAACTAAACAGGTCGCAGTTCGTATCATTCGTGATTTGGGCTCTGCATAATTTAACTAATCGCACGTTGTCATCTTCAGAGAGATTGCTAGTGTCTTATCATCCCCTCTGACATCGCTAAGTTCGCTAGACGATCGCAGTAGTTGTTCATCACCGCTACTTCCGGAAGAACATCGGTCGGACTACGATAGTGATACATTGAAAGTCGCAGGAGTGAATAACCATCCAACCTCCGACGCTTCTTGAACGAAGACTAATCAATATATATACAGCTTCTTTGCCAGTTACAGACAAAGGCGCAGCACCGCCCATCTAATAGTGAAACCCGCAGAAAGCGCTTCGCAACAAAGAGTGTGCAGACTGAGCCGGATGACTCTGTTCGATTGGAGCGGCAAGACACCGAGCATCTTAGTGGATTGATGAAAGCTGCATTCAAAAACGTACGTGTCGGATGATTTGTCGAGTGTTTCTACTAATTGCACTGCGTCGTAGTTGGATCTGAAGCAAGGAACCCCTTCCCTTAACGGGCGGAATCCCACTCGTGTCACCCGCTCTACCATAAACACTTCGATATCAACACACAATGCTCGTAATAAGAAGAGTTTGGTCAATGGGACTGATTCAACTCGTCCGGCTCGTTCTATATCTTCCCAAAATCGTTCGCAGCAGGGACATAAGATGAAGGATCCTGTCACGACTACTAATGGAAAAACCACTAATGGTCATGGCAGTACGGTCAATCAAGCTTTCCACCTTTCTCGCTCGTTTTCCGCCAGCGATACTGCGAACTCAAAACAGAGCAGTTCACCGTTTAAAATACGTATACCCGGACGTTTACAACACAAAGCTTCCACTGCCACTACTTCTTCCGCAGAATCCAATCATGTGTCCTCAGTTATTTCGCTGCAACCCCGCCCACGTCGATCACTGCGCCGTCCAGCGTCGACGACCGCGACAGCCTCTGAGCGCAGCATTTCGCTTGACGGAGCACATGATGGACCCTGACAGATACAATAGATAATATATGATTATTGCATGCGTTTTATAGCACTAATATTGCATTATCAAGTATTGTGCTATGTTCAATATTTACCTTGGGTGGCCCTTTTTTGTTTTGCTTACTGTTACTACGTACGTCAGACGCTGACAGTGCCAACTGTTCACCAATCCTGGAGAGCTTTTCCAAGGGAGGTCATTTGCTGGCGGTTGGAACGAGGGTTAGAAAAAGTCATACCTTGCGAGATCGGTAGTACGTGCCGTGTAGGTTTCCATGAGGCGAATATTATGTAATTGTTCGGGTTCGCGGTGGTTTGGCTGGCAAGTTCGCAACAACTATGTTCAGGGGGCGGGAGCAACATTAGAGACATTGAATGCTACAAATAGGTCGTCATTACGCTAATGCTACACTGAAGGGCCGGAATGCCTGCTACAGTTACATGTAGTTGCCATTAATATTGGGCTAGGACCGCTAGGTACCGGGCACCCTGGCTACTATCCAATTTAGGACATCTGTGAATGCGTGACCGAAACGGAGGGCTGAGGCTCTCGTACTAGGCTTCAAGTTCCTATCCTCAGAATCAGTTGTGATATAGTCTCTTGCACCCATGAACATTATCGTAATCCTAATTCATTCTGCACAGATGGGGGGCTTACTGACTGTCTGATCATATGAAGGAAACCCTGTTCGGTAGGACCGTCTCGCCGGAAGAAAGGTTACGACAGCACCAGCGGTCCCTAGCCAAGGCACAGCGTGAACTGGATCGAGAACGTGGAAAGCTGGAACAACAAGAAAAGAAACTCGTAACAGATATCAAGAAGAGTGCTAAAGCCGGTCAATTGGTGCGAGATCCATTTCTTTTACGCGACTCCCCTGTTTAGCTTGTTGACTAGCGCATTTATCCAGAATGCATGCAAGGTCATGGCAAAGGACTTGGTCCGGACGCGACGATATGTTCAAAAATTCTACCAGATGAGAACGCAACTTCAAGCGGTAAGCCTACGAATACAGACATTACGTAGCAATCAACAAATGGCGGATGCCATGCGAGGAGCTACTCGCGTAAGTTTCTGCCATTGGTGGTAACTGTTTCGCCGTTTAAACGCCTAATTCCCTCAGGCGATGGCCGCTATGAATCGAGGATTGAATTTACCAGCAATACAGCATATCATGACCGACTTCGAAAAGGAGAGTACGACAATGGATATGAAGGAGGAAATGATGTCAGATGCCATAGACGATGTTATGGACGACGAAGCCGATGAAGAGGAGGAGGGTGACAAAATATTAAAAGAAGTATTAGACGAAATTGGGGTCGACCTATTCCAACAGGTTCGCCAGATGCCCTTTTTTTTGAACATGGCGCTGATGCTTTATTTTTCTTAGCTTGTCGAAGCACCTTCAAGCGTTCTGGCACCCGCGTCGACTAATACAAGACAAGCGGTTGCTGTTGGAATATCAGATGGGCCATCGCCTGGTAAAGTTGGCGAGAGCGGCGATAGATCCGGGGCTACTGGGGGTGGCGCAGGCCTGTCAGACGAAGATGCTCTACAAGCCCGACTGGATGCTCTCAGACATGGATGATATTCATTGGCTTTACTTTTGACTTACTGTAATTTTACTAATACAGCCATATACCGTAAGACCATGGCGACGAAAATCAGACCGTCTATGTGACATCTGTATGCAGGTTTGTCGGCGCAATTCATGTACATACCACTTACTGTTCAATGGGGATGAAGCTTATCTATCTCTGGGAAAGAGGGGCTGAGAAGACAAGAAAAAGATTCTCGCGTCATCGCTTGCTCACCCTCAGTGAGAACTTGAACTATCCTACTTATTTTCGGCCCCTTTCTGACAGAATGAACGTGTCAAATCATGCTCTATGCAATTGTTCCGAAAGCGTGTTATGGCTACGGGACTCCGTCCGGCCGTACTCTCCAGTTTAATTTCAAGTACGAAATCGCTACAATTATAATGGCAATCCTCAATATACTGCTTTGTCCTGCGCACTCGGGGTTTCCTCTGGTCGAAATCTGAAGTCTATCATTACTGGACAAGCCAGGGTCCGCTACGAGAATTTTTGAAGGGCGATGATAAACAAGCAAAACAGGATACAGGGCGACTACGCTACCAGAGCTGCGAGTCGGCGTAAGTGAGAGACATTAAGGTAAGCTGGCACGTAAGTTTCCAACCCTGACACCTCCCGTGGCAAAGGGACTTCGTAAGGTCCTACTTCCTCCGTCTCTGGGGCGAGAAGAAGGTGGTCATTACGGTCGTTAGGAACGACTCGAGACGCAACCACTCTGAGGATCTCGGGTGATATAGGATTCTGGAAATAACGAGAATATTATCAGCATTACTGACATGTCCCCGATAGGATCAGTCACACCTCATAGTCTGCAACGAAATAATTCGTGCACATTCGTTGGATTTGAGAAGGGCTTAGCATCCAACAGACATCATAGATGATCTCAATGTCCGCTGCAGTAGCCTAGGCAAAACTGTCAACCATTTAGTACTTTACATTTCAAATTATCAAACCTTCTTCAGCTGCAGAAGCTTCGTCGCTTGCATAAGGTGCTCCAATTGTAACGTGCCCTCCGGCATGTTGTGCGACTTGCACCACTCCTCAATACGGGTTATATTATATTGGATTTGCATGGCTATAATTCAATGTCAACAGAATATTCAAACTGTTGAACAATTCGTTACATACCTCGTTTCCACGAACAAAAGTTCCGCCTCATTAAGAGATCGTTGAAACTCGTAACGCCGATTAACTTTAGAAGTTCAGTTATTACCTGCTGTACGACCGACTCCTCCATGAAATAACTTCTCAGACCCTTCCAAACTCTATTTAACAGATTAAGCACGTCATCCATACTGTATGCCGGCGCGGTATTAGAGTTGAGCAGACGATTGAAAAGTCGACCACCGCCATCACTTGTGGTGAAGCCTGGTAGCGACTGGCTTTCAATAAGGGCGGGAATGACCATCTTTGATAAACGTTTTTTTGTTTCCAGCATCCACGTATGGTAAATGTTGTATTCCAAGCTATCGAGGTCGTGCTTCACCATAGTCACCAGCCTTTCGTAGTCAGACCAGTCAAACTCTCTTCCCGCAGGCTCTCCCCCGGGTCCAATGCCTTGCAACATGTCACTTTCAGCAACGCAAATAAATGAAAGCATCTCGTGTACATTTGACAACCAGAATATACCAGGGACGATAGCATCCTCGCCCTGGGAAGACTGTATATGCCACATAAGTATAATCATTAAGCAATAATTGAAACCCTACCATAACGTGCGTCTGTATGATCTGCATCACATTTGCAAGGAAACGTTCGCTTTCGGGAATCAGACCATATTTCCACATCTCATTCGTGACTAAGCTGATGAGGTTGGCAGGGAAAAGAATTTCTTTGACCGCGGAAGGATTCGTCAGACTTGGTGCAGGGATCTTCAGGCCACGTATTAGGCCGTCCAGAACATCCTCGTCTAGACGTTTGGCATCAAGCATGAGTCTGATTTTTTCTTCTGCGGGGTCATCGTATATCTCCGCTAGTCCGTTCGGGGATTTGAAACGAGGGAGGCCATCTTGTCCATTGAATGCAACGGACACTGCGCGTGGATTGCCGGCTTCGTTTCGTTTTGCGGACAGCATGATTTCATCTAGTGATGTGCGATGTTCAGACGGATCAACAGAGTAAACACCTGCTGAACTATGTCTTCTTTGATGGCGTTTTGACGCAGGCGCGGAAGGGTTGCCGTTATTAGTCGCTGGAGTTTCAATAGTCCGCAGATTGGGAGCAAAAGTTGGTGAGACCGGAGGCTCGTTCCGGGTACCACGGGTCAAAGCATTCAAAGCATTGGCTCGGTTTAATTGCTCCCTCAAGCTGCCTACCTCGTTCTTAAGGGTCGCAATGACGGAGCTATCGTCTGATCGAACAGGGTTACTGTCAATTATCTTCTGCTGGGCTTCCAACTTGGCGGAATGAGATTGTAGTTCCTCTGTCAACCTTTGCACGATGGCTTCCTTTTCGGAAAGACGTGACATCGCGTCGGTCAGCTTCAGCTCGATTGCCCCCTTCGCTTGCAACAACTCTTCGCGCCTTGTAAGTTCTGCTTGGGACGCCAGCAGATCGGTTTGAAGTTGTTTCGCTTTCGAGTCTGACTCTTCGTGACGAGAGATCCACTGTTGCATTTGCTTTTCTATGTCGACCAACTTTGCTTGAAGCTCCTTTTTCTCGCTCGTCCGTTCTTGCAGGCGCTGCGTGAGCTCCACAACTTTATTCTCGAGTGTGTAAGATATCTCCTTGAACTTGTTAATGGAACGAGCTTCGGCTCTGAGAACCTTGAGTTCTTTGCGAGCGAGTCGCCTCCGTAAACAAGATTGAATATAGATGATATGGTTGACATCGGATCTGAGCTGTCGGCGGCCGGTCCTGTCCGATCGCCCCAAAAAAGAGATGAATCAGGATTGACATGGATAGACAGATTACATACCATCCTCTGAAAAGACTCTGCAGCAAAATCGCGGCATGTGAGTACCTGGCCTCCTTGTATTGCTGCCTCGCCATAGCACCACGGACATCTGTTTGCAAAGGGGTTACCAGACATAGTGCCCATACGAATTTAGGAAAACGCACGACTCTGTAATTTGATAATTGCCTGGCGCAGCGCCAGGAATTGCTTGCGTTGTACGTAACGTCGTATCGCGGTTTGTAGTCTGCGTGCCGAGACTTCCCGACGAATACTTTCTACAAGTCTTCTAGCCAAAATGCAACGCCACCAAGTCTGGATCTTGATGGCGGCTTTTCGCATAGCCTGATATTTCTTGACTGCCATTCTTCTCTGCACGTTTTTCTGAATTAGGGTGACAAGAGCATTAAGCTTTTCAGAGCGCAATGATTCAAGGGCGGCGAGCATGCCCGCACGGAAGAAAATCTTAGTCAAACCCGCTTGATACTTGTCCTCATCATTAATCGTTCTTCGCAAAATGATGGAGCACAGGGGCTTGATTTCCAGATTCTGGATCATAGGGCTCCAGTCACTTGAAGGGACGAGCATGTAGTATCTGAATGGCCGTATACATTAGCAGCGTTCTACTTTGCCTTCTAATGATGGACGGACCTTTCTGCGAATTCTTCGTAAGTCCAGCGTGACGGATAACCGGCACAACTGATTCGTATAGTCTCCAGGACACCACAAGCTCGTAGCTGTCCCAGAACTTGCTGCGGTTGAAATTCCCATGCACGCTTCAGCTCGTTCGGCTTGATACACCGGATATAATGAACGTTTGTGACGCTGAGGGTGTCCATCAAGCTGATGAGTGAGGCTTTGAAAATGGAACCCAGCGTTGGCTTCTTGGCAACACGCTTTGAACCGCCCGATGATCCAGTTGAACTAATGGCGAGGGTGGCGCGTCCAGGATCAGGTATAACAGACGACCGACGTGGGTTTGTCTCTGGAAAAGCTGGAGAAGAAGGGTTGGGACTCTCAGACGGTTTAGTGGATGCCATGGCAGTCTCCAGAACCTCTTTTAAGAACGGATTAGTCGTTGAAGCGAGCAAAGCCAAGTGTTCATCGGGGACAGTATCTCTGTTTTTCTCGATGAACCCTTCGACTTCGTACGTTACATCCAAAGCATAATGGGCGATAGTGAAAGCTGTGTTTCCGAAGCGAGGTTTTTTGAAAACTTTCTTCATTTCAGGCTTCAGCAGCTGCTGGTATAGTTTTTGCAAAAATGTAGGATCGCTACCGGATGGCATTCGCGACTCCTCATCCAACAATGCTAGGATGCCCAATTTACCCTCTATCACGTCAATGCACGGTTGGTTGTCTGAGAAATCGATGAATGTCCAGTTGATCTCTTCACGAACATATTCTTCCTGCTCTAGTTTGAAGACGTGGGCGTTAAACTAGAGGGGGGACTATCAACCGTTTTTCAAAGAACAATTGACTAATGCAAACCTCTTGCTGCAGCTTTTCATTCGCGTAGTTTATACTGAATTGCTCGAATGAATTCTGTAAAAGCAGTCAGTCAACTGGTTACAGAAGCTCGCCAAGATGAAGCGCATCACCTTTTGGAAGTGCTCAAAACCATAAATGTCCAAAACACCTATAAACATTTCCGCTCTGCTTGTAGCCTCTCCATTCTCCCCGGCCAGACTCTCATTCACGATAGCCACGAGCCACTCGAAAAGACAGGCGTACACGAATTTGGCCACGCTATCTCGCACAACGGTTGCTTGTGCGGCATTGATAGCAGTGACGATCTTTTCGGACCGAGTGGTGATCTGCTTCTTGATCGTCCACCTCTTGAATTCGGACGCACTGATACCCAAGAAGCGCGTGCAAAGCAGTAAGGCAGAATCATTGTCTTCCAAGACGGCGTCTTGCCGCGACTGCGTGATTTTGACATTCCCCAGATGTAAAAGCGAAGCCAAGAGTTTAAAAACGGCCCATTGTTTCTCAACGCTAATACCAACGGTGGACAAAGCGTGCTGAGTAGAGCGAAAATCTTCCGCATCATCGACCCCGGGAATAGGAGTTGAGGCTGGTCCACCTTGTCGAAGATAGTGAAATTTTGAAATATCCGTATCCAAACCAAGATCTTTCCGCTCCTTCAGAGGAGTCCCTGCACAAAGCTGATAAAAGATATGATAATTGCGTTCTGTTTCTGGTTGATAAACCAAACGGGAGCGCTCAAGGAGATACGTGCGTATGCGAGCGCCCACAATTTCTTGCCTTCCGTCGAACAGGATCTATGAGTCAGTAAATAAATTAAGGGGTTAAGGGGAAAAACCTCAAGAAGTGCGCTGCGCGAAAGTGCTTGCCTGTATGTATTTGCCGAATCGCGACGAATTATCATTCCGTGTTGTCTTGGCATTACCGAAAGCTTCAAGGATAGGGTTTGTAGCAAGAATTTGTCGCTCGACTTCGCTAGATTCTTCCATTGAGGTTTTTGTTCTGGCCCTTCCAGTCGCGTTGGGCGGATTGACCGATGCCAAAAAGCGCATAATCAATTTTGCCTAATGAAAGTAAGTGTTATGCTTATACAACTGGTCGGATTTTGGAACTTACGGATTCTGTCTTTCCCGCACCGCTAGAGACTACGTTAGAATGTGTAATTTTTTTTGAAAAAGAATCTAACTCACCTCTCTCCTGAGACTATAATGGTCTGCCCTTGACCTTCCTTACTCATACGCGTATACGCATCCTCTGCTATGGCAAACAGATGGGGTTCAAGCTCGCCCTTGCGCCTTCCGCTATATGCCTGAATAATCTCGGGGCCATACAACGTGACCCGCTGGAAGGGATTGACAGCAATGAGTACGATACCGCTATAAGTGTATATGCTGTGTTGCGCATAACGATTGCGGATAGTGTGAAGAACTTCCGGCGGGGCGCAAAAACGATTAGAGGGTCAAGGGAAATGATTTCCCAAATAACTTACCTGAAGGCTCATTCAAATGGGACAGCGTGGCCAGGTCATCGGCAGTCTCCAGTAGTGGAGGATTGCGCAAAGGCGGCAAGTCTCCTTTGCCATCTTTTATATCTCTGCCAGTCGTATCTATGGTTATTTCCTGCGAGGGGAATATGTTATGAATCTCGAGACGACTAAACAGATATGAGGTTGACCTTTCCTCGCTCGTCGACGAAAACGAGCTTGATGGCGTCGTTGTCACCCTTGGAGGTCTGTACAACTTCCGCAGAAACCCAGCCCTGTTCCTTGTCCGTGAACCATACTCTTGTTCCCTTGCTGTATATGTTGTCGGCCATGATGGCCCGTTTGAAAGGTCAATGCCCTTGGTCTTTAGGGAGACAGTAGGAGAAGTTGACCGGATTTGGATACATAAGTGCTCCTCACAACATGATCAACCGTCGCGTAATCGCGTGCTAAGTATTCGCTACGAGGATCGGCCCACAAACTATGAGTGGTACACCGCAGCCCCGGAGCGCCCCAGATGCTCTGGTCACTCTGCCCGACGTGCTGGCATCTCTCGCATCACTGGAGGAAGAAGAAAAGCATCTTTCTAGCTCGCTCGCTTTGATTCTTTCAAGCAACGGCTCTATACAGAGTTCTCTCGACAGGCTCCGATCCCTGACGCCTTACTTGGATCAAGTCAAGTACGATACTGCACTCCTAAGCAATAAATTTACTGCTACCAGTTGGACTGCCAAACGCGTCGGCGGACGCGTTAGGGTCTTAGACGAGGAAATGAGACGCATTAGGGAGGCGGGGGAGCGCGTCGGGCAGATTATGGAATTGAAGGTTCACGTCCTACTTTCCTTCTGTCTGGACATCCGCTCAACCTTTGTGCCACAGAATGCTTTAGCAGGCATACGAATTGCAATTGACTCTATGGACTGGGAGACAGCCGCAAGGCTTTGCGCTCGGGCAATGTCGCTGCCGACAGAGGTGACCAGCGGTCCCTTCGCTGAGTCCGCTGTGGTTAGTATTAAAAATGAATTTATATCAATCCACCCTAACAGGGCACGCAAGCCTACGATAGATTCTCCGCTATTACCTGTACAGACCCTGCAAACTTACAGAGAGAAGTTGCGGGATGTTTTTTTACTTCAATTTCAACAAGCATCGAATGCTCGTGACTCAAGCATGGCCACCCGGTTTTTCAAACTGTTCCCTCCTATTGGCTGGGAACAAGAAGGTCTCGAAGCTTACGCGTCTTTCGTCTTAGGACTTGTGCAAACGAAGTCCCCGACTACTGCGAAAAGTAAGCTCACCACGTCTTGGATACCTTCTCAGGGGTTTCATGACCTTATATTCCACAGTATCATCCCCACTTTATTTTGTGACCGCCTTAACTGCTTTGTTTGAGAGTATATGTAACATTTTGGACCAACATCAGCCTATTGTTGAAAAGTATTACGGAAACGGGAAGATGCAGGCCGTTCTTAAAAAGTTGATCCAAGAATGCGACAAAGAAATCAAACAACTCCTAGACAGCTGGGGGGAGGAGAGATCCATGAGCCGGAAAGTAAGTCGCAAATGACGCAAAGAACCATCTTCCTTACTCCAATCCAAGCTTGCGGAGACGGCAATCGACACCCCATCCCTTTCAAATTTCGGCTCCATGCGAGATCAAGTCTTTCAAAGTGGGAACGAGGAAAACATTGACCCCAGGGACATAGATAAGATATTGAATGAAATGGCCGCCATGACGGCAAGGTTCACAGCATTTAGGCGATTCTTGTACGTTAACTTGATAGTGAGTAACGGTTGTCTTGGTTTCTCGTGGATTTCATGTGCTGACAGAGACAGGACCGTAATCCACATGAGGAGCCAAGCTCACTTTCTCCTCCCGAGCTCCCAGCGATTGGGCTGGAAATGATCGAATTATCGACCTGCAAACAATTGTTTGACAACCTCATTACGAAATTTTACACACCTCTAGAAGTATGGTACCTGCGATATACAATAAACCAGGTAACGTAACCAATATGTTTACTACTGGATATACTATTTAAGGGGTGTTAAATTCAAGGCCCTCAAATCGTCGACAACGGATTATTCCCAAGTGCCGCCGGCAACGACCGTTCCGGATCTTGTATTTTACATTTTGAAGTCCGTTCTGACCCGGCTTTTAAGCATGGGCTCCGTTCGAGCCGCAAAGGGCATCATAGAACGGATGTGTGATGTTATGGAAAAAGATTTTATGCACACCATATCGCACAAGTTGGATGGTGTCTACCGCAATGCGGGTAATATTGTCAACGCTGGTCGCGGAGAAAAATCGGAAAAGGAGATTCGTTTGAGTTTTATTGTGAGTATTTTTCATGTTCGCAACACTTATATATTAACCAACTGGCTCAGGTACTGTTGAACGATCTTGATATCTCTTCGTCTCATGTGGAGCGTCTGATCAAAGATCTCCTTTCCTCGCGGATTTTGGCACAGAGTTTCCTTCAGCAAGAATTGAGCGCAGTCCAGTCGCTTTTGTCTTCTTTACTCGGTCTGGCTCCAAAGTTTCGTTTCGCACTGAAGGTGAGCAGCTGAAATGGATATGCAAAATCTGATCTAAACATGAGTACATAAGGGAGGAATAGACCAGTTCTTCAACCAATTGATAAGGCCCCATCTCAGAACATTTATTCCTGATGTTTATAAGGACGTTTCGTATGCCCTTGACGAAGACATGTATTCCACCGCAGAATATCAGGACGTTGTTCGTAAACGGTTTCTTAAGGCATGGGAGGGGTTGATATTCAGCTTTAAGGCAAATTGTTTTCTTGGCAGAGCTCAAATCGCGGCTGACTTGCTTTGAAGGACTCCTTGACCGAGTCAAACTATCGTACTCTCCTTAACTTAGCCATCGATACTATCGTACGCCCTTGGGAGAAATACGTTATGACATTCAAATATACAGAGGTATATTAACGACCTTCGGTAGCTACCGTCAACTGACCATATATCAGCTCGGTGCCATCCGCTTTGATCAGGATATCCGCGCTATTTCTATGCATCTTTCTTCGCAGGTGGTCTTCAGCGACATAAAAGAAAAACTCCAGCGTCTACAGCAAATATCCACACTCCTGAACGTAGGCAAAGTACGACGTTCTTCTCTACATAATTATCCATCTAATTATTGACTTTACAGGACGAGGACGTCGACGATTTCTTCAGCAGTAGTGGAATTGCTTGGAAGTTGTCAATGACAGAGGCTCATGCGATCGCAAGGCTTAAACTGTGAGGAGATCGACGGTATAGGCGCTCGTCATGCAATTGTATGAACAAACCACGATTTGCTGCTCGGCACTACTTAATGGAGGCAGGGTGCAATTTGATGCATAGCATGAATAATCTCGACGCCTTTAGGTAGAAGATTTCATGGATCAACGTTGGAAACAACTCCGGGAACACAATATCGGACTTCCCAAAAGAACAGCGAGTGAAAATCGCCCTTTACCCAGATAACGGGTGATTCTGGATACAGGTAATTTCCCTCAAACCCCAGAAAACTGGATTACGAAGTTTTTCTGATACACTCGGTATGAGAATCATGCAACGTGACAAACAAACAAAAAACTGCCGTCTGTTACGTCGGCGGCTGCCCTTTCAGGCTGAACTAAGTCAATTCTCAGGTGGCTTTTCCGTCTGGCTTGGGTATAGAACAGCTCTTATATTGCTCTTACCTTGTCTGGACCCTGGTCGGGATGGAACTCTAGGCTGATTTTGGACTTAACCTAGACTCGAACCTGGACTTGGACTCCGTGCCATGTTGAAGACAGTGTAAGTGAGGAAGAGTCGCCATCCAATGCATAACTTAGTTAAAGTTGAAGCTATACTCAATTTCGCCGTTGTCCTGATGGAGGGGGGTGGGGGCATAAGCCCACTGTAGTCAACCAGGTTTTACGGTTTTTCTTTTCGCTCAATACGACACATCTGTCGTGTAAAATTTAATCGCGTTGGTTGAAATACTTGAGAGTGAATCACCCAGTTGGGGGTGTGGAATATTTGAATGAGCGGCTGAATTGAATTAAGCTATGATCTATGATGCCTATTCTGGGTGGAAGGAAGTTTCACCAATCAAACCCGATCGTGTGTTCCTCCCATCCTTCCCTCGACATGTCGACCAGCGATGTATATTCGGAATCGTTGACGAATCTTTCAAGACCCAGAACATCGGCAACCCTCACTCTGCGGATCATAAAATCTTTTGAATATCGTACTGAAAAGAGTCTCGTCATGCATAATGTCAACTTGGACACAACTACCGTCGGTATGTTAAAAGTAATGGCTTACGAAGGTCAGCTTCAGCTTCTTCCAGGAGATTGGCTATTCGAAATGCCGACGCTTGTAGCTAGCAATCCGAGGCCAGCGTGCCTGGCGACCATACCATTCTCTCGTTGAAGCGGATGACAAGCTTCAAACTTTGGGTGAGGGATAAGTTTGAGTCTTGCGGGCTCCGTACTAATGATCCTTGATGAACAGATACCCTCAAACTATATACCAAAGCGCACGGTGCAAAAGCAAGTAATTTCGCTGGTCACCCTGGCAAGTATTTGTATTTGAACGTAGCTTACCTTAGACAACAAATCTCATCATGAACTTGGATCATGACGAGTGGATACTAGAAGACGACTCAAAATCCTTATCAGAAATCGGCCTAGGTGAGCATTTGTATCAACTTACTCTTTAGTATTCTCATCTATCGGTTCCTCTCGGAAATCCGCTCATTTTCTTTTCTCTTCAGAAAATGAATCGGAAGTCAGCTTTTTCAACAGAAAAACATATGAAGCATTTAAAGCCAATCCTGTAGTACGTGACATGCACAGCCCTCACATTATTTCTTATGTTTATGTTGCAAGCAGACGCGCTGGGATTAAACTTGAAGAGGGATAAATCAAGTACCGCATGGTCCTCAACGACCGGCCAAATTCGTCTAAAGAGCTCAATGAACTGGACATAGTTGACCTTTGTGCTAGTTGTTCAAGTCGATTCAGCTACGAGGGAAACTGAAGCATTATCGTTCCACCGATCATTGGGCTGCCTAAGTACACATGGTATCTAATGTCGCAGAAAATGAAGTGGGGCACACGATCAGTCCTTGATTCTGACTTGAAAAATTACATATGTATTAGAATTCACTCGATGACTGAAGCGATGTCTAAAGCGAAAATTAGATAGCACAATACAGGAGTGGTAACTACGACAGTTCATATCACAGGAGCTGTACAGATCTAGGCGGAGACAGTATCACTGCTGAGCACATTGTACCCTTGGCTCGCCCTCGTCCTCATCCATAGCATCGGAGCTTCCACGAGTCTGCTCCTGTTGCTGACGTGCATCCAGGTCACTAAGCGTGGTCTCTTCAATAAGTGTGTTCTTATCAAACTTCGGTAACGGTTTTCGCGGGGGGAAGGCACGCTCAAGTAGAGGGAAGGCTTGGGGATCGAGTGTGTCGGGGAAGTTGACGTGCAACTTGACGAACAACTCGCCGTGCTCATGATGCCGCTGAGAAGGCATGCCTTCACCAGTAATAACCTTCAGTTGACCTATGAAAAATTATTTGAGCATGTGGTCGGTCGCGAAATTTCGTGAGCTCATTTACCCTCTTTAATAATTTCCCCTGGCACGATAGTCACAATTAACGCACGATCGTCAAGGTGCTTAATTGCAAACTGTCCCCCGGCGAGCGCACTGAGAAGATCAATTTCCACCTCGGTCCAGAGATTATTATCTTGTCGCTTGAACCGATCATGAGACTTTTCCTCGATGACAATAACGACGTCCCCCGGGATAGAGTCGGGCGCCTGATCGCTCTCGCCAGCAAAAGTGATATGCTGCCCGCCCTTCATGCCCTTGTCAATGTGCACCTCTAGCATCTTTTTCTCTTGTACGGTCTTTTTGCCATTGCAAACTCTGCACTTGTCCTTGTTGTTTATTATTTCGCCCGTCCCGCTGCACCTTTCACAGGCCTCTTGGGTCTGTTGGATCATAGGACCCACTTGACGAAGCCTCACGTGGATACCACGGCCCTTACACGAATCACATCTCTGCACGGCGCCCTCTTTACCCCCACGGCCATCGCATTTGGAGCAGATAACGTTCCTCGTAAGTGCGAGCTTAGTCGTCTTGCCCTTGTAAAGGTCTTCGAGAGTGACATGCACACGATGGACGAGATCCTTTCCCTTCCGTGGACCCGAAGGCCGAGATGAAGGGCCCCCAAAAAATCCTCCACCACCTCCAAATAGCTGACTGAAGAGATCCTACATATAGATTTATAGGTGATTAGAGCTCCGCCGTGGTGTACCGTAAAAACTTACTTGAGGATCCATTCCCCCGAGGTTGCCTTGATCACTCAAACCCGCCTCGCCACGTGCATCATACGCCATACGTTTCGACTGATCGGAAAGGACATTATAGCTGACATTAACGTAGATATCAATTTATGAAGCAGGGAATAAGGCGTAAACATACGCATCCGTCACCTCCTTGAACAGTTCGGGGTCACCACCCTTGTCAGGGTGCAATTTCAACGCCCTGTAGAGAATATTAACTCAAGTAATGCGAGTAGTGATTGTGGGCTAAGCAATACTTTTTACGATATGCCCTTTTTATGTCTGCCTCGGTCGCGTCAACAGGACACTCTAATAAGTCGTAATATTTCCTTGAGGGAGTGTCAGACAGTACCAGTTCCACCTGCACCTGCATGTAAGACGTACGTTTCCTTGACCATCGGAAGAAGGTCTGCCGCCGATAACTGTAACGAAAAAGAGAGAAAGAGCGAAAGGTAGAGAGAGAGAGACGAAGGGCAGTGTCAGATGCGAAGGCGGCGACGTGCCTATTTGGGGGAAGCGCGCATGGAATCTACCAGAAGGTACTGTACTTCTCGATCCAGTTATATCATTAAAATTGATGTTGTTTCGTCCCCTACCGCTGCCCTAATGTATGCACATATCATCGTTCATTGTGAATATGCTTAAGCAGAAACCCCTATTTACGACTGAGGGAAAAGCGAACGACCAAGTCTGTGCGTCTTAAGTAGACTCGGATGGGCTCGTCCACGGTCCGCGTGCCATCACGGATGTTTCCATGCTCGAGTTCGAACCTCAAGCCCGGACGTCTGCTTCCAACGCAACTGCAATCGTGCTGCTAGATGGGCCAGTCTGCCCGACGCAAAGCGCTCTTTTATTTGAGGTGCAATATTCCCTTCCCCTTTCCCGCGGACCGCCCGTAACGCTGATTGGGTCAAGACACGCACGCGCACGTGCTTCTGGGACTAGCATACATGCATTGAAATTTTAGAAAGTTCGTTCCTTTCCACAGGCAGGTCGCATTCTGTCCCCCTTACCGCTTTCACTGGAACAACCGGACGCACACAAACAGAGAGTAAGCTTTTATTTTGCTATACGCCCAATTTCCTGATTCGAGCCGAGTTAGTGTGCGGAATACTCGGTCTGCTACTACACGATCCGAGCATCGATTGTGCCGCTGAAATTTGCGAGGGTCTTGCACTGCTTCAACACCGTGGTCAGGATGCCTGCGGTATCGTAACGTGTGGTCACAAGGGCCGTTTCTATCAGTGCAAAGCCAATGGTATGGTTCGAGACGTCTTTGACAGAAGCGCATTAAGCAGACTAGCTGGTGGTATGGGAGTCGGTCACGGTATGTATCGTGTCTTCTGGCCGCTGGGTTCGCTAATTAAACTTTGAAAAACACTACCAGTGCGTTACCCAACGGCCGGTAGCTCGACACACGCTGAGGCTCAGCCGTTCTATGTCAACTCACCGTATGGAATTGTTTTCGCTCACGTAAGTAAACAATATAATGACAGCATCGCGTATTGCGCTAATTCTTACCAAAGAATGGAAACCTTATTAACACCACATCTCTACTTCAATTCCTAGACGCCGAGGCCCACAGGCACATAAACACAAATTCAGACTCTGAGCTCCTCCTGAACATCTTCGCCAACAATCTCCAGAAGACCGGTAAATTCCGTATCAACGAGGAGGATATTTTTACCGCTATTGGCGGGCTCATGGAGCAATGCAAGGGCGCGTATGCTTGTGTAGCGATGCTTGCCGGCTTCGGTTTGATTGCGTTCCGCGACCCAAATGGAATTCGCCCCCTGGGAATGGCACATCGAAAGGTTGCAACTGGCTGTGACTATCTGTTCGCAAGCGAAAGTGTAGTCGCAGATGCGAGCGGCTTTGTTGATTGGGAGGACGTAAAACCAGGTACACTTTGTTGGCACATGATATAATTGCACGTTTTTATTGTGGTTTTAGGTGAAGCTGTGATTATCACGCGCTCGAAAGTCTCCAAGCGCCAGGTTTGCCGTGCTTCGACGTTTGCACCTGATATCTTTGAATACGTTTACTTCGCCCGTCCAGACTCCGTGCTTGATGGGATAAGCGTTTACAGAAGTCGCATGGCAATGGGTGATCTTCTTGCTGATGAAGTAAAGAGAGTCCTGGGGAATCACAACCTTAGCGTCGACGTCGTTATTCCTGTGCGATGAGTTTAGTCTTCATATTAGCGAATACTGACAGGTTATGAAGGTACCAGACACGTCACGTGTTGCCGCCCTCAATCTAGCACAGAAGCTCGAGCTTCCATACAGAGAAGGTTTCATCAAGAATCGTTACGTTGGCCGGACTTTCATCATGCCTGGTCAGCAAATGAGGTATTGTGTTTTCATTCGGGCTTGCTCTTTTATTCTGAATATTCGTTAGACGTCAGAATGTGAGACGAAAATTAAATGCAATGGCTCTCGAGTTTTCTGGAAAGAATGTACTCATCGTAGACGGTATGTTATTGTGATGTAAACCTGAACTATCTGTCGCTCACAATTTGTTAGATTCAATCGTGCGGGGGACGACGTCAAAGGAAATTGTGCAGATGGCTAAAGATGTTGGCGCGAAGAAAGTTATAGTCGCGAGTTGCGCACCGCCGATCAGGTGAAATTTTTCACTAAATGCCAATTTTGTACATCAAGTTACGCTCAATCTATGTTTCAGGTTTTCCAATGTGTATGGAATTGACATGCCATCCCGGATGGAACTCGTTGCACACAATCGAGACACAGATGCCATTGCCGAGGCGATTGGCGCCGACTTGGTCATCTTTCAGACGCTGCCTGATCTCATTTCGGCGGTGCGGCAATTCAATACAAGTATAAGTAGTTTCGACTGCTCTGTATTCACTGGCGAATACATAACTGGGGGCGTTAATGAAGCCTATCTGCAAGATCTGGAGAGGCTCCGTTCTGACAATACGAAGAATATGCTACAAATTGGTGGGATAAGTACCATGGAAGGCAAGGGGGGTGGAGCAGTCCAACACGATGGTCTTCGCGCCACCAGAAATACGGACGATGTGAAGGATGCTCCCGTAGGATGTAGCGGTCCGATGAATGGTGCCGACGATACAGTTGGACTTTATAACAGTTGGTCGGGGTCACGATAGGCTAGTAAGTTCTCTCCTTTCGTTATCCCTTGGTATTCCAATGTCCTGATTTTCTTTTCTGCAAATAACCAGGAAAGGATCCTGTTGTAACCCTTATATTAGTATCTCTGAATTCCATTACCTGAATTATATTGGGTCTTCCGTGTGTAGAAGGCAGAAGACTATGGATATGCTCATGAACGGGAGGACCAGTGTAATAGTAACCTTTGACTTGTGCTTTCCCTCGTTTGCCGCTACGTTGTTCTATATACACTGCAGTGTAGTGCGTCGACCGACGGCTCTGAAAGTACGTACAGTTTTGATTACCTAGTGGCGGTTTAGACTGTTGTTCGACATGAGTATATTCATAGTCCCTTTTCTTGCCAGTGCCGATGGGAAGTTGTGCATCAGTGTCAGCCAAAGTTGTGTTAAAAAGAATTCCAATTGTATGCACATACTATGCGTCAATCAGCACGTAAAAAAAAGGCTTGTACAATCCGTGTGTCCTCCTTGAAAAAAGGTAAGGGGAGTTACGCAGGTGGTAAAGAAAACGAAGCCATAAAAGATTAATGGCAACCACAAGAGAATTGATTTCATTCGCCCTTGCGAGCATGAAACTCTTTTGTCAATCCGGAAGCCACCGAAACTTGCATATAGCTCGATATATGCTAATACAGGTTTCTACAAATTTAGTATATGGCGCGTTTGATGAGCGTACATTGGGGTAACTGCACCGCGTTTCGCTCTCAACTTTGGCTCGTCACACCGGCAGCACAGTACAAGTGTAATTGAAATTGATCGCTTATCCCACAGTCCGCAGTGCAACCCGGGAGTTCCGACTCGTGGTGATATAGGCACAGGGATCCTGCATCGCACATTACCGTTTCCGTTGCAAGTTCCCTCTTACAACGTACCTCAGCAACCTGGATGGTGCATCTTATAGTGCGGAAACACAGGTACCAATGTTCTATAGCCCCGTGATTCCCGATGGACTTTATGCATGTAGCTGTTAGGATTTTGGGAACCGAGTCCGGCTTGTCAAAACCTGCCGCCCACTTTTGTAATTTGACGCGGTTGAACGCGAATGTATTTTCCATGCATGCGACGTAATGTGCTAATACTACTAATTCTTTGTTAGTTCCTGAGATGCGAGTGGGCTGGGATGGGATGGGACTACCGGGTGCGAAGAGAAAATTTCAACAAATATCCGCAATCAATACACAACTGGAGGAATGGCGGTCGATTCTATTTAAGATGAATGAATAAGATCGGAGGAGAAAAGAAAATATAATGATAGTATGGAAGGATGAACTTCCGAACAAAGCAATGTGCTGTTTAATCGGGACATCGGGACTCAAGCCGTCGAAAGGACACGAAAGTCAACGAAGCTTATTTATAGCTGCAATTGTTTAGGCTTCTCCCAAGCATAGTCGGGATTACCTAAAATGGGCGGAGTTAGTCGCTGTAGAAATTCAATTATGAGGTAGTCCCGACCGAAGTGACCATAAGAGGCTGTCTTGAGGTATTGCGGCCTTTGAAGGTCGAGCGCACGCACTAGAATGAAAATGAATATAAATAAGCAAGCGCATGGCAGTTTGACTGTTTTAGTCCACGTACCGATGACACCAGGCCGAAGATCCCAGTTTCTGCGGATGATCTGCACGAGTTCCTCATCAGTCTTCTTACCAGTGCCATAAGAGTCGACATGGATTGAAAGCGGCTCGGCAACACCAATAGCGTAAGAAAGCTGGACAAGAATTCGGCGTGCGAGGCCCGCAGCAACAAGCGATTTGGCTAGAAAAATGCTCAGAAGCGCGAAAGATAGTACAAAAGCCCGACAAACTTACCGACCCAGCGAGCAGTATATGCTGCCGAGCGATCGACCTTAGAGAAGTCTTTCCCAGAGAAAGCTCCTCCACCGTGTGCTCCCCAACCACCGTATGTATCGACAATGATTTTGCGACCGGTCAGGCCAGCATCACCCTGGGGGCCACCTATAACGAAGCGACCCGAAGGTTGGATCTGAAATTTTGCTGTAAGAATCGACGGGAATTTAATTTAACAGTATATTCACGTGGTAGATTGTCCTTTCATCGAGAAGCCTCGCGGGGATGACCTGCTTGACAATTTTGTCGATGATCTCCTTGCGAAGTTCCTCAGTAGTGATCGTGTCAGCATGCTGGGTGGAGATAACAATGGTGTCGACTCGGAGGGGGATGGTAGCCCCACCATCCTTTTTGTATTCGACCGTGACCTGAGTCTTCGAGTCCGGACGAAGCCATGATAGGAGGCCAGAGCGACGAGCATGAGCCATTGCAGCATTGAGCTTGTGCGCAAGTACTATGGTCAATGGCATGTACTCTTCCGTCTCATCCGTCGCATAACCGAACATGATACCCTGGTCGCCTGCTCCATGATCTTCAAGCGAACCATGATCGAGACCTTGCGCAATATCGGGCGACTGCTGTTCAATCGCGACGAGAATGTTGCAGGTCTTGTAGTCGAAGCCCTTTTCAGAGTCGTCGTATCCGATCTGTTTGATCGTGTTGCGAATAACTTTTTGGTAGTCAACCCGAGCCTTCGTGGTGATCTCGCCAAACACCATGATCATGCCAGTTTTAGCTGCCGTCTCGCAAGCGACTTTGGAAAAGGGGTCTTGTTCTAAGCATGCATCGAGCTAGACGACCTATATTCAGCGCTGACAGTATATCGCCTCACGAATCTTACTGACGATGGCATCGGAAACCTGGTCGCAGATTTTGTCTACAAGAAAGGGAAGATGGAATAAACGCCTCGTCTGTTTTTCTCTCATGAACCCAAATCGCACCAGGATGACCTTCACCGACGGACTCGGAAGTGAAAAGGAAATGACCAGGTTCCAAGGCGGCGTGGACGTTGTTTGTAGACATTGTAGACGTTTGGTAAAGAGGGCAGGTAGGAGGGGGAAAGATATGGTGGAAGTAAGAGGCAAGTCGATTGGTAGAACACGTCCTGTATTTTTATGTACTCGGCAATTTTACCGGCAACAAGCGACGATCGTGGTCTATGGTACCTTGTCAAGTATTGTCACGCCATTCTCCTCCAAAATTCGCTCAATATCGCACTCCATTTTTCTTGGCAAGACATATAAATTAAATACTCATACAACAAGGCTTTCTTCCGTTTATTATATAACTAGCCGTCTAAATAAAAGTTGTGCTACAATACACCAAGTGGGTCGGAGTCCTTATTGATGGAGGGGGGATGGACAATTGAACTAAGTGACTTTTTTTCAGGAGGAACGCGAGAGGCAATAGTAGACGTCTCATGGAAAAACGACGAAGATCGAGCTGTTCCTACTGGGTCAGATTTAGGTGGACTGGGCGTTCTAATTGGACCGTCTGCCCATACAGAAGGCGTATGAAACACCATTTCCGGTTGACTTGAAAAGTGTCCGCTGGTATGCGACTGGTCTCTCCAAGGGTTTTCAAGAGGTAGCGCCGAAAGGGCCGGCTGCCGTCCTTCAGTCCACAAGCGACTTGAATGGAATCCATTATCATTTGCCCACGAATGCGGGAACGTAGAATCACGCGCTCGCGAGGACAATGTCACTCCCCTATCAACATCATCGTCTGGGGTAGACGGTCGTTCTCTCACTTGTAACTCGCCTGCTTGAGCACGTCCATTATCCCAGCTATGAGCTATTGTCATGCCCTTTAATTCCTTTGAGACACCGTCGTACGCGCCTTGGACGGCAGTGAATGCAGCAGACGCGTTGGAAGAAAATTTCCCCCACATAGACTTCATACCTTCAGGGAATACTTCCGCATGCTTGGTACCTATGCGAGGTCGATTGGAACCGGTTTCACATGAAGGTCCCTTTAGGGATTCGTTTCCCTGAGGATCCCCGGAAAGTAAAGTTGTCCTCGTGAGTGGTTTTAAGCTGTCCTGTGCCAATTCGGGAGTCGATAACGAAGACGTAAATTCTTGCACGTCTTCCCGTTCTGTGTCAGTAGAAGTGGGATTGTCCAGGACAGCCACTGATGCAAGCGAAGTCGGCACGGGTGACTGAGAACGCGAAGATGCTGAAGATGAGGGAAACGGAACTGAAGGAATTTTGTGGCTATTGCTTGTCTTGGCGTTGGCTGCAAATACCATAGGATCGTCTTCCGTCCCTTCAACAGGACCAATTATATCTACTCCTTGTACCTCTGTTGACACCAGTTTTCCATTCATCTCTTCATCACTTCGTCCGTACACTTCATTCCAAAAACGAACATCCTTAGGGTCAGGAAATAGGACACCCATGTCTGCCTTGGAATCGCGTCGAATCGGATTGTCCAGTGTCGAATCATAAGAGGGGTTCAAGTTTTTCGCAATTTCCTCTGTTGAGTTCAGAAAATCCCACAAGCTTACAGTACGCTCGCAAGGTGGTGGACTATTACTCTTCGTCTCCATCTTGCGGTCCCGTTCACAGTTGAACAAGAACGTTCCGAACTGGCAAGAATAAACATGGTAATGAATCTGTTCGAGATATCGACCGTTGAATTCGAAGCGTTCGGGAAATTGACGTTGGACCTGCCGAACGCTTTCCAGGAACTGGTGGAAGACCGGGCTCATCTCCTTCAAACGTCCCTGACCAACTAGCCTATTCTGGACAGATGCGAATAGGGCCTGTGCAGCCTCAGCCCCCCCACCTGAAGACACATCAGCTGCATACAGAAAGACCTTCTCTGAGGATAGGTGTCCACACCGATCAAGAAATCTGTGTCCGAAGGACAGCCAGTCTTTCTCAATGAGGATCTGAAATCCTCTCAAGGTCCGGTAGAATGGGTCCAGACAAAGCTGCGCAAGTGATGACAGCTGCGCTGTGCGATCCCAGCCATCTGAGCAATGTATGAGGACGTGAGAAGAATTCACATGAACATTCCGAACGATCAATAGAGTGCCGTCTAGTATGGCAGACAGATGACGAAGCCAGCCAGATCTGCGCAATGTTTGTCTATCGAGCAGTGTAAGGCTCGACATGCGATCAGGTCCGTCGCCACTGGTACTACAGGCCAGAGTGTCCGCTCCCCGGAGAGTCTCAACAACTCTGTTCAAGGAGTCGCGCATGACGTGGATGTTGTCAATGCCTAGGTAAGCCTTCTTGCCCTCCTTGTAGTAATCCATATTCTCAGTTCCAGCCCCTTTTGCTACGTTCGCCATCGCATTCGTGGTCGGTCGAGCATCAATGATGAGATTTGTGGATGTGGCACCGTATACTGGTCCTACCGAAGTCCGAGCTTCCGGAAAATGATGAGATTGAAAGATGGCTTCGATTAGCTTCTCGTCTTGGATTGACCGATTGTTCGTCAGACCGACCATAGGCTGACTTGATCTCGTAATTGTCCCCTGTAAAATCCCCGTCATTAAGCGCAATCATCAATAGAAAACGCATGCTAACGTAGTTGGCCCAGTGCAGGTAAGTTAATATTGGTATTCGCGATTTGCTTCTGTATTTCGATGCGTATTGAAGAGTGGCATCGCTTATCCGTGTGGGAACCACCAAGCGTGCAGGGTAAGTTGGGCAAAACTAAGAGCCAATAAAAATATAGGACCACCTTGGCAGTCGATGTGTATAGATTACTCACAGCATAATCTTTATTAATGTCCGTAAATCTCCAAGCTTTAGTTCTGGAGCCCACGCCCATCCGGGAAAATTCCTCTCGCTGCGAGTATAGCATCCAGCCGTTACCGTTAGAAAGCGGGGGACTTGGCGAATAAAAGAATGCATAAAGCTGGGATACAGAAGCTGCACAACCTGTAAACTGAAGTTACTGCCGCTAAAAGAACTTCAACTTACAAACTACAGTCAGACCCTTCACACTATCGAACACGTCCAACGTTTCCATGTCTTTCTTAAACAACAATGTGAACGAACGAAAATTCCGTAGATGAATCGCAAGAGGCGAATATCCCTCTAAAGTCAAAGGCAATCGCGTTACGAGCGATATCAATGGGTAAGGAACCTGGGGGTGGGCTCATCGGTAGGTCACGCAACAAGGGCAATTGACTTACCCACATCTCCTCCGCTCCGACTTCGCATTCGAAAATCAAGTGGTGCGCTGTGAGATGTAAAATGCCAATCACAGTTTCGCCGTTTCTTCTACACTGAACGCCCTCAACCTAATCGCTGATTAAATCATGTTGTTTCGCTATATTTACTGCTACGAACCTTGGTGACTTTGAGGACCTCCATGTCGTGGCACAGTCACTGCTAGACTCGGAGTAGTGCACGAGGAAGAGACGCGTTATGTGGTCTCTGATTCGTGTCCAAATTGGGTATGCTGGAGCGTGGGTGAGAACTTCATTGACCCGCCGGGTAGATAGAGGAGTCGGAGGAATCAATGGGTCGTAGCACGTAGCGAACATTGAATGGATATTCAATTTAATCCGCTTGACTCGGATTCGTTGCATTAATATAGGATGACATGCCGTCCGACATCCACCTACAACTTTAACACTAATGCACGCCGCAACTTCTCTAACAGTCCATGAAAACTACGGCCCGGGTATGCCAGTAAGCCATACCGCAGTTCGCAAACACTACAAGTACAGTATCGAGCTCCATGATAAACAATATTGTGCTCATCCTGTGTGACCTCATCCAGTACTTCGTCCCGGAAGCTGCCGCCATCGTTATACTTCAACCCGACTTAATACTACCACGAGTGCCGCTAACATCCGGGTAAACGTCGAAACGGCGTTGAGTAGTTACGGGAATTCCCGTGCGGGCCTCCCTGAAAATCTCCGGGTCTGACAAAAGTTATTAACTTCTGTGATCATGAACTGCTCTGCGAGCTTACCAATGAACGCATAGACAATGTCTTCCTTTTCATTGGTTTCCGCGATGACTTTACCCCTGTAAGTAAATGCCCATTAGACTCTGTGCTCATGGATTGTAGTACGCACGTAAGACGGACATTGGGTCAACAATCATGGAATGGCCCCACTGTTACGAGTAATTATTAAGGAAAGTCCGTCCAGCTGTAGCTCGCAAACTCACCGCATGATAGCCAGCTGTCACATCTCGCGCTGGACTACACATCGAAACGAAAACTTGATTATCCACGGCTCTGCAAAGCGATTAGACCAAGTAATTGAAGGCAGAAGCCAGCAACCTTGCTCTCTGTAGAAGCTCCCAGTGCATCGGTCCAGTAGTCAAGTTGAACGCCCCCGGATAAACCAAAATATGTGCACCTAGGTTGGATTCGGAAGATTAGAGTAACGACGAGGAAATGATAGTCTAGTACCTTTCCTTGCCGCGATCATCGCCATCTCTGGAAAACGAATATCATAACATATGCCTAGCCCAATACGTGCGAATTCTTGGCTGATAATTAGATCTGTCCAGCTTCAAGAAAAAAAATGAGTACTACCTGTATCAAAATAGCTTAGCTCAGACCCTCCCGTTAATGTCTGGCTTTCCTTAAGTCAAGTCGTTAAAAGGGTCATCGTAATCGATAAACACAGTGGAAAAAAGTACCATAAATGTGATTTTCCCCGGAATATTAATATCGAAAAGGTGGACTTTTCTGTGTATGGTGACCAGTTCACCTGAATTGAGTGTCAGTTTGCATCCCTAAGTAAACTGCAGCTCCGAAATCGGTCTAACCTTGCGGTGAGAATACGGTAGTCGTATTATACACTTTGTTGGTGTCCGATGAATCGCGTTCGGGTATTGAGCCTGATACACGTGAGGAAGACTTGCAATACGCTCAGTAAAAGTCGGCTTGCCTCCAATCAGCCAAGTACCGGTACTCTTTGCCGCTTCTGATAACATTTTGACACTTTCGCTCTGACTGTTCGCAATATTGTAGGGTTGTCCAGGGACGAACGCCACAATCTCAGCGTAGTTGGGAAAATGAACGTGGCCATATGGCGAGTTAAAGCATTCCTAAGGACAGACGTTAGCATATCCCGCGGGACGATGTTTCTGCGTGCAACCAACCGGAAGGACGATTAGATCTGGCTTTGGGTGCCTGCCGCCATCCCCACTGGCTGCTTTGAGAATCATGTCATTGGCATGTCGCAGGTTACTGGCCTTATCAGCGTCAATCTGGCCAAGCTGAATTATGGCCAGACGAAAGCCGACAAAAGGCGGCGCTGGTGAAGACGACATTGCACGGAGGGTTCTGTTGAGATGTAGGTGTGTCAGAGGTCGCGCGGCCGCTCGAAACAGTAGCAACATGGTGACTACAAGCGGTCTAAAGTACTTGTAGTCCGAGAACATCGATGATCGGGAATCTATTCGTCTACAAGCATTTCCTATGTCTCATCCTCTCCTTCTCATCTCAAACCCAAAGTGCGGGGATGAAACAGGCCACGCTTTTGTCCAAAACCATGTAGTACCACTTATTACGACGCACGGTGTGCTCGCCGACAGAATTGTGGTCACAAGCGCACCCGGTCATGCGGGTCAAGAGGTGCTCGAATTCCTCGACGAGCACAAGAACTGTGCTGAAGTGTCTCTAATCATATCCGGCGGCGACGGAACTCTGCACGAAATAATAAATTCAGTCTGCGCTGTTGCACCCTTACAGACCGAGCGGCCGAACAAGATCCTCATTGCTCTCGTGCCAAGCGGGACAGCTAACGCACTCTATTCGTCGTTGTTTCCACCGGAACTATCAGATCAAACATCGGAGGAATACAAACTACAATCTGTCAGAGCATTCATCGCGAAACATCTCAGTACTACCCCCCTTTCAATAGTCGAGACGGTTGTCTTAACCGAGGCCGTCGATGCATCCCTCTCAACCATTACTGTTTTCTCGGCCGTCGTGACATCAACCTCACTGCACGCATCCATAATCGAGCAATCTGAGTCACTGAGGGAGAGCATTCCGGATCTCAGCCGTTTCAAAGTGGCAGCGGAGAGAAATATCTCGCGATGGTATCACGGCGACGTTTGTTTACGACCGGCGGAAGGAGGTGTCGTAACCATCTATGACCGTCGGACAGAGAAATTTGTCCCGTACTCAGGGGATGACAACAACTCTTCACGCCCGACTATGAATGGCCCATTTGCGTACTTCTTGTCGACTGTCAACGTTGATCGACTAGAACCTTCTTTTCTCATTTCGCCCCTGCGTACAGAGACCGAGGAGTGTTCAATGGACATTGTAATTATCAGGCCAAAGTGGGACCCGACCTTGCTTGACGATGCTGAGAATGATCGCACACGCTTTGCGAAAAAGATGGGGGATATGTTCAGTGCGGCATATAGAAAAGGTAGCCATGTCAAGCTGGGATATCTAGATGGGACAGTGGATGAACGCATTGAGGGCACCGGTCATAGTTTTGTGGAATACATACGATGTAGTGGATGGGAATGGATTCCCGTGAGTGATATCCCAGCGTACTTCCCATTTGCCTAATCACCTCATGCAAAATTTGCAGAAGGAATCCGATAGAGCTGCCCATGTTCTTTGTGCGGATGGGTCTATTTTCAAGATTCGGGCCGGGGGTAAAGCCGATTGTAGCATCTCCAATATGAGTGGATTGATCTGGATATATGTCTAACACGATTCGCTGGAGCACCACATGTGATAATCGTTGGTTTATACAGTTACAAATTTCTCTGATAAAATCCTGTTGATACAATCGGTGGTATCCTTATGCACTTCCGCTATTGATCTTGTGCTGTCGACCTTATGAGCTTTTGTCAAACATGTTTTCTTCCAAAGAACTCGCTAATCACCACTTGCCTCCGCAACCTTGCCAAGACTCGCGTAATAATCAATAACCGGCACTGTCTGCTCCTTGTAAGTTTCTTTCGTTAAAGAAACTGATCAGTCATGCCTATTCAAGTTCTTGCTTTGGGAAAACCACTTACGGAACCGTTTCTTAATGCTTTCCGTATTATCATCCTCCCTGCCGGACGTCTTCCCTCGCTCAAGCAAGCGAGACAACATAACCTCCTCTGTCGTAGAGAAATAGATAACCAGCGACGATAAGCAAACCTAGCGTTAAATCATGAGCACGCCGGCGCGATAAAACGACGAAAGCATCATTACATCTTCCTCAAATTTAAAGGCCTGATCCATTTTTCGCGGAAATCCATCTATGAGAAAGCGTCCTTTGCCATTTGACCAACCCTCTCTCTCTCTTCCTTCTTCCATAACCGACTTCATTGCGTTTTTTAACAAGTTGACAGTAATCTCCATGGGAACTATTGTTCCTTCCCTGATGCACGTTTTAATCAGTTCGCCAGTCTCAGATCCAGTCTGACATTCCATCCTTAGCAAGTCACCGGCTATAAGACACGTCAGACAAAGATTGACACGGCGTAGTAGGATAACGGTAGGTACCCGAAAGATGACAAAAACCAAACTCCTTGACGAGCTTGTCGCATTGCGTCCCTTTGCCAGCTCCAGGTCCTCCTAGCACGAAGACGACGGTAACCTCGCTATGCTTAAAAGCTGGTCCAGTTTCAACGGCCATCATTTCGGGTCTGTAGTAAGCAATCAATTTGTGCAGACGTCCGCGTGTACAAAGTACAGTAGCGAGAGACTCAGCGGCGGTCCGGCACGTGACCGAGCCCGGCACGGCGGTTACCCCTTGCAGTCCGCATCCTATGTAGCCACTGCCATGGCTGCGCTTCAATTTTGGAAACCGGGCACGCAAAAACCAGGAAGTAGTGTCGACCGTGCTTCAGAGACTGAGGATGTCATAATCCCGTCCGCCCCGTCGTCGTCGTCTCTGGGTATTCAGGCTCAACGCGAACAACTACCTATTTTTAAACATCGTTTGTCAACTATTTTCAGAATACATTTGAAACTCGTCTCACATGCTGGTCCTCAGGGGCGGAGCTTCTCCATTGTGTTGAAAATTTTGGTGTGGTGATAGTGCATGCTCAAACTGGTGCTGGGAAGACTACTCGTAGGCTTGAATTACTCGTATCATACAAAAAAAGTTGGTTAGGTACTAACAATCCAACCTCGAACTTGCTAGAGATCCCCCAATACCTCCATGAAGCCGGCTGGGCTGCTGGGGGTAGTGTCATAGCTTGTACTCAGCCGAGACGCGTGGCAGCGACGAGTGTTGCCCAGAGGGTGGCCGCGGAGATGGGCTCCATTCTCGGTGATGAGGTCAACACCCACGGATACTACCTCATCTAGAACGCAAATGCTGATTTATTTACAGGTAGGATATACGATACGATTTGAAGACGTCAGCGACGATGAACGGACTCGCATTCGCTACATGACGGACGGAATACTATTCCGGGAAACCCAGATAGACCCTCTTCTGAGTCGTTACAGCGTGATAATGGTATGTAAAATCCTTTCTAGGTACTATATAGTGCGGACCATATTTGCAGATCGATGAAGCACACGAGCGCAGCGTTCACAGCGATTTGCTTATTGGTGTATTGAGGAAGTGCGCGAACCAGTTACGTCTCATCGCGAGAAACTCATACATTACCTAAGGATACGTCGGAAGAGACCCTCCTTGCGCCTCATTGTGTCGTCTGCCACACTCGATGCCACACGTTTTGCAGATTATTTCAATGCCTCAGACGGTGAAGCAACCATAATCAGCTTGGAGGGGCAAATGCATCCAGTGGAACTGGCATACTTACAAGAACCGACATCCGACTACGTGCGAAAGGCCGCCGAAGTTGCGTGGCGCATCAATCAGCAGGCATGATGATAACTTAGTCTGCGCGTACGAGAGTCAAGCTAACTTCTATAGACGGGGAATGCTGGCGACATTCTGATATTCTTAGCGGGGAGGGAAGAGATTGAGCGGTGTCTTGCGGAACTAAGCGATTTCGTCGTATCGTAGGCTTTTCCGGTTGAGCGCTGGAAATGAGTGAATTTCTAACTTATATAATCAGCCGGCCTCGAGGCACTGCGATCTTGAACCTTCTCCCCCTTCACGCTGGTTTATTGGCAGACGAACAGATGAAGATTTTTTCTCCGGCCGAACGAGGGACGCGCAAAGTAATCGTATCGACTAATATCGCGGAGGTAAGACTAAAAGTTGAACCAAGGTGAATGTTAGGTGACAGTGATGGAAGGCAAGTATTACGATAGATGGTATCAAGTTTGTCATAGACAGTGGTTTTGCCAAGGTCAGCGCTCTGTAACTTGTCCTATCCTGTGTTTTAATGGTCTATGTATTCCTTCGTAGCTTCGGACGTACAATCCTACGACAAATCTCTCCTCCTTGACCACCGTCCCAATTTCGTTAGCATCAGCTACCCAGCGTGCGGGAAGGGCCGGGCGTACATCTGCCGGAATCTGTTATCGGCTTTATCCTGGACCGAATTTGGCGTCGCTGCCCTCGGCGACTCCTCCCGAGATCACAAGGAGCGATTTGATGGGTCCCATACTGCAGTTGAAGTCCCTTGGTATTGACGACCTCACGAAATTTGACTGGGTCACTAGTCCTCCGGCAGAAAGTGTGCTGAGGGCCCTTGAAGGGTTGGCGTCAATGGGAATATTAGACAAAGACGGTCGATTAACCCCTATGGGGGAAAAGGTGGCCGAGTGTCCGCTTGATGTCAACATTGCCCGAATGGTCCTCGCTTTTATGTTGGTTAGATGTTTCGAATCTAACCTTCCTTTAGCTGTTCAGCTCTAGTGATCACCATTGCGGCGAGGAAATTCTCACTATTGCTGCAATGACTACAGTGCAAGACGTCTTCGTAATCCCGGACGGCAGTGCTGGGGCTTTAGCTGAATTAGAAAGAAGGAAATTCACTGCTGAAGAAGGGGTACAGAATCCTACCTGTCTCTGGTCCTGCCTACTGACCAAGTCGACTAGGATCATTTAACGCTCTTAAATGGTGAAGATCATTAAGAATAATGATAAAAACTCCCAAAATTTGACTGCTCAGTCCTAGCTTATAATTCATTCACAAGAAACGGCAGGTCTTCAGGATGGTGTCGCTCTCACTCGCTTTCTTTTCGGGCTCTATCCCGGGCCGTTTCTATTCGATCTCAGCTCAAAAAATTTATGCTGAGGTTCAACCTTCCAATAGAGAGTTGTGAAGGGGACGCGAAGCGAGTTCGACGTTGCCTGGTGAGTGGGTATTGGAGAAATGGTGCTCGTTGGGTGGCCGACGGTACGTACCGATCTGTTCGGGGAGACATGGTGAGCACATCACGTTTATGCGAGCGAGCAAACTGGACTGAATGATCTAGGTTTTGTATGTGCATCCTACCTCGGTTTTGTTTACAAGAAAGCCGCGTTCAGGCTGGGTCATATTCCACGAGATGGAAGAAACGAAAAAGACACAGTGAGATACCTACAAGCGTTCACGAACGTCTGCTTACAAAGGAAAAAGGATTCGTGTTTTAACAGAAATAGAGCCAGAATGGTAAGCTAATCTGCCAACGCATCGATATGTCCTGTAACTGACAAGCAGACGATAGGTTACTGGATTACGGTCACAAATTTCATGTCAACAAATCTGAGCTTCCAAAAGGGGATTAGTGCTGTGTCAAGGACGCCCAAATGGGCATCGATGTTGCGGTGGGGCTGAGCGTACCTTTGCTCAAGCATCATCCTCACTCGGGCTTAGCCTTCTTTCATTTCGCTGAGAGTTGTGGGAATCGTTTAGGTAGCGGATCTACCAAAAATAAAATAGCTAAGTTACCGTGGACATTGGATTTGTAAACTACAACTGTTGTTTATCGTTCTTTGTTGACAGACATAGTTCCATGTGGCTTGTACTCTTACTGCCGTTTTCATAAATGTTGGCGAAAACCAAAACTCATGTGATTTTCTCTGTGTTGTGCCGCGAAAATTAGGGACGTTCAAAGTTGTGTCAACACCAGTAGCTTTGGGGGTCCTTACTGGACAATAAGTAGTGCATTGCGCACGGAATTGGGTTATAACTAGTTATAACTGGTTATATAACCAGTTATAACCAGTTATAACGCGTAGTGATGGGTGAGAACGAAAACAAGTTTTATCACCAGTTATAACCAGTTATAACGCGTGGTTATAACTAGTTATCACGCGTGATGACCGGATCTGTGCGAAAGCTCCGGCCATAACGCGTGGTGATGGCTGTGCCGGTGCTTTTGCAACCGGGTTCATCACCGGTTATAACTGGTTATAACTGGTTGTAACTAGTAGTTATGCCTTGCAACTGCTTCCCACAATCCATAATCAGTTATAACTAGTCATTTGCAGTTATAGGGTTTGTGGGAATAATCATAAATAATTCCATTTAATTCAAAATAATTCAAAATAATTCAAAATAACTGGTTATAACTGCTTTGTCAGCAATTCATTGCAAATGCTTCGATTTTTGTCCAATAAGGACCTCCATAAGTAGCTCGTCCCAATCCTATGGAGGTCCTTATTGGACAAAAATACAAGCATTTGCAATGAATTGCTGACAAAGCAGTTATAACCAGTTATTTTGAATTATTTTGAATTATTTTGAATTAAATGGAATAATGATAGGGCCAGCTGTGCTGGCAGGGCCCAATACCTTTTTTAGTTGTACTACTGTAGTGGTAATATATGTTGAGGACTGATATGGGCAAAGTTACAACGGTGCTATCATGTACTATGGTAACTATGGTCTATGAAATATCTCACCTGCCAAGGCTCACTGTTACAATTTTCCTTTCCTTTCCCTTATTGCACTGACTCACTTCCTCTTCATCATCATCAGTCAGCACAACTCCCCCATTTCCCTTCCTTACTCATCCTTGCACCATAAGATGCCATGATGATGCCATACCGCATCACCATGATGTGCTTTGCTTACTGATAGCCCTACTTGTATTACCAAGGTATTCCTTGAGTTTCTATGACCTTCCATAGTCTGGTAAACTACCCTACACAGGCCGCTACAGTAGTAAACACATAGAGTAGCATATAAGCATGTAACTTCAGTAGCACAAGTCCTAAGCTTGTGCTCTTTGTTCATACAAGCCCATTATCTGCTACCACCAGTCTACTGTGTGCCTACTGAGCCACCAAGTCGCTTCATCATAACCCGACTCCTCTAAGCAGCCTACTGCATCTACATCGTCGATCAGGAAGCCCCGCTGACAATCACCTTCGACTTACAACATCTAGGAAGCCCTGTTGTCATCACCATCAGCTGCGACGATCAGGAAGCCCTGATGTTGATCACTGCGTAAACCGTTGAGCTTAACACTCACTATATGTGCCTACAAATTATGACATTCACTATACTGAACTATGCGTGCCTACGAAGTACTATTAAATATGACACAAACTATGGAGTACTATCATTTACTATGGATTATGCCATTAATTAATTGTCTTTCAGCTTTTTGAGTTTTTCCTGATGCTCAACCTCTTTTGGTTGGGCAAGCAGTTCAATGATATCATAATGCGTAATCCACGCTTACAGAACAAAATATTTGACCCTACCAGCGACAGCCTTGGGCACTGCTTCAGGTCCGCTTAAAGCGTAGTAAAAATGTCGGGCTGTATGTGAAACTCGACTCTTAAACCTGTGCCGGACTTTCCCGGATGGCATTGAAATCTTAGACATAGCAGTTCCGGAAGCATCTCGTTGGGAGAACGTCTATTTTCGAATAGATTGGTACAGCACTGGTCTCAACCTCCTGCGGCTCAAAAGTGTTACTCTTCGCCATCCGGGGTGATGAAGATGAGTCCGCACCTCGAGCAATCCTTCATAGGTGATCCCACACAATGTGTTAACGACGTGATCAAGTCAAGCACGCCCATACGCAAACCCAGTGCTTTGCGCAAGACCTGGGCCTCCAAGGCCGACAGGAGCGTGCGGCTCGGTTTGAGCGTCTTTAGCAATTCCGCAAACGTCGGCATGTCCACATTCTCATTGCATCCGCCCTTGTCTTCTGGCTCGGATGTATGGGGCGGATGCGTCGACCTGGCCGTCCATGAGCGCGAGAAGAGTGGCGCGCTGAGTATAGGCCTTAGACTGGACAATACTATGTGCGCAATGCGGCCGCGCGCGATGGCGATGGGCGGAAGCCATGGCAATACGACGGAAACGAGAAGCAGGAACGAGATGACGATCTGAAGTATTTGCACGACGCCCCGCCAGCCGAACGCGATTGCAGACTGCGAAGCAATGTTCCAGCTCGTGACGTTGGCCCAATAACCACCGAGCACAGAACCGACGTTTGCTTACTCATGTGTAGCACGCCTGCTTTCCCAAGCGGAGAATGACACGGGGGAGTAGATGAACGAGAAAAACGCGAATGCCGCAAGGAGACAATGACCCCGTACATGCCAAACTTGACCGACCTCACAGTGGGGACGTTCAAAGTAAACTCGACATGTCGTGTCGTGTCTGTCGGCTACCTTACAGGGAAATTCGTGTATCGCATAATCATTTGATTTCTAACCCCAAGTCACAAGCAGTCACGGTGACCAAATTTTGAAATGAGCCTAGTTTATTTAAATCACCCATTTAGCCAAAGTAAAATCTCCCTTGTGAATGTAAGCAAAGAATATTCATTGGCTAGTCAATAGTTGGCATCCTCCTTGTCCTCTAACCACCACCATCTAGGTAGTCTTTACAAGCACTGTCCCTCTATGTCTGATCAACAACAATCCAACCAACCTATGCATCCCATCAATGAGACCTTTCCCGCCCCCTCCATTCCAATGAGGGGTGGTTTCTGGTCCTTTCATGGTTGCCAGAGCCAACAACTGCCTCCTTCGGGATTGGTCACTGCTCACTTGTCATCATTCTCGGTGTCGGTTGCAAGTGCGGCCCAAGCACCTCCAGTGCCCCCCAAAGTACTCCCCTCAGTTTCCCCCCTGGTGGTGGAGATTACTGCTCATCAACCCTTCCACCCACCGTCCCGCCCCGCTTCCATGGTGAGTGACCAAGGAACTGGCCTGGGTCTGACTCCCCTCTCAGTCCCGGCTTCCCCAGGAACAGCCCTTATCAGGCCTTTCTCCAGTAACCCCCTTGTTTTTGGGGGTCAACCCAACCCATATGCTTTTGTGGCCCCGGCCCCACAGGCCCCCCACTCCACTCTTGGTTCCATGTGGGCTGACCCCGCTGCAACCTCCCTCATTGCCCCTGCCCCTCCTACCACCCCTCCTGGGGGTGGGGGGGCGGCCCCCCATGTAGATGAGACCCCTAGGGGCCCATCCTGCCCGACCTCTGCTGCCATCACCTCCAACTCCAATGCTGAAATATCCAAAGCTGCTGAGGACAATGAAGTACAGTCTACGGCTTCTGCCCGGAAAAAGCGCAAGTCTCACATCGCCCCTGCCCCTCTGTCCCCCCAGGTGGAGTCGCTCCAGGTTCCCTATCTTCGGCTGGCTGCCACCACTGCAATGCGAGCTGCCTGCAAACTTGTCGTGTTGGGCCAGACCACCTCTGCTTTGGCTGAGCCCACTGCTACCCTCTTAGGGGAAATTGCCTTTGCAGTCAACTCCCTTCAGCATGCTCTGGTCCAGGAGGATCCTATGGCACAATCCGCCACTATGCTGGCCTTTCAGGTGGCAGCTGGCCCCCCCCATAGCCTGGCCCCCCTGCCAGCTTTCCCTCTTGCACCCCCCCAGCCTCTACAGACTGTGGCCGGTCTTCCCCAACCCCCCTCCCTGCCCCAGCAGATGGTCCAGGTCATGTCTGACCTGATGCGCTAAATGTCCTACATGATGCAGTGGATGGATGCACTCGAATGCCCACCCCCCCATTCCACTGGGGTCGGGTCCGCCCCCTCCGGAGACAGGAAAGGGAAGGGTAAAGCCAACCCTAGTACTGCCCCTCCCCCACCACAAGGACCTTCAGGCCCTTCTAACCTCACCGCCAGGTCCACCTTGCTGACACCTGTCACTCCAGGTCTTGCTGTGGGAGGGGCTACCCCTGCCACTGCATCTGCCACTGCAGCCCCAGTGACGATGGGGGCCCCCACTTCTGCTAGCACTGTGAAACAAGAGCCAAAGTGTGCAGTCCTCCCGGTTATCTGTACCATTATGGACCCGACCCTCGCCATCTGCTTCCATGGAGCCTCCCCCCCTGCTGAAGCACACCCTACCAATTCCCAGATGACTATTAACGTCAGGACCGCCCTCTCCCACTTCCCCACTGTGGCCAAACTGGTTGTACGCGCTGCCCATTGGAATGAGCGAGGCAACTGCTTCGTTACATTCGCTCACAACACTCATGTTCCTACTATGAACAGCATGAAGGAAGTTGTGATGGCAGCCATGCAGAGCATCTACCCAGCCACAGTCTCCCAACTTGTATCCTGGGCCTGCCTCCAAATTGCCGAAGTCCCCACATGCCCTGCACTGGGCCTCCCTACATTCACGGCCACCGACCTCCAATTGGAGTTTTGTGTGGCCAACCCTCACCTCCTCTCGCTCCCAATCACTCTCGAGCCCAACTGGACCCAGGCCTATGTGTTGATTGGGGAGGATGTCATGTCTGCCCCTATTGCCTTCTCCTTCAAAGACCCTATGGGCGCCCACTCCATGGCCATCCTCTCTACCCCGAGGAACTGCATCATCTACATGTTCAGCCACCATCTCAAGCTCATCGCCCGCTGTGACCTCCTTTGCCTTCTCCAGTGCACCAAATGCACTGGCCTCGGCCACCTGGCCAACAACTGCAGGAATCGCCCCGGGCGTGCTTCATATGTGCCAGCCGTCACCGTACTGACGACCATTGCATGTGCTGCCCTGGGTGCATCCGGGATGCCCTCCTGGCTACCTCTCCCTGCACACACACCCCCAAATGCTCGAACTGCTCCAGCAAACACCATGCCGACTCTTCCAGCTGCCCCAAACAGTGTGGCCATGCCCATTCCTCTTTCGCCCCAACCCCATTACATGAGTAGTGCCTGGATGTTTATGCAACACAACGTTGCAATGTCCCGAGTGCACGTCGAAGCACTCATCCATGTTAAGCTCAATGGTTACATGGTGATTGACGTTGGGGCTTCCTGATCACCGAGACTGGAGTGACGGCAATGGGGCTTCCTGATGCCAGTAACGAAGGGATCAATGGTGGGGCTTCCTGATCATTGAGAAGGTACATGGTGTTTCTTTAGAGGAGTCGGGTTACAACGAAGTGGCTGATGACTAGGTAGAGCACACAGTAAACTGTGAGGCACATATAATGGGCTTGTATGAACAAAGAGCACAAGCTTAGGGCTTGTGCGATCTACATTACATGCTTATATGCTACTCTATGTGTTTGCTACTGTAGCATCTTGTATAAGGTCATTTACATGGCTATGGAAGGTCATGGAAACCCAAGGAAGGTCTTGGTAATACAAGTAGGGCGATTGGTAGGCAAAGCATGTCATGATGGTGCGATATGGCATCATCATGGCATCTTATGGTGTAATGGGAATGAGGATGAGTAATGAAGAGAAATGGGGGAGTTGCGCTGACTGATGATGATGAAGAGGAAATGAGTCAGCGCAGTAAGGGAAAAGTAAAGAAAAATGGAACAGTCCACTCACTCTTGTCTAACACTGGTGCCCCCTCTCCCCCTGCAGTTATCCTCTTTCAGGAACCCCCCTGGTATCAAATTGGTGCCTCCCCCTCTATGGTTAATGCTGGAGGTACGCCTGTTTTTGGCTTCCCCTCCATGCCCAACTACCACATCTTTGTGCCCCCCCTCTTGGGGGACACCGAACTAACATGTCTGCATGTGGCTACACTGGTTCACCAGTCTGTCCCTCTGTCCCAAGTGGTCTTGGATGCTTCATGCTCCCCCTCTCACAATATACTCATGTTAATTTTTGACACTGGCCTTGGGCCGCTTTTTGTCACAAATGTATACAATCATGATGCGAATAAAGAAGAAACCATCTCCTCTCTTGTGTCGTTAACGCTGCTGCCTAGTGCACACTGGATAGTTGCTGGGGACTTCAACCTCCACTCTATCCATTGGGACCATGGTGCCCACTCCGTGAGCGATGCCCACAAAGCTCGCCCCCTGGAACTCTGGGCTGCCTCACATGCCATGCACCTCATAAATCAGCCGGGCTTCGATACCGGCGACGCGCTTCTACCCAATTCACTGAATCCGTGATTGATCTCGCCTGGGCTTCTCCATCTTTAGAAGACCTTGCTTTGAGCGATTCCTGGACACAAATGTGGGACTCCCCCTCTGGATCCGACCATGCTGTTATCACCTGGTCTGTCCCTCTCTCTTCTATGCCTCACATCGATCCATTCCTCCGGCCTTGGTATGATGACTCACTATCTACTGAATGGTTGGAAGCCCTCGATGTCCTGCTTACTGCCGCCTTTGCCTTACCTGGCTCCACTCCTTGCCTTCTAGATGTTAAAGTCACCGCCATCCACACTGCTCTCATCCTGGCCACTGATCTTTCACACCCCCCTTCTTCAGAGAAGGCGGGTGGACACAAGGTCAAGTGGTGGGACGCCTTGTGTCGTGCCCATCTGGCGGCTTTACTCTCGGCTTCCCCCGTGATGAGACCCATGCTCCGATGCCAGTTGGCCAGGATTTTTCGCTGTGCTAAACATGCATGGGCTGATTTGTTTACAGCCACCGTTAAGCCAGACAAAATCTGGCCAATGGCGAAATGGGCCATGGGCACTCGCTGTGCTCCCATTCCCACCCTTGTCACCGGACAGTCCACCACAAGCTCCCCTGCAGAGAAGGCTTCGGCCTTCCGTGCCAAGTACTTCAGTGCCCAACCCTCTGCTGCCCTGCCCCCCACATATTCATTCATTGGTGCTTGCCCTATGCATGACCATGCCATCCTTATGGAGGAACTGGATCATGCTCTCAATCTCACTTCAAATTCCAGTGCGCCCGGCATCACTGGTATTGGATATCAGGCCCTAAAAAGCCTGCATTCGGTTCACAGTGTCTTGCTCCTACAGCTCTTTAATGAGTGCTTAGTGACCGGCCACCACCCTCATCCATGGAAGGACACGAAGGTGGTAATGCTCCACAAACTGAATAAGAAAGACCCAACGATGCTTAACACCTACTGCCCCATCACTCTCGAAGAAACCATGGGTAAACTCCTCGAGAAGATTGTCGCCAATTGCATCCAGTTTATTGCTAATGAACTAGGTGCGCTCCCCCCTTCCCAGTATGGCACCCGGCAAAAATCGGGCATACTGGATGCCACTACTGACCTTGTAAATGAAATTGAAGCAGCCTGGACTAAACATCATGTCACATCGGCCTTAGCCGTCGACATTGCAGGTTTCTTTCCATCTGTTCAGCACCCTTGTCTTCTTGTGGTCCTCTCTGAACTCGGCTTCCCGCCATTACTCTGTTCATGGGTGCTATCCTTTGTTTCCGATTGCCAAGTGGCCCTCTCGTTTGATGGCTTCACTGACACGCTCACCCCCATTCCTAATGTGGGGGTCCCCCAAGGCTCACCCATCTCCCCTATTTTGTCTGCACTCTTTGCAACTAGCCTCCTCACCTCCCTTAACATATCCGACCCATTGGTCTTTGTACGCACATACATTGATGACCACCTCCTTACCACCTCTTCGCCTTCCATAGCCACTAATGTGGCTTGGCTCAAACAGGCCTACATCTCCTTCTCCACTGCATGTTGTGCACTGGGTCTGTCACTGGATGATGACAAATCGGAACTCATCCACTGGACCCAACAACATGCCCTATGCGAAGCCTCCCTTCTCCACCCTATCCACCTGCCTCGCTGGGGCCTCCCCCCACTCCGAATCGTTCCTTCCCGCCCTCTTCAGTGGTTAGGTATCTTTTTTGATGTGCAGCTTGTGTTTATGGTACACATTCAACGCATGTGCCTTAAAGCCATGTCCTCTCTCCATGCCCTGGAACTCCTCAGCAACACCTTTCGCAGCCTCGCTCCGCTTCACCTTCATCATCTCTATATCAGTTGCATTCTTCTGGTCCTCCTTTGGGGTTCCCCCCTCTGGTATACCGGGATATGGCAAAAAGGGAAATGTGATAAGTTGACTTTAGTTCAATCTGCGGCGTGCCACTGTATCCTTGGATCATGGCGCACATCCCCATGAGGCCCCTCTGAAGTCCTCGCCTCCATTCTCCCTATCCCTTTATGTCTAGAGCGCACCAAGTCTCATGTGGCCATAAGGTATCTTACTACCACGCACTCCCTCATTCCCCTCCGCACTGCGTGGAAGGGCTCCATTACCGCCTCCTTTGTCTCCCGGGTTCCGCCTGGGTGTGAGCGAGTTCCCCAATACACGCACCCCCCATGGATCGCCTTACCTACCCTCCGGTGGGTTAGCATCGATCAGGTGATTGACCACTCTAAGGAAGCACACAATGCCCTCATCCAGTCACACCATGATCTTATTGACTGACTGTGTGGGGATCCCTCCTGTCTCCTCATCTATACCAATGGGTCCTGCAAAGGCTCATCCCCCTCCACTTACTCTGGCACTGCAGCCGGAGTCTGGTTCTACTGTGGCGAAGCTATTCTGACCTGCGAAACCTTCTTAGGCCTGCACGTCCATTCTACCGACTGCAAGCTTGCCGCTATAGCGGATGCCACTTGGCTTCTCACACACCAGAATCCGGTCCCCACTGCAGTTATGCAGGTGGAGATCTACACCGACTGCAAGGTCGCTCTTACCCTCCTCGCTGACCCCCATCTGGCCCCTGGTGTTAACGTTGCCCTCCTCATCCACCGCTACCTTAAGGCCGCAACTAAGCACCTCCCCAATGTCCACTTTCATCTTCATTGGGTTCCCGGTCACACCGATGTAGAAGGAAACAAATTCGCAGACATCCTCACCACTGGGATAGCCGACAACCCTCCCCGGGAACTACGCTGTTCCCACACACCATCCACTTCCTTTGGGAAGTTGCCTCCTCCTCAGTGCTCACTAAGTGGAAATCCGACTGGGCCTCTGCCTGTCGCCTCCACAGGGGGACATCTGATGCACATGCTATGGGCACCAATCTCAACCCCTCCACTAAGCCAACTGCCCTCATGCAGAATCTCAAACTCAGTCATCACACCCAATGCAAGGTTTTCCGGACCCTCCTAGGACATGCTGGCTTTGGCACATACTATGGATGTATTCCGGGACGTGACCCCCTTTGTCCCTCCTGCCATGTTCCTGAGATGTGGGCACACCTCCTGCTGTCATGCCCTTCCACCCTTGTGGCCCACAAAGCCGTGTGGAACACCCCCATACCCTCTACTGAAGATCAATGGTTTTTGAAAGACGGACTCCCACTCCTCACTGAATTTTTGGCCATCTCCCCTGCCTTCGAGGCCGATCCCATCCTCATTTTTGACCCAGGCAGCCCTACTGTCATCACTATTTCCGCTTCTGGTTTCGCCTCAGGCAACTAAGTGGGTGATGCACTTCTCATGCCACTGCCCCTATGACAGCTCCCCTCTCTGCTTACAGCATCCCCTTACTATTGTGCCCTCTATAACAACTACCATCTCACCCAATACAGGGGCCTAAAGGCCCCTGGAGCGTATTTTGTACTAGATAGTCATGACATGCTATAGAAATGCATTTAAAAATAATAATAAAATAGTCAATAGTTGGGATAATCTCAGACTTGGCTTTGTCAAGTGCCGAACAGCTTGGCTGATGAATAAAGTAAGCGAAGCTAGATGGCAGCCCTTTTCGGCTACACTTCCTGTAACATTACAGTAACGGTGTGCTGACATTAGCTGCTACACGAATTTCCCTGTAAGGTAGCTATTAAATAATTATAACAAACGACTAAGTATAGTACATGGTCATATGAACAACCACCTTACTAAGTGAATGATAACACAATGATAACACCATACAATAAAGAGCTATGATAGTTATAGTATACATAGCCCACAATAGATGTATATAAGGAGAGCTGGTCTCTACCATGAAATACATTGGTTTATACTGATAACCCCTCTCCTCTTGTCTTTACCACTGCACCTCATTGTCTACCACAATGTGCATAGATTTTAAGAGGTTATGAGCCTTGACTCTACAACTAATGAAACAATTAATGATATAATGAAACTATGTCCTCACCATCCAGTAGCCAACCAAGACCAAACTACAACATAAAAATCGTGAGCGCAATGAACAAACAAAATTAAACAATTTATGAAAAATTGCTAATGATCTAAAAATAGTGTATCTTCAAACACACACAAAACAAGAATTGCAAGATAAAATTAACGCAGCTAACAAAGCTAGTGAGCATTTAAATTTAATGATGGAGAGCCTACATATATTTCAGGATTGTTGAAGTTGATTGACCCAGGACTCCACACTGTGGTGAACTTGTCAAACACATCGTGCAAGAAGAAGGCCTTTTCCGTCATTGACTTTCCGCTGACCTTGATATAGGCAGGGATCAAATTCTCAAGGGAGTCCTTCTGGGATTGGCTCGTCCAAGACATGGTTAGTGTTGCGTTGGCAGGTTGATAGCTAAGTGGGAGGGTAATACCCAGGAGTGTACTCTTTCATTATTTATAGTCTGAATCCATCCCATGATCTTGCTCTCCCCCTAGAATTTCGGAAAGAACATTTTGCCAGTTGTTGAAGAGAAAACTGACTAGCGCATATCTATCGCTTACAGTCGCCTTTTTCCTCGACTCCGGCTGGTAAGTTGCATGCAATCGAAGGGGATGGAAGTGAGTGGTTGGTAGCCTGTCTGCCACTTTTATTTTGACATTTTAAAATGGCCCCTCCCAACAGGTGCAGCTGTTTATGAGGGATATTGGTATAGATTATGCATCTGTCAAGATACTGCACCATTGAAATCCCAGTTTCTTTTGTTTTGCATTATGTGAGTGCCACCATGTCATTGAACAAGCTTGTTTCATATATGCATTGCCCCTAGTTTCAATCTATCCCACAATCTTGCTCTCCCCTTTTAGAGTTTCAGAAAGAACATTTTGTCAGCCAGCTGGCAAATTGCATACTATCAAGGGGATGGATGATTAGTGGTTGGTATCCCAGGTGCCGCTTTTTTTTGACATTTAAAAACAGCCCTCTTGGCAGGTGCAGTTGTCTAGCATAGATTATGCGTCCGTCAATATACCGTGCCGTTGAAATCCTAAGCTCTTTTGTTTTTCATTGTGTAAGTGCCACTATGTCATTAGATAGGCTCATCTCACATAAGCATTGCCCCTGGTTTTGAATCTGTCCATCGCTAGTTTGCCTGCCTGAGCAGAGACCTATGTAGTATTGGACCGGTCAGGTGCTGCAGGTTCCGGCTAAGGTATGGCATCTTACACTTTGGGTCCTGACGTGAGGCCAACCATGTGCATATTCTGGCCCACCTGAAATTGCTGGTATGTTTTGCACAATAATCACCTGGGTTGAGATACATGTACACCCAATTTTGCACTTCAGGCACCCCCTAAAAGGGGGGTCCTTTAGGACTAATTTTTTATACAATAATTAGACCTAAAGGACCATTCTGCATAGTGGACATCCCATGCCATTGGGACCTCCCTTCCCCAATGGGAGATCCCAAGTGCTGTTTTTTTTGGGAGCTCCCATAAGAAAATAATTGCAAAAGTGCAAATCGAAACCACAACTTACTTTATAGCTAACATAGGCAACATTCTAAACCACTACACCACAAAACCATTCTTTAAAATAATATGTTTGCATTATGTATTAGCACAAATATATTAAAAATCCGGTGATATTATCAATTTTTTATTACCATTTCTATTTGACTAAGTACACTAATATATCACCCTTATCAATGAGATTTGTACACCCCATTACTACACTTCTTAACACTGCCACTTACTATTACACTTGAACACTAGTAAATTGTTTGAATATCAATAACAAGTAAAGTAATGAATGCAGTAATGGAATCGAGTTTTAATCCACTTTTGGCTATGTATATTAGACAGTAGTAGGAAAATACTCTAAGGTGTTATAGTATAGTTGTTATGTATCTGAAGTAAACTTAAGGCATGAAGTCTTGGGTTCAATCCAGGCTTGAGTAATTTTTTAAATTTTGGGAGCTCCCATTCACTGAATGGGAGCTCCCAATGGCCATGGGATGTCCATCATATGGGAGGGTCCTTTAGGTCTAATTACTGCATGAAAAATTAGTCCTAAAGGACCCCGTTTTAGGGGATGCCTAAGGTGAATTTTGTGGATGAAAATGCAAGCACACTCAAGACCAGGTAGGGCTCCACAAACTGTGGTGATGGTAAGGGTTTGATCTTAGATTTCCCAAAAAAAGAGCATTATCAGTAACCCCAAAGTCAAGTAGTGCCGGCATTGTTCGGACTTGGTATCGAGTGACCAGTGTTCAGTCATCACTTCACTAGGTCACTTTAACCCCCCCACTCGCTTTCCGCTCATCTCGCTGGTGGTATGGATGTCCAGGATGTATCTACTAGGTAAGATGTGGTGTATGCTCAGCTGAAAATGCTAATGAGAAGACACAGCCCATTTCAAATTTTACAGTATGTCTGCGAATTCATGTGGTGCTAACGGTGCTTGGACGATGGAGATGGTCGAAGTGTGAGATGGTTGAAGGCGACATGATCAAAATGTAAAGCAGGCAAAGTGCAATGTGGGCAAACTGCGAAATGATTGAAATACAGGACCAGCTGCATCTTGGGACTTGTTCATTTCCTGCACCACAATTGAAGAATGAGAACAGGCAGCGGAAAGCAAGGTGTGTGGAGTTACAAATAGACTATTATCTTCATATTTTTGTTACAAATATCATGTAAACTGGATTATGGGAAATAATAGCGACAGTGTCTTGGGTTACAATGGGTGCACACAACATGTGTGGAGGAGTCGAATGAAGGACTTTTCCCTCCATTTTGTTACAAAAAATTGTGTGAATGCATTGTGGTGGAATTCTCTTCAATTTGAGTGCTTAGGGATTTCTAGTCTACTCTGTGCACCGGAGTCGGCCGGGTGAGTGGTCTGCAACCATGAACCGCAATTCACACACATTTGCTGACAGAGTTGGCGACTCAGCAGATAAAGAAAATAAATCACACTGGATGAACAGACTTACACTATGCAGCCTGAGAGACAGCATGAGCGTAAGCCGAGGGTGCCAGGGAAGAAGGTTCCCTTGAACGACAACAATGTATACTGCAAGGGTGGCTTTTGCTGAAAGGATGCGCAGTTAAATTAGATTGTCACAAAATTACCCATCTAAAGAATAAGGCAGCTTTCACCACTATTGCGAAGACAAATTGTGGTTATATGCGCCCATGCCAGTGATTATCCTGAACATGTAGTACGAGAATTGTATATGCTAGTACTAGCATCATGTCCACTATCGAGGAGACAAGTTGTGGCTGCTATATGCACCTGAATTATCCCAGGTCAACTCAATTGTGTAGTACAAAGACCATATATGCTACTACTAGCATCATGCCCACTATCATGAAGATGAAGTGTGGTTGTTATATCCACCTGGATTATCCCAGGTCAACTCAAATGTATTAGTACAAGGACCATGTATGCTAGTACTAGCATCATGATACTAGACCAATCCTAAATTGTGATTTACAATGCATTCAGACTGGGAACAATTTACATCCAGGACAATCCATCGACTTGGAAGTCACAGTTGATAGACCGTATTGCGATATCCTTAGAACCAATGGTTGTATGCACTCACAAACAGCCAAGCCTTCTTGTCCTCTTACCACCACCATCTCACCTTCGCTCTGGGGTCGTCTCTGGTCAGTCGCAGCAACCCGTGCTCTGCTCTGGTATACTACTGGGGCATCATGAGAGAAGGCATCCGACTGTGCACCTTTTATAAAGGAGCGCTGCTCACTGGCCACCGAGGTGCTGTAGCGGCATCGCTGGATGGCGCGAAAGGGGCTTAACCACTCGCCAGAGGGTATGCAACCCGTCGAAAACGTTGCAATGGGGGGGTGACTCGGTGAGGATGATCCTTCTTCATGTCTGCACTGACCTTCTCGAGGCAGTGTGCTCGCTGGTCTGCCTCTCGGTGGCGCAAGGGTGCGTACGCCCACCAGTCGGGGGGGGACACGATGTTAATGTCCCTACGGGAGGGTGGAAACCCCCTGCCCATCTAGCAGTCGGCTTCAGTTGGGAAACCTCGGGTTCGGGGAAACTCGGACCTGGGGCCACGTAGTCCTCGGCATAGACTAATCAAAGAACTGCCATCCCCAAATCCCGAGAGGGTGTCTGATGACAGCATTGGATGCCATAAGGACATAGGGGTCTCATAACACATGGCGTTGTCGGTGATAACCAGCCGATGCGAGAGCAACAGGCCACCACGGGCCCTCAGGGGAGATGGCAGGCCCCTACTTGTGAACCCTTCACTGGGAATGACAGGAGGTGGTTGGTGCTCCACTGGGGGTGGTTAGTCAAGCGGACTCCCTGGCAGCCTCGAAAGAGATAGGCCGGGGTCCAAGCCTCTGGCAACACAGAGACTTGTGTATGCTGCAGATCCGGAAGCAGGACTCCATCCTGAGTATTCCCCGGGGTTTACCCTGGGCTCCGAAGTGCGTGCATGGGAACGGGAAACTCATGTTGGGGTAACCTGACCTCTGAGTGGGCTGTAGCGGTGGGGGGTAGTTCCCTTCATTCGGCTTGAGAGGACTAAATCCTCCATGGGTTCGGGTGGGGGTAATTCCCATGTTGGGCTTAAGTTGATTCCCATGATCCAGCAGCACTCTACAGTGGGAAGCGGGGCAAGGGAGGGAATGTGTAGGGTAGGGGGGGCATCTCAATGGGTGGAGTAGTGCCTACGGCACCACGACCTCCACTCGGGGTGTTCTCCTGGCATGGCACGCCTTACCCAACCCAGCGTGCCGTAGAGGACAGCATGTCGCATGTAAGGCCTTTGTCCTGGGGGCAGCAATGTCATGAGGAAGGTGTATGTGTAGTGATGGGTCCCGCAAGGGCGCCCTTAATCGTGGACAACAACCTCGACTTGGATACCCTCCGGGGCTACGTGCACAGGTTGCTGGGACCCAGGACTCAGGACGTGGACACGGCCCTTTTGGAGCTCTCAGGTACGCTCCCCCCATTTCCCTCTGACTTGTGACTGCCCTTCGGATCCCCCATCGGTTTCTTCTATGGCAATCGCAGCCACTCCTTTCTGCTTCTAAGGGACTCATTTTTCCTGACCTCGTTTTAACTTGCTTGGGTTCTTTGTAGTCGCGATATGTATTCCTCCTTCTTCTCCTCCCTTATTTATCCCTAATAGGGTGTGTAAGTACACTAGGCCTCCCGGAGGCACGTGCCCCGCCCAGTTTCACTTGATGAGCGATGACGGGTGCCTCAGTAGTTAGGTAGTTTACAGGCGGCCCCTATGGGGCCGCAGGTGTATTACAGAACACAGTAGGAATAATAAATCAAAAAAAAAAAAAAAAAAGTCCAACTGCTGGGACCTACTAAATGCGATTCACAGTGCCCAAACACCAACCACAAAAGCGGCAGCAAGATGCTCATTCAAACGAGGGGTGCAAGCCGCTAAACAAACATACTACACAGAACAGGCATCGGAGGCCGACCCCTCCAATATCTGGTCATGGGCCAAATGCGGCCTAGGCATCCGCCCAACCCAAGTACCTTCGCTAAAACACGGGGACGGCACCTTCACCCAGTCGGATGACGAGAAAGGTGAGCTCTTTAGATCCATTTTCTTCCCACCGCCCCCCCCACTCCCGGCCACAGGCCTTGGCCCCCTGCCCCCCCCTACCCCAGCTGCGCTGCCACTACTCTTCACTGAGCTCACAGGCGCACTGGCCGATACCTCCAACTTGTTGGCTCCGGGCCCCTTGGGGATCGGGTATCGCCCCCTGAAATGGGTGGTCGATGCCTACCCAGATGAGGTACTAACGCTTTTCAATGACTGCCTGAGACTGGGCCACCACCCAGCCTGCTGGCGGACGGCAAAAGTCATAATGCTACAGAAGCCAAACAAGAAGGACCCATTCTCCCCCTGGTCCTATCGCCCCATTACTCTCAAGGAAACCCTGGGCAAGTTACTCGAAAAGATGATTGCTAACCAGCTCCAGTACCTCGCCAATGCGAGGAACTGGCTGCCACCAAACCAGTATGGAGGATGTCAGGGCCACTCGGTCTATGATGCCGCCCAGCATCTTTTACAGATCGTCGAAGGCGCACAAGCAAAAGGCCTCATATGCTCTATCCTAGCGGTAGACATCCAGGGCTTCTTCGACTCGGTGCACCCAAAACGACTCCACCACCAGCTTTTGGAGATGGGATGCCCGCCAGAAATGGCAGAGTGGTGTCTCTCATTCATGACGAACAGGGAAGTGGCCGTCTCATTCGATGGCACAACCCTACTGACTGCACCAAAGCCCAACCTCGGCACCCCACAAGGGTCACCAGTCTCACCGATCCTATCGACAATTTTCGCAGGTATTGTGATACAGCGCTTCCAACAGTGTGGCTCCCAACTGCTAGCATATGTCGATGACCACCTCATCACCTGCGTGGGCACCTCGGTGACAGCTAACTGCCGATCCCTTGCACAGGCCTACCAACAACTCGACCTCCTCTTCTGCCAAATTGGTCTCAACATCGAGCCAGCAAAGATGGAGGCCCTCCATTTCCACCTGCCCAGACGGCGAACCAGCTACCACCGCTGGGACACTGCTGGGATTCAAATCGACGACACAACCCTGGTCCGACCCACCAACCCCCTGCAATGGCTCGGGATTTGGTGGGATGCAGGCCTCACCTTCAAACCGCATGTGGAACGCATGCGTTCCAAGGGGCTATCAACACTGGCGGCCCTCCGCATCCTCGGCAACACCGAGAGGGGCCTTTCAGCCATCCACCTCCGCCGACTCTACACTGCCTGTGTGTGCACTGTCCTATCCTGGGGCGCACCAGTTTGGTACCATGGACATCGACAAAAAACCCTAGTCAACCAACTACAGGCCATGCAGAACACTGCTTGCCATTGGATATTGGGCGTCTATAAGGGCACGTTGTTACAATTTTCCTTTGCCTTCCCCTTATTGCGCTGACTCACTTCCCCTTCATCATCATCAGTCAGCACAACTCCCACATTTCTCTGCCTTACTCATCCTCATTCGCCTTGTGCCATAAGATGCCATGATGACGCCTTATTGCACCATCATGACGTGCTTTGCTTACTGATCACTGAACTTGTATTACCAAGGCTTTCCTTGAGTTTCCATGACCTTCCATAGTATGGTAAACACACCCAACCAAGTTGCTACAGTAGCAAACACATAGAGTAGCATATAAGCATGTAACTTCAGTAGCACAAGCCCTAAGCTTGTGCTCTTTGTTCATACAAGCCCATTATCTGCTACCACCAGTCTACTGCATGCCACTTGGCCCTTAGTCGCTTTGTCGTAACCTGACTCAGTTAAGAAGCACCTCACGTCCACATCATCGATCAGGAAGCCCCACCGACGATCACCCTTGACTTATGACATCTAGGAAGCCCCGTTGCCGTAACCATCTGCCTCAACAATCAGGAAGCCCCGACGTCGATCACCATGTAACCGTTGAGCTTAACACACATCTCCCCATTCTACAAATTTTCTCTGTTCCACCCCCCCTTTTCATGCTTACTTCGAGTATTTAAAAACCACCCATGCACTGCGCCTTTGGCGCACCCCACACCGTGTAGGGCAGAAAAAGTTTAATCCTAATGCTAAAACCCCTTTTTCCCTTTCGTTGCAGGTCCACGTCCCACGAGTCCAATGAATCTCAGCATACATGCACCCCCCCTGGACGGACCCTCTTGCCTTCGGTAGAGGGCGCATTGTCTTCTCACTCCCAAGGCAGCCTGTCTCGGCGAACCTACGTGACCACTACGTCACCCAGGCCAGGATATGCTGCACTGACACCTCCCTGCAGGTCTTCACAGATGGCTCCTGCATCAGTAACACCTCAGGATCAGCCATCTGAGGCATGAAGGGGACACTTCACATCTGCTCCCCAAGGCTCACCTCCCCCACTTGCGCCACAGCAACAGACGCCGAAATCTTCTCATTGGCGACTGCCCTGGGCTGGGCGGCAAGACGTCTCCACCACCTACTGCTAGACATCCAGGAGATCTTCTTCCTCTCGGACTCCCTGACGGCACTCGGCCTCTTTCACACCTGGCCCTCCACCTTGGGGGCCCAGCTCCTCCCCCTCTGGAAGGCAGGGGTCGAGACCCTCCTCAACTCGTTTCTGAATCTAACTGTTCATTTCCGATGGTGCCCGGGGCACGAGGACATCCCTGGGAATGAATGGGCGGACTCCGAGGCGAAGCTAGCAACCGAGCTTCCCCCATCTTCCCTCGCCCCCTCTATCTCTGCTCTGAAGGAAGTGGTGACACGCACACTCAGCGAGCGCTGGTCCCTTAAGTGTTACAATTTTCCTTTACTTTTCCTATTTTGCGCTGACTCACTTCCCTTTCGCCATCATCAGTCAGCGCAACTCCCCCATTTCTCTCCCTTACTCATCCTTATTCGCCTTGCGCCATAAGATGCCATGATGACGCCTTATTGCACCATCATGACGTGCTTTGCTTACTGATCACCGTACTTGTATTACCAAGGCCTTCCTTGAGTTTCCATGACCTTCCATAGGCTGGTAAACACACCTAACCAAGTCGCTACAGTAGCAAACACATAGAATAGCATATAAGCATGTAACTTCCGTAGCACAAGCCCTAAGCTTGTGCTCTTTGTTCATACAAGCCCATTATCTGCTACCACCAGTCTACTGTGTGCCACTTGGCCCTTGGTCGCTTTGTCGTAACCCGACTCGCTATAGAAGCCTACCGCGTCCACATCAACGATCAGGAAGCCCCATTGACGATCATCCTCGACTTATGACATCTAGGAAGCCCCATTGCCATACCATCAGTTCCGATGATCAGGAAGCCCCGACGTTGATCACCGCGTAACCGTTGAGCTTAACATTAAGCTGGCCCACCCCCTAGCCTCCACCACTGACAAATACTTGGCGGTAACAGGGCCCCCCACATGACGACTGAGAAAGCTTATCACAATCTCGGTCGACCACCCTTGTGTGGAACTCACCGCAGTGGTGCAGGTCCTCTGTCGCGCCAGTCCCTATGGGGGCTACTGGCTGAGCTTCGACTCAGCCTATCGGCACAGACATGGCCTGATATCCCACTGCAGGTGGCACAACCACCCACCCTGGCCAGCACAGTCAACCTCTCATATCCTTGGCAGATGCGAAACCTTCCAGCCCTGGATACGCCATGTCTGGCCCAAGAGCGACCCCCTCCCTGTCCACCATACCGAATGGGCGGACGAAAACCACCTTCTGGTCTTACAATGATGGCTACGTCTTACAGGCCACCTCAACCAGATGTCTAACCACACAGCTGGGGCGATTCGCCTTGCCTTTGCGGCTATGGACCTAGACGGACTCCCCACCAATAACAACCTCAACTTGGATACCCTCCGGGGCTACATGCGCAGGTTGCTTGGATCCAGGACTCAGGATGCGGACACGGCCCTTTTGGAGCTCTCAGGTACACTCCCACCATTTCCCTCTGACTTGTGACTGTTAAGCTCAATGGTTATGCGATGATCGACATCGGGGCTTCCTGATTGTTGAGACTGATGGTACGGCAACGGGGCTTCCTAGATGTCATAAGTCGAAGGTGATCGGTGACGGGGCTTCCTGATCGGCGATGTGGACACGGTAGGCTTCTTATGGCGAGTCGGGTTATGACGAAGCGACTAAGTGGCACAACGGCACACAGTAGACTGGTGGTAGCAGATAATGGGCTTGTATGAACAAAGAGCACAAGCTTAGGGCTTGTGCTACTGAAGTTACATGCTTATATGCTACTCTATGTGTTTGCTACTGTAGCAACTTGGTTAGGTGTGTTTACCAGACTAAGGAAGGTCATGGAAACTCAAGGAAGGCCTTGGTAATACAAGTACGGTGATCAGTAAGCAAAGCACGTCATGGTGGTGCACTAAGGCGTCATCATGGCATCTTATGGTGTAAGGTGGATAAGGATGAGTAAGACAGAGAAATGGGGGAGTTGCGCTGACTGATGATTATGAAGTGGAAGTGAGTCAGTGCAATAAGGGAAAAGTAAAGGAAAATTGTAACAGTGACTGCCCTTCGGATTCCCCATCGGTTTCTTCTATGGCAATCGCAGCCACTCCTTTCTGTTTCTAAGGGACTCTCCTTTCCTGACCTCATTTTGACTTGCTCGGGTTCTCTGTAGTCGCGATATGTATACCTCCCTCTCTCCCTTCCCTAGTTATCCCTAATAGGGTGCATAAGTACACTAGGCCTCCTCGGAGGCACATGCCCCACCCAGTTTCACTCGATGAGCAATGACGGGTGCCTCAGTAGTTAGGTAGTTTACAGGCGGCCCCTATGGGGCTGCAGGTGTATTACACAGCACAGTAGGAATAATAAATTTAAAAAAAAAAAAAAAAAAAAAAAGGTTGACCATCCCCACCATGAGCTCTCGGCAGTCGCCCAGGTCCTCTGCCATGCCGGTCCCTACAGGGGCTACTGGCTGAGCTTCGACTCAGTCTACCGGCACAGACACGGCCTGATCTCACACTGCTGGTGGCACAACCACACCCCCTGGCCAGCCCAATCCACCACCCATGTTCTGGGTGGGTGTTGTACTTTCCAACCATGGATCCATAAGGTCTGGCCTCCCCATGACCCACTTCCAACCCACCACACCGAGTGGGTTGATGAAAACCACCTCCAGGTTCTGCGCTGCTGGCTGAAATTGACCGGGCACCTGAACCGCTTATCCGACTGTGCCTCCACAGCCATCCATCTGGCCTTCACAGCAATGGACTTAGAAGGGCACCCTACTGACACAGATATGGACTTGGACCTCCTCAGGGGATACATGAGTCATATGCTTGGACCCCGACCCCAGGACCTGGACCCGGCTCTCTTGGAGCTTTCAGGTGCGCTTCCTCCCTTTTCCTCTCCTCAGTGACTGCCTTTCGGACTCTCCCGTGTATGTCCCAGCTGGTGCTCTCGCCCCCCCTTTCCAATTCTAAGTTACCCCTATTACCTGCCCTCACCCACTTGGTTTTGTCATAGCGATATGTATTCCTCTCTCCTTCTCTTCCCCTTCTTCTAATAGGGGCCCTTCCCACCTTGGCACCCTTTGGGGAGCAGGGCCCCCTTTTTTTTTTTTTTAAAATTATTATTCCTGCAGTATTACATAATTACAAGCTGCCCCCCCGAAGGGGGGGCCCTAACTACACAACAACAGAGGTGCCTGTCATCGCGCAATGCATGAAACTGGGTGGGGGCCCTGCTCCCCGAAGGGTGCCAAGGTGTGAAGGGCCCCTATTAGTAGAGAAAACCCAAGAAGAGGGAGGAATACATATCACTACGACAATACCAAATGGACGAGTGCAGGCAAAAAGAGGTAGCTTAGAATGGGGAATGGGAGGGTGAGAGCACTGGCCGGGACGTATGATTAGGAGTCCGAAAGGCGGTCACAGGTCAGAGAGAAAGGGTGGGAGTGTACCTGAAAGCTCCAAGAGAGCTGGGTCCGAGTCCTGGGTACGGGGTCCGAGCATACGGCACATGTAGTCCCTAAGGAGGTCCAGGTCCATGTCCTTGTTGGTGGGGTAGCCGTCTAGCTCCATTGTGGCAAAAGCCAGGCGGATGGCGCCTGCAGTTCTGTCTGAGAGGCGGTTCAGGTGCCCTGTCAGCCTAAGCCAATGGCGCAGAGCCGGTATAAGGTTTTCCTCCACCCATTCTGAGTGGTGGGCTGGGAGGGGGATTTTGGCAGGCCAGATGCACCGAATCCAAGGTTGGAAAGTGGAACACCTGCCTAAAATGTGGGCAGTCATCTGTGCTGGCCATGGTGGGTGGTTATGCCACCTGCAGTGGGAGATCAGGCCATGCCTGCGTCAGTAGGCTGAGTCGAAGCTCAGCCAGTAGCCCCCATAGGGACCGGCGCAGCAGAGGACTTGTGCTACTGCAGAGAGGTGGTGGCAGGGGTGGTCCGCAGAGTGGGTGAGCAACTTCCGTGGGCAACAGGAGGGGATGCCATGTATGGCCAAGTATTTATCGGCGGTGGAGGCTAGGGGGTGGGCCAGGGATAGCATCCACTGTTCAACCAGAGTCTTGGTGGCCACTTCCTTTAGGGCAGAGATGGAGGGCGCAAGTTGCGAGGGGGGGAGCTCTGTGGCGAGTTTTGCTTCATTGTCAGCCCATTCATTTTTTTTTTAAATTTTTAATTTTATTATTCCTGCAGTATTACATAATTACAAGCTGCCCCCCCCTCTGGGGGGGGCCCTAACTACATAACAATGGAGGCGCCTGTCATTGTGCATCGCACAAAACTGGGCAGGGGCTCTGCTCCCCGAGGGGGGTGCCGGTGTGTGTAGAGCCCCTATTGAGTTAGAGGGAGACAGGAGAAGGCGGAGTACATATCGCTTCGAGCGCACCAAGCAGGTTAGTGCAGGTAATGGAAAGAAGCTTAGAATGGGAAAGGGAGGGCAAGAGCGCCGGCCGAGACATATCAGAAGGAATCCGAAAGGCAGGTGTTTACTCGAGTGGGAAGGGGGGGAGCGTACCTGAGAGCTCCAAAAGGGCTGGGTCCGAGTCCTGGGTTCGGGGTCCGAGCATACGATGCATGTAGTCCCATAGGCCAGAATTAAGAGCGCCCTTGCGGGACTCAAGCAATGCGTGTACCTTCCTCAGGATATGCAGCCGACCAAAACTGCTCCCGCTGTCCTCTACGACATATGGGCACTATATTGGAGCACTAGGGTAAGGCGTGCCGCACCAGGAGGCCACCCTGGGTGAAGGTTGCGGCGCCATAGGCACTACTCCACCCATATGGAATGACCCCCCTACCCTACACATTCCCTCCCTGACCATAGAGGTCCTGTAGAGTACCGCTGCGCTTCTGGGAATCAACTTAAGCCCATAGTGGGAATTACCCCCACACGAACCAATGGAGGATTTAGTCCTCTGGAGCCACTGGGGGGAACTCTCCCACAGTGCTATGGCCCAAGACACTACACTTCGGCATGCCAGGATGCCGACACACACTCCATGCAGGCCCTTTCCCGTGCCCTGGCATGCACTTCAGAAACAGCCGTTACAGCCGGAATACTCAGGAACCAAGGTCATGGGACAAGTGCCCAGTCAACCCCTGGCCCCCGCTTCTGGATCCGTGGTCATACCAGGATCTCCATCTCGCATACCCGACCCTGGTGGCAAGGCCGTCCCAGGGAGTAAGGGATACTAACCACCTCAAGGGGGTCTTTTTTTTATTTTTTATTTTATTTTATTTTAATTATTCCTGCTGTGCTATGTAATACACCTGCAGCCCCGAAGGGGCCACCTGTAAACTACCTAACTACTGAGGCGCCCATCATTGCTCATCGAGTGAAACTGGGCGGGGTGTGTGCCTCCGAGGAGGCCTAGTGTACTTACGCGCCCTATTAGGGATAAATAGGGGGGGGAGAGGGAGGTATACATATTGCAACTACACGAAAACCAAAGCCGTTTGAAACGGGGTCAGGCAGAGAGAGTCCCTTAGAAGTGAAAAGGAGTGGCTGCGATTGCCATAGAAGAAACTGAGGGGAATCCGAATGGCAGTCACAAGTCAGAGGGAAATGGGGGGAGCGTACCTGAGAGCTCCAAAAGGGCCAGGTCTGCTCCTGAGTCCTGGATCCAAGCAACCTGCACACGTAGCCCCGGAGGGTATCCAAGTCGAGGTTGTTATCGGTGGGGAGTTCGTCTAGGTCCATAGCCGCAAAGGCAAGGCGGATCGCCCCAGCTGTGCGGTTAGACATCCGATTGAGGTGGCCTGTAAGGCATAGCCAGCACCTTAAGACGAGAAGGTGGTTTTCATCTGCCCATTCGTGTGGTGGACAGGGGGGGGGTCGCTCTTGGGCCAGACACATCGTATCCAGGGCTGGAAGGTTTCGCATCCGCCAAGGATATGGGAGGTTGACTGTGCTGGCCAAGGAGGGTGGTTGTGCCACCTGCAGTGGGAGATCAGGCCATGTCTGTGCCAGTAGGCTGAGTCGAAGCTCAGCCAGTAGCCCCTGTAGGGACCGGCATGGCAGAGGACCTGCACCACCGCAGTGAGTTCCGCGCAAGGGTGGTCGACCAAGATTGTGATAAGCTTTCTTGGTCTTCGTGTAGGGGGCCCTGTCACCACCAGGTATTTGTCGGTGGTTGAGGCCAGGGGGCGTGCCAGCTGAAGGGACCAGCGTTCGCTGAGTGTGCGTGTCGCCACTTCCTTCAGAGCGGAGATTGAGGGGGCGAGGGAAGATGGGGGAAGCTCGGTTGCTAGCTTCGCCTCGGAGTCCGCCCATTCATTCCCAGGGATGTCCTCATGCCCTGGGCACCATCGGAAATGAACGGTTAGATTCGGAAACGAGTCGAGGAGGGTCTCGACCCCTGCCTTCCAGAGGGGGAGGAGCTGGGCCCCCGAAGCGGAGGGCCAGGAACGGAAGAGTCCAAGTGCTGTCAGGGAGTCCGAGAGGAAGAAGATCTCCTGGATGTCTGACAGTAGGTGGTGGAGTCGTCTTGCTGCCCAGCCTGGGGCAGTCACCAATGAGAAGATCTCGGCGTCTGTTGCTGTGGCACAGGTGGGGGAGGCGAGCTTGAGGGAGCTAATTTGGAGTGTTCCCTTCATGCTGCAGATGGCTGACCCTGAGGTATTTCTGATGTGTGAGCCATCAGTGAAGATTTGCAGGGAGGTATCATTGCAGCATATCCTGGCCTGGGCGACATAGTGGTCACGTAGGTTCGAAGAGACAGGCTGCCTTGGGACTGAGAAGACAATGCGCCCTTTACCGAAGGCAAGGGGGTCCGTCCAGGGGGGGTGCGTGTACGCTGGGATCCGTTGGACTTGGGGGACGCAGACCTGCAGCGAAAGGGAAAAAGGGGTATTAGCATTAGGGTTGAACTTTTTCTGCCCTACTCGGTGGGGGGTGCGCCAGAGGCGCAGTGCGTGGGTGGTTTTTAAATATTCAAAATAAGCGAAAAATGGGGGGGTGGAACAAAGAAAATTTGTGGAGTGAGGAGACGCGCCCTTATAGACGCCTAATATCCAATGGCAAGCAGTGTTCTGCACAGCCTGTAGTCGGTTGACTAGAGTTTTTTGTCGATGTCCATGGTACCATACTGGTGCGCCCCAAGTTAGGACAGTGCATACGCAGGCAGTGTAGAGTCGGCGGAGGTGGATGGCTGAGAGACCCCTCTCAGTGTTGCCAAGAATGCGAAGGGCCGCCAATGTTGATAGCCCCTTGGAACGCATGCGTTCCACGTGCGGTTTGAAGGTGAGGCCCGCATCCCACCAAATCCTGAGCCATCGCAGGGGGTTGGTGGGTCGGACTAGGGTTGCAGCGTTGATTTGAATCCCAGTGGTGTCCCAGTGGTGGTAGCCGGTTTGCCTCCTGGGCGGGTGGAAATGGAGGGCCTCCGTCTTTGCTGGCTCGATGTTGAGGCTGATTTGGCAAAAGAGGAGGTCGAGTTGTTGGTAGGCCTGTGTGAGGGATTGGCAGTTAGCTGTAACTGATGTGCCCACACAGGTGATGAGGTGGTCATCGACGTATGCTAGCAGTTGGGAGCCACACTGTTGGAAGCGCTGTATCACAATACCTGCGAAAATTGTCGATAGGATCGGTGAGACCGGTGACCCTTGTGGGGTGCCGAGGTCGGGCTTTGGTGCAGTCAGTAGGGTTGTGCCATTGAATGAGACAGCCACTTCCCTGTTCATCATGAAGGAGAGACACCACTCTGCCATGTTCGGCAGGCATCCCATCTCCAAAAGCTGGTGGTGGAGTCGTCTAGGGTGCACTGAGTCGAAAAAGCCTTGGATGTCTACCACTAGGATAGAGCATACAAGGCCTTTTGCATGTGCGCCTTCGATGATCTGTAGAAGATGCTGGGTGGCGTCATAGACCGAGTGGCCCTGACATCCTCCATACTGGTTTGGTGGCAGCCAGTTCCTCGTGTTTGCAAGGTACTGGAGCCGGTTAGCAATCATTTTCTTGAGTAACTTGCCCAGGGTTTCCTCGAGGGTAATGGGGTGATAGGACCGGGGGGAGAATGGGTCCTTCTTGTTTGGCTTCTGTAGCATTATGACCTTTGCCATCCGCCAGCAGGCCAGGTGGTGACCCAGTCGCAGGCAGTCGTTGAAAAGCGTTAGTACCTCATCTGGGTAGGCATCGACCACCCATTTCAGGGGGCGATACCCGATCCCCAAGGGGCCCAGAGCCGACAAGTTGGAAGTATCGGCCAGTGCGCCTGTAAGCTTGGTGAAGAGTAATGGTGGCGCAGCTGGGGTAGGGGGGGGCAGGGGGCCAAGGCCCACAGCCGGGAGTGGGGGGGGCGGTGGGAAGAAAGTAGATCTGAAGAGCTCACCTTTCTCGTCATCCGTCTGGGTGAAGGTACTTGGGTTGGGTGGATGCCCAGGCCTCATTTGGCCCATGACCAGATGTTGGAGGGGTCGGCCTCTGATGCCTGTTCTGAGTAGTATGTTCGTTTAGCGGCTCGCACCCCTCGTTTGAATGAGCGTCTTGCCACCGCTTTCGCGGTTGGTGTTTGGGCACTGTGAATTGAGTTCAGTAGATCCCGGCAGTTGGACGACCACCAGGGGACAGCTGTTTTTGACGGAGTGCGGATTTTGGTGAATGGTTGCAGTGCATCTGTCATGGCTTTAAGAATGGCGCTCACTTTCAGATCGAGGGAGTTAGCATCCACTACCGGTAGGGCGAATGCATTTGTGAGGGCTGGGAAAGCGGCCTCTGTCCAACTGTCCTTATCCTCATTGTTGAGTTTCTGGGTCATAGGTGTGGGCCGGGGTATTGAGGTTGGTATTGACCATCACAGGACTTGGTGGTCGGAAAGTGGTGATGGGGTTGCTTTAAAGGAGTCCATGATGGACTCTGGATTGATTGATGGTGGTGCCCATACCATGTCGATTGGGCATCTCCGCCACCCTGGGAGGGGTCGGGTGTCGCAGTTGGGTGGGTGGGCTGGTTCATGGCCATTTTCCCTAAAGAAGTCATCCAGAGGTTGGGCTCTACGATTTTCTTCTTGGGTTGAGTCGAGGGTTGACCACAAATGGTGGCAACGGTTGAAGTCGCCAGCAATCGTGAGGGTGGAGGCAAGAGCCGAGGGGAGAGAGCTGAGGAACGTCTCACCTGGGTACCCTAGTCTGGCTTCTGCCCTATCCGGGGGCAACATACCGTAGTAGTTGCACACCCTGATGGGGCGGTTTCCCTGGATCTCCACCGCCACCATGTCGGTGCCACTTGAGGCTGGGCCGACGACTGACCATGCAGATTGGGGGAGGGTCCTTGAGACGTAGGTCACCACCCTGGGTCGGGTGGTTGGCAGGAGTACTGGTATGAATCCGGGGATTGTTGGTACGTTGAGTACTGCTTCCCCTTCTGGGTTGGTGAGTGAGGGCTGTAGCCCGATTTGATACCACAGCGGCTCCTGGATCAGAATCAGGTGAGGGGGGGAAGGTTTGTTAGTGAGGACAGGGATTAGGGAATGAATCGCCGCAAGTGAGCGGGCAGCATTCCACTGGAGTACACGGATTTGTGCACTCATATGTCCTCTTCCATGAAGGCGTCGGTGTCCTCTTCTTCCTGAAGGGCGGAGTCGATAACACGGAAGCGTTTCTTCTTTGGGCAGGTGGGAAGGGTGGTGGGGTGGTCACCCTGGCAGTTAGCACAGTGACGGGGGTGGGGGCAGGCGTCTCCTTCGACTGCATCATTTGCGCAATATGTGCACGACTTATGATGATTGGCTGTCAAGTGCTGTCTGGCACATTCGGCACAATGAGCCTGGGCTTGGCAGCCCTTCTTCCCATGGCCGAGTCCTTGGCAGCGCTCACACTGGGTGAGGCTGGGCCGGACCAGTGGGACCGAAAGGCGGAGGGAGGAGCCGAATAGGTACACCCTGTTTCTCTTGAGGAGGCGAGCTTGGGTTTGTCCATCTGGGTCGACGAAGGTGAAGGATACTGGGCAGGCTGCCAGTTGAGGGAGCTTCTCCAGTATCGTGGTGTAGTGTGGGGGCACCACGAAATCGAGGTGCTTGAGGGAGGGGTTCTGGCGAACCTCCGCAAGGAGGGCCACTTCGGTGATTGGGTGTGGGTTTTGCCTGAAGAAGACGTCCCGGCAGGGCACCATTGAGATGCGTAATGTTGATCTGGGTCGTACTCTGGAGGGGGTTAGTTGGAATCAGTCCAATAGGGGCCGGTCCGCTGGGAGAGCTAGGCAGCGGTCATGCATATGCTTCGTGAACGTGTCCGCATGGCGATCAATGATTGCCGATGTGGTTGGTGTGGAGGAGGTGGGTCTTTCTGCAAAGGTAGTCACCAGGTTGCCTTTGGTGTTAAACTTAGAGGACAACATGGTGACTGCGTCAGCAGTAGGCAGGGCCCAGAAGAAACCCCGGGCCATTTTGGTGAGGGAGGCACCTGACTTACACATTGCTGCAGGAGTGACTAGGTCCCATGGTGTTAGTACCAAGGTGGGTTCCTTGGCATACATTTTGGGAGGAGGTGGTGGTTGCCAGGCTTTCTTTGCTTTCTTTGCTGGGGCTGTCTGGGTTGCTGGGGGCTGGGGGAGGTTAGCTGCGATTGCCGCTAACTGGGCGTACGTCATTGGGGCTCCTGCTGGCACGGCTTTCACTGCGGCCTCGACGCGGGACACTTGACCTCTAACCACCATCATCTCACCCAGCGCAAACCGACTCGCACCACCCCTAAATTCCCTGGGTTAACCACCCACACCAGTCCTCACTCACAGTAGACATCCGTCGAGCTGTTTTACGGCCTTGTTCACCATTCCACTCCCCCTTTCCCCCATTTCCCCATGCCCCCTTCTATTCCTTCACCTCCCGGTGCCAAACTTCGAAACCGACACCACATATGAACCCTTCAACCTCGTTAACGACAACCAGCACATACTAGACTGGGCCATATGCCAGTACAAACTACAGGTCATCAGCATTAGTGGGCAACCACACAATTCACGGCATATCTTCCTCTACCGAGAACACCTCAGCCACTATGGCCCATGCATAGACTTAACATCAGTCCTCCTACAATTCGCAGTCAACTCCACACCTCATGGCAACCTGGCCCTAGCCTCACGCACACCTGCTGCTCCAAGCGCTGACACCTTCACACCTCATGGCAACCTGCCCATAGCCTCACGCACACATGCCGCTCCAAGCGCTGTCACGTCACCACTCTCAGAGTCACAAATATCGGACATAAAACAATTCAAACCATGCCCACATGCACAACATAAAAAATCCAGTAGTTTTTCCATCTTTCACAATCAGTATTAGTCATCATAGAATCCATAAAACCACCACCTCCCCCTTCACAATTTGCTCTTCCGATTCATATCCCTCCTGACAAAACCATTTAGAAACCTCCGACAACAAAACCTCATACCTTTTAATCACCTTAAGCCCAGGAACTTTATACCTTGTTAATCTCCTCTGACACGACACTTCAAATGGTCTCACATCCGCGTCTTTTACTATGTAATGTAGCGGTATACAAATGCTGATTTAAAAAAAAAAAAAAAAAAAAAACTGCGGCCTCGAGTTGAGCCGGTGTAATGGTAGTGGCTACTGTTGCCATGGTGGTGGGAGCGGGAGTGGTTCCTCCCACATTGGTGGGAGTCTGCTGTGGGGCTTGTTGTAGCTGCGGGGCAGGGCGCGAGGCCATGGAGGAGACTTGGCGGGTGAGGTTCCCCACATCAACTGAGAGCCACTTGATGATGTCCGCTAGTGCTGATATCTGTGAGTCGGGGGGGGTAGGTTGGGCTTGGGCCTGTGGGTTAGTCCTTGTGTTAAAGGTAAATGGGGCCCTCATGGCGGAGGAGAAGGGTGCACCGAGTGAGATTCTCGCTCCCATCGTGGCTTGGGCGTATTCCTGCTCCGCTGCATGGGTGGCTATGTGTTCCGGGTCATCCCTATCTTGCATCCAGTACGTTGTCGACAAAGCTTCATGGCTGAGGGCTGTTAGTTTCCCCAGGAATGCCACTGTCGCTTGTATGGCCACTGTGGAGTTGGCGGCCTGTTCGATTCCAGCCTTGAGGGTGTCGAGTGCCCTTTCCACATTTGGTGCGAAGTCTGTCAGGGCTCGGATGAACTCTGATGTGACCGGCCGGTTGTGGGGGGTCTTGGGGGAGAGGACGTCGGCATTGCGTTTGCCTGTCGACTGAGGGGGTGTATGCGGTTCATCCCGCATCTGGTTGTCTTGCTGTTGCCCTGATGTGATCTGGGCTTGGGTGACGTCAAGGGCGGTCTGTGTGCCTCGCTGGGGCCACTGGTTGAGGTCGCCTAGCGGGATTTCGCCTGTGAGGGCATTGTAGTTGGGAGGGGTGAGTCGTGGCAGTGGGGATAGCAAGCGGCTTCGGGGGGTGGTTGGCGACTGATGGTGGCCAGGGTTGGTCATTCTGGACACTGTAGAGCTAGCTGTTGAGAGGCCTGTAGGTCATAAGGGATGACCACCAAACCGATCTGCCATGGGGGAGTTTGAGCTGCCCGCACTAGGGAGATGGTGGTGGTAAGAGGTCAAGAAGGGATGACCTCAAGGGGGTCCAACCCACCCAAGAGGCCCATGGTGCCCTGTCGCTTTTCAGCATCGGGTGGTTCTTACCACCATGCCATGTGTTATGAGCCCCCTATCTCCTTTTAGCACTAGGTGCCGTCATCAGAGACCCTTTTGGGAATTTGGGGGGGCAGTTTTTGATTTGTCATGCCAGGGACAACGCGGGCCCTGAGGTACCCAAGAGGGCATTGCTCAGCACCCGAAGGTGTGATCCGAGTTGCCCCGAACCAAGATCACCCAACTGAAGTCGCCTGCTGTGAGGCAGGGGGTTTCCCCCCCCCCTGTGAGGACATTAACATCATGTCCCCCCCCGCTGAGCCCACATACAATGCAGGCCCAACGAGCACGCCACCCCGAGAGAGCAGCGCAGACGCCAGAAGGATACAAGCTCACCAAGAATCCAAACCAGTAGCAACGTTTTCGACGGGTTGCCCAGACCACTGGCGAGCTCCACACCCATTCCCCGCCGCATTACGGCAACCGACAACCAACCCCAGTGCACCAGGGTGAGTTGGAACCTTCTCTCGTACAATGCCCAGTCCCAGAGAGTCCAGACAAGGTCGGGTAGCTGCGACTTCCCCCCAACTGACCCCAGTCGCAAAACCGAGATGGTGGTGGTAAGAGGACAAGAAGGATGGCGAGCCCATTCGTTTCTGGGGACATCCAAGTGACCCGGACACCACACGAAATGGATGGTGAGGTCTGGATGCGAGTCCAGAAGCGTCTCGACCCCCGCTTTCCAAAGGTGGAGGAGATGGGCACCCGGAACGGCAGCCCATGTGCAGAAGAGGTTGAGTGCCATCAGCAAATCAGACAGAAAGAACAGGTCTGATGCAACAGGCAGATGTGTGCGGAGGCGGTGCGCAGCCCAGCCCAGGGTGGTGGCGAGAGAAAAAATTTCCGCATCCATGGCTGTGGCGCAGGTGGGGGAGGCAAGTCGGCGAGACCGGAGTCTGGTTCAGCCGAGCATAGTGCAGATAGCAGACCCCAAGGCTGTTCCGATGCAAGAGCCATCCATGAAGACCTGGAGGTGGGGGACAGTGCTGAGGTCTAGGGCAGCCTGCATGAACTCTTCGCACATGTCGCCTATGACTGGGAGGGAGGGGAGGGTGAAAGTGACCCATCCACCTGTAAAGGCCAGGGGATCTGTCCAGGGGGGGTGCATGTATGCAGGGACCGGTTGTACCCAAGGGACTCGGACCTGCAGAGAAAGGGAAAAAGGTCTATTAGTTACATTACGGAAACGCTTGCGGCCAATAGAGTGGGGGGTGCGCCATAGGCACAGGGAGTGGGATGTTTTTAGGTATTTGAAGTAAAAAGTGAGGGGAGGGACTGAGCATAAAAAAATTTGTAGAGTATGGGGAGGTGCCCTTATAGATGCCTAAAATCCACCAGCAGGCCGTGTTTTGCACAGACTGGAGGTGGTTTATTAGGGTTTTCTGGCGGCGGCCATGGTACCAGACTGGGGCGCCCCATGCTAAGATGGAGCGGACACAGCTGGTGTATGGTCACCGGAGGAGGAGGGCCGATACTCCATGTTCGGTGTTACCTAGGATGCGGAGGGCGGCAAGTGTGGAGAGCCCTTTAGAGCACATTCTCTCTACATGGGGCTTAAAGGTAAGGCCTGGGTCCCACCAAATCCCGAGCCACCTAAGTGGGCGGGAGGGTCGGATAAGGGTGTTAGGGTCAATTTGGATCCTGGCGGTGTCCCAGCCATGATAGCCGACTCGGCACCGAGGTGGGTGAAAGTGGAGTGCCTCTGTTTTGGCGGCTTCGATGTTGAGGCCGATGTCGCCGAAGAGGCTGTCGAGTTGGTGATATGCATTGGCTAGTCAGCGGCAGTTGGATGCTACAGAGGGGCCGACACATATTAGTAAGTGGTCATCAATGTATGCAAGTGCAGTAGTGCCGGCCTGTTGGAAGCACCAGAGGACCACTCCCACAAATATTGTTGATAGGATGGGGGAGACTGGCAATCCTTGAGGGGTGCCGAGGTCAGGTTTTGGGGCGGTTGGGAGGGTGGTGCTGTCGAAGGCGACTGCGACCTGCCGATCCATCATGAAGGAAAGACACCAGTCCGCCATATCTGGCGGGCACTGGAGTTCCAGCAGTTGTTGGTGGAGGAGGCGGGGGTGGACCAAGTTGAAGAAGCCCTGTATGTCGACTGCTAATATCGAGCACACAAGGCCCTTCGCATGGGCATTCTCCGCTATCTGTAGGAGGTGTTGGGCAGTGTCGTAGACTGAATGTCCTTGATGCCCCCCATATTGGTTGGGTGGCAGCCAGTCCCGCTTGTTAGCGAGGAACTGGAGCCAGTTAGCTATTATCTTTTCGAGCAGTTTCCCTAGGGTCTCCTCGAGGGTGATGGGCTGGTATGAGCGCAGTGAGAATGGGTCCTTCCTATTTGGCTTCCGGAGCATAACCACTTTTGCCGCCCGCCAGCGCTTGGGGTGGTGCCCCAAGCGGAGGCAGTCGTTGAAAATCATTAGTATCTTGTTGGGGTATGCATTGACCACCCATTTCAGGGGGCGATAGCCTATTCCCGAGAGGCCCGGAGCCAATAGGTTGGAGGTGTCGGCCAGTGCCCCTGTAAGCTCACTGAGGAGTATTGGCGGGGCAGCTGGTTGGAGTTGTGGTGGCGGGTTTGGGTCCGCTTGCGTGGGGGGGGAGGACTGAAGAAAGTTTCTCGAAATAACTCACCTTTCTCATCATCTGACTGGGTGAAGGTGCCGTCCTGCTGTTTGAGGGACGGGATAGGTGTGGGGTGGGTGCCGAGGCCCCATTTGGCCCAGGTCCAGATGTTGGAGGCATCCGCTTCGGCTGCCTGATCGGCATAGAACTGCCGCTTGGCCGTGTGTACTCCGCATTTGAAGGCGCGTCGCGCTGACACTTGTTGGAGGGGGGTGGTAGCCATCAAGATAGTGGTCAGTAGGGTTTTGCATGTTGGCGTCCACCAGGGGACCTCCGTTTTCGACGGTTTCGAGAGGCGGATGAATGGCTCGAGGGCTGTCACCATGGCTGATACCACGGCTTCGGCTTTGTTGTCCAGGGTGAGGGTATCGCCGACCAGGAGGTTGAAGGCAAGGTCCAGTAGAGGGAAGGCAATGTCGGTCCACTCCCCTTTGTCAGCTGGTAGGAGCCAGCAGGTCTTGAGGACCAGAGGTGGGGGCTGAAAAGGAATTGACCAGCGTAGAATTGCATGGTCTGACAGTGGGGAGGGGTCGGAGGTCGCTGAGTCCAAAATGGCATCGGGGTTAACGGAGGGGGGGGCCCAGATCATGTCTATGGGGCACCTAAGGCGGTTGCCATCGGGCCTTGAGTCCGAGTCAGGTAAATGGGCAGGCGCTAGGCCATGCCCACGGAAAAAGTCATTGAGGGGTTGTGCCCTCAATTCCTCTGGCCGTGAGGCGGGGAGTTCGGACCAAGTGGGATGACAACGGTTGAAGTCGCCCGCCACAAGGAGGGTGGTGGCTATTGCCGAGGAGAGCGAGAAGAGGAAAAGCTCACCTGGGTACTGTGGGAGGGCCCCGGCCCAGTCCGGAGGTGACATGCTGTAGTAGTTGCACACCCGGATTGTGAGGGAGGATCGGATTTCCACAGTGAGGATGTCAGTGCCGTGTGAGGCAGTTCTGAGCACTGACCATGAAGTTGGGGGGAGGGAGCGTGCCACGTAGGTGACTACCCGAGGGCATGAGTTGGGGGGTAGGACCGGTGTGTAGCCCGGGATGTTGGGGACATTAAACACTGGTGTACCAGTGGGGTCGGTGAGGGATGGTTGCAGGCCTATTTGATACCAGGGTGGTTCCTGTATAAGAATCAGGTGCAGTGGTGAAGGGGAGTCAGTAAGGAGCGGAATCAGGGAATTTATCGCCGCAAGTGAGCAGGCGGCGTTCCACTGCATGACGGAGATGTCTCCAATCATGACTCCTCCATTTGTTCGAAGGAGGGCTCGTCCCCAATGGCCTCCAGGATTTGGCGGTATCGCTTCTTCTTGGGGCAGGATGGGAGGGTGGCAGGGTGGTCACCCTTGCAGTTGGTGCAGTGGTGAGGGTGTGGGCATGGGTCGGCTTCGGCCATGGCATCAGTGGTGCAGTGGGCGCAGTTCTTCCGGTGATTGTGGGTAAGGTGATTACCCCCGCAGTCTGCGCAGCAGGCTTGAGCACGGCACCCTTTAGTTCCATGTCCGAGGCCTTGGCAGTGCTCACATTGGGTGAGGCTGGGGTGTACAGGGGGTACTGAGAGGTGGAGGGAGGAGCCGAAGAGCCAAACCTGTGGGCGCTTAAGGAGGCGCTCTCGGATGGACCCATTGGGGTCGATGAATGAGAAGGCAACCGGGCACTTGCTCAGGGAAGGCAGGTGTTCAGGGGTTGCGGCGAAGTGGGGGGCGACTACGAAGTCCAGGAGGCAAAGTGACGGGTTGTTGGTGACTTCGGCCGGGAGGACGGCCTTGGAGATGGTGTGCTCATTCTGGCCAAAGTGGTAGTCCTTGCAGGGTACCATTGAAATCCGCAGGGAGGACCTAGGCTGAATGCGGGAGGGGGTCAGTTGGAATACCTCGGGGGCCTCGGCCCCCTTGGTAGTGCACCTGTCATGCATGTGGTGTGTAAAAGCCTCCACATGCCGGTCAATAATCGTGGCTGTGGAGGGGTTAGCCGAGTATGGTCGCCATGCAAATGTGGTCACGAGGTTCCCCTTCACGTTAAATGAGGAGGAAAGGACCATGACTTGGTCCACAGTAGGGAGAGAGGCAAAGAAATCATGTGCTATTTTTGTGAGGACCATGGCGGGTTTCTGGAGGTGTGCCGAGAGGCTGGTGACTGGTGAGAGGACCAGTGTTGGGTCCTTGGCATACATAGTGAGCGGGGGGGGCACCTGCCACGTGTGCTTCTTCTTCTTCTTTTGTGCCGGGTTGATGACTGCCCCAGCAGCGGGTGCCACTGGGGTGGGGTTGGTGGATGTCGGGGGGGCTGCTGCTGCCGCTACCTGGGCATAGGAGGTGGGGGCGATCTTTTATTTTTATTTTTATTTTTTTTATTATTATTCCTGCAGTATTACATAATTACAAGCTGCCCCCCCAAAGGGGGGGCCCTAACTACATAACAATAGAGGCACCCGTCATTGCACAGCACACAAAACTGGGCGGGGGCCCTGCTCCCCAAAGGGTGCCAAGGTGGGAAGGGTCCCTATTAGTGAAGGATGAACAGGGGAGAGGAATACATATTGCTATGACGAAACCAAGCAGGTGAGAGCAGGTAACGGGGGTAACTTAGAATTGGAAAGGGAGGGCAAGAGTGCCGGCTGGGACATATGCGGGAGAGTCCGAAAGGCAGTCACTGAGTAGAGGAAAAGGGAGGAAGCATACCTGAAAGCTCCAAGAGAGCTGGGTCCGGGTCCTGGGGTCGGGGTCCAAGCATACGACTCATGTATTCCCAGAGGAGGTCCAAGTCCATATCTTCATCAGTAGGGTGCCCCTCTAGGTCCATCGTGGTGAAGGCCAAGCGGATGGTGGCCAGAATTAAGAGCGCCCTTGCGGGACTCAGACAACACATGTACCTTCCTCGGGATATGCAGCCGACCAAAACTGCTCCCACTGTCCTCTATGACATATGGGCGCTATATTGGAGCACTAGGGTAAGGTGTGCCATGCCAGGGGGCCATCCCGGGTGAGGGTCGCAGCACCGTAGGCACTACCCCACCCATATGGAACAACCCCCCTACCCTACACATTCCCTCCCTGACCATAGAGGTCTTGTAGAGTACCGTTGCGCTTCTGGGAATCAACTTAAGCCCATAGTGGGAATTACCCCCACACAGACCGACAGAGGATTTAGTCCTCTGGAGCCACTATGGGGGACTATCCCACAGTGCTACGGCCCAAGACACTACACTTCAGTGTGCCGGAAAGCCGACACACACTCCATGCAGGCCCTTTCCCATGCCCTGGCATGTGCTTCAGAAACAGCCATTACAGCTGGAATACTCAGGAACCAAGGTCATGGGACAAACGCCCAGTCAACCCCCAGCCCTGCTTCTGGATCCGCAATCGTACCAGGATCTCCGTCTCGCATACCCGACCCCGGTGGCAAAGCCATCCCAGGGAGTAGGGGATACTAACCACCTCCAGGGGGTCCAACCCACCCCAGAGGCCCATGGTTCCCTGTCGCCTTTCAGCATCGGGTGGTTCTTACTGCCACGCCATGTGTTATGAGCCCCCTATCTCCTTTTAGCACAAAGTGCCGTCATCAGAGACCCTTTTGGGAATTTGGGGGGGCAGTTTTTGATTTGTCATGCCAGGGACAATGTGGGCCCCGAGGTACCCAAGAGGGCATTGCTCAGCACCCGAAGGCATGATCCGAGTTGCCCTGAACCAAGATCACCCAACCGAAGTCGCCCGCTGTGAGGCAGGGGGTTTCCCCCCCCCCCTGTGAGGACATTAACATCATGTCCCCCCCCACTGAGCCCACATACAATGCAGGCCCAACGAGCACGCCACCCCGAGAGGGCAGTGCAGATGCCAGAAGGATGCAAGCTCACCGAGAATCCAACCAGAGGCAACGTTTTCGACAGGTTGCCAAGACCGCCAGCAAGCTCCACACCCGTTCCCCGCCGCGTTACAGCGACTGACAACCAACCCCAGCGCACCAGGGTGAGTTGGAACCTTCTCTTGTATGATGCCCAGTCCCAGAGAGTCCAAGCAAGGTCGGGTAGCTGCGACTTCCCCCAGCCAACCCCAGTCGCAAAACCAAGATGGTGGTGGTAAGAGGACAAGAAGGATGGGGGTGATCGAAATTGTCACCTGGGGGGTGGGCTGTTGCTGTTGCTGTTGCTGTTGACGAGGGGTGGGCCTGGAGCTTAGAGAAGACATCTGATGGGAAATAGAAGCCACATCAGTAGTCAGGTGTTTGACTGCATTGGTCAGCACCTTCATCTCTGGGGTCATGGGGGTGGTGCCTGGAGTCCTGGTGGTGGCCGGGGGCCCCTGCTGGGGGCGAGCTGGCTGGAAGGGGTATGGGAGGTCGAAGCCTCCCTCCCCCATGTGCTGGTAGGCGACGATCGCATCGAACATTGCCCTTGTTGGGTGGAGGTCATCCTTCCTGGCCCTGTGGAGGGCATCAAGTGTCTTGAGCACGACATAGGCTGTCTGCCCGAGAAGTTGCGCCACCGCTTGTTCATGGCTTTCACCGGGGGTGGTGTTGGCCACGGCTTCGAAGTAGCCGGAGTGCAGGTCGGTGATGGCGTCCAAGAAACCGTCCAGTGGGCTGCATGCCATGCTTGGGCAGGGTCGGGGGGTGTGAGGTGACAGGGCCGTTGCGTTCCGTTTTTGTGAGGCGGCAGGCAAGGGTGTCCGGTATGGGGGGTCCGAGTTGAGGACGTAGTCCTCTTCATTTCCTTCGTCATACTCATGGGGTTCAATGACCATCCCTTCTTGACCTCTTACCACCACCATCTCCCTAGTGCGGGCAGCTCAAACTCCCCCATGGCAGATCGGTTCGGTGGTCGTCCACTACGACCCACAGGCCTCTCTACAGCTAGCTCTACCACGTCTGGAGCGGCCAATCCTGGCCGCCGTCAGTCGCCAACCACCCCCCATAGCCACTCGCTGTCCCCACCAGCCCGACTAACCGCCCCCAACTATGACAACCTAACAGGAGTCACCCCCATCGGCGACCTCAACGAGTGGCCGCAAAGGGGGACGCAAACCGCCCTCGACGTCGCCCTGGTTCAGCAGACTGCCATCCAGGACAATGACGACCAGATGCGGGACAACCCACATACACCCCCCCAGTCGACTGGCAAACACAGAGCCGACATCCTTTCCCCCGAGACCCCTCGCAACTGGCCGGTCACCTCAGAGTTCGTCCGAGCACTGACAGACTTCGCACTGAACATAGAAAGGGCCCTCAACACCCTCAAGGCCAACATAGAGAAGGCCGCCAGCTCCACATCAGTCGTACAGGCGACAGCAGCATTCCTGGGGAAACTAACGGCCCTCAGTCATGAAATGCTCTCGACAACATACCGGATGCAAGATCGGGATGATCCGGACCACATTGCCACCTGCGCAGTGGAACAGGAGTATGCCCAATCCACGATGGGAGCGAGAATCTCACTCGGCGCACCATTCTCCTCCTCCATGAGAGCCCCATTTACCTTCAACACAAGGACTAACCAGCAGGCTCAAGCCCAACCTACTCCCCCCGACTCACAGATCTCATCACTGGCAGACATCGTCAAGCGGCTCTCAGTCGATGTGGGGAACCTCACCCAACAGGTCTCCTCCTTGGCATCATGCCCTGCCCCGCGGCCACAACAGGCCCCGCAGCAAACTCCCACCAACGTGGGAGGAACCACCCCCACCCCCACCACCATGGCAACAGTCACCACCACCATAACCCCAGCTCAGCTTGAGGCCACGGCGAAAGTCGTGCCGGCTGGAGCCCCAATGATGTACACTCAATTAGCAGCGATAGCAGCTAACCTCCCCCAGCCCCCCGCAGCCCAGACAGCCCCAGCAAAGAAGGCGAAGAAAGTCAGGCAACCACCACCCCCCCCCAAGATGTACGCCAAGGAACCCACCTTGGTGCTAACACTGCAGGACCTAGTCGCCCCTGCAGCTATGTGTAAGTCAGGCGCATCTCTCACGGAAATGGCCCAGGGTTTCTTCCGGGCCCTGCCTACTGCTGACACAGTCACCGTGTTGTCCTCTAAGTTTAATGCTAAAGGCAACCTGGTGACCACCTTTGCAGAAAGACCTGCCTCCTCCACCCCAACCACATTGGTGATCATTGACTGCCATGCGGATGCATTCACAAAATACATGTGTGATCGCTGCCTAGCCCTCCCAGCGGACCGGCCCATCTCGGACCAGTTCCAACTAACCCCCTCCAGAGTTCACCCTAGATCGACGTTACGCATCTCCATGGTGCCCTGCAGGGACGTCTTCTTCGGGCAAAACCCACACCCCATCACCGAGGTGGCACTCCTAGCGGAGGTCCGCCAAAACCCCTCCCTCAAGCACCTCGACTTCGTGGTGCCCCCCCACTATGCAATGGTACCGGAAAAGCTCCCCCTTTTGGCGGCATGCCCAGTATCCTTCACCTTTGTCGACCCAGACAGGCAAACCCAAGCACGGCTCCTCAAGAGGAACAGGGTGTACCTATTCGGATCCTCCCTCCGCCTTTCGGTCCCACCAGTCTGGCCCGGCCTCACCCAATGTGAGTGCTGCCAAGGACTAGGCCACAGAAAGAAGGGCTGCCAAGCCCAGGCTTGTTGTGCCGAATGTGCCGGACAGCACTTGATGGCCAATCATCATAAGTCATGCACATACTGTGCAAATGATGCAGTCGAAGGAGACACCTGCCCCCACCCCTGCCACTGTGCGAACTGCCAGGGCGACCACCCCGCAACCCTGCCCACCTGCCTGAAGAAGAAGCGTTTCTGCACCATCAACTCTGCCCTACAGGTTGAAGAGGACACCGACCCCTTCATGGAAGAGGACCAATGAGTGCACAAATCCGAGTACTCCAGTGGAACACTGCCCACTCACTTGCAGCGATTCATTCACTAATTCCCACCCTCACTAATGAACCCTTTCCCCCCACCTGATTTTGATCCAAGAGCTGCCATGGTATCAGATCGGGCTCCAGCCCTCACTCACTAACCCAGATGGAGACCCGGTACTCAACGTGCCGTCAATCCCTGGCTTCGTCCCAGTTCTCCCTCCGGCCACCCAACCTAGGGTGGTCACATACATCTCAAGGATCCTCCCCCAGTCTTCATGGTCAGTTGTCGGCCCAGCCTCAAGCGGCACAGACATCGTGACGGTGGAGATCCAGGGCATCCGACGAGTCAGGGTGTGCAACTACTATGGTATGTTGCCCCCCGACAGAGCGGAAGCCAGACTAGGGTACCCAGGTGAGACGTTCCTTTGCTCTCTCCCCTCAGCCCTTGCCACTGCCCTCATGGTGGCTGGCGACTTCAACTGTCGCCACCACTTGTGGTCCAACCTCGACTCCACCCAGGAAGAAGACCACAGGGCACAACCCCTCATCCTTCTTGTCCTCTTACCACCACCATCTCTGGTTTTCACTGGGGGTTGTCTCGGGGTTCATCACAGCAACCCATGCTCTGGTCTGGTATTCTACTGGGCCGACATGAGAGAAGGTTCCTGACTGTGCACCTTTTGTAAAGGAGTGCTGCTCACTGGTCGCTGAGGTGCTGTAATGGCGTCATCTGATGGCACGAAAGGGGCTCACACCCGCCAGGAGGTATGCAACCTGTCGTTAACGTTGCAGTGGGGGGGGATGGCTCAGTGAGTACCAAGATCCTTCCTCATGTCTGCTGTGCTCTCTCAGGGCATGGTGCTTGGCTGGTCCGCCTCTCGGCGGCGCAAGGGGCGCATGCCTGCCAGTCGGGGGGGACACGACATTAATGTCCCCACACCCACGCAGGGGGGGGTAACCCTCTGCCCTTCAGCAGTCGGCTTCGGTCGGGAGACCTCGGGTTCAGGGAAACTCGGATCTGGCCTTCGGGTCGGGACTTAAAAATCCTGGGGCCGCATTGTCCCTGGCAAGACAAACCATAAAAACGGCCACCCCAAATCCTGAAAGGGTCTCTGATGACAGCACTAGTTGCTATAAGGAGATAGGGGCTTCATAACACATGGCATTGCGGTAAGAACCAGCCGACATGAAAGCGATAGGCCACCATGGGCCTCTTGGGGGGACAACGCTGGGGCTCACCTAGCAGTTGTGGGAAGTCCCTGGTAGCCGGCCCTCTCCCATCGAAGTGGGAAGGACACTGGTACCCCTCGAGAGGTGGTTAGTCGGAGCGGACTCCCTGGCGGCTGTAACAAGCGCTGGGGTCCAAGCGACAGCAACACATCAACTCCAGTACATTGCGGATCCAGAAGCGGGCCTTGTGCCTGAGTATTCCCCCTTGGGGCTCTGAAGCATGTGCCAGGGAACAGGAAACTCCGGGGGGGCCTAAGAAACCCTCCCACTATGGAGCAAGCTGTAGCGGTGGGGGGTAGTTCCCTTCACTGGCTCCAGAGCACTAAATCTGGCATGGGTGCGTGTAGGAGTAAGTCCTATTGCATGCTTAAGTTGATTCCCAGAAACTAGTGGCGCTCTACAATGGTAAGCGGGGTAAGGGGGGGAATGTGTAGGGTAGGGGGGGCACCCAATGGGTGGGGTAGTGCCTATTGTGCCACGACCCTCACTCGGAATGTCCTCCTGGTGCGGCATGCCCTTCCCAATCCAGCGCATCGTAGAGGACAGCGTGTCGGGTATAAGTCCTTTGGTCAGGCATCTATGTCACGAGGAAGGTGTACATGTAGTGGGGCCCCACAAGGGCACTCTTTAATTCTGGGACTCTCCTGGACTCGTACCCGGAACTTTCCATCCATTTTGTATGGTGTCTGGGTCACTCCGACATACCGGGGAATGAATGGGCCGACCATGAGGCCAAGTTCATGACAAATCTCCCCCCGTCCTCCCTCACCCCCTCTACCTCCACTCTGAAGGAGGCCGCTGTCAAAACTCTAATGGAATGATGGTCCCTCTCTCTTGCCCACCCACTGGCCTTGACAGCCGACAAGTACTTGGCTGTCAATGGCGTCCCCTCCCACAGACCACAGAAGATACTCAACCAGTCAGTCGACCATCCCCGTCAAGAGCTCTCGGCAGTCGCCCAGGTCCTCTGTTGCGCTGGTCCCTATGGGGGCTACTGGCTGAGCTTTGACTCAGTCTACCGGCGCAGACATGGCCTGATCTCACACTGCAGGTGGCACAACCACCCCCCCTGGCCAGCCCAATCCACTGCTCATGTCCTGGGTGGGTGCCATACATTCCGGCCATGGATCCGAAAGGTCTGGCCCCCCCGTGACCCACTTCTGACCCACCACACTGAGTGGGCCGACGAAAACCGTCTCCAGGTTCTGCGCCACTGGCTGAAATTGACCGGGCACCTGAACCGCCTCTCCGACTGCACCTCTGCCACCATCTGCTTGGCCTTCACCGCGATGGACCTAGAGGGGCACCCTACTGATGAAGATATGGACTTGGACCTCCTCCAGGAATACATGAGTCGTATGCTTGGACCCTGACCCCAGGACCCGGACCCGGCTCTCTTGGAGCTTTCAGGTATGCTTCCTCCCTTTTCCTCTACTCAGTGACTGCCTTTCGGACTCTCCCGTGTATGTCCCGGCCAGTGCTCTCGCCCTCCCTTTCCAATTCTAAGTTACCCCCATTACCTGCTCTCACCTGCTTGGTTTCGTCATAGCGATATGTATTCCTCTCCCCTGTTCATCCTTCACTAATAGGGACCCTTCCCACCTTGGCACCCTTTGGGGAGCAGGGCCCCCGCCCAGTTTCATGCATTGTGCAATGACGGGTGCCTCTGTTGTTATGTAGTTAGGGCCCCCCCTTTGGGGGGGCAGCTTGTAATTATGTAATACTGCAGGAATAATAATAATAATAATTTAAAAAAAAAAAAGGATGGAGGCAGAGGTGTGGTCAGAGAGGCGGTTAAGGTGCCCTGTCAGCTTAAGCCAGTGGTGCAGAACCTGGAGGCGGTTTTCATCAGCCCATTCGGCATGGTGGGTCGGAAGTGGGTCACAGGGGGGCCAGATCCTGCGGATCCAGGGACGGAAAGTGCGACACCCACCCAATACATGGGCAGTCGACTGGGCTGGCCAGGGGGGGTGGTTATGCCATCGGCAGTGCGAGATCAGGCCATGCCTGTGTCGGTAGGCTGAGTCAAAGCTCAGCCAGTAACCCCCATAGGGACCGGCACGACATAGAACCTGGGCGACTGCTGAGAGCTCCTGGCGGGGGTGGTCCACTGACTGCGTCATGAGCTTTCAGGGATGGCGGGAGGGGACACCGCTGACAGCTAGGTATTTATCAGCTGTCGAGGCGAGGGGACAGGCGAGAGAAAGGGTCCATCGCTCCATGAGGGTTTTGACAGTGACCTCTTTCAGTGTGGAGGTGGAGGGTGCGAGGGGAGATGGGGGGAGATTCGTTGCGAACTTCGCCTCACGGTCTGCCCATTCATTCCCCGGGATGTCTGAGTGACCTGGGCACCAGACGAAATGAATGGAAAGATCCAGGTAAGAGTCCAAGAGAGTCTGGACCCCTGCCTTCCATTGGTGGAGGAGGTGCGCGCCTGGAACTGGCACCCATGTTCGGATCAGGTGGAGTGCCATCAGTGAATCTGACAAAAAGAAGATGTCAGATGCGACCGGCAGGTGCTCCCGGAGGTGGTGTGTGGCCCAGCTAGGCACAGAGGTAAGAGAGAAGATTTCTGCATCTGTAGCTGTGGCACAGGTGGGGGAGGCAAGCCAGTGAGACTTGAGGCGGGTAAGGCCTTCCATAGTGCAGACTGCTGAACCGGATTTTGAGCCAATGTGGGAGCCATTGGTGAAAACCTGGAGATGGGGGAGGGTGCTCAGGGAGTGCATGGTGCCCACAAATTCCTTGCGGGTGTCTTTGCTGACCGGAGTGATAGGAGTGGCAAATGAAACTCAACCATTCATAAATGCCAGAGGATCCGTCCATGGGGGATGAGTGTATGCTGGAACCAGTTGTACCCAAGGGACCCGGACCTGCAGAGAAGTGGAAAAGGGGCGGTTAGTTACTGATTTATTATATTGTTTTCTACCGACGGAATGCGGGGTGTGCCAGAGGCGCAGAGAATGGAGAGTCTTAGCATATTCAAAATAATAAGAGAGAGGGGGAAGGGAACAAAGAAAATTTGTTGAGAAGGGGGAGGTGCCTTTATAGACGCCCAGAATCCATCTGCAGGCCGTGTTTTGCACTGCCTGCAGGCGGCTTACTAGTGTTTTTTGGCGCCGGCCATGGTACCAAACGGGGCGCCCCATGTGAGGATTGAGTGGATGCAGGCGGTATACAGTTGGCGGAGGAGAAGGGCCGAGATTCCGCATTCTGTGTTGCCAAGGATGCAGAGGGCAGCTAGGGTGGAGAGGCCCTTGGAGCGCATGCATTCCACATGGGCCTTAAATGTGAGGGTGGGATCCCACCATATTCCCAGCCAGCGGAGTGGGATGGAGGGTCGGATTAGTGTGGTGGGGGTGACCCAGACCCCCACAGTGTCCCAGTCGGTGTAGGCGGCTGAGCAGCATTGGGGTGGGTGAAAGTATTGGCACTCCGTTTTGGTGGCTTCAATGTTGAGACCGATGGCGCCGAAATGGGCGTTGAGTTGGTGGTATGCATTGGACAGTTGCTGGCAGTTGGATGCCACGCTGGGTCCAACGCATACAAGGAGATGGTTGTCGACATATGCCAGTGCGGTGGTACCGGTTTGATGAAATTTCTGGAGGACCACACCCACAAAAATCGTCAAGAGGATCGGAGATACCAGTGACCCTTGGGGGGTGCCAAGGTCAGGTTTCTGGGCGGTTGGGAGGGTAGTGCCATCGAACGCGATGGCTACCTGCCGATCCATCATGAAGGACAGACACCAGTTCACCATGTCTGGCGGACACTGGAGATCCAACAATTGCTGGTGAAGGAGTTGGGGGTTTACTGAGTTGAAGAAACCTTGTATGTCGACTGCAAGGACCAAACAGACTTGGCCCTCGACATGGGCTCTTTCCGCAATCTGAAGGAGGTGCTGGGCGGCATCATAGATGGAATGTCCTTGACGCCCCCTGTATTGGTTAGGTGGCAGCCAATTTCTCGTGTTTTTTTTTTTTTTTTTTTAAATTATTATTCCTGCAGTATTACATAATTACAAGCTGCCCCCCCAAAGGGGGGGCCCTAACTACATAACAACAGAGGTGCCCGTCATTGCGCATCGCACAAAACTGGGCAGGGGCTCTGCTCCCCAAAGGGTGCTGAAGTGTGGAGAGCCCCTATTTAGTAAGACAACAACTCGAGAGGGAGGAATACATATCGCTACGAACAAACTGGGCAGTTGAGGGCAGGTTAAGGTAAGAAGCTTAGAAGTGGAAAGGGAGGGCGAGAGTGCCGGCCGAGATGTATCGTGGGGAATCCGAAAGGCAGGCTTTAGTCAGATGAAAAAGGGGGGAGCATACCTGCTAGCTCCAAAAGGGCTGGGTCCGAGTCCCGGGTTCGGGGTCCAGGCATACGGTGCATGTATTCCCTTAGGAGGTTCACGTCCATATCTTCGTCAGTGGGGTGGCCGTCCAGGTCCATCACGGCGAAAGCTAGCCGGATGGCGCCTGCGGCGCAGTCAGAGAGGCGGTTAAGATGCCCTGTCAGTTTTAGCCAGCGGCGCAAAACCAGGAGGCAGTTTTCGTCAGCCCACTCTGAGTGGTGGACTGGGAGAGGGTCTCGAGGTGGCCACATGCGTTGTATCCACGGATGGAAAGTACTGCAGCCGCCAAGGATGTGGGCGGTTGACTGCACAGGCCAGGGGGGGTGGTTGTGCCATCTGCAGTGCAAGATCAAGCTGTGCCTGTGGCAGTAGGCTGAGTCAAAACTCAGCCAGTATCCCCCATAGGGACCGGCGCGGCAGAGGACCTGGGCGACTGCTGATAGCTCACTGCGTGGGTGGTCGACCGAATGCATGAGGAGCTTTCGAGGTCGGCGTGAGGGTAGGCCGTGGACTGCCAAGTATTTGTCGGCAGTCGAGGCTAGGGGGCAAGCTAGAGAGAGTGTCCATCGTTCCATTAGAGTTCGGACAGCGGCTTCTTTTAGTGCGGAGGTGGAGGGTTTAAGGTCGGATGGAGGGAGCGCAGTCACCAGCTTGGCTTCCGTGTCAGCCCATTCATTTCCGGGGATGTCTGAGTGGCCGGGGCACCATACGAAATGGACGGTGAGTTGGGGGTATGAGTCTAGCAGAGTCTCCACACCCGCTTTCCAAATGTGGAGGAGGTGGGCACCAGGGGCGGCGGCCCAGGTACGGAAAAGGTGGAGGGCGGTCAGCGAATCAGACAGAAAGAAGATGTCTGATGCGATGCGCAATTGTGCTGGGAGGCAGCGTGCTACCCAGCCTGGGGCCGTGGCGAGGGAGAATTCCTCGGCGTCCATGGCTGTGGCACAGGTGGGGGACTCCAGTTGTCGGGACCAGAGTCGGGTGTGGCCAAGCATGGCACAGATGGCCGAGCCCGACTTATTGTCAATGCAAGAGCCATCCGTGAACACTTGTACATGTGGGGTGAGACCTAGTTGGCGCACGGCAGCCACGAATGACTTCCGAGTGTCGGTGCTGACTGGGGTGACGGGGGTGGTGAAGCGAACTCGGCCCTTTGTAAAGGCCAGTGGGTCTGTCCATGGGGGATGTGTGTATGCTGGGACCTGTTGAACCCGGGGGGCTCGGACCTGCAAAGAAAGTGAGAAAGGTCTATTAGCTACGTTTTTCAAAAAGTTTTTGGCCAATAGAGTGGGGGGTTCACCATAGGCGTAGAGAATGGGTTGTCTTTATATATTCAAAATAGAAAGAAAGAGGGGGGACAGAGCAGAGAAAATTTGTAGAAACGGGGGAGGCGCCTTTAAAGACGCCTAAGATCCACCTGCAAGCCGTGTTCTGCACGGCCTGTAGGCGGTTTACCAGAGTTTTTTGGTGGCGGCCGTGGTACCATACTGGTGCCCCCCATGCAAGCATGGAGCAGACGCAGGAGGTGTACAGGCGACGGAGGAGGAGGGCCGAGATACCACGTTGTGTGTTGCCTAAAATGCGGAGGGTGGTGAGGGTGGAGAGTCCCTTGGAGCGCATGCACTCGACATGGGGTTTGAAGGAGAGGCCCGGGTCCCACCATATCCCCAACCACCGGAGGGGGATTGAGGGGCGGATCAGGGTGTTGGGGTCGACCTGTACCCCGGCTGTGTCCCAGCCTTCATAGCCAGTTCATCACTGGGGGGGGTGGAAGTGGAGGCATTCCGTCTTGGCAGCCTTGATGTTGAGACCGATGGTGCCGAAGAGGGTGTCTAGTTGATGGTATGCGCAGGCTAGCGCACGGCAGTTGGATGCCACGGAGGGTCCTACACAGATAAGTAAGTGGTCATCAACATATGCCAGGGTGGTGGTGCCGGCTTGGTGGAACTGCCGGAGGACCACCCCCGCAAATATCATTGATAGGATGGGGGAGATGGGTGACCCCTGTGGGGTGCCGAAGTCAGGTTTAGGGGCGGTGGGGAGGGTGGTGCCATCGAAGGCGACAGCGACCTGCCTATCCATCATGAAGGAAAGGCACCAGTTGGCCATGTCCAGGGGGCAGCCGAGATCCAACAGTTGTCAATGGAGGAGGTGGGGGTGTACCGAGTCGAAGAAGCCCTGAATGTCGACTGCTAGGACCAAACAGACGAGGCCCTCTGAGTGGGTGCGCTCCGCAATCTGTAATAGGTGTTGGGCGGCATCATAGACTGAATGGCCCTGGCGCCCCCCATACTGGTTGGGTGGCAGCCAGTCCCACATGTTAGCGAGGAACTGGAGCCTGTTAGCAATGATTTTCTCCAGAAGTTTCCCTAGGGTCTCTTCAAGGGTGATGGGCCGGTATGAACACGGTGAAAATGGGTCCTTCTTGTTCAGTTTCCTGAGCATCACAACTTTTGCTGCCTGCCAGCACTCCGGGTGGTGGCCCAGGTGCAGACAGTCATTGAAAAGTGTAAGTATCTCATCAGGGTAAGCATCCACCACCCATTTCAGGGGGCGGTAACCTATGCCCGAGAGGCCCGGAGCCGACAAGTTGGATGTATCTGCCAGTGCCCCTGTAAGCTCCGCTAGGAGTATGGGCGGGGCAGCTGGTTGGGTTGGGGGTAGCAGGATGTCGGTCGCTATCTGGGGTGGGGGGGGCATAAAGAAGGTTTCTTGGAAAAGCTCACCTTTCTCCACCTCTGTCTGGGTGAAGGATCCATCCTGTTGTCTAAGTGAGGGGATGGGGGTGGGTCAGTTACCTAGGCCTCATTTGGCCCAGTTCCAGATATTGGAGGTGTCTGCTTCTGCTGCCTGGTCGGTGTAGAACTGCCATTTGGCCGCTCTAACGCCTCTTTTGAAGGCCCGTCTGGCTGATGCACACTGAAGGGGGGTGGTGGCCGTCGTGATTGCAGATAGGAGGGTCTTGCAGTGGGGTGACCACCATGGGACTTCCGTTTTTGACGGTTTGGCGAGGCGGGTGAATGGCTGGAGTGCGGCGACCATTGCGTTGATTACCGCCTTTGCTTTGATGTCCAAGGAGTGGGTGTCGAGCCCTGGGAGTCGGAAGGCTTCTTCGAGTAGTGGGAAGGCGATGTCGGTCCATTCCTCCTTGTCGGCTGGTAGTAGCCATCGTGTCTTTAGGACAGGAGGGGGGGGCCAAAACGGCAGGGACCAGCGCAGGATGGCATGGTCAGACAGTGGTGAGTGGTCGGAGGTAGCCAAATCTAGAATAGAGTCAGGGTTGACTGCGGGTGGGGCCCAGATCATGTCAATGGGGCACCGGCAACGATTGCCGTCGGGCCTTGAGTCAGAGTCAGGAAGGTGGGCAGGCTTGAGGCCATGCCCACGGAAAAAGTCGTCAAGGGGTTGCGCCCCCAAGTCATCTTGCCATGTGGCTGAGAGTTCGGACCACATGTGGTGGCGACGGTTGAAGTCGCCTGCCACGAGTAGTGTGGTGGCTAGCACCGAGGGGAGTGAGAACAAGAAGGACTCACCTGGGTACTGGGGGGAGGCGTGTTTGCGGTCCGGTGGGTGTATGCCGTAGTAGTTGCACACCCAGAGGGTGAGTTGGGACCGTACCTCCACCGTCAGTACGTCGGTGCCGTGTGAGGCGGCACCGAGGATCGACCATGAGGTTGGGGGGAGGGCCTTGGATACATATGTGACTACCCGAGGGCGAGCTTCTGGTGGTAGGACAGGTATGTATCCCGGGATGGTTGGGACATTGAGGACTGGCGTGCTGGTTGGGTTGGTAAGTGATGGTTGCAGGCCTATTTGATACCAGGGTGGTTTCTGTATAAGAATTAGGTGCGGGGGGGATGGGTCAGTTGTAAGGACAGGGATGAGGGAATGTATCACCACTAGTGAGTGGGCGGTGTTCCACTGCAGGATAGAGAGCGTCTCTATCATATTTCCTCCATCTGATCATCAGTAGGGTCAGTGGCGAGGGCCTCTTCAATTTGGCGGTATCGCCTCTTCTTGGGGCAGGCCGGCAGGGTGGCTGGGTGGTCGCCTTTGCAGTTGTTGCATATGTGGGGGTGGGGACACATGTCGCCTTCGGGCACTGCGTCAGTTGCGCAGTGGGCGCATGATTTGCGGTGGTTGCGGGTCAAGTGGGCACCCGCGCAGTCAGCACAGCAGGGTTGGGCTCGGCAGCCCTTGGTTCCATGGCCGAGTCCCTGGCACTGCTCACACTGGGTGAGGGTGGGGCGGACTGGTGGGACTGAGAGCCGGAGGGCGGATCCGAACATCCAGACATGTGGCCTCTTGAGGAGGCGCTCGTGTATGGAGCCGTCAGTGTCGACGAAGGAGAAGACCACTGGGCACCTGTCGAGTGTCGGCAGGTGATCCTCGGTGGCGGCGAAGTGTGGGGTGACTACAAAGTCGAGGTTGCAGAGTGCCGGGTTGTGCCGGATTTCGGCCATGAGGGCCTTCTCGTTTATGGTGTGTCTGTTTTGGCTGAACAAAAAGTCCTTGCAGGGCACCATGGAGATGTGCAGAGCGGACCGTGGGCGGACTCTGGAGGGGGTTAGGGAGAATGTGGCTGGAATGTTAATTCCAGTCGCAATGCACTCTGTGCGCATATGGGAGGCATAGGCCGCGGAGTGCCGATCAATGATCGTTTCCGTGGTCGGGTTTGCCGAGGATGGTCATGTCGCAAATGTGGTCACAATGTTCCCCTTTACGTTATAGGAGGAGGACAAGACCAGGACTTGGTCTGCAGTTGGGAGGGAGGCGAAGAACTCATGGGACGTTTTTGTCAGAGCCATTGCAGACTTCTGATTTTCGGCCCGTATGCCGACTGTGGGGGTGAGGACCAAGGTTGGGTCCTTGGCGTACATTGTTGGCGGTGGGGGCACCTTCCTCTGGCATTTCTTTTTCTTCTGCACTGGGTTGATGACCGCTCTGGCGGCTGGAGCCACTGGAGCTGGGTTGTTGGTTGTTGGGGGGGCCGCTGCTGGGGCTACTTGCGCATAGGAGGTGGGGGCGGTCTGGGTGGCGGCCTGTGGAGCGGGTTGCTGTTGTTGTTGTTGTTGCTGTTGTCGGGGGGCAGGCCTAGAGCTGATGGAAGCCATCTGACGTGATATAGAAGCCACATCAGTAGTCAGGCGCTTAACTGTGTCAGTCAGCGCTCTCATTTCTGGGGTCACAGGGGCGGAGTTAGGGTCCCGGTTGCCACCGGGGTCCTCTGGGGGGGGCGAGCTGGGGCGAAGGGTTCCAGGAGGGCGATTACCGCCCCCTCCCTCACGAAGTTGTAGGCCATCACCATGTTGCGGTGGATGATGTTGTCGGAGTATGTCCTGTCTTGCTCGATGTTGGCTAGCGTCTGTTGGATGTTCCAGAGGAGGTCGCCCACGAACTGCGCAGCCTTTATGTCGATTGTCTCGGTGGTGGCATTCCTGGTTTGCTGATCGAAGTCGTCCAGGGCGTGGGTGAGGGAGTACATGAACCCTGCAGTGTGCTGTTCATGTTGTTGGGTGGGGGGACCCCTCGGTGTGAGGGGCGACATGGCGGCTGTGGAGCGTTTCCGCCCGAGGCTTGCGCCTCCCACCTGTTGCAGGGGGGTATGGGGGTCAACCGCCATTGCTGGGGCTGTTTCGCTGGTTTCGATGGAGCCATGGATTGAACCTACCGATGCAGCTGGGGAGCCGGCTCGGGATGCTGCCCTTGATTCCGCATGCGCTTGGGTGGTGAAGTCGTAGGCTGAGATCATTTGCGAGTCGCCGATGGCAGGGGAGGGGGCCAGGACGTCTGGGGAGGATGTTGGTTCTGGGGGGGGTTGGGTGTGGGGGTGGTGGGGGCGGTCATTCCGTGTCTTGCAGCTGCGGCCGTGCTGGTGGAGGCCCAGTTGGCCACCATCCTGGCGACCCGGTCTGGATCGGCATTGGCTGATGGGGCGGGTGGGGGGTTGGTTCAGTTTGTTCAACGGAGAGTATTCCTGTAATCGCCTGGGTTCGACATGGGGGAGTTTTAGCTGCCCGCACTAGTCGATGGTGGTGGTTACTGGTCAAGAAGGATGCAATTTCTTGTGTTAGTGAGGAATTGGAGCCAGTTAGCAATGATCTTTTCAAGGAGTTTCCCTAAGGTCTCTTCGAGGGAGATGGGTTGGTATGAGTGGGGTGAGAAAGGGTCCTTCTTGTTTGGCTTCCAAAGCATGACCACTTTTGCCGACCACCAGCACTTAGGGTGGTGCCCCATGTGCAGGCAGTCATTGAAAAGGGCGAGGATCTCGTTTGGGTAAGTGTCTACTGCCCATTTTAAAGGGCGGTATCCGATCCCTGAGAGGCCCAGAGCCAACAAGTTGGAGGTGTCGGACAGTGCCCCCATAAGCTCTGTGAGGAGGATGGGCAGGGCAGCTGGTTGGGGGGGGGGGGCAGTGGTGTGTCGGCCGCTTGTTGTGGTGGTGGGGGCATGAAGAAAGTAGTGCAGAAGAGCTCACCTTTCTCGGTGTCGGACTGGGTGAAGGTGCCATCATGCTTTCTGAGCGAGGGAATAGGTGTAGGTCAGTTGCCGAGGCCACGTTTGGCCCAGCCCCAGATGTTGGAGGCGTCTGCTTGGTCTGCTTGCTTGGCATAGAAGTTTCGCTTTGCTGCTCGGATGCCCCGCTTAAAGGCGCAGCGGGCTGCTGACCGTTGAAGGGGGGTGGAGGCCATTGAAATTGCCCCTAGGAGCACTTTGCATGTCGGGGTCCACCATGGGACCTCGGTTTTGGATGGCTTGGTGATTCGGGTGAATGGGACGAGGGCTGCGATCATAGAGTCGACCACGGCCTGCGCTTTGATGTCTAGGGTGAAGGTGTCGTCCGCCTGTAGTGTGAAGGCAGTTTCAAGTAGTGGGAAGGCGATGTCGGTCCACTCCTCCCTGTCGGCTGGTGTTAGCCAGTGGGTTTTGGCAGTAGGAGGTGGGGGTCGAGTCGGTAACGACCAGCATATGATGGCATGGTCAGATAGTGCGGAGGTGGTTGAGGTGCCCAAATCTAGAATAGAATCGGGGTTGATTGCAGGAGGGGACCAGATCATGTCAATTGGGCACCGCTGACGATTGTCGATGGGCCTTGAGTCCGAGTCTGGGAGGTGGGCTGGCGCAAGGCTGTGCTCCTGGAAGAAGTCATCAAGAGGTTGCACTCTCAAATCCTCCTGCCAGGAAGTGAGTAGTTCGGACCATAAGTGGTGATGACAGTTAAAGTTGCCTGCCACCAGGAGAGTGGATGCCAACACCGTTGGAATTGCAAAGAGAAACGACTCACCGGGGTAGAGGGGGGTGGCAGTGGTGCGGTCTGGGGCATGCATTCCGTAGTAGTTGCAGAGGTGGATCGTCCACTGGGAGCAGATTTTGATGGTGAGGACGTCAGTGCCGGAGGATGCAGCGCCGAGTACGGACCAGGCGGTTGATGGGATGGTCCGGGATACATATGTTACGACCCTTGGCTGGGTGGCTGAGGGAAGCACAGCTATGTAGCCTGGAAGGGATGGGACATTGAGAACCGGCATGCCAGCTGGGTCAGTGAGTGAGGGTTGGAGGCCTATTTGGTACCAGGGCAGTTCCTGTATCAAAATGATGGTGGGTGGGGATGGGTCAGTGGTGAGGATCGGGATAAGGGAATGGACCGCAGCTAGAGAGTGGGCGGCATTCCACTGAAGAATAGAGATGTCCCTATTCATTGGTCCTCCATAATTTCGTTGTTGGTACCTTCAACGGCCTCGAGGATCTGGCGGAATCGCCGTTTCTTGGGGCATTGAGGGAGGGTGGCAGGGTGGTCGCCTTTGCAGTTTGTGCAGTAGTGAGGGTGAGGGCACTGGTCACCCTCGATGGCTTCGGTTGCACAGGATGCACACGACTTATGGTGGTTGTGGGAGAGATGACCTCCTCCACAGTTGGCGCAGCATGGCTGGGCTCGGCACCCTTTCGTCCCATGGCCTAAGCCCTGGCAGCGCTCACACTGGGTGAGGCTTGGGCGGTAAGGAGGGATGGAGAGGGAGAGTGAGGTGCCGAACAACCAAACTCGTGGGCGCTTGAGGAGCTGCGCATGAATTGATCCATTGGGGTCGGAGAAGGAGAAAGCCATGGGGCACTTCTGAAGGGTCGGGAGGTGGTCCTCGGTGGCAGCAAAGTGGGGGTCGACAACAAAGTCGAGGGTGCGGAGCGCCGGGTTATTCCGGATTTCGGCCATCAGGGCCTTTGGGGAGATGGTGTGGCCGTTCTGGCCAAATAGGTAGTCCACGCATGGCACCATGGAGATGCGTAGGGCGGACCGGGGACGGACTCGGACTGGGGTGAGGGTGAACCAGGCAGAAATTTGGTCGGCCATTGTGGATAGGCACCTGTTGCGCATGTGGGCCGCAAATGCCGCTGAGTGGCAATCAATGATCATGTTGGTGGCAGGAGAGGCAGAGGAGGGGTGCTTGGTGAATGAGGTCATGAGGTTTCCCTTCACATTGAAGGAGGATGCGAGGACCATGACCTGGTCAGTGGTGGGAAGGGAGGAGAAAAACTCATGGGCAGTGGCAGTGAGGTGCATGGCGGGGAGTTGCAGCTCCGTCTTTGGAACGACGGCAGGGATTAGGACCAGTGTTGGGTCCTTGGCATATACCGGGGGCAGGGGCGGAACCTGGCGTTGCTTCTTCTTCTTTTTGTGGGTTATGGTTGTGAAGACCATGCCCAAAGTCGGTGCAACTGGGTTGGGATTGGAGGCAGTGGGTGGGGCTGCAGCGGCCGCCACCTGGGCATAGGAGGATGCCGGCACTGCGGTGTTAGCAGGCTGGGCGGTGGTGGTGGTGGTAGCGGCCTGGGCCTTCTGGGCCTGTGGGGCCCGGGGCCCGGGCCGGTTGACCAGGGTTGAGACCTGTCAGGAGATGGAAGCCACCTCTGTGGACAGCTGTTTGACAATATTGGTCAGTGCCACCACATCTGGTGAAACGTTAGTGGTTCCGGGGGTCCTGGTGAGGGTGGAGGGTTGGGTGGCGGTGATCGGGGTCCTTTGTTGGGGGCGAACTGGGGCGAAGGGCGCTGGCAGGGAGGCTTCCGCCCCCCCCTTGCAATGTTGTAGGCCATCTCAATATTGCGTGAGATGATGTGTTGGGGGTCCTTCTCATCCCTCAAAACACCGGTGATGGTTTGTTGGACATTCCAGAGGAGGTCGCCAACAAACTTGGCCACTGCACGGTCGATCTCATCGGGGTTGTAGCAGTGGGTCTTCCTGTCAAAGTCCTCTAGTGCTCGGGAAATGGTGTACATGAAACCCGATGTGTGTGGTTCGAACTGAGCTCAAGGGCGGGGTCGGGGGGTGTGCAGTGACAGGTTTGGGGACGACCTCTTGTTGGTGAGTGGCGGCAAAGGTGTGTGTGGGTTCTCGAGGATGTCCTCCGTTTCGCCTGGCTCATTGGAGCTGGCCGGTGGGTTGGAGCCTTCGGATGGGGGGCGGCTGATGTATTCGAACGTGCAGGTGAATTCTGTGTTCGATACCCCGATAACAGGGGAGGGTGCGAGGCGGAGCGCGTCTGGGGACGACGCTGGGAGGCCTGGGTCTATTTGGGCAGGGGTGGGGGTTGTACTGTGCATAGCGGCGGCAATGTTGCCAGCGACCACCCAGTTGGCGGCGGCCCTGGCGGCCCTGTCGGCATCGGCACTGGCCGATGAGGGAGGTGGGAGGGGTGGTCGAGTCGAACATAGAGCATTCCTGTATCCACTGGGGTTTGACATGGGGGAGTTTTAGCTGCCCGCACTAGTCGATGGTGGTGGTTACTGGTCAAGAAGGTGACATCAGCATCAGGTGTTACCCCAACACGCTCCACAGGGAATACTCAGGGCCCGCATTTAAGGGTTTTCCCGCTTCTGGATCCGCAGCATACCAGAATCTCCGTGTTGCAGAGGGGTGGACCCCGACGCTTTTTACAGCCGCCAGGGAGTGCCTCTTACTAACCACCTCAAGGGGGCCTGTCCCACCTGAGAGGCCCATGGTGTCCTGTCGCATTTCTGCATCGGATGGTTATTACCGCCATGCCATGTGTTTACTCCACTGCCACCACCCCAACCAGCTGCCCTGCCTATACTCCTCACAGAGCTGACAGGGGCACTGGCC